>OY856410.1:876430584-877804334 GCA_963693085.1 Alisma plantago-aquatica
GTTTTTAATGGTTTGGTCAAGACCATTTGAAGGTCTAAACGGTCTTAGACCGTTTGGAGGTATTCCAAGAAAGACTGTTTGAGGTCTGATTGGTTAAGACCGTTTGAGGTCTAAGAGACCAAGATCATTTGGAAGGTAAACAACCAAATTGTATGAATACTTAAAGTGAATAAAGGTCAATGGTTTAAGTGAACAATTACATGATGAAAACTAATGGTGATTATAATAATGGTACCTTTAATGAGATAGTGTGATTAGTAACCTTTAAATAATTAAGCTTTAATGTAATGGTGGTAATGATATAACTCATGGTGTCAATTCTTCTTTCAAGTTGAGTTGACTTAGCCTAATCAAGGCTGATGCAAACATCATCTTATATAAGATGAGAGAGAAGACTTTCTACATGAATGATAATCATGTAGTGGACTTCCAATATGAATGAATGTCTAATTAGGGTATGATCCTTCATAGTGAGATCATGAAACCCTAATTATGAAGGTTAATGAATCATAACCCTAACTGAGGGTATTGATAGGAGAAATCCTAATACATGATAATGGTTTGATCCTAATTCAGGACAATGACAGGAGAAACCCTAATTGTGGGTTATTGAACTTAAACCCTAATCTAGGGTGATGCAATGTGAATAGTAAACCTTAATTGTGTGTTATTGAACTTAAACCCTAATCTAGGGTGATGCAATATGAATAGTAAACCCTAATTGTGGGTTATTGAACTTAAACCCTAATCTAGGGTGATGCAAAGTGAATAGTAAACCCTAATTGTGAATTGTTGAATATAAACCCTAAACTAGGGTGATGTGCAGTGAATAGTAAGCCCTAATTGTGAATTTTTGAATATAAACCCTAAACTAGGGTGATTTGTAGTGAATAGTAAACCCTAATTGAATTGAAAAGGGAAACCCTAACCTTAGCAAGGGCATAGTGGTGAAACCCTTGAATAGTGATGTTATAATTGTTTTGCATTATGCTGGTATGAAATTGATGTATCTGTTATCATCTGTACTAATCATGCAGGTTTTATGAGATATTGAACATAGCCAGGTATGAGCTATGATGCTTTGTTTATTGAAAGTACTTTATGAGCTTTGTAAGCAATGATATGCTATGTTGCCCAGTGAAAGGTAACAAAAGAGATTGATAGGCTGTAAGAGCCATATGAAATACCTGCATTGCAATTATCATGTTTACACTGTCAGATGACTTGATGGCATTAAGTTACCTGCTAAAGTGGTAACAAGTGTTTTGATTATCTAAGGGTTTGAACACCCATATTCTTGAATCATGATGATGAGATGATAAGGGATTGAGATCTCAATGTTAATAAAGCTGTGAAATGAACTTGATAAAAGTAGTACTCTTTATTTATAGCAATTGTTATAATGGTTCATGTTTGAAAACATGCCTGATGCTAAAAGAATGTTGTAATGTACTTAAATAATCAAGTGAAATGATATCATGTAGAGCCCTGACCATAGATCCATCATCGTTAGTAGTTTGGTGATGGTGAAATAGGTTTTCCTAAGGGAACTCCTGGAGGGCATACTTTTGAGTATGTGGGGGTTATGGGTGTGAATATCCTTACGCCCTAATGGAGGAATTGATGTGAGATAAATATTAAATCTCTCAATCCTTCATTATATGTATATGACGGGAAGATGTATCACTAATCTCCCGATGATGATGTTAATGCCGAATCGATGTGAGATAAACAAGAAAAATCTCGATTGCGAAGAGAGTACAGCATGCCACTATAACTCTAATAGCGAAGTTGCCAGCATATCCTGGAAAGCTATTTGGCAGAGACACGAGATGTCCTGAATGTTGTTCCTCACATTGAATGAGGAGGATGAGGTCATAGAAATCTGGCTCTTCTATTGACCCATGTATGGTACCGATTTCGATTTCGCAATGGTCGGTTGGAGTATGAGCGGTATACCTCATCTCCTCAGGGCATAAGTATGTTTGTAAAATGTAATTAGTTATGTAGCATATTTGCTTAGGGTTGAATTACAAGAATCAATGGTTGATAATACATTGTCTATTATGTCCTAGTTGGATAAATGATATATGTGTTCTTCATATTCCTTATTAAATAAATGGCTTGCTACTTAATCAAGTTATAACTGGAATGAACTGTATAAAGAATATTGCTCTACTTAGCTTGATTAATGATTTACCTACTGTTGAATATTTATACTTCTCCTGCTCAGTGTTATTCTATTATCTGCAATAACAATGTTTCTGGAGGAGAGTTATATCACTCACTCGGACAATTTTCAATTGTCTCACCCCCGTGGGATTCAACTTTTTAGGTAGACGCTGAGGAAGAAGAAACCCTTCAGTGGGTGAGCAGCAACAGCAGCCACAGCAGTAGAAAAAACAAGGACAACAGTGATCTTCAGGTGGAGACATTGTCTGTTAGGTTTTTTATATAGAGAGTCCTATGTGTCGTCTCTGTACTCTCCGGTCCTAGGAGTCAGTAGATGGTTTGATATAGATCTGAGATTTTTGGCTTGATGCCTCGAGATTCTTGTATACTGCTTATGTACAGTTTTACAGGGCAGATAATGTTTGTAACTCTCGAGATGAGATGATACAAAGATGTACTGATGAATCATAATGTAAATAACTTACTTTGGTTCTTTATGAAAGAGTTTTACATTTTGTGGACCTCATTGCAAAAAGTTTTAATTTTTAGTGAATTTCAGTAATTCCGCTGCTAATCATTTGCTTCCGCTTTAGTTAATCTTGTTTTTCTGAATTGGATGCAACAATTTAGTTGGAGGTGAAGATTGTCTATGATGCCTTACCAGACATATGACATGTCTGTAAGGTGTTCGGGCATATGACAGAGGCATGCCCACACGCCCAGAAGACGCTTCCAGTAGTGGAAGGTTCCCGTGGTAGGTCGAAGAGTGTTAGACCCATAAGAAGTAAGGGGAGGACAACATCCATCAACCCCAAGGCACAACAAGTGACGGTGGTGGTCCAAGGCGTGGCTCCAAATAGTTCACAAAGGGGTTCACAGACGTCTGTGTAGGGAGGTGTGGTCTCTTAGGTGGCCGAAGCTACCAGGGCAGGATTGGTAGCTGAGAAGGGTGTGGTAGAGTTGTCAACGGCAGTTGTGATGGAGATGGTTGTGGTTGTGGATGTGGCTAATGTTGAAGCTGTTTAGGCTTTGGAGTCGGGTGTTATGTCTGTAAATCTAGCGACAGACAATGTTATGGCGGTAAGCCATGGAGAACCTCGTAAGGAGCTGCCCGAAGGAGAGAATGAGCCAGGGGGTTGGAGATTGCGTCTAAGTCTTGTCAGTTGTTAGAGGGCCTGATGGAGGAGGGAGAGTTTGACCAAAATATAGCAAAATGGGCCACACAGAGTGGTTCACAGGGAGACATAGGAAGTAGAGACAGGGGAAGAGGAAGAGGAAGGTTGGGTTCTAGTGTCACCTCTGGAAGGGGGGGCATTCAAACAGTTCCAAATGAAGGTAATGGTGTGGAATGTCAGCGGAGCCTCTCTACCACCCAAACAGAGAGTTTTGCACCAGATTTTGGAGGATAAGGGAGTACAACTTGCTATATGCCTGGAAACTATAATCAAAAGGGAGGTTAGCGAAAGGATTCAAACTCTATTTCCGATAGGTTGGGGGTACACCTCTAATCTGGAACAGGTGGAAGGAGGAAGAATAGCGGTGGGTTGGTGCCCTGAGGTTTGGGATGTGCAACCAATTTTCGAATCAGACCAATTGGTTATGCTCAGTTGTATCAACATCGGTGGTTTCCATTATGTCATTTCTGCGGTTTATGGATCTAATGCAGAGAGGGACAGAAGAAGGCTCTGGGAGTATATTAGGAGCACGACTCAGCAAGAGTTACCACATTTGGTGGTGGGAGATTTTAATAGCACAAGGAAAGCATGCGAGAAGAAGGGGGGTTTGCCTATTCCTAACTCCATTCTGGGGAGGTTCAATGACACAGTTAATGAAGCCAATTTAATCGAGTTGAACACGAGAGGAGGAATCACAATGTGGCACAATAAAAGGAGTCTGATTAGAAGAATTTCCAGCAACATAGATAGAGGATTGGTGAATGTGAGATGGTTGGAGACTTATCCAAATGCTTCTAATTCTCTAGGAGCACACCCCAATAGTGATCATGCCTAGATGGAGATGGAGCTGATAAATACCATAATTCCTAATTGCCCATTCAGATTCTTAAACCATTGGATTGAGTGGCCTAACTTCCAAGGGACGGTCAAGAAAGCTTGGGAGGTTGACATCCGAGGTAATCCTATGTTTGTAGTCATCGAAAAGTTGAAGAGGGTGAAGCAAGCGCTAAAGAATTAGTCCAAGGAGTTAATTAATCTCGACAATATAGTGAAAGAAGCTAGAACAGAATTTTCTAGTGTGGCTGGAGCTTTGAGGACTGATCCCACTAGCAGTACTAAAATGGAAGAGGAGAACAGGGTTGGAAAGAGGCTTATGCAACTAGAAAAAGCTCAGGAACTCTACTACTGGCGGAGGAGCAGATTAAAATGGATTAAATATGGTGACACTAATTCAAGAGTCTATCATGCGGCCATCAGGAAAAATGATATGAGGGACCACATCCATAATCTAATTGATGAAGAGGGCAATTTGGTTGATGAATTTGATAGGATGGCTAAGATTGCAGTTGATTTCTTTTTGGGAAGCTATAACTATGATAAGTTGAATGATAGAAACAGAGTGGAATCCAGACTGCAGAACAAAATGATAGGGGAGATGAATAGGAGTCTTCTAAAGCTAGCTAATGATGAGGAAATAAAAAGGTTGTGTTTGCTATTGGGTCTTCAAAGGCTCCAGGTCCTGATGGTTTCAATGTGAAGTTTTTCCATAGTTGTTGGGAGATAGTTGGACCTGATGTTTGTAGAGCAACCAGATGGTTCTTGGTGGATGGAAGGATGGTAAGGCAAGCCAATCATGCATTCATCAGATTAATTCCTAAAAAGCCTGCTCCTTCGGAGATCACGGATTTCATAATGATAGCTTGCTGCAATGTAATCTATAAGATCGTTTCTAAACTGATTGCATCTAAATTGAAACCATTGTTTCCTGATCTTATATCCCCAAATCAAGCGTCCTTTGTGAAGGGACGGTCCATATCGGATAATACACTGGTAGACAAGGAATTTCTGGTGGATTTTGGTGTTAACAACGCCACAAGGAGAGCTTGTATTAAAACAGACATTTCCAAAGCTTACAACCATGTGAAATGGGATGCTATCTGGAGCTCGCTTATAGCCTTGGGCTTCTCGCATAGGTGGATTGAGATAATCAAATAATGTGTACATACTACTTCCTATTCTGTGCTGATCAATGGTGTGACGTATGGGTTGTTCAATGCATCTAATGGATTATGTCAAGGGGATCCTATATCCCCTTTACTTTTTACTATTGTTATGGAGAATCTTACTAACATGGCTGATACAGAAGAAAGGGATGGAAACATCAAAGCTTTCAAGGTGAGGGTAGTTAAAGGCCTGACTCATATGATCTTTGCAGACGATGTCCTCTTTTTTATTGCAGGCCATTATAAATATCTCAAGCATGTGAAGAGATTGATGAAGGATTTTGGGCTGATGTCCAACTTGTATATGAATGCTATAAAATCCAACATCTTCCTCTCAAGATCATGTGATAGCAGAAGGGGGAGACTAAAAGAGGTAGTTGGCATTCTGTTGAGGAGGTTCCCCACCAAATACCTCGGTGTCCCAATTTCAGGAGGTAGGGGAAGAGGCGTGGATTTCCAGGAGTGTGTTGATAACCTTAGAAGCTTTGTCAAAAAGTGGAGTGGCCTTAGAATATCGATGGCTAGAAGAATAGTACTCATCAAATCGGTCCTTACTGTGAAGATTAGCTATTGGTGTAGACAAACGGAATTGCCTTTGTTCATCATAGAGAAGTTCAAAAATGTTATGGTTGGTTTCTTATGGGGGGAGGGTCACATGATGTGAGCTGGCCTACTATTGTGCAGCCATTATATGCAGGTGGCTTAGGCATTTCTTGCCCCATTTCCATTGCGTGGGAAGATGTTGGAAAAAGGGTGAATCAGTTCCTCAACAACCATGACTCACCTTGGACGAGGTGGATGAAGGTACCATATGGGCAGCTGGGAGATGATGTAAACTTGGGTGAATCTTCTATTAGGAGCAAGATGAGAAGAACTTATAAGGAGTTGGGTATGTACTATCAAGTACAAACGCAACAGGGGAATAATGATATGACCAGTAAACCATGGAAGATTAGGAAGCAGTTGCCACAAGTCAAATGGTTTGATCTGTTCTGGACTAAACCTAGATGCCCTAAATGGAGTTTTGGAGCCTATAGGCAATCATGAGAAGACTTCCAACCAGAGATAGGATCATTAAATGGGGTTTAAATTGCGACCCCAAATGTCTACTCTGTAATAATGCTCCAGAATCGCACAAACACGTATTTTTTAATGTGATTTCTCGGCCTACCTGTGGAGAAGAGGCTACCTTAAATTTGGATGGGGTGGAATGGCCCCACTTAATCTGGATGAGGTTGTGGAGTGGTTGGTTGAGAGAACAAGGAACAACCTGAAGAACAAAATTTTGGGCGGGATCTTCATCACTTCACTCATCTTCCACGTATGGGGGGAGAGGAACCAAAGGCTACATGGATAGATACCTAGGGATAACACGATAGTTTTTGATGTAATTAGCAAAAACATTTTGTGGTTTTTCAAATCTAATCCAAAGAGCATGGGAGGTATAGATAGCATGGCTTTGAGGATATGGGGTCTCTTGTAATTTGTGTATAGTATACGGGGTTTTTGTTGTGTCCCCTATACTTTGGTTTTGAGATAGTAATATTTTACCTTATCCAAAAAATAATAATAATAATAATATGTTTATTCACAACTTCACATTTAACATTTCAAATACATATGTACAAATCTATAGGATCTACATTATACACTTGCTCCTCTTGTGGCTCACATCATGCAAACCTTCTATCTCTAAACCTAATTTATAAAAGTGTTAGCAAGAATGTGTTAGAGTATGTAACCTATAGTGGGTAGAAACATAAAATCTTGAAATGTAATTTGAATTTCTAATAGAGTTTGACAATAAAAACTTATATAGCATTTCAACACAATATAATTAAGTGAAAGAATCATTAAATCAACCCCTAAGATTAATTCCATCTTTACATATGCTTAACAATGATTATGGATATAGTTTATTATACATGTACCACGTTTGGGTTTGGAGGATGATTTTAATTAAAGGATCCTATCCCACCCTCATGTGAGGATTTTCATATGTGTTATCTACTAATTTGGAACACATACTTATCATATTCAATGTGAAATTTGAAACTAAGCATAATAGTTTGTAATGTTTATGTGTCATGTTTAGGAATCTCTCTCTCTCTCTCTCTCTCTCTCTCTATATATATATATATATATATATATATGTGTGTGTGTGTGTGTGTGTGTGTGTGTGTGTGTGTATTTATCATCATCAAGAAAGGTTGGCATATCCAATACAACAATCCAAGTTGAACATTGTATATAAATATCAATCATTTCAATAGAAGTATATAACATGCTTCCAGTCTAAGTGGTCTAGATTGACTTCAAGAGGATAATCTCATAAAACTATATATGGCTATCATAATCCATCATTTTTCAACTTCAATCTATTCAAATTATGCTTATGATAAGATCACATATTATGTGGTATATTCTTTGTCATTAATAACCCCAATTATACCCAAGTTAGGGTCTATCTTACCTAATGAAGGTATTTTATTTATTAGTTGTCTTCTTGTCCATGAACATTCATATGTACTAAGGTAAACTTTAAAAAAAAATAAAGGATAAAAGTGCATCCAAACCCTCCCATAGACTTCATATAGGCACATTTAAATACATAAAGATCAATTTATTATTTATAATTAAAGGAAAGATGCATTAAATCCCTTCTAGTTTCCTTAGGGATAAACCCATGTGATGCACAATCTTGTGATCATTCATAAACATGAAATTTTCACATTCATTTGTTAATTCAAATCATATATGTAAGTAGTGGGATCCCATAGGGGATCCACTCCCTACTAGAAATAAAAAGGCAACATCCCAAAACAAACAAAAAAATCTCAAAAAGGGATGATAACCAATTTATTCAACATGAATGTATCATAACACCAAAGTAGGAGTGGAATATAAATATGTATCTAACCATTACAAAGCTTCTTATCATTACTAGTCTTTCACCACACAGGGTGATATAAAGGAAAAACTAACTACACATAGGACTAGCTGAGGATCACCTAACCATTTTAGTAAAGTCTCACAAAGATCCAATTAAACTTGTTGTGGTCCTGGTCCAACCTAGTTGTCTCCTCCTTGACCTACATCTGGCATTGGAAGCGTACCCCACAAAAGGAAAAGAGAAGATGACATCAGCAAAAATTTGGTAAGTGCGTGCTAAAAGGAATTTGAGCAATATAATGAGATGAGGATGTAAAAAATAAAAGGCTTCCCATAGAAAAGTAAAGGACTACCCAATCGGGTATAAAAGAAAAGAACAACAATAAAAGAGACAAATAAGAGAAAAGTATAAGTATAAAGCATCCATGTGTTTCACATGTGACAATACTAGACAATATAAACATGTAGGTACAAAATAACACATCTACCAAAAATGTGGGGTGAGCATGGTTTTGTATACATCTGCTAAAAATATGGGGTGGTAGGGTCTGTCAACATCTACCTGGGCAGGAAAAGCACATCTGCCTTAAATATTTTCATATGCAGGAATTTTCACATCTGCATTCATATGTGGGAATTTTCACATCCACATAAAATAACATGTAACAATATACTAGCAATCACCACATGATGCATATCAAAATAATAAGCAAGTATAAAAGAGAATAAGCGATATGAGAACATCCAACAAATACATAAACTGGGATCACATGATCCTAATCAACATCCACCTTAAAAGTAGGGAAAAGAGAATACATCACCAAAGAATGTTCCAACATGAGAAATGTATAAGGAAGAGTCCAAGAAAATGTCAAAATAGGATAATATGGTCACAAGATCAGTAACAAATAAAGTACTTCACATGACATAATTTTCAAAGAAAAAGAGATAATGTGTAGGCTAGTGTCCATAGGACCCAGCGAAAGAAGAAAATAGGTTATTACTCAATGTAGAATAATAGAAGATGCAAACATACCTTAAACTAGAGTCCTAGAAACACCTCTTCATCACGCTAGTTGTTTCCAAGACCAATTTTACCTAATTATAAATTATTCACATGTATTAGGGTTTTGAGATTCATATAGATGCAATGAAACCCTAATTCTAGATATTTCTAGAAAACATCAGATTTTAGACTCAAAACCTAAACCAATCAATTTATTAGTTTCTCCTGATCAAGAAATATATTTATTTGTTATATCTGGGGATAAAATGAATTAGTTACCAATTCTAGGGCTTTTTATATTAATCAATTAGATTCTCAAAAATAAACATTAGAAAACATGGAAATTGGTGTCTAAAAACATTTTTATTAGAAAGATCACATTTTTTAATTCCAAAACATAATTTTACTAATTTTTTGGACAACCAGAACAAAAAATATGATATTTGCAATTTTGACCAATCACAAAATCGAGAAATGCCAAATAATCACCAGAGAAATTGTGGGAGAGAGAGAGAGATGGGGTTGACCTGGTTGACTTGGTCCAATAGAGTGCAACCAAATTGTAAGGACCCTGACCTTCGTTTTGGGCTTACCCTATTTGCTTTGCCTAAACCTTGTGTTTTGCCTAATCACCTGAGGTGTGATTAGTGTTTGTTGTGTTTTGTTGTGGGGTTCAGGTGCAACTTGCAATTTACCCAAGTTCTAGGGTTTCTGTACAAGTTTTCCACCTTGAGAGATCTTTTTGCATCTCTTTGCGTCATCTAGGGTTGAGAGGATGGGTTGGGGTGCCTTGCTAGAATTGTTTTGGGCCTCGTTGAGCTTGTTTAAGCTTGGGCTTATTGTTGGGCTTGAATCCCTTCCTCCTTGCTTGAGTGTGTCGCGCAACATAGCTCCCCTTGCTGCCTTGTGTCAGGCAAGGTGGTGTATCGGCCATGGTGTGTCGGGTTGCCATGTTGGGTGACACACACCTCTCCACCTAGCCTTGTTTGTGTCACCCTCTTTGGACATGTGGTGGACGCTTTGCTAGTAAGTGCAGGAGTTGGACAAGTGGAGGTAGACGAGCTAGAAGGTGGCTTTGCTCCATGAACAAGTGTTCTTAGGGAGGAAGACACCTTGCTTGTTCCTACCCTTTACCCTCTTCTATATACGTCCCTCTTTTCTCTTGCTTGGGATCTCTTTGCCCCTTAGGCATTTGCTCTCCCTTGGTGTTCGAGAAGAAGGAAGGAAAGAAGGTGGCTAATATAGCTATTATTGTTGTTGCCGTTTTCTTCTTCCTCAGAGGTGGCCGATACATCTTACTGCTGCTCTTGCTTCCTTCTCTAGTTGGTAGCTGAAGCTTTGAGCTTGGAGTTCTACTTAAGGTGGGTTACATAACTCCTAACCCTAACTATACTATCTCCTTTACATGTTGCTTTGCTATGTTATCTTAATTGGCCTTACATACCCTGCTAGTAATGCTTCTTGCTTTAGCTAGTAGTGTTGATGCCCGTTATGTGCCCTAGATCTTGTTGGACGATATGTGGTGTGTTGGTTTCCCTTTGTGTCGGCCTACCCTTTTGATTAGGGTATCTTGAGCCAAACCGCTCTCTTGCTTTAGTTGAGAGGTGATCTTAGGGTTCCTTAGTTCAAAGGTGTGTGTAGTGTGCCCATGAGGCAATACCCCTCTCTATCCTTAGACTTGAGAGGTGAGCCTATGGTGTTGGGTTGTTGGGTTTTAGGATAGACAGAGAAGGCAGCGGAAACAAAAATTTTCTCCCCAACCCATACCGAGGAAACGCGTCAACGTCTATATAATAGGAAAGGATGGTTTGCGGAATCATACCTTGTCCCGAGGCTTGCTCGGCGACAATACCTCGCGCAATGCGCGGTCTTCAACTCCAGACTTCGACGGTGTCTGTGCAGCTCCTGGTCGCACCGGGACTGACAACTCCTACTCAAACCGGACTGTCGGATGACAGTTGTCCTCCTAAGCGGCAGTGTCCTCCCGCCTCTGTAGTAGTCCACACGGACCACCTGGAACTCCACTCTCCTTGTCCCACAAGGAAGTGGAAGGAGTTGCACCCTCCTGTTGACGTACTAGTCGCCAACACACTCTCCTGCCTCCTGTTGCAACTGCAGTTGTCCTTCCCTTGCTGCACCTCCCTTTTGCGGGAAGCACTTGCTCGGGCTCTCTCACGATTACCAAAACCAGAGAGAACGACAACTTGCAGAGCAACTGGTTGCACTGAGTTGTACTTTGAGAAGCCCCCAATACCCCTATATATATAGGAGAGTCATGGGACGGGGTTCTCCATCCCGGGCAATGCGGGACTAATGCAGGAGTAGAAGGGTTCGAGAATTTTCCACAAAAAGCAACCGATTCGCAACTTGAAATGATCGGTTCACAACTAAACCAATCGGTTCGGCCATTGAGTCGATCGGTTGGACCTGAGTCGACCGTTTGGGGCACTCCAACCGATCGGTTGGTGCCCTGAACCAATCGGTTCATGGTCCTAATCCGGCTCAAAAAGACTTTCCTTGTTTCTTTCCCAATTGGTATCGAATACCAATATTATTCCCAATCGAATTGGGCAATTTGGAACGAAAGGAAAATCCTTGCCGACATGACTTTCCCAACTGGTCGGTTGCACCAGTTGAGCCGATCGGTTCAACCCTTGAACCGGTCATTTCAACCTGGGCATGAGCCGATCGGCCTGGACACTCCAGCCGACCGGTTCAGCAACCTCAGCCGACCGGTTCATCACATGAGCCGATCGGTTGGGAGCACAGGTTGGGCAAAATCAGTCAAATGTGATTTCAATCAATCTGATACTCCAATCAATGCGTCCAACACCTTGAACCATACGATATTGAGCTATCGACTGATTTAGTGTTTAATTGAACTACTAAACTCCTTTAATAATCAATCTAAACATTGCTTTGTGGACAAAACTCCTCTTCCAGGTTAAATCCTATGTGTGTGACCCTGCAGGTCCATTTCACGTTGGCAGTGAAAGTCCATAACACTTATGACTTCACAAGCAAAGAGCGGTGCCTAGTCACACATCAGTGCTACCCAAGTGAAAGTAGAAAGTTGGAGAACAACTTTCATCCTACAATCCATGAATGGTGTTACAGCGAATGTATAATTCCTTTGTCACTGATATCCCGAATGAACTCGAGGCATGGAACAGTCATCCTGTCAACGTTCATTCACTTCCTTGATCTCGGAGTAGACTGGAAGAGATATGTATGACATCAATATCATATACTGATTCACACATGCGTGCATGCCTTTCTCAATCCTACTCATCAAGTGGCCATGGATATCAAACTCCCTCAGGAGGGACAAATCCCATATCTATCACTCACCCCTCAAAAGCCCCATGTGTCAAAGCCACCCAATCATCACCTTTATAACAACCCATGTTTCAGGACTGCGTTTGATGATGTCAAAGTGTGCCCAACGACATGTGTTGAGTGCAGTGATTTAAGGTCTAAGAATCACACTCACCACCATCACTGTGAGTACTGACTGTGACTACCATCTTATGGTTCCATGTGTCAAACTCACGGTGGGTCTGTGCGGTACACTTGTTCTCTAACAAGTACCTATGTGTTTGGTTTGATATCTCTATATCATGACTAATGAGATTCTGTCATCAACCAACACCACAATCTAGTCTTGTGTGTCATTGTTGTCTATCTACCTTCCACAATGACATCCGACTAGGGACATAACAAGAATGTACAAACTCTTAGCATCCGTATGATCTCATCGTTCAGGTCCTTAACCTGAAAGCATACGTCGTTGAGTTCTGCCATTCTTTAGACATTCAATCTGTTCTATCACTATCTCATATGACTGAACCAGAATGAATTGGAAGCTCGCCTTTGATGTTTATCAAATCAATCTTAATGTATCCCACCAATCATCCCATGATTGGCTCTCAGGGCATACATACCAACAGACTCCCACTTGCACTGCGAGCCAATCACCCGTGAATCATATTCATAGTGATCTTCAAACATGTCCCACATGTTACTGTGCTCTAGTGCCAACATAGTGAGTAATGACAACACCTTGCCAAAGTCTGTACAAATTGCATGTCTCGCATCTCTTCGCTGTACGTCACACGTATGAGATGGAGTTGCCGTAATATGCGATCTTGCATTCCATTTGCTAACCTTTAGCCACATTGTATGATCAAGGATTCCAGACTTGTCATCAATGAGTGGAATATAAGTTCATATTATGAACTTTCAGATCCATATAGTATCCATTGCTGTTCTCTAACACATAGATACTTGGAATTTTCCTTTTAAATGGTTTTATTGGAACACTTCCAATCATCAACAAACTTTCACTTTTATACATCTTATGTATATTTTGTGAATAATTTTCTATCCTTTCGGAAGTTCGCATCAACATAACTCTTTACATTGAACTCTTCCTTATCTCCATAGAACTAGTACTTCACAAGCACTCATCAAGTTCTCATGGTATTCCAGTAACCCTTACTGGAAGCAGACAGACATCCACTCGTCATGTCCCACATACGAGTTATCAGGATGAGCACATCATATTGCCATGTCCTACATACAAGATGATGAATGCATTTTATTCTTGCCATGTCATACATGCAAGATAATGGGATGATTACATACATGATAGATCCATATCTATTCTTAGTGTTCCCATTCTTCATAAGAATTGGACACTTGGCCTTGGGATACTAACTCCATGTAACATGGACAAGTTTTCTCCCACTGAATCTGTGCATACTGAATGCTTCAGTACAGATTGCCAATGTATGCTCTCTCTTTCCAGGTCAAGAGATTTTTCGAGAACTATCTCTATAGATATCTATTCCTATCACATAGGAAACACCTCTATCTTCCTTAAAGACAATTTCCACATTCGGATTTCCAATCTAGAACATTTCCATTTCACATCAATATGTGGAATGTGAATACGCTCCCACTAAATCACAGATCCCTTCTTTATCTTTGACATATCAGTCAAACCCTTTGACTATATCATCAAAGTAAAGATCCAATTTTGAGTTGCTTGTACTCAATCAATCACATTGATTACTCCATTATAACTTATAGACTTCATTTGCATTAGTGGATTCATAAACCTTATAGGATGTGTCACGTACACATCCTGATTTTATTCCTCATAGGAATGCGGTTTTAGTATCCATATGCCAAATGTCTTAGCCATTAAGTTGCAATCAACAAGCATCATCCTTGTCAAAATGTTATCCATGTGTCTTAACACTTAAGACTTATTTGCACTTATGGATATGATCCAATGAGTGCTACCATCAAGGTCATACCTTATGGTTCACATGGAAGTCATTTAGGATGTAATGGTTTCATAAACCATAACTCAAGATTCAGTTCCTCATATTCATCTTGATAGTTGACTCATCATATGAACAACTCATCACATAGATAATTGAGGTGTATCTGTTAAAGATATAAGAACTCACAACCCTTGTGATTCTTAATTTCTTTTATTAGTGTGGGGTATTCTTTTATTAAGAAGAATTCAGTTATTTGATAATCATTCTCTAACTCCTTAGAGTATGATTCCTTCTTGATTCAGACATCACCATGCCTTAATCATGAGTTCACTATGATACACTATCATAATCACTCATAAGGATCTCAAACATTTGGTCCAAGTATTTCATTCCTTGATCTCATCAAGAATTAATACTTTACCAAATTTATACTTCATTTATGATAATCTTGAACACTTCAAGATATTCATATTGGTATTTCTCTAAACACCATTTGAAGTATTTAGCATTTATTCCAATAGGTATGTAAATACATCACATGTATTATACCTAATAGGATAATCACTCTCCCACTACATTAGTGAAGATTGATTAATCATGTCCAAGATATTCATGTCTCTTACTGGTTCTATAACCAAAAGAGTCTAGATTTATCCATCACATGGAAACTAGAAATGAATTTCTCATGATTAATGCTAATTAAATTGTTTGAGTTATCTATAACTTTTAGGTATCATCTTATCTTATGCATATCAAATATCACAAGATAAATAAGGCATTGCCACAAAGATCACATCTTTATAAATTGAAACATTTCTTTATTAATTGCCATCATTGTCATACAATATGCAAAAATAAAGTGTTTCTATCTATTGGCAAGTATGAAATAACAGTTCATAACTGTATTACATGCCTTATTGGCTGAAAATAAACTAAAGTATTCCTATCTATAAAGGCAACACTTGCCCCAAGTAAGAATGCTTTACACTTTACATCTTGATATCATATATCTCAAAAAGTGTTACAAGTTTATTTACATGACACCATCAAGTAGAGGCTTCAGTCGCCTCCTTCTTCTTTTGTTCTTCCAGGTAGAGAGGACAATTCCTTTTCCAATGTCCTGGATTTTGACAATGGTGGCAATTTCCTTTCTTGGTCACGCCTCCCTTGGCCTTGAGAGCTGAAGATGGCTTGGACTCCTGGCTAGCTTCAGAACCTTTCTTAGCTTTGCCCTTGCCCTTGCGCTTGGACTTGCCTTTCTTGCTCGTGATCACCATCACGGACTTAGGCTTGTCCTTCTTCATCTGTAACTCGGCTGTCCTCAACATGCCCAACAACTCTGACAGTGGCCTATCAAAGTTGTTCATGTTGTAGTTCATCACAAACTGACTGTAAGATTCTGGCAATGATTGCAGTATCACGTCAGTAGCCAACTCTTGGCTCAGTGGAAATCCCAGTCTCTGTAGGTTCTCCACATACCCAATCATCTTGAGTGTGTGAGGACCAACTGGATCTCCTTCTGTCATGACGCACTTGAACAGCGCCCTAGAAACATTGTACCTCTCTTGTCGTGCCTGATCTTCATACATGTTCCTGAGATGCAGAATCATCTCTATGACATCCATGTTCTCATGTTGCCTCTGCAACTCATGGTTCATTGAACATAGCATCAAGCACTTTGCATCAATGGCATCATCAGAATGCTTCTTGTAAGCATCCCTTTCTGCCTTTGGTGCATTAGGAGCGGGTTCCTCTGGAATTGGAGTATCCAGGACATAGAGCTTACGCTCTTGAGTGAGAACAATTCTCAATGTCCGATACCAGTCGTGGAAGTTTGTCCCATTTAGCTTGTCCTTGTCAAGGACCGATCGCAAAGAAAAGTTGTTTTTGTTTGTTGCCATTTGAACTACAAAAGGGAAAATATGCAATTTTAGTCCAAAACTCATTTTTGACTTATTTGATTGATTTGAAAGTTTGACGATATAATTAGGCCTTTAATTAATTATCGCTCCCACTATTTTACTTCAAATTGATAGCCCTCACCATCAATTCGGAAGATTGCAGCATACAACCTTCTAGTGGGCAAGATCCTGAAATCCTCTAAATCATGAGTCAGCTTTGGATGATCGCCCACAACTTAGATCTCTCAGGTAGGCAACTTTTGCCAATTGCATCATATGCAACTCTTGATAAGATGTCATCTACAACTCCTTGCAATGATCATCTCCATGCCTCAAGGCGCTAGATCCTATCTAGGTCACCTTGTTAAGTCCGACCCAAAGCAAACACGATGAACATGCACCCTGCTTGGGTAGACCCACACATTCATCCTTCACGCTTCCACGAGATAGACGGTGCACCACGCTTGGGCGTGCCCACACTTGGTCGATCAAGCTTTTCACGTGTGTCGCATTTGGAAGGCATCTAAAACTTAATATTTTAATGAGGGATTTGGTTTTATATACATATACATATCCAATCACCACAATACATAGTACGTATCATATACATGCTATATCCCACAGAAAACATGCACAAACGATAAAAAGTGATGATTATGGCCATCCTAATGTGATTCCTCGAGCCAAGAGGAATCACGGTCATCTAGGTCTACATCACATGCAACCTGTACAAGATGAACATCTGTGCCTTGCCATCCGAGTTGATCAACTCATCACATGAATGATCTGTACTCTCCAGCCGGTCGTCTGGGTGCCACCAGCCGATCGGTTGGCTCCTCCAACCGATCGGTTCGCCTGGTCGTCGTGCATCTCGTCATGTGCGCCACCCACTCGTCTCGCTCCTCGAACCGGTCATCAACCGATCGGTTCACTCCTTGAACCGACCGTCTGAGCAGTCGTCTTGATGTCTGCCGGTCTTTGACATAACAGGAAATAAAATCCTATTCTATTTATTACATTGCTTTAAAAAGGAAACCCCGATTTACATTCGGGGGGAGCAAAGGTAGGAAAGAATCTCGAATTATTTCGAGTTACATCGGGAATAAGAGAGGGAAGATCGGTGCGCAGAGCGAGATGCAAGCAACCACAAACAACCACACACAGATAGGGGTTTATAGGCCATAATCATGCTACACACATCCACCACAAAACTCGTTTAAGGGCGACGCGTATCAAGTGCATTAATAATACATATCATATATGTAATTAGGGATTTGTGGATTTAGGATTGGACATGCACAAAGCCGATATTATTCGCATCACATGCAATAAATAAAGGCGACAAACCAAAATCGATCATATCGATATTCCTAAAATATAGAGCAGTTGATGTGGCTCTGATACCACTGTTGGGTTTTAGGGGAGACAGAGAAGGCAGCGGAAACAAAAATTTTCTCCCCAATCCATACCGAGGAAACGCGTCAACGTCTATATAATAGGAAAGGATGGTTTGCGGAATCATACCTTGTCCCGAGGCTTGCTCAGAGACAATACCTCGCGCAATGCGTGGTCTTCAACTCCGGACTTCGACGGTGTCTGTGCAGCTCCTGGTCGCACCGGGACTGACAACTCCTACTCGAACTGGACTGTCGGATGACAGTTGTCCTCCTAAGCGGCAGTGTCCTCCCGCCTCTGTAGTAGTCCACACGGACCACCTGGAACTCCACTCTCCTTGTCCCACAAGGAAGTGGAAGGAGTCGCACCCTCCTGTTGACGTACTAGTCGCCAACACGCTCTCCTGCCTCCTGTTGCAACTGCAGTTGTCCTTCCCTTGCTGCACCTCCCTTTTGCGGGAAGCACTTGCTCGGGCTCTCTCACGGTTACCAAAACCAGAGAGAACGACAACTTGCAGAGCAACTGGTTGCACTGAGCTGTACTTTGAGAAGCCCCCAATACCCCTA
The DNA here is from genome assembly GCA_963693085.1 of Alisma plantago-aquatica. Lineage (NCBI taxonomy): Eukaryota > Viridiplantae > Streptophyta > Magnoliopsida > Alismatales > Alismataceae > Alisma > Alisma plantago-aquatica. The sequence continues at coordinate 876,448,989 of OY856410.1, forward strand.
TATATATAGGAGAGTCATGGGACAGGGTTCTCCATCCCGGGCAATGCGGGACTAATGCAGGAGTAGAAGGGTTCGAGAATTTTCCACAAAAAGCAACCGGTTCGCAACTTGAAATGATCGGTTCACAACTGAACCGATCAGTTCGGCCATTGAGCCGATCGGTTGGACCTGAGTCGACCGTTTGGGGCACTCCAACCGATCGGTTGGTGCCCTGAACCGATCGGTTCATGTTCCTAATCCGGCTCAAAAAGACTTTCCTTGTTTCTTTCCCAATTGGTATCGAATACCAATATTATTCCCAATCGAATTGGGCAATTTGGAACGAAAGGAAAATCCTTGCCGACATGACTTTCCCAACTGGTCGGTTGCACCAGTTGAGCCGATCGGTTCAACCCTTGAACCGGTCGTTTCAACCTGGGCATGAGCCGATCGGCCTGGACACTCCAGCCGACCGGTTCAGCAACCTCAGCCGACCGGTTCATCACATGAGCCGATCGGGTGGGAGCACAGGTTGGGCAAAATCAGTCAAATGCAATTTCAATCAATCTGATACTCCAATCAATGCATCCAACACCTTGAACCATACGATATTGAGCTATCGACTGATTGAGTGTTAAACTGAACTACTAAACTCCTTTAGTAATCAATCTACACATTGCTTTGTGGACAAAACTCCTCTTCCAGGTTAAATCCTATGTGTGTGACCCTGCAGGTCCATTTCACATTGGCAGTGAAAGTCCATAACACTTATGACTTCACAAGCAAAGAGCGGTGCCTAGTCACACATCAGTGCTACCCAAGTGAAAGTAGAAAGTTGGAGAACAACTTTCATCCTACAATCCGTGAATGGTGTTACAGCGAATGTATAATTCCTTTGTCACTGATATCCCGAATGAACTTGAGGCATGGAACAGTCATCCTGTCAATGTTCATTCACTTCCTTGATCTCAGAGTAGACTGGAAGAGATATGTATGACATCAATATCATATATTGATTCACACATGCGTGCACGCCTTTCTCAATCCTACTCATCAAGTGGCCATGGATATCAAACTCCCTCAGGAGGTACAAATCCCATATCTATCACTCACCCCTCAAAAGCCCCATGTGTCAAAGCCACCCAATCATCACCTTTATAACAACCCATGTTTCAGGTTTGCGTTTGATGATGTCAAAGTGTGCCCAACGACATGTGTTGAGTGCAGTGATTTCAGGTCTAAGAATCACACTCACCACCATCACTGTGAGTACTGACTGTGACTACCATCTTATGGTTCCATGTGTCAAACTCACGATGGGTCTGTCCGGTACACTTGTTCTCTAACAAGTACCTATGTGTTTGGTTTGATATCTCTATATCATGACTAATGAGATTCTGTCATCAACCAACACCACAATCTAGTCTTGTGTGTCATTGTTGTCTATCTACCTTCCACAATGACATCCGACTAGGCACATAACAAGAATGTACAAACTCTTAGCATCCGTATGATCTCATCGTTCAGGTCCTTAACCTGAAAGCATACGTCGTTGAGTTCTGCCATTCTTTAGACATTCAATCTGTTCTATCACTATCTCATATGACTGAACCAGAATGAATTGGAAGCTCGCCTTTGATGTTTATCAAATCAATCTTAATGTATCCCACCAATCATCCCATGATTGGCTCTCAAGGCATACATACCAACATGGGTGACACAGTGGTTGGCTTGGCCGATAGAGGGTTGTCCTACCCTAGTTGCACGATATGCCTTTAGGGTTTTACCCTTAGTTTGTGCCTTGGGCGATAGGGGGTGGCCATACTTTTGTTGGTGTGTTCTTGGGCAAGACCCCTCTCTCTCCTTGGTCTTGAGAGGTGAGCCTGTGGCCTAGATGTTTGGGCGATATGTGGAGTTGGTTGGCCGTTAGGGCATTGTTCTACCCTTATTGCTCGATATGCTTGAGGTTATGCAAAACCCCTCTCACTTGGTTATTGAGAGGTGAGCCAACACTCTTGGTATCCTTGGGCGATATGGTGTGGATAGTTATCATGAGGTTGAGACCTTCTAACCCTAGTAACTGATATGGTTTGTAGGTGTGGTGACCAATATCCCTTTTCTACCCTAGGGTAGGGTTTAGACGATATGGTTGGTTGACACCTAGTTGGTCCCTTGGCCGATATATGTTTTGGAGGAGTTGAGCTCTTGGGCAATATCTCCCTTTTGTGTTGACCTTTTAGGCTTCATGGCCTTGCCTTGCACGACACCCATGATGGGTAGTGCTTCTTGATACCCCTCTCTTCCTTTGAGTTAGGGTTTGGGTGATATAGTAGGTGGCTACCTTCTTGACCCCTTGGGCGTTATGCGTTATCGTTGGGTGTCAGGTGTTGTTGCTGCCTTGCACAATACCATCTTGGGTAGTGCTACCTATTACCCCATGTAGGTGCTTTGCCCATCCCAATGTTGCCCGTCTCGGGGCGTTTCACGATGTAGGTAGCACGACACAGTGTTGCACGATAGGACACCTACTGACCCTTTGGCTGGATGATATGGCTTGTGTGTTGCCCGATATACTGCGTTGATCTGGATGGGCGACAGAGGTATGATGTTGTGTTGCTTGGGCATTATGGGTCGGTTCTTAGAGTGTTAATCGTTACCAGCTTAGGGGTATTGGCTGATAGTGCTAGCCGACATGGTAAGTTGTGGCTAGTTGCTGGTTAACCGATACCATAAGGATGGGTTGTGGCATGATCTTTTGGTGAGGGATAGCTAGTCCCTTACCCGATATGCTTTGGTGAGGGCCGTTGCAACTTTGGTGAGGGTCGTAGTATGTTTTGGTGAGGGTTATCCCTTACCCGATATGCTGTTGTTATGCTTGAAACCCTAATATCATTTGGAATGTTATATGTGGAAGTTATGTATATGCATGGTCATCTAATGTTACACAACATATCTCCATGATGAAGTGATTATCTACTCTTGAGCATACTAATCGTGCAGGTTCCTCAGATGAGATGTGTACTCAGGTATGAGCTATAATGATGTCATTGGTGACCTTCTCTTGATATTGAGATAATGAGGAACACTATGTGTTATGTGAACCATGATGGTATATGATGAGTGTTGCCTATGTGTTGGCAACATGTGCTTAATGGTGGGATGGAATCCCTATGTTGTTACATCCTTGTAATGGATCATGATGATTGGCAAGAGGCCAAGTGGAGACATGTGATGTTGGACCCTTGAGATGGATCATGATGATGTTGATGGATTTGAGAATAGCAGTAACAGTGTGACATAAGTTAATGGAATCTATGTTGTTTACTCTTAATTATGGTTTGCTTATTACAACTTGGTTGACCCCAACAATCCACTTAAAATGCATTAATTAATTACATATGAACCTTTCATGAAATTTGCCCTGGCCATAGATCCATCATCATCAGGAGCTGGTGATGGTGAAACAAGTTCTCCTATGAGTTAACCTGGAGCGCATATTGTTGAATATTCGGGGTTTCTCCTAGCCGAAAATAGGAGGATTAGAGTGCAACTACGGTTGTAGACTCAAGATGTGTATAAGAGCATGGTGAACAGGCTCATGGCTCAGTGTGACAGAGCATGGTGAATAGGACCATGGCTCAGTATGATGGAGCATGAATGTGTTCATGGCTCGGGAGCACGGTGAACAGGCATGTGGCTCAAGGTATACTAGCGTCGTAACATGTACCAAGGTGGGCTAGAGAAAGGGTAGCCTGCGGAGCTGACCCTGTAACTAAGGTCACTTAAGCAATAGACTGCGGTCCTGTTTTGGATATCATGCACTAACCACGAGGAGGTGTCATGGAGTCTGGCTCTTCCATTGACCTTGTATGGCACTGACTTTGGGTTTTGCAACCGAAGGTTAGATTTGAGCGGTACAACTCACTTCCTCAAGGCATAATAAATGGTAATCCAGTTGTATAGTACATCTTCTTAGGGCAAATACGAAACATTGGTTGAAGCCTTGAATAATGTATGATTGTCTCTTATACCTGCCCTAAGTACTCCTTGCAGCTAGTTATATGCTTCTCAGATATCATAGTAAGTTGTTATGTATGTATAACCATGCTCTTCATATTCCATATATGATTTGGTTATATCTGCTACGTGTTTTATCTGCTCTAGATTTTTTGAGGTTTATAGTTTGGTGGGGACTAATGTTTCTCACTGGGACTGTGCATCTCACCCCGCTGGTTTCAACCTTTTTAGGTGATCGAGCTAGACGTTGTGGTGGTCGTGAGGTTGCAGTCGAACAGCAAGAAGACCAGTAGAAGGCAAGGTTGGATATGTTGCTGTTGTGGTTGTTTTGTAGTAGTGTCTTAGAGTCTCCCTATACTCTCAGGTCCTTGGAGGTGTTTTGATGAGGTTTCACAATGTATGATCTCAGTATGGTTTCTTGTATCCTGTTGTTGGCCTGGCTAGGTTTGATATGTATATAAATAAGTGACGCATCCTTGATGTATATGGAACAGACAGATCTAATGTGTTGATGGATATATATCATGCTTGTGTATATATAACATGTTTCTTTCAGGATGTGGATCAGGATGTAATAGTTTTGTTCTTATGATGCTTTTAGTAATCGGTTTTAATTAACCTGTATTTTTGATAAAATGTGGTTTATGGTGGTTCTGCGTGTTTTCACATGGAACTTTTGTTATCTGTGTGATGACGGGATGTCACAAGTAAGTTGGTATCAGAGCTCTTGGTTCGCTAATTCTACAGGGATCTTGAACTAGGCTTGTGTCTGTTCTTGTGATTTTTCCATATTTTCTCATAATGACTTCTGCCCCCAGTAGAAGATAAATCTAAAAGGTGTCTGATGAACATAGTGTTTCGTCCGTTCTTACATATTTTCTCATAATAACTTCTGCCAACAGTATTCATGGATCTGATGGACATAGTGTTTCGTCCGTTCTTAGATCAGTTTGTTGTAGTCTTCATAGATGATATCTTGATCTATAGTCAAGACAGTCAACAACACGAACATCGTCTTTGACAAGTGTTGTCTCTTCTTCGACAACATCAGTTGTACGCCAAGTTTAGTAAGTGTGAGTTTTGGTTGAAGGAAGTAACTTTCTTGGGTCATGTGATTTCTGCAAAAGGAATCAGGGTGGATCCCAAAAAGGTGGAGTCAGTAGTAGAGTGGGAGCAACCAAAAACACCGAATGAAGTCCATAGTTTTTTGGGGTTAGCAGGATACTACCGGAGGTTTATAAGAAACTTCAGTGTAATCACGTTGCAATTAACAAGGTTGACCAGGGAGGATGTATCATTTGTTTGGGATGATCGGTATCAGCAAGCTTTTCAGAGTTTGAAGGAGAAGCTGACAAGTGCTCCAGTGTTAGTGTTTCCAGAATAAGGGAAAGGCTATGTTGTTTTCTATGATGCTTCCAAGAAGGGTTTGGGTTGTGTGCTGATGCAGGAGGATCATGTGGTTTCTTTTGCTTCTCGACAACTTAAGAAACATGAGGAAAGCTATCTGACACATGATTTGGAGTTGGCAGTGGTGGTTCATGTGTTGAAGATTTGGAGACATTATCTTTATGGGGAAGTGTGTCAGATCTTTACGGATCATAAGAACCTAAAGTACATCTTCTCACAAAATGAGCTGAACATGCGTCAACGGCACTGGATGGAGTTGATCAGTGATTATGATTGCACCATCGAGTACCACCCAGGTAAGGCAAACGTAGTAGCAGATGTTCTTAGTAGGAAGTCTTCTTCCCTTCCCTCGAAGAGGGAACAATTGAGCTCTTTAATATGCCATAGGCGGGATATGTTTGTCTCTTTGCAGCAGATGAACGTGAAGTTAGAAGTATTTTTGTTGGCAGGATTGTTGGCACATATGCAAGTGAGGCCTACGTTGAGATAACAGATCAAAGAAGCAAAAAAAGCAGATGCTACAGTTTAGTTAATTAGATCAGAGTTTGGCAGCGAGAAGCGCAATGGTTTCCATGAGTCTGGGGATGGGCTAGTTTGTTACCATAACAGAATGATGGTTCCCGATGCTGATAATCTAAGGAAGTTAGTGCTAGAGGAAGTGCACACGCCTATGTATGATATGCATCCATGTGTCACCAAGATGTACCATAATCTGAAGGATCTATATTGGTGGCCAGATTTGAAGAAAGATGTAGCTGAGTTTGTAGCAAAGTGTGCAATATGTCATCAAGTTAAAGTAGAACATCAGAAGCTGGTTGGTACGTTGCAACCCATGTCGATACCGCAATGGAAGTGGGATCATGTAACCATGGATTTCATAGTTGGTCTTCCAAGGACAGCTAAGAAACATTATTCCATCTGGGTGATAGTGGACAGATTGACAAAATCTGCTCATTTCATTCCGGTAAAATCAATGTATAGAGCAGAGAAGCTTGCACATGTATATGTTGACGAGATAGTGTGTTTGCACGGAGTGCCAGCAACAAATGTCTCTGATAGAGGTCCTCAGTTCACAAGTCATTTTTTGGAGCAGTTGCATAAGGCATTGAGAACACAGTTGAGGTTCCGTGTTGCTTTTCATTTGCAGACAGATGGACAGTCTGAAAGGACTATTCAGATTTTGGAAGATCTTCTGAGAGCTTGTGTTCTACAGTTCCTAGGAAGTTGGGACATGCCTCTTAGTATGATAGAGTTTGCCTACAAGAACAGCTACCAGTGGATTATTGACATGGCACCTTATGAAGCCTTGTATGATAGGAAGTGTAAATCTCCTTTATGTTGGTATGAGTTTGGTGAGTATCAGCTTTTGAGTCCTAACTTAGTGCAGTAGACAACAGATTAGATCAAAGTGATACAGCAACAGTTGAAAGCAGTACAAGATAGACAGAAGTCTTATGCAGATAATCGGCATCGACCTTTAGAGTTCCAGGTGGGAGATAAGGTGTATCTCAAAGTCTCTCCATGGAAAGGCATGCTAAGGTTTGAAGAAAAGGCAAGTTGGGTTTCAGATATATGGGACCATATCCAGTGATAGGGCGTGTTGGAAAAGTGGCTTACAAGTTGGAGTTACCTCCAGAGCTGCACAGATTGCATCCAATGTTCCATGTTAGTATGCTAAAGAAAAGTCACCTAAGAACAGAGATAGTGATACATCCAGTTTAGGTCAAGCTTGATGAAGATGTGACCTGCGAGGAAGGTCCGGTGTTGATCCTTGACAGACGGGTGAAGAAGCTGAAGAGGAAGGACCTGGTTCTTGTGAAGGTTCTCTGGCATCATTGTGGCATCGAGGAAGCCACGTGGGATCTTGAGGAAGACATGTGGAGGAAGTATCCCTCACTTTTCTCTTCAGATGTTGGGGGTGAAATCCTTTTGTAGGGGTTTATGGCTTGTAAGGACCCTGACCTTTGTTTTGGGCTTACCCTATTTGCTTTGCCTAAACCTTGTGTTTTTCCTAATCACCTGAGGTGTGATTAGTGTTTGTTGTGTTTTGTTGTGGGGTTGAGGTGCAACTTGCAATTTACCCAAGTTCTAGGGTTTCTCTACAAGTTTACCACCTTGAGAGATCTTTTTGTATCTCTTTGCATCCTCTAGGGTTGAGAGGATGGGTTGGGGTGCCTTGCTAGAGTTGTTTTGGGCCTCGTTGAGCTTTTTTAAGCTTGGGCTTGTTGTTGGGCTTGAAGCCCTTCCTCCTTGCTTGAGTGTGTCAGGCAAGAGAGCTCCTTTTGATGCCTTGTGCCGAGCAAGGTGGTGTATCGGCCATGGTGTGTCGGGTTGCCATGTTGGGTGACACACACCTCTCCACCTAGCCTCGTTTGTGTCACCCTCTTTGGACATGTGGTGCCTACTTTGCTAGAAAGTGTAGGAGTTGGACAAGTGGAGGTAGACGGGCTAGCAGCTGGCTTTGCTCCATGAACAAATGTTCTTAGGGAGGACGACACCTTGCTTGTTCCTACCCTTTACCCTCTTCTATATATGTCCCTCTTTTCTCTTGCTTGGGATCTCGTTGCCCCTTAGACATTTGCTCTCCCTTGGTGGTCGAGAAGAAGGAAGGAAAGTAGGTGGCCAATATAGCTGTTGCTGCTACCGCTTTCTTCTTCCTCAGAGGTGGTCGATACATCTTGTTGCTGCTCTTTCTTCCTTCTCTAGTTGGTGGCCAAACCTTGGAGCTTAGAGTTGTGCTTAAGGCGGGTTACATTACTCCTAACCCTAACTACACTATCTCCTTTACATGTTGCTTTGCTATGTTATCTTGATCGGCCTTACATACCCAGCTAGTAATGCTTCTTGCTTTAGCTAGTAGTGTTGATGCCCGTTATGTGTCCTAGATCTTGTTGGACGATATGTGGTGTGTTGGTTTCCTTTTGTGTCGGCCTACCCTTTTGATTAGGGTATCTTGAGAAAAACCCTTCTCTTGCTTTAGTTGAGAGGTGAGCTTAGGGTTCCTTAGTTCAAAGGTGTGTGTAGTGTGCCCATGAGGCAATAACCCTCTCTCTCCTTAGACTTGAGAGGTGAGCCTATGGTGTTAAGTGACACAGTGGTTGGCTTGGCCGATAGAGGGTTGTCCTACCCTAGTTGCACGGTATGCCTTTAGGGTTTTACCCTTAGTTGGTGTCTTGGGCGATAGGGGGCGGCCATATCTTTGTTGGTGTGTTCTTGGGCAAGACCCCTCTCTCTCCTTGGTCTTAAGAGGTGAGCCTGTGGCCTAGATGTTTGGGCGATATGTGGAGTTGGTTGGCCGATAGGGCATTGTTCTACCCTTATTTCCCAATATGCTTGAGGTTGTGCAAAACCCCTCTCACTTGGTTGTTGAGAGGTGAGTCAACACTCTTGGTATCCTTGGTTGATATGCTGTGGATGGCTGTCATGAGGTTGAGACCTTCTAACCCTAGTAACCCGATATGGTTTGTAGGTGTGGTGAGTGATATCCCTTTTATACCCTAGGGTTAGGGTTTGGACAATATGTTTGGTTGACACCCAGTTGGTCCCTTGGCCGATATATGTTTTGGAGGAGTTGAGCTCTTAGGCAATATCTCCCTTTTTTGTTGACCTTTTGGGATTCATGGCCTTGCTTTGCACGACACCCATGATGGGTAGTGTTTCCTGATACCCCTCTCTTTCTTTGAGTTAGGGTTTGGGCGATATAGTAGGTGGATGCCTTCTTGACCCCTTAGGCATTATGTGTTTTAGTTGGGCGTTGGGCGTTGCTACTGCCTTGTACGATACCCTCTTGGATAGTGCTACCTGTTACCCCATTTAGGTGTGTTGCTTGTCCCAACGTTGCCCGTCTTGGGGCATTGCACGATGCAGGTAGCACGACACAACGTTGCACGATAGGATGCCTGCTGACCCTTTGGCTAGACGATATGGCCTGTGTGTTGCTCGATATGCTGTGTTGATCTAGATGGGCGATAGAGGTATGATGTTGTGTTGCTTGGGTATTATGGGTCGGTTCTTTGAGTGTTGATCATTACCAGCTTAGGGGTGTTGGTCAATAGTGTTGGCCGACACGACAAGTTGTGGCTAGTTGTTGGTTAACCGATACCATAAGGTCAGGTTGTGGCATGATCTTTTGGTGAGGGCTAGTCCCTTACCTGATATGTTTTGGTGAGGGCCATTGCACCTTTGGTGAGGGTCGTGGTATGTTTTATTGAGGGTTATCCCTTACCTGATATGCTATTGTTATGCTTGAAACCCTAATATTGTTTGGAATGTTATATGTGGAAGTTATGTATATGCATGGTCATCTAATGTTGCACAACATATCTCCATGATGAAGTGATTATCTACTCTTGAGCATACTAACAATGCAGGTTCCTCAGATGAGATGTGTACTCATGTATGAGCTATAATGATGTCATTGGTGACCTTCTCTTGATATTGCGATAATGAGGAACATTGTGTGTTATGTGAACCATGATGGTATATGATGAGTGTTGCCTTTATGTTGGCAACATGTGCTTAATGGTGGGATGGAATCCCTGATTGTGATGGATCATGATGATTGGCAAGAGGCCAAGTGGAAACAAGTGATGTTGGATCCTTGAGATGGATCATGATGATGTTGATGGCTTTGAGAATAGCAGTAGTAGTGTGACACAAGTTAATGGAATCTATGTTGTTTACTCTTAATTATGGTTTGCTTATTACAACTTGGTTGACCCCAACAATCCACTTAAAATGCATTAATTAATTACATATGAATCTTTCATGTAGTTTGCCCTGGCCATAGATCCATCATCGTCATGAGCTGGTGATGGTAAAATAGGTTCTCTTGTGGGTTAACCTGGAGTGCATATTGTTAAATATGTGGGGTTTCTCCTAGACAAAAATAGGAGGATTAGAGTGCAACTACGGTTGTGGACTCAAGATGTGTATAAGATCATGGTGAACATGCCCATGGCTCCGTGTGACAGAGCATGGTGAACAAGCCCATGGCTCAATGTGATGGAGCATGAATGTGTTCATGGCTCAGGAGCACAGTGAATAGGCTCGTGGCTCAAGGTATACTAGCATTGTAACATGTACCAAGGTGGGCTAGAGAAAGGGTAGCCTGCGGAGCTGACCCTGTGACTAAGGTCACTTAAGCAAGAGACTACGGTCTTGCTTTGGATATTGTGCACTGACCACGAGGAGGTGAGGTCGTGGAGTCTGGCTCTTCCATTGATCTTGTATGGCACCGGCTTTGGGTTTCGCAATCAAAGGTTGGATTTGAGCAGTACGGCTCACTTCCTCAAGGCATAATAAATGGTAATCCAGTTGTATAGTACATCTGCTTATGGCAAATACAAAACATTGGTAGAAGCCTTGAATAATGTATGATTGTCTCTTATACCTACCCTAAGTACTCCTTGCATCTAGTTATATGCTTCTCAGGTATCATGGTAAGTTGTTATGTATGTATAACCCTACTCTCCATATTTCATATATGATCTGGTTATATCTGCTACGTGGTTTATCTGCTCTAGATTTTTTGAGGTTTTATAATTCGGCGGGGAGTTATGTTACTCACTGGGACTATGTATCTCACCCCGCTGGTTTGAACCTTTTTAGGTGATCGAGCTAGACGTGGTGGTGGTCGTGAGGTTGCAGCCGAGCAGCAAGAAGACCAGTAGAAGGCAAGGTTGGATATGCTGCTACTGTGGTTGTTTTGTAGTAGAGTCTTAGAGTCTCCCTGTACTCTCAGGTCCTTAGAGGTGTTTTGATGAGGTTTCACAATGTATGATCTCAGTATGGTTTCTTGTATCCTATTGTTGGCCTGGCTAGGTCTGATATGTATATAAATAGGTGATGCATCCTTGATGTATATGGAACAGACAGATCCAATGTGTTGATGGATATATATAATGCTTGTGTATATATAACATGTTTCTTGCAGGATGTGGATTTGGATGTAATAGTTCCGTTCTTATGATGCTTTACGCAATCGGTTTTAATTAACCCATGTTTTTTATAAAATGTGGTTTGTGGTGGTTCTGTGCGTTTTCACGTGGCATTTTCATTATCTATGTGATGGCGGGATGTCACAAGTAAGTTGGTATCAGAGCTCTTGGTTCGCTGAGTCTATAGGGATCTAAGACTAGGCTTGTGTCTGTTCTTGTGATTTTTCTAGATTTTCTCATAATGACTTCTTCCCCCAGCAGAAGATAAACCTAAAAGATGTCTGGGAATCATAAAGAACATGTTACCGAGAGTAGTGTTGTTGCATTTGTTGATGGAGCTAGTACACAGGCACATGAAGATCGGGTGCCTGAGGTCCCCCAGTTTGACCCAACCATTCTTCAGAACCCTGCCTATCAAAACCTCATGGGGCAGTTAATGGCCATGATGAATCACATGGTAGAGAGATTACTTGTGCCTCCTCCAAGAGCATCGGTTCCCCATGGTGAATCTTTGGGCATTGGGAAGACCTTCGAGCGGCTTCGCCGAGTCAGAGCTTTGGATTATGCTAGAACGGCTGATCTAGCGGATGTAGATTTGTGGCTGATAGGACTTGAGAAGGCCTTCCGGATCCTCGACATCCCTGAAGCAGACAAAGTCAAGCATGTTGTCTACCTTCTAAAAGGTAGTGATGGCCATTGGTGGGCCATCAAGGAGGAGAAGCGACCTAGTGAGGTGATCAATTCGGATGTATTCCGACGCAAAGTTCATTATTCGATACTTCCTAAAGATGTATCTAGATGAGAATATCAACTAGTTCAAGCATTTGTGCCAAGGATATCTGAGCATCACCGAGTATGAACCCAAGTTTATGGAACTTTTAAGGTTTTTTCCTCACATGACGGCAACAAATGATGAGAGAATAAGGCATTTTGAGAAAGGTTTGAGTGTCGAGTTGTCGACACCTGCTGCTGCTTTAGAGAATCGGGAGTGATTTGCCACGTTTGTGGAGTATGTCCAAAGAATTGAACGGTTAGTCCAGGAGAAGAGAGAGGCTATGTCCAAGAAAAGGCTTGCTCCGTTTCAGAGATAGAAGTTTGAGGGTCACAAGAAGCCAATGTTTTCTACACCTTCAATGATGCAAAGTTATAGTGCACCGTCACTATTACGACCCCACCTCCCGATAACCCCCAATTAAGGGAGACCAAGAGGTTGAAGCTGCACCCATTAATCTTGGATCAAAGGTTCAACATATAACCATAAACAATTATTAAATTCTAACAGACTATACTGAAAATGGTAATAAAAAATTTCTTTGCATACCTTTGAAGAGATTGGAACAAACTAAACTTCTAACCTCAGTTGAACTATTCTAACTAGTTCCTCCTTGTTCTTTAATTCTTTAATTCACAAGGTGTCATTTTACTGTTTGTTCTTTTCATTGTACCTAAAATGCCGACAAATAAAATGTCGGTCAGCCGAAGCTGGTATGTGGAGGAAACAGATAATGTTCAACTATGTTAACAATATAATCATTCAATTAATCATTTAACAATCAAGATTTCATTTTAAGACATACAACTCAATCCATACATATTCTCGAACTCTGGGCTGTCCCTGTAGTGGACATAGATTTCACCTCTCTTTTAGGTAATAGAGTCGCATGGCACTACCCGAAGGTAGCCCAATATCTAACTCAATGTGACTTGATGGTCCTACCTCCATGGTAGCCATGTACTAAGTCATCCATAGACCTGATGGACCTACCCAATAGGTAGCCATGTACTAGGTCATCCATAGACCTAATGGACCTACCAATAGGTAGCCATGTACTAGGTCATCCATAGACCTGATGGACCTACCCAATAGGTAGCCATGTACTAGGCCTTTCTCTAACCGGATGGACCTACCCAATAGGTAGCCATGTACTAGGCCTTTCTCTAACCTGATGGACCTACCCATAGCCATCCATGTACTAGGTTAGCTATTATGCCACAGAGAGAACCAGGATCTGAGTTTATAGGCAAATACATTAAGTGATAGTCATAGTCACTTTATAATTGCAATATCAACATCCAAGCAGTTTAGTTGCATTCAATGCGATTAAACGTCCGAGAAACCATCGGAAAACTAAGCGGTTATTCATAAGTAACCACATACCTGATTTGATGAGTCATGCAGTTTATTCAACACATACTTCATGTATATATCATCAAACCAATCAACATATCCAAGCAAGTAATTCAATCATCACATAGTTCATGAAATAAATATGTACTCTATTTATTACACACTTTATCAAGAAACTACTTTATTATCTTGGATTCACTTTCTATGGCTTCTAATCCACATTAAGGTTTCATTAATATTCATTAGGGTTTCTTAGATTAATTTATCAAACTTTATCCTTTTTAAGTTAACAAACCCTAAAATACTCTTTTCCATTTAGATGAACCTTAATTGCTCAACTATTCATTTTAATAGTCTTATATGCCCAAATTGACTTAGGTTCATCATATCCTTGTTTATTCATGGATTTGAACAATTAAAACAATTAGAAGACATATTCTCCTAAATTAGGGTTTTTAAGTTCATTAATGCATAAACATGCACGAAACCCTAAATTAAGCCAACTATATAAAAAGAACATCCTTTTAGATCCTATTTTCACTTTTATTAACCATTGGCTTGAATTATCCAAATAACGTCATTAAGTCCATTTATCATCAAATCTAAGGGTTTTTCCTTAATTAACTCATTAAAGATGATAACTTAATGTACTTTACACATTTCAAGTATATTTATGCATATCAACTCCAAATTGGACTAATCATGTGCAAAGTTCTTCCTTTTTGAACATAATGTACCGTTTTACATCTAACAGGTTAATATCAACTCTTATGATCCATTAAACCCTAATAAATACTTTATTTATTTCAAAATAAGGTTTCTTAATCTTTAATTCATTAAAGATGATATTGTACACTATTTTTTGAATATCATGCAAAATTAGGTTTCAAACATAATTTCTTTGTGTTCCTCTCATTCTGAGGATCAATTTTCATATAAAACTTGTTTTGATCCGAGCTACGGATAATTAACTATGATTTTTGCAATAAAACACTTACTTCGGTCAATGGGGTGTTGCCACGTCATCTACATCCATGCAATGCGTCTGATTGAGTTTATAATCAATTTTTCGAATTTTCCCTCCACTTAAACGTTTGTCTCTTCATGACGGGAGGGGTAAAATGGTCCAAAGGACCTTTTACCCTTCTTCTTCCTCGGGCAGAAGGTGCGCAGCCGCCCTAGCCGCCGCCGTGCAGTCTTGTGCGGCCTATCCTTCACTCCTGGAACTTCCACGTCCTTCGGGGATGGGTCCCAGACCTCTGCCGGAACTCCCCGCTCATCAGGGCGCCGTCGTCTTGAGTCCAAAGGGATCATATCGCGCTGGCCATGTCCGCGACCGTCTGCAGGTTTTGCAGCCAAGTTGTGACAGATACGACTTGGTTCAGGCATGTTGACATCGGTGGAGCTTCTTCCTGACCTCGTAGAACCTCCCTCAAAGACTGTGGCGACCCCACGCGTCCCTGCTGCCCCAGGGTTGGTCATACTCTCCTCCTCTAGGGTTTGTAAAAGGAAGAAGGAGAAGAGATGGATGACTACGTGAAACTCTCTCTCAACTCAACCCTGGACTCTACCCCCCTTAAATAGGGAAGAGAACGAAGCCATATGATGTCTTATACATGACTCAAAGAGTCCCTCTCTAACAAGGATTAATTTTCCTTCAAGGAGAAGCAATCATTCTCTCCCTCTTTGTTCTTTGGATTTCCTTAATTATTTTTATAAATAAGAATTCAAAAATCCTTGCCATTATCCTATTTATTTCTTGTTTTTCAAACCTTAGGCACGAAATTCTATTCTCTTTTATAGGTTTTACTTTCTTTTTAACAAACCTCATAATTCATTAATAAAGCAACACATTATCCTCTTATTTTGCCTTTTTAGTATTTTCTCTTTCTTTCCTCTATATTGGGATTCCTTGGATCCCAAGATACTCCCTTTTTCGAAATTCTCTCATTGGATACTTATTATCCTTCCAGATGCATCATTATGCAATATTTCACATTATCTTGTTTATTTCTCATTAAAAATATCTCTTTTTGAGAATTTCTTTTTATTTCCCTTCTATTTTCCTCATTGGAATCCCTTCTATCATAAGAAAACCTTGGGATACGAAATTTCATAAAAGGTAACTCAATTATTCATCTTTTCACTTAATTTCCACATTTCCTTAATGTTTTCAATTTCTTTCTTCATAAGGAAATACTTATTTAATCTTTTCTTTTCTTATTGTTTTCTTTTTGCAACCTTGGACTCCTTGGTACCCAAGGAACCCAAGAGGAACGAAATCCTCTTTGGATTTTCCTTCTAGAGGTTTCTACATATTTCTTTTCTTGAAAATTCAATTATCCATTTACCATTTGAATTTCCTGATTATTGGGCCCAATAGTCAATAAAGCCCACAAAGAAACCAATCAAGGCTATTGTGAAAGGAATCCATTTATTCAAAACAAATCATATCATTATTTGTTCAATTATCTTTAATAAGATAAATTACATTTCTCACTAATTGAACCCAAAAATTGGGGTTGTAACATCCTTCCCCTCTTATAGGAATTTTGTCCTCAAAATTCTATCAAGCAAACAAACAATTCAGAATAAGACTTTTCCATGTCCATCATTGGCCCCTATGTGGCTTTACCATACTCATGGCTCTTCCACAGAACCTTTGTCATCACATATTCTTTCCTCTGAGTTCTTTCATCCTGGCGTCTATCAACTACACAGGTGACTCAGACCATTTCAGCCTCCCTTGGGGCTCACTAGGTTCATTGCTCAGCACATGGTCGGGGTACCTCACATAGTTCTCGAAATTGGACACATGGAAAACATCCCACATTACTTTATCCTGAGGGGTAGGGTCAAACCTAACCATCTCCACCCATCCATCTCTAATGGACCCATGTATCGGGGACTCAGCTTTCTCAGCTGCAGCTCAGAGGGGTCGGATTCTCACATTATATTCTCCCACAGTGCACTGCATATTAGTCTATTTTGCATCTGCTCACGACTCTCGTCGTCTCTAGGCTCCTTTCAGCCATTGCATTATTAAAGTGACTTTCATCTTCATGCACTGTGGTCCTTTTCTAATCATCATGTGGTCCTTTCACCAACATCACCTTACTGAAGTGGTGAACGAATCAACCTCCCTTACAGAGCTTCTTTTAAATCCCAATACTGTCTATGGTGGTCATCATCACATCTTTCATAGGACAAGAACTGTCTCTAGCTATCACCCTGAACGAGCTCATATGCTCTCATCAGACCCTTTAGTCCGGATCATGCTAACCATAGTTAGGGGTGATAAACTATACTAACATTGAGTTCTTCATGTACTTACTTCCACTTTATGGAAGTGAATTTTAGGTCAAACTCAAGAACCTTTGAAATCGCTTCATGGTGTAGTTGAACCATCTCTCTCGCATGGGTAGTTCAACCAGATCTTCCCCTTGGCAGAACTCTTTCTTTCTCATGTCATCTAGGTAAGGCGAACTACCATAACCCATATTGCATTTCGACCTTCCTTGATCCAAGGGAGACTTACAACATCCATTGTGATGAACTCCCATTCTCTTTCGGGGACTTTTTATCCTTTATAACAATGCACTGGGTTACTGGTATTCGTCCTTTACCTCTTGGCTTGCATGGCCATATACCACATGCAACTTCATCTTAAGCTTCCAAAGTGCTATTGACATTTACTATCTTGGTAGAACCACGATGTACTGTGATCTTCAATCATGATTTTATGTATATCATGATTCATCAAGATTGATTCCTCTAAAACCTTAAACCACCCTAGTCGGGGTTCCATCACCTTCTTTTCCAAAGAAGTGCATCTGCGGTTCTACTCTATCCTCTCATTGCATCAAGGCTAGACTGGCTAACCAAACAACCCTTAACTTTTCAACGTATCTTGTTACATCTGAGTATTATCCAAACACCTCTCCTTTTTAATCTTAGGGTCAGCCAAACAACCTCTTCTATCTTCTAGTCAAACAAGTCAAATATATCTCGACCAGAGCATCCAGTACCAATTCACATCCTTAGGTATTAGGTAACATTGAAGACATACACTTCCATGTATTTCACTCAAATTCTATGTCTATCTTTATTAAGAACACTCTCTGATATTATTGGTACGGTGATCAAACTCAACCTGGTATAACCTGTAAGTTCCACTTAGCTCAGGATAAACACCTCCTCATAAGGTGACTACATCATTCCTCTTAGTCTTTGCAAACCATCCATGTATCATTCATTTTACCAGGGTAGGTTATCTTCTCTATCCCCATTTCTCGTGGCAACGTTCCAACCTACATTATCTTTTATCCTTGATGTATGGCACGCGTAATGTCCTATCTCTCACCCCCATAACAAGAGGAAATAAGCATTTGGCTGCAGTCCAAATACAGAGTTCTTCCTGTTCCAAGAGTAGAGATGGTACATCCCACCTTGCCAATACACCTTTACATCTAAGTTGCAACATGCCACATATGTCTCCATGTCACAGACATCATGATATCAAACTAGTCTTGAACCTACTGAGGTTTATATCCTTGGTCATCTCCTCTAGGACTATAGGGTACCGGCTCTTTTGGAGTCATCCCTCTTCCCTCATGCATCACGAGAGTGCCCTACTCATCTGCCCTTTGGGTCCCATGAGTTCATGAAGGTGATCAATCTCCTAACCCATGGCCCTCAAACAATGATAGTTGTTACCTCCCGACCCTATGGTCATGTGCAACTGGGGAATTAGGCAACTCCTACCTTCATCGGTCTTATCCCTACTTGACCCTAGGATAGACTTAGGATTCTCCATCATAAAACATGCTCACTTAGAACCTTACCCCAGTCTTCATCATCTCTCTTTCCGCATTCATGGGTTGGCTCTCATCCTTTCATAGGGATCATGGCAACCTGCCTACCTTGGTCAAGACCCATAGAGATGGATATCTATGGGTCTACTGGTTCATCCTCGTGTACTTTTCACTTAGCTTCTCAAGATCCTATAAGACCTCCTTAGGTTACCTTAAACCATAAAAATAGGTATACACCCTACCAAAGGGTCCCTCTCCCAGGATGGGAGGAAACTATCTCTGAGGTCACAAAAACTGTTAGGTCTAGGGTTTACATCCACATGAGCCTACTCAACCCTAGCAAGCCATTAAGGCATGAGCAGATCACTTACTGTACCATGCTAGGTCATACTTGTCCTCTTTCCTCAATGTTGGATCAAGATCATACCTTTCTTTATCATCGGCCTATCTATGAGGGGTTCATTACACATACCTTAAACTTAAGGGACTTCCATTTTCCTTTATTCATGAGGCGTACCATGCTCGAAACTATAGAAACTTAATTCTCATCATGAGCATTAGGTATACCACTTCCCCTCTTAGGCCTAGGAACCCTAGGTTCACTTTTAGGGGTCCAACTGCATGCTCTATCTCTGAACCATGAATCAAGCTTGCAAAAGGCATCTCGTGTACTTCCTGTCATCCTTCTTCTCGATCATCACTTAGGGTTGGGTCCTTCTCAAGGACAAACCATAAG
The DNA here is from genome assembly GCA_963693085.1 of Alisma plantago-aquatica. Classification (NCBI taxonomy): domain Eukaryota; kingdom Viridiplantae; phylum Streptophyta; class Magnoliopsida; order Alismatales; family Alismataceae; genus Alisma; species Alisma plantago-aquatica. The sequence continues at coordinate 876,468,009 of OY856410.1, forward strand.
GTACAAGGCCTCATAACCTGTTACAAATCACTTCAGGGTATACAGAACATCTTCTTCCTTTCTCAGAAGGTAAACACCTATACCGTAGGCACATGGGTACCCAAAGCTTCATCTTCTCTCTCTAGGGTTTGGTCCCTCTAAAGGCAACCAAGATATCATCAACTTTTAGGGATCGATCATGAAACAACTACTATCATCCATTGTTCAGGGTTTTAGGCTTCCAATCTTCTTGCTGGGTTTCTTGCTCTCTCTAGGGCTAACCCTACATCCAACCTCCCCATTAGAGGTCCTCTCTTCATGAAGGATCAACCTAAAAAGCATGCCCTGTATGGGTGAAGCCTAGGTTCGAACTTATGTTTGCTCAAGATCATCCATAACCCTTTATGCTCCCGCATAATTCCTTATCTAGGGTTTCACCCTACTGTTAGCACTATGACGTGCCCTAGGTGCCAGCTATACCCTACTTGCACAAGCCCATAGGGTTTCTAAGGTCCTTCACTAACCTCGTCATCTAAGGAGCTATCTTCTACCCTAACATGCACGACCCTTCCCAGGGTTGGGTTGCCAAAGGTGTTAGGTCACCCATGGATCATATGGCATCCCAAAGGCATGTCCTTTCAAACACCTGGTCCAACTCATCTCTCTCTAACCTTCACTTAGGGTTAGGGTTAGCATCATCCTTATAGGATGTGCCAGGTCTCTACTTGCAATGGAGATCTCTATCTCCAAGACTAACTTATCCTCCTGACAAGAAGGTCTACTCTCAGGTATATTCTGAGGACATGACAACTTATGTCATACGACCTAAGCATGTATCTATTCTTTAATTTACGTTTACTCTATTAATCTTATGTCCATGAAACCTTATTTACATGCTTTTCATTAATTTGATGGAGGATTCCTTAAACCTTATTAACCTTACCCATACCTCAAGAGGGTGAGGAAAGGAGAGAAAACCCTAATCCTTCAGGTCCTTAACAGAATTTTGTGATGAGAAGGGATGAATAAGATGAGAAAGTCCTAAAGGTATCTTATTTCGATTCATACCCTAAGACTTCAGACAGGAAGTCACACGGATCCAGGAGTCCTCGTATTCTGACTAGCGGTGCGGAGGAAAATATTGCCAGCCCCCGGTCGTGATCCTTTTCCAGACACCTCTGTCCTTCGGATACTCCTCTAATAACTCCCTTGGGTTCTATGGAGTTTGTAAAATTTAATAATTATTAATGGTTAACTGAGGAACCCAAGCTCTGATACCAAATGTTATGACCCCACCTCCCGATAACCCCCAATTAAGGGAGACCAAGAGGTTGAAGCCGCACCCATTAATCTCGGATCAAAGGTTCGACATATAACCATAAACAATTATTAAATTCTAACAGACTATACTGAAAATGGTAATAAAATTTTTCTTTGCATACCTTTGAAGAGATTGGAACAAACTAAACTTCTAACCTCAGCTGAACTATTCTAACTAGTTCCTCCTTGTTCTTTAATTCTTGAATTCACAAGGTGTCATTTTACTGTTTGTTCTTTTCATTGTACCTAAAACGCCGACAAACAAAACGTCGGTCATCCGAAGCTCGTATGTGGAGGAAACAGATAATGTTCAACTATGTTAACAATATAATCATTCAATTAATCATTTAACAATCAAGATTTCATTTTAAGCCATACAACTCAATCCATACATATTCTCGAACTCTGGGTTGTCCCTGCAGTGGACATATATTTCACCTCTCTTTTAGGTAATAGAGTCGCATGGCACTACCCGAAGGTAGCCCAATATCTAACTCAATGTGACTTGATGGTCCTACCTCCATGGTAGCCATGTACTAAGTCATCCATAGACCTGATGGACCTACCCAATAGGTATCTATGTACTAGGTCATCCATAGACCTGATGGACCTACCCAATAGGTAGCCATGTACTAGGTCATCCATAGACCTGATGGACCTACCCAATAGGTAGTCATGTACTAGGCCTTTCTCTAACCTGATGGACCTACCCAATAGGTAGCCATGTACTAGGCCTTTCTCTAACCTGATGGACCTACCCATAGGCAGCCATGTACTAGGTTAGCTATTATGCCACAGAGAGAACCAGGATCTGAGTTTATAGGCAAATACATTAAGTGATAGTCATAGTCACTTTATAATTGCAATATGAACATCCAAGCAGTTTAGTTGCATTCAATGCGATTAAATGTTCGAGAAACCATCGGAAAACTAAGCGGTTATTCATAAGTAACCACATACCTGATTTGATGAGTCATGCAGTTTATTCAACACATACTTCATGTATATATCATCAAACCAATCAAAATATCCAAGCAAGTAATTCAATCATCACATAGTTCATGAAATAAATATGTACTCTATTTATTACACACTTTATCAAGAAACTACTTTATTATCTTGGATTCACTTTCTATGGTTTCTAATCCGCATTAAGGTTTCATTAATATTCATTAGGGTTTCTTAGATTAATTTCTCAAACATTATCCTTTTTAAGTTAACAAATCCTAAAATAATCTTTTCCATTTAGATGAACCTTAATTGCTCAACTATTCATTTTAATAGTCTTATATGCCCAAATTGACTTAGGTTCATCATATCCTTATTTATTCATGGATTTGAACAATTAAAACAATTAGAAGACATATTCTCCTAAATTAGGGTTTTTAAGTTCATTAATGCATAAACATGCACGAAACCCTAAATTAAGCCAACTATATAAAAAGAACATCCTTTTAGATCCTATTTTCACTTTTATTAACCATTGGCTTGAATTATCCAAATAACGTCATTAAGTCCATTTATCATCAAATCTAAGGGTTTTTCCTTAATTAACTCATTAAAGATGATAACTTAATGTACTTTTCACATTTCAAGTATATTTATGCATGTCAACTCCAAATTGGACTAATCATGTGCAAAGTTCTTCCTTTTTGAACATAATGTACCGTTTTACATCTAACAGGTTAATATCAACTCTTATGATCCATTAAACCCTAATAAATACTTTATTTATTTTAAAATAGGGTTTCTTAATCTTGGCCTACCATCTTATAATCTAAAATCCTACTCATCGTCAGGATGGGGGCGGCTAGGGTTTCCGGGGGCTCTAGCGAACGGGGGGGAAGACGGGGAGAAGACGACGGCACCTCGAAGGGAGGAGGTGCAACGGAAAACGAAGCACATCCTGGCGATCAGGGGAGCCAGCTGAATCCATCAAACACCAAAGGAAGCGAGCGCGGAGTGAAGATGAAGATCCCTAATACTGGCATCGAGTTCCAATATGCTAGGATGCGGGGATCACTCAGTCAGAAGGACGGCGGCGGGACGGAACAGCTCGTCACACATAAGGAGAGTTACGATGAGGCCTTCCCATCCTTTGGAGGAAAAGAAGTCAGGATGACGCAGACGGATGATCAAATGACCGCGGCAAACTCCGATAGAGATCCTGAATAGAATCTCAACTACTGCAGGACTGAAGGGAGCGCCGACGAAGAGGACCAGTTTCTCGATAAACTGTTCGAACCAAGACTTGCTACGTCGGATGTTTCTCTGAAACTGACGGATGGAAGACCCAACCTTGAACTTAATCCGGTGGCTGAGGAGGAACTAGCCAAGCCTTGGAGATATACTGTGATAACCAGGTTGATCGGTTCCAACGTCGGGTTCATGACTATGCGGGATCGCCTTAAAACTCTGTGGAACCCTGTTGGTAGATTCAATACATATGAGGTAGATCTGGGCCATTATGTGGTGCAGTTCTCATGTTGATGAGACTTTGAAACTGCTCTCTTCGGAGGTCCATGGAAATTGTTCGGTAAGTGCCTAGCTATTTGGAAGTGGAGTCCAGCGTTCCGCCCATCCAGTGACTTACCTAAGTATCTGGTGACTTGGGTTCGCATACTCGACCTGCCCCTTCATCTCTACGTACCCACCATGTTGGATTATATAGGCCTGGCCTTAGGATCTCTTGTGAAGGTGGATAGTCACACGATGGCCAGGACACGTAGCAAATTTGCTAGATTGGCCATTGAGGTCGATACAACAAAACCGCTGATAAACACTATTTCCATTAACAGTGTGATCTACCAGGTCGAGTACGAAGCCTTTCCTGAATCCTGTGATTTCTGTGGTAAGTTAGGACACCTGGATTCTAAATGTTTGCTCAACCTGAAAGCAGGTACTCCACATGAATATACAGAAAGTGGAAGTAGGGAGCAAGGAGGTCTGATTATGACACAGGAGGACAATCGGGCCAGTAAATGGCAAACTCAGAAGAGACGCACAACAACATACAAACAAAGGCAAAGGAACCAAGCAGCTGAACAAAATGGTGAACCAAACAACCAGAACAAGTTTGCTACTTTGGCTGAGGATCAGGAGAAGGAGGATGAACCGAACCAACACCATTCCAAGGACAAAGAGCAGATGATGGTGGACGACCAGGAAAGTACAAGAAGATCTACTGTACCCCCGAAGACATGGAAAAAGAAAGCTGTGGTGACTGCCGATGACAAACGTGAAGTGATGAATTATATCAACAAGAAAAAGGAGAATGAAGCTACACATTTAGACGCCCACATGGCTGTCAATCTCGATGTTGATGAAATTATAGACATTGAAGCCCTTGAAGCAAACAAGGTTGCTGGAGCAGGAAATGTTAACGAAGAGCAAACCACAAATGAAACTACCAACACCATGAATCAGGAGGAACCAAATAGTATCTCTGAGCTGAATGCTGATAAGCAGATGGATGCTCAATTGAAGGAGGGCAAGGAAGTGGAGTCGCGATTTCCCCTAAAGGATATTGACCCCAATGCCTTCAGTTTACCCCATGGAAGGAAGGTGAAAGGATCGGGAGCGAAGATGAAAGTTGCCCGAGTAAAGCCACCCTATGAACGTAGAAGGAAGAGCCCACGCACACAGGGAGAGGTTGATGAGAATGCTACGGAGATGACGGACGAGAAAGAAGAGGAAGCTGAACTCCCTATGGAGGACTGAGTAGAAGGTTTATCCTGCTCAGTATACACACACCTCTTAACCTGTTCTTAATGTTAAATATGATAGTTTGGAATGTTAGAGGAATCGGCAATAAAGATACTTGTCGTGTCCTCAGGGAGTTAATCTCTCAGAAGAAAGCTCGCTTGGTTGCCATCCTTGAACCTCGGATTAGTGGTGCAAAAGCTGAAACCACTATCAAGAAGATTGGTTTCAACAGATCCTTCCGCTATGAAGCTAGGGGATTCTCTGGAGGGATCTGGGTCTACTGGAAAGATGAGGACTGTTCTGTGCAGATTGTTAATTGCCATCGACAATTCATAACTTGCAGAATCAACAATAAAGTGTTAATCACCTTCGTGTATGCTCATCCACATGTTACTGTTAGAAACTTGCTCTGGAAACACCTGGTTTCGATGGGCAAGAGTTTCACTTTGCCTTGGATTGCCATGGGCGATTTCAACGCTACCTTGATGCTGGAGGAAAAGAGTGGCAGTAGACATTACAGCTTCAATGAAGCTCGGGTGTTCAGTAATACTCTTATGGAAGCTGGCCTTACGGACCTTGGATTTAATGGGCAGAAGTTCACTTATATTCATGGAAGTCTGCAGGAAATATTAGATCGTGCTGTGGCGAATACGGAGTTCTTAAACTCATACCCTACTTTCATTATCGAGCACCTTCCTAGGTTGTTTTCTGATCATTGTCCCATTGCTGTAGGAGATGTCCAGTGTGCTCATAGACCAAGTCGTTTCTTTATCAAGGAGTCTTGGACCAATTCTGAGGACTTTCGTAATACTGTCAAAGCCAGCTGGAATTCCAACCTCAAGTTCAATGATGCTTTAAAGAATTCTCAATAGCACATCAACAATTGGGCCAAGAACAACATGAAGCGTACTGCGTATGAGAAGAAGAGACTCCTGAGAAATATCGAGCTTCTGCAACAAAACCTTACTGAGCATTATGACGACCTCACTGCCAACATGATTGTTGACATGGAGATTCAATATGGCGAAATCCTACAGAAGGAGGAGGAGGATGCTAGAAAAAAAAGCCATATTAATTGGCTGACTGGTGGCGATCTTAATACTAAGTTCTACAATACTTACGTGAAACAAAGATGACGTCACAATACAATCACCATGCTCAGAGACGATAGGGGCGTGTGGACTAGCAATGAGGGGGATATGAGTGATCTCATTGTGAATTATTTCAAGAAGCTTTTCACTGAACCTGCTATTATTCATGCGGCAGACATTAAGGATTACATTGGGCAGTTTGAGAAACTTAATGAGCAGGAACAACAGAGACTGAGCTCAAAGGCTTCTCTAGAAGAAATCCATAATATTATTTCCAAACTCAACCCGCACAAGGCGCCTGGTCCTGATGGTGCGGATGGTAGTTTCATACAAAAGAACTGGCATACTGTTAAACACTCTTTACTGGTGACTATCAACAATGCTCTTCAAGGTGGCGACCTAGACGAATACATGTGCAGGTCAACCATTGTACTGATACCCAAGAATTCGAAGCCTGAATTGTGTGAACATTTTCGGCCTATATCTCTCAATAACCTCAGTCTGAAAATCACTTCTAAGATCATTGTGGAAAGGATCAAATCCCACCTTACTCACTGGATTTCTCCGGTGCAGAGCGCGTTTGTACCAGGGAGGAAAATAGCTGACAATATTGTTATCACTCAAGAGATTATTCACCTTATGAGGACCATAAGAACTAGAAAAGGGATGATGGCAATCAAAATCGATTTGTCAAAAGCTTATGACAAAATGACATGGCCGTTTATCAAGGACACTCTTGAAAAGATTGGTATGCCCAGCATCATCTGTAATTACATCATACAATCTATTTCCACTAGCGAAAGTTCTATCATCTGGAATGGGAGAGAAACGGGTACCTTCAAGTCGACTAGAGGTTTGAGACAAGGCGATCCATTATCGCCTTATCTGTTTGTGTTGTGCTTAGAACGCCTATGCCAAGCTATTGAGAAACAGGTTCTTGAGAAGCATTGGACTCCTTTCAAGCTTTATAAGGCGGGTCCCAAGATCTCCCATCTGTGTTTCGCAGATGACATGGTCTTGTTTGCTAAGGCGGACACTAAAGAGATGAAGACCATTCTGCGCTGCTTTAAACAGTTTGGTAGGGTGTCGGGCCAAGCGATTTCTGTGAAGAAATCATCCATTTTCTTCTCAAGAAATGTGAGCCAAAACATGAAGTCCAGAATTGGTAGAATCAGTGGCTTCTCCGTTACTAACAACCTAGGCAAATACCTAGGAGTTCCCCTCATTCATGGTAAAGTGACCAAGGACACTTACAACCCCACGTTGAAGAAGGTGGATTCTGCGATTGCAGCTTGGTCTGCACGATGTTTGAACTTGGCTGGACGGGTTTGCTTGGCAAAGTCTTCCCTTACTGCCATTCCTAGCTATATTATGCAGACGGCTGTGATGCCTATGAAGGTATGTGATCGTATTGACAGCACGATCCGTAGCTTTATCTGGGGTGGGAATCATAAAAGCCATCCCCTTTCGCTGGTTGCTTGGAATAAGATCACTTGCAGCAAGGAGCATGGGGGAGTTGGTATTCGGAGTATGAGGGAACTTAATGCTGCTCACATTGCTAAACACGCCTGGGATCTTGCCACCAGTAGGAATTCTAGCTGGTGCAAGAGTCTGGCTAGCACTTACAGCAAATATACTGAAGGAAGAGGTATCAGCTTATCCAGGCTTGGGCGCGCAGCCTTACAATTTAAAGATTTTATTTCTAATAATTCGACTTGGATACCGGTTAATGGACAAAGCATTAACGTCTGGTACGATAGATGGTGTGATATCGACGGCAGACTCTTCCATTACAGCAGTCGGCCTATTCCTGAGGAACTGCAAGACTTGAAGGTAGCGAGCTTGGTTAATTTATCCAATGAATGGGATACGGGTTTCCTGGCTGATTGGCTTCCTACTGAAGTCGTCAATCAGGTCACCAAAGTTGATATACCTCGACAGAAGGACGAGGAAGATGGGCTAGCTTGGGACCATTCCGATACTGGTCAGTTCACGATCAAGAGTGCCTACCAAATTCTTCGACAGAACAAGGACATTAGAGTCCAGGGAAGGTGGAACATCATCTGGGAAGCGAAGATTGCTAGCCGGATTAAGTTCTTCATCTGGCTGGTTGGTCATAAGGCTATTCTTACTAATAAGAAGCGGATGAACCGAGGTTGGACTGCAAATGATGGATGTCCCATTTGTGGTGCCCAGGAGGAATCCATTCTACATGCTCTTAGGGACTGTCCCAGAGCCCAAGCTGTTTGGAGAGTTACTTTGGGGAATCAACTTTGGAGCAATTTCTTCTCGATTACTGATGTGTGGGAATGGCTGGAAACCTGTATCAATACAGATAAAAGCAAAAGCACGATTTTCATGATGGGATGCTGGCAAATCTGGAAAGGGAGGAATGCTCATGTTTTTGAAGGAACCTCTCTCACTAGCAGCTATATAGCTCACATTATTAAGAAGGAGTGCAGGATTACTGATCTTGCCTTCACACCTGCAGGAAGTAAGAAGGATAGGTCTCACCAGGAGATTGGAGGATGGCAACCTCCGAACCTCAATTGCTGGAAGATGAACACTGATGCTACCTTCAGGGGAAAGAAGAACTGTTCAACTATTGCTATGGTGTGCAGAGATTGGAATGGAAGAAGGATAGGAGGTTGGAGTAGGAAGATTTATGCTAGCAGTGTCCTGGAAGCCGAGGTCAGGGCTGTTCATTGGGCAGTCGAGATCAGTAGGGGTTTTACTTGCAATCAAATCATCTTTGAAACGGATTCTCTGAAGACTATTGAATCTGTTGAAGGTGACATACAACACTTCCCTAAAATTATGCCCTGGTTAGCTGACATCAAGAGTGGGTGGAAGGAGTATTGGAAGCTCAATCATATCCCTAGAGAAAGGAACAAGGTTGCTGATGGCCTTGCTAAACATCATCAAAAATCCAAGGATGGTTCCTTAGTATATAGGGTACCTCCTAGTAACCTAGCTAGTATTATTTCTTCTGAGTCCTGTAATGGTAGTAGTACTACCAATTTTATTTCTGCTGAAAGAAATGTATGTTGTAATGATCCTCAAGTGTTTGCTTGCATGAGAGGGGCGAGATGAATAAAAACCCTCTGGCTTCCTTAAAAAAAAATAGGGTTTCTTAATCTTTAATTCATTAAAGATGATATTTTACACTACTTTTTGAATAGCATGCAAAATTAGGTTTCAAACATAATTTCTTTGTGTTCCTCTCATTCTGAGGATCAGTTTTCATATAAAACTTGTTTTGATCCGAGCTACGGATAATTAACTACGATTTTTGCAATAAAACACTTACTTCGGCCAATGGGGTGTTGCCACGTCATCTATATCCATGCAATGCATCCGATTGAGTTTATAATCAATTGTCAACTTTGCCCTCCACTTAAACGTTTGTCTCTTCATGACGGGAGGGGTAAAAAGGTCCAAAGGACCTTTTACCCTTCTTCTTCCTCGGGCAGAAGGTGTGCAGCCGCCCTAGCCGCCGCCGTGCAGTCTTGCGCGACCTATCCTTCACTCTTGGACCTTCCACGTCCTTCGGGGATGGGTCCCAGACCTCCGCCGGACCTCCCCGCTCATCAAGGCATCGTCGTCTTGAGTCCAAAGGGAGAAGATCGCGCTGGCCATGTCTGCGGCTGTCTGCAGGTTTTGCAGCCAACCTGCGACAGATACGACTTGGTTCAGGCATGTTGATGTCAGTGGAGCTTCTTCCTGACCTCATAGAACCTCCCTCAAAGACCGTGGCGAACCCACGCGTCCCTGCTACCCCAGGGTTGGTCATGCTCTCCTCGTCTAGGGTTTGTACAAGGAAGAAGGAGAAGAGATGGATGACTATGTGAAACTCTCTCTCAACTTGACCATGGACTCTACCCCCCTTAAATAGGGAAGAGAACGAAGCCATATGATGTCTTATACATGACTCAAAGAGTCCCTCTCTAACAAGGATTAATTTTCCTTCAAGGAGAAGCAATCCTTCTCTCCCTCTTTGTTCTTTGGATTTCCTTAATTATTTTTACAAATAAGAATTCGAAAATTCTTGCCATTATCCTATTTATTTCTTGTTTTTCAAACCTTAGGCACGAAATTCTATTCTCTTTTATAGGTTTTACTTTCTTTTTAACAAACCTCATAATTCATTAATAAAGCAACACATTATCCTCTTATTTTGCCTTTTTGGTATTTTCTCTTTCTTTCCTCTATATTGGGATTCCTTGGATCCCAAGATACTCCCTTTTTCGAAATTCTCTCATTGGATACTTATTATCCTTCCAGATGCATCATTATGCAATATTTCACATTATCTTGTTTATTTCTCATTAAAAATATCTCTTTTTGAGAATTTCTTTTTATTTCCCTTCTATTTTCCTCATTGGCATCCCTTCTATCATAAGAAAACCTTGGGATACGAAATTTCATAAAGGGTAACTCAATTATTCATCTTTTCACTTAATTTCCACATTTCCTTAATGTTTTCAATTTCTTTATTCATAAGGAAATACTTATTTAATCTTTTCTTTTCTTATTGTTTTCTTTTTGCAACCTTGGACTCCTTGGTACCCAAGGAACCCAAGAGGTATGAAATCGTCTTTGGATTTTCCTTCTAGAGGTTTCTACATATTTCTTTTCTTGAAAATTCAATTATCCATTTACCATTTGAATTTCCTGATTATTGGGCCCAATAGCCAATAAAGCCCACAAAGCAACCAATCAAGGCTATTGTGAAAGGAATCCATTTATTCAAAACAAATCATATCATTATTTGTTCAATTATCTTTAATAAGATAAATTACATTTCTCACTAATTGAACCCAAAAATTGGGGTTGTAACAGTCACAATGGTCACCGAGTAAAGGAAGAGGGTGTGGTTTTTCGCCATCTAGAGCCTACAGTACAACCTCAGTAGAAGTGACAGGGCTGTCTAGGCTGTAGTTTGGGGACAAGTCATGCTTTCTCTGTGGATAGACAGGAAATCTGAAGTCCAATTGCCCGAGAAGAGATGTTGAAGTGACACAACAATCGAGACAAAGTTGGCAAGGATCGGATAGATAGCATTCTAATGGCGCCAGAGGGCGAGGACGTAGCCAAGCATCGCAAGCAGGATTTTCTACTCAAGGAAGAAGAGGACATGGACGACAACAAGCAATGGCTCGATTCTATGCTATGAGTCAACCGGAGGCGATAGTCAACCCACGAGTAGTTGCAGGTCAGATGGAGTTGTTTCATTTTGATTTGTCTTCTTCTTGCTTTATATTTGTTCTCATTGACCCGGGTGCTACGCACTCTTTTATCACACGTAGTATGCTTGATAGTTGTCTTTTACCTATTAATTGTAAGAAAGATAGCTTGTTGTTAGAAACCCCTCTTATTGGTCCTGCGATGCTTCGAGAAGTATGTCCATCTTGTGTTCTATGTTTTTTGGGACACAACATATAAGTGGATCTCATACCACTTGATATGCATGGGTTCGATGTAATCCTTGGGATGGATACAGTAGAAAGGTATAAGGTTGTGTTGGACTGTGGTTCCAAGAAGGCGGTGTTTGTCGACGGTGATGAGAAGTGGATCTTCCAAGGAGATAGGAAGATTCTTTCGACGTGTTTGGTGTCCACGATGGTGGCAGAGAAGTTGTTGTGATAAGGTTGTAGAGTGTTCTTGGCTCATGTTGTGGATACCAAGGCAAAAGGTCCTAGCCTTCAAGATGTGACTGTCATCAGAGAATTCACAAATGTGTTTCTCGATGAGTTTCCTGGTGTTCCTCCACCTCGAGAGATTGATTTTGAGATCAATCTAGTACCAGGGACACAGCCTGTTGCTCAGACACCATACAAGATGGCTCCAATAGAGATGGCAGAGTTGAAGAGACAGTTGTAAGAGCTGCTCGATAAAGGTTTCATCAGACCGAGCACATTGCCCTGGGGTGCTCCAGTTCTATTCGTAAAGAAGAAGGATGGATCTATGCATCTGTGTATAGATTATCGACAGTTGAATAAGGTTACGATCAAGAACAAGTATCCCTTACCGAGGATAGATGATTTGTTTGATCAATTGCGTGGTGCGACAGTGTTCTCAAAGATCGATCTGTGATCTGGATATCATCAACTCAGAATCATGGAGGATGACATACCAAAGTCAGCTTTCAGGATGAGGTATGGGCACTACAAGTTTGTGGTTATGCCTTTTGGGCTAACCAATGTGCCAGCATCATTCATGGATCTGATGAACAGGGTGTTTTGTCCGTTCTTAGATTAGTTTGTTGTAGTCTTCATAGATGATATCTTGATCTATAGTCGAGATAGTCAACAGTACGAACATCATCTTCGACAAGTGTTGTCTCTTCTTTGACAACATCAGTTGTATGCCAAGTTTAGTAAGTGTGAGTTTTGGTTGAAGGAAGTGTTTTTCTTGGGTCATGTGATTTCTACAGAAGGAATCAGGGTGGATCCCAAAAAGGTGGAGTCAGTAGCGGAGTGGGAGCAACCAAAAATGATGACTGAATTCCATAGTTTTTTGGGGTTAGCATGATACCATCAGAGGTTTAGTGTTGTCAGAACAAGGGAAAGGCTATGTTGTTTTCTGTGATGCTTCCAAGAAGGGCATGGGTTGTGTGTTGATGTAGGAGGATCATGTGGTTTCTTTTGCTTCTTGACAAATTAAGAAACATGAGGAAAGTTACCCGACACATGATTTGGAGTTGGAGGCAGTGGTTCGTGCGTTGAAGATTTGGAGACACTATCTTTATGGGGAAGTGTGTTAGATCTTTACGGATCATAAGAACCTGAAGTACATCTTCTCACAAAATGAGCTGAACATGCGTCAGCGGTGCTAGATGAAGTTGATCAGTGATTATAATTGCACCATCAAGTACCACCCAGGTAAGGAAAACGTAGTAGCAGATGCGCTTAGTAGGAAGTCTTCTTCCCTTCCCATGAAGAAGGCACAATTGAGCTCTTTAATATGTCATAGGCGGGATATGTTTGTCTCTTTGCGGTAGATGATCATGCAGTTAGAAGTATTTTTGTTGGCAGGACTGTTGGCACAGATGCAAGTGAGGCCTACATTGAGACAACAGATCAAATAAGCACAACAAGTAGATGTTATAGTTTAGTTAATCAGATCAGAGTTCGGCATCGAGAAGTGTGATGGTTTCCATGAGTCCGGGGATCGACTAGTTTGTTACCATAATAAAATGATGGTTCCCGATGTTGATAATCTAAGGAAGTTAGTACTCGAGGAAGTGCACACTTCTATGTATGCTATGCATCCAGGTGTCACCAAGATGTATCATAATCTGAAGGATTTGTATTAGTGGCCCGGTTTGAAGAAGGATGTAGCTGAGTTTGTGGCAAAGTGTGTGATATGTCAGTAAGTTAAAGCAGAACATCAGAAGTCGACTGGTATGTTGCAACCCATGCCAATACCGCAATGGAAGTGGGATCATGTAACCATGGATTTCATAGTTGGTCTTCCAAGGATAGCTAAGAATCATGATTCCATCTAGGTGATAGTGGACAGATTGACAAAGTCTACTCATTTCATTCTGGTAAAAACAACGTATATAACAGAGAACCTTGCACAGGTATATGTTGATGAGATAGTGTGTTTGCACAGTGTGCCAACAAAAATAGTCTCTGATAGAGGTCCTTAGTTCACAAGTCGTTTTTGGGAACAGTTGCATAAGGCATTGGGAACACAGTTGAGGTTCAGAACCACTTTTCATCCGCAGACAGATGGACAGTCTGAATGGACTATTCAGATTTTGGAAGATCTTCTCAGAGCTTGTGTTCTGCAGTTCCTAGGAAGTTGGGACGTGCATCTCAGTCTGATAGAGTTTGCCTATAATAACAGCTACCAACGGATTATCGACATGGCACCTTATGAAGCCTTGTATGGAAGGAATTGTAGATCTCCTTTATGTTGGTATGAGTCTCGTGAGTATCAACTTTTGGGTCCTGAGTTAGTACAGCAGATGACAGATAAGATTAAAGTGATATAGCAACAGTTGAAAGTAGCACAAGATAGATAGAAGTCTTATGTAGATAATCGGCATCGACCTTTGAGTTCTAAGTGGGAGATAAGGTGTATCTCAAAGTCTCTCCCTGGAAAGGTGTGCTAAGGTTTAGAAGAAAAGGCAAGTTGGCTCCCAGATATTTGGGACCATATCCAGTGATAGCACGTGTTGGAAAAGTGTCTTACAAGTTGGAGTTACCTCCAGAGCTGCATAGATTGCATCCAGTGTTCCATGTTAGTATGCTAAAGAAAAGTCATCTGGGAACAGAGATAGTGATACAACTAGTTGAGGTCGAGCTTGATGAAGATGTGACCTACGAGGAAGGTCTGGTGTTGATCCTTGATAGACGGGTGAAGAAGCTGAAAAGGAAGGACCTGGTTCTTGTGAAGGTTCTCTGGCATCATCGTGGCATCGAGGAAGCCACATGGGAGCTTGAGGAAGAGATGTGGAGGAAGTATCCCTCACTTTTCTCTTCGGATTTTGGGGGTAAAATCCTTTTGTAGGGGTTTATGGCTTGTAAGGACGCTGACCTTCATTTTGGGCTTACCCTATTTGCTTTGCCTAAACCTTGTGTTTTGCCTAATCACCTGAGGTGTGATTAGTGTTTGTTGTGTTTTGTTGTGGGGTTGAGGTGCAACTAGCAATTTACCCAAGTTCTAGGGTTTCTGTGCAAGTTTGTCACCTTGAGAGATCTCTTTGTATCTCTTTGCATCTTCTAAGGGTTGAGAGGATCGGTTGGGGTGCCTTGCTAGAGTTGTTTTGGGCATCATTGAGCTTGTTTAAGCTTGGGCTTGTTGTTGGGCTTGAAGCCCTTCCTCCTTGCTTGAGTGTGTCGCACAAGAAAGCTCCCCTTGTTGCCTTGTGTCAGGAAAGGTGGTGAATCGGCCATGGTGTGTCGGGTTGCCATGTTGGGCGACACACACCTCTCCACCTAGCCTCATTTGTGTCACCCTCTTTGGACATGTGGTGGCTGCTTTGCTAGCAAGTGCAAGAGTTGTACAAGTGGAGGTAGACGAGCTAGCAGGTGGCTTTGCTCCATGAACAAGTGTTCTTAGGGAGGATGACACCTTGCTTGTTCCTACCCTTTACCCTCTTCTATATATGTCCCTCTTTTCTCTTGCTTGGGATCTCTTTGCCCCTTAGTTGTTTTCTCTCCCTTGGTGGCCGAGAAGAAGGAAGGAAAGGAGGTGGTCGATATAGTTTCTGTTGCTTCCGCTTTCTTCTTCCTCGGAGGTGGTCGATACATCTTGTTGTTGCTCTTGCTTCCTTCTCTAGTTTGTGGCCGAAGCTTGGAGCTTGGAGTTGTGCTTAATGCGGGTTACATAACTCCTAACTCTAACTATGTTATCTTGATCGGCCTTACATACCCTGCTAGTAATGCTTCTTGCTTTAGTTAGTAGTGTTGTTGCCTGTTATGTGCCCTAGATCTTGTTGGACTATATGTGGTGTGTTGGTTTCCCTTTGTGTCAGCCTACCCTTTTGATTAGGGGATCTTGAGCAAAACCCCTCTCTCACTTTAGTTGAGAGGTGAGCTTGATGTAGTGTGCCCGTGAGGCAATATCCCTCTCTCTCCTTGGACTTGAGAGGTGAGCCTATGGTGTTGGGTGTTAACAGCTAAACACAGACAGTATAAGAACCTCGAGGCATCAAGCCAAAAACTCATATCGATGTAAAAAAAAATACTAACTACTGACTCCAAGCACCTGAGAGTACAAATACAACACATAGGACTTCTATCTACAAGACATGATAGACAGTACCCTCAACCTGAGCTGTCACTGCTGTCCCTACTGCTACTGAAGTTCTTCCTCTGTAAGATATTCTTAGTCTCCTCCGTGCTTGTCCACCTAAAAAATGTTGGATCCCACGTGGGTGAGACAATTGTAATTGCCCCAGCGAGAGATATAACTCTTCGTCAAAAACATTATTATTGTAGTTTAATGATATAAAATTGGGCAGAGGATAAGCAGTTTAAAGCATTCTCATCTTTTAAAGTGTTGCAACTATTTATGATAGAACAATAGATCATCTATTCTCTTAATAAGGAATAGGAAAAACATGTATATCATTTATCCATCATACTATACTATCATGTCAAACTTCTCTTGTGACACTCATTATTTTGATATGTCACTCATGAGACATTCTTGTTTCAATATGTTGGCCTTAGCCAATCTACTAAACAGATATGGAATTATATCTACCATGTACTCATATATCATTAATACAGGCATTGGGTTATTACCAATCATGTGTCATCATTATACGCATTGGGTTATTACCAATCCTGTGACATCATTGCAGGAATTAAGCCTCTACCAGGTATTGGACTCTTCCAAACCTAATTACACCGCCAGGAATTGGACTTTAACCAACCCTGATTTCACAGCCAGGCATTGGACTTTAACCAACCCTGATTTCACAGCCAGGCATTGGACTTTAACCAATCTTGATTACAGGCTTCATGCCTCTGCCAGGTATTGGACTCTAACCAATCCTGATTTCATAGCCAGGCATTGGACTTTAACCAATCCTGATTACACCGCCAGGCATTGGACACTACCAATCCTGATTACACTGCCAGGCATTGGACTCTAACCAATCCTGATTTCACAGCTAGGCATTGGCCTTTAACCAATCCTGATTACAGGCTTCATGCCTCTTCCAGGTATTGGACTCTAACCAATCCTGATTTCACAGCCAGGCATTGGACTTTAACCAATCCTGATTACACCGCCAGGCATTGGACACTACCAATCCTAATTACGTCGTCAGGCATTGGACTCTAACCAATCCTGATTTCACAAACAGGCATTGGACTTTAACCAATCCTGATTTCACAGCCAGGCATTGGACTTTAACCAATTCTGATTACACCGCCAGGCATTGGACTTTAACCAATCCTGATTACACTGCCAGGCATTAGACTTTAACAAATCCTAATTACAGGCATTATACCTCTGTCGGGTATTGGACTTTAACCAAACCTGATTACATAGATCTTGGAATATAATTTCCTTTAACTCATCATTGATCATCACATCCTTCTCTAGGCTCTGAACCCTGAGGTTAGCCTTCATAGTTGTTCATATTCCTTATTAAATACAATTGTTCCTTTTATTAGGTCTATTATTAACATTTCTTATAGTGAACTTTTATACTCATCTTGGTACCTCTCATTATGCCAAAATTATTCTCATGGCTTGTAAGGCTCATAAAACATCTTGTCACCTCTCACTAGGCAACATCAAACCATATGGCTCACAAGGCCATTAAACATCTTGTCACCTCTCACTAGGAAACATCTAACCATATGGCTCACAAGGCCATTAAACATCTTGTCACCTCTCACTAGGCAACATCTAACCATATGGATCACAAGGCCATTAAACATCTTATCCAAGTATATTGGATTTGAGGTGCATCAAGGTATATCAATCCTGGAATGCTAAAAGTGATATCTATCATATCTTGATGTATCACTTTCCTCATCACTTCCAACTCTCTTGAGTTATCAACTTATCTTGGATTAAGGTATTTCCCATCTTAATACTTTCATTCACTAACCTATCACTCTTATCATGAAGTGAATAGGTCACACACAAGAATGGTCCAACTATCTTCAATGATATGGACTCATCTCAGGCTAAGGCCTTGCTTACTATAAGGTTGCCTATGATCAACCATTTGAGATATTTCACCTTTATAAGGCTTTACCCACCATTTTATTATTAGGGTTCTGGTTTGTTATCATATTGCCCAAGATTAGGGCTTCATGAATTATAACTCAAAATTAGAGTTTCTCATACCTTCACCCTCTATTAGGGCTCCTCATCATACCATTGCATAGGGTTTTACATGGCATCACCCTCAATTAGGGTTTCACATGGCATCACCCTCAATTAGGGTTTCACATGGCATCACCCTCAATTAGGGTTTCATGATCACTTCATCAAAGATCATACCCTAAAATCTTAGTTTAATTATATTGATAGTGTTTAAGACTTATCCATTACATGATTATCCTACATGTATGGATTCCTCTCTCTATCTCATCCTTTCTAGGATGTTGACTATGTTAAACTTGGATAAATTAGGTCAATCAAACCTTTAATTAAACACATCCAATTAGGGTTGACATAGTGTATTATAATATTGCTTACTTAAGCTTCGGGGATTAACTCATCTAGGGTCACCAATTACTTAGTACCTTAAAGATACAACCCTAGTGATTATCTTTGAGATAATTCAGTAGCAACCATAGGATCATTTTATCTTTCATCACCTTAGGTTTCCAATTGATTTAATCATATTGAAACATCCAAACGTTCTTGACCATTGATGCTCCAAATGGTTTGAAACCGTATAAGTAAAAAAATAATGAAACCTTATGGATAATTATACTTGAAACCACTTGGGTCTCCAAACGGTTTGAGACCGTTTGGTCCAAACTCTCTCAAAATCGAATGGACCAAAAAGGTCTTCCATCACTTTTTCAATTCAGGATTTTAATCATTAAACCATCTATCAATTGAACCACTGATTTATTCTTCAATTGGTCCATTTAATCACCCTTCAATTGGACCTTCAATTAGGGTTTTGACCCCAATTTAACTAGGGTTTATAATCAATAAACCATCAATTAGAGTTTTGAAATCGAGGAACCATCTATGGTTGAAATTGTGGAACTAGTCCAATTGAAATCATTGGATCATCATCAAACCATGACATGACCTGACCTCAAACGGTCTTGAGGTCGTTTGGATGACCTCCAAACGGTCTTGAGACCATTTGCCCCATCCATCATTAAAATTTGTGAAATCCAATTAGGGTTTAGATCATTGGATTCATCATCAAATTAGCTATTGATTGCCTTTCGATTTGATATCTCTAAATCTTCAATTACTCAACCATACTCAACCCTAGACCTCCAAATGGTATTGGTTGACCCCCAAATGGTCTTGATACCGTTTGGGTGACCTCAAAATGGTCTTGGGACCGTTTGGGTTAGTCAACCCAAAGTATTAAATCAATCACTTGAAATTTCAGCACTTAACCCAGTTAGGGTTTCTAATTAGAGGATTGTCCATATATTGAGTTAATCAATTGGATCTATTAGATCATCATCCAACATGTACTAGGGTCCTAACCTAAAATGGTCAACCCATCCAAACGGTCAAACCTTCTAAACGGTTTGGGATCCAAACCTCCAAACGGTTTGCAAACAGTATGGTCTCCAAACGGTTTGGTGAAACCGATTGAACCAAAATTATGAAACTATTTGCAATAGATATTTGTGGAGGTGTGTGCTTATGATGATGTCATCATCATCAAGATATGATCCTTCATATTTTGCTGTAATTTTCATGGCGGTTCTATCGATTTGATCAAGTGATTTTCAAGAAGAACAAATTATCAACAATTGATAAGGAATTGAATGCAATAACAATAGTAAGGGTTCAAGTTATAAAACCCACCTCCAATTGAGCTTCAAAGCTACAAGATCCACGTCTTTAATGGTGTAAGAATCTTTCTAAACTATCCCAAGCTCGTCCTCAAGCTTTTGAGTGAAAAGAAATGGCTAGGATAGAAGATTGCATGGAGAAAAGAAGAAATTCATCATTTATTTTCGATTTCTACCATGAAATCATGGTGAAAGAAGGTCAAGAAGCTTACCAACAGGTTGGGGGTCGTCCTCCTATCTCTCCAAGATCCCTTGGTCTTTTTTTCAAGCAAGAAGTGAAAGGGGTTTCGAAATTACCCTTTCAACTCATGGATAAAGGAGCATATATATGAATTTTATGAAAAATTCATTTAAGAGAGAGAAAGTAGGGATTATCTCCTCCATTTCCTTGCCACTTGCCCCCCTCTCTTCCTTATATACGAGGATATCTTCCTTGCCTCTTATTCCTCTCAATTATCCACGATTTAGAGAAAAACAAACTAAGCACCTTAATCCATTTAATAATAATATCCTAAAGTTAGTGGATAATTCTTTTTCTTTTAATAATGTGAGTGAGTTATCCACTTCCTTTAGATATTATCGTGCCTTTACAAGGAACATGGTCGTCCATCCTTTTGCAAAATCATCCCTCACCTTTTGGTTAAAGGGCTCTTCAATTAATATATTTATTTTTGCATTAATTGAAGTTAAGTTCCAATTAAGCTTAAATCTTGATTATTTTAATATCAAGATTCTCTCTCTTCCAAAGAAATATAAATGAGATGCCCCTCTCATTTTATTTGCTATACATGATGACAAGAAACATTAGGGACTATTTTGAAGTGGTACTTTGCATATTAAACCCTGGGTTTTGGGTAATTTGCACATTACACCAAAACTAGGTTTTAATGCACAAACATTGCTTTATCATCTCTTTCTTGGTACTTAGGCTACCACAAGCCATACCTCTATATCATCTTCATTCTCATGATGATTCAACACATGAGGAACATCTTATCATGTAACATTTGCAATTTAACCCATCAACTTGGGTAATTTGCACTTTAGTCCAAAATAGACAAAACATGTTTCAACATTATTCGAAAAGGACTAAAATTGAAACATAAGTTCCTCTTGAACCTTAATTACTTTTCAAGAAATAATAGCAAGCATATAATTAACTTTATTAAGAAAAACATCTAGGTTTAAGGCATAACCCAGGTCAGGGATGTTACAAATCATAAACCCCTAATAAGGATTTCGTCCCCGAAATCCCAGATAAAAGGAGACAGATATTATTCATTTGTTATATCATGAAGTCTCTACATAACATCTCATTGTTATTGAGACACCATAGAACTTTGACCAATACAAAGTTCTTTCATACAAAATTCTCATAGAATCAAACATATAGGGCACATACTCCACTATCCTTTTGTTATTGACTGTGGAGTTAATTCTGTGTCAGGTAACTCTTTTCTTATTTAGATAGAGGTTATTTGTTAATTTAATTTGATAAACTTTTCTTGCAATAATTTTACAATTATTCCTTCAAATATCTCATTCTCATCAATGTTATGTTTATGCAAAGCATAAACCCCTAACATATGATGTCCATACTACATTAGGTAACTGGACTGATTCCACAGTTACCCATTCCGGATAACCATCATAAATTAAACTGATATTTCTTAGATACCAGAATTCCTTACCTTGGTATCTAACACATGTGTTAATAACACATCATATCCTCATCTTCATTTTTGTTTATAAGTTGATTTATAATTAAATCAAATTCCTCCGTATATCAATCAGAATGTGGTAGAAATATCCATGCCATATCTCCTTCTTGATTAGGCTTCTTTGGATTGTTTCAGAATGATTACTTGATCAGAGTAATCGGAAAGATAACAATCTAGGTATATCATACTTACCTTGTCTTCAATATATGAATACCTGGCCAGGGTATTCAAGCACTGAAATTAGGTAGTATGTATTTATTTTATTTTGTGTTTTTATCTCTTTAAATTTTGATATACTCAATATCTCATATTTTTCTTTGAGTTCCTTTTTCATCTCTTCCCTTCCTTAATGAAGAAACAGAAATTTCAAAACATATAAAAGAATATTACACTGAACACAAGTTTTCATTCTACTTATCTCTTCCTCATATCCTCAAAGGATTATACAGATGAACTAAATAACACTACCTTTCTTATAGTAGAGAGTAGAGGATATTTCAAAATAGAAAGTTTTATCTTGACATGTATACCTCTTACAAGTTATCTAGTGTCTTGTCTATTGGTTCACCTTATCACTTTCTATTTGTACATTGCCACCTCAGATGTCCTCTCTATCCACATCTATAGCAAGTTTGGAACCTTTTAGGTGACTGCTGCTTGGGTGCACTACATTGTGGTTGAGTCGGTAATACTGAAATCTTTGATTGTTTAGTACCACCAATTCCTTGTTCCTGTGACTATTTAGACTTCTTTTTAAGGTCTGTCTCATGTTTCTTTGTCATAGACCCTTCTATCCTTCGAATTGACTCCACAAATGTGGCAAACCTCTCTCTACTTTCTAGGGCAGATGTTGGAATAGACATCTCAGCATTCAATCCTTTCTTAAAATGTCGAATCTTTTCCTCCTCAGTAGTAGCCATCTGAGGACAAAATCATAAAAGTTCCATGAACTTAACCTCATATTCACTTATTGACATGGCTCCCTGTCATATCTTCTCAAACTGTGAGATCTTTTCATCTAAATAAGTCTTTTGAAAATACTTATTGACGAATTCTCGATGAAATTCCTCCCATCCAACCTCTTCATCATTCATTTTTATTTCTTCTATAGCCCACCAATGTCCATCACTCCCCTTCAAAAGGTACACAACATGATTAACTTTGTCAGCATCCGGGATACTAACGATCTTAAAAGCTTTTTCTAATTCAATGAGCCAGAGATCAGCACATGTTGGGTCAGATGTTACAGTATATTCTAGGGCTCCTACACGACGTAGTCGTTCAAAGGTCTTACCAGACTCATATCCCTCATTGGGAGCTAGTGCCCTAGGTGCCGGTGCTGGCATCCGGTCTGTCATATGCATCACTTTAGTCATGAATTGCCCAAAAAGTGTAGAAAAAGTTGGGTTTCTCATCATGACTTCATCAACATGGGGATTCTCAGGCATTGTTTCTTCTCTTGCCTGATCCCTGGAACCTTCTACTGGTGCAACAACATTACTCTCAACAAAGTATTCCTCATGTCCTCCAGACATCTTTGAGTTATAGATCTTCTTCTGCATAAGCATAAGGCACTATAAGATATACTGGGTACACTTAGAACAGACTCAATACCTTAGTCCTATGTCTCTGTAGACTCAGAGAACCTAGAGCTCTGATACCAAACTTGTAGCAACTGATAAACAAATCGTTATTGATTAAGCGGAATTAAACATTAGCAGTGGATTACTAAAAATCACTGAAAATTAAAACCTTTTTCAAAGATATCCAATCATAGGAAAACTCTTTCAACAAGAACCAATGTATTACATTTACATCCTGGTTCATAAGTACATATTTTGTACCATCTCTTCTCAAGAGTTACAACATCCACTGCCTTGTTAACAGCTAAACACAGAAAGTATAAGAACCTCGAGGCATCAAGCCAAAAACTCAGATCGATGTAAAAAAAATACTAACTACTGACTCTGAGGACCTGAGAGTACAGAGACGACACATAGGACTTCTATCTACAAGACACGACAGACAGTACACTCAACCTGAGTTGTCACTATTGTCCCTACTGTTGCTGAAGTTCTTCCTCTGTAAGATATTCTTAGTCTCCTCTGTGCTTGTCCACCTAAAAAAATGTTGGATCCCACGGGGGTGAGACAATTGTAATTGCCCCAGCGAGAGATATAACTCTCTGTCAAAAACATTATTATTGCAGTTTAATGATATAAAATTGGGCAGAGGATAAGCAGTTTAAAGCATTCTCATCTTTTAAAGTATTGCAACTATTTATGATAGAACAATAGATCATCTATTCTCTTAATAAGTAATAGGAAAAACATGTATATCATTTATCCATCATACTATACTATCATGTCAAACTTCTCTTGTGACACTCATTATTTTGATATGTCACTCATGAGACATTCTTATTTCAATATGTTGGCCTTAGCCAATCTACTAAATAGATATGGAATTATATCTACCATGTACTCATATATCATTAATATAGGCATTGGGTTATTACCAATCATGTGTCATCATTATAGGCATTGGGTTATTACCAATCCTGTGACATCATTGCAGGCATTAAGCCTCTGCCAGGTATTGGACTCTTCCAAACCTGATTACACCGCCAGACATGGGACTTTAACCAACCCTGATTTCACAGCCAGGCATTGGACTTTAACCAACCCTGATTTCACAACCAGGCATTGGACTTTAACCAATCCTGATTACAGGCTTCATGCCTCTGCCAGGTAATGGACTCTAACCAATCCTGATTTCACAGCCAGACATTGGACTTTAACCAATCCTGATTACACCGCCAGGCATTGGACACTACCAATGAAACGACCCCGCCTCCCGGTAACCCCCAATTAAGGGAGACTGAAAGGTCGGTGCCGTTATCCAATTAATAGGATCAAAGGTTCGACAAATAATCAATAATAATTATGAAATTCTACTAACTAACTGGAATTTGGTATAAAATTAAAACTTTACTTACCTTTGAAAACCTTGGAAATCTATCTATCATGGTCTTGAATTATTCTATCTAATCCTCCTTGCACTTTATTTCTTTTTCCGCAATGTGTCACTTTACTGTTTGTTCTTTCAATTGTTGTTCCTAAAACGCCGACAAACAAAACGTTGGTCAGTATATCAAAATATACTGGTATGTGGGAACAACCAAAATCTTGCAAATATGGCTAACAATTTAATAATCACAATCAAATTAATTAACAAGCTAATTTACACTTTTCAGTATGACATTCTCCACTGCTCTTCTCCTAACCCTAGCATACCCACCTTAGGGTTCCCTTTGTGAATGACTTAAGGCCACGTTCTCAATCCCGATCTTGGTGCCTGGGGGTCACCACTCATGGTGCCCACTAGTCATGCAATATCATAGGCCACCTTCTCATTCCCGAGCTTGGTGCCTGGGGTAACCGCTCAAGGTGTCCATTGGTCTACCCATCTGGGCCTGACCTTTGGCATCATCCATCAGGGTGGCATGTGGGTGCGAGAATACATACTTCTATCATTAATTTGATAATCATAGTGACTTTATAGTTTGAAAGTATGAACATCCAACATATAATTTGCATTCAATGTGATTAACCATCTGGAAAATCATTGGGAAACTAAGGCGGTTATTCATAATTAACCACATACCTGATCCAGAGCAACTTGATTGTCCAAGCAATAAGGATAAAGAACAAGCAACAAGCAATCAACAATATCCTGAAATTAATGCATGGGATCCAAGTGTTATAGTTTATCCAAAACATTCTAAAGCTAGACTTGGATTCCACCTTAGGCTTTCTAGACCACATTAGGGTTTTATTAGGGTTTTTGCCTCCATAACGCTTTTATCATATTAAATGCTCTCTTAGTTCATAAACCCTAATTTCAACATTATAAGCCCAATTAAAGTCGATTATTTCTCTTTTATACCAAAACTACCTTCTTTATCCTTTTAAGTTATTTCAAGGTCATTATACTCAATTATCACCTTTAGTTTCTTTCGGATTAACAACTCATAATTCATTATGATCTAATTCACCTATGAACTCCATTTATCATTAATTCTAACTTTATCCTTTTGAAAACCCTAATCATCATGATTAGGAACTTTTATATTTAAAATATCTTAGAACCATCATTTAACAACATATTATCATATTTTTCGAATTAAATATGACCTTATCCTCTTTTACCCTAAATTAGGGTTTCTAAGCGCTTAATCATTCATAATTGGTGTAAAAACCCTAAATCATGTAATAAATCATCTAGATCAGGCTCAAGTTCATCATTAACGTTTCATCAGGTTACTATTACCTAATTTTGCCAATTAAGCATCATGAACCTAGCCATTAATTTCAATTGGGGTTTCTACCATAATTTCAAAGCACTTTTCATTAACTTAACACACTTTTGCAAATATGAACGAAATCAGGATTTAAAAGTATTTTTATTGGATTCTACGCATTCTCCTGATCAATTTTCATGATACATTTTTCTCATCCGAGCTTTCTAGATCAAGATATGATTTTTATAAAGAAAACCCTTTTTGTTGATTTATTAGCAAATTCAAAAAAAACATGGGTCGTTAGATTGATGATCCGTTGGTCCACTCAGGATCCAACGATCAGAGTCGTGCGTGCTATCTTTTGTTTTAATTGTGAAGGGCCAAACTACCCTTACCTCTGCAGAAGGAGACAGGGGGCTTTCTAGTAAAAGGGCGGGGTCCCTTCTTCAACCTCACGACGCGCCATCCTCTGTTCTGATGGTTGGTCAACTGCTTAGTTGACTTTGAGATCCTTGGCGCCTGCTAGCGTGGGTATGGTCCAGGAAGCTCCACCTTGCTCCGAAGAATCTGATGAGATGCCCAATCGCCCAAATGGACTCGTCCTTCACCCTGAACCACTTGCCGGAAATCCGCCGTGGTTTACTGGTTGTATAGGGGGGTAGGTTAGATCAAAACTGATGATTGAAAATGTCTCTCGACTCGTCGTCGAGCTCTGCGGCGATGGGGATAATTTTTAGGGATGTTGGCACCTTCGAGTGCCCTCCCTTATATAGGCTTAAGACCTGGGGGTCCTGTAGTTTGGGGGTTTCTCCCCTTGTCGATGATAGCTCTCAAAGTTAGGGTCTAACTTATTCGGAAATATCTCCCAAAATTGATGGTCTTGTTAGTTCATCGAATCATTGCTTCCAAACTGAGAAAAACGAATTTTCAAATTCATCTCCCAGTCCCACTGGACTCGGGGTAGATGACGCACAGATGCCCTCGGGTTCATAGTCATCTGGACCACGAGATCATCCAACGGCCAGCGTTGCTCCCCTCTATAGCAAAAATCTAAAAACGAGTTAAAAAGGGTAATTAAGCATGTTAACTTGAAATTTTCATTTCTCTTTCCTCGTTTAACATTTTCTTCTCAAATTTTAGGGAAAACTTCATCTTGGCATTATCTAGTCGTTCATTAAATTTGGAGGTTAAATTCCAACGGTTGAGAGTGTTTCCTTCTCATCCAAGTTATTCATCAATGAATCCAAAATCAAGTAGTATTCCTTTTCCCTTTACCATTATCTTGTTATTTTGGGTCCCTTGGACCTCAAGAAAACCTATAGGCACGAATTCCCATATTGGGGAATATCTTCTTACCTTTATCTTCTTATCTATTTCTATTTCTCATATTGACCCTTTTTATTTTGCATTTTCCCTTTTTCTTAAAATATCTTTTGAGGATTTCTCTCTGTATCTCTTTTTATTTTCCTCATTTGTATTCCTTTTATTATTAGGAATCCTTGGAATACGAAATTCCACCAAGGATTATTCCATTATACCTCTTTCCACTTATTTTCCATATTTCATCAATGTTTTTAATTTCTTTATTAACAAAGAAATACTTTATTGGTCTTTTCTTTTCTTGTTGCTTTATCTTTGCAACTTTGGACTCCTTGGAACCCAAGGAACCCAAGAGGCACGAAATCCATTCTTGGATTACATTCCTTTGCCTTCTAGAGGTTTCTACCTCATCTCTCTTTTCTCAACAACTCAATTATTCATTAATTAATTGAATTTCCTTGTTATTAGGCCCAATAGCCAATAAAGCCCACAAATCAAACAATAAGGCTATTTTAAACAAAATTGATTTATTCACAACAAATTATATCATTATTTGTCCAAATATCTTTAATATGATAAATTACATTTCTCACCAAAGGAACTCAAAATTTGGGGTTGTAACATCCTTCCCCTCTTATGAGAATTTTGCCCTCAAAATTCCATCAAACAAGCAAACAAACAAGATAAGTCTTCTTATGTCCATCAGGGCTCCCATGTGGCTTCACCCTTTCCATGGTGTTTCCCAAGAACCTTCATTATCTCATTTTCTTCCATCTGAGTTCTTTCTTACCTTGGTATATCATACCCTCATAGTTGACTCAGGACTTTTCAGCCTTTCAAAAGCTGAATAGGTTCAGGGCACAACACCTGGCTTGAGTACCTCACATAGTTCTCTAGATCGGACTCATGCAACACATCATTTTATCCTGAGGGGTAAGGTTAACACAACCATCTCCACCAATCCATCTCAAATGGACCCATATATCGGGGACTCAACTTTCTCAGTTGTATCTTAGAGGGTCAGATTTTCACATCACATATTCTCCTACAGTGAACTGTATATTAGTCTACTTTGCATCAGATCGTGACTCATGTCACCACTGGGCTCTCTCTCAGCCATTGCACGATCAAAACGACTTCATCTGCACACACTTGTGGTTCTTTTCTGACCTCCGCGAGGCCTCCTTCACCAACATCATCATAATGAAGTGGTGACCGACACAACCTCCCTATAGAACTTCTTGCATCCCGATAAAGGCTATGGTGGTTAACATCACATCTTAAGAACTGTCTCTATGTATCACCCTAAATGAGCACACATGCTCTCATCAAATCATAATGTCCATTAGTATGGGGTGATAAACTGTACTATCATCGAGTTCTTCATGTATCCACCCCCACCTCATGGAAGTGAACCTTGGTCATACCCAAGAACTTTTGAACTCGCATCATGGTGTAGTTGAACCATCTCTTTTCATATGTAGTTCAACCAGATCTATACCTTGACAGAACTCTTCCTTTCTCATGTCATTTAGGTAAGGCAATCTACCATAACCCATATTGTATCTTGACCTTTCTTGTTCAGGGGAGACTTACCACAACACCCATAGTGGTGAACTCCCATTCCCTCTCGGGGACTCTTTCTCCTCTATGTCAAAGCACTGGGTTACTGATGTTCGTCCTTCACCTCCTGGCTTGCATGGCCACATGCTACATGCAACTTTGTTTTAAGCATCCAGAATGCTACCATCACTTTCTATCTTTGTAGTATCAAGGTATATCATGACCTCCTGTATTGTTATGATTCCTCAAGCTTGATACCTCGAAAACCCTAAACCACTCTCAAAAGGGTTTTATTACCTTCCTATCCAAAGAAGTGTATCTGAGGTTCTATCACCATCCTTTTACTACATCAAGGACTAAACTGGCTACCCAAACAACCATTAACTTGTTCAACATATCTTATTACATCTGAGTATTAGCCAAAACACATCTTCTTTCCAAACTTAGGGTGAGCCAAACAACCTCAACTTCTTCTAGACTCTAACTAAACTAGGCAGCTAGATCTCAACCAGAGCATTCATTACCACCTCTCATCCTTAAGTGTTAGGTAACATACACCTCCATGTATTATACTTATCATCTCATCTCAAACTCTAAGTCTATCTTCATCAAGAAGCTCTGAGCTCATCCTCACTGTGATCGAACTTGACCTTGGTTAAATTCCACATAGCTTCTCCTAAAAACATCCTTATTTCTCTTACTATTTGTAAACCATCCATGTATCATTCACTCCACAAGGGTATGTTATTATCTCTATCCTCATACCTCATAGAAACGTTCCAACTTCCATCATATTTTATCCTTGGTGTAAGGCACGCGTATTGTCCTATCTCTCACTCCCATAACAAGAATAAATAAGCATTTGGCAGACGTCCAAATACAGAGTTCTTCCCATTCCAGGAGTAGAGATGGTACATCCCACCTTGCCAGTACACCTTCAAATCTAAGTTGAAACGTGCAACTCATGTCTCTACATCACAAACATCATGATATCAAAAAAATTCTTCCATGGAAAACTGATCTGAAACCTACTTGGGTCACCACACAATCCTTGGTCATATCCTCTAGGTCTATAGGGTGCCGGCACTTTTGGGGTCATCCCTCTTCCCTTATGCATCCAGAGAGTACCCTACTCATCTGTCCTTTGGGTCCCATGAGTTCATGAAGGTGATCAATCTCCTAACCCATGGCCCTTAGACAATGATAGTTGTTACCTCCCGACCCTATGGTCATGTGCAACTAGGGAATTAGGCAACTCCGTCTTTCATCGGTCTTATCCCTACCTGACCCTTGGATAGACTTAGGATTCTATCATAGTACATGTTCAACTCAGAACCTTACCTAATCCTTCATCATCTCTCTCTACATCCTTGGGCTGTCTTTTATCCTTTCATAAGGGTCATGGCGACCTGCCTACCTTGGTTGAGCCCCATATCGGTTACCTCCATGGTAACACATCCACATTTAGAGATGGTTATCTATGGGTCTATAGGTTCATTCTCATGCCATGTACTCTTCACTTAGCTTCTCAAGATCCTATGAAACCTCCTTAGGTTACCTCAAAACCAACCAGACTGGTAAACTTCCTACCAAAGGGTCGTTCTCCCAGGATGGGAGGAAACTACACCTTTATAACAAAGGTCACAAACATTCTTAGGGTTTACATCCATATGAGCATGCTTAAACCAACAACTACTAAGGCACAAGCGTACCTACAAAACCATGCTAGGTCACACTTGTTCTCATCCTCAACATTACATCAACTTAGTTGTGAGGGGTTCATCAAACATACCCTTAACGTAAGGGATTTCCTTTACCTCTACACATGAGGAGTGCCATGATCGAAACTATAGAGACTCAAATCTCATCAGGAGCATCGGATACACTGCTTCCCCTCTTAGGCCTAGGAACCCTAGGTTCTCGTTTGGATATCCAAATGCATGCTCAAACTCTTAACCATGAATCAAGCATGTCCAAGGTATGTCATGTACCTCCATGATATTTCTACTCGAGCAACGCTTCGGAGTTGAGTCCTCTTCCAGGGCAACCAACTAGGTATAAAGCCTCACAACTGGTTACCTAAACCTCCTTAGGGTCTAAAGCACTCTTTATCTCATCCAGCAGGTAACCACTTATACCATGGGTACTAGAAGCATCGTCCTCTCTCTAGGGTTTGGTTCCTCTAAAGGCAACCAAGATATCATCAGCCTCCGGGAATCAAGAATAAGGAAACCACTATCATCCACGTAGGTCGCATCATCCTTAACTCCCCACTATTCCTCAAGTTTTGGGGTTTTAGACTTCCAACCCCTTTGTTGGGGTCCTGCTTCCTCTCTCTAGAGCTAAAACCACCCCCAGCCATACCTACTAGAGGTCCCTTCTCCATGAAGGCTCATGCTCTCAAGCAAACCCCTATGTGGTTGAAGTTTATGCTCAACTCATGTTTGGATCAAGATTATTCATATCTCTTTTTTCTTATCTCATAAGCCATCCATCATGCCCTTCTGGCCAGGGTTTCAACCTACTACCGTACCACTGACGTACTCTGGGGGCATGCTATCCCTTACTTGCATAAGCCATAGGGTTTCTATAGGTCCTTCACTAACTTCATCCATGAAGGAGCTACCCTTTGCTCTAACACGCACGACCCTTTCCCGAGTTGCCAAAGGTGCTAGGTCATCCAACCTCTCATGGCTCGTATGGCAATCCAAAGGTATATCTATCCAAACACCCAGTCTACCATGACATCTAACTCATCATGTCATCTTTCTCTAACCTTCACTTAGGGTTAGGGTTAACATCATCCTCAAAGGATATGCTAGGTCTCTACCTTCAATGGAGGTCTCTACCTCCAAGACTAACTCTCCCCACTCATCCTCCTGACAAGGAGTATCTATCCTCAGGTCTCTCCTGAGGGCAATGACAATTCGTGTCATACGACCTAAGCATGTATCTATTCTTTAGTTCGCGCTTAATCTATTAAGCTTATGTCCATGACATCTTATTTACATGCTTTTCATTAATTTGGTGGAGGATTCCTTAGACCTTATTAACTTTACCCATACCTCAAGAGGGTGAGGAGAAGAGAGAAAACCCTAATCCTTAAGGTCTTTAATAGAATTTGAGTTGAGAAGGGATGAACAAGATGAGAGAGTCCTAAAGGTATCTTATTTCGATTCATATCCTAAGACTTTGGCCAGGCAGTCACACGGATCCGGGAGTCCTCGTATTCCTACTAGCGGTGTGGAGGAAAATATTGCCAGCCCCCGGTCGTGATCCTTTTCTAGACACCTCTGTCTTTCGGATAATCCTCAAATAACTCCCTTGGGTTCTACAGAATTTGTAAAATTTAATAATTATTAAAGATTAATTGAGGAACCTACACTCTGATACCAATTGAAATGACCCCGCCTCCCAGTAACCCCCAATTAAGGGAGACCGAAACGTCAGTGCCGTTATCCAATTAACAGGATTAAAGGTTCGACAAATAATCAATAACAATTATGAAATTCTACTAACTAACTGGAATTTGGTATAAAATTAAAACTTTAATTACCTTTGAAAACCTTGGAAATCTATCTATCATGGTCTTGAATTATTCTATCTAATCCTCCTTGCACTTTATTTATTTTTCCGCAATGTGTCACTTTACTATTTGTTCTTTCAATTGTTGTTCCTAAAATGCCGACAAACAAAACGTCGGTCAGTATATCGAAATATACTGGTATATGGGAACAACCAAAATCTTGCAAATATGGCTAACAATTTAATAATCACAATAAAATTAATTAACAAGCCAATTTACACTTTTCAGTATGACATTCTCCACCACTCTTGCCCTAACCCTGGCATACCCACCTTAGGGTTCCCTTTGCCAATGACTTAAGGCCACCTTCTCAATCCTGAGCTTGGTGCCTGGGGGTCACCACTCATGGTGCCCACTAGTCATGCAATATCATAGGCCACCTTCTCATTCCCGAGCTTGGTGCCTGGGGTAACCGCTCAAGGTGTCCATTGGTCTACCCATCTGGGCCTGACCTTTGGCATCATCCATCAGGGTGGCATGTGGGTGTGAGAATACATACTTCTATCATTAATGTGATAATCATAGTGACTTTATAGTTTGCAAGTATGAACATCCAACAGATAATTTGCATTCAATGTGATTAACCATCCGGAAAATCATCGGGAAACTAAGGAGGTTATTCATAATTAACCACATAGCTGATCCAGAGCAACTTGATTGTCCAAGCAATAAGGATAAAGAACAACCAACAAGCAATCAACAATATCCTGAAATTAATGCATGGGATCCAAGTGTTATAATTTATCCAGAACATTCTAAAGCTAGACTTGGATTCCACCTTAGGCTTTCTAGACCACATTAGGGTTTTATTAGGGTTTTTGCCTCCATAACGATTTTATCATATTAAATGCTCTCTTAGTTCATAAACCCTAATTTCAACATTATAAGCCCAATTAAAGTCGATTATTTCTCTTTTATACAAAAACTACCTTCTTTATCCTTTTAAGTTATTTCAAGGTCATTATACTCAATTATCACCTTTAGTTTCTTTCGGATTAACAACTCATAATTCATTATGATCTAATTCACCTATGAACTCCATTTATCATTAATTCTAACTTTATCCTTTTGAAAACCCTAATCATCATGATTAGGAACTTTTATATTTAAAATATCTTAGAACCATCATTTAACAACATATTATCATATTTTTTGAATTAAATATGACCTTATCCTCTTTTACCCTAAATTAGGGTTTCTAAGCGCTTAATCATTCATAATTGGTGTAAAAACCCTAAATCATGTAATAAATCATCTAGATCAGGTTCAAGTTCATCATTAACGTTTCATCTGGTTACTATTACCTAATTTTTCCAATTAAGCATCATGAACCTAGCCATTAATTTCAATTGGGGTTTCTACGATAATTTCAAAGCACTTTTCATTAACTTAACACACTTTTGCAAATATGAACGAAATCAGGATTTAAAAGTATTTTTATTGGATTCTACGCATTCTCTTGATCAATTTTCATGTATACATTTTTCTCATCCGAGCTTTCTAGATCGAGATATGATTTTTATAAAGAAAACCCTTTTTGTTGATTTATTAGCAAATTCAAAAAAACATGGGTCGTTAGATTGATGATCCGTTGGTCCACTCAGGATCCAACGATCAGAGTCGCGTGCACTATCTTTGTTTTAATTATGAAGGGCCAAACTACCCTTACCTCTGCATAAGGAGACGAGGGGCTTTCTAGTAAAATGGCGGGGTCCCTTCTTCAACCTCGCGACGCGCCATCCTCTGTTCTGATGGTTGGTCAACCGCTTAGTTGACTTCGAGATCCTTGACGCCTGCTAGCGTGGGTATGGTCCAGGAAGCTCCACCTTGCTCCGACGAATCTGACGAGATGCCCAATCACCCAAATGGGCTCGTCCTTCACCCTGAACCACTTGCCGGAAATCCGTCGTGGTTTACTGGTTGTAGAGGGGGTAGGTTAGATCAAAACTGACGATTGAAAACGTCTCTCGACTCGTCGTCGAGCTCTGCGGCGATGGGGATAATTTTTTGGGATGCTGGAACCTTCCAGTGCCCTCCCTTATATAGGCTTAAGACCTGGGAGTACTGCGGTTTGGGGGTTTCTCCCCTTGTCGATGATAGCTCTCAAAGTTAGGGTCTAACTTATTCAGAAAGATCTCCCAAAACTGATGGTCTTGTTAGTTCATCGAATCATTGCTTCCAAACTGAGAAAAATGAATTTTCAAATTCATCTCCCAGTCCCACTGGACTCAGGGTAGATGATGCATAGATGCCCTCGAGTTCATAGTTCTTTGGACCACGAGATCATCCAACGGCCAGCGTTGCTCCCCTCTATAGCAAAAATCTAAAAATGAGTTTAAAAGGGTAATTAAGCATGTTAACTTGTAAAATTCATTTCTCTTTCCTCGTTTAACATTTTCTTCTCAAATTTTAGGGAAGACTTCATCTTGGAATTATCTAGCCGTTCATTAAATTTGGAGGTTAAATTCCAACGGTTGAGAGTGTTTCCTTCTATTCCAAGTTATTCATCAATGAATCCAAAATCAAGTAGTATTCCTTTTCCCTTTACCATTATCTTGTTATTTTGGGTCCCTTGGACCTCAATAAAACCTAGAGGCACGAATTCCCATATTGGGGAATATCTTCTTGCCTTTATCTTCCTATCTATTTCTATTTCTCATATTGACCCTTTTTATTTTGCATTTTCCCTTTTTCTTAAAATATCTTTTGAGGATTTCTCTCTGTATCTCTTTTTATTTTCCTCATTTGTATTCCTTTTATTATTAGGAATCCTTGGAATATGAAATTCCACCAAGGATTATTCCATTATACCACTTTCCACTTATTTTCCATATTTCATCAATGTTTTTAATTTCTTTGTTAACAAAGAAATACTTTATTGGTTTTTTCTTTTCTTGTTGCTTTATCTTTGCAACTTTGGACTCCTTGGAACCCAAGGAACCCAAGAGGTACGAAATCCATTCTTGGATTACATTCCTTTTCCTTCTAGAGGTTTCTACCTCATCTCTCTTTTCTCAACAACTCAATTATTAATTAATTAATTGAATTTCCTTGTTATTGGGCCCAATAGCCAATAAAGCCCACAAATCAAACAACAAGGCTATTTTAAACAAAATCCATTTATTCACAACAAATTATATCATTATTTGTCCAAATATCTTTAATATGAGAAATTACATTTCTCACCAAAGGAACTCAAAATTTGGGGTTGTAACAACCAATCTTGATTACACCGCCAGGCATTGGACTCTAACCAATCCTGATTTCACAGCCAGGCATTGGTCTTTAACCAATCCTGATTACAAGCTTCATGCCTCTGCCAGGTATTGGACTCTAACCAATCCTGATTTCACAGCCAGGTATTGGACTTTAACCAATGTTGATTACACCACCAGGCATTGGACACTACCAATCTTGATTACACCGCCAGGCATTGGACTCTAACCAATCCTGATTTCACAACCAGGCATTGCACTTTAACCAATCCGGATTTCACATTCATACATTGGACTTTAACCAATTCTGATTACACCGCCAGGCATTGGACTTTAACCAATCCTGATTACACTGCCATGCATTGGACTTTAACCAATCCTGATTACAGGCATTATACCTCTGCCAGGTATTGGACTTTAACCAAACCTGATTACATAGATCATGGAATATAAATTCCTTTAACTCATCATTGATCATAACATCCTTCTCTAGGCTCTGAACGCTAAGGTTAGTCTTCATAGCTGTTCATATTCCTTATTAAATACAACTCTTCCTTTTATTAGGTCTATTATTAACATTTCTTATAGTGAACTTTTATAATCATCTTGGTACCTCTCACTATACCACAATTATTCTCACCTCGTAAGGCTCATAAAACATCTTGTTACCTCTCACTAGGAAACATCTAACCATATGGATCATAAGGCCATTAAACATCTTGTCACCTCTCACTAGGAAACATCTAACCATATGGCTCACAAGGCCATTAAACATCTTGTCCAAGTATATTGGATTTGAGGTGCATCAAGGTATATCAATCTTGGAATGCTAAAAGTGATATATATCATATCTTGATGTATCACTTTCCTCATCACTTCCAACTCTCTTGAGTTATCAACTTATCTTGGATTAAGGTATTTCCCATCTTAATACTTTCATTCACTAACCTATCACTCTTATCATGAAGTGCATAGGTCACACACAATAATGGTCCAACTATCTTCAATGATATGGACTCATCTCAGGTTAAGGCATTGCTTACTATAAAGTTTCTTATGATCAACCATTTGAGATATTTTACCTTTATAAGGCTTTACCCACCATTTTATTATTAGGGTTCTCGTTTGTTATCATATTGCCCAAGATTAGGGCTTCATGAATTATAACTCAAAATTAGAGTTTCTCATACCTTCACCCTTTATTAGGGCTCCTCATCATACCATTGCACAGGGTTTCACATGGCATCACCCTCAATTAGGGTTTCACATGGCATCACCCTCAATTAGGGTTTCATGATCACTTCATCAAAGATCATACCCTAAAATCTTAATTTAATTATATTGATAGTGTTTAAGGCTTATCCATACATGATTATCCTACATGTATGGATTCCTCTCTCTCTCTCTCTCATCCTTTCTAGGATGTTGACTATGTCAAACTTGGATAAATTAGGTCAATCAACCCTTTAATTAAACACATCCAATTAGGGTTGACATAGTGTATTATAATATTGCTTACTTAAGCTTTGGGGATTAACTCATCTAGGGTCACCAATTACTTAGTACCTTAAAGGTACAACCCTTGTGATTATCTTTGAGATAATTCAGTAGCAACCATAGGGTCATTTTATATTTCATCACCTTAGGTTTCCAATTGATTTAATCATATTGAAACATCCAAACGTTCTTGACCATTGATGATCCAAATTGTTTGAAATCGTTTAAGCAAAACAATAATGTAACTGTATGGATAATTATACTTGAAACCACTTGGGTCTTCAAACAGTTTGAGACCATTTGGTCTCAAACGGTCTTGAGACCATTTGATCCCAAATGGTCTTGAGACCGTTTGGTCCAAACTCTCTCGAAACCGAATGGACCAAAAATGTCTTCCATCACTTTATCAATTTAGGATTTCAATCACTAAACCATCTATCAATTGAACCACTAATTTATTATTCAATTGGTCCATTGAATCACCCTTAAATTGGACCTTCAATTAGGGTTTTGAACCCAATTGAACTAGGGTTTATAATCAAGAAATCATCAATTAGAGTTTTGAAATCGAGGAACCATCAATGGTTGCTATTGTGGAACTAGTCCAATTGAAATCATTGGATCATCATCAAACCATGACATGACCTGACCTCAAACAATTTTGAGGTCGTTTAGATGACCTCCAAATGGTCTTCAGACTATTTTCCCCATCCATCATTAAAATTTGTGAAATCCAATTAGGGTTTAGATCATTGGATTGATCATCAAATTAGTTATTAATTGCCTTTCGATTTGATATATCTAAATCTTCAATTACTCAACCATACTCAACCCTAGACCTCAAAACAGTCTTGGTTGACCCCCAAATGGTCTTGAGACCATTTGGGTGACCTCCAAACAGTCTTGGGACCGTTTGGGTTAGTCAACCCAAAGTATTAAATCAATCACTTGAAATTTCATTACTTAACCCGATTAGGGTTTCTAATTAGAGGATTGTCCATATATTGAGTTAATAAATTGGATCCATTAGATCATCATCCAACATGTACTAGGGTCCTGACCTCAAACGGTCAAACCATCCAAACGGTCAACCCTTTTAAATGGTTTGGGATCCAAACCTCCAAACGGTTTGTAAACCGTTTGGTCTCCAAACAGTTTGGTGAAACCGATTGGACCAAAATTATGAAACCATTTGCAATAGATATTTGTGAAGGTGTGCGCTTATTATGATTTCATCATCATCAATCTATGATCCTTCGTATTTTTCTGTAATTTTCATGGTGGTTCTATCGATTTGATCAAGTGAATTTCAAGAAGAACTAATGATCAACAATTGATAAGGAATTGAATGCAATAACAATAGTAAGGGTTCAAGTTATAAAACCTGCCTCCAATTGAGATTCAAAGCTCCAAGATCCACGTCTTTAATGGTGGAAGAAGCTTTCTCAACTATCCCAAGATCGTCCTCAAGCTTTTGAGTGAAAAGAAATGGCTAGGATAGAAGATTGCATGCAGAAAAGAAGAAATTCATCATTTATTTTCGATTTCCACATGAAATCATGGTGAAAGAAGGTCAAGAAGATTACCAAAAGGTTGGGGTCTTCCTCCTATTGCTCCAAGCTCCCTTGGTCGTTTTTTCAAGCAAGAAGTGGAAGGGGTTTCGAAATTACCCTTTCAACGCATGGATAAAGGAGCATATATATGAATTTTATGATAAATTCATTTAAGAGAGAGAAAGTAGGGATTATCTCCTCCATTTCCTTGCCACTTTCCCCCCTCTCTTCCTTAGATATGAGGTAATCTTCCTTGCCTCTTATTCCTCTCAATTATCCACGATTTAGAGAAAACAAACTAAGCACCTTAATCCATTTAATAATAATATCCTAAAGTTAGTGGATAATTCTTTTTCTTTTAATAATCTGAGTGAGTTATCCACTTCCTTTAGATATTTTCGTGCCTTTACAAGGAACATGGTCGTCCATCCTTTTGAAAAATCATCCCTCACCTTTTGGTTAAAGGTATCTTCAATTAATATATTTATTTTTGCATTAATTGAAGTAAAGTTCCAATTAAGCTTAAATCTTGATTATTTTAATATCAAGATTCTCTCTCTTCCAAAGAAATACAAATGAGATGCCCATCTCATTTTATTTGCTCTACATGATGCCAAGAAACATTAGGGACTATTTTGAAGTGGTACTTTGCATATTAAACCCTGGGTTTTGGGTAATTTGCACATTTCACCAAAACTAGGTTTTAATGCACAAACATTTCTTTATCAGCTCTTTCTTGGTACTCAGGCTACCACAAGCCATACCTCTGCATCATATTATTCTCATAATGCTTCAACACATGAGGAACATATTATCATGTAACATTTGCAATTTAACCCCTCAACTTGGGTAATTTGCACTTTAGTCCAAAATAGACAAAACATGTTTCACTATTATTCGAAAAGGACTAAAATTGAAACATAAGTTCCTCTTGAACCTTAATTACTTTTCAAGAAAAAAGAGCAAGCATATAATTAACTTTATTAAGTAAAACATCTAGGGTTAAGGCATAACCCAGGTCAGGGATGTTACAGCGTTGTTCTACCCTTGTTGCCTGATATACTTGAGCTTGTGCAAAACCCCTCTCACTTGGTTGTTGAGAGGTGAGACAACACTCTTGGTATCCTTAGGCGATGCGGTGTGGATGGTTGTCATGATGTTAAGACCTTCTAACCCTAGTAACGTGATATGGTTTGTAGGTGTGGTGACCGATATCTCTTTTCTACCCTAGGGTTAGGGTTTGGACGATATTGTTGGTTGACACCTAGTTGGTCCCTTGGTCGATATATGTTTTGGAGGAGTTGAGCTATTGGACGATATCTCCCTTTTTTGTTGACCTTTTAGGCTTCATGTCCTTACTTTGCATGACACCCATGATGGGTATTGCTTCCTGATACCCTCTCTTCCTTTGAGTTAGGGTTTGGGCGATATAGTAGTTGGCTGCCTTCTTGACCCTTTGGGCGTTATGTGTTTTAGTTGGGCATCGGGCGTTGTTGATGCCTTGCACGATACCCTCTTGGGTAGTGTTTCCCGTTAGCCCATGTAGGTGTGTTTCCCATCCCAACATTTCCCATCTTGAGGTGTTGCACGATGCAGGTAGCACGACACAGCGTTGCACGATAGGATGCCTGCTGACCCTTTGGCTGGACGATATGGCATGTGTGTTGCTCGATATGCTACGTTGATCTGGATGGGTGACAGAGGTATGATGTTGTGTTGCTTGGGAATTATGGGTCAGTTCTTAGAGTGTTTATCATTACCATCTTAGGGGTGTTGGTCGATAGTGCTGGCCGACACGGCAAGCTGTGGCTAGTTGCTGGTTAACCGATACCATAAGGACGGGTTGTGGCATGATCTTTTGGTGAGGACTAGTCCCTTCCCGATATGCTTTGGTGAGGGACGTTGCACCTTTGGTGAGGGTCGTGGTATGTTTTGGTGAGGGTTATCCCTTACCTAATATGGTATTGTTATGCTTGAAACCCTAATATCGTTTGGAATGTTATATGTGGAAGTTACGTATATGCATGGTCATCTAATGTAGCACAACATATCTCCATGATTAAGTGATTATCTACTCTTGAGCATACTAACCATGCATGTTCCTCAGATGAGATGTGTACTCAGGTATGAGCTATAATGATATCATTGGTGACCTTCTCTTGATATTGAGATAATGAGGAACAATGTGTGTCATGTGAACCATGATGGTATATGATGAGTGTTGCCTATGTGTTGACAACATGTGCTTAATGATGGGATGGAATCCTTGTGTTGTTAGATCCTTGTGATGGATCATGATGATTGGCAAGAGGCCAAGTGGAAACATGTGATGTTGGATCCTTGAGATGGATCATGATGATGTTGATGGATTTGAGAATAGCAGTAATAGTGTGACACAATTTAATGGAATCTATGTTGTTTACTCTTAATTATGGTTTGCTTATTACAACTTGGTTGACCCCAACAATCCACTTAAAATACATTAATTAATTATAGATGAACCTTTCATGTAGTTTGCCCTGGCCATAGATCCATCATCGTCAGGAGTTGGTGATGGTGAAATAGGTTCTCCTATGGGTTAACCTGGAGCGCATATTGTTGAATATGTGGGGTTTATCCTAGCCGAAAATAGGAGGATTAGAGTGCAACTGTGGTCGTAGACTCAAGATGTGTATAAGAGCATGGTGAACAGGCTCATGGCTCAGTGTGACAGAGCATGGTGAACATGCCCATGGCTCAGTGTGATGGAGCATGAATGTGTTCATGGCTTGGGAGCACGGTGAACAGGCATGTGGCTCAAGGTATACTAGCACTGTAACCTGTACCAAGGTCGTCTAGAGAAAGGGTAGCCATCAGAGATGACCCTATGACTAAGGTCACTTAAGAAAGAGACTGCGGTCCTGCTTTGGTTATTGTGCACTGACCACGAGGAGGTGAGGTCGTGGTGTTTAGCTCTTCCATTGACCTTGAATGGCATTGGTTTTGGGTTTGGCAACCAAAGGTTGGATTTGAGCAGTACAGCTCACTTCCTCAAGGCATAATAAATGGTAATCCAATCGTATAGTTTATCTGCTTAGGGCAAATACGAAACATTGGTTGAAGCCTTGAATAATGTATGATTGTCTCTTATACCTGCCTTAAGTACTCCTTGCATCTAGTTATATGCTTCTCAGGTATCATGGTAAGTTGTTATGTATGTATAACCTTGCTCTTCATATTTCATATATGATCTGGTTATATCTGCTATGTGTTTTATCTTCTCTAGCTTTTCTGAGGTTTTATAGTTATGCGGGGAGTTATGTTTCTCACCAGGACTGTGTGTCTCACCCCACTGGTTTCAACCTTTTTAGGTGATCGAGCTAGACGTGGTGGTGGTCGTGAGGTTGCAGTCGAGTAGCAAGAAGACTAGTAGAAGGCAATGTTGGATATGTTGCTATTGTGGTTGTTGTGTAGTAGAGTCTTAGAGTCTCCATGTACTCTCACGTCCTTGGAGGTGTTTTGACAAGGTTTTATGATGTATGATCTCAGTATGGTTTCTTGTATCCTGTTGTTGGCCTGGCTAGGTCTGATATGTATATAAACATGTGACGCATCCTTGATGTATATGGAACAGACAGATCCAATGTGTTGATGGATATATATCATGCTTGTGTATATATAACATGTTTCTTGCAGGGTGTAGATCTGGATGTAA
This sequence comes from Alisma plantago-aquatica, assembly GCA_963693085.1. Lineage (NCBI taxonomy): Eukaryota > Viridiplantae > Streptophyta > Magnoliopsida > Alismatales > Alismataceae > Alisma > Alisma plantago-aquatica. The sequence goes on from OY856410.1 coordinate 876,510,040, forward strand.
TAGTTCCATTCTTATGATGCTTTCCGCAATCAGTTTTAATTAACCTGTGTTTTTGATAAAATGTGGTTTATGGTGGTTCCACACGTTTTCGCGTGACATTTTCATTATCTGTGTGATGGCAGGATGTCACACAAATCACCTGGTTAATGGTTTGCTTGACCTCACCCAAAACAAAGAAAATGTGAGCCAAATGACTATTATGCCCCTTGCGAGAAAAAGCAAAGTAGAAGGAAAATCATAGGGTAAAGGCGAGAAATCACCAAGGATATCCTTCTCCTTTATTGAGACCTACCATGACGCGAGCAGTAGCAGCTGCAACCTGGATCGATTTGGGAAAATCCATGGTTTGTGCTAAATCATCGAATCGAAGACACAAGAAGCAAGAGGAAGACCCGAAAACTCACCTCGAGAGTCAATTGATATGCAGGTTTCATCGAGACCTTGTGAATAATGCTGCAACCTCAGGCTTGAAACCTGGTCACCGATGGTCAAAATGAGGACAAGCAACAAAATTGGGAGAGGAGAAAGACTGATTAAGGTGCAACGGAACTGGGGGTATTGTCCCCTATTTATATGGTTGAGTCCTAGGGTAACTCCACATCATTCGTGAGAACTTGGGACCCAATCTTTTGGGCATTTCTCAAATTTTCACCAATAGGTCATGAATTTGAAATATATTGGTACATAATCGAGAGAGGAACACGCTGGAATAAAAATCTCAAGAAAAGATCGTCGATAGAGAGAGAAATTGTAAAAAAAAAATAAATCTAATGGGCGCCTATTACTATTTTTGCAAGAGGAAGAGGACGAGTTGGTAACCATCCGATTGAGAAATTAACGGCCCAGATCCATAGGTGCCCAATCAAAATAAAATAGACCGCGTGACAAACAAATTGAATTTCTAAAGTGGTTGGAATAAAGTGTGGGTGCATTAATTTCTCTTTTTCTCTTTCTTCTTTTGAGGGTGCAAATAAACTCCAAATTGTTTGAAATTTGAAAACTAAGATAATTTAAGCATGTAGAATTCGAATATGAAACTAGATTTCCCTTTTGAATATTTTCATTCATTATAATTAGCAAAACTTATTTTCTTTTTCCTCATGTATTAGTGTCTAAGATTTTTCAAATTTGATGAAACTTACCCACAAGTCAAATTAAGTACGTAGGATATGAATTTGCCCTTAATTCCTCATGTGGAAGTTGTTTGTACATTCATTTAATATTTTGAAGGTTCTACACACTTTATCTCTCCTAACCTTACCTTTTCATCAAAGATTCTCCAAATTGAGTGAAAATTCACCTAAAGGCATATTTTAATGTGTAGATCATGAATTCAGCATTAGTTTTTACTTTTGGAGTCATTAATGAATTTATTTCATATTTTGGAGGAAAATCACCTTTTCATTACTAAATAAAATAGATGTTGTTATCATCCTAAATTTGTGAAACTTGGCCTCCAAGCCAAAACATATCCAAAGAAAATGAATGTGTAGTTATTTTTAACCATTTTGTCTTCCTTTAATGAGTTTTACATAATTGACATTTGTGGCCCATTATTATATGAGTCAATATATTATTATTATTATAACTATTATTATTATTATTATTATTATTATTATTATTATTCCAATATCATCATATTACAACCAAAAGGTTACGTGTCATTTTCATGACCAAAATATAATATATTTTTCTTTCATCTCATTTAGTTTATTAATTCCATATTAATTTGGATAATGTAACATTTTCTCTCATATATGAACACATATCTCTCCCATGCTTATTATCTTTTTCATCATCATGACTTAATCAACATTATCTCATGTGACATATTCTATGTATTCTTTATTGAACTTATGATTAAAATGAGAGCATTAGCTCCTTTTTGCTTATATGTCTACATGTTAGGGTGATTTATTTATGCATTAACATGTTAGGGTTTCAATTAGCTACTAGTATGTGTATCTTTATCCTTTTTTGGCTAAGCCCAAATAACAAGGTTTCTAACCTCTTAACATTGGAATAGGATTAGGTTCTAGATTTTGGTATGCTACAATATAGTAACCCACATTTGAGACAAACATCTAGCTAGAAACACATATGCTGGTTTCTATATATTAATAGCACAAGCAAATATGTATGTAGTTTAGATAGTAATTACTAAAGGACGTTAAAGGTGTGATAAGTTTAGATATTTGGTAATGAGTGCAAGGGTATTGAAGTGCTGACGAAAATATTGCCAACTATCATGACCTATGGTTGAGATAAGAAATTAGGGGGGGGAGCACCAAAACAACATAAATATATCCAGAATGAACACATCTTTATAGTATCTATGTGTACCTAGGGGTGGGTGTCTAGTCATTTCATGCTAGTTTTTGGTAGGTTTGTGGAAAACTCATATTGTCAATTTTTGGAACGGATTGCTGAAACATTTTACCGATATAACTAACATAATAAATGTAGTTTCATGTGAGATTTGGGTCAGCCCATATAACACATAGAATTGAAGACTATTAATATATGCACACACATGCATATAAAATATATATATGAAGAGACATGGAAGAGGTGAGGTGTAATGCATGGCATTACTTTTTATATCTATGGATAGGCCCTTCTTTTTGGTTCTATATACCATGAAGGGAAAGGGATGTAATTTTATTATGTTTTCTTATAACTACTAGTTAGACACCCTTCTAATCAGTAACAAACATAAAGAATTGTGGCGTGCTTTCTATTTGGTTGGCAAAAATTGTTTCCCTTTTTTGTATTTTTTGTAAAGTTTTTTATAAAGCATGTATTAAAAGTAAAAAAGCAAGATTTACATCATCTCACTCCTCAAAGAGATGTGTACAAAATAATAAGGCTTTGAAGGACGGAAAAGGAATCACATTCCACCTACTCAACACCTTAGGAACTAAACATCGAGCCTTTTAATGAATCAAACAAGGATGCACATAAGTGCAAAACATAGCTTCTGATAAAAGATCAAATAGGATAGCACATATGCCTCCTAGACACACCAAAGATCATCAGAACAGCATGCCACGAATTTCTCTAAAAAAGCAGATCCATCAACCAAGTGGGCATCCTTTAGAAAGAGAATCCTTATACACCAAACTGAAAACCTTCCATTCCATATCAGGGCAACAACCAATGACAAAACTTCAAGCCACCAAAGTGCAAACCTTCCATTCCATATCAGGGCAACAACCAATGACAAAACTTCAAGCCACCAAAGTGCAAACCTTCCATTCCATAACAGTGGAGCACACCCCATTTATACAATCTCTTCAAACATCACCACCATCCAGAGTATCAATGAAGAACATCTTCAGGTTCCAAGATAGATAGAAATCTCAACTAGAAATACTTATAGAAGAACTTAAAGCTCAATCATCAGAAAAGAATCACTAATAAAGAAATTTCAATCAACAAAAAAATATGAAACAAATAAAATCATTACATAACATGTCAAACAACAACCAATAGAACCACCCCATATGAAAAATCTCCACAAACTTTACCACCATCCAAATGAGCAAAAATAAACATCTTAAGGCTTAAACAATAAAAGAATTCATATAACTTTTGTAGGAAATTAAGAACCAAACATTTACAAGAAGGTCAAGCCTCTATAACCATTATCACCAAAGAATATCAAACTCTTTGATAATCATTTTTTCATATAGATTCAACATATTTATATGTTCCTTGATGAACTCTAATGTTTCTTTCTATCCAATTATTATACAAATAAGGGGCCAATAATTCTAGGTGATATACTCTTCAAATTCACAAGATCATCCCAATTCTCAGGGACATAGTCAATTTTCTCTTAAAATTTAGTCTGATTCCATACAATTTTAAGAAACAGACATCCAAAATTGGTATGGTGAGTATCTTCATACCCACCCATACAGAGAAAGCAAATAGAAACCACATAGATACCCTTCCTCCTAGTATAGTCATATGTCAGTAGCTTGTTATGTCTGACTTTCTATAAATGAATTACTCATTTGACATTTGCACTCCCATATTCACTCAAAGCCCATGTCTTCAATACCCTTGCCTCTAATATTGTCCCAAATCATATTCATAGTAGCATTTTTATTTCCTAAAAAAGTCAAATGATCATGATCAAGCAAATCAGGCAAGTAATCTTTTAGAACATTTCGCATAGCATGAGACCATATGTTAGAAGGGACCTTCCATTTTCTGTCAAAAATGATCACATTGAGAAGTGAATCATTAGGAAAACCCGGACAATCATTTCTCTACCAATGATGTCCCCCAAGAATCTTAAATAACACCAGGGATCCTGCTACAACATAAAAGAATCTCCAAAACCAATTTTGAATTCAATCAACATGAGAATAACATTTCTTAAAGAAAATTTTAATGATTATTCAACAGTCCAAAAGGAGAAATTCTTAAGATATTTCTCTAGTATACATTTAACCCATAATGAGTCCTTCTTACTAGCTACATGCTATGCATTCAGAATGAGTCATGACTTAGCAATCTCCTTTATTTTCCTTAAACCAAGCCCACCTTTTTTTTAGGAAGAGTAACTTTTTCCCATTTAATTAAATGCAAAGTTCTTTTAGTATCAGTATGCCCCTCCATAGAAAATCTCTTCATATTCATTCAATCTCATCAATAATATATCTTGGAATAGGAAAGGAAAACACTCAATACAAATACATGGATGACAAAATGGATCTAATGAGCTCTACCCTCCCTACAAGAGATAATAACTTTGCTTTCAACCTTTCCACTTGTTTTTTTAACTCCATCCACTAGATACAAACAGTGTTTCTTAGAAATTTTACCGAAAAACAAGGCATATCAAGATATTTTGAATCATCCATGTTTCCAACTTTAATCCCTAGCAGTTAGCCATATTAACTTTATCAACCTTCCTGCTCATGAGAATTGAATATTTTAATTGATTGAACACCAAACCTGAATCTGAACCAAAACAATCAAGAATATTTCTAAGATTAGAAGCATAACACACATCATCTTTTGAAAAAACCATTAAGTCATATGTAAATACAAGGTGAAAACAACATAACTCCTTTGAATCCTAAATGGGATAAGCATGATGCTTAACAACTTAACTCTTCATCAATTCAGAAAAACCATGCCTTGTAATCACAAACAAATAAGGTGTAATGGGTTCACCATGTCTGACACCATTAGAAAGCCAAATGGGATCAATATGTTCTCCATTCATAAGGACTTGATAGGAATTATATGGAAGATGACTTCAATCCAGTGAATCCAAGTAGATAGAAACCCCATATTATGCAGAATAGAAAACATATAAGTCCAATTCACAAAATCATACACCTTATAAATATCAGCTTGTATACACATATTGGAACTAGATCCCTTCTTGAATTCACTAAGGATCTCATTGTCAACTAGGATGTCATCTTTTATGTTGTTTCCCTTTACAAAAGCACATTGATTCACATAAATAATAGAAGGTAGAACCAGTTGAGAGTCTATTAGTCAAAATCTTCAAGATAATCTTATAAAAGGTATTATACAAGGAAATAGGTCTCCAACTACAGAAGATAAATTTTCCCTTCAGAATTGAATCAATAAACATTCTATTAGCCTCTTTCAATAGATTACTATTGTAGAAAAAAAATCATTCACTGTATCAAACACATCATCACCAATCAATTTCCATGTTCTTTTATGAAAATGTCCATTGAAACCATCGGGCCCAAGGGCTTTATCATCATTTAAATTATTCACCACTTGTTCTACTTATTTCCTAGTAACAGGAGATATAAGAATAATTCTATGAGAGGAAAATAATCTTGATCCATTCCATCTACCTTTCCAAACGCCAGAGGTCACATCTTGTTTACAGAAAAGGTCAGAATAGAAATTAAAAACAAAATTTCTTATATCATATGCATCATGAATCAACAGTCCATTAACCATAGAACTTTTATTCTTGTTTCTATTGTGACGAGTCTTTAGGGAAGAATAAAAGACTTTAGTGTTAGAATTACTACTCTTCAGCCATTGAAGTCTAGATTTTTTTCTAATAAATGAATCTTCCAAGTCACTAGCATCTTTAGCTTCCAAACTCAACCTTTTAGCACAAAGTCTAGTATCTCATAAAGTGGATTTAAATCAGCAACTCGCTGAGCTTCTAAAGTAGTCTCACTGGGCTAAGTTAGCTCTTTCACTGAGATCGTCAATCGATTTCTTATACCATTCCCTTAACTTTTGTTTAAGATTCCAGAGTTTTATATATATCTTGAAAGTCATAAAGCCTTATACATTAATCTTCCATGCATTCTATAAAATAGAATAAAAACCATCAATAGACATCCATGCATTAATGAATCTAAAAGGGGAATTGCTTTTTTTAGGATTTCCCATGAGAAGACAGATTCTCCTATGATTACTAACTATGTTAGAGATGCATTCAACATTGTAAACATAGAATTATGATAGAAAAAGATTACTATAAAGATCTTATTTATATATTAAGTAATAAATTCTCCCCCTTCTTGATGATTGTCCCATGTAAAGTATAGACCTCCCAAATCAAGCTCAAACAAACCACGGTTAAGAATAAATTCGTTGAAATCATCCATTGATTTCTTGGATGGAGGTTTCTTACCAATTTTCCCACCCTTTCTAATAGAATTAAAATCCCCCATTATAGTTCAAGGTTCAAAGACTATAATATCAAAATCCTCCAAAAACCTTCAGAGAGTAGATCTATCTAAATCTCATTATGACCATATACATCAGTGAGACAAAAAAACTATCACCACATTGGACCTTACAGTTAATGGCTTGATCACATTCACATAATTTTAGAATTTGACATACCTATTCCTTCCACATAACCAAAACTCTATTAAGGACATGAGAATCATGGTTCAAAATCCATTTAAACTCAAGAAAAAACTTGTTCACAAAATTATGGACCTTACCAATATAGAGTTTTGACTCATTGATAATAATGATACCACTTTTGGACCTTCTTAATTCTCCTTGGACACCTAGTACTTTGTTAGAGATCCTCCTAACGTTCTAAGAAGAGATGTTAAAGGATGTGTTCATTTGATATCCTGGGTTGTTATGGTGTTAGCCTCAACATCTTCATTGACAATTTCTAGGCCACCAAACTTGTGTGCATAGGAGAGAAAATATAATTATTTACCCTATGAAACATTCCCACACTTGGCTTGACATTACATTTCAGGGGAGATTTTTTTTCTTCTTTAAACTTCTTGAAACCCTTCATCATCCTTGTTAAGTTAACTATTGTTGCTAGGATAACCTTGAGGAAACATAAGAACTAGAGTATAAGGAACAAAACAACTATTTCCATTAGATTTAATCAAGATGTCTCTAATCAAAATAGCATTATGTTGAGTCCCAATATTATTCAATGCAATCAACACACACAAAACTCCACTCTTATAGGCTCCTTAGTATTAGAATTCACATTCTCCTCAATCCACACATGTTTATCTGATATGTGATTAGTAATAGTATCACAATCATCGTGACCATGCATATCATAAGAGATACATTTGTGAGGAAACCAATCATAGAACAGTTCTAGTTTATATTCATCTCCATCATTACTCAATAACACAATAGAATTAGGAAACTCGGCCTCAACAGACACCAGAACTTGAATTCTAGCATACTCAATCCTTGAACAATATTTTGTGGGCTCATCCATTTTCAAAGGAATTCCAAGAAACCAACCAACTCTTTCAAACATTCTAGAATTCCAAAGTTCAAGGGGAATGTTATATAATTGAGCTCACACTCCTACCTCTTTCAAATTGGATTTAACAAAGTTATCACCCTATTTCCACTTCTCCAGAATCATCGGTCCTTTCTTGACATACCAATCCCTAGAGAGAGCATAGTTCAGGTCCTACAGATCTGAGAACCTCACGAGAAACACTCCATCACCTCTGTTAAAAATTCCAAAGAACCTTGTGGATTCCAGAGACACACCAAATAGATTTCTAAGGTCAGAAGATGGGGTCTAAAGTCAATGATGTAGCCAATAAGATACTTGTTCTATTTTCTAGTATTTTCTAGAGCTTCAGACTTAGGATAAACAATCTTCCCATTCACCATTGTAATATCCATTTTCTTGAGTGAAAGAGATGAATACTCCATCTCAAAGAACTTCATCCAACTTCTTATATCTTGAAAGAGAGAGAGTGGGTTGGTAAACAGTGTCATCATGATGTGGGATACCTTCACCCATTCTCCTCAAAATATAGTTAGAATCATGGGATGGCGGTCAGTGGTGCAGTGTCACCCTCTCTGTTGTCTTAGCAGTCACCCTACCAATATCCAACCCGGAAGCCATTAGATATGTGGTGTGTTTACATACGGTAAGCATTAAACCAGGGCCAACTCTTCCATCTTTATCAATACCTACATAACCTAACCCAAAACTAACTTTTATAACATATATCGATAGTTCATTCTAAGAAATTTGACTTTTTTCTTGTGTGGGCTAAGCCCGGCCAAAGTTAAACATAAATAAAAAAATGTATAATTCTTATATTTTTTATATTCTAGGTACTTATATTTTATACACATACAATTATAAATATCCATCAATACATTAAAATGTATAAGATTTGTATATTTTAAGAGATAATTTTTTGTATAACATCATATATTATACCTTTTATATAAGATATATTTGTAACATATTCAACTATATATATTTTTTTAGAATTGTGAACTTTGTGTTATAAGAATTGAGCCATAATACAGATTTGATTGTTTTAACATTATCATAACCTAATAACTGACTATCAACCATTCAATATTGTTGTTTTGGGATTGGGCTTACCAATACTTGTTATGACCCAACCATACACTCATAGTAAAATATACATAAGTGTGCTAAAATGTGTTTTATTCTAGATATGATTTCACCACTTATGGATTTTATCATTGGGTCCATATTGTATGTGCATGTTGTCTCCACAAGTTATATGTACACATGTCACTAAATCCTCATAAACTATCAAAATATATTTTTTTGTAATTACTATATAAATGACACCATATGAAACAAAAATTACTATGTCAATCGCCAAAAACAAACACTCATATTTTATGAAAAGACCCAAAAATGGTTGTGGAAAATTCGTATTTATGAGTCCTCTCAAATTTGTGTATCTTGGTATTTAAATAATCCAATTAAAGTCATAATATATAAATATCATTTGAGACTTTTTAGGAGCTAGAAATATAGATGGTTTAAATAAATTTATATATGTAAAATTAAGAGCGTTCTTATTTTTGGGTTCGAGTCCACTGTAACAGCCCCACTTTTCATTGTCCCTTAATTAAGAAAGAACCTTAAAGTCTAGATCCATTAATGATTCTCCTCTAAGGAGTTGCATAAACGTTTAACATGAGAACTATTACATATGAGAATAAGCGTCTAACTAGTCTTTCTTTAATTAGCTTTAATGTCTTCTATTGATTTCATTTGATTCATCATGTCTTGATATCTTCATAAATTGCAATTACCTAAAACACCGACAATCTAAAATGTGGTCAGCATATTTTTATATTGTGTATGTGGAGCAATCAAAATATGTTCATGTAGGTGTAACAACATAATAACAATATCAACAATTATTAACAATATTCAAACTTGCATTTTCAGTTTAACTTCTCAACCCATAAATTGTTCAATCTTTGTGGTAGACCCTCTCGCTGGGGGTAATTTTTATGGTATACCCTACTTAATCATGTATTAACCCTACTTTTAGAACCTGAGGCATAATCTAGTCCTAGAACTATTTTATTTAGATTCTACTCATTCTTAAAATCAATTTGATATATAGTATGGCCATTTTTGGGCAATGCGAGAAATTTCTACAGTTAAAACAAAAATAGCATCTATACCTCAAACATGGGGTGATGTGAAGGCTCCTCATAGGTTCATGGGCCTTCATACATAGAGTTTTAGTTGCTTTTTACAGGCTATTATTCCATGTATTTAGTGCATAATTTCTCACTTGGGTATTATTTATGCATTTTCTATCATTGCTAGCATGTAAAACACCGTTGCATCAATTATTAAGTATTTCTACCAAATTATGTTGAATTATCACTTTTTATTCGGACTGATGTTGGTTTTTCCTTATTTTAGGAAATTTGAGGACTTTTAGTACAACTCACTGCCACTGACTTCTAAGTCGGTGGTACCTACATTTTGCAAAAACCCAAGGGTAAAGTCAGAGAAAATTCAGTGCCACTGACTTTCAGTTAGTGGTATCGACACTATCTCGGTGCCACCCACACCCTAATCAGTGGTACCGCCTTTTGCACTGAGAACAAGTTACATAATTCAACTCGGTTCTACCAACACACAACTCGGTAGTACTGACATGTATCAAGGATTTGAGTCAGCCAACAACTTGGAATAACTACCTGTACTCAGAACAAATCCAGAAGACAAAAGAACCTAGGAGTAAAACATCATATTATCATCAACAATCTTGGCTCAATATACATTAGGAACATAAACATAGAATCAAGGTGTCAACAAAGATCAACCTAGGTAAGAAATATCCAGACCATAATCAGAGAATAAGATGAAACAAGTCAAAAGAACAAAACCCATCATGAAGAACCAGATAGAAATAATGCCTAAACAACATATAGCTGAATATATCCCTCGATCATTTTCCAAAGATTAGACATTGCAAGTGATTTATCTTCATGAACTCTATAATTCCTTTCTTTCCAGACATAATATGCAATAAAAGTGAAGGATACTATCTCCATATCAGAATTATAAGTGAGCACATCATCCCAGTTAGTAGGCCTCAAAGGGAGAAAATTCAAAAGAATGACTCGATTATAGATATCAATACTGAGAGGGCATTTAAATAACATATTCTCAGTATCTTCATAATTGTTAAAATAAAGAAAAAAAATCAAAGTTATCTGAAAACCAATTCTTATAATATGATCTGAAGTCGGGATTTTATTGTGTCTAGCTTTCCATAGATGAACAAGACAATTTTTGGTTGTCTTACATTTCCGAATCCATTCCAAAATGCTATCAAAATTACCTTGATTCTGACATATTCCTAGATATTCTTGATATTTGTATAACTATCTCCCTTAAAAGTAGTGGTCAGAGTCATTTTGATAGATGGTTGCATTCTTAATAACATTATAAACTTGATCAGAGAATCAAATTTTAGGGACAAGTCATTCATTGTTAGAGTGTATTAAAGAGATATAGGACTCATGGTGTAACCAAGCTTTGATGATATACTCAGAACCTAGCCATTCACTCAAAAATTTAGTGTTCAACCATGAATATCTCCCAATCACAAAATCATCACTTTGGGCAATATAATATTCATTAAAAGGTAGGTGAGTAGATATAATTTTGATCATGTTATTAAATATCCAAGAGAAATGAGAAGATTCACGGATATACCAAATAGTTGGCTTATTCAAATATTTCTTAGAGATCCACTTAGTATAAAGTGAATCCTTCTTCCTAACACAGTCCCAACAGTTTATGATTAAAGGAGCTTTAGACATTTCTTTACTTTTCCCTATACTGAGGTCTCCCTCTGTTTTAGGTAAAGTGACATAATCCCATTTCATTAAATGAAGATTTTGTCCCCAGAGGAAGTCCTTGCACAACTTATAAATTTCATCAAGAACCAAGCTAGGAAGATGGAAGGAGAAGACCCAATAGAGTTACATATCACACAAAGTACAATTAATCATCTCTAACCTACCAACTAAAGAAAGGGACTTGGCTTTCCAACATTCCAGTCTGTGTTTGATTTTGTCAATGAGATTAGAACTATCTTTCTTCTTCAACTTTCCTTTTAAAAGAGGGAGCCCAAGATATTTTGTATAAATAAAGTAACCTTGTTTAGTTCCCAAAATAACTTCAATGTTGTTTCTATTAGCACTTTTATTAAAGAGAACATTGCTTTTATCATGATTCAATTTAAGCCCATATTTTCACCAAAGGATTAAACATACATTTGTTGTTGTTAGAATTCTTTGTATCTGCCTTCAAAAAAATCATCAATTCATGCAATTTATATTGTGATGAAGCTATAATCCCAAGGAATCCACCAATTTTTAATCACATTCCGCTTATTTTAGATTTCAATTCTTGTCCTTAGTTATAAACAAACAACCAATAACTTCTTCTCTAGGCCTAACTAATTAGGTTATAGTATGTATTAGTCTCTACAGTATGTTTCCCTGAGTTCAACATTTGGGCCTCATAGGCCTATACTACTCAACACGTACACTTGCATTTTGCATGCATAATTTAGGTGTGCCAAGTTTTTGGCACCATTTCCAAGAAAATGACAAGTCCAGCACTACGAGTGATGTGACCAGCCACTCTAGACCATTTCTTTTTCTTTTATTTACACTTTAAATCTTTATTTGAAATTGTGCATAATTGAAAATATTTTTTGCTATCAATTCAATAGTATTCTCTATTCTCACATTGACATTAAGTTTCAAGTAGTAATGCATGGTTCATACTAGAACCACATATGATAGAGAGTCTACTCAACTATTGTAGATCTAGAGGAGAGTCTGGAGCTTCAACTGAGAAGCTCATCCAAACCCTGCCACCATAGGTAGAGTAGGCACTATTAATAAACATGGACCCTAAGTTGAAGAACATGTAGAGGTAGAGCCTAAGGAACACTCTGCCTGGGAGAAGATAAAAGCGTCTTTAGCCACAAAGCAACCAGGGCCAATAAAATGGTAAGTAGTTAACGTGGGTAGTTACAAGATAGATCATGGACTAGTGGTACTAATTAATCTTAGTCATTTCAAGGAAACATTATGGAGGACCCAATGGAGCACATTAATGACTTTGTGGAAAGTTGTGACATGTTGAAGATCGACATGGTCCCAGCTATAGTGATCTACTTGAAGTTATTCTCCTAGTCACTGTCAAACAAGGAAAAATCATGGTTTCTTGGTCTTCCTCAAGAATTAATAGAGACCTAGGATGAAATGATTAACTCATTCTTCGAGCGATATTTTTTACCTCAGAATACCAATGACCTCGTGGGGGGAGATTCACAATTTCAAGCAACATGCAGAGGAATCATATTCAAAAGTCTAGGAGTGATTTCAAAACATGCACAGGAAAGTCCCTCATCATGGAATTGATATGTATGAGTAGGCGAAGACGTTCTACTATGGCCTACACAAAGGGGAGAGGACTAGTCTTGACAGTGCAGTAGTAGGCTTCTTTTTTAACAATAAGGCTAATAGATGTCATGACATCTTGAAGAACAAGGCTAAAAACTAGTCCTGGAGTGAGGAGAGATAATCACCAACAATAATCAAGAGTGTTATGGAATTTGGGGAGATCACTAAAATGAGGGCTCAATTGAAGAGGCTCTCAAGGAATCTAGAGCAAAAATATGGCACCTTATCTAGAGTTGAAGAGGAGGAGTGCATGTACTCATGTAAGCAATATCAACAAGATAGAGGTCCTAGTAAGATAGACCAAACAAAAGACATGTTGGTAAGATTGGTGAGTCAGAATGAGGCTCTTTTAGACCAGAAAAAAAAAAAGCATACAACAAAATCAAGGGTCTCAAATCCAAAATATGGAAAACCATATCTCTCACCTGGTAGAGGAGGTGGCATCCACAAAGAAGCCCGTTCAGCATGTATTTCCTAGAAATATAGAGACAGGATCAACAACACTGTCAAGTTATTTTGTCTCAATTCTCAAGGAACCATACCAAGTTATTGAGGAGTCATGAAATCAACACATTTTAGAGTTGGACTGGGTGTATATGCCAGATGTTCCATTTCCTTACAGCCTGTACATAAGACTAGGGGGGATGCAGAATGCTAGTGCATGATGTTCACACATGAACCTCAGTAGATACAGGTTCAACAACAAGAGACCAAGACATCCCATCTTCATTGGCTTTGTAGGATAAGGAACGTAAAAGTTCCACCATTGTCATAACCATGCCTCTAGTTCCAGAAAAGGTGCCCAAGCAAGAAGAACATGTGAAGGTTCTACTTCTTAGTAGAACAGTCATAGTCAACAAGGAGGCATCCACAATTCAGAAGGAGCGGCCATAGGCCATCCCACCCATAGGAGACATTCCAAATTCTATCCTAAGAGGTGGTATTGAAGCAAGCTTAGGGGAGGAGATCCATAATGTCCCCTACATTTCTCCTCACAAATGTGTAGATAAGTCACTTGTGCCATTTTCTATCTGAAGTCGAGAAAGCAAGAAATTGTAAGACCCCAAACCTTGCATGTTGATTGAACATCTTGATTATAATAATTAGATGCTTAAAACCTTAATCTAACCTTGTGATGTGCTTTGATATCATGTGACAAGCGTATGTTTCAAGTTTGGTCCAGTTTGGACATTATTTAAGCTGGTTATGCAAATGTGTGCTTATTTTGGACTTAATTGCAATTTGTCACATGCTTGTTGTGCCTCAAATGTTTTCACATCATGTTTTATATAGTTGAGCTTTTTGGATCCTTGTCACACCTTGGTTTGACTGATGGCATCTCATGTTGAGATTAGGGTTTGCATGGATGCCCTAAGTTGATGTTTGACCTTGGGTGTTGAGCCTTAGTTTTTGGTGATCGCCAAGTTTTATTTTGGCTCAGGTTCTTGGCGTTTGATGATGTTATGTGTGTGTGCACCCTAGTGTTGGCATTCGATGACATTTTCCACTAATCATAGTCTCCAACATCCTCTAGGGTTAGCGACTATTTGAGTTTCTGATCAGTTGACCACTGAGATCCCATTGGCCATTTGTTTTTTTTACCAAGTTGGTTGATGGTTTTTCTTTTTTTGATTGCCCTAGTTGCATGGACAAATATGGTTCTTGTGTGAACAAGATATCTTGTACACATGTCACATTTAGCTTGACACCTAACCCTCTTTCTCTCTCTCCAAACCTAAGTTATATAAGCCCCTCTATTTGCATGCAAATAAGCTCTTTACACACCTAGCTACCTCTCTCTTCTTCCTTGGTTGCTTGGATCTTGTCCCCTCTTGTTTGGCATTGAAGGAGGATTTCAAGGTTGAAGAATATGTATGGATCTTCCTTGCATGTTGATCTAAGATTGGATCCACCCTTCTTGTAATCATTTGGTGCTTCCTTGCTCTTCTTCTTGGTCTTGGTAAGTGAGATCTCCCTCTATACCTATGTTTTCCTTGTTGTTGTACCCTTCTTCTTTCTCTTCTTGGCTGAACCCATGGTGTTCCATGGTAGTTATTGATTTATAGCTTGAAGAACTCCTCCTTTTTTGCTTCCTAGACCTAAGGTTTGCTTCTTTCTTAGAGGTGGAGCTAGCTTGGCTGAGAGGAGTGCTCAAGCTAGGGTACCTACATTTCTTCTTCAAGCTACCTTGTTGTTTGAGGTTTATACACCAACTCTAAGGTGAGTTATATAAATTTCTCCATGATTATTGCTTACTTCTACCTTGCATGCACCTAACCTTGCCCTAAAATGTTGTTACATGTAGAAAGATAATATCCTTTAACTAGGGTATGTATTTACATGACGATCTTGAGTAGATAACTCTTCTTGGATGAACCCTAATCCCTTCTGCATGAATCCTTTTTTAGTGATGGAAGTCTTGGTCTTTGCATGCTTTTGGGAATGTTGGTTTTTTCTCTCAAAATAATGGTTTTACTCTCTCATATGATGGTTTCTAAATTAGGGTTTTGAGTTGATCTTCTCTCTAGTGATGCAACTTGATGACTTTTTAGATTTTGATGATAGTTAACATGTTTGGATTCATGTGGTCAATAAGATCTTGGTCTCTTTATGGTCGCCAAGTTTTGATCTTTGTGGTTGAAGGGATTTTAAGATATGGTGGTCGTGAAGTTTTAAACTTTGATTTTCACCAAGTTTTGGATCTCTCCATGGATGGGTCGATGAGATTTTTACCTTGCTATGGTCGCAATGTTTTCTAGATTTTACATACATTATGCTTGGGAACCCTGGCGGTCAAAGAGGTTTTTCTAACTTATGTGGTAGCTGAAAATCCTAACTCTAAGTGGTATCCAATGTGTGATATCTTCATCAGTCGCCACTGTTACTCATCCTCAGTAGTCATTGAAGTCACCTAACCTCAACGGTCGATGAAGATGGTGAACCCTAATTCTGTAATTTCCAACCTTGCTCTGATCTTCAAAGGTTGATGACATTCCCTAATCTTAGCGATTGATGACACCTCTGACCCTTAGTGGTGGATGAGGATTCCTGGCTACATGGTTGTCATGTTTTATTGATTTTATGGTGGTGATGTTTGGCCTAAGTGCCTTCATGATCGATGGAGAGGATAAGAATTTGGGTTTACCTTTAATGGTTGTTTTATAACCCTACTTCATCAGTTCTTTCTTGGACATGATTTAATAGTCTTACCTTTGCCCTCAAATGAATACAAATCTAAGGTTTTAAGTAAAATGTTATTTGGCAATGTTAATCCAACCATTCTCAATGAACCTAACCCTAATTCAAGTATGTGATGATGACACATAGCTTCTTGTGTAATTAGTATGATAATGGACTATTTTCTCTCTCTATGTTGTTGTAACCCTAATTTGCTATGTTATGAACATCATGTCTCTTGTATATAATGTTGTATCAGCCTATGTATCACATGTACGGTGGTGGTATGATGAGCCTTGGTAAGGCATGGAAAGATAATGATATTCTTGCAGGGAACAATGTGAATGGTCTTATGACCTTAGACATGGCTTTGTTCTCTAATTGAGATGTTATCCTTTGTATAATGTGACAAGGATTTGAAATTTTGTGATGGTATGATGATGAGTGTGCCCACGTGTATGGCAGTGAAATAGTACCATGTGGTGATGTGATAAGCCTTATGTTTTTTACATTTTATATATTCAGAGATTGCAAGCTATCCATGTTTTTGTAAAATTCTTTTAGGGTTTGTATGTAACTTGATTTATGAAGTTAAAACATACCCAATTGGCATTAACTAATCAAGTGAAACTATAATCATGTAGTGCCCTATGCCATAAATCCATTCCAGTGTCTAAACTTGTTGGATGGTGAAATGAGTTCTCCTTTTGTGGAATCTTGGAGTTGTATACTGTTGAGTATATACATGTCCACAAGGATGGTTGTGGTCATACCTTGGTAGGGTAACGGTCGAGGCTATATCTCACATGGTTGTGTATCAAATATGTATAATGTGATTGAGGACAATTGTGGTTGTACCTCAGATATTTGGGTTTGTATACCCCACTTTCACTAGTATCGTGACCTTTATTAGGACGGACTAGGTTGTTCACTAGTGTCATGACCTATATACCAAGGGCAAACTGGGCTATTTTGTAGCTTGACTATATATGTCATTGCGGCAGATTTGTAATGAATGAGGGAGTATGAGATCTTAGGAGTCTGACTCTCCTAGATTTTGTATGGCACTGATTTTGACTTAGAAATGGTCAGTTGGAGTTGAGTAGTATACCTCAATTCCTTAGGTCTTCATAAAAGATGTAATCCAAGTATATCTGTTTAGGGGTAAACATGCTTCACATTAGATGTTAATCATTGCCTTGTTTCTTATAATGTCTGGTTGTTATATAATGCGATAAGAGGAATAAAATGTATAGAAAGTGGTAGCTTTACCTATTTTCCTATATATTATGCTAGACATGATTAACCTATTTTAGTTACTTAAGCCTATTTAACATGTTTAAACTATTTAATCTTCTTAATTTGTTTAACCTTCTTAGTTAGTTGAATCTGCCTATCATGTTTAATAAGGTCACTTGCTATAATCAATAATGGTTGGTCGAGAGTTATATCTCTCACTGGGACATGGGTCTCACCTCGTGGATCACCAAATCTTTTTAGGTGGTTGTCAGCATCATTGTCAAGATCGTTGTATTGAGAAGCAGCTTGGAGAGTAGTAGATGCAGAAGGTCAGATAGTAGTTGTGGTAGAGTCCTAAATTCATCCTTCTACTCTCATGTCTAGGCATGGGATGTTTTGTAGATGATATGTATCTCGACACGTGGTTTGATGGTGTACCTATGTCTTGTATATGACATGTATATGTGAAGACCTCTTATGTATATAGGTTGTTGGACCTTTATGTAATGTTTTATGGACATGATAGTAATGTTTAAATCGGTTTTAATTAATATGCATTTGTGGTAATGTGGTTTGATTAACTCTTGGTCACATGTTTTTTTAAGTAATCTCAATTGGTGTGGTGGGGTGTCACACAACCCCTCACAAAAAGCAGTTCAAGAAATTCTTAGATATCTTCCAAAAGCTCCACATCAACATCCCACTCGTGGAGGTGATAGAATAGATTTCCACATATGGAAGACTCTTGAAGGATATCATCAAAAAGAAGAGATGGATAAAATATAGAAATGTCTTGCATGTTGATGAAGTGGTGAGCATGATGATCCTTGGAAGAGTGTTGATGAAGAAAAAAGATCCATGATGCTTCTATGTCCCTTTTTCTATAGGTAACAAGCATTTCCAGCAAGCACAATGTGACTTTGGGGTGAGCATAAATCTCATGCCTCTCTCCACCTTCCAGAAGGTGGGATTGTAGAAATCAACAAATACATCCATGACTTCAAGTTGGTGGATGAATAGATTGTGAGGCTGTATGGGATATGTGAGGATGTGTTCGTCAAAGTCAATAAATTCATATATCTTGTCAATTTTATGGTTATGGATATGTATGAGATGTAGGTATCAGAGATGATTTTAGGAAGGTCATTCCTAGATACGGTTGATGTGATCATTGCCATGGGTAGAAGTTACTTGACACTGGGGTAGATAATGATAGAGTGGAGTTCACACTACCAAATGAGACTTCACAACCATCCTATGACAACCTAATATGAAGAAAATCACCTTTTCAAGACTAGGACATTAACAAGGCAAATTATGGGAGGCAAGCCATGTTTATTTCTATCATTTACATTTCCTTTTGGACTTTTCATTGTTTAAATTTCATGTTTGTCTTTTTAGATTATAAATTGATGTAAAAAGGTACATTGATGCTTTTGTTTCATGTGTAGTAAGAGTCAGAGTTGGTACTACCACACAACCGTTGGTACCACTGACCTGATTAAAAATATTCTATATGGATTTCACAAAAATTCGATACAATCGACACACAAGTTAGTGGTATCGAATCAATGGCAGGTCAAATTATGCAAAAAAGTTGGTACCATCAACAGCTAAGTCGAGACTGCTGATGTAAGACCCCTGACCTGAGTTTTGGGTAACCCTATTTGCTTTGGCTTGATCATGTGCTTATAATCTTGCTCTAATCTTTTGAGATGTAATTATGTCTTGTGGGGAGATTAAGTTTCAAGTTTGAGTTTGTTTGGATGAAGTTTGAGCTTTCTATGCTAGTTTTGGTGCAAATTGCAATTTACCCTGTGAAGGGGGTTGATGTGCAATTTGCCACCTATAGAGTGTTCCCTCTTTCTTGACATCATCTAGAGGAAAGATAAACATGAGAGTGCCTTATTTGAGCCTTGGTTGAGGAGTATCACCCCAGATGGTGATTAAGGTTGATGTGAGTGTTGAGTGCCTTAACCATGTGAGTAGGTTGTGTTGTCTCGACCTTGGGTCATGAACAAGGTTGGTTTTGGAGGGTGTCTCGGTTAAGACACCTCCTCTAGGTGTTGTCTCGACCTTGGGTCAAGACCAAGGTTGGTTTTGGAGGGTGTCGCGGTCGAGACACCTCCTCTAGGTGTTAGGGGTCACAACCTAGGTAGTCTAGGGTGTCTTGGGTCTAGATGGTTGCCCTAGCATAGGTTGTTTCAACTAGGGTCGTGGAGGTTCTTTGTTGTGACCAAGAGGTGATGTTGGTTGGTGGTGTCATGACCGTAGATGGTGCCCCATGGATGGGTCGCGACCGCAACCATGTGGGTTGAGATGGTGGTCAAGACACTACCTAGAGTGTATCACCATGTCTTGCATGTCATGATTAGGTGGTTTCATGTGTGTTTCTTGGGTGGACAAGTGTCCCTTTGGTACCTTGTAGTGTTGGCACATCATCTCTTACCTTCTCTCTCATCTCCCATCTATATAACCCCTTATCTCTTCTTGCTTGCAACCCTTTTCGGTCACCTATCTTCTTCCTCTTTCTTTTCTTATTCTTGGAGCTTGGTGGAGCAAGGAGGTTCGTCCTTTGAGCTTGGGGATCAATCTCCTCTTGCATGTGGTGGTGGTGGTGATCTGAGCTCATCTTCCATCCTTGGTAAGTGTTTGTCTTCTAAGTTGATGTTTCTTTTGATCTCCTGCCTCCATCTCCTTCTCTTTCATTGGCCCTAGACCATGGTTCTCCCAGGGTGATCATTTTGGGAGATAAACTCCTAATCATAAGGGTCATATACCATGTTTTGACAAGGTAGACCCAAGTGTGAAGAGGATTTCTCTTCTCTTTCTCCCTTTCTCTTTTGGTTCACCCAAGAGCTTCTTTGCTTATTTCCTTGGGCTAGCTTTGACCTTGGTATCTTCTCCTTCTTGAGGTGCTCTTATGGCTGAGTGTGGAGCTTTTGGTGAAGCTTATTCAACCCTTGGATTGTGTGCTTGGAGCTCTTGATCTTGGAGTTTGGAGCTCTTAGTGGTGATCATCTTAAGGCGGGTTATATAACTCTTTTCCCTCTCTATTACTTACCCTCTTTCATACGTGCAAGCTACTGTGTTCTCTCTCAAAAATGTTCCCCTAACATGCTAGTAGATGATGATACTCTCTAGAACTTGTTTGGTAGTGATTATCTTGTTTGGTTTGGATGAAATCTAAAACCTTAATTTCATATACCCTGTTTTGGTGATTGTGGTGTTATGATGATCTTCCTCTATCCTTTTTACCTTGGTGTTGCTCACATGCATGATGTTTGAGTATCTTGATGTTACAATGAGTTTATGTTCTATTTTGGGTTCCTTAAACATAGTTTTACCTATATTGCACGAGTTCCTTTCATGATGGACCCATGATGCATGAAATAGGGTTCTTGGTGACCGTTTTACTTGAGTTTTCTCCTCCATATTTATGATGGTTTTATGTGGCATTGTCCTCTATTTTTGGGTCTACATATCACATCTTGGGGTGATCGATACATCTATTCCCATGATGGTCGTGACCCATAGCTGGTCTTGGTTGAGATGCTTCCCTTTTGTTGGGATGGACCCAGTTTTGTTTAAGGCCACAACACTTGGTGTTGATGGCCAAGTTGATCCCTATTTTGGGTAAGTTGTTACTCTAGTTTTTGAGTTAAAATCATGCCCTTGTCTTGGTTTTGACATGTTCTTGGATGGATGTCGTGACATTTTGGGTCTTGGGTTGCAACATGCTTTGGTTTAAGGTCGAGATAGCCATGTTCCTTGGGGTCACGATAGCTTTGTGAGTGGTTGGAACCCTAACCCTAGGTGTCACGGGTGCAACATGACTTAGAGGGTGGAGGTCGCGATATGTTGGTGGATGGTTGAGACACATGAGTGTCATGGTCGTGACATGGACCATGATGGGTGGTCGCGACCTATGTGGTCATGTGGTCAATATAGGGTAATGGTATGTGGATGAGAAGCACATGTGAATGATACATAAGCCATATTTAATGTTGTTTAGAATGTTATCTAATTGACTCTATTGATGTTTCCTAATCCTTATACACTCCATGATGATGGAGGGTGATGGTTCTAGGGTTTGTGGTTAAACCTAGTCTTGTAAACCCTAATCTTCTACGGAGGGAAAACCCTAATCCTAATTATGAGTAATGTGACATGTTTGCTTCTCTTTCTTGCTATGACCATTATGTTATGATATTATCTCTCTTGTCTTTGAACCCTTAACCTTGCATGTTGAGTGCATGCCATTGCTCGGTATGCTATGGAGATGGTTATGAATAATTGAGGCATGTGAATATAATGATGTGACACGTGGATTTAGGATGTTTCCTCTTTCTTGTTTATCAATTTCTAACCATGCAGGTGATATGAGCTTGAAAATCATAGCTAGTGCATGCTATGATGAGTATGATGTGACACTGGTTAAATGAGCCTTTATGAGGCATGTTGAAATACTTGCAATACAAGAATGATGTGAATGGGCCCTATGACCTGGTGGTGTCTTGATACATGTTGTTATGCGACACTCTTTAGTGTTATGATTAAGGGATTGATATCCCCTTGTGATGTGACATTAGTGATAGCCTCGAGTGGTTGTGCAACAGTGATGATGGTCTTATCAATGGCAATGTACAAGCATTATGTAGTGATAGTGTGACAAGTTCACCCTTATATGTTTTAATCCTTGAAAGTGTACCTTGCCCTTACCTTTGTAGTGCTTGCTATGGTTTGTACATTATAACTTGATTGATGTTTGAAGATACTTAATTGGAATAACTAAACAAGTGAAATGTAATCCCTATAGTTTTCCCTTGCCATAGATCCTTTCCAGTGTCAGCCTTGATTGTTGGATTGGTGAAATGAGTTTTACTCAGAGCGCATATTTTTGAATATTTGGGGGTACAAGTTGGGTGTCACCTCGTATCCCTAATTACATGGTATGAGACGTCCATGTGTGAGATGGTCTCATTGTGATATGGATGACCATGTGTAGCCACTCCTTATTAGAACGACCATGTGTGAGCCTATTCTTCTAGCGTCATTACCTGTACCAAGGTGAGCTAGGTGTTGTTATATGTGGACGACCATGCAT
Organism: Alisma plantago-aquatica; assembly: GCA_963693085.1. Lineage (NCBI taxonomy): Eukaryota > Viridiplantae > Streptophyta > Magnoliopsida > Alismatales > Alismataceae > Alisma > Alisma plantago-aquatica. The sequence goes on from OY856410.1 coordinate 876,532,835, forward strand.
GATCAGATCCTTCTATTGACTATAAGTCACTTTTATAGTTGACTGACATGTCTCTACGGTGTTACTCTCGTATTGACCGAGAGGTGTGGGAGAGGTTGTGGATTCTGGCTCTTCCATTGACCTTGTATGGCACCGATTCGACTTAGTAATGGTCAGTTGGATTTGGTGGTACGAGTCAAATCCTTGGGGTAGTAATTAAAATATGTAATCAACCGTGTAGCATGCTTACTTAGGATCAAATACAAAAACATTGGATGAGGCATTGCTTTATTTTGTATAGCTTGGTTGGTAGAAAATATACATGTTCTTCATATTCCTCCTTAGTTATGAAATGATCTACTGCTCTATTGTAGATATTTAATATTCTTAGATGATAATAACTGCCCTGCTTACATTAGTAATTGAATTTGCTTATCGTAGATGTAGTTTTACATCTATTCTTTAGTTACTTCACATGTGCTTTAATAGCATTGGTGGAGAGTTATATCTCTCACTGGGACGTTTGGTCTCATCCCGTGGGTTTCCGCATCTTTTAGGTGGTCGTGCATGAGGAGGTAGAGATCGTGCAGCTGAAGAGGAGTAGTAACAAGACTAGCAGCTGACAAAGTTGAGTGTACAACTTGTTGGTCTTTTGGTGTTAGAGTCCTAGAATCGTCCTTGTACACTCAGGTCTTGGGGTTAGTTTAATGTGTTTTGTGGTTGTCTATCGATATGAGCTTTTGGCTTATGTACCCTTTAGTTGTATATAGTTGGCAGATGTGCATGTATATGCCAGAGAAACAGATATCATGTGTGATAAGCATGTCTATGTAACATGTTGTAAGCATGACTTTTTATGAGATATATGATAAAGATGGCAGGTTATGAATCTTTATGTCACACATTTTCTGATGTTGGTGCCTTGTGCAATCGGTTTTAATTTTTAGTGTTTTCAGTAATCCACTTTTTTAGTATTTTTTTCACATTTGGATTTGAGTCATCTCACTTTCTGTGACAACAAGTGTCACAACTAACTTTTCTCATGAAAAATCCCAGAACTATAAAAAAGATTGTCGATACCACCGATATATATGTCTATGGAACCAACTCATACAACTCAAAGAAGGATAGAGGATGTCATATGTGATGAACCCAATTTTGAGGATTCGATACCCAATATAGAATTTGAAGATATATTTGGTATGAAATAATTTGATGATGAACCTTGAAAATTTATGTTGTCAATTGATGTAAGTTTGACTGGATTTCTCATGGGTTGATGTTTGGTTAACTTATATTCAAGGTTTATATACGTAATTATGAGGATACATGATCAATATAGTTAGACAATCAAGTTAGATTACATGTGGAAGAACTAGTCATTAAAACTTCATTGGTTTTTGACCAACCATTTGAGATATATTGATGGTTGAAATTGTGAGTAAGTGACTAGGATATCTGATCAATTATAACACAATTTGTCTTGTATAGCCCAACGATGTGGCACATTGCCAAGATGGTGATTTGTTCATCCATCACCTCCATAAATGTAGGAAGAGATTGTGGTAAATGGGTTCTCTTGATCCGATGAAGCTGGTGCTGGGTTTTGTGGAGAAAACATGCGCGGCAGAAGCAATAAAATCCACGCAACCCGAAACAGGATCTCGTCGACAACAACGTATTCAGAAACAGGTTTGCGGGATATACCTTATCGCGGAGCAAGTCCGGCGATGTCCCGCTACACGACGGTGCAACGCTGCTTGTCAACATGGATGGAACTTCTCTCCCGTTCGTTGTCGCAGGTTGATCCGGCGGCGCTCCTTTGCGGCAGTGATGTATGCCGCTCGTGGCGCGTACAGGTGGTCGTCGATGTCCTCCGAACGCAGGCGTCAAGGCGTCTGCGTCTCTACTTCATCCACGCGGATGGACGGAACTCCACGTCGCGCTTCCCAAGCCGGTGGGAAGGAGTCGTGTCTCTGCGGCGGCATGCTAGCGGCGTGTTTCTCTCCTTTCTCTCCTAAGGACGATGGCGGCTAGGGTTTACGTGCGTGAGCGTAAACGAAAAAGCCTCTTTCTATCTTATATAGATATCGGCCGTCAATCCTCCTTTAAATAGGATACAAAAGGAAATAGGGTTTCCTAAACCCATCGGTAAACAGAAACGTTGTGTTAATTAAAACGCTTGTGGATTAATTAGAATATTCCAGAATTCATTAATTAACCAAATAATCGCATTAATTGATTAATTAATATCCGACTCCATGCAATCGCTTGGGATGGCTATACGGGCATACATATACCAACAGACTCCCACTTGCACTTAGAGCCAGTCACTCCAATATTATTCTAATCCATTACATAAACATTTTAGTAATCAATGTGATTCGGAGCAATTCCAATCAAATCCACAATTATACTCCTATTCCAACACATCCTATGTGTGTGACCCGGTAGGCTCCAAATTACGTTGGCAGTGATAACCATAATCATATTATGATTTCACAAGCAATGATTGGTATCTAGCAAGACTTCATTTCTACCCAAGTAATTGGAGAAGTTGGAGAACAACTTAACCTATCATTCATGACTGGTGTTACAGTGATTGTACAGTTCCTTTGTCGCTGATATCCGGATTGAACTCGAGTCATGGAATTGTTATCCTTTTCAATGTTCAATCCATGTTCCTTGAACTAGAGCAGACTGTCTGAGATATATGTAAGCTCAATATCACATATTGACTCACATCAGCATGGCCATGCATTTCTCAGTCTCGCTTATCAAGTGGCCAGAATATCAAACTCCCGTAGGAAGGACAAATTCCATCTACATCACTCACAGTCATCCCCATGTGTCACAGTGCACCCAAGCACCATCTTTATGGCAATCCTTATTCAGGATCACGGTGGATGATGTCAAAGTACACTGTATGACATGTGATAAGTGTAGTGACTTCAGGTCTAAGAACCACAATCACAACCATCATTATGAGATGTGACTCTAACTACCAATCATGGTATCCATGTGTCACTCTCAAGGTGGGTCTATCCGATACACTGTTCTCTAACAAGTATCTATGTATTTGGTTTGATATCTCCATATCATGGATAATGAGATTCTTCCATCAACCAACATACATTCTAATCTTATGTGCTATTGATGTCTATGGATATTTCCACAATAACAACTGATTAGGGACAAAACAAGAATACATACTCTTAGCATACATATGATCTCACTATTTAGGTCATCAACCCGAAGACATATGTCATTGAGTATATCATTCTATAGACATCTATAATTTTTATGGTCATCTCACAATATAAAACACAAACATATAGATTGGAAACTTGCCTTTATTGATATGATCAATGTAGTATTACAAATCATTTACAAAGTATCCCATTACAATCATAGAATGATAGTCTCTATAGGCATACATACCAACTGATTCCCACTTGCACTTATACCCAATCACTCATGAATCTCAATCCAAGTGATCGAACATGTCTGTCATGTTTCTGTTGTGAAAGTGCTTTTGTGAGTGGGTCAGCCACATTACTTTATGTAGGTACTCTACAAATCTTCACATCTCCTCATTGTACAATCTCTCGTATGAGATGGAACCGCCGTAGAATATGTTTGGAATGTTGGTGCGATCTTGGTTCTTTAGCCTGTGTAATTGCTCCATTGTTGTCGCAAAACAACTCAATTGCATCACTAGCGCTTGGAACCACTCCAAGTTCAAAAATGAACTTCTTGATCCACACAGCTTCCTTCGCAGCATTAGATGCGGCAATATATTCGGCCTCTGTTGTAGAATCCACAACAGTCTCTTGCTTGGAACTCTTCCAGCTCACAGCTCCGTTGTTCAGGCAAAACACAAATCCAGATTGCAATCTGTAATCATCTTTGTCAGTTTGGAAGCTAGCATCGGTGTAACCCTTTACCACGAGCTCTTCCTCACCACCGTATACCAAGAATTGATCCTTAGTCCTTCTTAAGTACTTTAGGATGTTCTTTACGGCTGTCCAGTGACATTCACCTGGATCTAACTGATACCGGCTCGTCATGCTCAAAGCATACGACACATCAGGACGAGTACATAACATCGCGTACATGATAGATCCAATTGTTGATGCATATGGAATCTTACTCATGCGTGCCCGTTCATCACATGAACTAGGACATTGGGATTTAGAGATCGTAACCCCATGGGACATGGGCAAGTTACCTCTCTTAGAACCCTCCATGCTAAACCTCTTTATCTCCTTGTCAATGTATGTGCTTTGGCTTAGGCCTAGAAGCCTTCTAGATCTATCTCTATAGATCTTGATCCCAAGTATATAGGATGCTTCGCCTAAATCCTTCATAGAGAAAGTCTTCCCTAGCAAACCTTTTATTGTCTGAAGAGTAGGGATGTCATTTCCCATCAATAGTATGTCATCCACATACAATATGAGAAATACAATTGTGCTCCCACTAACCCTTTTGTAAACACAGGGTTCATCTTCATTTTGACTAAAGCCAAACTTTTTGACTACTTCATCAAAACGTAGATTCCAGCTCTGAGATGCTTGCTTCAATCCATAGATTGACCTTTGTAGATTACAGACTTTATTGGCTTCCTTTGGATCAATAAAACCCTCATGTTGTGTCATGTACACATCCTCGAGTAAATTCCCATTAAGGAATGTTGTTTTAACATCCATCTGCCAAATCTCATAGTCATGATAAGCTGCAATGGCAAGCATGATCCTGATGGATTTAACCATGGCAACTGGTGAGAAGGTCTCGTCATAATCAACACCTTGAATTTGATGGAATCCTTTCGCAACCAATCTACCTTTATAGGTTTGAACATTTCCATCCATGTCAGTCTTCTTCTTGAAGACCCACTTGCACCCTATGGGTCTTACCCCTTCGGGTGGATCCACCAAGGTCCATACCTTGTTGGTGTACATGGATTCCATCTCAGATCTCATGGCTTCGAGCCATTTCTCAGATTCTGGTCCCTTAGTAGCTTCTAGATAGGAAGTTGGCTCATCTTCTATGCCCAATTCATCACTGTCTTGAGTCACGAGAAATCCAAATCTCTCAGGCTCAAGTCATGTCCTACTAGACCTACGAGGTTCATGTGTTACATTTGGAACTTGAAATTCCACAACAACTTGTGAGTCTTCATGTTCCTTATGTACCTCTTCAGGTTCTCTGCTTTCTTATTGGTCTCGAACTTCTTCGAGTTCTACATTCCTCCCACTCACTACTACAGAACCTACCTTTAGTGTCGGTTATTTAAGGCCTTTAGTGTCAGTTTCTAAGCGACACCTATGTGGGCGACACTAAAAGCTCACCCATTACGCGTCGGTTCCAAAACCGACGCCCAAACTCTTCGTGCGCCACCGAAATCGCGCTTGTTTCCTGTGGCGCGAAGGTATAGGCGTCGGTTATTAGATAAGAAACTGACACCATATACCTTCACGCCACAGAAAGGGCGCCATCTTGCCCACTATCAGCGTCGGTTATTAGATAATAAACCGACGCCATATACCTTCACGCCACAGAAAGGGTGCCATCTTGGCCACTATCAGCGTCGGTTATTAGATAATAAATCGACACCATATACCTTCGCGCCACAGGAAACAGACGTCGGTTATTTATATAAAACCGACACTATGACTTTGTGTGTCGGTGTTATACAAATAACCGACGCCTATTGTTTTTTTTTCTGTCAATCTGCAGACCTACTGTGGCTGGTCGCAGGATGAGAAACCTACAGTTAACTGTAGGTTTTACGATATCCATTGATATCAGCCAACAACAGGCCACAAACCTACAAATTTAACAACAAAAATATTCACACATGCATTTAGCAATACAACCTGCAGTTCCATTTTATTTTCACACATTTAGAAACATTCATGTAGCTAGCAATCTATAGTTCCATTCATTCACATTCACACATGTAGAAACATTCATATAGAAACCAACACTTTCATTCATTTTCACTCAGACACATGTAGAAACATCTAGACATGTAGAAACATTCACACATATATTATAATTCAGAAATTCATTTACAAAATATCATTCTTTAGTCATTATTCGCTATCAACATCCCAATTATATTTTAAAACCCCCACTATTTGTATGGTTGTTGCCCATTCTTCTCTTACTTCATTTAATTCTCCCATCGTATAGGGAGCATGTACATTGGTAAGTCCGTTCCTGTAGTGGGGTCAGCTTTAAACACCTGTAAAGAGAATGATGTATATATATAATTAATGAGCTATAAATAAGATTGATATATTTCATATTATCTAATGAGACTATATAATACATGAGCAATACAGTCGATGTCTATACAACATGACAGACTAACACATATATAGTACATAACAACAGCAGCGTCGAATTTACATACAACACTAGCTTAGTACATATATAGTGGGACTAAGGTGACGATCCCACCTGCTAAAACAGGTTACCGACAACTACATGTTACGACTGGGAGGTCGTGATTCAGCAACCGTATTCATTAGCAGGAGGACAAACATATCCACCTGCTAATGCATACGGTTGCTGAATCACGACCTCCCAGTCGTAACATGTAGTAGTCTGTAACCTGTTTTAGCAGGTGGGATCGTCACCTTAGTCCCACTATATATGTACTAAGCTAGTGTTGTATGTAAATTTGGAGCTGCTATTGTTATGCACTATATATGTGTTAGTCTGTCATGTTGTTATATGAATCTGAAGCACTTGTGTGTGTTGCACTTTATGTATTGTATCTGTATCCTGCTTCTCTTCATTGGGGCTTCTTTTGCTGTTTCATGGCTTGCTGCCTATATATCTATATAACCTTTGGTGAACACCTGCATATCCTCTTGGACCCATTGTGTGGTCGTAACATGTAGTTGTCGTTGAGCATCGCTGATAGCCTAGTTAGTTAGCACATTGATTTGGTTAGTAACAATAAAGGTTAATCTTGAATAGGTGAATACATAAAAACGTATATTAATTAAATTGGGAGTGGCGCTTAATACCTTGAATTCATCTATTTTTCTTTGAGTAACAAACTCCTCCCAGTCTTTGGGGTCCAAGTAGTTCCATTGCTGTGTGGCTTCCTTCTTCCTATATTTATTTTTCAAAGAGAATACAAACAAAAATTATTAGTGTAGAGTTAGTGAAATACTGATCAATGTCTAGAATTGGAATCAATCAAGAACCTATTCTCAGCATCGGGTGAGATTGAACCTATAGTTCTTTAGCACCCTCCCACAATGTTTAGCATTTGTATTAACTAGAAGATAATGAAACATCAAATCAGAAAATGATATTGATATTAAAAAAGTAAACATTTAGCTTCAATAAAAAAATATAAACATGCATACCTCTAAAATTGTGATCTTTTATCAATTAACAATCCTTCATTGTGATCTCCGCGCACATATAAGTCATCATTAGCTTCAATATTTTGTGGAGTTGGCAACCCAACTGAGAATGGACTAGAGTCATCATATTTATCATAGTACTCTTCTTCATCTATAGGATCTTCAATGAACTGTCTTTTACCATGAAGAACAACCGACCATTTATCATTTGCAGGATCATCGATATGAAATACTTGTTTCGCCTGTGATGCCAATATGAATGGTTCAGCCTTCTCGCCAATCTTTTCAAAGTTCACTAAAGTGAAACCCAATTCATCCACTATAACTCCTTTGGTGTTATCAACCCAATTACATTTGAAGAGCGGAATTCTGAAATCTATGTAGTCGAATTCCCATATCTCTTCAATGACACCGTAATATGACATTTTAGCTTCACGTGGACTCTTATCCTTTGCACTTGCAAAAAACATAGTCGATGCTTGAAGGGTGACCCCACTGTTTTGGATGACACTCTTATCATCTTGGCGCTTTGTGTAATATGTGAATCCATTAATGTCATACCCTTCATAAGACATAACAGTCAATTTTGGTTTAAAGGTGAGGCATTTGATAGTTTCAGTAATATCATCTGGTGTTTGAGATAGTTGATGTAAGACTTTATCTTCAAACCACTTAATAAAAGTCTTGTTATGCTCTCTAGCAAGCCACATTGTATTGGCTCGAGGATATTGTCTTTTGATGAAATTGGTATGTTCCTCGATATAAACGTTCACTTCATCCATGTTGTGTAAAATATACAAATGACCTTGTTCCAACTGCTCACGGCTGATTACTTTCACACGTGATCCCAAAATTCGTTTGCCAAATAGCTCGTCAATATTCTTGTCATTATCAGGAGTGTCATTACCACTGAGAAAGTCATTGCAGAAATCCATAACCTCTCTCGCCACATAACCTTCAATAATACTCCCTTCAGGCCGATAACGGTTTCGAACATCACCTTTAAAAACGCTCATGTATCGTTCAAAGGGATACATCCAATGCAAGAAAACCGGTCCCAAGATTTTCACTTCCCTAGTCAAGTGGACAACAAGATGTACCATGATATCAAAGAACGAAGGAGGGAAATACATCTCAAACTGACATAGGGTAACAACCACTTCTCTTTGCAAATTATCGAGAGTCTCAGGGTCAATAACTTTGCTGCAGAGACTGTTGAAAAAGAAACAAAGTCTGGTGATTGCAAACCTTACATGCTTCGGCAATATAGATCGAATTGCCACGGGCAATATTTGTTGCATTAGAGTGTGACAATCATGAGATTTAAGACCTATCAACTTCAGATCTTTTATTGATACCAATCTACGGATGTTGGATGAGTAACCATGTGGCACCTTAACATTTACCAAGCATTCACAAAAAGCTTTCTTCTCCTTTCTAGACAACGTGTAACAAGCGGGAGGTAAGTATGTTCTTTTATTACCCATTTCACATAATTCTATTAATTCTGACCTTAATCCCATTTCGCGTAGATCCGGTCTGGATTTTATCCCATCTTTAGTCTTACCTGGTATATTTAACAGAGTACCAATGAGTCATAGACATTTTTCTCAATGTGCATTACATCGATACAATGTCTGACTATCAAAGAACTCCAATAAGGAAGATCCCAAAATATTGACTTCTTCTTGAATGAAGAATTGTCACTCCGTGTAGTACATTGTGATCTCTTACCAAATTCATTGACAAAGTCTTTTACTCTTTCATAAACAACCTCCCCTGGTATAGGTTTAGGTGCACTGCGTTCCTCATTCAATCCATTGAATGCTTTGCGCTTCCTACGATACTGATGGAATTTTGGAAGAAACCTTCGATGACCGAGATATACATTCTTACCGCCATGTTTTAGTCTTGTTGAATCAGTGTTCTCTTCACATATAGGACACGCTTTAGCTCCTTTGACACTATATCCAGACAAATTCCCATATGCTGGAAAGTCATTAATAGTGCAAAACAACTTAGCATGCAAACGAAATGTCTCTCTTCGTGAAGCATCATAGGTCATCACACCTTCACCCCAGAGTTTCTTTAAGTCATCAATTAGAGGTTCAAGATAAACATTGATGTCATTTCTAGGTTTTTTAGGGCCCGATATCAACAACGACAGCATTACGTACTTATTTTTCATACACAGCCAGGGAGGAAGATTGTATATAACAAGCATGACTGGCCAAGTGCTATGTTGGCTGCTCAATGTCCCGTACGGATTCATCCCGTATGTACAAAGCCCAAGTCTTAGATTCCTGACTTCTTCACCAAATTTAGGGTACAATACATCAATCTTCTTCCACTGTGGGGAATCAGACGCATGTCGTAGGATCCCATCATTATTTTTTTTAACATCTGCATGCCACCTCAAATTCTTCGCATCTATCGGATTGGCAAACAAGCGTTGAAACCGTGATATTATAGGTAGATACCACATCACCTATGTTCCTCAACAAATCTAATGAACTGGTCAAGACCAGAAATAAACTCTGGGGTGCAGCGATTGCGAATGGACATCCATGATCTATCCATTCTATGATCAAAGATAAAACAAGTATATATTAGGACAAGATTAGGGTCTAGGGTTAACAAATACATGTGATGTCATTATTATATATAATAAATGTGTACCACCTATCCATTCTTGAACACCTAATCTCACTAGTAAGTGTATAATGTGTATTGGGTTTTCAAGAAAATTTCGGCAGCATTTCCCCGCTGTTCTCCAAGTACATATGTACTTAGAGAACAAACGGGGAAATGTTGCCGAAATTTTCTTGAAAACCCAATACACATTATACACTTACATCCTAAGCAAATTAGGTGTTCAAGAACAGTCCCAAACTGGGGACTATCCAAGATTTACTCCTAATGAGTAAATCTTGGACGGGTTTCTAGGCCAACAAATAATGTGTTGTCATTCTTATACCTATAATCCTAGTTCTTCAAGTTAGGGTGATTGTTGATGTCTTTACAGTTCATCATTAAGCAAGAAGGGTGATTAGGATTCTCACCAAGAACGGGTTTTGATTTTCTATACAATTTTATAAAAAAATGCACATGTATGCATATATATACTATACTTAAGTTAAAGATATAAGTAAAGTAAACTTACCCAACATATACCATATGAGTATGTCATATTAAAATAGACTATACAATATGAGAAAATAGTAGTGTAATCATGCAAATGGGAACATTCATGGGAACACACACTTCAGTTATAAGCATTCATGTAGCAACTTTCAGTTCCATTCATTAATCTCTTTTTACATCCACACACAGGGGTGTACCCCTAAACAGTAACTAAACAAAGGGGTTGGTGTACCCCTAAACATGTGCATAATTAAAAAAACTATTAATACAGACAAGTCTATATAGATAGACAACTAAATACTAGACCAACATGGTCCCGCATCAGTAACTTCGAGGACTTATCATTGTGGTGATCTTCTCCTGAAGTTCAGAATAGAAAGCAGCTATGAGTATTGATTGCTTTCAAACAAAAAGTGTAAACACACATTTTTTGTGTTGACAATTATATTTGTTAATTGGACTTACCGTGGTCTTTTTTATGATGAAGTTGTGTCACGAAGCTCCTCACTGTATTTAGATGAATCTGAACTAACAGGGGCCTCAGATTCAGATTCGTCTGAGCTGATATGCGACGACGTGCGCTCATACCGCAGTAGATGATCGGGGGTCTCGCAGTTGTTGTTGGTTATCCAAACTTTGATGGAATTATGGCCAACTGGACGGATAAAAAGCCTATTGCAACGGACCACATGCATCTCTCCAAACCAATCACGCCAACCGGATTTTGATACAAGATTTCCCGCCAAATCATACTCAACCTCGATAACATGTGAATAATTGCCAAAAGTTAGGGTCACTTTACCAGGCATGTAGTGTCTTCCTTTTAGAAAACGCCAGTGTTTGGGTATGACCAATTGGTTTAAGGAACGATCATCTAGGATGATGTCTAATTGTTCTTCAATAGGGAACGTTAACATTGACATAGAGGCCCAGTTCATAGTGACTGTTATGGGTGGACAGAGACTGCATAATATTAGTATTAACAAAGTGTAAGTACATATAATGATGTTATATATTTTCAGAAAAAATTGTATAACATCAGTTAACCTTTTATTGCTTGTCATAACCAACTTTATTATGGTAGACATGATAGCTTGAAAAGAAGTCTACATATGTACTTAGAGAACAAATGAGGAAATGCTACTGAAATTTTCTCGAAAACCCAATACACATTATACACTTACATCCTAAGTGAGATTAGGTGTTCAAGAACAGTCCCAAACCGGGGACTATCCAAGATTTACTCCTAATGAGTAAATCTTGGACGGGTTTCTAGGTGCTTACTAAAATAGAACCATTATATGGAACTAATCCTACATTAGACACATACTTTTCCTGAGTAAGATAATGTGCACTTCATGGAATTATTAAGATCTGAATATATATAAGTTGTTTCTACCTACTTTGATGGGATTTTATAACATTCGAGTCTTCCATTTAAGGCATTAGATGCATATATTGCAGTCCATTGTGTTGAGATAAGAATCCCATGTGATACACACGATTGAGAATCTTTCACGATACTAGGAAAATACATAACTAGATATTCATTTAGGTGTTAGAAATTCATTTAGGTGTTCCTGATAACTCGCAGGTATGCACAACTATATATAAAACAATAGACTTGTCACACATAAAACACCCTATACAACTATAAAACAAAAAAGTATTAAGATATGCATGATACAATAACTATTTTGTATCACATTACAGCAGACTTATCATTGATACCTTACTAACTTATTTCTACATTTACATATCATCACTTGATCAAAATTACATGTATTGTATAGACAATAGAGGATTCAACTCAGTAGAAGCACAAAAACAGTACCTAAACCCTAAACACAAATAAGTAAATAACTTAACAAAAAAATGCCCAGAAGCTGCTTGGGCGTGTCTTGGCACCGCCCAAGCAGCCGCCGGAGCAGAGGAAGAAGGAAGAAGGCAGGGCGGGCGGGCATACCTTGAGGGCAGAGGAGAGCAGCGGCCGGAGCACAGCAACCACCGGAGGAGGCGGCGGCAAAGAGAGGAGAAGCGCCAGCGAGGACACGGAGCAGCGGCGGCGAGGGCACGGAGCAGCGGCGAGGGCACGGAGCAGGAGCACGGACGGCCACCGGTGAGCACAGAGGGCAGGAGCAGGAGCAAGAGCACGGCCGCCGGTGATCACGGAGCAGTGGCGAGGGCAGGAGCAGGAGCAAGATCACGGCCGCCGGTGATCACGGAGCAGTGGCGAGGGCAGGAGCAGGAGCACGGAGTGGCGGCGGAGGAGCAATGACCGGCGGAGGCGAGCAAGAAATCGCCGGACCTAATTGAAATCGGGAATGAAACTGGGAAAGGGGAAGAGAAGCTCACGCTGGTGAGCTATTAAGTTGACAATAAGCGTCGGTTATTCTAATAAACCGACAAATAAACCAACTGTGTCGGTTCTATTCCAAAAACCGGCATCTATACTATATTATAGTCGTCAGTTTTTTAAGTAAAGGTCAACCGACACCTATTCCTGTCTCGTGAATACCCTTTAGTCGTCGGTTATTTATTTATGAACTGACGACATATGTCAAATTTTGGAGGTAATTTTTTCGCTGGAATTTTGGTTTTGGCAGTTGATTTTAGGTGTCGGTTTTTTATTAATTAACCGACACTTAATAAAAGTGGTACTCGTGTCTGGTCGACCTTCACAGATTGTATGTCGGTTTATGTTATAAACTGACACTGTAGAGTTTAGGTGTCCATTTTTGTATACAACCGACACCTTGAAAGTGACTTTATAAGCCATTTCTGTAGTAGTAACTAATTCCTTTGGAAATAAATTCCTTTTCAAGAAATACAGCAGTCCTAGCAACAAACACTTTGTTGTCAGTTGGTGTGTAGAAGTAGTATCCCCGAGTTTCCTTGGGGTATCCAACAAAATAGTATTTTTCCGATTTGGGTCCAAGCTTTTCAAGAAATTGTTTCCTAACATAAGCTTCACATCCCCAAATCTTTAACATAGACAAATTGGGACGATTCCCATTCCATATCTCATATGGTGTATTTTGAACTGATTTGGAAGGTACACGGTTAAGTGTAAACGCTGCAGTTTCAAGAGCATATCCCCAGAACGATATTGGAAGTTCGACTGAACTCATCATTGATCGTACCATGTCTAATAATGTATGATTCCTTCTTTCTGACACACCATTATGTTGTGGTGTACCAGGTGGAGTCCATTGTGATACAATACCACAGTCTCTCAGAAGGTCCTCAAACTCTTGGCTTAAGTATTCGCCACCTCGATCCGAACAGAGTGCTTTAATACTCTTACCAAGTTGCTTCTCTACTTCATTCATGAAAGTCTTGAACATTTCAAGAGTTTCTGACTTGTGTTTCATAAGATACACATAGCCATACCTACTGAGGTCATCAGTAAAGGTAATGAAGTATTGATAGCCTCCTCTAGCATTTGATCTAAAAGGTCCACATACATCAGTATGTATGAGCCCTAGCAAATCAATGGCTCTCTCACTGTGTCCAGTGAAAGGAGTTTTGGTCATCTTCCCTAATAAACATGCCTCACATGTCTCTAATGATTCAAAATCAAAAGAGTCTAGATAACCATCCTTATGGAGTATAGATATGCGCTTCTCGTTTATGTGCCCAAGACGACAATGCCATAAGAATGTTTTGTTTGAGTTGTCAAGTTTTAACCTTTTAGTATTTACGTTATATATGCTAGTCTCAAGTTCTAACAAGTAGATACCATAAGACATAGGGGCATTGCCATAAAATATCTCATCTTTAGATATAGAAATAATTCCATTCTTAATGTGAAATTCAAATCCACTCTTGTCCATACAAGATACAGAAATAATATTTCTATTAATGGCAGGTACATAATAGTAATTCTCTAATTCTATTACAAGGCACGTAGGCAAAGACAAACTAATAACTCCAACTGCGGTGGCAGCAACTCTTGCTCCATTAGCAACCCGCAGCTCAACTTGGCCCTTTCGTAAAGGCTTACTTCTTATCAGATCATGCATATTAGAACATATGTGAGATCCACATCCGGTATCCAGTACCCATGATGAAGAAGTATTTAAGTTTATCTCAATAATGTATATATCTGAAGTGGAGATCTCTATCCCCTGCTTCTTCTTCCTCAGTTCCTCCAGGTAGATAGGACAATTTCTTTTCCAATGTCCAGGCTGGTGACAATGGTGACAACTGCCTTCTTTGGAGATCCCACCTTTAGCTTTGAGTGCGGATGACTTTGGCTTCTGCCCGGCTTTAGAACTTTTCTTAGCCTTGCTTTTGCCTTTTGACTTTCCCTTTGCCTTGTTGATCACCATCACAGACTTGGGCTTATCTTTCTTCATCTGTGCTTCAGCTGTCCTCAACATGCCTAACAATTCTGACAACGGCTTGTCAAAATTGTTCATGTTGTAGTTCATGACAAAATGATTATATGATTCAGGCAACGATTGTAGAATCACATCAGTGGCCAACTCTTGACCTAGGGGAAATCCCAGCTTGGATAGGCTTTCCACGTACCCAATCAAGGTGAGTATATGGGTGCCAACTGAGTCTCCCTCTTTCATCTTGCTTTTGAACAAAGCCTTTGAGACATCATATCTCTCCTGTCTTGCTTGATGTTGATACATGTTCTTGAGATGTGTTACCATCTCCATGAAATTCATGCTCTCATGTTGCTCTTGCAACTCATAGTTCATTGAGCACAACATCAGGCACTTGACATCCACGACATCATCAAGGTGCTTCTTGTAAGCATCCTTTTCAGCCTTGGGTGCATTTACGGCGGGCTCCTCTGGCTCTGGTGTTTCAAGGACATAGAGCTTACGCTCATGTGTGAGAACAATTCTCAACGTCCTAAACCAGTTTTGAAAGTTGGTTCCGGTAAGTTTGTCCTTCTCAAGGACCGATCGCAACGAGAAAGTGTGAGTGTTGGTTGCCATTTGATTGCTACAAAAGAAAATTTTGCATTTAGTCCAAAACATTTTGACTTGTAAAGATTTGATAAATGAGATTAATTAGGCCTTTAATTAATTATGCTCCCACTATCTTATTCAAATTGATAGCCCTCACTATCAACTCGGAAGATTGCAATGCACAACCTTCTAGTGAGCCAAGACCCAAAATAATTGGATCAATGCCCAGCCAACTCCGAAGTCAAAGACCAAATACTAAGGTAGGCAACTTTTGCCAATTGCATCATATGCAACTCTTGGATAGATGATCATGCACAACTCCTTGCCATGATGCATCTGTGTGCCTCTAGGTACTTGTACCTATCAAGGTTCCCTAGTTAAGTCCAACCTATAAGCCAACACGATGAGTGTGCACCCTGCGGAGGCAGACCCACACACCCACCATCACACTTCCACGAGATAGACAGTGTACCACGCGGAGGCGTGCCCACACATAGTCGATCAAGCTTTTCATGTGTTTTGCTTTATGGAAGGCAATTAAAACTTAATATTATTAATTGAGGGGTTTTATTAATACATATACATATCCAAACACCACATACTTATAGTACGTATCATATCCTACTATATCCACAACCACAAACAATAGACATGCAATCACAAACACAAATACATCAGTTATGGACATACTATTGTAATCCTTTGGAGCAACAAAGGATTAAGGTCCACCTATGGTCTTATGCATCTCATGCAACACCTGTGAATCAACCTGTAAGCATGTAATGATCAACATTACAATGAACAACTTCATGGATGCTTCGTGAGGTTGGAACTTCAAGTTGCTTCTTGGAATGGGATCTTCTTGTTGCTTCTCCATGGACGCTCCTTGGAGTTGGATCTTCAGGTTGCTTCTTGGAATTAGATCTTCATGGTGCTTCTCCATGGACACTCCTTGGAGTTGGATCTTCAAGTGGCCTCCTTACATCAAGTTTATAAAAACTAAAACTAATCCTATCTCTATTACATCATATGAGTACAAATATAAAAGGAAAGAATTAATTACACTTTGAAATAAGAGATGAGGCTCGGCATGCAAGACGAATACTTTATACAAAGGATCCATATGTAACCATTATACATCCATAGAATTCACAAACAAACATATCCACAAGATCGACATCCACATTCATTCACAACATTCACAAAAGGGGATACTAGGCCATAACCGTGTATGCATTCACCACATAAACCAAATTTTAAAGGCGATGTGTATGCTATCATAGGTATATCTACATATACGTATATACATATTAAAATTGCAGTACTTTTAATGCGGGACATTCCCCATTAAATAAGTTTTGACTCCCACGCAGACTATGCGGGGTACACATGGGCAACGCCCCTGAAAGGTCTATGGAATTTCACTTCCATGCACTTAGGAAAATCAATATTTTCTATAGTCGACCCCGTCCAAAACGTCAAAAATAGAAGCATGTGGTGTATGTGGAATTAGGTTTAGATTTGCACATTAGCAGGTTTAATTCGCATCGTATGCAACATAAAAACAGTATACAACGATTCGATCATATCGAAACTAATCCAAATACGTCGTAGATCGACGCTGCTCTGATACCACTGATGCGTTTTGTGGAGAAAACATGCGCGGCGGAAGAAATAAAATCCACGCAACCCGAAACAGGATCTCGTCGACAACAACGTATTCGGAAACAGGTTTGAGGGATATACCTTATCGCGGAGCAAGTCCGGCGATGTCCCGCTACATGACGGTGCAACGCTGCTTGTCAACACGGACGAAACTTCTCTCCCGTTCGCTGTCGCAGGTTGATCCGGCGGCGCTCCTTTGCGGCAGTGATGTACGCCACTCGTGGCGCGTACAGGTGGTCATCGACATCCTCCGAACGCATGCGTCAAGGCGTCTGCGTCTCTACTTCGTCCACGCGAATGGACGAAACTCCACGTCACGCTTCCCAAGCCGGCGGGAAGGAGTCGTGTCTCTGCGGCGGCGTGCTAGCGGCGCGTTTCTCTCCTAAGGACGATGACGGCTAGGGTTTACGTGCATGAGTGTAAACGGAAAAGCCTCTTTCTATCTTATATAGATATCGGTCGTCAATCCTCCTCTAAACAGGATACGAAAGGAAATAGGGTTTCCTAAACCCATCGGTAAACAGAAATGTTGTGTTAATTAAAACGCTCGTGGATTAATTAGAATATTCCGGAATTCATTAATTAACCAAATAATCACATTAATTGATTAATTAATATCCGACTCCATGCAATCGCTTGGGATGGCTCTACGGGCATACATATACCAACAGTTGGGACGGTCACATGGAGTTTTCCTCATGAATCATGATCTAGGAAACAACCCTGACGTCTCCCTATCTATTCTACACTACAAGTATTTTCTAGAGGAGAAAAAGAAGCGAGCAGGAGGTTGTCACATAGGGCTACATCAATTGAAAAACCATTGTAGGCATGGGAGTTTCCACCACTGACCACCAATATACAGACCATGAAAACTACAGGTTGGATATCTTGAGGTTGAAGGAGGAACAACCGATGCAAGGCAGAAGACAAGGGAGCCTTGTCATATGCTTTAAAGATGCAATCGAGGTTGCAACCAATCTGTGGAGATTGGTGCACCCTCCAGTAAGTGTGGGGTAGTAGGTCTGTATCCTGCGCCACCCTCATCAACCATGAATCCAAGAAGGAGTCCTCATGTGATGACCCTAATTTTTGGGTTTAGATACAATATGGTATTGGAGGAACATGCATGCTTAATAGATGATAAATTCCAAGTTGAGGAATTGTTAACTTAGTTATGGATAGTTTCACCCTAATTAGGTCATTTGATATATGATAGAGAACTGTAGTGCTTAATTGAATTCAAGTATACATGACTATCCTTTATTACTCAATTGAGTATTTGTGAGACAAAACATCCAGTTAGAGACCTAATTGAAGGATGAAAGGATCCTTTAGAGGAATTTATTAAGGTGATCAAATAATATTATTCGTGGCTCATACTAAGCATAGAGAAAGAACAATTGATAACGAAGGCATGGTTAAAAGTTTCATAACTGTTGAATGATCCACGTGAGAGATATTGATGGTCGAGTTTGATTACATGAATAAGGTTTAAATGATTTAGACCTAGGTTTGATTTCCTTATCACGCATCCAACTCACTAACAAATGGACGCGACTCTAATATTTGTCACTTGGCTGGGTGAGGTGGAATCTTAGTGGCTTGGGGATAGATCCAATGAGTTGATGATTGTCACCTATCTCTGTTTCAAGCGGAGCAACTAGTGTCTAGGAGACCAAGTCATGAGGTGTAACAAGGAGGTTGTTATAAGTTTAAGCGAGATCTTTGGATCCACCATGCCACCAGTATCCAACCAACTCCCCTGAGACATGGCTTGTGATATCTAAAGGTAATGTGAGGGCGATCATCACCCTTGACCACGTTTTCCTTCTCCCTTCTCCCCGACATCCTCTTCATTCTCCTTTCCCCATTGCTGTCAGCAATATGTAACCCTTGAGATGGAGGAACTCACCCTTCTCGCATCCTTGATCTCTATCTAGACTGGAGGGTCGCAGATAGAAGCGGCGAGGCTATCTGGAGCGTGAGCTCCAAATCCAGTCGAGGTACACCTTGGGTTAGGTAATTGCAGAGAATCGCACAGAGCTAGATGATGGCATCGCCAAACTGAAAGCGATCAAGGTTACGTTTGGGTTCCTTGCCACTTCCCGTCCCTGCAGCGGCACCATATTGGTCAGATCATAGCTTTCTTACTTCTCTACTCCGCCGCTATGTCGAACGACCCCCGTCGGCACTGATGTCGGGGCCACTGAAGGAGGAGTCTACGCTCATGTCTCTCCTTGAACCACTTGTTCAAGGAGGAGGAAGATCGGCATAGAGGATGAAGGATGGTGCATAGGAGGAGTGCGACCACACAATGATGAAGTTGGACCTTTAGACTACATCCATGGCAAGCCTATGCCTGCCGACCTGGACTGGCTTGGGGAACAAAGGTGATCGGGGATTACAGTTGTAGTTTATCTATTGCTTCAGGTGACGTATAGGAGAGGAGGCGGCCCTAACCTCGACTCGTTAATCGCCGGAGAGAAGGCCCACGATGGTGACGTCTTCTCACCCAGATCAGAGCAGACGCAGCAGTCACCTTGACGAGCGGTGGCGATGACGAAATCGTCTCCATGTCCAGGCAAGATGGGGATCAGATGGGAGAATATCTTTGCCTCGATTCCAGACTACGTGAGACCATGCAGCCCTGCCAGTGCTCACCAGAGTCAATCGCATAGGCAGCGATGCTATCATGAGAGACAACGAGGGAGACGATCGGGGACCGGGTTAGACTCACGAGGCCGGACTTCCGTTGAGCCGGCTCCACTGCTATTAGATCGGTCACACTTGGGTTATCTGATGGGATGAACCGGGCATAACTTGAGGAGGTGGCTGGCCAATGTAGACCAACTAGAGGCTGACCACTCATGTTGTGGGACCCCTCAAGGTAAAATCCTTTTAATTTCTCAGAATTAGACCAGAGTTTGGAAATATCATTAAAAATAGCTCCAGTGTCCTATAAATTCCCGAAAAATATCCCTAGACTCAGAAAAATGCTATGTTTCTTATAAAACTCCTATATTAGACTTTTGAGATACTTAAGTCAATGAAATTTAATTTAGATGAGAATACTTCATTTAAATGGTATAATTAGAAAATGGTTGAGATTAAATATGAGAAAAATAGTGATTAGTAGTTATATGATCTAGAAATCAAGTATGGACTCTGATCTAAGTTTTATGCCCAAATATAAGGTCTTTATTTATTAATGACTAACTAGATGCTTTCATATCCATATTAATTCCAGAAATAGACCAAGCATTAGAAAAATATGAAAATTGTATGATTGGATGCGTATTATGCTTCCGCATCGCTTTCTGATATGATTGGATGATGTTCTCGGATTATGACCTCTCATTCCCAATAGGTTTTGGAGAAGCCAAAATCTGGGGACGTCACACCTCACCAAGCAATGAACCTCTCAGTAGGCATTGATAAGCTGTGATAGCATGCCCCTCTTTCCTGATCTCCTGTCTTCATCAGTGTGTGTTTGAGGATCCTACATTCTACATCCACGAGCTTCAACACGAGGACCATTTGCTTCACCTGATCCCATGTCTCGGAGCCCATCCACCACAGTGGTGCCCCTATTTTGCAGGTTGGAGGCTCCTGATGAGACTCTTGATCTCATCCTGGAGGCGGGTTAGCAAAGGAGCTTGGATGGGAGAATTCTACCTCCTCACATGTGTTGGTGATGCTACAAGGATTTGGAAGATGATATGAGCGACTGTGATGAGAAGAACGGATACGTTGAGGATGACGATTGTAAAAGGAGTGATTAGGGTAGATGGATCAGTATTGATGCTCGTCAGTGTTGTTCTCAATGGTGAGCAGCTACGACCCCATCAGGGAGCTCTCGCCGAGGTTTTCCCTTGATGTGGCACTCAGTTGGATGAGAAGACTGCTTGGTATCACCAGAGACTCCCAGCGGCGGCGCTCACGGACGGGCGCTGAGCGGAAGAAATCATGTTGAACGCGATGTGAGAAAGGAAGAGGGATCAAGTGGTTCAGAGGGTGAACTGGGTGGTTCATTCAAACTAGACCCGCCTGTTCTAGGAGTGAGCTGTGCACCATAACATCACGTGGCTCCATCCAGTTGGCCAGCAAAGGTAAACATTTAAGGTAAATTATCAAATGTTGCATAATTCATAATAAATCAATACAATGCCTGAAAAATACAAATAAAATACCAAAATGTTCAGAAAAATGTCCCTTTTGTTACTAGGTCCTAAATTAGACTTTTGGATAACATTATAGCATGTTTCTAATATATATACTTATGCTCCATTTTAGGGTTAGTTGACCTCAAATAATTAGCAAATGGTGGACATAAAATCTGAGAAAATTATTAATGAGCACTAATATCACTTAGAAACTTAATATGGACTCCGATCTGATTATTATTTCTAAATATTAGGTCCTCATTAACTAGTGCATTATTAGATGGTTTAAACCTCATTTTAATTCTATAAAATGTACATATCATTAGAAAATTATGAAAATTGAACCAGACCCTAATTATGACATGTAGGTCAGTAGAAAAATATTAGATACAAGCTTAGGTCAGTTTAAACCTAGGTTTGGCCTAAACCCTAACTTAGACCTAAAATATTAGTGACATAATGAACCATGTATTAATGATGATTAATTTGTTATTAATCAGGTGGTGACCAGATTACTAGATGATCAAGGATTATTAAGAATCTCTAAACTCAGGTACGTGGATATAATTATATGACTAGTTTTTTATGGATGTTAACTATGAGTACTTGCTTGCATGTATTTGAGTACATTGTTGGGTGTAAATATATGAGTATTGCCATTTTTTCCGCATGAACATTTAAGAACATAAATGAATGAGAAATGAAATGTGGTTACTAGTGGTGCTCATTAATCTCCCTATTAGAGAGGGAAAGAATTAATGTTGACTAGCACCTCCCTAATGGTACAAGGTACGTAGGGAGATCCCTAATGGTACAAGGTACGCGAGGATAGGGCCCAATCAATTTATATTTGTGCTAAGTCCACCATAGTAATGAATATTCATTTGAAATGTGATTAATAACTTGGGATTACCTGATTTTCTACCCTTAAATAATTTTTTCATTTTCTTTTCTTCTTTCTTCAAGTATTTTAATATACCAACATAGTATAACATTTTTACCACCACGTACCAACTTTATGTTGATTCGTTTGTTTCACGTATTTTCTACGTCCAGAGCTAGCATGGGATAAAAGAATAGGATGTGAGCAAGTTGTACAGGTTGTACCTATTGTGTTAAGATCCTAGTTAGCATACATGTTTAGACTTGTGTAAAATTTTCTATTCAATGTGTAAATGTAATCTGTAATAGTTCATGTTGTAATTAATATACATGTTGAATGTTGAGAATGTTATGGTGTATGCATAAAATTCAAATGTTCATGTATGTGTATGTTGCTTCCGCATTTCTCTCTGATATGATTGCTAACATTTTCAGATTCGTCCTCTCGGGCCTACTAAGTCTCGAGGCAGCAGAATCCGGGGACGTTACAGTTGGTATCAGAGCATGAACAATAGCTACACCTGATAATTGCTCACCATGAAACATAAAACTAAATTTCACCTTTCACTTTAAACCCTAGAAACATAGCAAGTTGTTCTACATGAACTAGGTTTGACTTAGCCTCTAGGTTAGAACCTAGATGTTTGAGAACTAGGTTTAGACAAGTGTCTGAAACCCTTTCCATATAGAGCTCATATATATTGGGTAGATACACTAGTCTACATCTTGTTCTCACTATTTTACTAGGTGACATAGCACTAGACTATCTATTATGTATGATATACTCGATTTTGCTGATTTGGTTTTGTTTTCCAATCGGCTTGAGCCTCGATAGTTTTCTCTGACGTCTTCTTACTCGGAGAAAAACTATATAATATTTTATTAAATATATTTAAATATAAAATGTGTTCCTCACATTGGAGAGTAGTTAGTGTTCATGTAACCTAAGTCAAAGGGGGTGACATCAATCTAGAAGAGAGAGTATATCTAGAATAGATGTCTAGAGCCTTATAAGGATATGTGATAGATAGATTGATAATAGAATGATAGATGATGTAAGCAAGGCTGATCTAATATAAATTCAATTCTTTAATGTATATGTTGTTTATAAAGACCTAAGTTGTAAATGAGGTCTGAATCCAAATTTGGATAATCTAAGTTAAGTCTTAATGATAAAAGTACATACTCTTCCTTACTTAAGATGAGCTAAGTTAAGATAACATTGAATATGCATGAGCCTCAAGCTCTTTTACAAAGGAGGACCTCTAGTATTAGGACAAGATATGTGGTGAACTCCAGAAAGAGTGAGACCCACAAGGAGAGGGTCATAGGACCTACCCTATAATATATGAAAAAAATGAGATATATGTGAAATGATGTGTCCTAAGTTGGGTTACTCCTGAGTACATGAGTTGAGTCCTTTTGCATGATTCAATCTTATATGTCAGAGTCAGGTAAAAAATGATGGGTAGGTGACTCATAATGAGAAAGTTAATCCTTTTGATTGAGTTTGGTCCAAGCTTGAGTGGCATATGTTTGTGAAACACACCTTTTAGGTGCAAGTGAGGTGATATATAAACTCTGGTTCTGAAAGTAAAATGCATTGTGCATAAAATACTCATAAATGTTGTTTCTTCCACTTCTCTTTCCTAATATATGATGCTAGAAACCTCACTTGAGCTATATAGATGATTTATGTATGAGGAGTCACTCATAGAAGCTTCATCTGTTCTATATTTCCTTTGTATATCATACATGTAAAATCCAAGTTTGAAATAATGAAAATCTTGATTTAGTATTATTCCCTTTCTCTTCACATCATACATGAAAGAGGTAAGTCTGAAATCATGATCTTGGAATAAAGATATCTTTGGATCATAGATTACATGAACACAAAATATAGTTCTTAACCCCAATCCTTCTGAATAGATGCTTCTAAGTTTGGGGATAACTCTCGCATGATAGAATGAAAACCCTAATATATAATTATGAAAATTAATTCCCTCTAATGATGAAATCCTAGTATGATGTCGTTCATAAACCACATTAATGATGTTAAGTCTAATAATTCTAGTAAATGATGGCATGGATCTTGACATTGCCTTGTATGATTTACTAGAGTGAAATATGAAACATTGAGTAATAATACCTCTTTAAGTTTAAAAATATGAACAAATCCTAATTCTTAGGGGAGTGAGGGATGTGAACCCTAAAATGCTAGAATGTTATTTTATGACCAAGATGTTAAGTGATGGTTTAAATTCCATATAAGGTGGGGTGGGTACACCATAGAAACTCTAGATCCCAAGATGACAATGTAGGGTATATCCAAAATTATGAAAGTATTTTTCATTTAGAAGTGGTGACATATATGAAGTTGGATTCTATGGTATCACCTTGAGTATGACAATAATTGAATTTTGAGGACGAAATTCCATATAAGGTGGGGTGAATGTGATGAACCCAATTATGAGGATTAAATACCCAATCTAGAATTTGAAGATATATCTGGTATGAAATAATTTGATGATGAACCTTGAAAATTTTATGTTGTCAATTGATGTAAGTGTGACTGGCTTTCTCATGGGTTGATGTTTGGTTAACTTATATTCAAGGTTTATATAAGTAATTATGAGGGTACCTGATCAATATAGTTAGACAATCAAGTTAGATTACATGTGGAAGAATCAGTCATTAAAACTTCATTGGTTTTTGACCAACCATTTGAGAGATATTGATGGTTGAAATTGTGAGTAAGTGACTAGGATATCTGATCAATTAGAACACAATTTGTCTTGTATATCCAAACAATGTGGCACCTTGCCAAGATGGTGATATGGTCATCCATCGCCTCCGTAAATGTAGGAAGAGATTGTAGTAAATGGGTTCTCTTGATCCGATGAAGCTGGGACGATCACAGGGAGTTTTCCTCATGAATCATGATCTAGGAAACAACCCTGACTTCTCCATGTCTATTCTCCACTACAAGTATTTTCTAGAGGAGAAAAAGAAGCGAGAAGGAGGTTGTCACATAGGGCTACATCAATTGAAAAACCATTATAGGCATGGGAGTTGCCACCACCGACCACCAATATACAGACCATGAAAACTATAGGTTGGATATCTTGAGGTTGAAGGAGGAACAACCGATGCAAGGCAGTAGACAAGGGAGCCTTGTCATATGCTTTGAATATGCAATCGAGGTTGCAACTAATATGCAGAGATTGGTGCACCCTCCAGTAAGTGTGGGGTAGCAGGTCTGTATCCTGCGTCGCCCTCATCAACCATGAATCCAAGAAGGAGTCCTCACCAAGCAATGAACCTCTCAGTAGGCGTTGATAAGCTACGACAGCAAGCCCCTCTAGCCTGATCTCCTATCTTCATCAGTGTGTGCTTGAGGATCCTACATTCTACATCCACGAGCTTCAACACGAGGACTGTTTGCTTCACCTGATCCCATGTCGGAGCCCATCCACCACGGAAGTGCCTCTATTTGCGGGCTAGAGGCTCCTGATGAGACTCTCGATCTCATCCTAGAGGCGGGTCAGAAAAGGAGCTTGGATGGGAGCATTCTACCTCCTCGCCATGTGTTGGTGATGCTACAAGGGTTTGGAAGATGATCTGAGCGATCGTGATAAGAAGAATGGATCTGCCGAGGATGACGATTGCAAAAGGAGTGATTAGGGTAGATGGATCATTATTGATGCTCATTAGTGTTGTTCTCAATGGAGAGTAGATATGACCCCATCAAGGAGCTCTCGCTGAGGTTTTCCCTTGATGCGACACTCAGTAGGATGAGAAGACTGCTTGGTATCGCCAAAGCCTCCCAGCGGCAGCGCTCACGGACGGGCGCTGAGCGGAAGAAATCACGTCGAACGCGATGTGAGAAAGGAAGAGGGAGTAAATGGTTCAGAGGGTGAACCGGGTGGTTCATTCAAACTAGACCCACCAGTTCTAGGAGTGAGTCGTGCACCATAACACCATGTGGCACCATCCAATTGGCCAACAAAGGTAAACATTTAAGTAAATGATCAGATGTTGCATAATTCATAATAAATCAATACAATGCCCAAAAAATACAAATAAAATACCAAAATGTTCAGAAAAAATATCCCTTTTGTTACTAGGTCCCTTAATTAGACTTTTGGATAACATTTTAGCATGTTTCTAATATATATACTTATGCTCCATTTTAGGGTTAGTTGACCTCAAATAATTAGCAAATGGTGGACATAAAATCTGAGAAAATTATTAATGAGCACTAATATCACTTGGAAACTTAATATGGACTCCGGTCTGATTATTATTTCTAAATATTAGGTCCTTATTAACTAGTGCATAATTAGATGGTTTAAACCTCATTTTAATTCTATAAAATAGACATATCATCAAAAAATTATGAAAATTGAACCAGACCCTAATTATGACATGTAGGTCAGTATAAAAATATCATATACAAGCTTAGGTTAGTTTAAACCTAGGTTTGGCCTAAAACCTAACTTAGATGTAAAATATCAGTGACATAATGAACCATGTATTAATGATGACTAATTTGTTATTAATCATGTGGTGACCAGATTACCAGATGATCAAGGATTATTAAGAATCTCTGAATTCAGGTACGTGGATATAATTATATGACTAGTTTTTGCTAGATGTTAACTATAAGTACTTGCTTGCATGTATTTGAGTACATTGTTGGGTGTAAATATATGAGTATTGCCATTTTTTCCGCTTGAACATTTAAGAACATAAATGAATGAGAAAAGAAATGTAGTTACTAGTGGTTCTCATTAATCTCCCTATTAGAGAGGGAAAGAATTAATGTTTACTAGCACCTCCCTAATGGTACAAGGTACGCAGGGAGATCCCTAATGGTACAAGGTATGCAGGGATAGGGCCCAATCAATTTATATTTGTGCTAAGTCCACCATAGTAATGCATATTCATTTGAAATGTGATTAATAACTTGGGATTACCTGATTTTCTACCCTTAATTAATGTTTTCATTTTCTTTTCTTCTTTCTTAAAGTATTTTAATATACCAACATAGTATAACATTTTTACTACCACATACCAACTTTATGTTGATTCATTTGTTTCACGTATTTTCTAGGTCCAGAGCTAGCATGGGATAAAAAAATAGGATGTGAGCAAGTTGTACAGGTTGTACCTATTGTGTTAAGATCCTAGTTAGCATACATGTTTAGACTTGTGTAAAATTTTCTATTCAATGTGTAAAAGTAATTTGTAATAGTTCATGTTGTAATTAATATACATGTTGAATGTTGAGAATGTTATGGTGTATGCATCAAACTCAAATGTCCATGTATGCGTATGTCGCTTCCGCATTGCTCTCTGATATGATTGCTAATGTTTTCAGATTCATCCTCTCGGGCCTACTAAGTCTTGAGGTGGTAGAATCCGGGGATGTTACATCATATCTCAGTACCACTGATACACGAGTCAGTGGATCTGACATAGAGGGACAAAATGCCAGCAAACTAGATCTAGAGAGGCCATCGGGGATGTTTTAGCCACCACCACCCTTATGAGAACATGTACCCCTGTTCCACATGTTTGTTTGAATTCTGACTATGAGGACATAGTCAACATAGTTAAGTTCAAGCTTGGGGTGTTGGAATGACTTTATTTTTTATTTTCTATCTTATTTTAGATTTTCTTATATGTAAGTATAGGATCCACAATCTATCTTGTGTAATCATGGAGCTTAGTTATCATGATTTCATATATCATTAAAAGAATTTTGTGCCTATGTAATAAGATTTAAAATTTAAAATGGTCACATATTTTTTAGCTTATTTTGTAAAGTCTAAGGCAACACCAGTGTTTGAGTTAGTCAGCATATGGACTTAGTATGTATGAAGATATTAATTTATCCAAGAAGTGTGTATGATGATGTTGTTTGATTCCAAAATGACCAAACAAGTAATGTGACCTTGAATGATATATTTACAAATAAACCCTAAGGTTACCTTGTACAAATGTTGATAGGAAAGGGACATATCATTGTTAATACATACATTGTCTCTTACTCATGTGATTCCACCCACCTTTCATGATATTTCATCCACATACTTAAGATGATCAAGTAACCCAAATTGTTTCCTCTTGACTTCATTGCATAGAATAATAGGTAGGATGATAGCTAGTTTATTTATAACACATTAGTTAGAAAAAGAAAAAGAAAATCTTGTAGAAATGTGCATTATAATTAGTTCCATAAAAATATCATATCGATTGCATTTTTCTTCTGCATCATTTATTTATGTAGCTTTCTCTGCAAATTTAAAGTGAAAGGATACACATCCACAACCCTCCCAATGGGAAATGCCAATGATATGTTGAAGAAAAGACAGAGCATAAATTCTAAATCATGCTAAAATAAGAGGGAAACAAAAAAAGAGAAAAACCAAATATAGAGGGAGAAAATGATGCCTTGAACTCAATTTGAAAGTCATTCTTGGAGAAGTGAAAATAGTTATGTGTATGCATTCTTTTACCCAAACTCATCAATCAGATGAGGCCTTTAGTGCATTCATCATTACATCATAATTTAGTCATTAGGATTCATTCATTTTTCATTCCCTCCATTTAGTCGGTTCATCATATTTTGTTTATGCACAAAATATTTGGATGTTATTTATGATTCTTAGTCATAGCTACCTATTTCATTCCACCCATTTCTCTTTTTGGTAGACCACATAATTGATTGATCCCCTCATTCATTGTGATATGGGGAACTGCTTCCAACATGTTCTGGTAGTTATACATGAGCAATGTAGATAGGGAATCACATAGTGCATCAATCATATGCCCTATTGAGTATGATGTTAACTGCTCTATTGATAGTGTTTCATCAATCTAAGGGTGGACATCTTTTCTGGAAAATTTTGGTCACTTCAAAGTAGTTAGTTGTTCAGTAGTTGATAAGGGTTGGTTTGGGACTGTCAAGTGGGGGTATTTGAGAAATGTAGTTCATATTGCTTGTCCTCTTGCTAACTTATTTCAAACTGAACCAAAGGTAGTGTTGCTTGAGGGCGAGCAACATTCAAGCTTAGGGGATATTGATGCATTGATTTTAGTTGCTTTTCACAAGCTATTTTTGCATGTATTTAGTGCATAATTGACCACTTTGATATTATTTGTGCATTGTTTATCATTACTAGCATGTGAAATACTATTGTATCAATTATCAAGTATTTGTATCGAGTTATGCTGAATAATCAATTTTTATTCAGACTTATGTTGATTTTTCTTTGTTTCAATCAATTCAAGCACTTTTTGTACAACTTGGTGCCAACGACTTATAAGTTGGTGGTACGGAAATTTTGCAAAAATATAATAGGAAAATAATAGAAAATCCAGTGTCAATGACTTTCCAGACGATGGTATTGACATTGTCTTTTGGTGGCACAAACATCCTAGTTGGTGGTACTGACTTTTGCACTCAGATAAAGTCAGACTCATAGAATTCGACTTGGTGCTATTGACACACAAGTCGGTAGTACCATCACTTATCAAGATTTTGAGTCAGCTGATAATTTGGTGCCAATAATATCCAATCGGTGGTACCGACTCTACACGATCAATAAATATTAAAGTTAATGACAGAGCCAGTTACTAGGGCTTAATGATGACTAAAGTCCCACTTATGACCAAAGGGGAGTTTGGTGAAAATAAGGGATCATGTTCTATCTTGTTGCAATAGAGAACATAGACGAGAGAGGAAGAGAGGACCATGTACGGATGTACTCGACCATTTGGGCACCTCTGGGAAGTAGATTTACAGTTAGAATATTGCAAATTGAGGCCTTCACCAGAGGGGATCATCTAGACCAGTTTTTCCAAGGGTTTTCATTAGTTCTTATGATGTTTAGCTCTTTTGTTCTCTCTTCCTCTTTGTATTCGTTGTAAGAAATCATGCATGGCTAATCCCCTTGTTCCTTAGGACCGATGAGTAGCTCACGACCATGCTATATGAGAGGGTTTCGCACCCTTTGGGTCCAACTGTGCCCTGAACAAATGGTCATGCCAGACAGAGCTGTGGTGGCACTGACCGGCCCATCGCCCAAGAGGCATCTCACCCCTCACCCAGCCTTCCTCTGACGCACGAGTGTGTTGCTTAGTATTTGCGGGGAAACAAAGTGTTGTCACAATTACAATTATGGCTGCTCCCTCTATTGAGATCCTTATCATGACACCATCCTCCATGGCCTTCGTCAGTTTTGTGGCTTCGAGGGGACTTCGATCGTTTGAGAGTCAGGGTATGGCTTGCTCTTAGGCCATTGTTCAACATCCTAGAAAGCAGGCCACTCGAGACATGTAACATACTGAGTTTTGAACTTTTTTCCTTTTTGGCCATCTTTCCCATCTTTTCCTTTCATTTATATCATCTTTGGTCTTTCTATTTAATTTGTGGAGAATATGATGGTTTAATGAACATTTGTTCACCTTTTTCACCAATATTTGGGTTTATGCACAAATACCTCAATGGAAGCTTAGTAATGGGTTTAATATGTAAAATGTCCACTTAAGTGAAAAAAGAATAAATAAATTCGTCCTAAAACTTTCTAGTGCTTTTTAGAATATGAAAAAGAAAGGAAATCCTAAAATATACATAAAGGAGATGATGAATGTAATAATTGGAGATAATATGGGATATAATGGATAAAAGGAGATAATGAGGAATATATTGCCTCAAAAATCATAAGTGGAAAATCATGAAGATAATTTAGATATCAATCTCGTTTTCTTGACTTAAAAGAAATGTAAGGGCCAAGTATCACCTAATTTGGAAGATAAAAGCATTTATTAAAGTCTTTATTAAAAGAAAATAGGAGATAAGCCAATAAGGTAAAATAAAATGTCTAATATTCTCAAATCGGAAAACTAACTCCAAATTTGTAATCTAAGCATGGAAATAAGCTTTTGGGAAAATTTGCATCTAATTTGCCCAATGTTTAATATTTTATTTTATTCAGGAGAGAGAAAACGACTTAAAAACCAAAAATATTAAATATATGTTGAAAAAAATCAACTAATGTCAAAATCGTGTTCCACACATTTAGTATTGCTTATAGGACAAGTTTTACATTTTTAGAAAGTTTCTAGATGCCTCTAATAAATTAAAAGGATAAATAAGTGATAAAATTTAAATGCATTAAATAAAATAATAATGTCTTCAAAAAAAGTTTAATGCATTTTAGTCAATATCAAATAAAAGACAACAAGGCATGATGCAAGGGATGGTTGTAAATATAGGTAGCTAGTGGGAAGAAGCATATGAAGGAAACTATATATTCAATATTTAATCAGATCTTTTCATATACAATAAATCGGAATACTATACTGGTTATCCTTAAAGAGAAAAAACTCATGTGTCCCGTGTGAAGAGTAGCTCAGGTGGTTGAACTTGGACAACACAAAGAGGGGTTCCAGGTTTGACCCCCTCTCCCCCAGAGAGATATTTCTCAGAGATGGTACCTGTCGTGTAGGTCCACCAAGTGTGTGCTTTAACCAGCTTCCGAGAGGGCGAGATGTCACTGTCTGGGGTTTTTTTGCTATATGGGGTGTCCCCATTGTAGCGCCTCTATGGGATGTTTTTCTTGATGAAAAAACTCATGTGGTTGAGAACATATTGAGAAAATGGGCAAAAAGTTTTGTTGTATAGATGGGATGCAAAAAACTCTAAATCAATAATGTATTTATGTTGTAGAAGTTAAAAACTAAAGTGGATATTGTGGGTTTTGGCTTCCAATAAGTGTTTTGTATTTTTCTTCTTTCACTCTAAACATGAACGAATTGTATCTCTTTTCTTCAAATTATAACATACGGTCTTACTTTAGATGCATGTATATGTTACAATTAAAAATGTTGTGAAAGAATAGATCAAAATTCTGGCGGTCATCATATGCAATATCCTTTTCTAAAAATGTGAATAAGATAAAATATTGTTCAAATATGACTGAATTTACTTTTGATTTTTGATCACATTAATACTTGGATCACACAATAAGATAAATACTTTTACGTTTCCAGGAATTTCTACAAATAATGTCATATTACATGTTTACTTATTGGAACTTTTGAAGCAATTGTGGTACATTCCTCGGACCAACAATATTGCAAGAGTTGCAAAAGAGGTACATTATTGGTACACTACACATTAATATTTTTGAGTAAAAAGTGATGGTCATGCATAGTACATACACTATAGCAGCAAAGTACTAAAACAGATTCACATTATCAACGCACACAATAAACAAATAGAAACAAACTCCTAAAAAACAAACTTTGTTGGATATTGAACGAAGAAACATGTTAGTTGTTTCAAATAATAATATATTCATATTTTTTAATATTGATTGATAGTGTCAACCTCAGAGGTAAATTATTTCTGAAGGTAATTGGAAATCATACTAATAAAAGTTCAACTTGGGTCCTTCCAATTGACATTAGACGATCCAGTTTTGTTTTACATCTATGAAATATTATAGTACACACCTATCAACACTAGACTTGAACCAGCTCTATTTCTTATTTTGGGTTTTTGTCCGATATAATTACTACGAATAAATGTAAACTTAGTATTATTTTTCATAGTATTGATTATAAATTCAAGGTTTTGGCTACTATCAGGTTATTGTTAATGTCTTTGATTTCAGTGTATGGTACCCTTTGTGTATGACTTTTTGTATGAAGAAATTATTTATTATGATCAAATCCAAATACTTTGTTTCTTATCTTAAGTCATGGTATGCATTTGACATCTAAAAAGTCATCAATTGTAACATAAATAAAATTTGTTTTATTCTCTTCTATATTTTCAATAGGCGGAATCAGCTAGAAGTACACAGTTTGGCCCGACGAGTGTGTTTTTAAATCTACCCCCTTCTGGAGTATTTCAATCTAGTGTTGGTACAACATCGTCAAATTTTGGAGCACATGTACATATTCACAAAATTAAAGAATTTTAATTTTTTATAAATAACAGAAGTTGAAAATGAGAATCTTGCTTTAAAGGCTCAAATGTTTCCAAACGGGGCTTCTCCTGGTGTGTTTTCTACTCAAGCTACCTCAAATGGTATCAATGGGACATGGTTTACATTTCAATCACATGTATGACATTACATACATTTTTTATAACGGCTTATCTAAAATAAACTCCTTCTCATGCTATCAATTTTTTTTTGAAGCCACATTTTTTTTAAAATGGACCTCCTACTGTTTTGTTTCCCGCTCAAGGTGGTGTGAGTGGATCCCAGGTATAAATATAAAATATATTACTGATATTTCCCTATTCATGTTCAACTTTATTGAAAAATTAAATCCTTTTCAAGCATCAATATTTCTGAAATGGTCATCCTATTGGTGTGTTTCCCGCTCAAGGTGGTACAAGTGGATCACATGTATTTATATAAATGTATTATCAAATGTGTGGTTATTTATGATCATCTTAAATTGAAAATTTATATTCTTTGACAGCCTCAATATTTTCCAACTTCAACTCCTACTGGTGTGTTTCCGGCTCATGGTGGTACAAGTGGAGAAAATCATGCAAGGGATACTGCAACGGAAGACATTCATAACACTTGAAGAATTTTCAACAATTTACAATAGAGTTTTTAATTGTTATGAAACCTCACAATTCCTTGGATATAGATAGTATTTAGAAAATGTGTTTGAGATCCATAGGGCATTAGATCATATGTTCCACCTTCTAGTTAACCATTGTCAATCTATCAGAATACTCATTCACCTCATTCTTTGTATTCTTCTTCTTTATCATATACTAAACTTTTCTTCTTACCATTCTTTTTTGTTTACTTACTCACATAGTTCGTTGTTAGTTTTTCATATTATTTGGTATTTTCTTGACATTTTAATTGATGTTTATCAACATGTGAAGCTTCCATGGATTCCATGAGATCCACATTTTAAATTTGTTTTCTAGCTGTTCTTTCCATGTAATTGCTACTGCTACCATGACATGATATAGAAGAGAAGACTTGTGTGTGTAGTAGCTGCCATATGGAATTGGTGGGTTCTCAATGGCTGTGTTTGGGAGAGTTGCGGTGGTATTTATACCAACTCTATTGATGTTGGTTTTGATCTAGTAGGCAAGGTTAAGAAGAATATTCATGACAATGAACCCAGAACCCAGTTATGAATTGTATGTACATGCACTTTGTAGATCTGTTATCTATCTCTGAGCTTAAGAGGTGTACTCTATTTCCATATGGCAGTATATTTGATTGTAGAGGATTCTCTGGTGATAAGTACATGCATTTGGCTCTCTTGTATTGATCATATCGATCAGGAGTTTAGAGATTAGTATCCAGGAATAAAACTTTAACCGATGTATCAATGAATAACAAGTTTAACTGAGAGTATAACCTTTTATCATATGTTACTTCTTTCCTGATCGTTATCCTAAACAATGTGCATAAAACTTGGATCTACTATCTTTTTCTTTTAATCTTGATAAATATTGTAGCTTATACCGAACGTTCCATATTTTCTGTCAAAAGCAGAATCCAGGCCAATGCTTGGTATATTCAAATTCTTATGAGTGTTTGTAAAGCCATAGTGGTACCTCTGTGCTCTGCAGATCCGAACGTCCCATATTTTCTATCCAAAATAGAAGCCAAGCTAATGTTTGGTATTATTTGAATTCGTATGAGAGATTGTAAAGCCACAACGGTGGTACCTGTATGCTCCATAGAGCTGAGTGTTTGTTGCATACCCTGTATTATAGCAACGCTGGTAACAGTTTACATGCTTCACAAGACCAAGGGCATATATAGGTCGCACACTAGCAATAGCTTTTTTGTTTTGCACCTCTCTCGTTCTTCAGTGCAAGTGCCATGGTAAGCATGACAATAGTACATGCTAGTACTACGACAGGTTTGAAACACAACGTTTATGCAAATGATTTTGACTCTAAATATACTTCCTCAACCATTTATGTAGTATGTTACTAGTCATCTGCTTTTACAACCTTGTATGATGCATCCATATCAAATGGCAGCTGGTGTAAACATTCAACTTTTCTTGAGGTATTGGTTCTGCCGCATTGTCTTTTATAGGTTTTTGTTAAGATTGATGGGTTGTCTCTTGATCGGACATTGATATAAATGAAGAAATTTTTCCATATAACTGTTTATCTCCCAAGGTACTGACAGTAGCCGTCATTGTTGTTTCTTGCCAGTTGTTGAAGTTGTATGGACTTGGTGCTCATAATTCTCATATCATGTTATCTAAGAAGACTGATGCACCCACTTCTCAACAAGGCCAAGCAGACACCAAAGTGCAGGGAGCTGAGCTTCAGTCTCCGAAAGTTGACATCCCAAATACCAAGGTAATGCTTATCAATTCTCAAGATAAATTATGCATGCGAGTTTATAGTTTAACAATCTTCTCTATACTAGTGTCCAGAATATATAGCCCTAGTCCTTAACTTATGGATATGGATATCTCTGGTCCTTGGTCTACTTGGTTGCTCTGCCTTTTTGATGGTGCTCCCCTCTCACCTCAGGGTGATGGTTGAGTTTTTCTGCAGAAGGTTCTGATTTTGCTTGTTGCTTTGGTCTAAAGATGCTATGTTCTGGTATCTACTATTCCCTACCAGTGATGGTCGAGTTGTTGACACTCCCCTCTCACTGTGCTCTTGTTTGAAGCTGATGTAGCCTATTGCCTTGAGTTTTAGTCTGGCTTTATTGATCTGCTTTCTCTGTTTGTCTTTTTGTTCCCATTTCAATTCAGAGTGATGGTTGAGATCTTGTTAGTTTCTTTTGACTGTATGGGTGGCTGAGCCTGGTGTTCTGTTGTGCTTATTTGAGAAAGATTTCTTTGGGGTCCAGGAAATCCTCTATCCAGAAATGCCTGCTTTCAATTATGAAACTAGACAACCATACAGCAGGCTGTAGAGAGAAAGATACGACATATTCAGAGAGAATAATCATATAAGGCAGGTGGTCATGTCATCTAAGTTTCCCAATAGGCAATGCTTGTCCAAAAACTTTTTCAATTTGTTCGACTTCCATATTCAAGTCACGTAACACCTCCATCTCTTCCTAGCTCAATCTGCTCAACAAGTTCTCCGTCCCTCTCCACTTCCTGAAATCCCTCCACCTGTGGATGAACCTGCAACACAAGTTGATGCACAAATCTAAAATAAGAGACATGCAGGCATCATAGCAGGGAGCACATCAGCTGCCCCTTCCATGGTGATGTCTCCTCCACCCAGCACAACTACAATCACATAGATTGACAACCACTCCAGTAGCCATTGTCTACTGCAAGATTTGCAGTGCTAGTCCCACTGCCTCATAGATAACTTGACGACCTGCAACAAGCCATCACAGATCTGCAACTATCTTGCCAACAACCTACACACATGTTCCTCAGCAAAATAGTGCCCTCACCAATGACAGCCTACACCGGACTGCAGCCGCCAGACACAAGTCACGGCCACCACTTGAAACTCCTCCATCCTCACTCTTCCCTCTAATACATCCCTGCCTCTTACAACCTGGGAAGAGAACAATCCGTCCAGCAGTTTTCCTGGTGATCCCGCATTAGAGACTGTGTACTATAGATCATCGACTTCGAAACTAGCAAGGTCATCGATCTGCTGCTGGCCTCAAGAGAAACTATCAAGCATACATCAGAATATATCCAAGAGGATTATGTAGAAAATTGTGGCATGCTTTGATCAACCTATCCTTACAAATCTCAAGCTAAGAGATAATCACAACAGCATGCATGGAATGCATGTTAGTAGCTTCGTAATTTCCTGTATGTTCTGAATTTAAGGAACCATTAAGGGACAATACGTTAAGGAATACATTAGTTAGTAAATGGAAAACAAAACATATCCATATTGATGCAAAATGATCCAACAAAATGTATCGGTTTGATGTGTATAGTAATGTATTAGTAAAAGGAGAAAGTTCTGGAAATTCTATATTCATACGTACCTACACTGTTTCATATCTTAGAAAAATAAAAAATAGTAATGATACCAGTAAATACGGAAATCTGAAATTCTACAACATTACCTAGACTAAATTATGCATTGAGATGTACAAATATATAAATTTTGTCCTAAATATAGTAAATAGGAAATCTAAAATTCTACAACTATAGATTTTGTCCTTAATGCTAAACATTATATTAGATAATAAGATGAATTAGTAGAATGCAACTCAACCATACTAATAGTCAACTCAATATAGTTAACATATACACATATACACTAATACTAATAGTTAACATATACACATATACAATAACCAACCTCGTATGAAGCTTTCTAAAGATGTCACAAAGGTTAGACTAGAAGAAGTCAATTACACCACACACATTCAGTTAATAAGCCTGTC
This sequence comes from Alisma plantago-aquatica, assembly GCA_963693085.1. Classification (NCBI taxonomy): domain Eukaryota; kingdom Viridiplantae; phylum Streptophyta; class Magnoliopsida; order Alismatales; family Alismataceae; genus Alisma; species Alisma plantago-aquatica. The sequence continues at coordinate 876,570,403 of OY856410.1, forward strand.
AGATAATTTATTGCTGTTCTATTTCAGATATCCATACCCTGTAAAAAGAAATGTTATAGGTTGTATGGGAAAGAAGGCTACCCACTGGTGGATATACTGGTAGGATAAAATGAGCTATCCCCCAAGGTAATTACATTTATGTTGAATTGAAAAGAGATTATAGAAATTTGGGAATATTACTAATTCTCATAGCTCTTCCAATTTCAGGTTGGTGAAAGAATTTTGTGTCGCCACCCTTTTCTAGAGTCGAAGAGAGCATATGTTGTGCCCCAGCACGTAGAGGAGCTATTGAAGTGATATTGGTCTGGGAAATCTGGTAAGTGTATTTTTCCTGTACACCATTATATAGCTATTAGAATTCTCGCTCTTTGTTCCTGTATCATCGGACTGTAATTAGTATTACCGGCATTGCCTAGAATCTACTCCTTTTCCAAAATGATGCCACCATCTCTTATCATAATCATACAGTTCCTCTCGTATTACTAGGCCTGAAAATTAAAAGTAAAGATAATAGTCTCTCACATGTGGCAGCAAGTGGAAGCTACTGTGAAATATTGATGATGAAACATAATACTACTTCACTCTTTGTGTTTAGCTTACAAGTTATTCAACTTTTCCTTTTGTTAGAAGGGTATTTTAAGTTATTTTTAACTTAGTTATTGCATTGTACAACTTCAACGCTGCTTTACGTCTTACTCAAAAGAGACTCTACTAGTAAACGGTGGTGATTGTTTCTTTATGTGCATAATCATGTTTTTCTTCTTCTCATTTTTAAAATTTGCAGAGATCTTGCTCGTATTATAGTTGTATGAACTGAAACACCAAGCATAGCTGGTGGGAGGTTGAGAAGCTTATAGAAACAAGGTGACATGTGTGTAGCTGTTTCAGCTTCTATTGTTGAGGGGTCATCAAATTATTTAGTTTAATGATGTAGATAATCTTAAGAAGTTCTAACTGCTATAGCATGGCCTCGAGCAAACCTTTTAATAAACCCCTTCTCAGTTCCTCTTGAGTTTTATGGCGAATATTTCATTTGGGTTTTTCACAACCACACCATCTGGTCTAGATCTGCCAACATCACCACACGAAAACTCTTTATTTTTAAATAGCATCTTTTTCATTCTAGTAGAATTGAGACTAAGAAAGCCTTTCTTTCCCCTTCGACCTCCGGAGCCCAGCCCTAACCAGATGTGCTAGCAGATCTGACCATTTCTACACATCCTCCTCCTCTTCCTTGACTACAACCCACCCCGACAACCCAAACTAGACCCACTAGCAAGATCTGGGGTTAATCCTCTTGTCGTTTGTTGCTCATCCTAGCATTCTCGATCGTTTTCATCTTCTTCATATATCACCACAGATTGCATCTGTTCGTCATTTTTTTAATCTTTTTTTCATTAGGCTTGCAACTATTTCGAAAAAGTTTGAACCATCATGTTTGTCTCATTGCTATTAATGAATCTGATCAAGATAGTTCCTGTATCGAGTTCAGTTCTATTTGGAGATCGTTGTTGTTAGCATATTTTTGCTCTTTTCTTGTAGGTTTTTTGCCGGATTGAAGTCGTATAGTGACCCACATTGTCACGAAATTTTCCATTGTCACTTATTGAATCAACTTCTTGCTATTCTGAGTTAATACTCCCTCCAATGGGTTTACACCTTATGAGGTCATTTCCATTGGGGATTGCTGCTGTCAGCAATTTTTTGCTTTTCCTTGTCGATTTCTGCTAGATGGAAGCTCTAAATCGACTCATACTGTCGCTTATTTTGTTTAGAAGTTTTCCATTCCCACATATTAAAAGACTTTGCTTGCTAACTATAATTGCTTCTGTGGTTGCAGGTTTACTGGTGTGCTATCAGGGTTTAGGCACTCTTATATATGGAAAGGGTTACTTCTAGATGGACGAGGAAGACCAAAAGATTGGAAAGGTGGTGCAAAAAGTAAAGATCATTGATATCTCATTGAATGTAGAGAAGTTGTCTCTAAGTCATTCTTTGATGGCTATTACTGGAATCATAACCCAGTAAATTTGATGGAGATGGCAATAATTACCTTATCATCGAAGATTATTGGAGAAAATTTGTTCATAACCACTAAGCTTCCTCTCAGCATTATCAAAGATGTTCATTGGCTAAATGAGTGATAAAGTCAAGGTGTAGATATATATTTATATTCAAATTTGTATCGATTAAAGGGGAAAAGGTCCATGTCCTCCCCTGTGTGATGAACAATTTTTCTATGTGAAATAAAAAAGAAATTTTCAAATGAGTGATTTGTTATGGTTGTTGTGTCTTATTAACTAAATTAGCTTATTAAAATATTCTTTGTGCCTGATAGAAGCCACAAATGTATTACTTCATTAAATATAAGAAAGCTAAAACCTCATTGACAAACAAGAAAATGTAGATCACAATTGTAATTTATGAGAAATTAAGTATATTCATGAAGGCCCTAGAACCTCATTCAAAGATGTTAAATTAGCCTTCACAAATGTATTTGGGAGGCCTAAGAAGTCTTTTTGTGAAGGTCAAATAGTCCTTCAAAAAAAGTATTTGTGAAGGCCCTAGAACCTCATTGAAAGTTGTGAAATTAGCCTTCAAAAATGTATTTTGGAGGTCTGGGAAGTTTTTTTGTGAAGGTCAAATAGTCCTTCAAAATAGTATTTGTGAAGGCTAGAGTTTCTCATCAAAGTATTTGTGAAGAGGCTTTTAGAGTAGGACTTTTTGTGAAGGAATGCCCTTCAACCGATTTTTTTTGAAGGAATTAATGTACATTTGTGAAGGAGTCATCCTTCACAGATAGCCAATTTTCTTGTAGTGAGCAAGAACAGGGGCAAACATCAAACACTTCTTCAACTCTAAGAAACTCTTTTCACACTCAGGAGTCTAGATGAACCTTGCATCCTTACGTGTCAGCTTTGTCATAGGAAGAGCCAACTTGGAGAAATTCTGCACGAATCTCCGATAGTAGCCTGCCAAGCCCAGAAAACTACGTATCTCCAATGGGTTCTTTGGTGATTGTCACTTTGTCACAGCTTCAATCTTGACTGGATCTACCATAACATGTCCCGCAGAAATAACATGGCCAAGAAACATCACTTCGTTGAGCCAAAACTCACACTTTGAGAACTTTGCATAGAGTTGATGTTCTCGCAAGGCCTGAAGAGTGATCCGCAGTTGCTCACGGTGCTGGTTCATAGACTCAGAGTAGATAAGTATGTCATCGATGAACACCACCATGAAGCTGTCGAGGTAGGGATGGAAGCCCCGATTCATCAGGTCCATGAAGGCAGCAGGGGCATTGGTCAGACCGAATGGCATGACCAAGAACTCATAATGCTCGTAACGAGTGTGGAAAGACGTCTTCAGTACATCATCATATTTCACCCACATCTGGTAGTAGCCACTACGTGAATCCATCTTCAACTATACAATAGCAGACTTCAGCTGGTCGAACAAATCGTCGATGTGCGGTAGAGGATAACGATTCTTGATCGTCACTTGATTCAGCATATTGTAATCCATGCACATCCGCAAAGACCTGTCTTTCTTCTTCACGAATAGCACAGGTGCTCCCCAGGGAGAGACACTAGGGCGTACAAACCCCATGTCTAAGAGCTCTTGCGGTTGCTTCTTGGGCTCAGCCAGCTCAGTAGGTGCCATGCGATACAGTGGCTTGGAGATAGGAGCCATTCCTGGTACGAGGTCGATAGAAAACTCAACTTCATGTGAGGGGGGAAGTCCAGGCAGCTCGTCGGGAAAGACATCAGGATAATACCAAACGACATCAATGTCATCCAACACAGGTGGCGTAGGATTAAGAACAACCGACGCCAAGTAGGCTCTACAGCCATTTTCAATGAGCTTCTCCGCCTTGAGTGCAGAAATGATGAAATGTTGATGCCCTTGTTTTCTTCCTTTGATGTAGAAACACTTGCCATTGGGGTGCAACAGGCTAACCTTTTTGTCTTCATAGAAGAGAGAAACTTTGAACTTCTTGAGCCAGTCCATTCCCAAGATTACGTCAAAGGCCGTCATATTGAGGACGATGAAGCCTGACTTGAACATCTTGCCATAAATACACAGGTCTACAATAGGGATTTTTAGGAAAGTAGAATACATTTTACCCGTAGGAGTTTCAACCTATAGGATATAGTCTATATACCTAGTTTATAACCCTAACATGGTTACAAGTTTAGATGATATGAAGGTGTTTGAGGATCCAGAATCAAATAATGCCTTTATCGATTGTTGAAATAAGTGCACAGTACCTTCAAAGACTCTGTTATCATTGGTGGCTTCCACGACGTCCATGGCAAAGACACGTCCTGCACATTTCTCAACAGGTGGGCGACATCCTTGCTGATTGTTGTTCTTCAGGGGTTGTTGTGGACGAGGTTGTGGTTGCGGCTACTGGGGTGCTCGTGGCTGAGCTGGTGCGGCAACCTTCTGGAGCTTGGGACACTGTGGCCTGATGTGTCCAGCCTGGCCACACTCATGGCACGTCAAGCGCTCACATCTAGTCGAGTTGTAGGCTGCACTGTAGGACACCTTCCAGGAGGGTGGTGACGCTGGCAACGGTTGCACTTGTCACGAAAATCATCACTGAAACCCTTATGTTTGCTGGGACTTTGAGTCAAGGGCTGAAAACCTGGATAGGCCTCCACATCGAGGGCCTTATCCACCATCTGCTGGAAGGTGAGAGGGAGTTGTGGAATAAGATCTCACCCAAACTGGTAGCTCAATCCTTGTAGAAAGAGTGTAGCTCGGCGATCCTCTCCAAGTCCTGTAGCATAGCACTCCAAAAGAAAGAACCTATGAACATAAGCAGAGACACTCATGGTTCCCTACTTCAAGCTGTAGAATTCCGCCTCCTTCTTCTTTAAGGCGACAACACAGATGTACTTCTGGTGGAAAAGAACTAGAAACTGCTCCCATGTCATGTTGGAGGTGTCGCGAGTGCAGGCGACACCGTTCCACCAAACACGTGTTGTCCCGTCCAACACATAGGTGGTGAAGCGGACCTTCTGGTGAGGAGGGCATGCCATGCCCTCGAAGGTACGCTTGATGGCCAAGACCCAGTTGTCGGCCTTGTCCACCATATCGATCTCTCCTTCACCCTTAAAGTAGGACGGTTGCATCTTAATAAACTCCATGAGGGAGTACTCTTTGGGCTTCTCAGGAGGAGGAATGGCATTGACACGCCCCATCACAGAATTGGCCAAAAATTGGCGCATGACTGCCAATTCTTGCTCTGTAGTAAGCAGAGGTGGAGGAGGAGGCTCCGAAAAAGGAAGAGGCGCGGTGACGACCTGGTGGCCCCCAGAGGTGGCATGTGCATCTGGTGTCATTAACAGCGGCTCAATGAGTGGCATCCCGAACTGCGAGTTCAGTGGTGTAGAGTACCCATCTCCTTGTCTCTCGCGGGACTGGGAGGACTCATCTCTCTTGTCCTTGAACAGATCAGTTCTCCTGAAAAGGTGGATAAAGATAAGAATCCTAATGTAAAATTTTGAGATACTAGATTGCCGACTGCTAATGATCTGATACCATTTTGTAAGGAGTGGGACCCACTAGGGGGACCACTCCCTAACACTGATATCTTGAGACCACTATAGTGAATCCCATACATAGGAACACAATAGATAGATAGAAGGGAAGCTATATCGTTCTCAAAATAACATGGCAAAATGAGCATAAAGCTAAAGCAACGGAATGTAAAGTGTAAATTTATTACATGATCCAATTATTTCTAAGAACTGGTCTACATGGACATAAAAGAAATATAAATGAAACTAGAGGGCAACCTAGGCATCTCAGAAACTTCACAAACTACTATCGATCAGGTTCCTCGAACCCTGGGTCCTCAAGTGCAAGCTCCTCCTTTAAGGTCACCACATGGTCCTCTTCACCTGGGTGGAAAGGAACATCACCCAAAACATAGGAAACAATAAAGATGTCAGCAAAGGATGAGTATGTATATATATAAAACACTTTGGGCATTATATAGGGTTAAAAGTGCAAAAAGAGATGTTCCCATAAGAAAAGGGGCTATTTGCAATTAGGTATGTTCAAGAGAAAAGTAAAAAAAGAAATGAGGCATAATAAATTTTAGATTACAAGCATGATAATAAAGAGTGTCTTGCCATAACAATCATCCATAGATTCTTATTAAAACAACAAATATTTGCATGCATAAGAATGTAGACTAAATATACCTAAAATAGGGCCATAACACCATAGGATCATGGCCTAAAAGTAAACAAGGGTGGTAACACACACCCCAGGCGGAATACGCACGCCCTATATAAGTATGGTTGTACATAAGTACCACTATTCTAGATAATCTAGTCAAACACGCAACATGCTCTAATAGAGTGGCAAGACTATCATTTTAGTCAATATCAAACAAAAGACAACAAGGCAGGAGGGGCCTAAAGACCAATATAACATGTCAAATTAATAATCACAACAGTAAAAGAGATTTATATCAGGAATTAGAAATGTCCATGAATATTAGATTTCTAAGAGAAACAATATTTCAAGAGATGCCTCATTAAAAGAAATTAGGTTTTAGCCAAATAATGCCCAAAATAAAATAGAGGATGTACATATCTTAATGTCAGATCCTAAAACTCAATAATGTTCTTTAGGCTCAGATTCAGGTCTTTCACAACCTAAACATAATAGGTGTGTTCTACATCAATGAATGGTTCCTTAAGTCCTTAACAATAAAAATGTCCTATCAGTAGGTTTCGAATCAGGTCTCCAAACCTATCCCATTAAATCCGTTGGATTTTTCTCATTTCAAAAACATACCTATATGTGTGATTTGGAAACAGGAATGATTTATAATGAATTTTACAAGTTAATCTAATTTCTAAGGGAAAATAAAAATGATTTGTGAAAAGACAATAATACCCTCAAATGGAATCGTGAGAATACAGTGCAATTTATCACAAACTATAGGCAAATATTGAATTCCATGTCACGGGGTTAGCCACTCAACGAGATGTGAAATTACCAAAATGTCCTTATTGGGCGTGATAAAAATATTTTGTACCCATGGCCGAGATTGGGTTTTCACTCCAGGGATTGCCTTCCCTGTCTTGTGCCATGGCGTCGCAGAAGCTTGGATCAATAGGGGCAGGGTGTTCGACCCTGGTGCTTTCACGGCTGGGAACCAGCCTGCTAGCTTCGGCTAGTCACTGCGAAACCAACGGCCCCTAGCAGAGAACTGGGGGTCACCACTGTCAGGACAAAACTCGGCGGAGGCGTGAAAGAGGTGAAGCAGCACAACCTGGCTGCGGGAAGGAGGGAAACATCATATGATATTGTGTGTTTCAAGTTGATGCCTTGTGGAGATGGTGACGATGGATCCTAAGGCCAAAGAATCGGAAAACACAAGAGGTCCGGGATGAACGGCTGCAACTCGGCAGAAGCAGGCTAGGTGGAGGTCGGACAGGTAGGTGGTCTCATAGACCCTTGCGAGGCCCCAAGCTAGCTCATTCCATCCGAGGCGAGCTCGCAGTGAGTCCCATAGCCCAAAACGAGGATAGGGGTCCATGAAACTCTCACCAGCGGCAACCCAAAATAGGGGTGTTCGGTGAGCTTGTCATCCCGACAAAAGAGACCAAACTGTGGCAAAGCGAACACATAAAAAGGAAGAAAAAAGGTCCTAGATGGTTACCTCACGAATAACTGAACTGAGGAGGAGGATTCCAGCCGCTACCTGCCGTCCTCGCCGGAGAAGGAGACTGTAACATCCCTGACCTGGGTTATGAGTTAACCCTAGGTGTTTTGCCTAATTATGTAATTAAGATATTGGTGATTATCTTTTGGCATGTAATTAAGTTCCTAAGGAACATACTTTTCCTTTTCTGTCCCTTTTAAACAATGATTGAATTGATTGTTTTGTAATACAGGGACCTATGTGCAATTTACCCAGTTAGAAGGGTTAACTTGAAATTTGCACATGTTGAGATGTTCCTCTAATGTTGAGACATCATAAGAATGATTATGGTAAAGTTTGAGGGATTTCCCAAGCTTGAGCACCAAGGTGCAGCTGTGGAAGCAATCTCTGTGCTTGAAACCCTAAATTGGAGTAAAGTGCAATTTACCCAATTTGAGGGGTGCAACTTGTAAAATACACCATCTAAAATATCTTGTAAGACTCTTGTCATCATTTAGAGAAGAAATGATGAAGAAGTCACTTCAATTGAATAATCATATAATGAAAAACACCTTTGTGATTGAATAATCAAGGTGTAAATACTATAGCCCTTTTATGTGTGTGCTTTAGTAATAGGTTGATCTTCTTTGCCTTCATTTCTTGACCTTAGAAGAAGGTTGTCCTTAGAAATAATAAGAAGGGACGATCAAAGAAGAAAAGGAGGGACTTAGTTGAAAGTGAGGAAAACCTATGTGCCTATGTTGAAATTCCACCTAAGTATATAAGCCCTTTTCCTCACTTAGCAAAGGAATGTTTCTTTCGTTCCCTTCATTGTTCCCCCTTGCTCAACCGACTAAGGAGAGCTCAGGAGCACAGGAGAACGACCAGCGGAGTGCAAGGTAGGTTGGATCCTTCCTTTTTGCTCGAATTCATGGATGAAACTCGGATTCAAGGTCAAATTCATGGCTAGCTCACTTAGCTCTATCTTTCAAGCCATCTCTTCTCAACTTTCCTTGGAGGATTCACCTTGGCCGACCTGTGGAACTTCTAGGATGCCATTAAAGGCTTGGAGATCGAAAGCTTGGAGCTCAAGGAGCAAGCTTTAGGCGGGTTTTATAACTCTAAACCTATGCTTTGTTATATACATCTTTTCTATGCTTTTAGTTGCTAGTTCTTCTTCTTCTCTATCTTCCCTTGCTTCCTTGCAAGCAAATCCGTGAGGAACTGTTGTTGTTCTTGAGCTAGAAGATGAGTGTGTTATTTCCTATGCTTATCCACAGTTTTCCACTTTACCATACGACCTCAACCAATTGCCCATACGGTTTACAAAACCGTTTGGTGGGCAAACAGTTTCAAGGTCGTATGAAGGCATACGGTCTCAAGACCGTATGGCCGCGTTGACCAAGTGTGGACCGTATGGGAATCCTGTTCAAAATTATGTAGGTTAATCACCCACAAAATTTGAGAGGTTAACTCCAAAGGGATCGTGAGATATAAGCAAATCAATTGAGGGCCCAATTACAATGGGTTATTGAAATAATCAAATTGCTGATTTGTGACTTAATTAAGGTTCAACCCCTATCAAATCAATCTAGATTTTGATGAATTCTTGGGAAAACGGTCTCAAGACCGTTTGGAGGATATCCAAACGATCCCAAGACCGTTTGGGCCAAGTTTGAGCCCAATTGGAGGTCAATTGATGGGTTCAACTTCGATTTGATTCACATTGTTGAGTGTTGATGGTTGAACGTTTATAGACCTTAATTGAACCAACTCCAACCCTAATTGGATATCAATTGAGGGTCAATTGAGTAACCAATTGGTTAAGGCTAACCCTAATTGTCTCAATTGATAAGTGGTTAGCAAGCTTGAGACCAATTGAAGGCTTCAACATAGGAAACCCTAATTGAGTTTACCCTTTGAATCACCTTGGAGGTTTATACGATCTTGAGCTTCTAGGTCCATTCGACCTCAAAACCGAATGAGGGCATTCGATCTCAAAACCGAATGAGGGCATTCGATCTCAAGACTGAATGAGGGCATTCGATCTCAAGACCGAATGAGGGCATTCGATCTCAAGACCGAATGAGGGCATTCGATCTCAACACCGAATGAGGGCATTCGATCTCAAAACCGAATGAGGGCATTCGACCTCAAGATCGAATGAGGGTATACGACCTCAAGATTGAATGAGGGTATACGACCTCAAGATCGAATGAGGGCATACGACCTCAAGATCGTATGAAGGTTGAAGGTGTGAAACCTATTGAAGACTTTTGAGGATAAGTCTGCCTAATGCCTTGAAGGCTTAGATGGTTTGATGGTTGTTCAACCTAAACCATAATAATACCAAGAGACATTAAGGGTCAAATGGTTAGTAAATTAACCCATGATGATGATCAATGTGTAATTTGCCATAATTCTCTTAAAAGGTTCAATTGAGTGAAACCTTGTTCTAATCAAACCCTAATCACTCAATAGTGGTGATTTGGTTTATGTTAATCAAAGTGGTCTTAACCCAACCTGATCTAGAGTGGTGTTATCACCATCTACTAGTAAGAGGAGAGAGAAAGTATCATAAGAGAGAGAAATTACCCGTTTATAGTGGAAACTTAAGTAAAGTACCTTCAATTCACATGAATGTGCATGATTAAGGTATGATCCACCTATGTGAGATCATGGAAACCCTAATTATGATATATGATGAATCTTAAAGCTAATTTGAGAGAATCAATGATGATGTTCCTCATACATGACAATGTTATGAGTTCAACTCACCATAATGTGAATAGTAAACCCTAATTCAAGGGTGATGACATGTAATGTGAATAGTAAACCCTAATTCAAGGGTGATGACATGCAATATGGGTAGTAAACCCTGATTGATGAGAATCACGGAACTTAGCTCTTATGGTAAGAGTGGAAAGTGTATTTCTTGTTTTGAATTACCTTTATCAGTTGAATTAACCATGCAGGTTCTGATATGAAGATGATCATATCCAGGTATGGATGATGATGCTATATTCATTGAAAGGATGTTGTTAGCTTTATGAATAGTAAATTATCTTGATGCCTAGTCAATGGCAACCTATGAATTAAATGGGCTGTGAGAGCCATAAATACCATCAAGGTCATGCTTTAGAGATGACTTGTGATGAATGTATTGAGAAATGATGATTGATGAGAGTTAGGCTTGTTACATTTAGTATTCTCCTTTCATAGCTGTTATGCTAATGTTATTGTTTGAAGAACAATGTATGATGTTAAAAGAATATTGAATGTACCTAACTAATCAAGTGTAATGTAGAAGCCCTGATCATAGATCCATCATTGTCAGAGATCAAATGATGGTGAAACAGGTTTTCCTAAGGGAACTCCTAGATCACATACTTTTGAGTATGTGGGGTATATGGATGTGTAGAACCTTACATCCTAGTGTAGGTGTTTGATGTAGATGTGTAATCCATCAATCCTTCACTATAATCCCATACCGTATCAGTGGATGGTAAACATGAAACCTCTTGATGACGAAGAAAGCACAGATATCCGTATCAGTGGAAGATAAACATGAAATCTCCTAATGACGAAGAGAGTACAGAATGCCACTGTAACTCTAAAATAGCAAAGGACCAGATTACCCTGGCAAGCTATTATAGTAGAGACACGAGATGTCCTACAAGTAATCCTCTTACTGACTGAGGAAGGTGAAGGTCATGAGAATCCGGCTCTTTCGATGACCTAGTATGATACCGAGGCACTTAGCAGTGATTGGTTGGAGTATGAGTGGTAAACCTCATCTCCACAGGGCATAAAAGTAATGTTTGAAAAACATAATCCACAGCGTAGCATACCTGTTAGAGATAACTACGAGTTGATTGATTGATGTTACACTGTATAGTGCAAATGTATTCATGTTTTATAACTATTGAACTCATGCTTACTATTATATCCGATGTTGGATACTTTGAAGCTTTTACTGCTTAAGTTATTCTTTGAGATGTTATTATAAAGCTTCTGGCGGAGAGTTATAACTCTCGTTGGGACAATTATGTAAAATTGTCTCACCTCGTAGACTTCAACTTTTTAGGTGGACGTCGAGGACGGAGGAACAGGTCTACAGGTGACCAGTCCCAGCAGCAGCAGCAGTAAATCTCAGGTGGAGATTTAGCCTGCCATGTGGTGTAGTTAGAGTCAGTCCTATGTGTCCTATGTACTCTCAGGTCTTGGAGTCTTTTAGTCTGAGATTTTGGTTATGAGTTCTTGAGATTTTGTATCATGTTGTATATAATTACTCAAGTAGTAATTATCTGAGATGTAAACAGTTTATCTCCTTTTATGAAGGAAGTTTTATGGTTTCAATGCTTTATCTCAAAAAGTTTTAATTTCCGCTGATTTTTGGTATTCCGCTGCTAATCGAATCGCTTCCGCTAAGTTTAAATCGTGTTTATATCGTGGTTTGGAGATCAGAGCCCACAATTAAGTGGTATCAGAGCTCTAGGTTCGCTGAGTCTACAGAGGCATAGGACTTAGGATGTCAAGTCTATCCTTAGTATCTCTTCCCTATCTAATAGAATCTTCTGCTCCTCAGGAGAAGAAGATACATAAGGATGGCAGAGCCACATGATGAGTACATGGCAGAAAGTAGTGCTAGTGTACCTCGAGGCGGTGCAAGGGTTCCAGAAATAGAACAGCTTGCACCTGAACCACCCCAGTTTGACCCAGCTGATATGGGTAACCCTGCAGTTCAGACGATGTTTGGGCAGTTTATGACTGCCATGACACACATAACTGACAAGATGCCCATGCCTGCACCTAGGGCACCTGCCCAACCTGAAGGACAAGGTATCGGTAGAACATTCGAGCGACTTCGTCGTGTCGGAGCTACCGAGTACTTTGGGACTGCCGACCCCGCAGATGCTGACCTATGGTTAACAGAGTTGGAGAAGGCTTTCAGGATTCTTATTATCCCGGAGGCTGAGAAGGTTAGACATGTTGTCTATCTTCTCAAAGGCAGTACTGGTCACTGGTGGAACATGGAAGAGCAGAAGAGACCTGGAATAGAGTTCTCGTGGGAAGAGTTTCGTCGGGAATTTATCAATAGATATTTTACAAAGACCTTCCTAGATGAGAAGATCTCTCAGTTTGAGAGATTGAGGCAGGGCATGATGAACATTAGCGAGTATGAAGCTAAGTTCATGGAGTTGTTGTGGTTCTGTCCGCACATGGCTGCCACAGAAGAGGAAAGAATCAGGAGATTCGAGAAGGGTTTGAATGTTGATATGTCAACCCCTGTGTCTGCCTTAGAAAACCGAGAGAGATTCTCTACCTTCGTTGAGTCAGTCCGAAGGATAGAGAGATCTGTGGTTGAGAAGAGGCAAACCCAGAAAATATATCCACAGTTCCAGGGTTCTTTATCTAGGGATTCCAAGAAACCTAGATTCTCTGCACCTAACCCTCCACCACCCAGATCGAGTTCTCAAACTCAATGGTCACCAAGCAGAGGTAGAGGACGGAGTCAACCACTTCAAGGGAGTTCTCAAACTCACAGTTCTGCATCGATGTCAGTTACTGGACCACCCCGACCACAACAACAGGAGAGGAGTTGCTACAACTGTGGTAAGGTGGGACACTTGATGAAGGATTGTCGTTCTAGGCCTGTCAGTGTGACACAGCCTCCGAGACAGAATCAACAAGGATCTCAGAGAAGGCAAACTCAAGGAGCAGCTTGAGGACACGGGCAAGCGTCTCAAGCTGGATCATCAGCACCACCTCAACACTAGGTGACAACGAGGTTCTATGCGATGAACCCACCAGACGCAGTGGTCAATCAACGGGTAGTGGCAGGTCAGATGGAACTTTTATATTCTGATATGTCTACATCCTATGTTGTATCTGTTCTGATTGACCCGGGTGCTACGCACTCTTTTATCACTCGGAGAGTGATTCGTAACTGCAATATGACGGTTAGTCATAGGGCAAATAGTTTGTTGTTGGAGACTCCGTTGAGTGGGTCTGCCATTTTGCAGGAGGTATGTTCTCCCTGCATCCTCTTCTTTTCTGACCATCGCATTCAAGTGGACCTTATACCACTTGATATGCAAGGATTTGATATAATCCTCGGGATGGATACCTTAGAAAGGTATAGAGTTGTCTTGGATTGTGAATCCAAGTTGGCTGTGTTTGTTGATGAAGGCAACACATGGATCTTTCAAGGTGAAAGAAAGATTCTGCCCACCTGTCCTGTATCAGCTATGGTTGCTGATAAGATGTTGAGGCAAGGATGTTATGCATTCTTGGCCCATGTTGTAGATGTTACCAAGGAAAGTTCCAATCCTGTGGAAGTTCCCATAGTCAGGGAATTCGAGGATGTGTTTCCTGAAGAACTTCCTGGTATACCACCACTTTGGGAGATTGATTTTGAAATCAATCTGATCCCAGATACGAAACCCATAGCCCAGACACCGTATAGGATGGCGCCTGCCGAGATGGCAGAACTCAAGAAACAGCTTCAAGAGTTACTTGAGAAGGGTTTTATCCGACCAAGCACTTCACCTTGGGGTGCTCCGGTCTTGTTTGTTAAAAAGAAGATGGGTCAATGCGGTTGTGCATTGACTACAGACAACTTAATAAAGTAACAATAAAGAACAAGTACCCTTTGCCGAGGATTGATGATCTTTTTCACCAGTTGCGTGGTGCAATAGTCTTCTCAAAGATAGATTTGAGATCTGGATATCATCAACTCCGCATTAAGGATAGTGACATATCCAAGTCTGCTTTTAGGACAAGATATGGTCACTATGAGTTCACGGTTATGTTGTTTGGACTAACCAATGCACCAGCTGCATTTATGGAACTCATGAATAGATTTTTTCGACCCTTCCTTGATCAGTGTGTTGTCGTCTTCATAGATGACATTCTGATCTATAGTAAGGATGCTCAGCAACATGAACAGTATCTTCGCCAAGCTTTGACCTTGCTAAGAGAACATAAGCTGTATGCTAAGTTTAGCAAGTGTGAGTTCTGGCTGTCGGAGGTATCTTTTCTTGGAGATGTGATATCTGCCTCGGGAATTCGTGTTGACCCTGCAAAGGTAGAATCTGTTCTAAAATGGGAACAACTGAAGACACCGACGGAGATTCGAAGCTTCTTGGGGTTAGCTGGTTACTATTGAAGGTTTATTAAAAACTTTAGCTCTATAGCCTTACCTTTGACCAAGTTAACCCAAAAAGATGCTCCTTTTTCTTGGAGTGATAAGTGCCAACAGTCTTTTCAGTTGTTGAAGGAGAGGTTGACAAGTGCACCTGTGCTTGTGCTGCCTGAGCAAGGAAAAGGATATGTGGTCTTCTGTGATGCCTCCAAGAATGGACTTGGATGTGTGTTGATGCAGGATAAACAAGTGATTTCTTTTGCTTCCCGACAGCTTAAGAAACACGAAGAGAATTATCCGACACACGATCTGGAGTTAGCTGTTGTGGTTCATGCCTTGAAGATCTGGAGGCATTATCTCTACGGAGAGACATTCCAGATTTTCACAGACCGCAAGAACCTTAAGTATATCTTCTCTCAGCATGAGCTTAACATGAGGCAACGTCGTTGGATGGAGTTAATCAAGGATTATGATTGTACGATTGATTACCATCCAGGCAAGGCCAATGTTGTTGCAGATGCCTTGAGTAGGAAATCAGCAACATCAACCATGGATAGAGCACAATTAAACTCTTTAGTGTGCTATAAGAGAGATATGTTTATCTCTTTAAGGCAAGACAATGCACAGTTGAAGGTGTCATTGTTAGACGGGTTGTTGGCTGAGATGCATATTAAACCTACCCTAAGAGAGAAGATTAAGGAAGCACAACAGGTTGATGCTGAAGTTCAACAGATTAGGTCAGAGTATGGAAATGAGAAGCGAGATGGTTTCCATGACTCGGATGATCATGTAGCATGTTATCATGGGAGGATGATAGTGCCAGATGTGGATAACTTGAGGAAGTTAGTCCTGGAAGAAGCTCATTCTTCGATGTATGCTATGCATCCAGGGAGCACCAAGATGTATCGTAATTTAAAGGAACTGTATTTGTTACGACCCATATCAGGGTTAGTCAATAAATACCTCGATTAGCGTGAAACACCTCAATTAGTGCTAACCACTCTATTAAACATCATGGATAATCATGATAAGCTAAGATGTGATTCAATAGTTGAGATTGAATCACCTGAGGTAATTAATGATAATTGCAGTATTAATAATTAATGTAATCAAGTTGAATAAAGTACTCCAGATGCAATTAATTTGTTGACCAGTAGTGACTAGCTTATAAGCATGGTTTCTCGCTTCTAGGTTGTAGTGGATTCTGTTCTTGAAAGTTTGCAAGAAAAATCATTTTATTTGGACCCCCGAGGCCATAGTTATGGCAATTGTAAGAATTTGGGACTGAAATGTAATTTTTCCATTATTAATACCTATTCACTTGGGTTGGCAACCTGTTGTCTATCTTCTTCCTGTTAATACCATCCCGATATAACAGGGTGAGCGACGCACACCCAGCATCCATGGACCGATTAGGAAAAGAGGAATCGAGGCGATTTCGGGGCGATTTCTGCCCTTGGCTTCGTCCAGCTACAACCCTACCTTCGTTCTCCTTCCTCCACCACCCCCTTCCTTCTTCCTCGTCTAGCTGTGCCCTACTTGCAGGGCGACGCCCCCAAGGAGATGTGCGGCCGTAAGCTAGCAGTAGCAGCCGAAGGTTGAGCACTGACGGCCAGGAGTTAGCACGACGACGCCACCCTTCCTCCTTACCTCCTCATCCTTGCCCTAGCGGCACCCACCTACAATCCAACATGCTGAGCGCTCCTGTAGCTGTGGCCAAAGCAGCGGTAGCAATGGCCAACAACTAGGGCCGGAGACCAGGATCCTCTTGGGCGCGAGAGCTGCACCAAGCAGCGTTAATGAGTTCGGCCAAGAGGCCTAATCAAGAATCAGTAGTCAATAGCCAAGTTCCAGCACCTTTTGAGCTAGACCTCCTACTTGTACGTGTGTGCAGGTTATTGTTCGATTGCAGCAGATCGAGCAGGTCTGAATCGGGGGTTGTTTGGCGCACAAAAGAGCAAGGTAAGACCAGAACGGAGTTCAGTTTTGAGGATAGAACTAGAATTCGTAGTCTTAGCTTAAGACCTAGCTTTTAATTGAACCAATTCCAATTCTGTGCGTGATGAAACTATGCTACTGTCGTAACAACATTTTGATCGGCCAAATTAGGTGTGATTCGGCCGAGTTTCATTTATAGGAAATCGATCAGGGTTTTGATCGGCCGAGTTGCAGGTGGATCGGCCGAGTTTCCAGCTGATCGGCCGAGTTCCCAGATTGGTCGGCCGAGTTTCAGTACTATGAGTAGTAGTTCATTTAGAAATCATTATTTAACTCAAATTAAATGCTTAATTGCTTCTGTATCAGTTGGTATAACTTCTAAACAGTGTAATACATACAATAGAGTATGTTAGATTCATTGGAACTTGAAATACGCAATATGCTTAATGAAAATGATGAAATTTCCTGTATTATGGTTGCAATGTACTTGTTGATTTAAAAATGGATATTTAGCATGGAAACTGGATAAATGATAACGAATCATGTTTAAGGATGATAAATGTTATATATGTGCTTCAAGAAATGTTCAGAATGTGCAGTAAGTATGGAATGTGATATTCTTGTTTTAAATGGTTATATGTTAATCAGTTAATAGACTTAGGTGCCCCAACACCGTAGAACCCCATTGCGCGGTCTGTACCTTTGGGGTGAAACGACCGATCTAGCCCTGAGTCTAGATGGTCGGCGACCAGTGTTCAACAATAATCTGTGCGTGTGTCACGGTGGCACTGGAGTAATATAGGGTTATCCAACACCAACCAGTTGAGTAATTCTGGTGGTAACCCAGTGTTGACTCCCTACGCCTGTGTACTCAGGTTAGAGGAGGAGTCTAGAGCACTCAGAGTTAGTGCAGTGAGGCCCTTGAGTGCCTAGGAACTGCAGTGAGGCCCTTGAGAGCCTGAGAGTGCTGTGAGGCCCTTGAGTGCCTGAGGCCCTTGAGAGCCTGAGAGTCCTGTGCAGACCAGGACGGGAAGTCAGACTTAGCATTTCCCGGGTGTGTCGCTAAGTCTTGTACGGTGGGATCGTAGTTCGCTACAGATCTTCATATGTAGAGTGCACTGCATATGTTTGGGGCATAATAATATAAATATGTAATAATATAGGATCACAGTAAATTAATATTATCCAAACTTTTGTGCCAATTCATTATATCTGTTTATTGGTTTAAATTATCTGTTGTTGCATAGAAACGCGATTATATTCTGTAATATGCTATGTCATTAGAACTGCCCTGCTTGTACTGTATTTATGTTTATTTCAATTTTATAAACCTGATGAGTTGTTTAGTGATAGCTAAATGAAATGCTATTCACTGAGCGAGTAGGCTCATACCTCTACTCAAAACATTTTCAGGTTATCAACATCATAGGAATCTGAAGGATCCGTTCAACCTAACGCTCGGTCTGTAGAAGGTTTATGTAGTTAGTAGTTAGAGGTCTCTTAGTCTTTCCCCTCGATCCTTGGGACATGGTGTGGGTGAGAGAGAATGTGTATAAAGATGTAAATTAACTGTTATGCCTTATTTTATGTCAGACAATGTAATATGTTGTAGACTTTGTTTATATTACTAGTCAGTTTAATAAAAATGCTTCTGCAGATTGTTTAGCTTCATTTTACAGCATAAATCAGTTTATCTTTTTAATGTCTTTAAAATGGTTTAAAAAGTTATGAGAGGTTTGGCTTGTGAGTAATCCCTCTGTCGCGCTCTAATCTCGTGGATTGAGGTTAGTGTGAGATCGGGGTGTGACAACTTGGTATCAGAGCCTAGGTTGAGTACATAGTTACTCAGAGCAGATCAGGGGACGATAAGAGACCAATAGGATTAAGGTTTATGAGACTTTCTTCTATCTGTAATTTTCTAACAGGAAGTGTTCTGTTATATTATTGCAGATAGCAGGAAGAGGATGTGGTCACGAGAATCAAGTAATGAGCTTAAGTTGAGTCGTTAAGAATCATTAAGGTCAAAAGATAAAGTTATAAGTAAGGCGAATAATAAATGATGTGTTTTAGCTCTGGAAGGTCTGAGTGTTTAGATACCCTAGCCAGGTGTCTGAATACTTAGATTGACCAGTATCAAGCTACTCTGTCTGTTCTTCTCTGGATGCCCTGGCCAGGTATGCAGAGGAAGGATAGGCTAGAGAGAAACCCTAGAAATCTTAGGGTTATGAGATAAGAAATTAATGTAGAAATAAGAGATTACATATAAGATGTGATTCAATTCTTGTCTATTATTGCTTATTTGATTTAAAGATCACTAGAAATGCTTTTATATGCATGAAATTAGATTTTTCAATTTGTAAAGTAAATATGATTCTTTTATATTGTTGTGTCATGAAGTGAATTATTTAATGTTTGTTTTCTTTGTATTAAAGTAGACACGAAATTATGTATAAATGAGTTTGCCCTAAGTGGATATTCTTTCCACATGTTTAAGATTAATAGGGGCTGATTAATCTCGAGTATCTCTTGGCTTCAGGACTACAGGTTCGGCCTGGTCCGGCTGGCAGGATGCGTTACTGAGATCTAATGACTCCTATTAACAGTAAAATAAGAATAGACTCTGGTTGAATTAGACCCGTAACATAGTGAGAATGTATATACACTAGGATGTTTTAATTATGATAAGAAGTCTAAGTGTTCTTTTGTCTTGAGAGTTAGGGTTTGAGAAGCATAGACCCTAATCGGCCCAAAATAGGGTTTTGATGATACATAAACACAAAATTTGATAAGTAAAGTGTCTCAGTAAATGATTTTTAGTATTTTATGTGTATCTCTGATTTAGCTAAAATTTGGATATGATTTGGATATATAAAATTTAAACAACATTGGAAAATATCAGAATTTTTGAAGAATGTTCTGACCTATTTATCGGCCGAGTTTCAAACTCGACCGATCACATTTTCAGAATGATATAGCAGTGTGGTAATTGAATTTTATCTTTTTATTTGTATATCCAATTGATCTCAAATTTTAACTGTGTTTGAAAAACACAATTTCAGACACTCTACTAAATTGGAGTAATTTTTGGATGACTTTTGATCTCTACAGTGAGGGTGTCGGCCGAGTTTGCAACTCGACCGAACCTGCTGCAGACTGCAATATAACAGTGCACTGTTTGATTTTTAATTATTTATTAGTAATTAGAAATGATCTAAAAATTTTACTTGAGGTCTGAAACTTCATTAGGTATAACATATAAAATTTCCAGAATTTTTGGAGCTTCTGTTAGCTATTTAATAAACGAATTACAGAAACTATTGTGAAAACTGAATTTTCAGCCAGTATAATTAAAATTGAGTGTTGGGTTAATATGCTATTGACCCAAGCAGCTCGAATTGATCTATATGATCGACCACACACACACACAATAATTCTATGATACTGATATGGACCAAAACCCTAGAATGATTAGAGTTGTAGTAGTTCAAGGGATATCACTAGTGATTTAACCTTGAATACTAGTATCTCTGTAAAATAAGACCTTGAGATTTGATCTATGTAAAGTAAGCGGGTAGTGATAGTAATCTAGGGTTTTAAGGTAGTTAATCTGAACGGTACATGAACAACATGAAATGACTTAGAGAAAAGAGTAAAACATAAACTTAAAATGTAACTATAAGAAAGTAGCATAGAAATCAGAGTATTATCCGATATATGATCTAAAGATAGCTGATGTAGTTCATGTTTTTAAGACATAGCGTCACTATATTTATGATGTGACAATAGATTACCACCATGGTAATAAGAATGTGGTGAATGATTCTTTCAGCAGAATGTCAAGTTCAACAGCTAATGCATTCTCTATGACAGGTTTCAATAGAGACATGTTAGTAGAAATGTGAGAGTTGAACTTAGACTTAGGGGTGACAACACAGAGTGATTTGATTGTACAGATGTAAGTTAAGCCTACTTCTTATGATCAGATCAAGGAACTACAATAGGGTGATAGTGAGTTAAACCAGACCATGCATGACATGATAGGAGGAAAAGAGACCAGAGTTTAAGTTTTTAAGATGATAAGGTGTTGTATTAGCATGACATGTTGTGTGTACCTCGAGATAGTGAGTTGAAAGAAAAGATTCTTATGGAAGTGTATGTATTGATGTATGCTATGCTTTCAGGAAACACTAAGATGTATATGAATCTCAAGAAGTTGAAATGGATGGTCAGATATGCAGAAGGATGTAGCTGAGTACGTGGTTAGAAGTAGTGTGTGCCAGTAGGTTAAGGCTGAACCCTAGAAATCTACAGCTACCTTGTAATTTTTTTTTCTATGCCTGAATGGGAATGGGAGCATATCACAATGGATTTTGTGATAGGGTTGCCCAAGACACCTAGAGGTTATGATTTGATATGAATGATTGTGGATAGACTAATTTAGTCTGCTTACTTTCTTCATATTAAGTCAACCTTTGATGTTTTGAAACTTGACTAAGATATACATGGATGGAATAATTAGGTCGCTTGGTAATCCAGTTTCAATCATATCATATTGAGATCCTAAGTTCACATCTAGGATTGTAGAAACAGTTGCATCGTGCTTCGGGCACAAAGATAAGATTCAGTACAACCTTTTTACTCGCATACGGATGGTCAGTCTGAGAGAACCATTCAGACTCTTAAGGACATGCTGAGAGCATGTGTTATGCATCTCAGTGGAAGTTGGGAAGAACATTTAAGTCTTATAGAGTTTGCTTAGTGTGAATGTTGAGTTTAGAAATACACAAACGATAATGGTACGGTTTGGGTATAAACCCAGACAATACAGATTTGGTAAATCATTAGGTGCATGATTTCAAAGAAGTACGTTAGCATTAAAATATACAAATAAACCTAGTTGCATGCTTCCTGTTATGTTAATGGGTATGACTTAACATTTTCATGAATTGGCACGTTTCTCTGAGATATTATTAGAAATTCCCAAGTACTATTAATTATTTGTGTTATGTTTTGTAAGCAACTCTTAATTGAGTTATGTGATGCACAAACCAGGAATTTGGTTAATATGCACGTTCTTCGAGAAATTTCAGATAATTGAAAAATATTACAGATGGTTTCTTATAGGTGAAGTAAACTACTCTTATTGATGTAATAAGATGTTCAATTACATGAATTCAGTATGTATGTGCCAAAATTGATTTGAGTTTGGAATATTTATGAATTTTTAATCTGCCTGCATGCATGATATAAAGATTACTCAGTAATTACAATGATTTTGAATATACTGCTCTGCCAGTTCTAGAATGATACCGTATTGTGATTTGAACTGCAATCAAACAGATGAGATAACGGAAACCCTAAGAGTAGGGTGTTGCCATGTGACTAGTGAATGAGATAACCCTAAGAGTAGGGTGTTGGCATGTGATGAATGAATAAGGCAAATGAAACCCTAAGGATAGGGTGTACGATGAATCAAGTATTTTGATAACAATTTTCATTATGAGATATGATGATGTTTAACAGTTAAATTGCATGATTTTATTTTAGTACCAAATTGACATGCACTCTGTTTATTTAAGAATTTTAGTTTGTCTGCATGTATACTATAATAATTTCTCGGTAATTACCATGAATTGAGATACTGTTATAACAATTCTAGAAAGACCATGTATTGTGGTTTGATCTGGAATCAGATCAGATGTGTCCTAGGTTGAAAGATCAGCGCATATGGTTGATCAGAGGATCAAGAAACTCAAAAATCGTGAGATACCTTTAGATAAGGTTTTGTGGAGAAACCACAACTTAGAGGAAGCCACATGGGAGTTTTGGGGTTAGATGTGCGTAACAAGTTTCCTTTTCTCTTTTAGGAATTTCGGGACGAAATTCTTATAAGGGAGGGAGATTGTTACGACCCATATCAGGGTTAGTCAATAAATACCTCGATTAGCGTGAAACACCTCAATTAGTGCTAACCACTCTATTAAACATCATGGATAATCATGATAAGCTAAGATGTGATTCAATAGTTGAGATTTAATCACCTGAGGCAATTAATGATAATTGCAGTATTAATAATTAATGTAATCAAGTTGAATAAAGTACTCCAGATGCAATTAATTTGTTGACCAGTAGTGACTAGCTTATAAGCATGGTTTCTCGCTTCTAGGTTGTAGTGGATTCCGTGCTTGAAAGTTTGCAAGAAAAATCATTTTATTTGGACCCCCGAGGCCATAGTTATGGCAATTGTAAGAATTTGGGACTGAAATGTAATTTTTCCATTATTAATACCTATTCATTTGGGTCGGCAACCTGTTGTCTATCTTCTTCCTGTTAATACCATCCCGATATAACAGGGTGAGCGACGCACACCCAGCAGCCATGGACCGATTAGGCAAAGAGGAATCGAGGCGATTTCGGGGCGATTTCTGCCCTTGGCTTCGTCCAACTACAACCCTACCTTCGTTCTCCTTCCTCCACCACCCCCTTCCTTCTTCCTCGTCTAGCTGCACCCTACTTGCAGGGCGACGCCCCCAAGGAGATGTGCGGTCGTAAGCTAGCAGTAGCAGCCGAAGGTTGAGCACTGACGGCCAGGAGTTAGCACGACGACGCCACCCTTCCTCCTTACCTCCTCATCCTTGCCCTAGCGGCACCCACCTACAATCCAACATGCTGAGCGCTCCTGTAGCTGTGGCCAAAGCAGCAGTAGCAATGGCCAGCAACTAGGGCTGGAGACCAGGATCCTCTTGGGCGTGAGAGCTGCACCAAGCAGCGTTAATGAGTTCGGCCAAGAGGCCTAATCAAGAATCAGCAGTCAATAGCCAAGTTCCAGCACCTTTTGAGCTAGACCTCCTACATGTACGTGTGTGCAGGTTACTGTTCGATTGCAGCAGATCGAGCAGGTCTGAATCGGGGTTCGTTTGGCGCACGAAAGAGCAAGGTAAGACCAGAACAGAGTTCGGTTTTGAGGATAGAACTAGAATCCGTAGTCTTAGCTTAAGACCTAGCTTTTAATTGAACCAATTCCAATTTTGTGCGTGATGAAACTATGCTACTGTCGTAACAGTGTTTTGATCGGCCGAATTAGGTGTGATTCGGCTGAGTTTCATTTATAGGAAATCGATCAGGGTTTTGATCGGCCAAGTTGCAGGTGGATCGGCCGAGTTTCCAGCTGATCGGCCGAGTTCCCAGATTGGTCGGCCGAGTTTCAGTACTATGAGTAGTAGTTCATTTAGAAATCATTATTTAACTCAAATTAAATGCTTAATTTCTTCTGTATCAGTTGGTATAACTTCTAAACAGTGTAATACATACAATAGAGTATGTTAGATTCATTGGAACTTGAAATACGCAATATGCTTAATGAAAATGATGAAATTTCCTGTATTATGGTTGCAATGTACTTGTTGATTTAAAAATGGATATTTAGCATGGAAACTGGATAAATGATACTGAATCATGTTTAAGGATGACAAATGTTATATATTTGCTTCAAGAAATGTTCAGAATGTGCATTAAGTATGGAATGTGATATTCTTGTTTTAAATGGTTATATGTTAATCAGTTAATAGACTTAGGTGCCCCAACACCGTAGAACCCCATTGCGCGGTCTGTACCTTTGGGGTGAAACGACCGATCTAGCCCTGAGTCTAGATGGTCGGTGACCAGTGTTCAACAATAATCCATGCGTGTGTCACGGTGGCACTGGAGTAATATAGGGTTATCCAACACCAACCAGTTGAGTAATTCTGGTGGTAACCCAGTGTTGACTCCCTGCGCCTGTGTACTCAGGTTAGAGGAGGAGTCTAGAGCACTCAGAGTTAGTGCAGTGAGGCCCTTGAGTGCCTAGGAACTGCAGTGAGGCCCTTGAGAGCCTGAGAGTGCTGTGAGGCCCTTGAGTGCCTGAGGCCCTTGAGAGCCTGAGAGTCCTGTGCAGACTAGGACGGGAAGTCAGACTTAGCATTTCCCGGGTGTGTCGCTAACTCTTGTACGGTGGGATCGTAGTTCGCTACAGATCTTCATATGTAGAGTGCATTGCATATGTTTGGGGCATAATAATATAAATATGTAATCATATAGGATCACAGTAAATTAATATTATCCGAACTTTTGTGCCAATTCATTATATATGTTTATTGGTTTAAATTATCTGTTGTTGCATAGAAATGCGATTATATTCTGTAATCTGCTATGTCATTAGAACTGCCCTGCTTGTATTGTATTTATGTTTATTTCAATTTTATAAACCTGATGAGTTGTTTAGTGATAGCTAAATGAAATGATATTCACTGAGCGAGTAGGCTCATACCTCTACTCAAAACATTTTCAGGTTATCAACATCACAGGAATCTGAAGGATCCGTTCAACCTAACGCTCGGTCTGTAGAAGGTTTATGTAGTTAGTAGTTAGAGGTCTCTTAGTCTTTCCCCTCAATCCTTGGGACATGGTGTGGGTGAGAGAGAATGTGTATAAATATGTAAATTAACTGTTATGCCTTATTTTATGTCGGACAATGTAATATGCTGTAGACTTTGTTTATATTACTAGTCAGTTTAATAAAAATGCTTCCGCAGATTGTTTAGCTTCATTTTACAGCATAAATCAGTTTATCTTTTTAATGTCTTTAAAATGGTTTAAAAAGTTATGAGAGGTTTGGCTTGTGAGTAATCCCTCCGTCGCGCCCTAATCTCGTGGATTGAGGTTAGTGTGAGATCGTGGTGTGACAGTATTGGTGGCCTGGAATGAAGAAGGATGTTGCAGAGTTTGTTCTGAGGTGTCATGTGTGTCAGGAAGTTAAAGCTGAACACCAGAAGCCTGCAGGAACAATGCAACCTTTACCCATACCACAGTGGAAGTGGGATCATGTTACCATGGACTTTGTTTTTGGCCTACCCAGGACAAACAAAGGACATGATTCCATTTGGGTAGTTGTAGATAGGTTGACTAAGACAGCGCATTTCTTACCTGTCAAAACAACCTATTCTGCTGAAAAGTTATCACAGTTGTATGTGCAAGAGATAGTGTGTTTGCACGGAGTTCCTGTCACAATAGTTTCTGACAGAGGTCCTCAGTTTACAAGTCATTTTTGGGAACAGTTACACAGAGCCTTAGGCACCAAGCTAAGGTTTAGTACGGCCTTTCATCCACAGACTGATGGACAATCAGAAAGGACCATACAGACCTTAGAAGACCTGTTGAGAGCATGTGTTCTCCAGTTTACCGGAAGTTGGGATCTACACCTAAGCTTGATAGAGTTTTCCTATAACAATAGCTATCAACATAGTATTGATATGGAACCTTATGAAGCCTTGTATGGTAGACGTTGTAGATCACCTTTGTGTTGGTTTGAGACTGGTGAGCATCAGTTGTTAGGTCCTGATCTTGTGCAGCAGACCACAGAGAAGATTAAAGTAATACAACAATAGATTAAGACTGCACAGGATAGGCAGAAATCTTATGCTGACAAGCGTCGTTGACCTTTAGAGTTCCAGGTTGGAGACAGAGTGTATCTCAAGGTCTCGCCTTGGAAAGGAGTCCTTCATTTTGGAAGGAAAGGGAAGTTAGCTCCTAGATTTATGGGGCCTTATCCAATCATTGAACGGATTGGAAAAGTAGCCTATAAACTAGAGCTGCCACCAAAGTTACAAAGGTTACATCCTGTGTTTCACATTTCTATGCTAAAGAAATGTCACCCTGATACTGAGTCAATTCTACAACCTATGGAGGTAGAATTGAATGATGATATATCTTATGAGGAAGGACTGGTGTCAATCCTTGATAACAGAATTAAAAAGTTAAAGAAGAAAGATATAAGCCTTGTGAAAGTTCTCTGGAACCACCGTGGTGTTGAAGAAGCCACTTGGGAACTAGAGGATGAGATGAGAAGGAAGTATCCTGCCCTTTTCTCTTAATATGTTTTATCGATTTCGGGGACGAAATCCTTGTAAGGGGTGGATAATTTGTAACATCCCTGACCTGGGTTATGAGTTAACCCTAGGTGTTTTTCCTAATTATGTAATTAAGATATTGGTGATTATCTTTTGGCATGTAATTAAGTTCCTAAGGAACATACTTTTCCTTTTCTGTCCCTTTTAAACAATTATTGAATTGATTGTTTTGTAATACAGGGACCTATGTGCAATTTACCCAGTTAGAAGGGTTAACTTGCAATTTGCACATGTTGAGATGTTCCTCTAATGTTGAGACATCATAAGAATGATTATGGTAAAGTTTGAGGGATTTCCCAAGCTTGAGCACCAAGGTGCAGCTGTGGAAGCAATCCCTGTGCTTGAAATCCTAAATTGGAGTAAAGTGCAATTTACCCAATTTGAGGGGTGCAACTTGTAAAATACACCATCTAAAATATCTTGTAAGACTCTTTTTATCATTTAGAGAAGAAATGATGAAGAAGTCACTTCAATTGAATAATCATATAATGAAAAACACCTTTGTGATTGAATAATCAAGGTGTAAATACTATAGCCCTTTTATGTGTGTGCTTTAGTAATAGGTTGATCTTCTTTGCCTTAATTTCTTGACCTTAGAAGAAGGTTGTCCTTAGAAATAAGAAGAAGGGACGAGCAAAGAAGAAAAGGAGGGACTTAGTTGAAAGTGAGGAAAACCTATGTGCCTATGTTGAAATTCCACCCAAGTATATAAGCCCTTTTCCTCACTTAGCAAAGGAATGTTTCTTTCATTCCCTTCACTGTTCCCCCTTGCTCAACCAACTAAGGAGAGCTCAGGAGCACAGGAGAACGACCAGGGGAGTGCAAGGTAGGTTGGATCCTTCCTTTTTGCTCGAATTCATGGATGAAACTCGGATTCAAGGTCAAATTCATGGCTAGCTCACTTAGCTCTATCTTTCAAGCCATCTCTTCTCAACTTTCCTTGGAGGATTCACCTTGGCCGACCTGTGGAACTTCTAGGACGCCATTAAAGGCTTGGAGCTCGAAAGCTTGGAGCTCAAGGAGCAAGCTTTAGGCGGGTTTTATAACTCTAAACCTATGCTTTGTTATATACATCTTTTCTATGCTTTTAGTTGCTAGTTCTTCTTATTCTCTATCTTCCCTTGCTTCATTGCAAGCAAATCCGTGAGGAACTGTTGCTGTTCTTGAGATAGAAGATGAGGGCGTTATTTCCTATGCTTATCCACAGTTTTCCACTTTACCATACGACCTCAACCAATTGCCCATACGGTTTATAAAACCGTTTGGTGGGCAAACGGTTTCAAGGTCGTATGAAGACATACGGTCTCAAGACCGTATGTCCGCATTGACCAAGCATGGACCGTATGGGAATCCTGTTCAAAATTATGTAGGTTAATCACCCACAAAATTTGAGAGGTTAACTCCAAAGGGATCGTGAGATATAAGCAAATCAATTAGCAAATCCAATTGAATTTAGTTCTGATTTTCAATCTGCTTAATTTGCCCTTTTTGGGCAAACGGTCTCAAGACCGTATAAGATGGTTGACTAAGCGTTCACCGTATGATATTACTGTTCATAATGATGTTAATTAATGACTCACCAAATTTTATGGACTAATTCCAAACGAGTTAAGAGTTGAAGGTTGATTACTAGGGCAAACCCTAATTGAAATCAGTGCTGAAATCACAATGAGCTAATTTGAGATTTTGGGTTGATTAGGCCAAACGGTCTCAAGACCGTTTGGGGAATCATCCAAACGGTCTCAAGAACGTTTGGTGACAACCCGAGACCATTTGGAGGTCTAGGGTTAAGGTAATTTGATCAATTGAGGGCCCAATTACAATGGGTTATTGAAATAATCAAATTGCTGATTTGTGACTTAATTAAGGTTCAACCCCTATCAAATCAATCTAGATTTTGATGAATTCTTGGGCAAACGGTCTCAAGACCGTTTGGAGGATATCCAAACGATCCCAAGACCGTTTGGGACAAGTTTGAGCCCAATTGGAGGTCAATTGATGGGTTCAACTTCAATTTGATTCACATTGTTGAGTGTTGATGGTTGAACGTTTATAGACCTTAATTGAACCAACTCCAACCCTAATTGGATATCAATTGAGGGTAAATTGAGTAACCAATTGGTTAAGGCTAACCCTAATTGTATCAATTGATAAGTGGTTAGCAATCTTGAGACCAATTGAAGGCTTCAACATAGGAAACCCTAATTGAGTTTACCCTTTGAATCACCTTGGAGGTCTATACGATCTTGAGCTTCTAGGTCCATTCGACCTCAAAACCGAATGAGGGCATTCGATCTCAAAACCGAATGAGGGCATTCGATCTCAAGACCGAATGAGGGCATTCGATCTCAAGACCGAATGAGGGCATTCGATCTCAAGACTGAATGAGGGCATTCGATCTCAAGACCGAATGAGGGCATTCGATCTCAAGACCGAATGAGGGCATTCGATCTCAAAATCGAATGAGGGCATTCGACCTCAAGATCGAATGAGGGTATACGACCTCAAGATTGAATGAGGGTATACGACCTCAAGATCGAATGAGGGCATACGACCTCAAGATCGTATGAAGGTTGAAGGTGTGAAACCTATTGAAGACTTTTGAGGATAAGTCTGCCTAATGCCTTGAAGGCTTAGATGGTTTGATGGTTGTTAAACCTAAACCATAATAATACCAAGAGACATTAAGGGTCAAATGGTTAGTAAATTAACCCATGATGATGATCAATGTGTAATTTGCTATAATGCTCTTAAAAGGTTCAATTGAGTGAAACCTTGTTCTAATCAAACCCTAATCACTCAATAGTGGTGATTTGGTTTATGTTAATCAAAGTGGTCTTAACCCAACCTGATCTAGAGTGGTGTTATCACCATCTACTAGTAAGAGGAGAGAGAAAGTATCATAAGAGAGAGAAAGTACCCGTTTATAGTGGAAACTTAAGTAAAGTACCTTCAATTCACATGAATGTGCATGATTAAGGTATGATCCACCTATGTGAGATCATGGAAACCCTAATTATGATATATGATGAATCTTAAAGCTAATTTGAGAGAATCAATGATGATGTTCCTCATACATGACAATGTTATGAGTTCAACTCACCATAATGTGAATAGTAAACCCTAATTCAAGGGTGATGACATGTAATGTGAATAGTAAACCCTAATTCAAGGGTGATGACATGCAATATGGGTAGTAAACCCTTATTGATGAGAATCAGGGAACTTAGCTCTTATAGTAAGAGTGGAAAGTGTATTTCTTGTTTTGAATTACCTTTATCAGTTGAATTAACCATGCAGGTTCTGATATGAAGATGATCATATCCAGGTATGGATGATGATGCTATATTCATTGAAAGCATGTTGTTAGCTTTATGAATAGTAAATTATCTTGATGCCTAGTCAATGGCAACCTATGAATTAAATGGGTTGTGAGAGCCATAAATACCATCAAGGTCATGCTTTAGAGATGACTTGTGATGAATGTATTGAGAAATGATGATTGATGAGAGTTAGGCTTGTTACATTTAGTATTCTCCTTTCATAGTTGTTATGCTAATGTTATTGTTTGAAGAACAATGTATGATGTTAAAAGAATACTGAATGTACCTAACTAATCAAGTGTAATGTAGAAGCCCAGATCATAGATCCATCATTGTTAGAGATCAAATGATGGTGAAACATGTTTTCCTAAGGGAACTCCTGGATCACATACTTTTGAGTATGTGGGGTATATGGATGTGTAGAACCTTACATCCTAGTGTAGGTGTTTGATGTAGATGTGTAATCCATCAATCCTTCACTATAATCCCATACCGTATCAGTGGATGGTAAACATGAAACCTCTTGATGACGAAGAAAGCACAGATATCTGTATCAGTGGAAGATAAACATGAAATCTCCTGATGACGAAGAGAGTACAGAACGCCACTGTAACTCTAAAATAGCAAAGGACCAGATTACCCTGGCAAGCTATTATAGTAGAGACACGAGATGTCCTACAAGTAATCCTCTTACTGACTGAGGAAGGTGAAGGTCATGAGAATCCGGCTCTTTCGATGACCTAGTATGATACCGAGGCACTTAGCAGTGATTGGTTGGAGTATGAGTGGTAAACCTCATCTCCACAGGGCATAAAAGTAATGTTTGAAAAACATAATCCACAGCGTAGCATACCTGTTAGAGATAACTACGAGTTGATTGATTGATGTTACACTGTATAGTGCAAATGTATTCATGTTTTATAACTATTGAACTCATGCTTACTATTATATCCGATGTTGGATACTTTGAAGCTTTTACTGCTTAAGTTATTCTTTGAGATGTTATTATAAAGCTTCTGGCGGAGAGTTATAACTCTCGCTGGGAAAATTATGTAAAATTGTCTCACCCTGTAGACTTCAACTTTTTAGGTGGACGTCGAGGACGGAGGAACAGGTCTACAAGTGACCAGTCCCAGCAGCAGCAGCACCAGGAGCAGCAGTAAATCTCAGGTGGAGATTTAGCCTGCCATGTGGTGTAGTTAGAGTCAGTCCTATGTGTCCTCTGTACTCTCAGGTTTTGGAGTCTTTTGGTCTGAGATTTTGGTTATGAGTTCTTGAGATTTTGTATCATGTTGTATATAATTACTCAAGTAGTAATTATCTGAGATGTAAACAGTTTATCTCCTTTTATGAAGGAAGTTTTATGGTTTCAATGCTTTATCTCAAAAAGTTTTAATTTCCGCTGATTTTTGGTATTCCGCTGCTAATCGAATCGCTTCCGCTAAGTTTAAATCGTGTTTATATCGTGGTTTGGAGATCATAGCCCACAGAGATCAGCACCGACAACAGCTTTGAGGTGCCAACACGTGAAATTGACCGAAGAGGACGCAAGAGGGGGCGCCGAAGGTCGATTCTGGAGCGGGAGATGCAAAGTGGGGCACCATAGTTGGGGTTTCGAAAAGTGTCCGCAATGGCTTCTTGGGGGTTGAAATAGGCGTTTTAGCCTTAGGGTTTAATGGGTGCTAAGTAATAGGTCGTTGGACTCGGCAGGGAGAGGGGAGGCCGTTGGCGAAGAAATCACGAAGAGTCATTCAGTCTAGCACGAGGGAGAGACCAGGGAAATATCCTTGTACTATGCCCCTGGCGCCCAAGAGAAGCTCGGAGGTAGGGGACGACTGAGTCCCGCTACCTAAACTGGGCCGCTCACAAGAGTTGAACCGGTCCTTGGACCAAAATCCAGACAGAGACAAAGAAATTAATAAAATCGACCAAGCTTTAGGGTAAAACATATAAAATCTATTAGGGTCCAATTAAGGGTGTGTTTGATGTCCAAATGACCCCAAATTTTGAGGGTTAACTAATTAAGATGTGAGGAACTCAATTATGGGCTTAGATTTGGATTTTGAGGTTACTATAGCTATAATTTAACCTTTGTGCATTAATCATTCAATTTATGAAATGAATTAGATCTAATGGTCAAAGGTGGTCAAATCTTCCACCTATACTCGATCCTAGTCTTGTATGATACCCAAGTCTATCCTAATTCACCAATCTAGGGTAAAGTAATATAGATTATCATTTTTTCTTATAAGTTAGCTAATTGAGGTATTAAGCTAGCAATTCCACATGCCTTCAACTCTATGGAACCCAACTCAAGTCAATCTAGGGTTTGATGGTCAAAAGTTATCTAATTCAATGTAAAGTATGAAAAATGATCTCCATGATGTATTTATCAAAGTAAGGATTAAAGAAAAAGGAAATGATGTTTTGTACCTGGAATTGAGGATGTTATAGATTTTCTCTCTTGATCTATCATGATTGTTCTAGAACCTACATTTACCTACCTTGATTGAGAATTTTATAATACAAACAATATGATATAATATAGACTTTTTCCTTCTTCTCTTCTTACTTTTCCTATGTTTCTTATTTAATGCTCACTATTTTCCCTCGATGGCTTCCCCCCTTATCATTTCACGTATATATATAACCACCAAGGGTTGCGATTGCCAATCATCACCAATCTCTTTGAAGCCATGTTTCATTGTGTTTTCTTGGTTGGGTATGATCTCGCTTTGGAAGTAGCTGAGTCCACTTGGCAAACCTTCTTGGTACATTACCGGTAAAACTAGCAACCATGTTTCCATCTCTCACCCACATATTCTATTATTTGTGTTTTCAAAAGATGACCCTATATGTTTATTATGCTTTACTATGTCTTGTCCTCTAATTGGGGTTGAAAGGGTGTCACGTTCCAGTATCCCCTAACTCTGATTTCATGATTGTGGTGGCGTGCAAGAGGAATCAAGAGAGCCTTTGTTGGTTGTCAATCTTTGTGATTATTTTAAGACTAAAATTCCAATCACAGACCCAACACTGTGTCTTTTGCATTTATTTATTGTTGTATTCTAAAAGTTGTATCCCTGGTCTGGCAATGGTCTGCTATTCTGTAGGATCTCCTCTAGATTCTTCCTTCTATTAATGGATTTATTCATTCTATCCATGTTTGGATTCGTCTCCATTTCATGTTTTAGGTATCATCTTGTTTGTACACTTGATATCTTTCATTTCTAGTTATTTTAATCAGAGTCGTAAATTTCAAATTGTGTGTCATGTCGGTGGTTTTGGTGTGTGGTCTGGCACACCTGGTGGATAATACTAGTCATACTTGTCAAAACCACTAGTGATCTCTTTTGATCGCTCTTTACGTGGGATTCTGAGTTTGAACTGCTTCTATCGAGCTTTTTCAAGATCTAAACTTCTATTACCAAGCATTTTATGACTCTGCCAATTGATTTAGTTTTGTTTCTATTACACATACAGGAGCTTGTTCATCCTTTTTCGCCTGTTTCAATAAAAATTACATTGTGTTTGGTCAATTTTGTAAAAATTGTATCTTTTGTTTTGGTTGTCCAAAAATTAAAGTAAAATATGTTTTGAAATCAAAAAAATGTATTCTTTCAAATAAAAATAATTTGACGCTTGATTTTGAGTTTTTGAAAATTTGTTTTTAAGAATAATTTAATTAATTAAAAATCACTAAAAATTCCTCTAAAAGCCCATATCTTCAAAATACATAAAATTATATGCTATTTTAATCAGAAAAAACCTAATAAAGATAGTAGTGGTGGTTTCATGACCTAAATCAAAAGTTAGTAACTTTGGGGTTTTAAGTCCTTAATGAATGAATACAACGCTAATACATGAACATGATTATGCTATTAGGGGAAAGTGGACTCTGATCTTGATTAGGGATCTGAAAGTGGTTTCTAGGACTTTAAAGAATAAAGGTATATGCATCTACACCTTCAGTTGGGAAATTTTATTATACCTTTACCTATGTTCCCTAATGAGGTTTAATTTGACCTAATCCATTGTTCTTGAAAATTAATTTATTTATGCCTCAAAATTAGTCATAGCATTGTCTTGTTTGGGTTTAATACCCCACTGCCTTGTTACATAAATTCTTTGATTAATCTTGCCATAACTCTTTTGCTAGCATGTAGTTATATGTTCTATTTAATTTTAAAGTAGCGGTACTTATGTACAACCACCCACAGAGGGCATGCATATAATTGACCTAGGGGAATGTTTGTATTCTTCCCAAAATATTGTGTAGGTGACTGGGAACATTTTATTCTCCCCTCACCAATAGATTAGAGGTTTGGTAGGTGCCTAAACCCTACTTAATTAGGTAGACATATTAATTTACATGCAAATCCTTTATTTATATTTGTTATTGGCAAGTTTCTTTATTTAAAGCCTCATACTCTTGATGTATCATATTTTGATGAATCCCTAGCTTGATTTACTTGTTATAGTTATCTTTTCACCTTTAGTATAGTTTAGTGGCACATACTTTTATTTTCCTTCCCTTTTGTTGGGTGCTTTCCCAACCACCCAGATGTGGAACAAAGTGATGGATAAGGCATGAAGATCTTAGCATTGGCATGGACTTACCTGATGGATATGTTGCTTGGAGACAAAAGTGGAGTAGTCTAGACTTCCCTCTATCTAGATCCTAGTTGTATATGATGATGTAACCCTAAAAGGGAGATTTTTGATGTATTTTGTACAATCTTTATGAAGTTGAATATAGTCAGAAAGAAATTTATTCCACTTCTTTCCAATGTGTTTTGTTTACCATATTTTAGTAGAGGGTGGTTTATCCCACTCTTTACAACATGATATCATATCCCATGGTAGTCGAAAATCTGACTATTTCAGTTTGTCTCCCTAGTTAGAAACCTTAGATTTGCATATTTTCCCTTAAGTTACATGCTTACCTAGATTTGATCTATGTTGATAAAGGTTGATTTAGGATCCTATAGTTTCCCCTTAGAGTCTTAATGAACAAAAATCTAATATACTCATAATTAAATTATGCATAACTTTATGTTGGTTAGATTTGCCTTTAGGCAACTATTAGGGCATGAAGTTGAAGCGAAGCTGTCTAGAATGGATCAGGTTCTAGGGGTTGGCAATATTTTCCTCCGTGCCACTTGCTTGGTTTACGAGGACTCCCAGATCCATATGATACCGGCCTGGCATGAGCTAATACGAATTGTCCAAAATAGTTTGCTTTTAAGCAATAGTAACCTTAGAGTTCTATGTTGTATATCTTTGGGTATCCTAATAGTTTGACTTAAGTTTCACATGTATGTTGGTTTCTCCTAGAACCCTAATATGATAACCTTATGACTTGTTTGAGGATGAATACCAAGATAGTTTCCTTATGTCCCTCAAACCACATGCTTGGATAGTTTATTCCTAGAACCTAGCCTTTGAAGTTTGGTGTTAAGTGAGCTATCAGAGTGCGCAGTGGAAGCGTGATGGATCTTGTATAAAGTTTAGTAGACTTATCCTTTAACCCTAGTTAGTTTGGCTTGATAGGTCAAACCCTTTAAAGGGTGGAGTATGGTTAGGTTGATGATGTTCGAGTGGTTAGATTTCGAGGACAAAATCCTCTTTAGGGGGATGGAACCCTATAGCAACTTGAAGTCTATCTAATCTATGTTTAGAAACCCTAATCCCTTGGATAGGAGGTTAGTATGCTTAGATCCTCAATTTTTTTACCAAACAAGCTATAGGCGTAACCCCAATGTGCTTGTTTATATATTAATGAACATATAATAGTCATGTAATGAATAATTCATATGTTCAAATCCTAATGGATAACCAATGCACATAATAAGAGTAAGTCACATATTAATATGAAATTATGGATCACATGATGCTAACCATGCCATAAACCCTAATGATATGATGAGTAAAATAATTATAACATAATTTGGAATTAATGCATGCTAAGGATGAATAAGTGAGATAAAATGGTCATGTTGACCTAAACCCTAAGTTGTAATAACCTAACCCTAATGAATGCATCCTTAATTTTTTTTATCAGTAAGCATGGGCTCTCTTTCATTACTCAACTATCAAGAAATTTGTACAAGTGGGATATGATCTAAAGATGATCTATCTGTACAATTAGACTTTGAGAAGTATTGAAAACAAGATAGCAGATACGATTAGCATCTGCCTTTTTCCCTTCAAAAATGGTGTTGTTTCTAGCAATCCACAGGTATTAGATGAGGTTGATAACCAATAGTTTGTCTTGTCTTCTGTTCAGCTGGAGCATATCGTTCAGATTTCTCATTGGGTATTGTAAATGAGGAAGAGCCTTATTCCATAAACTTTGTGAGAATCGGCAGTCCCAGAACAGATGAATCTGAGTTTCTTCTTCACTTTCACACAAGATGCACCTGGAAGCAATGTTGATTCCTCTTTGTTTCAATGAGTCCGCAATCATTAGGTTAGAGTGGAAGTATTTCCACATAGTAATTGTGAATCTTCTCAGAGCATTGGATTTCCACATCCATTTAGCCCACTTGAGTTTGGTGTGTTTTGTTCTGTTTAGTTCCCATGCTTCTCTAAATGAGTTCTTCGAGATCCCCTGAAGAAAGCATTGGTCTTCTTTGTGGATTTGGATGTGTTGGCAGAGGTCTACGAGCGGCTGAATCCCTCTGTAGTTTGGTAGATGCCATTTGCCATCAGCAATGATGGCGTTGAGAGATTGGTTCTCTGACAACCCATTCTTCAACTTAAGACCTAGTTCAACAAATTCACCTAGAAAGTGGCCATTTATCTAAGGATCATGCCACAGTTTGGTCTTGTGTCCCTCCCCTATTAGGTAGCGGACCATAGGAAGAAGATGGTCCCTGTGTCTGAGTAAGTATTTCCAGAACCAACTGTGCATTAAGGAATGCATCTTTAATGCTTTTCATGATACATTAATGTTGTTAAGTGCCATACTTTGATACACATAAATGATATATATATATATATATAATCATCTGTTCACATATTTATCAAGTCATCTATATGAAATGCAAGTTACCTTGTTATCTAATACACATGTGATTAGTCACTTAATGTGAATCAATTCATTGATAAGTAATTTGTCTCACCCTGATCATTAAAATACATGTAATGACTTCAATATGAATATGAAGTGATGGGATTCACATGAATGTGCAAAGTCAATAATATAAATGAATAAATATGGGGAACGATTAATGATGCCATCAATATGAGAAATAAAGATAATGTGACATTTTGAAAACGCTAATATGAATATAAGTGACTAATGTGACATTAATTGGAATAATTGTATGCTTAACCACAAATTGAATAGAATGTCTTAATTCATGTAAAATAATTTGTTAAAAATTAATACGGTGATAATATAAGGATGTTGAAGTCTAAGCTCAAAATACTAATGATATTGATAAAATATAATATTGAATATTGAGATAACTGAGTAACCCCTGATTGTGATAAAATTCCTAGTAAGGTAAATGAGAAATATACATATGTATATATATAATGTTACATGGATGATAATGAAATATAACCCTTTTGGCAATAAAGTGTATATGACATGATGTAATTAATATAATGATGATAATGTGAAATCATAAAGAGTATAATGTTAATGAGCCAAAAATGTAAATAGTGTTAAATCTCCCAAAAAGAACATCTTAATAATGAAACCCTAGGGGGTCCTTGAGAACCTGACCTAGGAGAAGATGCTTGTGAAGTTTCTAAACTCTCAAGTTGCATAGTTGATGTATAAGTTTTGGTGGAAGCTTTGTGTTTGGAGGAAACAACCTGATGTTTTGTGATGTGAGGTTGTACACTCATCCTTCCCTAATTGCTAGTGATTTCGGGGATGAAATCCTCTTTAAGGGGTGGAGTGTTGTAACATACCAAGTTCTTGACTTTTTACCTTTTTGGCCCTCTTTCTCATATTTTCCTTTCATTTATATCCTCTTTGGACTTTCTTTTTAATTTGTGGAGAATGTGATGGTTTAATGAACATTTGTTCACCTTTTCACCAATATTTGGGTTTATGCACAAATACCTCAATGGAAGCTTAGTAATGGGTTTAATATATAAAATGTCCACTTAAGTGATAAAAAGAATAAATAAATCCATCCTAGAACTTTCTAGTGCTTTTTAGAATATGAAAAAGAAAGGAAATCCCAAAATATACAAAAAGGAGATGGTGAATGTAATAATTGGAGATAATATGGGATATAATGGATAAAAGGAGATAATGAGGAATATATTGTCTCAAAAATCATAAGTGGAAAACCATGAAGATAATTTGGATATCAATCTCAATTTCTTGACTTAAAAGAAACTTAAGGGCCAAGTATCACCTAATTTGGAAGATAAAAGCATATATTAAACTCTTTATTAAAAGAGAATAGGAGATAAGCCAATAAGGTGAAATAAAATATCTAATATTCTCAAATTGGAAAAATAACTCCAAATTTGTAATATAATCATGGAAATAAGCTTTTGGGCAAATTTGCATCTAATTTGGACAATGTTTAATATTTTATTTTATTCAAGAGAGAGAAAATAACTTAAAGACCAAAAAATTTAAATATATGTTGAAAAAAATTAATTAATACCAAAATCATGTTCTACAAATTTAGCATTTATTATAGGACAAGTTTTACATTTTTATAAAGTTTCTAGATGCCTCTAATAAATTAAAAGGATAAATAAGTGATAAATTTAAATAAATTAAATAAAATAATAAAAATCTTCAAAAAAATAAAATAATACCAAATTCGTGTTATACACGTTAAAATAGATCATTGGATGAATTTTGACACAATTTGGAAAATATTTTATGTGGAGGTGAATTTAGGAGAGAGAAAGTGTGCAAAACCTTCAAATCATTAATTAAAATAACAAACAAATAAAGTTAATAACAAATTCATGTTCCATATATTTTGTTTTGCTTGAGAGTGAAGTTTCACATTAATTGATAATTATATAAGTCTCTAATATATTAAGAAAGAGAAAATATGAATTACTTTAAAGGAATTAAATAAAATACTTAGAATCCCCAAAAATGAAAACTAATGTTACAATTGGAATCTACATGTATTAAATAGTATAGGGTTCAAATTTTATATTTAATTGGTTAATTCTTGCTCTCCTGTCTAGATTATGAAATAAAATTAGAATCTATGTCTGATATTCTAATTATTTAATCATGTATTTATTTCTATAAAAGTTTCAAATTTATGTACTTGTCATACATATTTTCTCTCTTGATCTATCACGATTGTTCTAGAACCTACATTTACCTATCTTGATTGAGAATTTTATAATACAAACAATATGATATAATATAGTATTTTTCCTTCTCCTCTTCTTACTTTTCCTACGTTTCTTATTTAATGCTCACTATTTTTTCTCGTTGGCTTTCCTCCTTATCATTTCATGCATATATATATATATATATATATATATATATATATATAGAGAGAGAGAGAGAGAGAGAGAGAGTCAAGCTAGAATACACTTGAGTGTACGGATCGCATGAATACACTCAAGTGTGTTTGCATATCAAGACTATTTTTTGTAAAATATAAACTATTGATCTTCACCATCATACTATAACAGGCTACATACAAATTTTGAGCCCATTTGGATGAGTGTAAGTCACTCATCCAAGGGCAACAAAATCGACGTGCGAAACTAATTTGAAATGCATAATTTTTTCGGTCTTCATAACATGAACTATAAATATCCAAATGTGCTCAAATTTTGCGTATGAGTTGTTCACAAGATGTTTAAGAAGATCAACGGATTAGATTTTCAAAAAAAAAATTTGCATCATGAAAAACTACTTGAGTGTATTCCACTCCGGATACACTCGAGTGTATTCTAGCCTGACTCCGGATACACTCGATTGCCAATCATCACCATTCTCTTTGAAGCCATGTTTCATTGTGTTTTCTTGGTTGGGTATGATCTTGCTTTGGAAGTCGCCGAGTCCACTTGGCAAACCTTCTTGGTACGTTACCGGTAAAACTAGCAACTATGTTTCCATCTCTCACCCACATATTCTATTATTTGTGTTTTCAAAAGATGGTCCTACAAGTTTATTATGCTTTACTATGTCTTGTCCTCCAATTGGAGTTGAAAGGGTGTCACGTTCCGGTATTCTTTAACTCTGATTTCATGTTTGTGGTGGCGTGCAAGAGGAATCATGAGAGCCTTTGTTGGTTGTTGATCTTCGTGATTGTTTTTAGACTAAACTTCCGATCACATATCCAACATTGTGTCTTTTGCATTTAGTTAATGTTGTATTTTAAAAGTTGTATCCCTGGTCTAGCAATGGTCTGCTATTCTGTAGGATCTCCTCTATATTCTTCCTTCTATTAATGGATTTATTCATTCTATCCATGTTTGGATTCGTCTTCATTTCATGTTTTAGGTATCATCTTGTTTGTACACTTGATATCTTTCGTTTCTAGTAATTTTAATTAAAGTCATAAATTTCAAATTGTGTGTCATGTCGGTGGTTATGGTGTGTGGTCTGGCACACCTGGTGGATAATATTGGTCGTACTTGTCAATACCACTAGTGATCTCTTTTGATCACGCTTTACGTGGGATTCTCTGTTTGAACTGCTTCTATCGAGCTTTTTCAAGATCTAAACTTCTATTACCAAGCATTTTATGACTCTGTCAATTGATTTAGTTTTGTTTCTATTATACATACAAGAGCTTGTTCGTCCTTTCTCGTCTGTTTCAATAAAAATTACATTGTGTTGGTCAATTTTGTAAAAAATGTATCTTTTGTTTTGGTTGTCCAAAAATTAAAGTAAAATATGGTTTGAAATCAAAAAAATGTATTCTTTCAAATAAAAATAATTTGACGCTTGATTCCGAATTATTTGAAAAAGTATTTTTGGGAATGATTTAATTAATTAAAAATCACTAAAAATTCCTCTAAAAGCACATATCTTCAAAATACATAAAATTATATGTTATTTTGATCAGAAAAACCTAATAAAGACACTATTGGTGGTTTCATGACCTAAATTGATGGTTTGTAGAAAAGTTGGTAACTTTGGGGTTTTAAGTCCTTATTCAATGAATACAATGCTAATACATGAACATGATTATGCTATAAGGGGGAAGTGGACTCTGACCTTGATTAGGGATCTGAAAGTGGTTTCTAGGACTTTAAAGAATAAAGGTATGCACATCTACACCGTCAGTTGGGAAATTTTATTATACCTTTACCTATGTTCCGTAATGAGGTTTAATTTGACCTAATCCATTATTCTTGAAACTTAATTTGTTTATGCCTCAAAATTAGTTGTAGTATTATCTTGTTTGGGTTTTATACCTCACTGCCATGTTACATAAATCCTTTGATTAATCTTGCCATAACTCTTTTGCTAGTATGTGGTTATATGTTCTATTTAATTTTAAAGTAGCGGTACTTATGTACAACCACCCACATAGGACATGTATATAATCGCCCTAGGGGAATGTTTGTATTCTCCCCAACATATTGTGTAGGTGACTGGGAACGTTTTATTCTCACCTCACATATAGGTTAGAGGTTTGGTAGGTGCCTCAACCCTACTTAATTAGGTAGACATATTAATTTATATGCAAATCCTTTATTTATATTTGTTATTGGCAAGTTTCTTTGTTTAAAGCCTCATACTCTTGATGTCTCATCTTTTGATGAATTCCTAGCCTGATTTACTTGTTATATTTATCTTGTCACCTTTAGTATAGTTTAGTGACACATACTTTTATTTTCCTTCCATTTTGCTGGGTGCTTTCCCAACCACCCAGATGTGGAGCAAAGTGATGGATAAGGCATGAAGATCTTAGCATTGACACGGACTTACCTGATGGATATGTTGCTCGGAGACAAAAGTGGAGTAGTCTAGACTTTCCTCTATCTAGATCCTAGTTTTGTATGATGATGTAACCCTAAAAGGGAGATTTTTAATGTATTTTGTACAATCTTTTATGAAATAAAATATAGTCAGAAATAAATCTTTCTTTCCAATGTGTTTTGTTTACCATATTTTAGTAGAGGGTGGTTTATCCCACTCTTTACAAGACAAAACGACATTGGCATGAAGAAGGGGTGAGTGTAGGAGACTATTAACTTGAGCGAAAAAAAGTCCTGAACAAAGTCAGGGTGTTCCTCTCTACTGTTCACATCTTGGGGTGTCTACACGAACCCCTTACATAAGCACTAGGAGGGGGGATGCACCGATTGGGTTTCAATGGAGTCTCAGATTCACCACCAATTGGGAAAAGACCCAAAACCTCATGGTAAAGGCGGAAATAGGATAAGATCAAGTTTGATTTTCTCTTAATTCAATGGGATTGGTCCTGGACAACTGTGGTATGGGGAGAGAAAGGGGAGTTGGAGAGGGATTGGTTTACTGTAGCTGAGTTTCCCTTTTAAGCATGAGGTGGAATACGACCTCCAGACTATAAATCTAGGATCTGAGGGTCAGTAGGTCGTGCAACACATTAGTGGGTCGGGCCTAAGCCCGTGTCATATTTAATGTGACATATATTATCATCCCAATATGAACTGCCTTACTTTATGAAGTTTAGAAAACCTATAACTTCTTCTCCTCAACTTTGATTGCTCCCAAGTTTGGATATGTTCATCGTTATCCTATAATCTCTCATTGGGACAAGTTTGGTATCAAAGGATCCTTCTGGATACTCTTTTCTCTCTCTCCAAATAAGGAAACATAATTAATTATTACAAGTTGGTCTCTCATCCTTCACGATCTTCTGTAGGCTTCTAGGAGCATCCTTTTGTGATGAAATTTAGAGAGTAACTCACTAATACATTCCCAAACTAATATTTAATTTTTGAGATTTATTGAGACAACTCTTAAATATGGAATCTACTCAGGTATTTATTTAAAACAATTACCCATATCATATGGAAAGTCTTTTTTATCTCAAAATTTAAAATTACCTTAGTTTCCTTACTATAATTGATTGCTCCAAAAGTCAGATCAGATTATCTTTATTTGATGCCTCAAAACTTGTTTTGAAAGATATGATTAGATAATTACTCTATTAACTATCTAAATTACAAATTATCTTACCATATCTTGAAAACTTGCTTATCCTTTCATATTTCAATTATCTAACAACTCATAAAATCATTATTCTTCATTTATGCATGATTATTTTTATTTCTTAAAGTTGTGCCACCAAGACTTATTTGTAAATCAAATAGTCTCATGGACCACACTTGGATTATGGATCGAAACCAAGGGGATTCAAGATAACTTCATTTTTCAAAATTGCTTATCAACTCGAGCATCATATTCATATAATTCAAATTTAATTAATTTGAGAATCTTACATCCACATTGACACAAACCCTATCTTCATGTACAAAAGAAACATATGTAGAGATTGTTAGGTCAAACCGAATATGTAAATTTGGGACAAGTTATATAGGCCGAAACATGGACCGAATCAATCTAACTTGGTCTGATACTCACCTCTATATATAAGCCCCACAACACTTAATATTTACTTATAGAATAAACGACTCCATATGTAACCGTAAAACAACATCGTATATTACATCCCACCAACCTCTACAACTTTTTATATATATCACATTAGAAGTAATCCGAAACGCATCCCGCCTCCATGCGTTGTAGGACTAACTTATGAAAATACATCGTTAATTTGTTATTCCGCAAAACAAACAAAAACATTGCATATAGTATTTCCTACACCGTTTCTTATAAAGTGTAGATATATAATACTAGGGCCTATTTATTTAAATTGAGTAAAATTTGATCAATAACTAATTATCCATATGGTTCATTCCGATTGAATATTTTTTCGTATCAAAATTTTAGCTGTTCCATCAGTTTGACTTATTTATTTCAATTAATTGATTAAAAGTTAATATGTTGATTTAAATATATTCTATTTAGTTAGCCAAAGTAATTGATAACTCATAGTTTACAAAATTGAAATATCCCCCCCCACATATATATATATATATATATATATATATATATATATATATATATATTGGTGTTTTTATTTCAATGACCCCTCATTTATATATTAATCAAGTTTTTACGAAATACATAATATTATATTTATATACAATACTGAATCGATCACAATTTTGCGAGTACTTTCAAACAATAATATTAAAGGGCGTTGTTTGGTTAACTAAATCAACAAACCAAATTAACCATAAATCGTAATCGTAATCAAATTAACCGATTCTAGTTTGATGACGTTAAAATCTCAAACTAGAACTAACTAATTAATTGAACCGAATTAACCACTAAAAATATCTATAATTATAGAGTTTGTTATGATATATTGCAACCCAAGATCAATATATCTATACTACTATAAAAAGAATGAGTTCATACTGCGCTCTCCTTGATTCTCTCTCTTCTCACAATCTTTTTCAATTTTTTTTTATATTTTTTCTATTTTTTTTCTTCTTTCGTGATAAAATCAGTTGCCGCAAACCTCTCAACTTTGCTGTCACATTCCTTCCTTCAAACGTACGAAATCAATACACAACACGTTTTCAATTTTTCTACAAAACAGTTACGAGAATTACCATTATCCTTTTGGCAAATTTTATTTTTAAATATTTAATATAAAATAAACACGTTCAATGGGACACATGCATGTGCATGTGTGTGTTAACTAGTAATGTGAAAAACAAGGATTCACATCCTCTGTGTCCCACAAGATAATGTGCTCAACAAATTTCGGTCATACACTCCACTACGAGGTCCATAGACTAAGGGACCACATGTTTCGGCATAGAGGTATAAAGATGGGTACAATGTTTTCCGGGACAAAGTGC
Organism: Alisma plantago-aquatica; assembly: GCA_963693085.1. Taxonomy (NCBI): domain Eukaryota; kingdom Viridiplantae; phylum Streptophyta; class Magnoliopsida; order Alismatales; family Alismataceae; genus Alisma; species Alisma plantago-aquatica. The sequence goes on from OY856410.1 coordinate 876,615,322, forward strand.
CCAACAAATCTTGATCATACACTCCTCTATGAGCTTCATAAACTTAGGAATCAAATGTTGTGGGCGTAGTGGTGGGCACAAAGAATGAATACCGAAGATTTAGATAGAAAAACAAAAGATACAAATTGCTTCTAACTTCTCTCGCGACCTTTTATAATTAGGAAAATCGAAACATACACTTGTCGTACATATTACTAAAAATGTATTTTAATCATGTTTCTAACAAAATTATTAAAACCTGAAATTCTGAAAATAAAATTGAGTTTTTTTTCCAAAACCCCCTCTCTTTTGCCTAAATTCCAGTCAAACCCCTCACTTTTAAGGAATCCTTACTTACCCCCTATCTTTCATTCAGAATTCTAAATAACCCCCACGTGCCATTTGATCTACCCACTCCTGGTTGACCACACCACTAACAAATTCTAGGACGGAACTGCCCGTTAAAATGCAACCTTTGTATGTGTTCATAGATGTAGCAAACCACATAATATATATGCTAATTGTACAAGGTGTAGATAACGTAGCTTCTACAGTAACTAACAACTAAAGTAATAGACGTAGCTAATCTATTTCTTTACATATTACATAAACGTTAACATATTACATAAATTACATAAACATTATGTAAATTTATGTAGAAGATGAACTAGACATTTTGTATTCATTTAGTACAATTTCTATAGCAATTTTATTTGGGTAACATAAGTTATAGGCTAAATGTATAGATGTAGATAACGTAAGTATACGCAAACAATAACTACACTAGATGATAATTGAAATAAATACTAGCTAAATATTTTTCTACATAATACATATGCATTGGTATAATGCAGCACACGTTGGCTAATAATGCGCTTTAAATGATTTTTACATGGCCGAAGCAGCCTGAGGCCTAAGAATTTTACACACAGGGAGTTATAAAGTGATGTTTCCCCCGAGCCGAGGATCGAGACAGTTCATCTAATTTAAAAAAATACATAATCTTAATAATGAATAAATTGGTATTTCATATATATTTAGCTCGTAATTATAACTGATAGTTTTCTGTGATTTTGAATAGGCGTTTGATCATCAAACAAAGCTAACTTGAATAAATATGTGATTGGTCTTCATCAATTTAGCTAACTACATGTAGGCACGAAGTATATACATTTGAAATGGGCAATACAATGTCTTAATCTAAATGTGCATGAATTTTATCCCATCTATTTTAAAAATCCGATTTAGATTTGGGTATGTGCATGAAAATATGAATAGGAGAAATATGCATACGAAAAATAAATGTATTACGTGCATGCACACACGCATGGTTGTGGGCGTGGGGTGGCGCGTGTATGCTTGTGTGCACATGCACTATTTTACAAAAATGTATTCATCATTCAGTCTGGTCATCAATGAGATGTAGTCTGGGGCTCAAGAATTTTACGCCGACTCGAGGGGTTATTAAGTGGCCTGCATACAAGACATATTTCCTCAATAAAATAGTATATCTTCTAAAACTATAGTATATTTACTAAAACTTCATACATTGTTTTAATTTGATTGAATAATATTATTATCAATTTTTTATAGTATTCTTTCAAATCAGACATGTAAGTTACATTACACTATTTGTCAAATTTCCTACCAGATGTCAAGAAAAAATAATACGATTTACATCTAATATTATAGAAACTGTGCTTAATGAAATACAAAATGTCTAGTTCATTTACTATATATTATGTAACGTTTATGTAATTTATGTAATGTACTAACGTTAATGTAATATGTAAAGAAATAAGTTAGCTACGTCTATTCATTATATATAATATGCAAAGTTTATGTAATTTATGTACTATACTTATGTTAATGTAATATGTAAAGAAATTAACATAAGTATAGTAATGTAATATGTAAAGAAAGAAAATATTTTATCCGATCCAAAAAGTAATATGTAAAGAAATAAGTTAGCTACGTCTATTTTACTATATATGTACTATACTAATGTCAATGTAATACGTGAAGAAATAATTTAGCTACGTCTATTTTACTATGTAGATTATGCAACGTTTATGTAATTTATGTACTATACTAATGTTAATGTAATATGTGAAGAAATACTTTAGCTACGTCTATTTTGCTATATATATTATGCAACATTTATGTAATTTATGTACTATACTAATGTTAATGTAATATGTAAAAAAATAAGTTAGCTACGTCTATTAGTTACTGTCTATTACTTTAGATGTTGGTTACTGTAGCTACTATATATCGTGATTAAAAAACTATTTACCATATTTACGCCTGGTACAATTAGCATATAGATTACGTGGTTTGCTATAGTTATGAATACGTATCTAAATTGCATAGTCGGTTAGCACCTGCAGGGTATGGGGGCAGTTTCGTCCCATAATTTGGTCAGTGGCATGGTCAACAGGCAGTCGATAGCTCAAATGACAGCTAGGGGGTTATTTAAAATTCTGAATGAAAGACAGGGGGTTAGTTAGGATTCTTTAAAAGGAAGGGGATTATGTAGAATTTAGGTAAAAGGCAGGGGTTTATTGAGAAAAAACTCAATAAAATTTTCACAATTCCTCATCTGGCGTTTCGTCCAGCAGACTGCCGGCCCATCCCCTTGGAGGGAAACTAAAGACTACCCTTCGATTCTACCCTCTTGTGCATTGAACTGCGGCCTGTTGCGGTGGCGGGAACCAAAGTGGCTGGAAATGCGGGACGAGCCACCGCAGGCTAGCTTAGGTCCTTGCATGCCGCCGAGGAAGGGCGAGACGGCTCGGCGAGGTGGTAGTGGAAAAGGAAGTAGAGAGAGGGAGAGAGAGAGAGAGAGAGGGAGAAATAGAGAGAGAATCACCATTAAGAGGAGAATGGTCGCACCACCTGAGGAGCCGAGAAGGGCCAGCCACGGTCTTGCTGTCTGTGGATCATCCATTTCTTGGTTTGTAGTGACGAAGTGGAAGGTAATTCAATTAAATGCGCCCGGCGTCCATAAGCGGAATGTAATATTGAGTAAACATACCAAAGATATGGTGTATCAAAAATTTAGATTCATCCTGTTGCCTAAAACTAAAACTGTCTAGCCATATATAACTATGCACTGGGACATCAGAAAACAGCCATTCACAACATCGTCTGCGTCTCTTTCCTCCTCCGGATTCTTCTGCAGTTCTGAACGGAAAACAAGGCGCGGCAAGGCTTCTTTCTCCAGGTACATCTCCTCTTCCTCTTCCATCTCTGCAAACCATTAGAATGTAGTAGCATGCCCAGTTGCCATCGAGATCAAGCCAAGAGTAGCACAATGATGGTATCCAGTTTATGCTCGTTCATGCCAGTAGTGTTTGGTCGGAGTTGGCTACACTTTTTTGTACCTGTCCCCGCCGCCTTGGAATCCGCCTTTCTATGATGTTTTCCAGAATGCGGCTCTGTTTACTACTTCGTCTCATTTCTGTTGCTGTCGGCTTCCCGTTTTACAGGTTCTTCCGCCCAGAACCTTCTCGTGTTTGGTGCTGGCGGACTCCAACAACAGAGTAAGTGTTCAAATCCTTTTCGGGGCTTTGGTAAATCCCGTTAGTCCTGTTCTGTTTCAGATTTTTCTCTGCTTTGTGCCTCTGTCAGTACCTGGCAGCAGCATCATCCTTGACCCGCTGTTGCATTGTGTATGCAAAGGATTGTTTCTTTACTAGAGAAGTTAAACCGGCTCTCACTTGTTCTACATGTCTTAAAAGCCTGATTATCTATGGGAGCTTGTCTTCATGATCAACGATTGCTTCTTTGCATATCGATATGCTTGATATAATGTGAGATTACCCAGTGTGACACGAAAGAGTCCTAAAATGCTACTTGACTAGAACGCTTACTATTACTCCTCTGGTCTGCTGTGCTTACCACCAGTTCAAGTGACGGTGGCTGATAAATGAGATGATGCGGACATTTTTACTTGAAAAGTCAGACGGGATCTGACTTGCTCACATGTCTCAAAGCTTGGTCAATTACAGAAGGTTGATGAATCGTGAATTGTCTAGTGTGATAGAAAAGAATCTTAAAATACGAACATCTCATATTACCATTGAAATGAAATCTTCATTTTTTCTTGGAAATTGCATTGTTGTTTGTGAACTGAACACCTCATAAATCAACGACTATGTTGGTTCAGTACTCATGTCCTTTTTCTTGGAAATGCATTGTGGTTTGTTAAATGGAATCTTGATTTTTTTAATCTATAACTGGCATGCCTGATAAATTGATGCATATGTTGCTATGTACTCATCTCAACTATATTCACCCTTAAGTTAACGAATAACTAAGCATGCCTTCAAGTTAGAAGATGTGAAAAAACCCTTTGAACTATGCCTGTCTAACAACACATTGTTCTCACTTGACATCTTTATACGACCAAAGGGAATGATGCTCTTCACACAAGAAAGTAACAGGAAACCCCATAGTACCCACCCCTGCTTTAGGTGATGCCCAGGAGGACTCTGAGGTCCCAGGTTCCAGTTTTCTTTAGACCTGGTGGACTATCGTGTGCTTTGAATCTTATGAAACTACGTTTTGAGTTTTTGTAATCACCGAATTCATGTACACCAGCTACAAGCTCAATAGCGCTGATTAGAGACTAATGGTGAATGGACAAGTATTAGAGGTTTTGGTTTCAATGCCAGCTGATGCATGTGATTAGGAGCATATGAGCAAGCACTATAGGTTATGGATTTGAATAACGCAAGCTTGTTAGATATTAGGAGTGTATGGGCAATCAGCAGAGGTATCCATCACAATGACTCAAGTTGATGAACGATTATGGATATATGAGCAAGCATTGAAGGTTTTGGTTTCCACGACTCAAGCTGATGAGAGACTAGTTATATATGAACACTCATCGGAGGTTCTTTTTTGAATCACTCAAGCTGGTTAGACTAGGGTGTATGGGCAAGCATTAGAGGCTTGGTTTCAATGGAAGCTGACTGTAAAATGTTAGTATAGGAGCAGGCTTCGATTTCAATGATACAAGATGATGATGAGAGGCTAGGGGTGTATGTCCAAGCATTAAAGGCTCTAGTTTCAATGACTCAAGCTGGATAGAGAATTTGGGGTGTGTGAGCAAGCATTAGAGGTTTTAGTTTCAAGGAGTCAAGATAACTAGAGAATAGCGGTGTTTGAGGAAGCATTAGAGGTTTTGTCTTCAATGACTCAAGCTAATGAGATATTAGGGGCTTATGAGCAAGCAATAGAGCCATAGAAATTTTGTTTCATTGATTCTAGCCAACAAGAGATTATGGTTTTTTGAGAATGCACTAAATCAGGACCACTTTTGTAATGCCAAACAAAAAATCATGATGTAGTGGGTTCGTAGTATTTATTATAAATGAAGAGAAGGAAGTAATCATACTATTCTTAATGGAGATTGTCAATATTAAAATCTATGTTAAGTTAACCATCCACTTAACTTGAGTGATGAAAATGTATTTGAAATATAAATAATCAAATTTACTTTCCGAAGAGGCGTATAAGGCCTATTAAAAGGCTAATTACCATGGGCTGTAGCCAATGTGGGGCTACATTGCACAACTTAACAAAATTCCCAAAGAAAATAATAACATACAAAAGAAACCCTAGTGGAAGAAGAAAACTAATATACATATATAAGGTTTACATGGTGGAACTGGAGTAGGACGTAACCACCTTATTGTAATTTGTACAAAGGCGACGTTTCTTAGATGAATGTTACACTTTAGTTTTCCTTTATATATGTTAAAAATTGTTAGTTATTGGTTTAACTATGTATATGGGCCAATGCATGTTTGGCCCATTACGGCTTGAGTCCAAGTCATATCTGTCCCTCTTTATGTATATGATTAGGGTTTAGCCTAAAAGTATAATATGTTTTACCTTCTAATTGCTTCTGACATGGTATTAGAGCATCCATTATAGGAAACTGAAACCCTAAAAAGAGAGAGACAAAGAGGAGGCCTATACTCGGGAACTGCCACCTGCCCCTTGGTTGACTTCTTGTAGGGAATGCCTTTGTTATATTCTTCTTCCTTCCCTACTTCTTTGCTTCTATGTTTCATTATAACTTGTCTCATTGAAAGGAGATGTTGCTATGTTGGGCTCTACTGCTGACCTGAGACCAGCCCTCTAGCACTACCACATGTGTAAGGAAAAAATGAGAAGGATCCACATGCCATGCCTCTTTCGGAGATGCTTGCTTCTACTCATAGTTGTTGAGGCGGCTGCTTGGGTGCCGCCTAGTCGACCGGTCGCCCAAGGGGGGTCTGCCCAACTTCACGCTTAGCCACAAAGGCTTTTTGAGGTCCGCCTAGGCGACCCACAAGCTTGTTGGGCAGCCGTTTAATTGGTGCCGGGCTCCATGAATTTCTTTTAAAATTTTATTTTATAATATTTGTGTTGTGTGATATGTTTTTTCCTAATTCAATATTAAGTATTTCAGCCCTGAAGTGATAGTAACGAACAATTAGGTGTGTCTTGCAACACTTTATTGATTCTAGTGTACTATACTTATTGTTGTCTCAATTTTGATATTGAATTTGTCTCATTTACTTACTGTTTTGGTGTCATTTCAATAAATTTGAGAGGGTTGGATAAGTAATGCATACATATATGCATAGTTATTTACATAACATAGTATATAAATAATATATATATATATATATATATATATATATATTTATATATGTATAATATTGTATGTAAAAAAAAGCAACGCCTAGGCGACTGCCTAGTCGTCCTAGTCGCCCTAGTCGCCTAGCTAGGGAGGGCCACCTCCTGGCCGCCTCAAAAACTATGCTTCTACTATTGGCAATCCAATCTTAACTAATATGCCCTTGCTGCTAGCTGTTCTCTTTTTCCCTTTCTTTATCTCTGGCTACAACAAGGGGTGTGAATCAAACTTCCACCACACTTGTACTATCTCCACATGCTATACCTTCCTGTCCTTATATCTTTCTGTATATATCAATTGGTAGTCCCTTTTGCACATTCTTCTTCCTTCCGACCCTTCTTTAGATTGTTGCCTTCATTCTCCACCCCAACAAGTTTCTTGAATCTATCCCTAGTTGATGTGAGGGGAAGATATAGCAGAGAAGTGAAAGGAGTAGGAGATGAAGTGAGGAGACAAAGAGAGGAAGAGATCAATGAAAGATATGTAGGGATTATCTATTTGACTATGGAGCTTCTACCTTCTTATTTGATCAGGCCTTTGAAGTGATTCTATGTATGTGTGCCTATTGCACGCTTATTTCTTATAAAGCACTGTCATCTGTTGTCTCACTACTTTCTATCTGTGCTTTAGGTATGCTGGCTTTCTATTGCTTGTCCATGCTCTTATACACGTTGAGTACTTACTACTGCATACTAACACTTTTGGGATCAGCTACTTGCAATGCTCTTTGGATTGCTTGATGACATGAGCCATGGAGACATTCTTGTGAACCTACTGCTTCTACTGATACTCTAGTTCCAGCTGTTGCTGACTGAAACTCTCCTGTCACCTGCTATTTGTTGAAACCAAAAGGTTATATATGTACTTGAGGGAGAGTGCCTAAGTGTTGAATTACGAGTTCACTGGGAGTGAACTATTATAGGAGTAGAGTGCTGTAGAGGTTCCCACCATGTTATAGAGGCGTGCCGGTAACAATGGCTATAGACTGTGACGACAAATGTGCGAAGAGGTAGTAGAGGTCCCCATCACAGATCCCTCATCTAATCATCCTCAAATTCCTTATCCTACATGACAAAGTTGGAAGGAGCAAAAGTGAGATAGCAATTATGGGAACAACAATCTTTGCCGCATGACGTAGATTATGGGGAAAATTGGGAGCATAATGTAAGAAAGGCAACACGTTGGTGGATGCCATAGTTGTTGAGGCGCCCGCCTAGTCGGACGGTTGCTCAAGGGGGGGGTCTCCTAGCTAGACGCCCAACTGTCTTGCCCAAATAGGCATCCGCCTAGGGCGCTTGGGCGGCTAGTCGACCGCCTGGGCGGGTGCTAGCCTGACTAGGCGACCGCTTTTTTGCAGGACAGGCCGACGCAAGGGCCCAAATACCACGGCTCACCTTCTATATTTTCATTCTATGGAGCAACTTTGTACGATTTTGACATTTAGATTTATCATTTATTGTTGAAAATTGGAGTATACAACTATAAACTACACTCTATACCTTATGTTCTCATATATAGAAGTGATAATGTCGAATGATTTACATTCTCTTTATATATTGTAATGTCTTTTATTATTATTTATATTGGGAATGTAGATCTACACCTCTTATTATTTGTATGCTCTACTTATTTTTTTAAATGTAATACTATTAGAGAATTTCAAAAATTACTAGAGCTGCAATGTATGTAATAAGTGTGAACCTTTCATTCTTGAATTGTCTTGTTGCTTCTTATTTAATTCAATTCATCAAATTACATCTATTATAACTTATTTTGGGGGTTTTGGATTAAAATTATACAGTTTCAAGTGTAATATTCATATATACTTATATATAATAACTAAATTTATATTTTTACATAATAAAAAAAGTCACCGCCTGGGTGACCTAGGCATCCTAGGCGGCCTGGGCGTTCAGCCAAAGTAGGCCACCGCTTGGCCGCCTTGAAAACAATGGATGCGAGTGGAAAATAACCACTTTGAGTAATTGTTTTGTGAATAGAATAGATTTGTTTATTGAGATAACAAATACATGCATATACACCCTCCTTATATAGGATAGGAGTAAGAAAACACCTAGTTCACCATTATGGGACAAAAAACAAGATACTAAAGAGAGTAAAAATTAAACAAATAAAATCAATATATTAACACTCCCCTACAAGCTGGAGCATAAATATCATGCATGCCCAACTTGTTCACCATAGAATGGAATCCTGTCTTCGGCAGTGATTTCGTAAAGTTGTCAGCGAGCTGATCCTCAGTCTTGATGTAGGAGTAGCCATGCACCCAGATATTTAACCTCTCTGACGATGTGACAATCTACCTCAATATGTTAGGGGCGTGCTCATGGAATGTGGGGTTACTTGCAACGAAGGTAGCTACTTTATTATCACAGTTAAAAGGAACGGGGGATGAATCACAAACTCCAAACTCCCTCAATAGTCCTTGAACCCACATCAGCTCAGAAGTAGTATGTGTCGTGGCATGATACTCAACTTCAGCACTAGATCTAGCCACAACAACTTGCTTTTTGCTTCTCCAAGTGACAAGGTTACCACCTACAATGGTGTAGTAACCTAAAGTAGATTTACGATTAGCCCTACTGCCATCATAGTATGAGCCAGAGAAACCATAAATCTTGCAATGCCCATTGTTCCTATATAGAAGACCCTTTCAAGGTGAGTTATTTAAGTATTTGAGAATGTGGCACACAACATCCCAATGACATTGTTGGAGTTTATCATGATACCTACAAACAAGTCCAACAACTGAAGTGATATCTACACGTGTTACTGTTAGATAAATGAGTTGTCAACAAGTCTTCTATATTGCTTGCGGTCAGGGTAAGAAGGAGAAGAATCATCATCCCAATTAGTATTGGGATCTAGAGGTGTGCTGACTTGCTTGGCACCATGCATGCCGGTCTCTTTTAGAAGATCAAGCACATACTCGTACTGAGATAGACATACTCCAGAAGAAGAATGAGATACTTCAATCCCCAAAATATAATGCGGTTTTCTAGATCTTTAGTAATGAAGCGTTTTTGTCAATATTCCTTTGTCTACATACACGATTAGAATAACAAGTCCCATAATAGTTTTTTTTAACAAAAACAGAGTGTGATTGAATTTTGCAAGCACCTGACTTCATTATCAAATCACGCTCTTGGACTTTGTTTTAGTCCATAAGTAGCTTTCTTAAGACGACAGACATTAGAACACTCCCCCTGAGCAACAAATCTAGGAGGTTACTCCATATGAACTTCCTCATGGAGATTACCATATAGGAACACATCTTTAACATCTAGCTGAAACAAATGCCAACGTTTATTGACAACAATAGAAATAAGAATCCGAACAAAGTTAAGTCGCACAACAAGCGAGAAAGTCTCAAGTAATACAAGCCATAAGTTTGAGTGTAGCTCTTCGCATCTAGACGAGCTTTAAGGCATTAAACCGTCCCATCAGGTTGATACTTTACAATATAGATCCAACGACAACCTTCAGGTGAAACATGTGTAGGAGCATCTACTAAGTCCCGAGTCTGTTGAGTATGTAGAGCTTCCATCTCCACTTCCATAACACGACGCCAAGCAGGAAGTGGTAGGGCCTCAACTACAGTTTTAGGATGTCCCACCTAAGAGCAACCAGTGGACCACAACATAACGAGGATGAAGGTTGTTCAGAATCCGACTGAAAAGAATATCGTCCTGCGCTTTGGTGTTATTAACCGGCGTAATGGGAGAAAAGTAATTAAGCGAATTCGCTACTGCCTTCATGGCGTAGTAGTGGACCTCAAGAGGCTGATCTTCTTCTGCTTGGAGCAGAGGTTTGTCCATTATATAATACAAGCGGAGAGAATTTTCTTCATGAGTGTAGAACTCTTCATTTCATCCCACATGCCTTTCACCTTATGATGAAATATGTATTTCTTACCCGGCCAGCGTAGCCCGGGCGGTCAAGCCAGTGCGCCCCTCATGAAGGGTCGCTGGTTTGAATCCGCTCGGGTCAGCTGTATTTACCAACCTCTTGGGTCATCCGGGCTCTGGCACCTGTTTGGAGAGGGGGTGGGCTTCGGCCCATGCAAATCCAAAAAAAAATATGTATTTCACGGCGACTTGAGCCTTAATGCTACCTGGGAGCCAGTAACGAATCTGGCTGATTCTGGTAGTCCAGGTAGGGTCATCCTCCAATTTGGCTGATGTATTATTCAGAAAGGTGTAGGCGACATTCATCCATAGTAGTTACTACCATTGAAGTTACAACTGTATTTAGCTTGGTACGAGATTCAAGAAAGGTGTATATGACATTCATCCATAGTAAGTAGTTGCTACCTTTTAAGTGGACAACTGATATGGTAGTTTGAGTCTTTATAAACGATTGTAGAGGCTTGAGCAGGTATATAGGTAGACATTATGGCAACAAAAGGATTTATTCGGATGTAGCATGGTAAATAGAGAGGACCTACCAGAATGTAAGCTCAGTAGTAAATGATAGGGCGGTACCGGTAGAAACACAGTACAATAAGTAATAACGCTATCGGAGAGATCATATGGTAGGAGAATATCACCAGAATTATGCAATGTGACATGAAAGTATGTTCCCTTAGTTAGAAAGCTAAGCGCTCACCTGTGCTTTTTAGGGGAACTACATGGGGAGGAAAAACAGCTACAGTAACACACCCACAGTGTCACAGTTGCTATAGTACGATTGGCTTAAGTTTGAAGAGATGCTCTGCTTTGATACCATACAAACATGATTACGAGAGAATTTTCATTAACTAAAACTTGCGTACCGGAGGCTTGTACATGTAGGAGGATTATAGAGAAGAGAGAATAAATGGATACTTACATGCTACATGGATTCAACTAAATTTTTTACAGAATAAGTAAAGAAAACAGATGCGATTCTAAGCCCAATAGATAATGTCAACAGATACAATCTACAATTTGTTCATTTTCACTCTTTTTTCTTGTTTAGGGTTGCTAGAAAACTGATACAGTGGCATTATGATGCTGCGCTATAGCCATGCCTACTGCAGCCTCTTTGTAGGGTGCTGTTTCAAGGGTCCTCCATTGACTGCTCCCTTAACTTTTTTCCTTTTCTGGCCACCTGATTGGTGATGATTGCATCACCATTAGTCTTCAAAGGGCCCTAAGGGAAGTCATCTTCCCCCTACTGCTTCTATGTGTCATACCTCCACTGGGCTGCCTCTTCCTGCACCAAGGCCATGGTTTTGAGTCTCTAAGGCCCACCGACTCTAAGTCCCTAGGGAAGGGCTTCACCGTCAACCCATGACATGGCTTCCTAGGATATCATTGTGGACAGTAGTGGTCTGTTTGGACTATAGCATCAGCTGGTCTTGGTTCAACCAATCAGTTTTATTTGGGTTATGAAGTAAAAATCTAAAGTGTGATTTCTGGCCGGTCAGTGTAATTTTCAGTTTTCTATGATTCTCATTATAAGTTTTTAATCAAGCCACCCAAAAAAATATAAATAAATGAAAAGAAAGAAATGAAATAGAATGAGATGAAAACAGATTAGACTTTTTAAATATAACAAACTGGAAGATGAATTACGTCTTTAATCTGTTCAAACAGAAAGATTTCTCTTTAATCTCCAAAATCCAGAACTATATGAAAGATTTATTTTCAAAGACTCATGTAGACATGCTTAATGCCATATGTGCTACATATGTTCTCAAACCAGGGGACTGATCTTTTCCTTAAATAAGAAATCGACATTTCTATGTCGTAAGAATAGTGCAGATGTATAATTTAGGACAGTAGAAAATTCAATTATGAATAACTATTAAGGGAGGATACTTTTTGACAAAGTAGTTACCAAAACAAAGCCAAGCTCTGGTGAAGCCTTTTTCCATAGATACCATAGAGACTATAGTATATTTCATGGTGAGTAGAACTATCACTCACTGTACTTGGGCTGCTAAATGGCAATACCATTTAAAGGCAGGCATTTGGCTTCTTAGATTAAGTGACAGCTACTTGCCAGAAAAAAGTAAGAACATAAAGCTTTTTTCATGTAGTCAATCATTCGGTAAGATACCTTGTAGTCCTTTCTACTTGTTCTGATTCTGTTCGAACTGTTTATCAATTTATGTACTGTGGGTTTATTCCAAATATAAATTCTCATGTCTTTGTTGAAGCCTTTGGGTTACGATTTGTGAGAAACGAGCATTACTGATTAGTTTTATGTTTTGGCTAACTGTTACATATGTTTTATACATAACGTGTCATTTTGTTTATCAATTTTCCCAATTTCTGATGTGCTTACCGAATGTGTTTCTCATATTTTACAGGCTTTACTTGAATAATTGAAAAACCTAATGACTACGATTGGTGACATTAGTTTGGATGCTCTGATTGATATACTGAGTGTCTTAGGATTTTTCATAGCATTTGCTCTACTGAGGTTGCAACCAGTAAATGACCGCATATACTTTTCAAAATGGTATTTGAGGGGATTACGTAGTGACCCACCTCAAAACAGGCCGTTCATAAAGAAGTTTGTCAACTTTGATTTACGGTCATACCTAAGGTTCTTGGAATGGATGCCTGCAGCTCTAAGGATGACAGAGATAGAGCTTATTAATCATGCCGGTCTTGATTCTGTTGCTTATTTACGGATTTATTTAATGGGGTAAGTTGTTTATCACTTCTATTCCTTGTGTGATATTCATTTTCAAATGATAGTGCAACATATGTTAAGTTGGTCTAACTAGCCATATATACCGTTTTTAACTTCTGATTCGTTTTATGAGTTGTTTACTTATATATGTAGATTAATCTGGAGCCACATGAAGGTCAATGTATATCTTACGGTCCTTAACTATACCAGAAATTTTCTTGTCTAGATTTCAACTTTTCTAGTGATATTTTAAAACTCTTCACTTCTGTTTCATTTCCATGGTTTCTTCTTATAGTAGCTTCTAGATCTTATATTTTAAACTTGTGGAAGCCTAGTGGATGTTACCAGTAATTAATGTAATTCCTTAAAGCATTATTGATGATTTATAATTGACCAAAACAATAAAAACTGTTCGGAAAGTGTGGATTGTTTAATTGATCCACTAAGAGAAAGATGTTTATTTAATCTGATATCACAATAATTGCAGTCAGATTTTCTCCAAATGATTTTTTTCTTGTAAAGACGTCTATGCACTCGAATGTTTCGAATTTATAACCTATCAATCATTGCTTCATCTGTTTTATTGTATCTATCCATACTTTTCTTTTTCAGGCTGAAAATATTTTCTCCTATTACGCTTATTGCCGTTGCAACCTTGATACCTATAAACTGGATGGGAGATAATCTCATACAGTCTCAAATCAAGTTCAGTGCAATAGATAAGATTTCTATCTCTAATGTCAAAGAAGGATCCCCGTGGTAAGTTTTGATGTATCTTTTTCACTGGACCTCTTTAGGATTTCATTTTGGTAAAAAAGAGTCTTCTATAATTTGACCCTATGTATAGAATGCAGTTTAAAGTCCAACCTATTGTTTTAGATGTTCTGAACGATAGTATCTGACTCTTTGTGCACTAGGAAAGTATGTATGGTTTTTCAGAATGGATGTTTAGAAACCATTAGCCCCTGTTTGGGAACGGATTGGGATTTCGTAGTCTGGACTGGATTAGACAGGGTTAGTCAGGATTCAGTCTGATTCTGTTTGGCAACCCAGTCTGATTCTGTTTGGCAACCCAGTCTGATTTTGGTCAGCTGGTCTGAATTGAGTCAGGTTTCAGTCTGATTCTGTTTGGTTACCAGTCTGATTTTGTTTGGCAACCTAGTCAGGATTTGTTTATTCTGTCCTATTCTTACAAAACTGTTTTAACAATTACAAAAAATGTGAAGCTGTGATGCCACTGCAATACAAGTTTAAATTTTATAAAAAAATTAATTGCATACATAATGTGGGTGATATTATTTGTTGTTTAATGAAATGAATATTAGATGAGTATGGTCATTTTATATGTTTATTTTAAATAAATTAAACTTTACCGTTGTCTTGCATGGTATGTTCATATTGTATGTATGTATATAGTTGTGCATATTTGATCCAGTAATTGGTAACTGACATATGACGCACAAATAGCATGACAGTTTGAAAAAAAATATGTCCATATGTCAGTTTGAAAGAAAATATGTCCATATGTCAGTTACACATAATTGTTCATAAAGTTTACCAAACATCATTTGAATGATAGTGTTATTAAAATTGACATAATTGTTCCATAATAAAAGACATGACAAACTAAAGATGACACACAATATCCAATTGACTTGAAAACAAAATGTAAGCCAAAGAAAAAAATGTCTTGATCCCAAAGTTGTACTAAGTAACAAGTAGTGTCTGTGACTTGACAATTAATTGCAAATAAGAATCTCAACAAGTAGTACAAATTCAACTCATATTTGAGTTGAATTTTTTTAGTCTTTTCTATTGTTTGACCTTGTAGGTAAGTCGATTAGCACACAATTCTAAACAACTAAAAGCGAGAAACAAATTAAATCAAATAAATGTTGCATCAAATTGCATTGATGGTAGATTGTATGTCACATTACCACTTTTCAATCAAAGACTTTTTGTTGTTCTAGTTTCCCCATAAATTGAGATGGTACTAGTTTTAGTCATTCGATATGCAAGACAATTCATGTGAGTCGTATCCGAAGTTTCAAATTTTTTTAAATGGTTTAGAATATTTTATTCCATATCATCATTCATATAACAAAATATGCCAACAAGCCATTAGACAATATCATTTCATTTTAATTAAAACTACCACTTGAGTCTTTCACACAGAGACCGTATCCACTATTAAATTTATAGATGAAAGTACGTACTAAATATTTTTATACTTCATCAAAAAACATAGAAAACACCTATAGCAGGAAAAGCTTGATGATAATTTGCCTCTTTCAGAACTAGCATTCGACATTTCCAATTAAACTAACAGGAGGCCCTTTTGAATTCTTGGAAAAGGGAACCATTTGCGGGAAGGCTGAAATTCACACCAACAAACACAATGCTACAATGAATTGTTAACCAGATCCAAATTCAATTATTCTAGGACATAAATAGGTCTCTGTTATTCATTTCATCACAGCCCCTTTGACATGTGTGACAAACAAACAGACAATGGTTCACGGAACAGAAATGTAGCAAATGAAGGAAAAAATGATTTTGTACTATTCTGTTTGGACTACCCAACCGCTCACAATGAATCTTTGACACATTATGTTCCCCGCCGTGCACAATGATTCTTTGGCATAGTATGTTCCCCGCCGCACACAGTGATTCTTTGGATAGTATGTTCCCGCCGGTGTGGCTTAGCCCATGGACCATGGCAGGAAGAGGAATCGGATGCATGCAGCAGATCTGAGCAGGCGGCGCTGAAGGATAAAAGGGAGCACAATCATCTCACACGCTGGAGTCTAGGATTAACCGAATAGAATGAAGAAATAGGGTACAGAAGGGATAATCTTTTTTTTACATCTCAATAACCCTCGCCGTGATGGCACCGTAGAGGCCGCTATTGATGTCGGGGAGGGTGACGGGGTACTCTTTTTTCTCAGAGAGAGAGAAGGGGGCAGGTACCTGGGTGTGACTGTAACGGGAGAAGAGGTAGTTGAAAAGGTGGAATCACGCTTCCACAGAGAGCAGCGTCTAAAGCGGCCACGGACCGGTCCCCTTTGTTGCACGAGATCTACCGGCCTCCTCCCAAAAGCATTGGGGGCGAGGATATCACAGGAGGTGGCGAAAAAGAGCTTGACGGCTTGTAAGGAAGCCGGAGAACCACCCGAAGCAGCGTAGTGGAGAGTGGCAACTGAGTCACCGAGGGAGACCAGGATGGCGTCGGGGAGGCAATGGGGCGGTGGTGCCAAGTGAAGCGCCGAGGGGAGTCGGCAGGGGGGTCGGGAGGAAAGAGGTGAAGAGAGAAGTCGGGAGGAGAGAGGCGAAGAGGGGAGTCAGTTTACCGGGAGAGGGGTCGGGGTCACGGGAGGAGAGAACAATCGTAAACCGGATTGGAAATCCAAATCCAGCTCAGAGTGGGACTGACGTAGTCCGGTTTTTGAGGTTACGGAATCCAAAACGGAGGTCGTTATCCGATTGCCAACCAAACACCAAAGCAACTCAACCCGGACTGGATTATGCAGACGTGGCACAAAAAGACAACTCATAATCCCGACTCAGTCCCGAACCAAACAGGGGCTTAGAGAAGGAACTCTGGCCAAATATTAAATTTTACTTGGATGAAGTCTAATTTGACATAAGTATGCTTTTTTTTTTCTTCTATATACGTCTAGGTTTCAGTTAGGTGTATTTTTGTCAATTTAGAAATGACAAGTTTGTTTAACATCATAAACCATTGCTGTTGGTCTATTGTCGGTGATTTTTGATAAGTGATTGCATTTGAGATTTTTTGCCATAAAGTCAAAGAACACCGACGGCTAAAAAGCTTCTAGTTGCAGTTTTGTAGCTTTTCTCGAAGTTTTCAAAATAATCTAAATTGGCTTGGATTTTCTTCTACCAGTTATTATGTTTTTAACAAGATGAATGGTAAGTTTTGAACATGATGAATAGTTTGAGCTAGACTTGAAATGACTAAATCATGTAATATGACGTGGAATTATATTGTAACTTGAATGCATATCCCGGATATTACTTAACATTCCATGGAATGATCTTTGGCGCTTCATGCTAATATTACAAAAACAAGAAATTTGGAATTTGCTTAGTCTAGCTGTAAAATTTGGGTACAGGAGCAGTGCAAACATTCAAAATATGTATGGTTAAGGTCCAAATAGCGTGTTCAACTTCATGGGAAATGTTATTAAATAAATTGGAGAATACTCATACTCTATATGTTTTCAATCATCTAACAAAAAGCGCACGATGAAAATCAATATCTATAAATCTTTCGATAGGATATGGAAAAGTAACTGTACACACATTCTACGGTAAAAGTTGCTACGAAAATCAGAACAATTCCATATTAATATGGTATTAAGTATTTACACATATATTAGTGAATATTACGAGAAATGAGACACAAGGAGACTTCTTCTCATCAGATACAGTCCCTTAAAAACGTATTTTGATTTGTACAACCATGCAAATTTTAATTACATGGTTATGAAAACCATTTGACTATTACGAGGTGTCAAATAGGACTAGAATTTAGCAATAAAGTTTATTGACTTAAGTGGATAACATCTTTTAATCATAACAAATTACAGCTTCATGAAACACTGTTCTCGTACATAATCTGGTTGTGAGACCTAATCCATATTTTCTTATAATCTAGAATGGTGACCATAATCACTTTGGGAAAAAATTCATATACATGAAAGAAAATACTGAGTGAAATGATAGCAAGAACAAAAGTCACCAAAAACCTCCTAAATCCCCGATAAGGCTTATCCTGTGCCAGTTTTCTACACCTGAACCCTCCCCAATAACAGTAACCTAAGCCTTATAACCTAACAAATATATCAGTGCCAATGGACATGCATTTACATTATTGACGATTACTCTGACATAATTGATAGCTAATCAATGTTATTATTTTTGACAGGTTGTGGGCTCATCTGTCTATGGCTTATGTCTTTTCATTTTGGACATGCTATATTCTATTCAAAGAATATGAGAATGTTGCAAAAATGCGGTTGGATTTTCTTGCATCGGAAGGGAGGTGTCCGGACCAATTCACCGTAAGATGAAGTTTTAAAGTTTCTCCTTTGCACCCATTCACTGTGATCACAATTGCTTGATAACAATGTCATCCAGTAAATTTATGAAAATATATCTTTACAAACTGTTATGAGAAGTGTCAACATCCATGAGTATTTGTAAACTTATTTATTGAACCAAGAGGTATTATTTTATCCTGGAAATTAAAGGAAAACGAGTAGGAAATGTTTTTATTAAGAGATAACATGACCATTTTTTTTGTCTTATAGCATTCTCCCTCCATTTTGAGAGAAGATAAAATAATGAATTTCTATGCATAGTTACCTTTCAGGGTTAATCACATTTCATGCCACAATGTTTATTTTTAAAAACCATTTCTGTCATTAGGTTTCCTCATTAATAAATTGACATAAGATTTAAAAAATGCACAGACATCATTACACCATCATTCACATTATGAGTTTTGGTTACTAAAACCCTTCATCCTCTTCCTCCCTTCACTACTCATTCCTTAGGCAACACACGGCTACAACCACCTCCGCAGTCAATGTTGCTGACACCACAACTTCTTCACCATGTGGTGCCAGCTCCACCCCCCATCCCGACCCACCCCTGACCAAATTCATGTGTTATCTTCTATTATCCCATTTTCGATTGCAAATGATAGCCTGAACATGAGACAAGCATGAGGGAAGAACTATGCCTATCATTCTCATGTTGTTGCTGCATAGAGTTAGTTAGAAGAATAATGATAAAAAGGGAAGTGAGACAGATGCTAGATATATATTAGCGTGATTGGTTCCCCAACATCCATGTGGGTCCTTCCCCATTCAATTCATAGTAAATCACCAAACGAATAATACTGAATCCCTTCTTGCTTATTATAAGAACTTCAAATACCCATATTAGTTGCAAACTGTATGCATATAAATTGAAAATAACCCTAAATTAAGAAAATTGGCTGCCTATTGTATTTAAATGCAACGTTATCTTTAATTTCTTATTTAAGATCATATTGATATGTAATATTGTATATAATTTAAAATTAGAGCCCCTTTTGTATATTTATTGGAGCCTCAAATACCCATATTAGTCATTAATACAATGTACTTGCGTAATGTTTGTACATGGTTGGTGACTTAATTTACAGACTAACTGAAAGTATCTCTATATGTCAAAATGTAATTGTAAATTGTATATATGACTAATTCTATGTACACAACAATAAAACTGTATACCTAAGTTTATATATATGTATGTATGTATGTATATTTATATATATCTATGCATATAACTCCAAAACCATGTGTATACAATTAGAATAGAGTAAAGGGGTTAATGGGCCTCTCTGTAATTTCACCTCTCTATCTCTCCTCTCTCTCTCTCAAAATTATTGTACCTGTAGTATACCATACTACACACTCTCCTATAGGAGAGTCTTGGTTATCTTTTTAAGACTAACAACGCTTAAATCTAAACCAACATGGTATCAGAGTGTTAAACCTAGCCACCTTAGGACCAACTCCTCTTTGTTAGTGTTTGCTGCCCAATCTATACATTCAGCCTTATCTTTCATACATTAGTGCCAAGCTGGGACAATGGGATGTGTACTCTCTAACTTGGCGAGTGTTAGAATAGACGAAATAGACCTCTATGTATTTTAACCCCTCTTTCTCTCTTATCTTGTACATGTGACATACCATACCACCCACTCCTATTAGGAGACTTGTGTTCATCTCCAAAAAGACTCATAGGGATAAGTGTTGGATCAATGGGCTCTAGAGGGGGGGGTGAATAGAGATGCACACACTTCACAAAATCAATTAGACCACCAGTTTAAACTTAGTGCAAAAGCTGAAACAAACAACAATTTGAAGTCCTAATCTAGCATACAAAGCAAGGATAAGAGACAATGAATTGCAAGCACTTGGACAGGTGGTTTAGAGTGGTTCCACGTCCTAAATTTAGGAGCGATGTCAGTCCACTACCTAGAGTTGGTTAGACTCTAGGATTTGCAACTTGGTTCTCTTATATATCACAATAAGATTACAAGATACATAAACCACACAACTAAGGGCTTAATTTCTCAAGATAAGATCTTCTACCTATCCAAGGACTTACCCACAAAGCAAGATTCTTCAGCCTTCTTCAAAGGACTTACCCAATCTTACCTTTGTCTTCAGCCTTGCAGGATTTACCTATCTCACTTGAGCTTTGCCTTGCACCTCTCCTTCACTTGGAGAGCTTCTCCACGTTTTCCCTTCACCAAGGGACCTGGAGCAACGAGCTATCTTCACTCTTGAAGATCAACAACACATCTTCCCCTTCACTCGGAGAAGAACAGCAACAACTCCTCTTTCACTTGGAGAAGTAGCTTCAATCAATCTTCAAAGGGATTTTGAGGTAGGAAGAGAGAAAGGAGAGCTGTACATATTATAAGGGATAACTCTCATACATAGAGACCTAACTCACTCTTAACTCACGAATTTGTCTTGAAGGTAGAGAGAAAAAGGGGCTCAAGGGCTTGGAACACTCTCAACTAAGCTAGAATCAAGTTTGCAATAGAAGAGCAGCTTGGAATGAACTCCAAGGGGTTCTATTTATAGTTGAGGGTGGCCCTTTAAGTTGTGGGACACTTGGATGCAAAAGTAGTCATTTTTTGTTCAAGAAAACGACTCTATTTTTGCCCAAAACAATTCACCAACGGTCATATTACTTTTTCTGCAAATTCCGTACAGTGCAATCGGTCGAGTTTTAATGGGGGTAACTCGACCGATCAAGTAAGAGGCAAATCGATATTCAAGTGATCGGTCGAGTTTGTCCTGAGGAAACTCGACCGACAATTTCAACTGGAAATGGCCTGCTACCTGATCGGTCGAGTTCTGTGAGAGCACAACTCGACCGATGCAATCTTCAGAAAATCGACCAAGGTTGATCGGTCGAGTTTCAGGCTAGGGAAACTCGACCGACCAAGTGCCTGTAATTGATTTTCTAATTTGTAATAAAAGTGATTAGCACTTGGTGAATTTTGTCCCAAACATTTTTCTCTTCTAAGTTACAAGCCAATTCATCATTACAAGTGATTACATTGATGTTCTAAGGTAGTTTACATAGAAATCCTAAAATGCACACTTGTAGCCATTTTGGCTTGCACTTGGCCCATTCTAGGGCTTTGTATAAATGATCCTTTTCATGTACCTAATGCCTGCAAACAATCTTAAACGCACATATTAGATATATATGAATGGAATGGTTAAGTCATTATCAAAATATAGGTAATGTATAACCTCTAGGTCAACATTCTCCCCCTTTTTGACAATGACAAACCATTCCTCAAACATATTGAAAAGGATAAGAAAGTTATACCTTTGCCTTGTGAATTAGGGGGATTCATGATAAGAACAACTGGAATTGCTCCCCCTCAAACTATGCTTCCTCTCACCTGCATGTTAGGTTTTTCTATACATGGCAATACCAATATCCGTGTAATATGTAATCCTTTGCATGTCATATGATCAATCAACAAATTAACAAGAAAAGGATCACCTAGGCAAGAAAGCAATAGTATAACAACAAGAAACAATATGATTGAGTCTCAAACCATGAGGTATTTCTCCCCCTTTTGACATTATCAAAAAGGTAGGGGGGGTAGAAGAGCAAAAACTAGGTCTTCTCCAAGACTCAACCACAGATATATGCAAAGATAATAGACAACATTGTAAAGGCATATAACATACAACCACAGAGGAGATCGTACAATCCAAGTCAGAATCAAAATATAGCTCAACAAGCACCAAGCATAAGATAACACAAAAGAAATAGCCAAAGTGCATAGCAATGATATTCCAACTTAGAAAGATGTCCTCATAAGCATCAACTACAACCATAAAAGCGAGAAAACAGAAAATAAGAAAATAGTACAGCTCAAAATAATGTGCCAGGATGTTGCTTATACAAAAGAGTCTAGAAAGATATATATAATGGACGTGCTAGACTATAAGCTAAGACAACCTCCTAGACATCTAAGCTATCTATGTCAACTACTTTCTCGTCGTCGCCTAGGTTGTAGTCCTCATCGCCATCCGAAGGCAGCAGCTGTGCCAGCAGCAGATCCTGCACCATCACCATCCTCGTCGGAAGCATCCTCAGCATCACCATCATCAGCATCCTCGTCTGCATCCTCAGCCTGGTCGGACATCTCCTCGTCATCAGGACCAAAAGAGCGACCGAGCCAACGGGCATTCTGCTCAGCCCACGACATACCAAGAGCTAGAAGCTCCTTGGCCTGCGGGAAGGACGGAGCAGAGTCACCCAGGGAGGCGAGCAGAGTGGCCAGGGGGCCAACAGGTAACGATAGCTATGCAGGAGCGGAACTACCAGCAACATACTGAGGTGGAGCGGCAGCGGAAGGCTCAGCAGCATACGGTGGTGGAGCAGGGAAGTAATGCTCATATGCATAAGAAGCATAGACACTACCCGGGTATGGCTGGTAGATAGGGTAGGGTGAAGCACAGGACAGGTTCATGGTAGACATGATAGCACACAAATCCTGGTGGAGGTGCTCCTGAACCTGACGGTTGTACGCCTGTTCATGCATCATGTATCCCAGAAGGGTTTCATTTGATGCTCTGAAGGACGCACGACTAGGGCG
This sequence comes from Alisma plantago-aquatica, assembly GCA_963693085.1. Lineage (NCBI taxonomy): Eukaryota > Viridiplantae > Streptophyta > Magnoliopsida > Alismatales > Alismataceae > Alisma > Alisma plantago-aquatica. The sequence goes on from OY856410.1 coordinate 876,638,364, forward strand.
GGGATGTGGCTGCGGGGGTGGAGCACGGGTGGAGGTGGGAGGGGCACCAGAAGCAGAGGCGGAGGCTGAGGCAGAAGCACCAGGGGCAGGGGTAAAGACCGGGACAGCCTTCTGAAGGGTGGTTTTACTAATGCACACTCCTTTGCGAGCAACCGGGTAATGGAAGTCAGAAAAGAGTGATTTATCAGTGGCGAACTGGAAAAGACCACAAATCAGGGCTGGGTAGGGAGGGTGGGTGCCCTTGGTGTTCTTGCCGGTGTCAAAGCAGGTCATGTGATGTAAGATGTAACGAGCCCACTTGACACCTATATTGTTTAACAAACAATACATCAGGACCGCTATGTTTTCCGCAATGTCCGTTTGATTACGCTTTGGATGGATATTGCAGTTAATCACAAGGGCTAAGATGCGCCTCTGGAGGTCAAGGGAGGAGGAGGGTAGGGTTGACCGCTTCTTATAAGCCACGTCAGGTTTCTTTAAAAACCGATGAATATTCGGTAGCGTCAATTCATGGTGTTTATAAAAACCTTCCGGGTCAAGAAGATCAAAATACGCGTCATAGTCCTTGCGCCAAGTAGTGTTTTCTTTGTCTCCGACAAGATAGAAATTGAAAGTTTCCTCGGAGATTTGAAAACGACGACCGGCGATCATCGATCTTAGGACTACTTCGGTATTCGGCGGGGGAACAAGTGAATCGTAGTTCCAACGCAGATTTGCGTAGAACCCGTGAACTGCTTTTGTGCTAGATAACTGATTATTGAAGCAGTCACGTTCGATTGCTAGGGCGGAGAGGTGGTGTTTGGCAAGAAGCCTCGAGATAGAGGTGATATACTCTTGAAAACGGTTTGCATCAACTAAGGGGCGAAAAGGAAAAGGAGATCGTGGAAGAAGATCCTTATACCTATTTACCGCCTCAATGGACACAAACGTGGTGTTATCGAACGGAATCAAGCGATTAACGGAGGAGGAGGCTGGAGCATTGCCAGGAGCAGCACGTTTTCGTCTATGGGAAGCCATGGAAACGAAAACAAGGAGAAAAACGTGCACACAAGCAAGATCAAACCTCAAACGCCGAAGAAAACACACCACAAGCGCCCGGGAAGGTCAAGAACGGGTTGCTAGGTCGCCCTAGGGTTAGGAACGGAGGGGTTTAGGGCTTGGGTTGAGAGCACGAGCTAGGAGATGAGGAATCGGTCGGCTATTTTCTAGTTGCAAGGGAAAATAGTCGGCCGATCCTAACTTTTAAGTTGGCGCTGCCTGTCGATCGGTCGAGTTCTGAGGGTGACAAACTCGACCGAATGGTCCACTGAAGACAGCTCTCGGCTCCTGATCGGTCGAGTTTCCAGGGTGGAAACTCAACCGAAGGTCAACCTGACCTAGCAGTCTAATTCTTAGATTCTAGCCATATACATGTCAATTAAATTTATTTTTCTATTCTATTATGCATAATTAACATACCTAGGCACATTTAGCTCATCATTGGGCACTATTTAGCAATAAAACGCGAAATTCGATAAAACCCAAAAATAAGCAAAAACTAAGCATGTTGATAGGCAGTTTAAGCATAAACAAGCATGTATATGAGCAACATAAGGTGAAGATTGACATGAGCAAGCATATAGAGAAGAGACAACTAGCTAGATCACAAAGCAATATCATTCAAATCAACAATGAGCAGTTTAGATCGAATAAAATTAAATTGATCTCTAGCTAGAGGTTTTGTAAAAATGTCAGTCAACTGATTTTCCGTGTCCACATGAGTTATATATATATATATCTTTCTTGGCAATGTGTTCACGAAGAAAATGATGGCGAACCTCTATATGCTTGGCTCTACTATGCAATATAGGATTGTAAGATAGGTTAATTGCACTAGTATTGTCACAATAGATAGGAGAAGCATCAAAAAATATGTTAAAGTCTTGGAGCATTTGATTCATCCATAGGACTCGTGCACAACAACTCCTGGCTGCAATGTATTCAGCTTCGGTAGTTGATAATGCCACTGTGCTTTGTTTCTTGGAGAACCAAGACACTAAGCATGGTCCTAGAAGGAAGCAAGTGCCACTTGTGCACTTTCTATCAACCAAACACCCTACGTAATCCGCATCACTATATGCTTTAAGAGTAAAATCCCTTGATTTAGGATACCATAGACCAAAATTTTGGGTTTTGGCTAAGTACCTCAAAATTCTCTTAACAACAGTGAGATGCGACTTCTTAGGGCAAGATTGAAAGCGAGCGCACAAGCCAACACTAAACATAATATCAGGTCTAGAGGCAGTTAAATAAAGTAAACTTCCAATCATACCTCTATATAGCTTCTCATCTACCTTTTCACCTTCTTCATCTTTGTCAAGTTTGGCGGTGTTTGACATGGGTGTATCCATCGGCTTCATGTTCTCCATCCCAAAGCGCTTGAGTAGTTCAGTTGTGTATTTGCCTTGGTTGATGAACTTTCCTTCCTTTGTTTGCTTGATTTGAAAGCCGAGGAAGAAGGTCAACTCACCCATCATGCTCATTTCAAATTCACTCTGCATAAGAGAACTAAACTCCTTGCAAAGATCAAGATCAGTCTCGCCAAAAATGATATCATCAACATATATTTGAATTATAAGAAAATGGTTAGAACTTAGAAGTGTGTTTTAGAAACAAGGTAGAATCAACTTTGCCCATTACATACCCTTTATCTAACAAAAAGTTCTTTAATTTCTCATACCAAGCTCGAGGTGCTTGTTTGAGTCCATAGAGAGCTTTTTGCAACAAATAAACATGATTGGGTAATTTGTCATTTTCAAAGCCCGGAGGTTGAGCAACAAAAACTTCCTCCTCGATTTTACCATTCAAAAACGCACTTTTAACATCCATTTGATATAGCAAGAAATTTTTATAACTAGCAAAGGCAAGTAGCATACGAATAGATTCTAATCTAGCAACAGGAGCATAAGTTTCATTAAAATCAATACCTTCCTGTTGGTTGTAACCTTGTGCCACTAACCTTGCTTTGTTCCTTACCACTTTTCCTTGCTCATCTAGCTTGTTGCGGTAGACCCATTTGGTGCCAATGATTTTTCTATCACTTGGTCTTGGCACTAAGGTCCACACTCGATTCTTCTCGAATTGCTCAAGCTCTTCTTGCATGGCAAGGATCCACTCATCATCACCAAGGGCTTCTTTGATGTTCTTTGGCTCTAGTTGAGAGATGAAGGCGCTATCTGCTTGTTCTTTGTTGTGAGCATCTCGTGTCCTCACTCTCTCGAACGGGTTGCCAATGATCAACTCCTTGGGGTGATTCTTTGCAAAGCGGGGAGTGGGATCCTTCTTTTCTTCTTCTTTTTCTTCTTCTACCACCTGCTTGCCTTTGTCTTTGATGTTGAGATCTTTTAAGATAGGAATTATTTCATCTGCAACATCCTCATCACCAATATGCTTGCCAACAACATGGTTAGTTTCAATAAACTCAACATTGATAGATTCTTCAATTTTAGACAATTCAATGTTAAATACTCTATATGCCCTGCTAGTAGTGCTATAGCCTAGGAAGAAAGCCTTATAGGATTTCGGATCGAACTTGTCGAGAGAATCCTTCGTGTTTAAAACAAAACAAGGACATCCGAAAATATGAAAGAAATCAATAGATGACTTCCTACCACGCCATAGTTCATAGGGGGTTTTCTTGAAAGACGGATGTGTGAAAACTCGGTTTTGCACAAAACATGACGTGCTAACAGCTTCAGTCCAAAACTTCTTAGGAGTGTCATACTCAAGAAGCATGGTCCTAGCCATCTCTTGTAGCGACCCATTCTTCCTCTCAACAACCCCATTTTGTTGAGGTGTGCGAGGAGAAGAGAAATTGTGCGAATAACTCGAATTTTCACAAAAACGCTCAAAAAGATCATTTTCAAACTCTCCCCCATGATCACTACGGATAGAAACAATATGGTAAGAAGCTTCGTTTTCAACCCGTTTACAAAAGCTCGAGAAAACATCAAGAGTATCGCTTTTAGAAACGAGAAAGAAAGTCCAAGTATATCTAGAGAAATCATCAACAATAACAAGACAATACTTGGAGCCACGAAGCGTTTGAGTTCTCATTGGTCCGAATAGATCAATATGAAGAAGTTCAAGAACTCTCTTGGTACTCATGACTCCTTTGGATTTGAAGGAGGATTTGGTTTGTTTCCCTTGTGTACAAGGTTGGCATTCCTCATCCTTATCAAAATCCAATTTAGGAAGTCCTCGAACCAAGTCCTTTTTGTTCAACTTCCTCATTTGATGCAAATTCACATGACCCAAACGACGATGCCAAAGAGAAAAGATCGTTTTTATCCACAACTAAGCATCTATTTAGTATGGGCTTAAGAGCATCGAGAACAATAACATAAAGATTACCATTTCTAGTTCCCTTATATATAACACTGTAGGAGAGGGAATCTAGAAGCAAGCATTCTAAAGAAGTAAATAGCACGAGATAACCATTGTCACATAATTGGCTAACACTAATTAAATTGTGATGTAGGCCATCAACAAGCAATACATTTTTAATACATAATTCATTGCCCACATCACCCTCACCTATAACCTTACCCTTCTTGTTGTCCCCGAAGGTTACCGATCCTTTCTTTTTCACAAATTTGTTGAAATAGTTGATTTCTCCAGTCATATGCTTAGAGCAGCCACTATCAACAATCCATTTCTTTTTAACCTGCAAGAAAAGAGGATGTCGGAACCCAACTCAAACTTTGGGGCCCGGGGTTAGTTTGGGGACCCATTTCATCTTTGGGTTGGTCCCCTTGGGCTTGTAAGGACAATAGGTAGAATAATGGTCATCACATTTGCAATGAATGCAAACCATAGGGTTTTTAGAGCCGGAAGTCTCTCCATTGAAAATTGGAGGTTCCACACTCTTTTTCTTACCCTTCTTCTTCTTACCTTTGGGAACAGTCCCATTATATCCTAAACCACTAGTACCAACTTGTTTGGTAGAGTGCTCTAGAGCATCATTTAGGGATTTCTTTCCCGAAAGAAACCTTTGCAAAGTAGATCTTAACTTAGCATTATCATCACTAAGATTTATAACAGTAGTTGAAAGACTAGCAAGATCTTCTCTAGTATGCAAGAGGTCGGCCTCAAGACAGAGGGCTTTAGTAAGAAGAGAATCTTTTTCTAGAGTTAAGCTAGCAACTTCATTTCTAGGCAAAACAGGTCTAGAAGATAGATCATTAATTTGAGCAAGCAATTTTGCATTTTCAGATTTAAGAACAACTATTTCTCTTTGATAAGCATAGATTTCTTCTCTCCTAGCATCATCAATAAGCTTGAGTTCTACATTTTCAGTTTTAAGAGTATCAAGCTCATCTAGGCATTTTTGGTTTTCTATCTTAAGATTTTCAATATTTTTAAGATATGTACCATTCTCAACCTCTACTCCATTGTATTGAAGTTCAAGGTCAAGAAATTTCCCTTGTAAGGATTCTATGCTATTAAGATGCAATTTTTCATTTTCATCAAGAATGTCAATTTTTGCATAAAGATCATCAACTATTTTGCCTAATCTTTTCCTCTTAGATTTACATTTAGCAAAAGATGATTGGCATTCATTAAGCATATCAATGAGAGTTTCCTTAGATAGCTCAAGTAAATTAACATCACTAACCTTGCTTACCTCACTTACCTCAATTACATCTTCACTAGTTGAGGCCATGAGGGCAAGATGGCATTCTCCATCTTCGGAGCTTGAGGAGCTTGAAGAAGACTCCTCCCACGCTGCATGAGCTGCATCTTTGGATCTTCTCTCCTTCTTGTCTTTCCTCTTGTACTTTGCTTCTCTTTTGTACTTGTCATCCTTCTTGTGGCTGCTCTTATGATGGCTCTTCTTGGCCTTTGGGCAGTCACTCTTGTAGTGGCCTTTTTGACCACACTCGTAGCACCTAGGAGTTGAGGAGGAGGGCTTGCTCTTGAAGTGTTTCCCTTTTGAGTAGTTAGCTTCATGATCATTGACACCTTCATCTTCACTTGAGGAAGGGCAGGGAGACTTCATGGCAAGTTGTTGTTGCCGAACCATTTCTTCAATTTGAGCTTTGAAGGCTGTGTCCTTTATCTTCTTTGATTCCTTCTCTTCTCTTTTCTCCTCTTCTTCTTGCTTGTCGAGCCTAGGTTCATGGGCTTGGAGGTTACCAACCAGCTCCTCGATTGACAACTCGCTTAGCTTGTAAACTTCTTCAATTGAAGTGACCTTTGGCTACCATCTCTTTGGAAGAGATCTCAAGATTTTGGCATTGATTGTACCTCTATCCATGACACTCCCAAGAGCTGCAAGGCTATTCAAGATGACATTTAACCTTGTGTACATGTCCGCAACTCTTTCATTCTTCCCCATCTTGAAGTTCTCAAGAAGACCACCAAGCATGTAGACTTTGGCCTCCTTGACTTGCTCGGTCCCTTCATAGGTGACACACAACTTGTGCCATATCTCATGCGCCGTGTCCCAAGAAGAGATCCGGTTGAACTCAGATGGAGTAAGGGCGGCGTAGATGATGCTCACGGCTTTGGCGTTGAGTTGAGCACGCTTCATCTCAGCTTCCGTCCATGTGGTGATGTCCCCTTTTGGATCTTCATACTTGAGATGGACAATCTTCCACATTTCGTAGCTCACCCCTTGGAGGTAGAATTGCATTCTCCTCTTCCAATATAGGAAGTTTGTGCCGTCGAAGACCGGGGGTCTCATTGAGAAGCTTCCTTCGAGGTTGAGTGACCCAAGAGCCGAATCGCCCATCTTCTCTTACTTGTTGAAGTAGCTTGGAGAAGACCTGCTCTGATACCACTTGTTGGATCAATGGGCTCTAGAGGGGGGGGGTGAATAGAGCTGCACACACCTCACAAAATCAATTAGACCACCAATTTAAACTTAGTGCAAAAGCTGAAACAAGCAACAATTTGAAGTCCTAATCTAGCATACAAAGCAAGGATAAGAGACAATGAATTGCAAGCACTTGGACAGGTGGTTTAGAGTGGTTCCACGTTCTAAACTTAGGAGCGATGTCAGTCCACTACCTAGAGTTGGTTATGTTGGATCCTAGATGGGTGATTAGATGCTCTAGAGTGGGGGGGTGAATAGAGCTGAAAGCACTTACACAAAATTCATTAAACCTTCAAAATATATGACAAGATAAGGTTGCTAAATAGGTAATTTGAGTGCAACTAAATCATGCATAGCAAGGATAAGAGAGATTGAACATGCACCAATTAGACAAGCTATTTAGAGTGGTTCCACACTTCAAACTAGAAGTGTGTCAGTCCACTTGCCTAGAGAGGTCAACCTCTAGGACTTCAAACAATTGCACTCTTATATTCATTAATAAGACATACAATACATGACCAACAAAGGACTTACCTATCCAATACAAAGAGTCTTCAACCTTACCAAGGACTTACCCACTTTGCAAGAGTCTTCGGCCTTCTCCAAGGACTTACCCACTCTTGCACAAGTCTTCGGCCTTGTAGGAATTACCCACTCTTCTTGGATCTTCCGCCTTTGACTTCACCTTCACTCGGAGAAGCTTTCCACCAAGGACTTACCCACTTGAGCTTGAGTCTTTTGCCTTCTCCAAGGGCTTACCCACTCTAGCTCCAAGTCTTCGGCCTTGATCTTCACCAAGGGACTCCTTCCCTTGTTCTTCTTCACCTCTCTTGGACAAGAGAGAGAACCTTCATCTTCAAGATAGCAAATGAGAGATGGGGAGGTGGTGGAAGTGAGAGCCTCACAAGATATACAAGTAGAAACTAGCTCTCTTACAAATCTCCTACTCACTCTAATGGATGTAGCAAGTGATTAAGCTTAGAGAGAGAGAGGAGGCTGTAGGAAGCACTCAACTATAGAATAGGAACCTCACAAAGAGTTTGCAATGAATGCTCAACCTTGGAATGAAGCCCAAGGGGTCCTATTTATAGCTGAGGATGCCTCTTAGCCTTTGGGAACACTTAAGAACGAAAACTAGCCGTTTTGTGGCTTGCAACGGATCTATTTTCACTTGTTGCAACTCCACAACGGCTAGAAACACTTTTCTGCACTTTTCCGTACAGTGCATTCGGTCGAGTTTCAATGGGTGTAACTCGACCGATCAAGTAGCAGGCAGCCCGATATTCAAAGGATCGGTCGAGTTTGTCCTGAGGGAACTCGACCGACCATTTCAACTGGAAATGGCCTACTACCCAATCGGTCGAGTTCTGTGAGTACACAACTCGACCGATGCAATCTTCAGAAAATCGACCAAGGTTGATCGGTCGAGTTTCGGGGTGGGAAACTCGACCGAACAAGTGCCTGTAATTGATTTTCAAAGTTGCATTAAAAGTGCTCTAATATTCGATCTAAGTGCTCCTGATATTTTTCTAAGCTTAATTACAAGTCATACAATCATTACAAGTGATTTACAACATGATTCTAATGGATATACATCATATTACAAAAACGTGCACTTGTATGACTTTGACTTGTCTTTTCTCCAATTTGAGATGCGCAAGTTATGGCATTTGGATTGTGTCTATACATAATCTGAAATTACTCAAGTAGAGACATTAGACACCAAAATGTGGAATGGTTAGTCATCATCAAAACACGGGTTTAGTCAATTTAGACGTGAGTCAACATTGACCTAATTGACCTTGAGTCAACAGGTTAGACTCTAGGATTTGCAACTTGGTTCTCTTATATATCACAATAAGATTACAAGATACATAAACCACACAACCAAGGGCTTAATTTCTCAAGCTAAGATCTTCTACCTATCCAAGGACTTACCCACAAAGCAAGATTCTTCAGCCTTCTTCAAAGGACTTACCCAATCTTACCTTTGTCTTCAGCCTTGCAGGATTTACCTATCTCACTTGAGCTTTGCCTTGCACCTCTCCTTCACTTGGAGAGCTTCTTCACGTTTTCCCTTCACCAAGGGACCTGGAGCAACGAGCTATCTTCACTCTTAAAGATCAACAACACATCTTCCCCTTCACTCGGAGAAGAACAACATCAACTCCTCTTTCACTTGGAGAAGTAGCTTCAATCAATCTTCAAAGGGATTTTGAGGTAGGAAGAGAGAAAGGAGAGCTGTACATATTATAAGGGATAACTCTCATACATAGGGACCTAACTCACTCTTAACTCACGAATTTGTCTTGAAGGTAGAGAGAGAAAGAGGCTCAAGGGCTTGGAACACTCTCCACTAAGCTAGAACCAAGTTTGCAATAGAAGAGCAGCTTGGAATGAACTCCAAGGGGTTCTATTTATAGTTGAGGGTGGCCCTTTAAGTTGTGGGACACTTGGATGCAAAAGTAGTCGTTTTTTGTTCAAGAAAACGGCTCTATTTTTGCCCAAAACAATTCACCAACGGTCATATTACTTTTTCTGCAAATTCCGTACAGTGCAATCGGTCGAGTTTTAATGGGGGTAACTCGACCGATCAAGTAAGAGGCAAACCGATATTCAAGTGATCAGTCAAGTTTGTCCTGAGGAAACTTGACCGACCATTTCAACTGGAAATGACCTGCTACCTGATCGGTCGAGTTCTGTGAGAGCACAACTCGACCGATGCAATCTTCAGAAAATCGAACAAGGTTGATCGGTCGAGTTTCAGGCTAGGGAAACTCGACCGACCAAGTGCCTGTAATTGATTTTCTAATTTGCAATAAAAGTGATTAGCACTTGGTGAATTTTGTCCCAAACATTTTTCTCTTCTAAGTTACAAGCCAATTCATCATTACAAGTGATTACATTGATGTTCTAAGGTAGTTTACATAGAAATCCTGAAATGCACACTTGTAGCCATTTTGGCTTGCACTTGGCCCATTCTAGGGCTTTGTATATATGATCCTTTTCATGTACCTAATGCCTGCAAACAATCTTAAACGCACATATTAGATACATATGAATGGAATGGTTAAGTCATTATCAAAATATAGGTAATGTATAACCTCTAGGTCAACAATAAGACCTAAACAAACATATACAATCGGGAAAATTGATTATAACCATAAATTATATGTCTAGAAAATGATAAAATTATAAAAAGGCATCTAGGCGTGCAAAGGGGCGGCAAGGCATCAAACTGCCCAATTTGGTGATCTTCTGCCTTAACAAGTATGGTCATGCTACATTATTTTTCCTAGAAGAACTCTCATATGCCCCAAATCCTAATACAAACAATCCAAGCCAACCCAACTAGATATGGCATCTATAGGAAACATTGTTTGCATCACTATATAATATGGAAGGCTTTGATCCGTAGAGAAACCTAGTAAAGTTAATGATAACATCTAAACATTAACTTTTAATGTGATTCCAATGCCAAAATGCCATGAAAAAGTTCTATTATGGTGGGGTGGAGAGCTTCAATGCACGATACTAAATTGTGTTCTATGTCCTTATACGCACTCGTTTTGGGATACACAACATCAAGCAGAAAAGTTATTCGGTGCAAGTTTTCCTTAAATGGGTATGCAATATTTCAGTTAATCGGAGATAAATCTGTGTTCTATATCATTTATATATAGAAATGTGAATCCCTGCATTTAGCTTTTGTCTGAACATATATGAAGAGTCTCACTTGCCATTCTTTAAGCTGGATCCATGACGTGTCAAAGATACTACTTGCAAGAGAGTAAGGGTATTTTGTCAAATATTTTTCATCTATAATGTATGTGAGACTATGGCTCAATAGTTATTTGAGTCCAAGTTCATATTTTCATCTCTCCTCATATATACCATATTAGGTTTTTCTTAGTAATATACAAATTTCTTCCCCATCTTATTCTCTCGGCACAGTATAGGACCAGGTTCCATTATCCAAAAATGTAGAAATAAAGAAAGTTGTGCCTGTTGGTGAGGTGTCACTCCTCTCTAAGGTTTTTTACTTTTTTTTTTCACTACCAGCTCCGAACATAGAGTCTACACCCAATTAAAACAGTGCTTCAAACGTACTACCACCATGTTTGCAAGTCTAATTTGCATATCGATGGCTTTCTCCATTTTATGATGAAATCACAAATTGCAGGAATATTTAGATGCAACGGATAAGGAAGTGTGATTTCTTTTGTTCTGATTCGATTTGTTTGCTGCTAGGAGCTTGTTTTGATGATCTCAAGATGGGATCACATGTTGCGAAGTGAGTCATAGTGCTACTACAAAACACACACACACTGTGTGTGTGTGTGATACAAATTGTGGATCTCTATGCTACAGTATCTTAAAGGGAACAGTCAATTTAAACACGTTTCCATCTACATTGTAGTCGGTGTAATTGGATAATAAAATTAGGGTTTGAGCTTCATGGTGGCATTCGGGCTTTGTTCACTTTGTGTTTGTAAAGTCGATTTAAGGAGAAACATATCCCTCCTTTAACGTGTTCATTCCCAATCATAAAATTCAACAATATTCATATTTGGGATCTAATCAAATAAGATAAAACTCTTTGCACTATACAGGAACTAATTAATAGACAGGAAATTTATTAACAGATAAAATGACCCCAACTAAAAATACATAATTTTTGTCATTACCAGATCTTTATCTCATTACTGTGTTTCAGTATTTCAGATCGGCAAAACCAGAATGTGTTTAGCATCAATCTCCTTAGTTGTACTTGTAGGTTTTTTTGTTCTTCTTATAATTGCTAGATTTGTGCTTCTAATTCTATTGTCTATCATGGTTGGTCTACACGAACAATAAGAATAATGAGATGAATTAATCCTTTTCAGGTCCTTGTCCGCAACGTGCCACCAGATCCTGATGAAGATATCAACGAGCTTGTTGAACATTTCTTTCTTGTTAACCACTCCAATCAATACCTCTTTCATCAGGTGTCTATAGTATTGTATGATTCCATTTTGGAAGGGCTAGAGATGAATTTTTTGAACAATTCAAAATTTTAGATTTACTATGTTGGCATCTTGCATCTTTTTGGTTTTGTATTACATTGTTAGCCTAAATTTCTGTATACCTAAATGTATGCAGTTTTTACATAGTAGTATTCGTTGACTGACCAAACCATGCACAAAGATATCTCTAGTTAATTTCATGCTATCTTTTAAAAAGTTTGACATGATAAACTCACTTGAGCCAATATCCAAGGTTCATATGTACACATGCTTCAAGGAAAAAAAGAGGAGTCTTTGTTTGGTGTCATAAACCGTCATTAATAAAAATTAGTGATCTATGACTGCACTTAACAATATAAATTGAGTGCACAAGGTTGTGGAATCTCACTTTGACAAGTAGCTGAAAATACATTATTACATTTTCCCCAATATCTTGAAACCATCTAAATGCCAATCGAGGATGGTATGCAGACCAACTTTTGAGATGTAAAAGTCACTTCGGGTCTTATTATAAATTCACCCTAAATGGGTAATTAGTCCCATTCTATATCATAGTTTTCAATGAACCCAGAGCCTATTCAAATAATTGTTGACCTTTAATTTGCAACCTGAGTCACATGAGATGCACTTGTTATTCACACTGTAGGAGAGCTTTTAGCAAATTCCCAAACCACCTTCTGCCCTCCCAACCACCTTTCATTTTCTCCCATGTTTCTGCTACTCTTATCTTACTACAGAGATGTCAGTCCAAGAGAGGGGGGGGGGAGACACCCTTCCTGCTCTCTTCCTCAAATAATGCTGCGGTTGGTGGCATACCCACCCATAGCATGCTGTATAAAGGGAGAAGATCTCCTCCCTTGGTTGGCTAGGGGTTGTAACCCCTCTTTGCCTCTCTATGCGACGTTAGTTTAAGGGTGTTTATTGTGCCTCAGGAGTTTTTTTCCCTATCAGGCCACACTGTTGTGCTTCCCTGTGGTCTTCTCTCGTGGCCCAAAGCTACTCCCACATCGGATGGGAGGAAGGTAATCATCTTCTGATGGTTGTCATCCAACTATCGGCTGGTATCTTTATCTACAATAGTCAACATCTAGCAACATTTTCTTGCCTCATTTTGTCAGTAAGGATTTAGGATAGTGATAACTAATGACGAGCAGTTTTTATGCCTACAGAAGTACACCTTGGATCTTCTAGAAGAAACTGAGATGCTTTGTTGTGGGCCTTTGGTTCTCCTATGATTCAAACTCATTAGTACACTTTGATTCTTATGTATTATTGTAAGACAAACTTTGGTACAGGCATTTGATTGTGAAGCTTCTATACTTAAATATTGCAAAACTGATGATTTTCTTTGTTGTAGGAGTATTTAGTCAATTCATGGATACTCTGCGTCCATGTCACCTTGATGCCGCTTATCACGTCCTATGCTACCTGAAGAGTGCACCCAATCAAGGCCTATTTTATAAGAGAAACAATCTCTTGAGAGTTGGAGGGTTCTTTGATGCTGATTATGCATGCATCTTGTATGATAGAAGGTTCCCTTACAGTTATTGCACTTTTTCGAGGGCAATCTGATCACATGGTGAAGCAAGAAGCAAAATGTTTTTGCTAGATCTAGTGCTGAGGCATAATATAGAGCTATGATCTAAGCTACTTGTGTATTACTATAGGTGAAATCCTCCTTAAAAGATGTTGGGTATCCAATCTCCTCATCTATTCCTATTGGTTCTTAACAATCAAACTACTACTTCTTTAGCCAACGATCCTATGTTTTCCATGAGCGCACGAAACACATTGGGTGGACCGTCATTTGTGTGAGATGCAGTTACGAGTAACAAAATGACCATCTCTCTTGTGTTTTTAGACAAACAGAAAGTCAGAAAGTTGATATCATAATATAGGCTCTTATCGGGAAACATATCTGTAGAATGTCGGAGAATATTGGGATGGCCTATTGACGTCCCAGATTTTAAGAATTACATACCTAACCTGGTAAATTCCTATATATGGTTAAGAAGTGACATATAACAATCATATGGTCATGGATGTATCAAGCCCTGCCAAATGCCCACATATAGACATACCTATGACCGGTTACGGTCATCAAGTGACTGTATATGATCATTTTAATCATCAAAACCTCTAATACTCCCTCTCAAGCTGGAGCATATATATCAATCATGCCTTGCTTGTTAACAAGACTGCAGGAGCATTTCTTTGGAAGATGCTTGATGAAGATTTCTACTTGGTCCTCAGATCTTGTAAACGGGGTAGTAATCAATTAATCCAGGAAAATCTCTCTCACAAATTGACAATCAACCTCAACACGGTGGGTGCCCTCATGGAACACATGATTGTTCATAATGAATGTGGCTGCCTTATTATCATAGTATTAATGCTCAGGCATGTTGAATAGATAGAGAAATCATGTAAAAGTGAACTCACCCACATTATCTCACAGATCGTGTCATAGCCGTATACTCGACCTCAATACTAGAACTCACAACATCCATGTGTTTCTTGCTCCTTTAGGAGACAAGATTCCCATCAACATAGAACAATAAGCCAATTGTAGTATTCATGTTAATAGTGCTGCCCACATTGTTAGAGTCAGAATATCTAGATACATTACAGTGGCCATGATGCTGATATAGTAGCACTTTCCTAGAGAGTGCTATAAATAATGCAATATATGATGAACGAAATCCCAATGACACTGCCTAGTTTTGTCCAAATATCAGGTCAAAAGTCCCACAGCAGAAATGATTTCAACCTGAGTCAGGATAAGTTAAATTAATGTTGTCCACAAGTTTCCTATATCTATGCATATAAGAAAAAGATGCAGACCAGTCATCATCCACCAATACATTTGGATTACAAGGAGTCTCAATAGGCTTTGCCCCAATCATTCCTGTCTCTTGCGACAAATCCAGAATGTACTTCCTCTGTGAGAGGCAAACCCTAGAAGATGAGTGAGCCACTTCAATCCCAAGGAAATATCGCTGCTTGCCAAGGTCCTTGGTGATGGGGGTATTTACATAGATATGACCATTGTTCAAAAGCCGTATGTAGCTACGAGCAGAGAGGGTACCATACAGAGTATATGCGGTATGCGGGAGTATACACGTGCAGGAGTATATGCAGTTTAATTTTTTAATAAATTAATTATTTATAATCACAAAACATATATTGAGTCTATATAATGTGTATATATAATGTAAACATAACAATCTATATGAATTATACATTTATATATGTGTATATATGTATATGTATTTAGAATGTGTTTTCTATATATACAAATATTGACATGTAGACATCTAAATGTAAAAATATCTGTGTAAAGTTTGTATATATATGTGAATGAATCAAAATGTATATATAATGTACAAACATGTGTGGAATTTGTGCATATATGTAGGTATATTATATAATAAAATACATATATGAACATAAAAAAACACGCATATACTGATATACTTGTACAAATCTTAGTGTGGTAATTTGTTATATATATTAAATTGTATACACAAATATGAATTAATTGTATACAGATAAATATATGACTTCAATAAAGAAGAAACACGTATGATTTTTGGATAATTTGATGATTTTACATAATTTCGTCACGAACTTACTATTTTCTATCTTAATTGCCTTTAAAGTTTTAACAAAAGCTTCCTTGAAGTTTCCACAAACTTCTACATCCACAACTGTCAAGGTCAACGTCTTGTTCCATGCTTACAAGTCCTGAAAGGAGATCTACTATGGATGATGCGTTGATTGCTCTTCTCAATGATGACGTAGAGGAGCTCATGAACTACCATATAAAAAAAGTTGGTCGGATGCAAATGGGTGTTCACTAAAAACATAATCCAAATGGTTTAACTAATAAACTCGAAGCTTGACTAGTTGCCGAAGGTTATACACATACTTATGAAATAGCTTTCTTTGAGATTGTCTTCCAAACTACCCAAATAAGCTCTGTCCAAGTTTCTATGTTGTACCACAACACATTAGAACTGATCTTTGTACCAATTAGATGTCAATAGTGCTTTCCTACATTGCAATTTACTTGAAGAGGTAGGAGCACTCTGTAGGACATGCTGTTTGGGGGGGATTGAATAAAAGTCTTGCACTTAAAGAAAGGCAATCTATGATTTTAAAAAATCTCCCCAGTATCTTTCGCTGAGTACAAAGTTGTTCTTAAGCATCCTAGGTTCAATGCTCTACTCGTGACAACTCATTATGTTATTCCTACACCTAAAGGATTGGTAGTGTGCACTTTTTATGTTAATGACTTAATTTTATTGATAGTTATTCTAGTGACATTTATGATTAAAAGATGTCTTTTTTGAATCAGCTCCGCATAAAAGATCTTCAAAAGCTACAATACTTCCTCAACCTGTATCTGAAGGCATACTTTTAAGGCAGAAAGGCAACATGACGTTTAGGCAGACAACCTCACGACTAGTCGCGACTAAGCGTCGCTGAAGCGGCTTTAAAAAAGCTAAAATATTAGTACATTTAACCTATAGGTATACATATGTGATGATTTTAAAAACTTTTCTCCCTTCACATACCTTTGTTTCACAATTATGTGTAAGTACATAAACTTACAATTAACTCAATGACATACATATGTATTTTTGTAAGAGAGCATGAAAAATTACATTTCCTAAAAATGTTCACTTCACATTGCCAAAAAAAGAAGAAAATTCCAAATAATGTAAGAGATTGAGATTTAGTACATAAATAAAGATTAATCTATTGCTCAGTATTGTCTATCTTTAATAATATAGCAACTAAACAATTATTGAATTTAAAGCAACAAGGCAAAATATGAAAATCTAGGAAATTATTATTAATATAAATACTTATAATAAAAAATGTTAACTGGCACATAACAATCACAAGAATGTACATTTTGAACACTAGGACACAAAATTAGACCATCACAAATCATTATATGAAAAAAATGCTTAAAATTAACATAAGGCGGCAATTTAGGAGAAGCACAGTGCAAAGCGCACTCCCTGGGGCGCTTGCTGCCTAGGTGGCCGCTTAGGCACGCCTAGGCGATAGCCTTAATAAGTATGTTTGAAGGTCTAAGAAATGAATGAAGTTTTTAAGGATAAATATGTACTTGATTGAATTTAATCAAGGATGCTTGGATAAGCTATGCAAAACCAATCTCTAATCGTGTTGATCATCACCTCAAACTTTCTAGTGAGGAAGAGAAGAATAATTGTGATATTGGAAATTATAGAAGTGGTTGGAAAACTGAATCATTTGAAAATAACATCAACATGATACCTATTATGCGGAGTTTTTAGTCAATTCATGGGTTCTTCAAAAACATTTAGTGAATTGTTGCTCAAAGAGTTCTCAAATACTGGGAAGGTGCACCTAGCAAATGCTCACCTATCCTAAGTCACTAGCTTAAGCTGGGCTTTAGTTGGTTTAGAAGATGTTGATTGAGATGGATATGTGACACACTTAAGGTCTACACCATAAGTTTGCGTACTCCTTGGTGGAAATTTGGTATCTACTGGGAAGTAAGAAACATTCAATTGTTGTTCGAATGAATAGTGAGGCAAAAGGTTGAGTAGTTGTCCATGCTTATACTGCTTGGGTACAATCCTTTTTTGAGAGAACTAGGTTTCCCAACTGGCCATCCAATGTTGTGATGTGTGATAATCATGTCGCAACTCATATTTCCAAAAGTCTATTATTCCATGAGTGAATAAGCATATTAAATTTTGTCCCTCTTCATATTATTGTCATTGTTGAGAATTAGATTCAATGCAATGGAATGTAATGGGATGAATACAAGACTAGACGCCCTCTCCTTTATATAGGAGAGGGGAGACGCCCTAAGACTTAAGACGCAAGTAACCTAAACGGGCTATAATAGAAAAGCCCACTAACTAATTAACCTATTAACTAAATAGGCTAATATATACTCGTTGACACTCCCCCTCAAGCTGGATCATGGGTGAAACACATGTCCAAGCTTGGAGTTACCAGACTCGATAAATTAATAAAAGAAATTAAAGATAGAAATGATAAAAGATAAATATCACTCCCCATACAAAAGTTTGATACTCCCCCTTAAACAATACTCCCCCTGAATCATACGATGGCGCCTCTTTGCTTTGAAATTGTATTCTGCATGCTGGAGATCCTCGAGCTTTGATGAAGGTCTTTTGGAGTGCATCTGGAATGAAGAATATCTGAAATGGAACCTGAATACTGCAGCAGTAATTCGCCACTTGGAGCAGACGATCATCAATACCACGACTACGCTATCTTCACTGGAATACACACTTAACGCGACACGAATGCGGATATACAATGTCGATGTAGCAGTAGCGGAATTTTCAAATTGTCTGGGAAGACGTGCATAACGTGGCACGAACACGAATGGATGATATGTTGGTGATACGATGCATGTACCATAACTCTGTCGCGTGAGCCTTGGGGGTTTGACAAGAAAGGAGATATCATCCATCAAGGAAAATCCCAAGAAGATCAGCAGAAGGCGATGCTAACACTGCAGATGCGGCTCAGAGAAGACGTGATGAAGCAACTCGGTGAAGATATCTCTGGATGAACTATCAATCTTGCAGATGCTTGCTGATCTTCTAAAATCTGAAGAAGCACCCATCTGTCTCATGTAAATGCAGCTGAAGAAGTACCCCATCAACACCTGACGTACATGACGCGGTACGAATGCGAATAGCTCGGTGTTGACGCTGAATGAATATCCTTCAATGCTGTCTGGAAGTAGAGAACGAATGTGTTGAACAATGCGAAGCTCCATATAGATAATAGCCTGGAACATATATAGCATGAATACATATATCATCTCTTCTCATACTCTCTCTCATACATATTCTCTCACACTCTCTCTCTCTTCTCTTCCTCTCCTCTCTATCCTCCCCTCACACCGGATATGACGAGAGTGAGTATTTGGTGTGGAGAAATGGATATATGACCCCCCCGCACTGTGGAAAGGGACACACATGATATGGGTGGGTGGGAAAGGAATCGACGGATTTGAGAGGATTTTGTGATATGGAGATGTGTAATATGTGGAGAATGAAACTGATAACCGGAGAGAATATGTTAAATGGGTCAATGTAAGATTAGGATAGGAAAATTAAATGGATCTAATCCCGACCCGAAAAGGGGATTTGTTTGGCCCGTTAGGCTTAAAACTGGATCCAATTAGCCAAGGGCAGATCCGATTAAGGATCCAAATATCAACAGGCATCTAGTATATGGGGCAGTAGATAGGGCTGTTTGGTAGCGGTGGAGAGTGATGGGTGACCGTGCTTCAACCAAGGTTAGGCGGAAACGTTGGGGCAGCAACGACGAGATGGAGAGCGGTAGTGGAGCAGTGACCAGGGGCATGGATGACGACGATGGCTGAATGGTGTGATCGGCGGCTGGGGATATGGTTGCTGGATGATATGACAACAACACAGCAGCAGGACAAATGACGATGATTGTGTCGCTCGACTGATGTAGCACTTGGTCGCAACGAAAGAGATGATACTGGTCTCCTGCACGACTCCAGAGACATTGCATGCCATGAGGCTGCATGCAGAGTCAAGTGCGGAGCCTCTCCTTATGAGACGACGAAGGCTGGAGCTGATGACATCAGGGCGATGCAACGGTAGATGGCTGCTGAATAATGCGAGTGCGATGGCGTCGAAGGATGTGGACGACGACTACTTCTAGGCGGCGCGACGACGGTGATGGTTGCTCCTACTTTTGTGGTCGGCCACAACACTCTTACTGGTCGCCGTCGGCTTGCTGGATGGATTCAACAGCGGATGGAGATCTTTGCTGGGCACTGCTTACTGCTGGCCGTAGTAGTTGCTGCTACTGCTGGCCGACTAATGTCCTGGACGGCTGTGGCTGCGACTACGGTTAGTAGCCGATAACGGCTTGATGATGGCTGTTGATTGCACAGGGACGGAGATAGCCGGCGTACGGAAAGAAAAATCAAATCTTTAAGAAAGAGAAGGAGACGCCATGAAGGCCGGGAGATGCCTGGTGGGCAGCCGGCCTAAGCCATGGCAACGGCGGCGGCCGCTCGCAGTCGGGGGTTCTTCCCCTCGGTTGCTCTCTGGAAAAGATGAGCGACGGCGGCTAGGGCTGCGTGCGCGCCCTCAGGAGAGAACACACTCTGTTCACACAAGAATTACTGTTCACGCCGCGTACTGTTCACCGCCGTTGTTACTGTTCACGCCGCCGTTACTGTTCACCGCTCTGATACCATGTTGAGAATAAGATTCAATGCAATGGAATGTAATGGGATGAATACAAGACTAGACGCCCTCTCCTTTATATAGGAGAGGGGAGACGTCCTAAGACTTAAGACGCAAGTAATCTAAACGAGCTATAATAGAAAAACCCACTAACTAATTAACCTTTTAACTAAATAGGCTAATATATACTCTTTAACAGTCATGTTAAAGAAGATTGTTACTTTTTGAAAGGTGTGTGGGGGAACCCACATGTGATGATTATTGATGGCACACCCTGTCCTATATATAGGAGAAAGGGTGGAGACTTACATACTTGGGACTGAAGACATGATATATGGGCCGAAACCTTTAAGCCCATTAACGAATTATCCTATTAACTAAAGAGGATAATAATATATTCTATCACTCCCTCTCAAGCTAGAGCATGGATGAAACTCATGTCCAAGCTAGAACTTACAAGACTCGATTAAAGGATGAAGATAAAATTGTCACTCCCCATACAAAGAATGTCACTCCCCCTTAAACAATACTGTGAAATGTGGTACCACAATGCAACATGCAATGCATCGTTGAGAGAGGCCATAAGCCTTCTCCCTTTTTATTAATAAGAGAAACTGGATAATTTACATAGAGGTCCAGCAGGATATAGAAATCACAAAATAGAATAAATATGAAATATATTAACACTCCCCCTCAAGATGGAGTGTACACATCGTGTAGACCCAACTTGTTGCAAAAACTCTGGAAAGCTGCTGGACTCAATGGATTCGTAAGAACATCTGCAAGTTGATCTTCAGACTTGACATGTAGAGTCACAACAATTCCATTCTTGATCTGGTCTCTGATAAAGTGGCAGTCAACTTCAATGTGCTTAGTACGTTCATGGAAGACTGGATTCTTAGCAATGTAGATGGTCGCTTGATTGTCACATCTGAGTTCTATAGGAGACAAAACAAGAATCTTTAATTCAAAAAGTACAGATTGAACCCATTGCAACTCACAACATGCATGTGCCATTGCTCTATACTCAACTTCCGTGCTAGATCTTGCCACAACATTTTGCTTTTTGCTTTTTCAGGTAATAAGATGATTCCTCAGAAATGTGCAATATCCAGACGTAGACCTCCTGTCATTCAGATTACCAACCCAATCTGCATCTGCATAACCAGTAAGAGACAGTGTGGATACATGAGTCTTCAGCCTATAATAGGTGATTCCCTTACCAGGTACACCTTTCAGATATCTCAGAATACGACAGACAGATGTCCAATGAGACTATTTTGGAGAGCTCATATGCTGACTCACCACTCCTACAACAAAAGAAATGTCAGGATGTGTGACTGTCAAATATATCAATTTTCCCACAATTTTCCTGTAATATCTTGGATCTGGATAATCAATATCATCAGTCGTCTCCTTCACATGATAGTCCATAGGAGTAGACACATGCTTGGACTCACTCATACCAGTTTTCTGTAGTAAATCCAACACATTTTCTCTGAGACAAATTGGTACCAAATGAGATCTGAGTACTTCAATGCCTAAAAAATATCTCAGTTTTCCCAGATTCTTTGTGTGAAAGTGCCCCTGCAAGCCCGCTTTCACATGAGATATGCCTGTGGAATCACTACCAGTGATAACAATATCATCAACATACACATCAATAACAATAGATCCACCAGAAGTAGAATAAAATAAAGAGTGATTAGTAACAGAACGAGGAAAACCCATCTTTAGCACAACATCACTGAACTTGTCAAACCAAGCTCTAGGAGATTGTTTCAATCCATAGATGGCTTTCTTCACTCCACACACCTTCTGACACTCCCCCTGAGCAACAAAACCAGGTGGTTGCTCCATGTACACCTCCTCTTGTAGATCACCATGAAGAAAGGCATTCTTGACATCGAGCTGAAATAGAGGCCAGTCAAATGTAGTAGCCAGAGAAATAAGAATATGCACAGAATTCAGACGAGCCAATGGTGAAAAGATCTCAAAGAAATCAACCCCATATGTCTGGGTGTACCCCTTTGCCACCAGTCTAGCTTTCAATCTCTCCACAGAACCATCTGGATTATGTTTTACTGTACCCATCTGCATCCTACACCATTTTTATCTTGAGGTAAGTCAACAAGTTCCCAGGTGTTGTTCTGCAACAGAGTAGACATTTCAACATGCATAGCCTGTTTCCAGCCAATATCCTTCATAGCATCAAGATGATTTCTTGGAATGTCCACAGAATCAATCCCAAGAGCAAATGAGTGAGCCTGCTGAGATAACTTGGACAATCAAAACACATTTGTAATAGGATGCCGAATAGTACAGGAATGGGTACCTTTGCGAACAACAATGGGAACATCAAGGTCAAATGGTTCTTCAGGAATCCCTTGAGTAGATGAAGATGGGGAGGGCTCAGAGACTGGAGTCGTTACCTCCTCTGGATCTTGCCTGCCTCGTCAGCTATAAACATGTGAATATTGCTGAATTGGTGGACCATCTGCTGGCTGCTCTTCCTGAATTATAGTATAGTCAGGAATGATAGGTGGGACTCTCTCACTCTGATGTGGTGGTGGCACTCTCTCACTAGCATCTGATGGTGGCACTCTCTCACATAATTGCTCCCCCTTACTGGGAACACTAGAGAAATATGGAGTGGATTCATGAAAAGTCACATCTCTAGACACAAACATGCGACAAAGACTTGGACAATAACACTTGTACCCTTTGCTAGTGTTGGAGTACCCAAGAAAGAGAGTCCTAATTGACCTAGGAGATAACTTATCAGCCTTAGGATCAAAATTGTGGACAAAAGAAGTACAACCAAACACTGTAAGAGGAACAAGGAAAGGTTGATCCTTGGGATGTAGGACAGAGAAAGGAGTATGTCCTTGAAGCACAGAAGAAGGTTGCCTGTTGATAAGAAAACAAGCAGTAAGAAGGGCGTCAGACCAAAAATGCTTAGGAACATTAGATTGAAACATGATTGTCCTGGTAAGATCAAGGAGATGACGATTTTTCCTCTCCGCTACCCCATTCTGCTGAGTGGTGTGAGGACAGGATGTACGATGTATCATCCCAACTAAACTACAAAAATCAGCCATAACATTTTGAACATACTCCAAGGCATTATCAGATTGAAGAACTTTAATATTGCAATCAAATTGAGTTTTTATTTCTTGATGAAAATGTTTGACAATAGATAACACAAATTCTCAAATTTTCAACAAATAAATCCATGTCATACGCGAGAAGTCATCCACAAAAGAGATAAAATAACGAAAACCATTATAACTATGGTCTTTTACAGGACCCCAAACATCACTATGGACCAACTCAAAAGGACACGACGCCCGTTTATTGACACGACCGGGATAAGACATTCTATGATGTTTCCCCAGTTGACAGGACTGACACTCTAGAGACGATACTTGAGACACTTCTGGTTCTAACTTTCTCAGGCTCTCTAATGAAGGATGTCTATATCTGTAGTGCCACAGTAAGGGAGAGCCACTCAACAGGACAGTTGGAGCAGGAGCAGACACTTGGCGAGGCAGACTGTCACCGTGGAAGAGGTAGAGATCACCTTTCCTAGGCCCCCACCAATCGTCCTCATACTCTTGAGATCCTGTAATACAAAACAAGAAGGTCCAAAAGTTACCGTACATTTCACAGTATCAATCAACTTAGCAACAAACAAAAGATTAAAAGGAAAAGCAGGCACATAATGTACGAATTTAAGATCAATTCCAGGAGTCAGAGAAATAGATCCACTGGATAACACTCTCCTCACTGAACCATCTGCTATTGTTACAGATTTGTGAGGAATATGTGAGTCAATGGAATGAAGAAGTCTCCTCATACCAGTCATATGCTGTGACGCTCTAGAGTCAACAACCCATGATGAAGTAGAACCAGAAGCCAATAAAGAGGTAGCCTGATTACCAGTGGTGGACGCCAAGTTGGCTGAAGATGATGATCCCAAGCTTAGATGTTGAGTAGCCAGAATAAATCTATCATATTCCTCCTTGGTGAGTGTAATGCCAGAAGGACCAGAACTCGAACCAGGAGGCTCAGTAGACTCAGTAGTGGTAGCATAGTTTGCTGCTCCCACAGGTGGTGCAACAGGTCGACCATGCTTCTTCCAACATTTCTCAACTGTGTGTCCAGGTTTGTCACAGAAAATGCACTTAGGGCGAGTTCCACGTCCTCAACCCATACCTGTCCATCCTCTCACTGCTGCAACTATAGAAGCATGAGAATCTCCCTGAGATGAGACTACAGTAGGATCAACAGGTTCAAAATTTGCCTGTAAAATCCTTGAATAGGCCTCTTCCAAGTTGGGAAGTTTATCAGAAGCTAAGATAACACTGTGGGCTGAACTACACGAAGAACTCAGACCAGTCAAGAATTTTGTTGTAATCAAGTCATCTCTGTCTTTGACTTGCTCCTGGACAGTTACTGGATGATAGAAACTCAGCTCTTGTGCAATACCTTGAATCACTCCAAAGTATTCTTCTAAAGGTCTGTCTCCCTGTCGTTCTGGCAAACAGGCGATCATATATCATGAACTGACGAAGCGCATTCTTCTCTTGAGAATAATGTTTCTTCACTGCATCCCAGATCTCTTTAGCGGTAGTGTAGAACATGAACCTCGAGGCAATCTCATGTTCCATGCTCCCCCACAACCAGGTCTTCACCAGACTGTTATGACACTTCCATTCAACATAGCCTTTGTCAGTAAGTGCAGGAGGATCAGAATCAACGTGTCTCGCCTTGTCGCGTGACTCCAATATAGTATGGACAACATTCATCCATAAGAGATAATTCTTCCCGTTCAGCTTGATGGAGGGGATAGGAGACATCTCACTGTAGATGGTAGATGCCTTGGTGTCCTCCATGATTTGTCGAGAAAAAGAGTGACAGATTGATACACGTCACAAGAAGATATGGGTGACGGGAGATACACGTCACGACACAAGATCAGATGCGTATCTGACGCATTCACAACCCCAAACTGAAATTCCCTAATCACACATGGAGGAGATGTGATTAGGAATTTCTTACGTACCGACAGACCCTCCGATTTGGGATTTAGAAATCCGTTGGATCAACCAAAGGACCCGACGATCCGGAGATAGAAGAGAAGGGGGGACGGCGGCTACAACGCCTGGCCTGGGAGACGGTTGCTCCGCCCGCTTTGGGCCGGCGGCACGGCGGCTGGGGAAGGTTGGCGACGTGCTCTGTTCACGCAGGAATCACTGGTCACTCCGCCGTACTGTTCACGCCGAAGTTACTGTTCTCCGCCAGAGTTACTGTTCACCGGCGTTGGGTTGTGACGACTGGGTAGGGTTAGGTTAGGAACCTTGCTCTGATACCATGTGAAATGTGGTGCCGCAATGCAACGTGCAATGCAGCATTGAGAGAGGCCATAGGCCTTCTCCCTTTTTATTAATAAGAGAAACTGGATAATTTACATAGAGGTCCAGCAGGATATAGAAATCACAAAATAGAATAAATATGAAATATATTAACAAATACTTTCTAACTAAAAATATACGATGACGCCTCTTTTGAGTTGTGTTCTACAGATTGGAAATGTTCGAGCTTCTGAGAAGGTCTTTGAAGTGCATCTGGAATGAAGAACAACTAATATATGGAATCTCAATGCCACAACAAAATCTCGCCACAATCAAACTAGAGCAAATGATCCAAAGTACCACGACTACGCCATCTTCACTGGAGACGAATGTGTGAGTGGAATGTGCGCACGGTCAACACATCCCATGTACATAACGCGACACAAACACAGAGGCACAATGTCGATGTAGCAATAGCGGTGTCTCCAAATCATTTGAGAAGTGTAGCCAATTGGAATTAGCGCAGAAGACCATGAACGTGCATAACGTGGCATAAACAGAAGTTGGACGAGGTACTGATGGCTGGCATATTGGTTCCATAAGTCTAACACATGAAAATCTTGGGGGCTTGATAGGAATGAAGGCACCATCAAGGAGAAGCCCAAGAAAATTAGCAGAAGATGCAACTCAGACAAGACGTAACAGAAGTAGCTCGGTCAAGATAAATTTGGATGAATCCTTGTAGATACATAATTTGCACAGGCTAGAAGACGATGAACTTTAAAGAAATCCGATGAAGAAGCAACCATCTATCTCATGAGACTGCAACGAGAACGATCATCAACACCAAAGGGAATTAGAGGCTGAAATTAGCGTAATGACGTATATAATGCGGTCCGCACGCGAAAAAGCTTGGTGTCAATGTTGCAACTGTGAGATCCTTCAACGTCATCTGAAAGTGGTGGCTAATATGAAATTAGCACAGATAGCCAACCCTCATGTAAAGTGATGCTAAATGGGAAGACACGCCTCAAAGACATCAAAAGAGCAATTGTGATGAAGGATACAATGGTCTATGAAGATAGCCTCATCTCTCATCTCTCTCCTCATATGCTCTCTCTCGTGTTCTCCTCATACCCTCCTCTCTCTCTCTCTCCTTTATACCCCCGCACGACAACTACGAAGAGAATTAGTAGTTGGTGTGGAAAAAAGACACATAAACCCCATGCACGTGGAAGATGCACACGTAATGGATGGGAGGGTGGGAGAGGGAAAATGAAAAACAAGAGGTGTAGTATGTAGATAGGAGAAATCGATAACTGGAGTCAATATGAAAAACGACATAATAAGATCCGGATAGGAAAAATAAATGGATTTGTTCTTGACCCGAAAAAGGGTGTGGGGGTATTGGAGGAGAGAAAAACCTTTGGAGGACATCAAAACTTGAACTGGAAGTAGATAGACTGATTCTGACACATCGTGTTTGTATCTTGACACGCCGTGGAACTTTGTTGATTGAAGGTGATAGTCTCCCAACAACACACCTAGTAGAAATGTCAAAGGCGTGAAATTGATTTCCGTCAACACATCGTGTTGGAAACCTGACACACCTTGTAGGTGTGAACAAACTTCCTTTAACACGCCGTCTGGGAGTTTGACACGCTGTGTAAGTTGCAATTTGCACTGCTAGGAAGGTTCATGGAGTATGACATGCTGTGTTGGTTGAACAACACATCGTGTAGCTTGTGATCTGAGTGAAACTCTGCGCCGTCAGATGATTTCTGGAGAGCAACACTCCATGTTGGCGGAAGTTGGTGCACGATTTTGATAGGAATCGACGCCGTCAAAGAGAACACAACCCTAATAATGGGCACCGAGGGGTGACGGGAATTAGCGCCGTCAGTTGTGACCATTGATCATGTGGATCTGAGGTAGCAACAACCTCTTGCTAGACGAAGGGCCAATCAGGACAGGAATTAGCGCCGTCCAGAGAAAGACGTTCATGGAAGTAGTGGAGGCTTCAAGGATGACAATAGCCACAGGGGGATCGCGACTGCTCCACCAAAAACAGATCTGGACTGGAATTAGCGCTGTCTAGGGAACGAGGATTGGGGAAGATGAAAACTCCCTTGCTACTATGTCTTTCTTTGCTACTGCGAATGTAGGGAAGCTTGATAGGCTAAAGACGGCAACATGGTCGACGATGCTTGATGGTGGCTGGCATGAACACTGCCTAAAGATGCTCGGGAGGACAGCCTTGGGGAAGAGACAATGAACAAATTTGGATGGGAATCAACACAGTCCAGAGCTTAGGACTTAAGGAAGTGTAGATTGCCAGGAAAGATGGTACTGGCTCATAGATAAAGATCTATATGAAAGAGGAAGAGAAGCTACCATGGAGTGGAAGTGCTTGGCGGCCGGCCTAAGCCATGGAGAAATGACGACTGCCCGCATGCGGGCTCTCACTCTCTATCGCTCTCTCTAGAAGAGAGAGGCGGCGACTAGGGCGATGGAAAATGCAGATAGGAGAGGGAAGCAGAGGCAGCGACTAGGGTTAGGTCCCCAGGGCACGCTTAGATACCATGTTGAAAGCTGTGTGGGGAAGCCCACTTGTGATGATTATTAGATGGCACACCCTGTCCTACATATTGGAGAAAGGGTGGAGACTTACAAACTTGGGATTCAAGACATGATATATGGGCCGAGACACTTACGCCCATTAACTAATTATCCTATTAACTATATAGGCGAATAATATATTACAACCCATATGTGCATTGGGAATCAAATAGCAGATATTCATAGCAAGCCCCTATGTCCATGTTCTTTTCATCATTATGAGTTGCAAATTAAGTGTCTATGATGTGTAGACTCCCATCTTGAGAGGGAGCATTGAGATACAAATGTTACTTTGGTTCCTATTATATTGGTTCCACATCATGTATTAAGATTTTCATGCTTCCTCGAGTCTATATTAATAAACTTGGATCGATAGTATCAAATTTGAGTTAGCTTTATATAAATTTGTGGCTGTTCACCAATTTAGGAAATCAGTTAGCATTGTGAACAACCACGTCCACCGCATGTTTGTAACCAGTCCACTCTACGGTGCAAGACTATATATGCAACCACCTAGACGAATAAGCAATCAATTAAACACTATTTTTGACATATGGGCATAATATATACATTCTAATGAGCACACATATAATACACATTTCCATACATGCATTTTTATACCATATGTGCATATATATCACATTAATAAATACATATACAATATACAATTTATATACTTATACATACACAACTATTACACACACATAAATATAATATATTGTTAGCAGTAAAAGGGAGAATTAAGTCATGCATAAGATGTGCATGTGTCTATAAGCCCAATTAAATTAGAGTCCAATAAGTACGTAGGGATTTTTAGTCAACTCAGTAATAGTATCCACCTCTCATGTTTAGGAAAGGGTTTCTCTCATATCATACATGTCAATATATTGTCCATGTTGTCTCCACATTATTTTTTGGTAAAATGGTATTAGAGCAATCTTTCCAGGACCCTAACCCTAGAGAGAAAGCAAGAACCTCTCTGCTTGTGGGCGTCCATCCCGTCTTGGTTGGCTGCCCGTAGGGCTATCTCCATTGTCTTCTATGTCGTAATCTTTGTCTTCCCATGTCTTGATCAACACTGTCTTCATCGTAGCCTTCATCTTTCCATCATCTCTCTAATGCTTTCGCAACTCCTAACTTGATGTTGTCTTGTGATGTATGCCGCTGCAGGCATAATAATATAGAGGTAATACATGCCATCAAGATTTCTCTTCTTGTGTATTGGCTTGACTTTCCTCCCTGACTACATTCTCTCCAGGCCATCTTCCGCTGGAAATCCTATCTGACATACTTGAAGAAGTCTTATGGGAAAGGACTATTCTACCAAAATCACAACCACATGAGAGTTCAAGGTTTTTCTAATGCAGATTGCGCATGATCTAGCATTGATAGGAGATCTATTTTTGACTATTGTGTCTTTGTGGGAGGTAATTTGGTGTCCTGGGAAAGTAAGAAGCAAACAGTTGTTGCTAGATGTAGTGTTGAATCAGAGCATAGAGCTATGGCTTTAGTCACTTGTGAGTTATTATGGGTCAAACATCTATTAGAAGAGTTGGACTTTAGTCAGAGTAGTCTCATGGAATTGAAGTGTGACAAGCAGGCTGCTCTCCACATTGCCCAAAATCTTATCTTTAATGAAAAAAGGAAGCATATAGAAGTTGATTGCCATTTTTTCAGAGAAAAGATCCACGAGGGCCTGATCCAGTTGTCACCGGTCAAATCGAAGATCAGATAGCTGATTTATTCACTAAGTCTTTGGATGGTTGTCGGGTTCAGTTCCTATGTAACGAGCTAGGAGCATATTATTAGTATATACACTTTGCTGCTTTTCTATACTTAGTGTATTTTGCTTTATGCTTTTTCTCTTTTTCTATTGTGTACTCTTTATCCCACATGGGTTATCTCTATACCATGTGTACTCTCTTGTCTTATAAAAGAGAGCCCCCTGTACTCTGTTTAATTATCCAATAATAAGCAATCTCGTTGCCGACTTCTAGATGGTATCAGAGCGGGCCGATCCACCTTAAACCTAATCCCTCTCTCACCCCAACCCTAGCCGCCATCTTCTCCACCAACCCTAACCGCCGCCGCTACAGTACCGCTACTACAGTACCGCCGCCCCTACAATACCGCTGCTACAGTACCACCGTCCACCCCTCCAATCTCTCCACCAACCTCCTATCTCCTAGCTACACCCGCTTTTGTGGCCTAATCTATCACAAGTCCCTCTGTCTAGCTCCGTTTCTATTTCTGAAATCTCCGGACCATAGATCTAAATGTCGTCGACATTAGGTGAAATTTCGCCGATAATGTCGATGTCGACGGTCAGCGACATCGAATGCATGTAAACATCTTTATTCTACAATATCCTCGACATTTCGTCAAATATGTCGACATTTCCCCATATGTCAGCGAAGTTGGCCCAAGTCCATACAAAAATTCCACAATGTCCTCAACATTTATCGAAGTCGTCGAAGTTGGTGACATAATTCAGGGATTTTGTGGAGTTGGCTGTGTGAGGTGGAAAAAGTGTTGGAGCTTGAGGTAAGATGATTTTGATATTATCTTTTACTATTCTAAGCTAACAGTAATAGACCGATCCTCTCTCTGCTAAATCTACCATAGATTTACACTATTTTTATGTAGTTTGTTTATTGTCACAAACTTTATATTTGGAAGAACTCTGTAGTTCAGAGACGACTGTATGTAAGCGTGCATTTATCTACATATGTAAACCTGTATGGATGGCTTATATGTAAACATATATTGTGTTTTTAAGCTAGATTTGATGAAATCTGTCGATTTTCAGCACAAAATGGCTATTTTAGCTTAATTTTTGTCGAAGTTGCGTCGAAACTTTGGTTGTAAAAATCCTCGACATTTCCTCGACATTTCCAAAACTTTTGTGTCCACACCTGTCGAAGTCGGCTCGAAGTCGAAGTCCTATTCCATGCTCCGGACAGCCCCGGCGTTTTCCAGTTTTGGCACGTTGACGGCGTAAATAGAGTTTCTCTCTCTTTCTGCCTGTGCCTCATGGCGGAGTGACTGATCCTCCATGTTGGCATAGTTTTTTTTTATCTCTATCTACTGCCCTACGTGGGTTTTCTAAGATCCATGCGTGGATCTTCTATCTGCTACTACTAGTCCATGCGTTGGACTTCTGCTGCTGACTTCTGCTGCTCTCTGCGCCCATGCTTCTGCCCCTTCCAATGGCGACACCTGACCTTCCACGCAACTTGTGTGTCACTACTGTGAAGTTGGATAACTCAACTATCACCTCTGGGCGGCTTCCTTCGAGCTATATGTTAAAGCACAAGGGCGCTATTCTCATCTGACTACCAAAGGACCGGCGGTCCCCGCTACTGATGCTGATGAAAAGACTAAGCAGGCCTACGATCTTTGGTCCAAGGAGGACTGCGGCGTTATGACATGGATGGTCAACAACGTCGAGCCCAAGATCAGCCAGTCACTTCTTCGCCTCCAGACTGCGAAGGAAATGTGGGAGCATCTCTCTCATGTATACTTTCATCAGCAAAATCCTGAGAAGGTTTTTGAGATCTTCAAGCAACTTGCCAAACAGGAATTTTCTGCCACTGATTCTATTGAGGACTACTACACCACCTGCTGTGCTCTCTGGGATGAATGTCAGGTGTATCATGCGCTTTCTGCCGACATCACTGAAGTTCATCGTCAACGGAACAAACTTATGCTTGTTCAGTTCCTCGCTGGTTTGCCATCTTCCTTCGCTGGAGTTGTGGATCAGATCCTATCCAGTGATCCTCTGCCTACCCTTTAGGATGTTCTCAAAAGGGTTCAGCGTCTGCCATCAGTTTCGCAGCACCTTTCTGATACTTCTGATGGAGCATCCCTCGCTGTTCGCACTGGAGATTCCTTCCGTGGCCGTGGTCGTGGTCGAGGCCGTGGACGCGGACGCTGTACTGCACCTGGACGTGGCTCATACTCTGGCGCTGACTCTACTGAGCCTCGTTACTGCACTTTCTGCAAGCGGACAAACCATAATGAAGATCGCTGCTGGATCAAGCATGGCAAGCCAACCTGGGCGAATCAGGTCACGACGGATCAGACTAAGACTGCTACTACCTCTTCTCCGCCCTCTGCTGACTGGATACGGTCTGAATTCGAAAAGCTGCTCCAGGCTCGTCTTGCTTCCTCTGCTGAAGCTTCTACTGATGGTAGCACCGCCCTTCTGACATAGTCTGGTAAAAACTCATGAGTGATTGATTCTGGTGGACATCTCATATTTCTGGAAATCCTGCTTTATTTTCTAAACTGCACAATACTTCTATTATAACTCTTGTTACACTGGCTGATGGCTCTAAGACACCTGTTACTGGGATTGGTGATATCTGTACTATTGGTTGCCTGCCTCTGCGGTCTACACTTTATGTTCCTAAGTTTCCTATTAATTTGCTATCTGTAAATAGAACTGTGAAGAGTCTTCGTTGCTCAATTACGTTTGACTCGGATGGTGTTATTTTTCAGGATCTGCGCACGAGGACGACGATTGGTTCAGGCCATGAGGGATCAGACAGACTATACTACCTGGACGTTCTGAAGACCGCAACATACTTGACATCTTCTGTGACAGGCATCCAGTGACACTATCGCTTAGGACATCCTTCTACAGCAAAGCTGAAACAATTATTACCTGATGTATTAGACTCTATTTTTCATTGCCAACTGGGCAAACAGACCCGAGCATCTTTTTCAAAAAAATCATGTATTAGTTCTAAACAGCCATTTGACATTATTCATGCCGATGTTTGGGGACCCTGTTCTGTGCTGAGTACTTCTGGATTTAGATATTTCTTGAGTTTTATTGATGATTTTTCTAGAACCACCTGGTTGTTTTTGCTTAAAGACAGGTCTACCATTCTTGACAGTATCATGACTTTCTTTGCCGAGATTCAGACCCAGTTTGCTAAACCCATTAAATTTTTTCGCACTGATAATGCCTTAGAATTTGTGCAAGCCTTTGTCAGCAACTTTTGTCAAAAACAAGGCACCATACACCAAACTTCCTGTGCTTACACACCACAACAAAATGGAGTTGCTGAACGCAAAAATCGCCATCTTCTTGAAGTTGCCCGCACTTTACTTTTTCATTATCATGTTCCCCAGTGTTTTTGGCCTGAGGCTATCTCTACTGCTTGTTACCTAATTAATCGAATGCCCTCTTGTGTGCTTGGGAATCAAGTTCCATATCAGA
Source organism: Alisma plantago-aquatica (assembly GCA_963693085.1). NCBI lineage: Eukaryota > Viridiplantae > Streptophyta > Magnoliopsida > Alismatales > Alismataceae > Alisma > Alisma plantago-aquatica. The sequence continues at coordinate 876,671,714 of OY856410.1, forward strand.
TTCTGTTTCCGGATGCGCCCCTTTTTACTGTGCCTCCTCGTATCTTTGGGAGCACCTGCTTTGTCAAAAACCTTCGTCCCGGTCTCACCAAAATTGATCCCAGAGCGACTAAGTGTGTCTTCCTAGGGTACTCACGCACTCAGAAAGGGTACCGTTGCTATGATCCTGTGTCAAAGAAATGGTTTGTATCTGCTGATGTTGTTTTCTTTGAGCACATGCCCTTTTACTCTTCTGCCGGGTCGACTCTTACATCGGATTTATTATTGGATACACCTTTACCTGTCATGGATGATACCGCTGATATTGCTGATACTACTCCTACTGAAAAGCCGCCTCTAAAAGTATATCAAAGAAGACAGAAGACAACAACTGCCTCTATGGCCCCTCCAACGTCTTCATCCTCCGTGCCAGATCAAACACCACCGCAGGTATTCTCTGATCTTGATGTTCCTATCAGCTTGAGGAAAGGAACTAGAACTTGCACTAAACATCCTATTGGAAATTTCTGTACTACTGATCATCTGGGGACTAATTTTGCTAACTTCACTGCTGCTCTTTTTGCTATATCTATTCCTAAAAATGCTTCTCAGGCTCTTAAACATCTTGCTTGACGTCAAGCTATGGAAGCTGAAATATAGGCTCTTACTGAACGCAACACATGGCAGCTAGTTGATCGTCCTGCAGATTGTTCCCCCGTTGGTTTTCGCTGGGTGTTTACTGTCAAATATCAACCAGATGGCACAGTTGAACGGCTAAAGGCGAGACTCGTTGCTAAAGGCTATACACAAACTTACAGGGTCGATTATTTTGAGACTTTCTCTCCTGTGGCTCGGCTGAACTCTGTACGGATTCTTATTTCTGTTGCTATTAATTCTGATTGGCCCTTGTATCAACTTGATGTGAAGAATGCTTTTCTGTATGGGGATCTACATGAGGAGGTCTACATGGAACAACACCCGGGATTTGTGCTTCAAGGGGAGTCCTCTAAAGTCTGCAGACTGAGGAAGGCGATTTATGGTTTAAAACAGAGTCCCCGTGCTTGGTTTGATAAACTGAGTACTATTCTTCAGAAATTCTCTTTTATCCTTATTGTATATGTTGATGATATCATTCTCTCAGGGAGTGATCCTGCAGGCATTCAGGCTACCAAGTGCTATCTGGAGAATCACTTTGTTACCAAAGATCTTGGCTCTCTGCGGTATTTTTTGGGATTGAAGTTTCTCGGTCCTCTTCTGGTCTTTGTTTGTCTCAACGCAAATATGTTCGGATCTGCTTTCTGAAACTGGACTTCTAGGTGCTAAGCCTGCTAGCACACCTCTGGATCCAAATACTGACTGGGATGATGAGAACTCTCCTGCCTATCCTGACCATCATCAATACCGACGCATGGTTAGTAAGCTTATTTATTTGACCGTCACACGAGCTGATATTACTTCTGCTATTGGGCTTGTTAGTAGATACCTGGATAAACCCCGACAATGCCACTGGGACGCTGTTTGCCACATTCTTAATGTGATAGAGACAATGATTCTGGGAAGCGTAGGGTTGTATAATGTGTGCACCCACATATATATAAAACTGAAACATTTACAGAGTGGTCCACATATAATATGGAAATAACAAAATAAATAACAGAATACATAAAACAGGAATATATGTTAACACTCCCCCTCAAGTTGGAGCATAGATATCAATCATGCCCAACTTGTCCATCAGTGTGCAAAATTGCTTCTTCGCCAACAGCTTGGTGAAGATATCAACAACTTGGTCTTCAGAACGTGTGAAAGGAGTGCAGATCTTGCCAGTAAGAATGGATTCCCGAATAAAATGGTAGTCGACTTCAATGTGTTTGGTGCGCTCATGATAGACAGGATTATTAGCAATGAAGATAGCAGCTTTATTGTCACAATGCATGGGTATAGTAGAAGAAGAGTCAATCCCAAACTCTTTTAATAGAGAGCGTACCCACAATAATTCACAGGCAGTATGGGCCATGGCCCTGTATTCAGCTTCAGCACTGGACCTGGCCACAACATTTTGTTTTTTACTCCTCCAGGTAACAAGATTGCCTCCAAGTTAAGTACAATACCCAGAAGTAGATTTTCTGTCAGCCTTGCTTCCTGTATAATCAGAATCAGAGTACCCTTCAAGAAAACAATGTCCATTCTTTCTGTAGTGAAGTCCCTTGTCTGGAGACTTCTTCAAATATCTTAGAATATGACATAGCGCATCCCAGTGACACTGTCTGGGTTTATCAAGGTACCTGCTAAGAAGGCCCACTGCAGTAGAAATATCAGCTCTAGTAACAGTCAAGTAAATGAGCTTACCAATCAACCTCCTGTACTTTTTATTATCAGCAAAAAATGGAGAAGAATCATCATCCCAATTCACATTGGGATCTAGAGGAGTATCAGCAGGTCTCGCTCCAAGCATACTAGTCTCCTGCAGTATATCTAAGACATATTTTCTCTGAGACAACACAAGAGCATTAGAGTTTCTAGAGACCTCTATGCCCAGAAAATACCGAAGCTTGCCCAAATCTTTGGTAGCAAAGTGCTTGCCTAGGTGAGCTTTAGTAGCCTGAATACCAAGAGAATCACTGCCAGATATAATAATGTCATCAACATAGACAACCAGAATAATAATACCAGTTGAAATCTTCTTGGTGAAAACAGAATGATCCACCTGAGATCTCAGAAACCCAAATTCAATCATAGTTTTGCTCAATTTGTCAAACCAAGCACGGGGACTCTGCTTGAGTCCATAAATAGACTTTTTTAACCTGCAAACTTTGTGAGACTCCCCCTGAGCAACAAACCCAGGAGGTTGCTCCATATAGACCTCTTCTTGTAAATCACCATACAAGAAGGCATTTTTCACATCTAGCTGCAGCAGTGGCCAGTCAAGATTAACATCAACAAAACGAAGAATTCTGACAGAGTTAAGACGAGCAACAGGAGAGAAGGTCTCGAAGTAGTCAATACCATAGGTTTGTGTGTAGCCTTTAGCAACTAACCGTGCCTTCAGCCTTTCAACAGTGCCATCAGGTTGGTATTTCACAGCATATACCCATTTGCAGCCTACAGGCTTACACTGAGGGGGTGGATCCACCAACTCCCAAGTATCTCTTTCAACTAGAGCCAACATTTCCTCTTTCATAGCAGACGTCCAAGCAATACTCTTTAAGGCATCCTGAACATTTTTTGGAACAACCACAACAGATAAGGCATATACAAAATTGCTAGAATGGACATTCAGATGATCAGTGGAAACAAACTAAGAAATACTATGAAATGTGCAGGAACGAGTACCCTTTCTAAGAGCGACGGGTATGTCAAGGTCAGAAGTTACCTCAGGTGTAGCAGAACCTTCTGGAGGTGAAGATTGGTTTTCCTAGGGGGGTTCTTGTATAGGAGGTGTTCTATTCCTGCGTTGATAAACAATAATAGGAGTAGTATGCTCAGTAGTCACAGTATCAGTAATATCAGGCACACAATCAGTAGTAACTAGCAGAGGAGAGGCAATAAGGTCAGGCTGTAAACTTTCTCCTCGAGTACAATAGTAAGGTGTATCCTAAAAAAATACAACATCACTGCTAGTAAACCATTTTCTGGCAGTGGGGCTGTAACATCTGTATCCCTTTTGGGTGCGAGAATACCCCAGAAAAATGCACTTCTCAGCACGAGGAGAAAGTTTATCAGAACCCGGTCCAAGCAACCTTACAAAACAAGTACATCCAAAAATCCGAGGAGGCACAGTAAATAACTGAATATCTGGTTGAAGAACCTGAATAGGTATTTTGTTTCCAATCACAGATGATGGCATTCTATTTATCAGAAAACAAGCAGTCAAGATAGCCTCAGGCCAAAACGAGCGAGGAACATGAGTATGCATCATAATAGTCCTGGCAACTTCTAACACATGTCTATTTTTATGCTCAGCCACACCATTTTGTTGAGGTGTATAAGCACATGAAGTATGATGTAACGTACCAACAGATTTGCAAAAAACATCCACATCTTTTTTAACAAACTCAAGCACATTGTCAGTACGAAATTTTTTTACAGACACAGCATATTGTGTTTTCACCTCAGCAAAAAAGAATTTGATAGTAGACATAACTTCAGACCTACTTTTCATCATAAACAACCAAGTAGTCCTAGAAAAATCATCAATAAATAGAATAAAGTACTTGTGACCAGATAAACTCGACACATGACAAGGGCCCCATACATTAGAATGCACTAAATAAAAAATGTTTTTACTGCTAATATGACTGCGTCTAGGATAAACAGCTCTAGTCTGCTTTCCTAGCTGACATGACTCGCACTGAAAGCTACAAGTACTAATATCAGAAACTAAATGACGAAGCTTTTCAGATGATGGATGTCCCAGCCAGTAGTGCCACTGTAATGCAGAAACAGATGTAGATAGTGCAGAGGCCACAACCACTTTCTCTGCTTTCGACAAATGATCAAGGTAGTATAGTCCATCAACACCTTCATACCCCCACCAATCTTCATCCTCGTGCGAAGGTCTTGAAAAACACATGAACCAGGAATAAAAGTTAGGCTACACTGTAGACTTCTCAATATCTTGCTGACAGATAATAGATTCAGAGGAAATCGAGGTACATATAAGACATATTTCAGCAGAAACTCAGAAAGAATATCCCCTACTCCAGATACCTCAGACTTGGAACCATCAACAAGCATAACAGAAGAAGGACAAGCAGGTTTAGATAAAGTTTTAAAGAGAGATCGATTTCCAGAAATATGTGAAGAAACACCGGAGTCTATGACCCATTTAGTATTACCAGGAGTAGAAGAAGAGGTACTCAGGAAGGCAGTGTCATAACCAGAATAAGTGGCAACATGAGCTCCACTAGTCGAAGCAGTAGACGACGAGCCAACACGCTCAAGTAGCAGGCGCTCCACCTCAGCACAGATGTAGTCCGCAGTCGCACCCGAGGAGACAGAGTCAGTAGGCTGAGTCGTTCCTTCCGATGCAGAAGGAGTAGAGTCAACAACTGCATTGGCCCACACCGGCTTACCATATTTCTCCCAAAATTTTTCTTCAATATGGTTGGACCGGCCACAGAAGGTACAGACGCGCTGTCCTGGCTGAGGACACGCAGTAGCAGTAGAGGCAGCAGAAGGGGCCTCACGACCAGAAGCAGCACGACCTCGTCTTGCACCCAGGGGAGGGCGGCTGTCAGTAGAGCGACCACAACCACGACCACGACCACAACCACGACTACGACTACGACCACGACCACGGCCGGACGTGGCTGCAAGTGCAATAGATTCCCCAACATCAGTAGCCAGCGACGGTGAAGATGAAGGTAGACGTTGAAGACGCTTGTAGGCACTCTGCAGTGATGGTAGAGGGTCACTGGCTAAGATCTGGTCTACAACACCAGCATAGGACTCAGGCAGTCCACAAAGGAACTGGACTAACTGCAGCTCCTGGTGCTGACGCTGCATGGTAGCCAGGTCCGTGGATAGGGGGTGATAGGACTCCAGTTCCCCCCACAATCCAGTAAAGTCAGAGAAGTAATCCGCAATGTCCGTCCCCGTGAATTGTAGACATCCCAACTGCTTGGTGATGTCAAACACCTTCTTGGGGTTCTGGCTATGCGAGTATGTGCCGGCGAGCTGATCCCACATCTGCTTCGCCGTAGGCAAGTGAAAGAGGGTGATGCTAATATTCTCAACGCTGCTGTTGAGAATCCATGTCATCACAGTCGAGTCGTTACGAAACCAGTCGTCATACGCCGTCACATCTTTAGAGTCAACATCCTCTACAGGTTGTGCCGGACCGACACGGATCAGATGCGAGTACTTTCCCTGGGATTTTACATAAATCACCATGGAGCATACCCAATGCTGGTAGTTGCGCCCGTCAACTTTCACAGTCGTAACTTGACGGCGGAAGTCATCGACCGAGGACGCCATGAGAGCAATAGGCACAGTAGTAGGCAGGCACGAACAAGCAGGCACAGGCAGGCACGAACATGTAGGAGACGGATTACGCCGTCAGACAGACAGAAACATGCACAAAACTAGCACGGAGGACCCCTCACATACAGACTACGTCGAGACGTAGCAGGAAACCCGGCGGTACAAAGGCCTACACGGGCAGACAGGCAAAAACTGAAAAAAAGTAATCGGTTTACGTCACGTCTGAATCAAACCACCAGACAGGATCAAGCGAAGATTTCCCTCACGAAGCCAGACCGTCCGGCGGATACTGAGAAGAGGGCTGCGAACCCCTCCCTAGCGGCCCGGCGGCGGCTGCCGCGCATCAGCTACCGGGCGGTAGTGCTGGCGGCGGCGCTACCTGCCGGCTCGCAGCGCCGCGGGCAGCAGGGAGGAGGAGAGGCGGCGGCGGGAGGCCGGCGGCAGGGGGGGGAACGACGGCGCCGGGGAGAGAGAAAGAAGCGAGGGAGAGGTGGGTAGATGACGGCTAGGTTTCGGATCCCTGCTCTGATACCATGTGACAGAGACAATGATTCTGGGAAGCGTTGGGTTGCACAATGTGTGCACTCCCATATATATATAAAACTGAAACATTTACAGAGTGGTCCACATATAATATGGAAATAACAATTTAAATAACAGAATACATAAAACAGGAATATATTTTAGCACTTACATATTTGAAGAGCTCTCCTGGGAAAGGCCTGCTATATAAGAAACATGGTCACTGTAAACTCCTTGGTTATTCTGATTCTGACTATGCTGGGAGCAAGCTCGACCGACGCTCCACTTCTGGCTACTGTACATTTGTGGGAGGAAACCTTGTTACTTGGCGAAGCAAGAAACAGACAGTGGTTGCTCGCTCAAGTACTGAAGCTGAATATCGCGCCATGGCGCATACTACTTGTGAGCTTTTCTGGATTCGAAGCCTACTGAAGGATTTTGGTATTTCTGACTCCTCTCCTATTCCGATGTATTGTGATAACAAAGCTGCTACGTTTATCGCCAGTAATCCCACTTTTCATGAGCGGACTAAACACATTGAGGTGGACTGCCATTTTGTTCGCGAAGCTGTATTATCTGGCCATATATCCACTCCCTACATCCATACTTCTGATCAGGTGGTTGACATCTTCACAAAGATTCTTCCAAAGACGAGATTTACTACTATGACATCCAAGCTGGGCATGATTGACATCTACGCTCCAGCTTGAGGGGGAGTATTAGTATATACACTTTACTGCTTTTCTATACTTAGTGTATTTTGCTTTATGCTTTTTCTCTTTTTCTATTGTGTACTCTTTATCCCACGTGGGTTATCTCTATACCATGTGTACTCTCTTGTCTTATAAAAGAGAGCCCCCTGTACTCTATTTAATCATCCAATAATAAGCAATCTCGTTGCCGACTTCTAGACATATGATATACATGCTCCAGCTTGAGGGAGAGTGTTAATATGATGTACACATGACCTTCTTGTAATATGTAGATAAGTAAGGGTCTACATGCAAATTTATATGTTACTGATTTCATATATATACAAGTCATGGAGAGGCCTGCATTTTAGGTCGTCTCTTTTTCCCCAATACGGTTATCTTCAAAGACATCATATGAAGATAAAGGCATGACTCAAAGAGAAGAGGAATAAACTTTTTTGTGGAATCAACCCACTAGTAGGATAATACTGACAACATTAATTAAATATAGGAATCTAAAGGGGAGTGAGTAGTGGACGTGCTTGGAAACCTTGTGCTATCCAATAACTGGATACGATGGAAGATCCCCCTTGGTGTTGAGAACCTAAGAGGGTTGCAAATAAACTAGATCATTGGGGAGGTCCTGCGGGATGTTGAGACTCTGGCCAACCTATTGGGTGAAAACCTCAAGAAAATGTTGTCGCTGGATTCATTCTGGCCAACTTGGCCATAGCACGTTGCTAGTGTACGTTAACCTCAACCATAATGATCTCACTTATGATATATCAGTATGTCGATGTTGAGACCCGTGGACTATGACGAGCGCCGTAGGGAGCAGAGGAATAGGACTTTTCGACGTCATTATAGAAGTGGGAGGAGTTGTTGGAGGGGCTCTAGACATAGTAGAGGGGCCGATTTTGGGACTGACATGGAAGGGGTGCTTCAGGTGGTTTTGGCTGGGGGGATCGACACTATTGAGGGTGGTCTAACACTACCATTGGGATGGAACATGAGATCTTCCAGCGGTGACTCAATGCCAAAATGACTACCCCAACATGCATGGACTGGCTTGGACTCACTGGTGGGTTGATCGGGAAGAGGAAGGGGGCTACAACTATGAACAAAAATGCCCTGGATGGGCTAAAGGGAGAAGGAATTTGTGTGTAGAAGGCCTGTAGGTGGCACACTAAGGAAGAACCGATGGCTGCCTGCTGATTAGGAGTCTCTTTTTTTTATAGATGGTTGGGGCTAAGGTTTTGGATCTTTGCTCTGATACCATGTGGAAAAGAACGATGCAACATAATTTGATTATTGAGAGCCTTCTCCTATATATAGAGGAGGGCAGATTACATGGATCTAAAAGATGGCTTACTTAACACTCAAGTAAGTCAATAGATGGGTTTATTTAACACTCAAGTAAGTCAATAGATGGGTTTCCTTAACATTTGAAGCAAAGCCATACTAAATGGTTCATGCCCAATAACACAATTAAACTAATTATCTTAGCAATTATATTATGGCTAAATATATTAATGTATAGATATAAATAAATAATTCATTGATAAATCCTAAACCACATGTACTCTTTGCGGGCACCATCTCTTCCCGTACTCCACATGCCAATTTAAAAAGCATGAGTTGTTCATGCAAAATAATTTGAAAATCTGTTAGCTTTTTGTAGTTTCGTCTCTACGACGTGGTCACAATTTTTGCTTTTTTGCTGAAAGGCAAGAGTGGATTACTCAACCACAACACTTCCATATAATGCAATTTTGAAAAAGCGAGCATCAAGTGCGTGGCCCATATTTGAGATTTAACCTCCCATCCCTCATGTTTTACTTCAATACATTCTGTAGTGAACCATTATCCTTGTTATTTTAGCTGTCGTGCTTGTTTTATTTCATTTTTTTGAGCCTCAAATGCATGAAAACGTTTTAGGTTGTTTATGATGCTAGCAAACTAGCTAAGATTATCAAGGAGAAGAAGGAGAAGCGGAATTGGCTCATTTATTATCAAGGAAAATATGATAGACATTCATCAAAAAGGCCTGAGCATAAGGTGTCATATGCTTACCAATCATATGTTTCTAATCTCTGTCGCACTTACAACCTTTTGATTTTACTTTTGTGTTCCGTGTTCTATAATAATTTTACACCGTATTACCATTTTTTCAATATTTAAAAGCACTGATTATGGTAGGTTTTACTTCTTTCAGATTGGTTTCTGTGGATTCTTTGGATCTAGGGTGGATGCTATTGAATACTATGCTTCCGAAGTTAACAGATTATCTGAAGAAGTAAGCCAACTAGCACATGTTATCCTCTCACTGTACATTTATTTCCCATTTCTGTTTGCATTCTCTTTGTTAGTAATAAGAAATCCTATCTTACTTAATTAGGACTAGTGGGTCTCTCCTACTTCCCTTTAGCGTCAGTTTAGTTTATCATATTATGTTCCATGTACGTTGTACCATGAGCCATGTCTATATATAGGACTAATTGTACTCCTTTTATTGATTATACATTTTCTCTCCAAGTTAATCACAAGGTATCAGAGCCATCCCAAACCCCGAGGGCATGGTGTAGGACTTCAACCTCGTGTTGACTTCGCCAGGTGTGGTAGTGGAAGTTTGTGGAAACTTTGAGGAAGTTTAGACGCAAACTTTGAAAAAAATTAATGCCATTTTTTGAAGAAAATGATGTGAATTTGAAGGAAACTTTGACTGAAAACTTCTAATTATATTACTTCTATCTTATATATGTTAGTTTAACACAAAAACAAGATTCACCAATCCTAGCCCTAGGTAGGCTGATAGTATAGTGTGTTGCAAGGGTCCAATGTGCAATACACACATACAAATACAATTCACCATATATATTCTATACAATATACAATCAAATAGTAGTTACAACACCCTCTCTAGTCAAAAGTGGCTACAATAAACATGGAAGTTGATATTAGAAGTTGTGAAGAGGGTTGGAGGCGACACTTCTCCTTATATGGCCTTTACGATACTAGTTATGATTGATGTTTTGGGTAGGCACAACTTCGCCCAAACTTCGCCCAACTTCGCCAACTTCGAGGAAACTTTGACAACTTTGGAGACGTTGAGATGAAAATAGACACAAAAAGTCAACTCCATCGAAAATAGTGAAACTTCGCCCCGAAGTTTGGACGAAGCCGAATTATTTGGTATTCAACTTTGCCGATGGCCGAAATTCGAAGTTTCGGAAAATTTTTGGCAAACTTCGTCGAATTTATGTTCCATGCTTGAGGGTTTAGATAGCAACCACCAAGGAGGAGACATACCTAGGTGTATAAGCCATCTCGAAGGCCTCTTCCGGCCGTCCCCCCTCTCCCCTCTCCTCTCTTCCTCACTCACTTGGACACTTCCCTCTCCCTCCCCCCTCTTCTTGCCGTTAGATGCAGGCAATAGGCCGACAGGCTGCCGCCGACATCGATGACGCTTATCTACAACCACTATCCTCGCACATTCCCGGGGGAAAGCAGAAGGTTGCCGTCCCTATCGGAGTTGCAACCATTGCCCCTTGACGGGTGCAAATTGGTGTAGAATTCTCCAATGGTGTCTGACATGCACTGTCGTATCTCCTAGGTCACCAACCAAAACACAATGAAGGAACGTTGATTGCAACACTGGTGTGGTAACTTTCTAAAACTTTGTAACAACATCAGATTGCATCATCTTCCTCGCCATGTGCCTTCCTCTATGTACATGGATGAGTGCTTCTAAAATAGGGATTCACTCTTTTTCTTTTTATCACATTGCCTCTTTCCTATGATAGTGCTTTGCCACACATCTTTCTTTCTTTCTCAGTCCCACCGCGCTTCATTCCAATTGTTTCTTCTCTATCTCACCGTGCTTCATATCGGTGCCCTTTTCATCCATCGAGATTCTACCGATGTATTCCTCTCAAAATGTCTAAGGAAGATATTTACCTTAGACAATTGTCTAAAATGACAATCCTCCAACCTCCACCATCAAATGACATGGATACAACTACCTACTCTAGATTAATTCTGAGATAAGTTACATTTCATTTGAGAAGGCTGTCATGGACACCCCGCGGGGAAGAAGGGAAACAACCATGTCAAGAACTAGATGTAGAATAGCATGGCCCATCACTTCTAAATACATGTTCTATAAAATACCAAGGACAAGTGGGAGGCTGCGCGCCAACACTTCACGCAAGAAAAGAATGCAATGCACGCTTACAAGATCTGGTATAAGCTCTTTGTCTATCACTAGGGAGAGATTTCACTGGACGAGTACTGCGACGCTATCATCTCCTTGTCACAACAAACTGGATTATTTCTAGTTTGTCAACTCTGATGAAGAAATAGAAACACGTGTCGGCCTCAACACTGCAAAGTTCCTAAATGCTCTGCATCCTTCCTTTGTCTCAGTTCGCAGTGCCGTTATGGCTAGCGATCAATTCCCCTCCTTAGAGGATGGCTTCTCTCATCTACAACAATCAGGTGTATGCCCACAACAAAGTCTAGCCATCTCATATGACACACAATTAGTCATGGCTACGATATCAAGAGGCCAAGGACGTGACGTGCTCCCAGAACCAAGTGCGCCTTCTATAATAAGATGAGACATCTTGAGAAGTGCTACCATACGCATGATCATCTGTACGGGCGCATATGAGGACATACTGCTCATGTCCCTCAAACTGCTGATACCTCCTTCGTCACTATTTCCGACATAAAGTATGATCAACTTCTGTAAGCTTCCCAATAGATTGGATGCTAGGACTATGTCCGTGCAAAATGCTACAAACTTTGCAGTGCATTTGGCCTCCAACCAAGGTAATGTACGAGTCTCCATGGTAGCATCCAACTTTTCCTGGATATTTGATTCTAGGGCTACACAACACATGCTCGTATAAGACACTTACTTTAAACCTTTGATTCCTATATTCCCAATTCCTTTGTTACACTTGCGGATGGATCAATTAAAGGCATGTGAAAGTGTGACAATGTAAATCTATCACCAAAGTTTAAGCTCCAGTTTGTGCATTTTGTCCCTAATTCTCCATTTATCTCAATGCCTGTCGCCAAACTTGTTGATGCCTTTAACTGCAACGTAACCTTCAACGGTCATGGCTTTGTATTACATGCTTTTTAATACTTACGATTGGTTCGAGTTGTAGAGCTGGCGAACTATTTTACTTTGGCGATGACACACCTCAATTTGCCCTTGTTTCTTGCTTGCCCCTTCATCTTCATCCATACTAAGGTCACCCATCCCTGGACAAGCTCAAACATATGGAGCCATCTTTATTTAGTTTAAAAAACCTTCCATGCTTTTCTCAATTAGGGTCATAAAATGTTTTCCTCACAAAACTTTGTTATGTTCAAAGTTGTATTTGATTTGGTTCATAGTGACATTTGTGGTTCGCTTCAAACCACAAGATTTAGTGGATTTTGCCATTTTGTTACTTTTGTCAATGATTTCTCAAGAATGATTTGGATATATTTGTAGAGATCCCTAATGAGATGTTTACTATTTTCAAAAACCTTTTATAAAATGATTTTAACAAAATTTGGTAAATCCATCAAAATGTTAAGAACCGAGAATGATTTAGAATATGTCTCTGGATTCATGACATCCCTTTTGCCTTGAGAATGGAGTTGTCCACCAACAATCTTGTGCTCACACTCCAAAACAAAATGGGGTTGCTGAGCATAAGAATTGACATTCGTTGGATATTAACCGGGCTCTTCTTTTCCAGGTTCAGTTATCCAAACCTTACTGGTTTGAAACTATTCTCACTGTCTGCTACCTTATCAATTGTGAACCTTCTTCTGTTCTCTAAAATAAGATTCTCTTTTCTCCCTTTTTCTGAAAGACAAGATTTCATCCCCCTTTATGTGTTTTCGGCTACTGCCTTTTTTCATAACTTTTGTTAATATGTCTTTATATACTGTTTTGTTAATTTACCTTTCTATTTGGACCTACATGTAATTGTTCCACTAATATATATATGAGGGTACACACATTGTGTAACCCTACGCTTCCCAAATCTGTTTTGTCTCATGCTACCAGAGCATGTTTAGATTCGGAGAGCCGTCTCTCCTTTCTCTCCCTCCCTCCCTCCCTTTCTCTCTCCCCCCCCGGTGCCCCGCCCCGCCCCGCCGGCCGGCCCCAGCGCCGGGCCAGCCCCTGTCTAGGCGTCGCTACCAGTGCTGCTCACCACCGTCTCCATCCGTGGCGTGATCTGCTCGTAGTTGCACTTCGATCCGCCGGTTCCCGGACACTGGTCTGAGGTTTCGTCTTCAGATCTGCTTTCTGCCTGCCCGTGTAGGCCTGTGAGCCACCGAGTTTTCTACTGCGCCTTGGCGTAGCCCGTATGTAACTGGTTCGTCCAGTCGTTCCACTGTGCCTACTGCCGCCTAGCTGAGGAACTAAGCGGTCGTGTTCTGCCTGTGCCTGCTTGTTCTTCTCACTGTCGGTGATTGGTGCTCTGCCTGTCATGGCATCTTCACATGAGGATCTACGTCGCCAGGTTACTACTGTTAAACTGGATGAGAAAAACTACCAGCATTGGGTTTGTTCCATGCAGATCTATATTAAATCTCAAGGGAAACTGTCACATTTGACGCGCGATCCACCCCATGTGCCTGCTGCCACTGCCGAGTCCAAGGATGTCAAAGCATATGATGACTGGGTTAAAGATGATTCTACTGTTATGACTTGGATTCTGAATGGCAGTGAGTCAAAAATTAGTGTCACCTTATTATACCTGCAGACAACCAGCAGATGTGGGATCAACTTGCTAGTACATACTCTCACAGCCAGAATCTGAAGAAAGTCTTTGATATCAACAAGCAACTGAGTCGTTTACACTTCTCGGGATCTGATCTTACTGACTATTTTTCTGCCTTCAAGGGACTTTGGGGGGAATTGGAGGCCTACCATCCCTTGTCTACTGACTTGGCTACCATGCAGCGTTAACGCCAAGAGTTGCAAGTAGTCCAGTTCCTGTGTGGCTTACCTGACTCATATGCTGGGGTTGTGGATCAAATTCTGGCCAGTGATCCACTACCTACTCTACAGAGTGCTTTTCAGCGTCTACAACGCCTGCCGTCATCCTCATCTGAGTCACCTTCTGATACTGGCGATACCACTGCTCTTGCTACTATGTCTGGCCGTGGTCGTGGCCGTGGACGTGGTCGTTCTCACGAAACTCGTCCTCCTTTTGGTACTGGGAGGGGGAGGAGTCTTCTGGACGTGGAACACCTTCTGGTCCTCCTAATGCTGCACACCCTCAGATTGGTCAACGGTTCTGCAGCTTCTGTGGCCGGTCTAATCATGTTGAAGAAAAATGCTGAGAGAAATATGGAAAGCCCGCCTGGGCTAATGCAGCTTCTGATACCCATGCTACCACTGAGGTAGTGTTACAACCTACTGCTACTGATGCATCCAGTTCTACTACTGCCGACTTCATCCGTGCTGAGGTGGAGCGTCTACTGCTCGAGCGTACTGGGTCATCCTCTGGAGCTGCTTCTGGAGCTCATGTTGCTACATATTCTGGTTGTGATTTTTTTTCATAAGTGCCCCCTCGCCTAGTACTGGTAATAAAAAATGAGTGATTGATTCAGGTGCATCGTCTCATATATCTAGAAATCGGTCTTTGTTTAAAACCTTATCTAAACCGGTTTCTAATTCTTCTGTTATGCTGGCTGATGGCTCCAAGACGGCTGTAGTTGGGGTTGGAGACATAATTTCTCAATTTTTGTTAAAATCTGCTCTATATGTGCCTCGATTTCCGCTGAACTTATTATTTGTTAGCAAAATTGTGCGTAGCCTGAACTGCAGTCTCACATTCATTCCTGGTACTTGTACTTTTCAGGACCTTCGCACGAGGATGAAGATTGGTGGGGGGTATGAAGGACCTGATGGCCTATACTATCTGGATGAATTGAAAAAGGCTAACAACTTGGCGCTATCTTCCGCTCTATCTTCATCAGTTTCAGCTTTACAATGGCACTACAGGCTGGGACATCCATCTTCTAAAAAATTAAAGCATGTTATCTTTGGTGTAGGAACGCACAGTTTTCAGTGCAAGTAGTGTCAGTTAAGGAAACAGTCTAGAACTGTATTTCCTAAAAGGTCCCAGATTAGCAGTAAAAATATTTTTGATCTTGTTCATTCTGATGTATGGGGTCTGTGTCATGTGCCAAGTTTGTCTGGCAATAGATATTTTATCCTGTTTATTGATGATTTCTCTCGTGCAACCTGATTGTTTATGTTGAAAAATCGGTCTCAGGTGCTATCTACAATAAAATTCTTTTTTGCTGAAATAAAAACACAATATTCTGTGCCTATTAAAATTCTGAGAACCGATAATGCTTTGGAGTTTGTTCAGAAAGATGTTGAATTGTTTTGTCGATCTGTGGGTACTATTCATCAGACATCTTGTGCTTATACACCTCAACAAAATGGAGTTGCAGAAAAGAAAAATAGGCATTTACTTGAGGTTGCTAGAACCATAATGTTGCATTCTAATGTACCTAGATATTTTTGGCCAGAAGCTATCCTGACTGCCTGTTTTCTGATTAATAGAATGCCGTCGTCTGTTATTGGCAATAAGATTCCGGTTCAGGTTCTCCAGCCTGATGTAACTTTGTTTTCTGTACCTCCACAGATATTTGGCTCCACTTGTTTTGTGTGGTTACTTGGATCAAACTATGATAAATTATCTCCTAGAGCAGAAAAATGTATTTTTCTGGGTTATTCTCGTACTCAAAAAGGGTACTGATGCTATAGTCCTACTGGGAAAAAATGGTTCACAAGTAGTGATGTAGTCTTTTTTGAGGATACACCTTTTTACTCTGCTAAAGGAGATACACTGGATTCTGATATAATCACAACACCATTGCCTGTTACGAGTGATTGCACATCTGACACTTCACCTGTTGAAACTACTACTCCTCCACTTATTGTGTATAAACGCAGGAACAAGTCCCAAAGTACTCAAGACCCCCCCATGCAACACCAATCTTCTCCTCAAGAAGGTCCCATTCCTGCTGAGGTACACTCTGACTTAGATCTGCCTATTGCTCTCAGAAAAGGCACTCGTTCCTGTACTTCTCATAATATTGCTAATCATGTTTCTACTGCACATCTGAGTATTCATGCTAGTAACTTTGTGGCTGCTCTATCTGCTATTGTTGTTCCTAAGACTGTCCATGTTGCCTTACAAAGCTCAGCCTGGATGACTGTCATGAAAGAAGAGATGACTGCTCTTACTTACAGAGGAACTTGGGAGATGGTGGATCCACCTCCTGAGTGCAAACTTGTTGGCTGCAGATGGGTCTATGCTGTAAAGTATCAACCTGATGGAACGGTGGAACGTCTGAAGGCACGACTGGTTGCAAAAGGGTATACTCAAACTTGTGGAATTGACTATTTTGAGACATTTTCGCCTGTTTCCAGACTTAACTCTGTCAGAATTCTTCTTTCTGTTGCTATTAACCTTAATTGGCCTCTTATTCAACTAGATGTTAAAAATGCCTTCATGTATGGGGATCTTCAAGAAGAGGTTTATATGGAGCAACATCCTGGGTTTGTTGCTCAGGGGGACTCACATAAAGTTTGCAGGTTAAAAAAATCTATTTATGGACTCAAGCAGAGTCCTCGGGCATGGTTTAATAAACTGAGTAAAATCCTGACTGTTTTTGGTTTTCTGAGGTCACAGGTTGATCATTCTATCTTTACAAAAAAGACTCCTGGTATTGTCATTTTGATTGTTTATGTTGATGATATTATTCTATCTGGCAGCGATCATTCTGAGATTCAGGCCACTAAAGCACACTTGTGCAAACATTTTGCTACTAAAGATCTGGGAAGGCTACGATATTTTCTGGGCATTGAGGTATCTAGGACTTCTAATGCTCTTGTTTTATGAGGAAGTCTGTTCTAGATCTGTTACAGGAGACTGGGATGTTTGGTGCACGTCCTGCTGATACTCCTTTGGATCCCAATATTAATTGGGATGATGTTTCTTCTCCTATGTTTCCAGACAGTAAAAAATATAGGAGACTGATTGGTAAGATGATCTATCTGACTGTTACTAGAGCTGATATTTCTACTGCAATTGGTCTTCTTTGCAGGTACCTGGATAAGCTTAGATAGTGTCATTGGAATGCTCTCTGTAATATTCTGAGATATCTTAAGAAATCACCTGGCAAAGACCTCTACTATAGAAAACATGGACACTGTTCTCTGGAAGGCTACTCTGATTCTGATTATGTTGGAAGTAAGATTGATAGAAAATCTACTTCAGACTACTGTACTTATGTTGGAGGTAATCTGGTCACTTGGAGAAGTAAAAAACAAAATGTTATTGCCAGATCTAGTGCTGAAGCTGAATACAGGGCGATGGTCACTGCTTGTGAGCTCCTATGGGTACAATCTCTTCTGAAAGACTTCGGGGTTGAATCTTCTGCTGCTATCCCTATGCACTGTGACAATAAAGCTGCTATCTTCATTGCTAATAATCCTGTATATCATGAGTGCACAAAGCATATTGAAGTCGATTGTCATTTCATTCGAGAGACTATCTTATCTGGCAAGATCTGCACTCCTTTCACTCGCTCAGAAGATCAGGTTGCTGATATATTTACCAAGTTGGTGGCCAAGAAACATTTCAACTCGCTTGTGGACAAGTTGGGCATGATTGATATCTATGCTCCAACTTGAGGGGGAGTGTTAATATATGTCTTTATTTACTGTTCTATTAATTTACCTTTCTATTTGGACCTACATGTAATTGTTCCACTAATATATATATGAGGGTACACACATTGTGTAACCCTACGCTTCCCAAATCTGCTTTGTCTCAACTTTGATCCGAAGGTCGACAAACTTGATCCTTGTCCTGTCAAAATGGTTTTTCTTGGCTATTTCACCTTCTAAAAAGGTTCTAAGTATTATAGTTCAAGACTGTCACATGTATGTCTCGATCGATGTTACCTTCTATGAATCTGATATTTTCTTTGCCACGCCTTCATCTACATTACTATCGCCTCCAAATGAATTTGAGTTAGATCTGTCTGATCCAGTGGAGTCAATATCAATAGAGTCCCCTCCCATTGATCCTCCCACTAATCATTCATTGATCTAGTGGAGCCTAATGTTCCTCTTAAACAAATTCGATTATGAGTTTGCCAATGTCTATCACCCACGCCCAACACAGATCCCCAGCTCTAGGTCCCGCCTCAACCGTCCAATTCTAAGATTCAATATCCCCTATGGTGCTCCGAAACGGTACACATACTTGCACTGGTCACCCTTGTCTAGGTAACTTCTGACTTACACCTGCCTATCAGTCAGCGCAAGGGTGTTCGTTCCTGCACGAAACATCCTATTAGTCATTTCTGCTAATCTTCTAATCTGAATGACATTTTTGCGTACTTCACTTCTACTATCTTTGCTGTCTCTATTCCCAAGACTGTTGCAGAAGCTCTTCTCATTCCTGCATGGAAACATGCTATGGAACATGAAATGCAGACACTCTCTGATCGCAAGACGTGGATCGACCTCCTTCCTGCTCTACCGCTGGATGCCACTGGGTATTCACCATTAATAATCAACCAGACGGTACGATTGAGCAACTGAAAGCTCGTCTTGTGGCAAAGGGTTACACACAAACCTATGGTGTGGACTACTTTGAAACTTTTTCTCCTATAGCAAGATTAAATTCTGTTAGAATTCTCATTTCTGTTGTTGTCAACAAAGAATGGCCCCTATTTCAGTTAGATGCCAAAAATGCATTTTCGTATGGAGACTTGCAGAAGAAGTTTACATGGAGCAACCACCGAGATTTGTTGCTCATGGGGAGTCTTCCTCGCGAGTTTGTAAACTGAAAAAGGCTATCTATGGCCTAAAGCAAAGCCCTTATGCTTGGTTCGACAAGCTTAGTCAGATCTTAGTAAATCTCGGCTTTCGTCGTTCCCACTCAGATCATTCTGTGTTTATCTGCAAAACTGTGGCCGAGCTAGTCATTCTTATTGTCTATGTTATCTTATCTGGCAGTGATACCTTGGGCATTTAGGCTACTAAAACTTACTTGGAAAAACACTTTGTCACCAAGGATCTCGGAAAGTTGAGATATTTTTTAAGCATTGAAGTATCCAGATCATATGCAGGATTGTGCCTTTCCCAGCAGAAATATGTCCTTGATCTTTTGCAGAAAATTGGTATGCTTGGCTGTAAACCAACCAACACCCCTCTTGACCCAAATACAGATTGGGACGATGAAAACTCTCCCCCTTATGCTAATCACCACCAATTCAGAAGACTTGTTGGCAAGCTTATTTATCTCACTTTCACGAGAGCTGACCTTACTACTGCTGTAGGATTCATAAGCAAATATCTTGACAAACCACGACGGTGTCATTGGGACGTTATGTGTCGCATTCTGTGCTATCTCAAAAGCTCTCCAGGCAAATGCTTATTATATAAGAAGCACGTCCATTGCAATCTCTCAGGTTTTTCAGATTCTGACTGTCTAGGAAGTCGATCTGATCGAAATCTACATCTGGATATTGCACATTTGTGGGTGGCAATCTAGTTACTTGGCGAAGCAAAAAGCAGACTGTAGTAGCCAGATCCAGTGCAAAGGCAGAATATCGAGCCATGGCCCACACTGCATGTGAGCTTCTGTGGGTACAAAGTCTTCTCAAGGAGTTTGAGATATCCTACTCCAGTCCTATACCGATGTTTTGTGACAACAAAGCTTCTATTTTTATTGCGAGCAACCCGACATTTCATGAAAGGACAAAAGATATAGAGGTCGATTGCCATTTTGTCCGCAAGACTGTTTTTTCTGGTCGTATTTGTACTCCATATCTCAACACTGAGCAACAAGTAACATATATCTTCACCAAAATTCTTCCAAAGGCTCGCTTCCAGATTCTAGTAGTCAAGCTGGGCATGTTCGACATCTACGCTCCAGCTTGAGGGGGAGTATAGAGATATGTTTATGTTTCACTGAGTGTCATGTGCCTAGCATGTGCCTCACTTATGTGTAGCATGTGTCTCACTTATGTGTTTACTTGTGTGGTTTAGTCCCATATTGCTCATCTCTATTTTTGTATCTCCTCTCTTATCCTATATAAGAGAATGCACTGTAAATCTTTTTACTCATCCAATATATATCTATTCAACCTTCTATAGTTCGTTCATGGAAGGTTGGGTTGCTCGCAATAAAAATAGAAGCTTTGTTATCGCAGAACATTGGAATGGGTTTAGAATCAGTGATATCAAATTCCTTAAGAAGGCTTTGCACCTAGAGAAGTTCACAGGCTGTGTGAGCCATGGCTCAATATTCAGCTTCTGCACTTGACCTAGATACCAGTGTTTGCTTTTTGCTACGACAGGTGACTAAGTTACCACCAACAAGGGTGCAATTATCTTGAAGTGGATTTCCGATCACATTTACTTCGTGCATAATCAGAATTAGAGAAACTAGAAAGATTGCAGTGCCCATTTTTCTTGTATAAAAAACCTTTCCCTAGAGAGCTTTTAAGGTATCACAAAATGTGACAGACAACGTCCCAGTGACACTGTTTAGGTTTATCTATCTGCTCACAAAACCCACAACAACAGTCAGATTAACCCTCGTGACAGTGAGGTATATGAGCTTACCAACTAGTCTGAATTGGTGATGATCAACATAAGGTGGAGAAGTGTCATCATCCCAGTTAGTATTTGGATCAAGAGGAGTGCTGGCTGGCTTGCAGCCAAGCATTCCTATTTCCTATAAGAGGTCCAGAACGTACTTTCGTTGAGAGAGACATAATCCTGCAAATGATCTGGATACCTCAATGCCCAAAAAATATCTCAGCCTGCCAAGATTCTTGGTGACAAAGTGTTTTTCAAAATGTGCTTTAGTAGCCTGGATGACCAAAGTATCACTGCCAAATAATATAATGTCATCTACATAGACAATAAGTATAACTAAGCCAGCTGCAGTCTTCCTAATGAATACAAAGTGATCTGAGTGAGAACGGCGGAAGCCAAATTTGATAAGAATCTGACTCAGCTTGTCAAACCAGGCTCGTGTGCTTTGTTTAAGACCATAAATTGCGTTCCTTAGTTTGCAAACTTGTGAGGAAGACTCCCCTGAGCAACGAAGCCCGGTGGTTGCTCCATGTAAACTTCCTCCTGCAAGTCTCTCTGATACCATATAGAAGTATAAAAGAATTGTATTCAATGAGTCAAAGAGTTTACAATGTATTCTCTTTTATAGGACACGAGAATAAAGCAATAAGTAAAATTGAGCAATATGGGATAAAACACAAGTAGAGTAAACCACAGAAATAACATAGAAACAACATATCTCTTTATATCTCTTTAGAGCTGAATGGAAACGAAGGATCCATGTAGCCGACCCCAACATAGTTGGGACTGAGGTTTAGATGGTGATGATGATGATGATGATGATGATAACTTTTTGAAAAAGAGGCTGAATTGTGCGATCAGTAATTAATCGCCACGTTTGAATAGTATAATTTCAATTTTCTTTCAAGATTTGGCTGGCCAGCTGACAAGCACTATCACGCAGATTTTTACTGAAATGTCCGTCTGCAAATTTTGGATGATATTGTGATCACCAAGTCAGAAATATGGAAGAAAAATTGTTACTCAGCTAATATTTATTCATATTTGCAAATGCTTCGACTTCTATTAAATATTTACGTATACAGGCAGCTATTGAAAGTGAGAAGATAAAGGAAAATCCGAAGTATATTATCCCAGCAGCATTTGTTTCTTTTCGAAGTCGATGGGGAGCTGCGGTATGTGCACAAACACAACAAACTAGGGATCCAACATTATGGTTGACAGATTGGGCTCCAGAACCTCGTGATATATATTGGGAAAATCTTTCAGTTCCAGTTTATTCCCTGACAATCAGAAGGATGATTATTGCCATTGCATTTTTCTTTCTCACCTTTTTCTGCATGATTCCCATATCATTGGTACAAACTCTTGCTAATATTGAGGTCATTGTAAAGTATGCTCCTTTCTTAAAGCCAATCATTGGAAGGTGAGTATCCTATTGCTCATTTTCTTAAAGTTTCTTCCATATTTTAAAAGCATTCCAGATCACAATTGTCACTGAATTCTTAGGGATTTTCACAATAGCTGAATTTGATATTTCCAGTGAATTATGTAATGGTTCTTTATTTGTCAAAAATTAATTAGATATGTGAAAATCCAAATTGATGATCACTTTAGAGATGCTTGTGTTTTCTATATCAGAGCACAGATTTAGAAATCATGCATCAAGCCCTTGGTAAGCTTCAGATGCCCTTTTTTTTAAGGAGGTGATATCATTCATCCTGCCCTCCTCGACAAGACCACTAAAACTTGACTTAGAAACCTGAGAGAATCAGTATATGGTTGTTATATCATTAGTAATCGTCCTTAAACTTAACATTTAATTAACTACATAAGTTAAGAGATGGGTACTGTTCTGTGACTTTCTATTAGAAGTGGTCATGTAGCTTACACATACAGCAAACATCACTAGTATATCATCGCCGGAAAGTGAAAAGCCTGTCTACCGCTGAATAAGTGCTTAGCTGGTGGGTCGAGCAAAACCAAATTTAAACCCAGTGAGGACACCATGGTGGTGGGAGATGGGAATCAGTACTAAAAGCACAAATTTTCATGGCTGAATGGGCTTCCTCACCCTTTGTGTTTTGGCTCCTAGTAGCTAAAAGTTAATAAATATGTCTCCTTCAAGGACCTTTATGGTTGATTGATTTCACAGGGGTGGGGTGGGTGGGTGAGGGGGAGGATTGGGGGAGCTGACAATATTCCTAGCGTATCTCATCATTATCAAGATAACTATTAAGGATTTTACCAATGAGGGTAAATGAAACGAAACAAACTACTCAAGAACTACCACTTATAGCCAGTAAAAATGCATAAGAAAACAATATAAGAGATCATAAATTTGTTAATATTGACATGAACCTCGGTTCTTTTTGGAAAACACATCAAAGACTGAAGATGGGACATGAAGAAACTCTATCTTCTATAAATGACCACTCCTAATAATAGTATGTGCCTTGAGTGCAAGAAATGTTGATAGTAACATGTTCATTCAAGTTTCTCTAAGCATGATAATACATATTACTTGCTAGAAAGGAAAGCATTGCTGCATTCGTTATTGCAGAGTTCTGTTAACTATAACTCTAGAAAGAGAGTCTAGGAATTGCGTAACACATGCAGCTCTACTCCGATATATATATAAGGAGAGGGAATACTACAGACTATACTCATATAAATTTTGTCCACCGACTTATAATAAAAAATGACTCTTTTCTTCTTATCTAATAGGCGAACATATCTCTAAAACTCTCCCTCCCTCAAGTCGGAGCATGGGAGAATTCCATGTTTAACTCGGAAATACAAACTCAAACAGTACATGGACATATACATGATAAGAAATGATGATTTCAAAGATAGTCATTCCCATATAACTCTCCAACTGAATAAAACATAAAATTCAAATGCACATACAAAAAGAATAACTTTTCATATCGGTGAGATATGCATATGGATGGGCAATTGCAGGTGGGCATTTAGTTGCAGCAGAAATCATCTCAATCCTTACATTAATCAAGTCCATTGAGTATTGGATCATAAGCCATAGAATGAAAAGAATGCTGATGCACGAGCATTGAAGTATTTAACATGCACAAAATAGCATTAATACAAGCAAGGATTTAAACTTCGACAAAAAAACTGCTGACCCCAAAAGTACTAAAATTTGGAAAATGGCTCAAAACGATTTTTGCAATAAATCTACCTATCCTAATGGGTGCATACAAGTCTAAAATTAGGTTTAGGATAGTTGTTGGTCATTCATCACTTGTTTTTTTATGATTCCTTTCTAGTTGTATGTTTGCACCTATATAAATCATGATTCTAGGTATAACTTAATTTACAAACATCCAAACACACGTGCGTATATATATATATATATATATATATATATATATATATATATATATATATATATATATATATATATAGATAGATAGATAGATAGAGAGAGAGAGGCTAGAATACACTCGAGTGTATTCGGAGTAGAATACACTCAAGTAGTTTTTCATGATGCAATATTTTAAAAAAAATCTAATCTGTTGATCTTCTTAAACATCTTGTGAGTAGCTCATATACAAAATTTGAGCACATTTGGACATTTGTAGGTCATGTTATAAAGACCGCAAAAATTATGCATTTCAAATTAGTTTCGCGCGTCGATTTTGTTTCCCTTGGATGAGTGACTTACACTCATCCAAATGGGCTCAAAATTTGTATGTAGCCTAGTTATAGTATGACAGTGAAGATCAGTGGTTTACATTTTACAAAAAAATAGTCTTGATATGCAAACACACTTGAGTGTATTCGTGTGATTTGTACACTCGAGTGTATTCTAGCCTGACTCTCTCTCTCTCTCTCTCTATGTATATATATATATATATATATATATATATATATATATATATATATTAGCAAATTCTTTGACATAGGATCTAGTCTAAGTTTCTTGATCATTTCATCATCATCATCATCATCATCATCATCTAAGCCTCAGTCCCAACTATGCTGGGGTCGGCTACATGGATCCTTTGTTTCCATTCAGCTCTATCATGGGCCATATTCTGGTTGATATGTAGAGATTCAAAATCTCTCTTTATAAGCTCATCCCATGTTAATTTAGGTCTTCCTCTTCTATTTATTGTGCTTGACTCACATAGCATTGCTTCGTATATGCGCATTTGTCGGTTTGCGTTGCACATGTCCGTACCATCTGAGTCAGCCCTCGCACAACTTGTCCTCAATGCTCGCCACCCCCACTTTATTCCTGATATAATCATTTCTCAAGCGATCTTTTCTTGTCTTCCCCCACATCCATCTCAGCATACACATTTAAGCCACGTTCATCTTGCTGAGACCTTATTTCTTCACCGCCCAACATTCACTCCCATACATCGTAGCTAGCCGTATAACTGTTCCATAAAACTTACTTTTTAACCTGAGAGGGATCTTCCGATCACATAAAACTCCAGTTGCACTCCTCCATTTCAACCATCATGCAGTGATCCTGTGACAAACACCACATCCCCATCTAATTGAATAATAGAACCCAAGTAACAAAATTTATCACATTTTGGTATATCTACTCTGTCCAACTTGGCTCCATCATTCACACTGCGGGATTGACTGAAATTGCAATGCATATACTCAGTTTTGCTCCTGCTAATCATCAATCCATTTGATTCTAATGCCTCTCTCCAACGTTCAACTTTATCATTTAATCCATCTTTAGTTTCGTCAATCAAAACAATATCATCAACAAATAACATACACCAAGGAATATCATCTTGAACATTCTTTGTCAGCTCATCCATAACAAGAACAAACAAATATGGGCTGAGTGTGGATCCTTGGTGTACCCCAACTGTGATACAAAAAGTTGGTGTCTCTCCTTCAAGAGTCTTCATACTTGCAGTAGAGTTATCATACATGTCTTTGATCAAGTCAATGTATTGGATTGACACACCCTTTTTCTTCAAAACCATCCACAACACTTCTCTGGGTACTCGATCATAAGCCTTTTCCAAATCAATAAACACCATATGGAGATCTCTTTTGCTTTCTCTATACTTTTCCATAAGCCTCCTTATCAGAATAATAACATCTGTTGTTGATCTTCCAGGCATGAAACCAAATTGGTTGTTTGATATCTGCATTATAGATCTTACCCTTTGCTCAATAATCCTCTCCCAGAGCTTCATTGTGTAACTCATCAACTTGATACCTCTGTAGTTTGTGCAACTTTGAACATCACCTTTGTTCTTGTAGATGGGGACTATAGTACTATTTCTCCACTCATCCGACATCTTCTTGGTTTTCATGATCTTGTTAAAGAGCTTTGTTAACCACATAACTCCTTCATCCCCCATATTCTTCCATACATCAATGGGAATGCCGTCTGGTCCGCATGCCTTTCTCAATTTCATCTTCTTCAATGCATTCTTGACCTCAAATGGTGAAACTCGTCGTGTAAATGATATCTCTTGTATTCATGTCAGACGAGTCTCTAACATTATTTGTAGTATCTCCACTGAAAAGCTTATGGAAGTCATTTCTCCACTGGTTCTTGATATCATTGTCTTTCACCAACACCCTGCCATCTTCATTCTTGATGCATTTCACTTGACTCAAGTCTCTTCCTTTCCTTTCTCTTATACGAGTCATTTTATATATATATTTTTCCCCTTCTCTTGTGTCCAACTTCTTATAAATATCATCAAAGTATCTAGACCTTGCCTCCTGAACAACCTTTTTAGCTTCTTTCTTTGCTTGCTTGTATCTTTGGAACGTTGCATCATCTCGAGATTTGGGCAAGCTCCTATAGATCTCCCTTTTCAGTTTAATAGCCTTCTGTACTTCATCATTCCACCACCAAGTCTCTTTCTGTGGAGGCCCACAACCTTTGGACTCCCCCAAAACCTCTTTGGAAATTTTTGTTATGCAGGAGCTCATGTTATGCAACATAGTGTTAACATCAGACTCCAAGTTCCAAGTTTCCTCCTTGCTGAGTTTATCATGAAAAGCCGATTTCTTTTCTCCTTTAAGATTCCACCACTTGATCCTGCTATCTTGGTTTCTGTTTTGCTTGCCTTTATTGATCTTTGTGTTAATATCCAAAACCACCGACTGATGCTGGGTCGTGAGTTCTTCGCCAGGAATCACTTTACAATCCTTGCATATATTATGATCCACCCGCCTCGTAAGGAGATAATCAATTTGGCTACAATTGTGCCCACTCTTGAAAGTAATCTTATGAGATTCTCTTTTCTTGAAATGGTTGTTTGTCAAAATCATATCATATGCAACGACAAAATCTAAAATTGTCTCTCCATTTCTGCTGCCATATCCAAAACCACCGTGAACTCTCTCGTATCCAACATTGCTACTCCTCACATGGCCATTTAAATCACTCCCAATGATAATCTTCTCCTATGTCGGTATTCCCTGCATCAATTCATCCATGTCATCCCAAAAATACTTCTTAGCCTCCTCGCTAAGGCCAACTTGGGGGACATAATCGCTAATAATTTTAAAAATATTTCCCCCAAGAATAACCTTGATAGCTATGATTCTATCGCCCATCCTTGTGGTCTTTACAACATCATCCTTCGATATCTTATCAACAATAATACCTACGCCATTTCTATGTTTATCAATACCTCTAGACTAGATTTTGTAACCTGTGTCTCCAATCTCTTTACAACATTCCCATGTCCACTTGGTTTCCTGCAAGCAAGCTATATGGACTTTTCTTCTCATCATGGTATCCACTATCTCCAAAGATTTCCCTATCAGAGAGCCAATATTCCAAGATCCAACTCTAATCCTTTTTTGTTGAACTTGCTTCTTTACCTGCCTTCTTGATCGTTTGAAACACTTAATTCACACATTAGTGACACAAATGGGAAATATTTGCATCATCAAAATAAAATGTGCGGCACATCCAAAAAGCCAACAATGATGAAAAATACTTCCGAAAGATAAACTGAAGATAGCCAAAGTAAGAGCATCATACCTTGATTTTCTATATATGGTAAATTTATCTCATGGGTCCCTCATGTCAAAGTAAAAAATGTGTGTGTGTGTTTATACACATTTTTTTTTATTTTTCTTAATAGTGATTACATTGCTTAAGATTCAGAGTTATGACATTAAATTTCTATTTACTTGTTGCTCTTTCTCTTGCATTGTTCACATCGGATAACGGAAAACAGTAGAATATATGTAAACTTAATTATATATATCTCACATTAATAGACTTGTCTACGGGTTGCAATGAATCTAGTCAATATCATTTCTACCAATACTATTTTCCAACATGTATTCTGCTCATTAATCTCTGTGCCCCAAATACATGGTTAAAAACATGGTAATAATTGACCCTTGTACAAATTTTGGTCCATCAAAGACAACTGAAGGGAACCAATTCTCTAAAAACTGATAATATAATAATCATTTAACTGTCTAGCGTCTAGACATAACCCAAGTTTGGTTTGTAAAAGAATGGTCTGAATACGTTATGAATAAACTAAGACTTGTTTATTGAGTGAATAAAACAGTGTACAATGCAGTCTCTTATATAACAAAAGAGAATAGAGACTAAAGCAGAGGTGAGCAATATGGGACTAAACTACAGAAGTGAGGCACACGCTATGCACATGACACTCAACAAAACATAACAGAACACAACATATCTCTATACTCCCCCTCAAGCTGGAGCGTAGATGTCGAGCATGCCCAACTTGTCAACTAGAGTTTGAAAACGAGCTTTGGGAAGTATCTTCGTGAAGATGTCTGCAACTTGCTTGTCAGTACTGAGATATGGAGTGCAAATCCTGCTAGAGAGAACCGCTTCTCGAATAAAGTGACAATCAACCTCAATATGTTTCGTCCTCTCATGAAAGGTGGGTTTGCTCGCAATAAAAATGGAGGCCTTATTGTCACAAAATATCGGAATAGGGCTGGAATAAGATATATCAAACTCCTGAAGGAGACTCTGAACCCACAACAGTTCGCAAGCAGTATGAGCCATCGCTCGATATTCTGCCTCTACACTGGATCTGGAAACAACAGTCTGCTTTTTGCTTCGCCAGGTGACAAGGTTTCCACCCACAAATGTACAGTAGCCTAATGTTGACTTTTAATGAGAACGGCTCCCTGCATAGTCCGAGTCCGAGAAACCAGATAGGTTGCAGTGGCCATGCTTCTTATACATCAAGCCTTTCTCTGGAGAACTTTTAAGATATCTCAGAATATGGCATATAGCTTCCCAATGACGTTGTCGGGGTTTGTCAAGATACCGGCTGATGAATTCGACGACAGCAGTAAGATCAACTCGTGTGACAGTCAAATAAATAAGCTTGCCTACCAGCCTCTTGAATTGGTGATGATCAGCATAGGGAGGAGAGTTTGCATCATCCCAGTCCATGTTTGGGTCAAGTGGAGTGTTAGCCGGTTTGCAGCCAAGCATGCCAGTTTCCTGCAACAGATCAAGCACATATTTTCTCTGAGAGAGACACAGTCCTGCAGATGATCTAGAGACTTCAATGCCTAAGAAATATCCAGGTTTTCCGAGATCTTTAGTGACAAAGTGCTTTTCTAAGTAAGTTTTAGTTTCCTGTATGCCCGCAGTATCACTGCTAGATAAGATAATGTCATCCACATAAACAATCAGAATGACAAGTCCAGCCACTGTCTTGCGAATAAAGACTGAATGATCAGAATGAGAACGACGAAAGCCAAAGGTGACTAATATCTGACTGAGCTTGTCAAACTAGGCTTGCAGACTTTGTTTGAGACCATAGACAGCCTTGTGTAGCTTACATACTTTGGAGGCAAACCCCCCCTGAGCTACAAACCCAAGTGGTTGCTCCGTGTATACTTCTTCCTGTAAATCTCCATAAAGAAATGTATTTTTCACATCAAGCTGAAAGAGAGACCAGTCTTTATTCACATCAACAGAAATCAGAATGCGAACAGAGTTTAATCGTGCAACAAGAGAGAAGGTCTCAAAATAATCGACACCGTATGTCTATGTGTAGCCCTTTGCAACAAGACGGACTTTGAGGCGTTCAATAGTCCCTTCAGGCTGATATTTAATAGTAAAGATCCAACGACAACCCACTGTAAGGCAAGAAGAAGGGCGATCCACCGGCTCCCATGTCTCGCGATCACACCGAGCCTGCATTTTCTGGTCCATTGCCTTCTTCCATGCTGGAATAGTAAGAGCCTCTGTAGCATTTTTCGGAACAGTGACAACAGAAAGTGCAGAAGTAAAGCAGGCAAAGTTGTTATGCAGATTGTCAGTCTAGAAGTCGGCAACGAGATTGCTTATTATTGGATGATTAAACAGAGTACAGGGGGCTCTCTTTTATAAGACAAGAGAGTATACACAGTATCGAGATAACCCGTGTGAGATAAAGAGTACACAATAGAAAAAGAGAAAAAGCATAAAGCAAAATACACTATAGAAAAGCAGTAAAGTGTATATACTAATACTCCCCCTCAAGCTGGAGCGTAGATGTCAATCATGCCCAGCTTGGATGTCATAGTAGCAAATCTTGTCTTTGGAAGAATCTTTGTGAAGATGTCAGCCACCTGATCAGAAGTATGGATGTAGGGAGTGGATATCTGGCCAGATAATACAGCTTCGCGAACAAAATGGTAGTCCACCTCAATGTGTTTAGTCCGCTCATGAAAAGTGGGATTACTGGCGATAAATGTAGCAACTTTGTTATCACAATACATCAGAATAGGAGAGGAGTCAGAAATACCAAAATCCTTCAGCAAGCTTCGAATCTAGAAAAACTCACAAGTAGTATGCGCCATGGCGCGATATTCAGCTTCAGCACTTGAGCGAGCAACCACAATCTGTTTCTTGCTTCGCCAAGTAACAAGGTTTCCTTCCACAAATGTATAATAGCCAGAAGTGGAGCGTCGGTCGGGCTTGCTCCCAACATAGTCAGAATCAGAATAACCAAGGAGTTTACAGTGACCATGTTTCTTATATAGCATGCCTTTCCCAGGAGAGCTCTTCAAATATTTAAGAATGTGGCAAACAACGTCCCAGTGACATTGCTGGGGTTTATCTAGGTATCTACTAACAAGCCCGACAGCAGAAGTAATATCAGCTCGTGTGACGGTCAGATAAATAAGCTTACCAACCATGTGTCGGTATTGATGATGGTCAGGATAGGAAGGAGAGTTCTCATCATCCCAGTCAGTATTAGGATCCAGAGGTGTGCTAGTAGGCTTAGCACCTAGAAGTCCAGTTTCAGAAAGCAGATCTAGAATATATTTGCGTTGAGACAAACAAAGACCAGAAGAGGACCGGGAAACTTCAATCCCAAGAAAGTATCGCAGAGAGCTAAGATCTTTGGTAACAAAGTGTTTCTCCAGATAGCACTTAGTAGCCTGAATGCCTGCAGGATCACTCCCTTTAGAGAGTGATATCATCAACATATACAATAAGGATAACAATGCCAACAATAGTATTTTTGACAAAAACAGAGTGATATGACTGGGAGCGTCTAAAAGATAATTTTTGAAGAATAGTACTCAATTTATCAAACCAAGCACGGGGACTCTATTTTAAACCATAAATCGCCTTCCTCAGCCTGCAGACTTTAGAGGACTCCCCCTGAAGCACAAATCCCGGGGGTTGTTCCATGTAGACCTCCTCATGTAGATCCCCATACAGAAAAGCATTCTTCACATCAAGTTGATACAAGGGCCAATCAGAATTAATAGCAACAGAAATAAGAATCCGTACAGAGTTCAGCTGAGCCACAGGAGAGAAAGTCTCAAAATAATCGACCTCGTAAGTTTGTGTATATCCTTTAGCAACGAGTCTCGCCTTTAGCCGTTCAACCGTGCCATCCGGTTGATATTTGACAGTAGACACCCAATGACAACCAACGGGGGAATAATCTGCAGGAGGATCAACTAGCTGCCATGTGTTGCGTTCAGTATGAGCCTGCATTTCAGCTTCCATAGCTTGACGCCAAACAGGATGTTTAAGAGCCTGAGAAGCATTTTTAGGAATAGATATAGCAGAAAGAGTAGCAGTAAAGTTAGCAAAATTAGTCCCCAGATGATCAGTAGTACAGAAATTTCCAATAGGATGTTTAGTGCAAGTTCAAGTTCCTTTCCTCAAGCTGATAGGAACATCAAGATCAGAGAGTACCTGCGGTGGTGTTTGATCTGACACGGAGGATGAAGACATTGGAGGGGCCATAGAGGGAGTTGCTGTCTTCTGTCTTCTTTGATATACTTTTAGAGGTGGCTTTTCAGTAGGAGTAGTATCAGCAATATCAGTAATATCAGCGGTATCATCCATGACAGGTAAAGGTGTATCCAGTAATAAATCCGATGTAAGAGTCGACCCCACAGAAGAGTAAAAGGGCATGTGCTCAAAGAAAACAGCATCAGCAGATACAAACCATTTCTTTGACACATGATCATAGCAACAATACCCTTTCTGAGTGCGCGAGTACCCTAGGAAGACACACTTAGTCGCTCTGGGATCAAGTTTGGTGAGACCGGGACGAAGGTTTTTGACAAAGCAAGTGCTCCCAAAGATACGAGGAGGCACAGTAAAAAGGGGCGCATCTGGAAACAGAATATGATATGGAACTTGATTCCCAAGCACAGAAGAGGGCATTCGATTAATTAGGTAACAAGCAGTAGAGAAAGCCTCAAGCCAAAAACATCGGGGAACATGATAATGAAAAAGTAAAGTGCATGCAACTTCAAGAAGATGGCGATTTTGCGTTCAGCGACTCCATTTTGTTGTGGTGTGTAAGCACAGGAAGTTTGGTGTATGGTGCCTTGTTTTCGACAAAAGTTGCTGACAGAGGCTTGCACAAATTCTAAGGCATTATCAGTGCGAAAATTTTTATTGGGTTTAGCTTACTGGGTCTGAATCTCGGCAAAGAAAGCCGTGATACTGTCAAGAATGGTAGACCTGTCTTTAAGCAAAAACAACCAGGTGGTTCTAGAAAAATCATCAATAAACTCAAGAAATATCTAAATCCAGAAGTACTCGGCACAGAACAGGGTCCCCAAACATCAACATGAATAATGTCAAATGGCTGTTTAGAAATAATACATGATTTTTTTGAAAAAGATGCTCGGGTATGTTTGCCCAGTTGGTAAGTCTCACAATGAAAAACAGAGTCTAATACATCAGGTAATAATTGTTTCAGCTTTGCTGCAAAAGGATGTCCTAAGCGATAGTGCCACTGGATGCCTGTCACAGAAGATGTCAAGTATGTTGCGGTCTTCGGAACGTCTAGGTAGTATAGCCCGTCTGGTCCCTCATGGCCTGAACCAATCGTCGTCCTCGTGCGCAGATCCTGAAAAATAAAACCATTCGGGTCAAACGTAATCGAGCAACGAAGGCTCTTCACAATTCTATTTACAGATAGCAGATTAATAGGAAACTTAGGAACATAAAGTGTAGACCGCAGAGGCAGCCAAACAATAGTACAAATATCACCAATCCTAGTAACAGGTGTCTTAGAGCCATCAACCAGTGTAACATGAGGTATAATAGAAGTATTGTGCAATTTAGAAAATAAAGCAGGATTTCCAGAAATATGAGATGTCGCACCGAAATCAATCACCCATGAGTTTTTACCAGACTGTGTCAGGAGGGCCGTGTTACCATCAGTAGAAGCTTCAGTAGAGGAAGCAAGACGAGCCTGGAGTAGCTTTTCGAATTCAGACCGTATCCAGTCAGTAGAGGGCGGAGTAGAGGTAGTAGCAGTCTCAGTCTAATCCGTCGTGACCTGATTCGCCCAGGCTGGCTTGCCATGCTTGATCCAGCAACGATCTTCATCATGGTTTGTCTGCTTGCAGAAAGTGCAGTAACGAGGCTCAGTAGAGTCAGCGCCAGAGTATGAGCCACGTCTAGGTGCAGTAGAACGTCCGCATCCACGACCCCGACCACGACCACAACCATTGAAGGAATCTCCAGTGTGAACATCGAGGGCTGCTCCATCAGAAGTATCAGAAAGGTGCTGCGAAACTGATGGCAGACGCTGAACCCTTTTGAGAACATCTCGAAGGGTAGGCAGAGGATCACTGGATAGGATCTGATCCACAACTCCAGCGAAGGAAGATGACAAACCAGCGAGGAACTGAAAAAGCATAAGTTCGTTCCGTTGACGCTGAACTTTAGTGATGTCGGCAGAAAGTGGATGATACACCTGAAATTCATCCCAGAGAGCACAACAGGTGGTGTAGTAGTCCTCAATAGAATCAGTGGCAGAAAATTCCTGTTTGGCAAGTTGCTTGAAGATCTCCAAAACCTTCTTAGGATTTTGCTGATGAGAGTATACATGAGAGAGCTGCTCCCACATTTCCTTCGTAGTCTGGAGGTGAAGAAGTGACTGGATGATCTTGGGCTCGACGCTGTTGACCATCCATGTCATAACGTCGTAGTCCTCCTTGGACCAAAGATCGTAGGCCTGCTTAGTCTTTTCATCAGCATCAGTAGCGAGGACCACCGGTCCTTTGGTAGTCAGATGAGAATAGCGCCCTTGTGCTTTAACATATAGCTCGAAGGAAGCCACCCAGAGGTGATAGTTGGAGTTATCCAACTTCACAATAGTGACACACAAGTTGCGTGGAAGGTCAGGTTTCGCCGTTGGAAGGGGCAGAAGCTCGGGCGCAGAGAGAAGCATAAGTCAGTAGCAGCAGAAAGCAGCAGAAGTCCAACGCATGGACTAGTAGTAGCAGATAGAAAATCCACGCATGGATCTTAGAAAACCCACATAGGGCAGTAGATAGAGATAAAAAAACCTACGCCAACATGGAGGATCAGTCACTCCACCATGAGGCGCAGGAAGAAAGAGAGAGAAACTTCGTTTACGCCGTCAACGTACCAGAACTGGAAAACGCCGTAGCTGTCCGGAGATTTCGGAAATAGAAACGGAGCTAGACGGAGGGGCCTGTGATAGATTAGGCCACAAAAGCAGGTGTAGCTAGGAGATAGGAGGTTGGTGGAGAGATTGGAGGTTGGTGGAGAGATTGGAGGGGTGGACGGCGGTACTGTAGCGGTGGCGATACTGTAGCAGCGGTACTGTAGTGGCGGCGGAAAAAAAAGAGAGGGGGGGTGGCGGCGGCTAGGGTTGGTGGAGAAGATGGCGGCTAGGGTTGAGGTGAGAGAGGGATTAGGTTTAAGGTGGATCGACCCGCTCTGATACCATCTAGAAGTCGGCAATGAGATTGTTTATTATTGGATGATTAAACAGAGTACATGGGGCTCTCTTTTATAAGACGAGAGTACACATGGTATAGAGATAACCCATGTGGGATAAAGAGTACACAATAGAAAAAGAGAAAAAGCATAAAGCAAAATACACTAAGTATAGAAAAGCAGTAAAGTGTATATACTAATAGTCAGATGTGCAGAAATGACTGATAGAATGTTTAGTACAGGAGCGAACACCTTTCCGTAAGCTGATAGGAAGGTGTAAGTCAGAAGTTACCTTAGTGTTTATGTGATCATCTGCAGACATAGGAATTGGTTGAGGAGGGGCCATAGAAGGAGTGCTTGTCTTCGGTTGGCGTTTGTATACTTACAATGGACGTTCTTCAGGCTGGTCAAAGATAGACAAATCTTCAACAATGCCCGGTAGAGGTGTTTGTGCCAACAAATCATGAGATAGGCTTGCTGCATCCTCAGAAAAGAAGGGCATATGCTCAAAAAAGACTACATCCGCACTGACAAACCACTGTCTGAGTATCAGATCAAAGCAGCGATAGCCTTTTTGGGTTCTCGAATAACCCAAAAAATGCACTTAGTAGACCGAGGGTCAAGTTTCGACATTCGTGGGCGCAAATTCTTAACAAAGAAGGTACACCCAAAAATCCGAGTTGGTATAGGAAAAAGAGGTGCATCAGGAAACAAAATCGAGTAAGGTATGCGATTTTGTAAAACAGAAGAGGGCATGCAGTTAATAAGGAAACATGTCGTAGTAACTGCCTCAGGCCAGAAACGGTGAGGAACTTTATAATGGATAAGAAGAGTGCGAGCAACCTCTAAGAGATGGCGATTTTTGCGTTCAGCAACACTGTTTTGTTGAGGAGTATAGGGGCAAGTGGTTTGGTGTATGGTTCCATGATTAGAACAAAAGGAAGTGACAAACTTCTGCATAAATCTAGGGCATTGTCAGTACGGAGAATTTTGATGGTTTTATTGAATTGAGTTTTTATTTCAGAAAAGAAAATGCGGATATTGTCCAAAACAATACTCTGATCTTTGAGGAAAAATAGCCATGTAACACGAGAATAGTCATCAATAAATGTCAGAAAATACTTAACGCCAGTTTGACTCGGGACACTGCATGGATCCCAGATGTCCGAATGAACAATATAAAAAATATCTTTAGACCCAAGTACTTACTTAGCAGGAAAGACAGACCTCGTTTGTTTACCCAAAACACAGGTTTCACAACAGCTAAAGCAGGAAATAAAAGCTTCAACTTCGCAGCAGATGGATGACCCAGCCGGAAGTGCCACTGAAGTCCGAAGACAGATGTAGATAAGAGAGTTGAAGCTGCAGGTGGTCCATCCAAGTAGTAAAGTCCATCTGGTCCTTCATGGCCCGAACCAATCCTCTTCTTCGTGTGAAGATCCTTCAAAACACAACCAGAGGGATCAAATTTAATAGAGCACTGAAGTTGCTTGACAGGTTTTACTGACAGATAATAAATTAACAGGAAATTGAGGTATATATAAAACAGAGTGAAGATTCATCTTGCGGGATAGTGGAACTGTGCCAATGCCATGGACAGGCATTTTCGAGCCATTAGCAACTGTAACCGATGGAATATGCGAAGTTTTAGATAGAGCAAAAAATAAGTGTATGTCGCCTGCCATGTGGACAAACGCTCCAGAATCAATACACCACTTATGGTTACTAGCAGAGGGAGACGTAAGCATAGCAAAGGAACCGACCGTCGATGTCGAAGGTAGTTGAGTCATTCGCTCCTGGAAGAATTTCTCGAACTCAGAGCGAAGCCAGTCAGTGGTTGGAGGAGCAGCTGGTGGATCGGATGTAGCTTCAGTAGTAGCTTCAGTGGAGGCCTAGTTTGCCTAGGCTGGCTTGCCGTGCTTGATCCAACACCTATTTTATGTGTGATTGTCACGACCACACTAGTTGCAGTAGCGAGGTCCAGTGGCTTGACCTCGTCCAGGAGTAGTAGAAGTGCCTCTTCCTCCAAAAGGTGGTAGACGTCCTCCACGGCCACGTCCACGACCGCGGCCACGTCCAGAATCAGCAGTACGAGCAACCAAGGCAAGATGCTCAATAGCAGGTGTAGAGGATACAGATGGGAGTCGTTGGACTCACTTAAGAACGTCGCGAAGAGTCAGTAGCGGATCACTTGACGAAATTTGATCTACCACGCCTGAAAAAGATGCAGGTAGGGCAGCCAGGAACTGAACAAGTTGGAGTTCATTACGATGCTTCTGAGCCTCTTTGATGTCAGCAGTCAGAGGGTGGTAGATCTCATACTCATTCCAGAGAGCAGAACATTGGTTGTAAAAATCTTCTATAGATGCATCTGAGGAGTACTCCTTGGCTAGGTTTTTGAAAATTTCAAAAACCCTCCTAGGATTTTGTTGATGCGAGTAGACATGAGACAGCTGGTCCCACATTGCTTTGGCATCATGAAGGCATAGTAGAGACTGACTAATGCGCGGCTCGGTACTATTGAGAAGCCATGACATAACACCCGAGTCATCTTTGGACCATTGAGCATAAGCTTGTTTGGTCTTGTCGTCAGCAGTAGCAACAGGGGCAGCAGGAGAATCAATGGTAAGATGTGAGTATCGGCCTTGAGCTTTCACATACAATACAAAGGACGCCGACCACAAATGGTAGTTCGAGCCGTCAAGCTTGACAGTGGTAACACAAAGAGACCGAGGAGGCTCAACGGAAGCCATACTGAGCAGAGGCAGGTAGTAGCAAGATGGTGGCGTAGCAGCAACAGACAACAACTAAAGAACCCACGATGGGGCAGTAACAGAAAGTAATAATGAACCCTCTGTGGGGTAGTAGCAGCAGTAGGGATCTGACGCATCAGATCAGAAGGACCCGTTTTCGGGCAGAGAGATGGATAAAAGGAACCTACACCGACATGAGGAAATCAATATTCCTTCATGAGGCGCAGGCAGAGACAGATCGGAGATGTAGAGGACTCTCAACGTGAGAGATCTATTGTTGTTCGGAAGAACGAATTAACCGCTAGGAGAAGAGGAAGGGAGGTGATGGTGGGGAAAGTAGAGGAAGGAGAAGAGTAGCAGCCGTCAAGTAGAGGAGTGATGAGGGGAGGGGTGGAGGTGGAGAGGAGGTTGGGCGGCGACAACAGTAGGTGAAGGGGCGGCGGCAGTAGCAGGAAGGGTGGGGGCTGGCGGCGGGTGGGGGGGGCAAGTGGTGGCGGCGGCGGGTGGGGAAGGGAGGGTGGTGGCGGTGGCTGGTGAGGACAGTAGCGGCGGCGCTGGGTAGGGAAGCCGGCGCCCGGGGGGTGGCGAACTTAGGGCATAGGGGCAGGGTGGGAAGAAAAAAAGGGGACCGGGCCTGCTCTTGATTCCATATGAATAAACTAAGACTTGTTTATTGAGTGAATAAAACAGTGTACAATGTAGTCTCTTATATAACAGAAGAGAATAAAGACTAAAGCAGAGGTGAG
This sequence comes from Alisma plantago-aquatica, assembly GCA_963693085.1. NCBI lineage: Eukaryota > Viridiplantae > Streptophyta > Magnoliopsida > Alismatales > Alismataceae > Alisma > Alisma plantago-aquatica. Next base: position 876,710,244 of record OY856410.1, read on the forward strand.
CAATATGGGACTAAACTACAGAAGTGAACAACATAAGTGAGGCACATGCTATGCACATGACACTCAACAAAACATAACAGATTACAACATATCTCTATATGCGTAATTCACAATCATTTTTGACTGGACACCTAATTAACAACCAAATAGAACGTAATTAAACTAAAAAAACTTGGACATGGAAATTAATCCCTAGAATATCAAGTATGTCCTTGAAATAGAAAAAGGAACTAAAATTGAAGGAAATGCTCTAGTATAAGTTGATCGACCGACTTAGGCCGGATGACAGGTTGGATTCACATGCTTTCCTAGATCACCTCTCTTTGACAAAGGAAGATGAGCCTTTGGCGAAGGAAGTGGCATCTCGTCAATGCCGATTTAGGTTGACTCAACGGGTATGTAGTGTACTGTGCGTTGTAGAGCCTTGATTAATTGTGAATGGAAAAAAAGACTCTACCATGGATCTAGAAGGAGTAATTGTTGATGTGGCCATTATGATGTGCTCTACACTCATATTGCCACTTTCAAACCAATATGATGTGCGCTAGGCTACAAGGTAGTACATCAGAAAATACTATCGACATAGACATTGTGATATGAGAATGTGACATAGCACCGCTACACAATGCACCAATTGGTGTTGTTGAATCAACACAAAAGATAAGGCGACAGAAGGGGTTTTGACTGCAACCCCTACACCTGTACAGTTGCTGCAACAACGTCAATTAGCGGCATAAACGCTATCAATGAGGGTCATATACATACGCTTACCACTCTCAAACTTGGAGCAGAAGATGAAAGTGCATCTGAGGTATGGTTGTGGAAATTCAGGTGCGCGAATAAGGAGGAAATGTTGTATCAGATCCTCACATGTATGCTCTTTGCCATTGGGGTTGCTGTATGGATGCACATCCTCATAATCGTCATCCTCTTACTTTGTATCTGCACTACTGTCGTCACACACACTACTTGGAGTGAGGATCGTGACCCGGACAGGTGAAATCACTGCACCTTGCTGGGAATTGATGCAGTCTTCAATGATGATGTGGGTCTGGCCTGCGTTTCTGAAGTAGTAGCAGTAGTCAGACGCAGGCGAAACACCAGTAGTCACACGCAGGATAACAACCTGCAAGTGAATATTTACTCAATCTGTATAAAATGGATGCCCTTATTTAAAGTCAAAGTGATAGCAAATACTCACTTTCTAATGATGATGATAGAAAATCTAGTGAGAAGGAAACTATCATGGAAAGCTTGTTTTTACAACATAACGAAATGATCATCGGCATTGTCTTTGTCACAAATTCACTAGTCTTTCGTGTTTTTTATTCTGCCGCCCTTTTCTAACTGTGTTTGTTGCAAGGTTAAAGTATACTAGCATTTATGATAGTTGTTTATTCAATTTATTGTGAATGATATTTCCTAAATATCGTATCTATGAATATATATTTATTGTCGTGATATGAAGACATGAAGTAACTAATCTTGCTAAACATATTTTCTTATGCTATTGGCTTCTATATTCTAGATTGACATTTTTATGTTTTTTTACAGGAAATTGATGAAGTCATTTGTCCAAGGCTTTTTACCTGGAATTGTTCTGAAGGGTTTCTTGATATTATTACCTACAATTTTAATGTTCATGTCTAAAGTCGAGGGTTCAATATCTTTATCATCTCTAGAGAGAAGCTCAGCATCTAAACATTACCTGTTCCTACTCGTCAATGCCTTTCTTGGTAGTGTTGTAGCTGGAACGGCATTTGAACAGCTTAATACATTCATCCATCAAGCTGCTAATCAGTATGTCTACTTTTTTAACAAACATTCTGTTGTGACCTTATACAATACTGGTTGAGTTTTAAGCTCATTTATTAGCCACCTTGAGCAAACTGTAAAATATTTATTGAATGAAAAAGGCGTTCTCAAATTGTTTACCCATTCATTGCATTTCCAGTGTTATATATATATATATATATTTGAGATTGTCTGTAACTAAGAACATGAAAACTTTTAGGTGATGATCTGAATTGTCTCGTCCATGTTGCAAAACAACCTAAAAATTTTACCCAATTTGCTGAGTAACAAATTCCATTAGCCTCACTCCAAACTTAGTATTCTTGAAGGTCACCATAGTAAAACCATTTATCGTTTAGCTAACACAAATTTCAACCACCTCTATAGTTACTGTTAAAGTGTCTATATTAGTCTATTAGTTAAATAGGCTAATTAGTTTAGTGGGCCTTTATATTCCGGCCCGTCTAGTTTAGATTACTTGGGACACAAGTCTCAGGGTTTCTCCCTTGCTCCTATATATAGGACAGGGGTGTCCAGTCTTTGTATCAATCACAATCTATTCATATTCAAGGAATCTTTTATTTTAACAGTTACCATCGGCAGAATTACATATTCAGTGGCTTTTAGAAGAGTTTCACATACTCCTGATTTCCTAAGTATAGAATGGAAAGATGTTGTTTATTCAGTGAGTAAAAAGGTTTACAGGGTACTCTCTTATATAGAAACGGAGAGTAAGACATACATACAAGCAGGCAATATGAGACTAATACAAAGGAAAATAACACAGTAGAATAACACAGTAGAAACAGAAAATAACACATTATTTCTATACTCCCCCTCAAGCTGGAGCGTAGATGTCGAATAAGCCCAGCTTGTCAATCAGAGTCTGGAAGCGAGTTTTAGGTAGAATTTTAGTGAAGATGTCAGCAAGTTGCTTCTCAGTACTGAGATAAGGAGTGCAGATGTGGCCAGATAGGACTTTCTCCCGAACAAAATGGCAGTCAACCTCGATATGCTTGGTTCTTTCATGGAAGGTGGGGTTGCTTGCAATGAAAATAGACGTCTTATTGTCGCAGAACATAGGAATAGGGCTAGAAGAAGTGATATCAAATTCATTCAGAAGGCTACGGACCCACAGGAGCTCACATGCAGTATGAGCCATAGCTCTATATTCTGCCTCTGCACTTGACCGAGCAACAACTGTCTGCTTTTTGCTGCGCCAAGTAACTAGATTTCCTCCCACAAACGTACAATATCTAGACGTAGATTTTCTGTCAGATCGACTGCCTGCATAGTCAGAATCAGAGAAACCAGATAAATTGCAGTTGCCATGTTTTTTGTACAGAAGACCTTTCCCTGGAGAACTTTTCAGATAGCGTAAGATATGACAGATAGCATCCCAGTGGCATTGCCGGGGTTTATCAAGATACCGGCTTAAGAATCCTACAGCAGCTGCCAAGTCAGCCCTAGTGACAGTCAGATATATAAGCTTGCCAACCAGTCTTCTAAACTGATGGTGATCAGCATAAGGTGGTGAAGTATCATCATCCCAATTCATATTAGGATCCAGAGGAGTGTTGGCTGGCTTGCAACCCAACATACCAGTTTCTTGCAAGAGATCAAGAACATATTTTCTTTGTGACAAGCATACTCCTGCAGAAGATCTAGCAACCTCAATACCTAGAAAATATCATAGTTTTCCTAGGTCCTTGGTGATGAAGTGTTGTGCTAAATACTGTTTGGTTGCCTGTATCCCTGCACTGTCACTGCCAGATAAGACAATATCATCAACATATACAATAAGAATGACAAGTCCTGCTGTAGTTTTACGAATAAACACAGAATGATCAGATTGAGAACGCCGAAAGCCAAAGGTAATTAAGATCTGGCTAAGCTTGTCAAACCATGCCCGTGGACTTTGTTTCAGACCATAGATTGCCTTTCTGAGTTTGCATATTTTAGAAGCAGACTCCCCCTGAGCAACAAAACCTAGAGGTTGCTCCATGTAGACCTCCTCCTGCAGATCCCCATAGAGAAAAGCATTTTTGACATCAAGTTGATACAAAGGCCAGTCTTTATTTACAACAACAGATATCAGGATTCGAACAGAATTAAGGCGGGCCACTGGAGAAAAAGTTTCAAAATAATCAACCCCATATGTTTGAGTATATCCTTTTGCAACTAATCTGGCCTTCAGGCGTTCAATGGTACCGTCCGGTTGATATTTAATAGTAAAAATCCAGCGGCATCCAACAGTTTGGCATGAGGATGGACGATCAACCAGATCCCAAGTCCGTTGATCACAAAGTGCCTGCATTTCTTGCTCCATAGCATGTTTCCATGCAGGATGAGAGAGCGCCTCTGTGGCTGATTTAGGAATTGTCACAGCAGACAAAACAACAGTAAAACACGCAAAGCTACTACACAGATTGTCAGATGAACAGAAATTACTGATAGGATGCTGAGTACAGGAGCGAATGCCTTTCCGTAGACTGATAGGAATATCCAGGTCAGAAAATACCTCAGTTGAAGGTGGATCATCCGCAGACGCAGGAGTTGGTTCGACCGGGGCTTCAGAAGAAGTAGCGTTCTTTGACCTGCGCCGATAGACTTGCAAAGGGCGTTCTTGAGGCACATCATGAGCAGGAGGTTCTTCAACAACTAAAGGTAACGGTGTGGGAGCCATAATGTCATCCGACAATTTTTCACCAGAGGTAGAAAAATAAGGCATATGCTCAAAAAATGTCACATCCGCACTAACCAACCACTGTGTTTTTATAGGATCAAAGCAGCGGTACCCTTTCTGAGTACGGGAGTATCCCAAAAACACACATTTGACCGAGCGAGCATCAAGCTTAGTGAGGCCAGGTCGAAGGTTTTTGACAAAACAAGTACTCCCAAAAATGCGAGGAGGCAGAGAGAATAAGGGTTTATCAGGAAACAAAATAGTGTATGGGACCTGATTTTGCAGAACAGAAGAAGGCATGTGATTGATAAGATAGCATGTTGTAGAGACAGCCTCAGGCCAGAAATGTTGGGGTACTTTATAGTGTAGGAGAAGGGTGCGAGCAATTTCTTGAAGATGGCGGTTTTTTCGTTCAGCAACGCCATTTTGTTGAGGAGTGTAAGGGCAAGAAGTCTGATGTATGGTTCCTCGGTCAGCACAAAAAAATGTAACAGAGTGTTGCATGAATTCCAGAGCATTGTCAGTCCGAAAAATTTTAATGGGGCGATTAAATTGTGTTTGAATTTCAGCAAAGAAGGTGCGAATAGTATCTAACACTGTATCCCGACCTTTAAGCAAAAATAACCATGTGGTGCGAGAATAATCATCAATAAAGGTCATAAAATATTTCACACCAGACAAACTGGAAACAGAGCATGGTCCCCAAATATCAGCATGAACCAAATCAAAGATTTCTTTAGAGGCAATAATGTGCTTAGCAGGAAAAACATATCGGGTTTGTTTGCCCAAAACACAAGTTTCACAGGAAAAAGTTTTTTCGGATAAAGCAGGAAATAAATGTTTCAGTTTGGCAGCAGATGGATGGCCCATGCGAAAGTGCCACTGTAATCCTGTCACTGAAGTAGAAAGTAGAGCTGCAGCAGAAGGGGGTCCATCCAAGTAATATAGCCCGTCTGGTCCTTCACGGCCCGAACCAATCCTCGTCTTTGTGCGGAGATCCTTCAAAACACAGCCAGAAAGATCAAATATAATAGAACACTTGAGTTGTTTAATCATCTTACTGACAGACAATAAATTAACAGGAAATTTTGGAATATATAAAACAGACTTCAGGTGCATTTGTGGTGATAGCGGGACCGTGCCAGTGCCATGGACAGCAGTTTTGGAACCATTCACAACAGTAACAGAAGTTATAGGAACAGATTTATTGAGACTTGAAAATAAGTGAAGGTCACCAGCCATATGAGTGGAGGCACCTGAATCAATGCACCACTGTTTGTTACCAGATGATGGAGAGGCTAGCATGGCAGAGGGTCCGGAAGTAGATGAGGATGGCATCTGCGTAAGACGTTCCTGGAACATCTTTTCAAACTCCGAGCGTAACCAGTCGGCATTTGCTGGAGCAGTAGGTGGGTCAGCAGCAGAGTCAGCAGCAGCGTCTGTGGTAGCCTGGTTAGCCCAAGCCAGCTTGCCGTGTTTAATCCAACAACAATCTTCAGTATGATTGTCCCGACCACACCAGTTGCAGTAACGAGGGCCGAAAGGAGCACTACGTCCAGAAGAGCCGCGGCCTCCGGATGGAGGAGGACGACCACCACGGCCACGGCCAGAATCAGCAGAGCGAGCAATGAGCGCAGGATGCTCAACAACAGAAGTAGGAGTCATGGATGGAAGACGCTGGACTCTCTTAAGAACATCCCGAAGAGTCGGGAGTGGGTCGCTGGAGAGGATCTGGTCAACCACACCAGAGAAGGAGGCAGGAAGGGCAGCCAGGAATTGCACCAGTTGCAGTTCATTGCGTTGTTTCTGAGCAACTTTGACATCAGCCGTCAAAGGGTGGTAGAGTTCAAACTCATTCCACAGTGCCGAGCATTGGTTGTAGAAGTCATCAATAGACATGTCAGCCGAGAACTCCTTTTTCGCCAAGGTTTTGAAGATTTCAAAAACGTGCTTTGGATTCTCCTGATGTGAATAAACATGGGATAATTGATCCCACATAGCCTTCGCATTATGAAGGCAGAGAAGAGATTGGCTGATACGAGGTTCAGTACTGTTAAGGATCCAAGACATGACGCCAGAATCATCCTTGGACCATTGTGCGTAACTCTGTCTGACTTTGTCATCTGAATCAGCCGTAGGAGCAGCAGGAGGTTCAGCCGTAAGCTGATGATATCGGCCTTGTGCTTTGACATATAGCACAAAGGACGCCGACCAGAGGTGGTAGTTGGAGCCACCGTCAAGTTTCACTGTGGTAACGCACAGAGACCGGGGGGGGCTCAGGAAACGCCATGGTAGAGGTGGGGCGGCGCAGAAGCAGAGTAGAGCAGAAACCCACAAAGGGCAGATAGCAACAGCAGAGATCTGACGTGTCAGATCAGAAGACCCGTACCGGGCAGAATATGCATAGAGAAACCTACGCCGTCATGAGGGAAGCTCAACGTTCCACCATGAGGCGCAGGCAGAAAGAACGAAGATCCGGAGAGACTCTCAACTCAACCAGCCAGTGGGTGTCCGAATGTAGATCTGACGAGCACCCGAACGTAGAGCGAAAGGAGAGGTAAAAACCAGTGGCCGCCGGCCGGAGGCGAAGGACCCCGAAGAAGAGAGAGGGCTTGGAGGTGGTAGGTTGTGGAGGAGAGGAGGTGGCTACGGGATGTGTTTGCCGGGAAGGGAGGATGGGCGGAGGATGGAAGCGGCGGGAGGCAGGTGGCGGCGCTGGGGTAAGAGGGAGGGGGCGGCGGCGCTGGGGGGGGGCGGCGCTGTGTGGGGGGGGGACGGCGGCTAGAGAGAAGGAGAAGGGGGGGGCGGCGCCTGGGGTGGTGGCGGGCTGTGGTGGAGGGGGGGCGGCGGCGGCGGGGGGGGGTGGGCTTACGTCATGGGTGGGCTGATGGGTGGGAAAAAATAACCTGCTCTTGATACCATATAGAATGGAAAGATGTTGTTTATTCAATGAGCAAAAAGGTTTACAGGGTACTCTCTTATATAGAAACGGAGAGTAAGACATACATACAAGCAGGCAATATGGGACTAATACAAAGGAAAATAACACAGTAGAATAACACAGTAGAAACAGAAAATAACACAGTATTTCTATACTAAGCTAAACATATGCCGAGTTTTTTGACAAAAGGTAGACGTACGATGATTGTCGGCACATGTTCCTAAATTAAACTATACCAGAAATTTCTGATTTCGTAGGAGGTTGATTGTTTAGATGAGATGCTAACTACAACCATCTTTAGAAAAATATTTTTTGTATGAACGATTCTGAATTGATTAACTAATTTCATATATTTCTATTTAATTCATCATTAGCCAGTGAATGTATAATCCTTCGTTTGTTACTGTAATGAATGGAGACGTTGAAGAAGAATTCTATATTCTTGTTTTGTTGTAACCCTAGCACGATATATTGATACTTTAGCTGTTGCTGTCACAACCTGGGAGAGGAGGCACTATGGTTTTTTATAATAGTTGGGGTATATAAAAGATCAATTTTGAGATCCAATCTGTTTGTTTTTGGTATTGAATGAGCTTACAAAACACGTTCTTTCATGGTGATGATATTGAAAATGGAGTAAAAGAAATGTTATTAGAATATATATATGATTTATGATTAGTTTGAAACAAAACAAAGTACATGCATTGCAAGTCATCCAAACTAGAACTGTAGAAGGTGGATCCAAGCTAGATTGAGTGGATGCAACGTAATATGATAAGTTAGTTACTTGGGTTCACTATTCAAATTAAAGGTCGGAATGTTATGCAATTATCTGATTGCACTCTTAATGAAGCATCCATTTTATTGAAACAAAATAAGGTTAACTTTATCTGTATGTATGATATTGAATCTTGGAGCTTGAAGAATGAATATGTTCAGAAGATGATTTTTTTAGAATTGGGAACTTGGCTTGATGTTTGGGATCATAAAAAGATCCATCAGAAATGGTTCTTAGAAAATGTAACTGGAAAGTATTAAGAACAAACTATGAGAGCATCACCTGAGATGATTTGGCATGTACACATAATAAGGGCCCAATGTTTTACCCCTAAAATCCTTCTAGTACATCACATTTAATCATTTCCCATCTCTATTTATCGCCTTTTGTGTTGTCCACCCCAACAAACTCTTGATTTTGTTTGAGAAGCTTATGAAAGTAATTTTTTCATTGGTTCTTGATATCATCGTACTTCACCAACACTCTATCATCTTCATTCTTGGTGCATTTTACTTGACTCAAGTCTCTTCATTTCCTTTCTCTTATACAAGCCATTTGATATATATCCTTTTCCCCTTCTCTTGTGTCCAGCTTCTTATAAATATCGACAAAGCATCTAGACCTTCCCATGCAATAAACGCAATACAAATACAAAATTATTAAGAATAATAAATATAAATATGAGCAGGAATTGAAGAAAGATAAGTCTAAGAGACTTGTGTGACATGAATACAACTGATATCATTTACACACGATGAGTTTCACTATTTGAGGTCAAAAATGCTTCTAAAAAGATGAAAATGAGAAAGGCATGCTGACCAGACGATATTCTCATTGATGTATGGAAGAGTATGGGGGATGAAGGAGTTATGTAGTTAACAAATTTCTTAACAAGATCATGAAGACCAAGAAGATGTCAGATGAGTGGAGAAATAGTATATAGTTCCCATCTACAAGAACAAAGGTGATGTTCAAAGCTGCACAAACTACAGAGGTATCAAGTTGATGAGTCACACAATGAAGCTTTGGGAGAGGATTATTGAGTAGAGACTAAGATCTATAACGCATATATCAAACAATCAATTTAGTTTCATGCTTGGAAGATCAACAACAGATGCTATTTTTCTAATAAGGAGGATTATGAACAAATATAGAGAAAGAAAAAGAGATCTTCATGGTTTTTATTGATTTGGAAAAGGCTTATGACCGAGTACCTAGGGAGGTGTTATGGATGGTTTTGAAGAAAAAAGGTGTGCCAATCCAATACATTGACTTGATTAAAGACATGTATGATTGTCCTACTGCAAGTGTGAAGACTCCTGGAGGAGAGACACCAACTTTTCCTATCACAGTTGGGGTACACCAAGGATCCACACTCAACCCATATCTATTTATTCTTTTTATGGATGATATTCCTTGGTGTATGTTATTTGTTGATGATATTGTATTGATTGATGAAAGTAAAGATGGATTGAATGATCAATTGAACTTTGGAAAAGGCATTGGAATCAAATGGATTGATGATTAGTAGGAGCAAAACTGAGTATATGCATTGAAATTTCAGCCAATCTTCAGTGTGAATGGTGGAGTCAAGTTGGACGGAGTAGATATACCAAAATGTGATAACTTTCATTACTAGGGTTCTATTATTCAAATAGATGGGGATGTCCAAAATGACGTCTGTCACAGGATCACTGTAGGATGGTTGAAATGGAGGGTTGCAACTGGAGTATTATATGATCAGAAAATCCCTCTCAGATTAAAAAACAAGTTTTTAGAACAACTATACGACCAACCATGCTCTATGGGAGTGAATGTTGGCTGGTGAAGAAACAAGGTCTCAACAAGATGAACGTGGCTAAAATGCGTATGCTGAGATGGATATGTGGGTAGACAAGAAAAGATTGCTTGAGAATGACTATATCAGGAATAAAGTGGGGGTGGCGAGCATTGAGGACAAGTTGCGCGAGGGCTGACTCAGATGGTATGGACATGTGCAACGCAGACCGACTGGTGCACCTATACAAAGCAATGCTATTGAATCAAGCACAATTAATAGAAGAAGAGGAATGCATAAATTAACATGGAAAGAGCTTATCAAGAGAGATTTTGAATCTGTACATCTCAACTAGAATATGACCCATGATATAGCTGATTGAAAACGGAGGATCCATGTAGCCGACCCCAACATAGTTGGGACTGAGGCTTGGATGATGATGATAATGATGATAATGATTGCGTTTAGTGCATGAAGAGATAGCGTATGCATATCATTTGACTTTGTCAATTTGCCTACTTGTATTTGTACTATATTGTTCACATGGATGCCTATCTATGTTCCATTTCTTTTGTTGTTCTAAAGTTTTAACTTTTTTGTTCGCCTATAAAATTAAACTCTTTTCTTTAGGGAAATGCTAGCCACTAGGATGATGCTACTACTATTTCTTGTGGCATTTTCTGTCCTAGATGCCCTTCTTATGCTTGTCCAAAGGCAAAATCGATATAAGATATTTGGGTTATTTAACTGAGTAGTGTTTACGTCAGTGTTTCAAAAAACGGCCGCATGGACCACATAAGCAGTTCAATCCCTTAACCAAACCGCATATGGGAATTCAGTGGTTAAAATGGACCATGGATGCATACACGGCCGCATAGCCGCATATAAGGCCGATTAGTCCCCGATTTTTGAATGGAAAAACTGCTAAGTCGACAATTCTTTAACATCTCCCCCTGTTATTCATATAACTAAAACCATCACCTACATTTAGCCTACCATCTACTCTCATTTCCTCTTTTTTTCTTTACATTCGTCTATGATTGTTATACATTTAGCTCATTATTACACATTTGTAAGTATTTAACAAGTGTTTGATTGCATATTTGCATCTAAAATATGTAGTTCTAAAAATTTTATTTGTAATTATATGAATATTGTATATATATATATATATATATATATATATATATATATATATATATATATATATATATATATATATATATACAGATATATAATTAAAAAAAACGTCATATACTTTTGCATATACTTCCGCATATACTCTATTCAGTGACCTCTATGAACGTACAACACATACTTTTTTTAAAACCATGATTTACGTTGAGAGGTTCTACAGAGTGACTAATTCTGTATGAAATGATTGAATCAATTGTTTGTCTTTTCTTGTTTGAGTCTATATGTCCCAAGATGAAAATGTTATTTCTTTCATGCTTTAGCTTAAGGTGGGGTTTCATAGAAATGTTATTTAACTTGTCAGTAAAGGTGGTAATGGGAAATTCCCTTGTATATTTCTTATTAATAGGCGGGAAAACCCCTCTCCTATATATAGGATAAAGAGATATAAGGAAGCAAAAAAAACCCTAATGGCCCGGGAGTCTAGACACTAATGGGCCTAATAGACTTTAGCCCATATACAAAATAAATAAAGCACTCATATGTTCTATAGAATGAGAAACATGTATTTGACGTGTAAAACTAATACAATGCTCTCTCTTTTATAGGATAAGAGACTACAATAGAAATAGAACTAGACAATATGGGATAAAAGAAAAGCTAAAGACAAGACAAGCCTAAAGCCCATAACAAAACACAGAATAACACAATAAAGCATATATGCTAATACTCCCCTTCAAGCTGGGGCATATATATCAATCATGCCCAACTTGTTCACCATGGTAGTGAATCTGGCATTAGGAAGAAGCTTTATGAAGATATCTACTACTTGATTAGAAGTGTGAGTATATGGAGTAGAGATATTGCCAGATAAGAAGCTTCTCCTACGAAATGGCAATGCTTGGTGCGTTCATGAAATGTTGGATTGCTGGCAATGAATATAGCATCCTTATTGTCACAATACATAGGAATGGGATTGGGGTCAGAAATGTCAAACTCCCTCACAAGACCACAGACCCACAACAGTTTAGAAGTAGTATGAGCCATAGCTCAATATTTAGCTTCAGTACTAGAGCGGGCGACTACAATTTGTTTCTTGTTGCGCCTGGTAATAGGATTACCTCCCACAAAGGTATATATTTACGATCTATCCCGCTGCTTGCATAATCAGAATCAGAATATCCTGTGATTTTACAATGCCCATGTCTTAGGTAGAATAAGCCTTTTCTTGGAGAATTTTTCAAATATTTCAAAATATGACACAACATCCGAGTGGCATTATTTGGGTTTGTATCCAGATATTTACTGACTAAGCCAACTGTAGAAGATATATCAGCCCTTCTAACAGTCAGATATATAAGTTTACCAACTAATCTACGATATTGTTGGTTGTCTAGGTATGGAGGAGAAGTATCATCATCCCAGTTGGTATTAGTATCTAAGGGAGTAGTAGTAGGTTTTGCTCCAGTTTCCAACAAAAGATCCATGGCATATTTCCTCAGTGATAAACAAATACCTGAAGAAGAGCGGGAAACTTCAATACCCAGAATATATCTCAATTTTCCCAGAGCTTTGGTGACAAAATGTTTTTCCAGGTATTCTTTGGTAGCCTGGATGCCTGGTTGATCTCTCCCAGAGATTTTATCATCAACATAGACGATTAGAATTACAAGGACAAGAGAAGTTTTCTTAATAAAAACTGAGTGATCAGAATGAGTTATGGAAGCTGAATTTCTGAAGAATATTACTCAGTTTTTCAAACCAAGCATTGGACTCTGTTTTGATCCACATATAGCTTTGCGCAACCTGCACACTTTAGAACACTCCCCCTGAGCACAAACCCAGGTGGTTGCTCCATGTATACCTCCTCGTACGTGTCACCATATAAAAAGGGATTTTTAACGTCCTGAAATAGAGGCCAACCACAATTTACAGCTACAAAGATAAGAACACGAATAGAATTTAGACGTGCAACAAGAGAGAAAGTCTCAAAATAATCAACTCCATATGTTTGAGTTTAGCCTTTGGCGACAAGGAGAGCTTTTGATCTTTTAATGGTGCCATCCGAGTGATACTTTATAGTAAAGATCCAACGAAAACCGATAGGAGAGCAATCGGCAGGTGCATCAACCAAGTCCCACATATGCCGATCAGTAAGAGCCTGCATTTCAGTCTCCATAGCATGGTGCATGCATGATGCTGTAAGGCCTGAGCAACATTCTTAGGAATAGATACAACAGATAAAGCAGAGGTAAAATTGACAGAGCTCGTGCCCATGTTAGCAGTAGAAATTTTTTTTTTATAGGATGCAGAGTGCAAGACCTGGTCCCTTTTCGTAGACCAATAGGAACATCTAAATCAGAAAATACCTAAGGTGGAGGGGGATCTACCAATGAGGATGTAGGAATTGGTGAAGGACGTGCCATGAAGGGAGTTGTAGCTTTCGGTCTTCGTTGATACACTTTAAAAGGCGGAGAAGGTGCAACATCAGTAGAAGGCAAGTCAATGTCAACAGACACATGCAGAGGTGTATCAATCAATAGATCAGATGTCAGAGTAGAACCTAATGCAAAGTAGAATGGCATATGCTTAAAGAAGACCACATCGACACTGGCAAACCATTTCTTTGTAGAGGGATCATAGCACTTATACCCTTTCAGAGTCTGAGAGTAACCCAAGAAATCACATTTTGTAGACCGCGGATCAAGCTTAGTCAAACTAGGATGCAAATTCTTGACAAAGTAAGTTCTTCTAAAATTCTGAGGAGACACAGCAAAACGGGGGCATCAGGGTATAAGATTTGATAAGGCACCTGATTGCCAAGGAAAGAGGAGGGCAAGCGGTTAATAAGGTAACAAGCAGTAGAGATAGCTTTAGGCCAGAAGGTTTTGGGTACTTTATAGTGAAAAAGAAGGGTGCGGGCAACTTCTAGGAGGTGCCATTCTTGTGCTCCGCGACCCCATTTTGTTGGGGTGTGTACGAACATGAAGTTTGATAAATAGTACCCATCTTGCGACAAAACTGGCTGACAAACGATTGCACAAATTCTAGAGCATTATCAGTGTGAAAAACCTTAATAGGTTTGTCAAATTGGGTATGAATCTCAGCAAAAAAGGAGGTGATACTATCTAGCATACGAGATCGATCTCTTAATAAAACAACCATGTAGTTCTAGAAAAGTCATCAATAAAACTCATAAAGTATTGAAATCCAGATGTACTTGGAACAGAACATGGACCCCAAACATCAACATGCACAATATAGAATGAGAAACTTTTATTTGATGTGTAAAACAAATACAACACTCTCTTTTATAGGATAAGAGAGTAAGAAAAAACTAAGACTAGGCAATATGGGATAAAAGAAAAACTAAAGACAAGACAAGTCTAAAGCCCGTAACAAAACAGAAAACACAACATAGCACAATAAAGCATATATACTAATATATTCTAACACTCTTCAAGTTGGATCATGGAAATTACATTCTCAACTTGCAGTTAGACAAAAAAACTGGCATGATTGCAAAAGAAACCATACAAACTCAAATAAAAAGTCAGCCCATATAGAAATGGCACTCCCCCTCAATATTAAAATCAAGCACTCAACACTCAAAGCAAGAGCTTCTCGATAAAAATACTGGCATCTAGAGTAGTAGTAAACAATAGTAGGTAGGCACCAACGTCTTCATCTCATCTTGCCAACGTCATCCAATAGTCCAGAGAGTGCTGGAGCATATGTAGACCAGAGTGCTAAGACACAAGAAGTACTAGTAGTTAACATGGAGAACGTAGCACGGACAAACAATAATCAAAGAAGGGACGTAATTGGAATAAATAACCCATTACACGAAGAATCATGAAGATACAAGACTCCAATATGTAATGTAGTGTAGATAAACATGAAGCTCATCATATCTATGTAACACCTGTAAAAGTAAGTCAGAAAACGAACCTTCATCATATTCTCTAATCATATAATTTTCATCATTGTAGCAGACGTCGCAGTCTAGAAGGTGCCATTGCCAGGTCACAATCCAGACAATGCTGGGTCATAAGTAGTATTTGACGTGCATATAAAGCACGGACAAGTAGAAATTCAACGTGTGAATAAAGCAAGGAAGATAGTGCAAATGCCAAAGTAATAAATTGACCGTGCTAACATATCACAAGTAGCAAGAATGACGTTGTCAGATAGAAGACCATGAACATATATGCAAATGCAATATTATCTAATCAACAAATTGCATATGTGAAGTTGATAACTCCATAGTAGCAATTGAGACAGATGATGATGAATAAGCTCCATAAACTCTCCATGTAATAATGGAATCGTCAACATATAGTAACTTCGGTAGGAAGATCTACATTGAAAGCAATAGAAGGAAGATTATGATATATATAGAGCAACATAAGGAAAATCTTCCTCTCTTCATTATTCATCTCCTCTCCTTCATTTCATCTCCTCTTCCTCTATTATCCCCCTCATGCCAACCACACATAGAATCCAGAGAATGGTTGGGGCAGACAGTTATAAACAAAGGGAGAGTTAGTGGATATGTAAGTAAATACGTAGAGGAGAGTACTGATAACACAAGTCAATGTACTGCATGACCCAATTGTAGGATCAATGGGCTCTGGGGGGGGTGAATAGAGCTAAAACACACTTAAACAAGATTCATTAGACCTTCAAATTAGATCATAAGATAAGGTTGCATATATGAAATTTGAGTGCAACTAAACTTACATACCAAGGATGAGAGAGATTGAACAAGCACAATAACACACGCTATTTATAGTGGTTTCAAACTCCAAACTAGGAAGTGTACATCCACTACCTAGAGAGGTCAACCTCTAGGATTTTTCAACCATGTCTCACTCCTTATATTCCATTATAAGAGTTACAACATTGGCCTTCCTTTTCCGGGACAAGGATACACAACCATCCCGTTGAGGACAAGGGAGTCAATAACCTTACATAGTACTTACCTATCCATTACAAAAAGTTATCTACCTCACCAACGACTTACCCCCCCACCCAGATGTGACTTCCTTCGCTGAGTCTTTGGCCTTCACCAAGGGCTTACCAACTCTTGTAACGAGTCTTCCACATTGAAGGAATTACCCACTCTTGACTTGGATGTTCCATCTTGGACTTCACCTATGTTAAGGAGAAGCTTTCACCAAGGGACTCCTTCCCTTCTTCACCTCTCTTAGACAAGAGAGAGAACCTTCATCTTCATGGTAGAAAGTGAGATTGGGAGGTGGATGAAGTGAGAGCCTCACAAGATATACATGTAGGACTAGCTCTCTTACAAATCTCGTACTCACTCTAATGGATGTAGCAAGTGATTAAGCTTAAGAGTGGAAGGAGGCTTTTGGAGGCACTCAACTATAATATAGGGACCTTCATAGTGCTTGGCTAACCACAGGATGAAGTCCAAAGGGTCCTATTTATAGGTGAGGATGCCTACTAGCCAGTAGAAGCACTTAAGGACGAATTTTAGTCATTTGAGGTGTTGCAACAGATCTATTTTTGAGTTTTGCAATACTCCAACGACTAAAATACTTTTTCTGCACATATTGTATAGTGCGGTCGCTCGAGTTTATTTTTTAGAAACTCGACCGATAGCACTATGCGAAAAATCAAAATTGAGTTGTCGTTTGAGTTTATCCTAGATGAAACTCGGCCCATGGATTAAATTTGGTTTGTCTGTGTAGGGGTGTCAGTCGAGTTTGTCCTAGAGAAAATAGGCCGACCCTAGCAGTTCCCAAGATCCATCAAAGGTGTCGGTCGAGTTTATCCTAAATGAAACTAGGCCGACAAAAGTTCCTGTGATGAATTTTGAAAAGTGCCATAAAAGTGCTTAAATATTTGATTTAAGTGCTAATGGTTTTTTCTTAGCTTAATTACAAGTCATACAATCATTACAAGTGATTTACAACATGATTCTAATGGATTTGAGGTCTTTTCCACAAAAGTGCACTTGCATTGTTTTTGACTTGTCTTTCTCCAGTTAGGATCTACAAGTTAGGGCATTTGGAGTGAGTCTATACCTAATCTGAAATCACTCAAGTAGAAACATTAGACACAAATAAGTGGAATGGTTAGTCATCATCAAAACAAGGGTTTAGTCAATTAGACTTGGAGTCAACACCAATTACATGGATCTAGGTAAAAAATAAATAGATCTTTGTGCGACCTAAAAAGCGAGATTTTTCTAACCCTTAGGCCTTGTGTGGGCAGAGCCCCATGGTATGGTATGGATCATGTCAAAAATCAGATTGGATTAAGCTCTTCTTAGGATTTAACATGATATACATCATACATGCGAGATATTAGATTGGTTTAGTAAGGCTAGGCATATGTATGTAGGGATGGAAGGAGGGGGGAAAGGAACTACTAAAAATATAAAACTGACCGGGAAGGGAAGATAATTGTTGCTAATAGTTAATAAAGACAACATACGACACATCGTGTTAATGAAGAGACACATGTCATGCAATAGTAGTCAGACAACACACCATGTCTGGAAAGAGGCATGCTATGTCTTCCAGCAGTAATCGTAGCTAGATGAAAGCAGGTGACACGTCGAGTGTCTGAGTGGAAACATGCCATGTCAGTTGACAGTAGTCAGGGCAAAGCATGTGATACGATGTGTGATCAAGTTGACACGATGTGTCATAGAGCACACGTCGTGTCAAAGGGTTGACACCCTGTGTCAGGTTGCAGAATTCGTGTTATGAGTCACACATCAAGTAGTGTCTCTTATAGCGACACATTGTGTCACACGACTAAGTGGCAACCTGAAACAACAACAAAATGAGGAGAAATCCTAGTGGATCCCCACGAAGGAATAGTAGGGATTGTGAATCTCTAATGGTAGTAGAAAGATGGACCTTTTGCACTGATTTGACATTAGATCTCAAAGACGAAAATACGTAGATGGCAGCGGAGTAGACGTCGACAAAGTACATGGCGGTCGTGTACTTGGCAATGGTGTAGACAGTGGTGGTGTAGACGTCAGTGGTGTAGACGACATATAGTGCAACAATGTTGTATTATAGTAGGGCAGAAATGACTTCTCCATGGTGCAACAAAAAGACAATCAAGGGTGGTTCATTTGATATAGCAATAGCAATGGAGTAGCATCATGAAAGGTTGTTTTGTATCTGAGACGCTCTAAGATGAAGCAAGAGGTGGGCATCCCTAAGGCAACCAAGCACCGCCAAGGGACGAAGGCCACCTTCAGGGGGGGCTCTCCTTTTCTCTAAGGGTTAGGGGCGCATGCACGATTGCTTTGAGACCATCTCACAAAATGTGGTAATGAGAAATTCCCTTGTATATTTCTTATTAACAAATGGAAAAACCCCTATCCTATATAGGAGGATATACAAGGAAGCAGGAAAACTCTAATGGACTAGGAGACCAAGTATACAGACACTAAAGGTCCTAATAGACTTAAGCACATATACAAAATAAGCAAAGCACTCCTATATTCTAACATAATTGATCATTGAGTTAAATCTTATGCTTGTGGTCAATTAAGCCCATGAACCATATAACTTGTACTTCCCCATCCCTATGTATAGGGAGAACACTTTACGTATGAATGCCACCCCTACAGTCATATCCTCCTTACCTACTCTGGTGTGTAGGACTCAACTAATAGACATGTTAATGCGGGACACATCAGAATGATGTGAGATCTAAGGAAAAAAGAACTCTATTTTTAATTCATAATCCTCTGTCTGGGACAAGCCCCCAAGGCTGATATCTATATAATAAAGACATGAAACCCTAAACCTAAGACGATTATGTAAATTTCCAAACAAAATATAAATTCAAAAAAAAAATTGCAATGCATTGTAGATAAATTGCACTCAGTTCCCTACAAATAAATGTGACACAAAATTAAGCTTGTGAAACAACCTGTATCCCCGTCGATACCATCGACAGGAGGTCGATGGTATCGAGATTATCACAGCGTCAGAACATCATTCTGTCGATACCATTGACAGTCTTGTCGATGGTATCGAGATTGCTACAGTGGCAGAAATCTGCAATCTGCCTCCTGGTTCTATTTTCATTATAATATTTGTTTTATTGTTTTTCTATTATTTTCTTCTTTGTACCACAATGTATCTTACCCTAATATAAAAAAGAAGTGAGACGGCTATTGCCCTCTCAAGAAAGCTGCTCCTTACAACTGAAAAATCTCTCAGTGTTTTGTCTCCTCTCCCCCTCACCTCTTCTCACATGGTATCAGAGCAGAGCTCGATCTAGGACATCTCTCTCCTTCCGCCACCGATTCTCCCTTTCTTCTTCTTTCTCTTTGCCAGCAGCGCTCCTCTTTCTTTCTCTCCGTGCCGGCGGCGCCGCCGAGAGGCAGCGGCAGGGCCGTCGTCCGACTGCAGCCCATCCGCCGATCTGGAGTGAGGCATCAGGCTTGCAGGGTTATCTCCTTCTACGTTGGGTCTTCGGTAGATCTCCAATGCTGCCGTAGACTCCACCACAAGTTGTTTGGGGTCTTCGGGTGATTCGACGACCGTCTAAAATCTAAATCGGAGGACTCGTCACCTGACAGTTGGACTCCTAGTCACATCTCCTCCATGTGTGACTAGGAAAATCGATTGGAGGCTGTGAATGCGTCAGTAACACATTTATCCTTTCCTTTTTGGTTGTGACGTGTATCTCTCCGTCACCCCATCTATCTCTGTGACATGTATCAATCCGTCACTGTGTTCCCGTCTACAATGGAGGACACCAAGATTCCCTACGGCGAGGCGTCTCCTATCCCCTCCATCAAACTCAACGGGAAAAACTATCTACTATGGATGAACGCAGTTCACACTGTCTTGGAATCTCGTGATAAGGCGAGACATGTTGACTCGGGTCCCTTGGACACTACTGATAAAGGATACACTGAATGGAAGCGTCATGACAGTCTTGTGAAGACTTGGTTATGGAATAGTATGGAGCCTGCAATTGCGGCTAGGTTTATGTTCTATACTACAGCTAAAGAGATATGGGACGTAGTGAAGCAACACTATTCCCAGGAGAAGAATGCTCTTCGACTATTCATGATATATGATCGTCTATTTGCTGAGAGGCAGGGTGATAGGTCCCTTGAGGAATACTTTGGAGCTATTCAGGCTCTTGCTCAGGAGCTGAGCTATTATCATCTTGTGACAGTTACTGCACAGATCAAAGATAGAGACGACTTGATCATTGCTAAATTTCTATCCGGGCTTAATTCCATTTGCAGTTCTGCTTGGAGTGTCATTATGGCTTCTGATAAATTGCAAAGTTTTGTAGAAGCATATTCGAGAATTCAACAGTCTATTTTTGAGACTGTTAATCCTGTCTCTACTATATCCTCTGGGGAGTCTCATGCATCCGTAGCTGCTGCAGTGAGAGGAGGACGACCTGGTACGGGCAGAGGACGTGGGACACGTTTGAAGTGTACCTTCTGTGACAAACCAGGACATACAGTGGAAAAGTGTTGGAAGAAACATGGGAGACCTGTTGCACCTCCTGTGGGTGCAGCACATTGTGCCACTTCTACAAATTCCTCTCCGTCTTCAGTTGTGGGCACCAATTCTGGGACCGACATCACTCTTACTCAGGAGGAGTATGATCGGTTCATTCAGGCTACACAGCACATGAGTGTGGGATCTTCATCATCAGCAAACCTGGCATCTACTGCGGGTAATCATGCTACATCTCTCATAACTTCTAGCTCTACTACATCTTGGGTAGTTGACTCTGGCGCGTCACAACATATGACTGGTATGAAGAGATTGCTCCAATCTATTGACTCATATATTCCTCACCAATCTGTCACACTGGCAGATGGTTCTGTGAGGAGAGTGCTAGCTAGTGGATCTGTCTCTCTAACACCCAAGATTGATCTGAAATCTGTACACTTTCTGCCTGAGTTTCCTTTTAATCTTCTTTCTGTTGCAAAGTTGGTTGACACTGTAAAATGTAAAGTAACATTTGGGCCTTCTTGTTTTATTTTACAGGATCTCAAGAGTATGAGGACGATTGGTGGGGGCCTAGGAAAGGTGATCTCTACCTTTTCCATGGTGACAGTCTGTCTCACCCAATATCTGCTCTAGCTCCATCCATCCTGTTAAGTGGTTCCCCCTTACTATGGCATTGCAGATATGGACATCCGTCATTAGAAAGCCTGCGGAAGTTGGAACCTGAGTTGTCCCAAGTGTCATCTTTAGAGTGTCAGTCATGTTAGCTGGGAAAACATCATAGGTTGTCTTATCCCAGTCGTGTCAATAAGCGGGCATCTTGTCCTTTTGAGTTAGTCCACAGTGATGTATGGGGTCCTGTTAAAGACCAAAGATATAATGGTTTTCGTTATTGTTAACATATATTCATGTTTTATATATTCTGTTAGTTGTTTTGTTATTTCCATATTATATGTGGACCTCTCTGTAAATGTTTCAATGTTATATATATGAGGGTGCACACATTGTGCAACCCTACGCTTCCCAAAACTGCTTTGTCTTTCACATGGTACCAGAGCAGTAGATCCAGCCGCCACCCTCCCACCCTTCTCTCTCTTCTCCAGCCGGTCGCCCCCCCCTCTCCCGCCCGCGCCGCCCAGCAGCCACCCGCCGCCGGCCGCCGCCCAGCCGGGCCGCAGCAGGCCGCGCCGGCAGCAGCAGCCGCCGGGCCGCCCGCCGCGCCGGGCAGCAGCAGCCGGCCGGCAGCAGCCGCCAGGCTAGCCGCCGGGGCCGGGCGCCCTCTCCGCCGTCGGGGGCCGGTGCGCCTCCGCGGTCCTAGCCGTCGGTCCGTTGGCTCTGTGAAGTCCTACAGCGATCCGGTGGCTTGAAGACGTAGACCGTTTTTTTTCGGTCTCCTGCCTGCCTGCCCGTGTAGGCCGTTGTGCCACCGGGTTCTATTCTGCGCTTCGGCGTAGACCGTATGTGAGAGGTCTTCTCCGTGTTCTTTGTGCCTGCTGTGCCTGTTTGACGGCGTAGCCCGTCTCCTGCCTGATCGTGCCTGTTCCTGCTGTGCCTACTGCTTCCATGGCATCCTCGCATGATGACTTCCGCCGTCAGGTTACCACCGTGAAGCTTGATGGGTGCAACTATCCGCATTGGGTCTGCTCCATGACGATCTATGCCAGATCCCAGGGCAAGTACTCACATCTTACCCGTGCGGGTCCGGCAGCACCCGCAGAGGACGCTGATGCTAAAGATGTGAAGGCGTATGACGACTGGGTTCGTGATGACTCCACTGTGATGACCTGGATTCTCAACAGCAGCATACGTCACACTTCTTCACCTACCTACGGCGAAGCAGATGTGGGATCAGCTCGCCGGTACTTACTCGCATAGTCAGAACCCCAAGAAGGTGTTTGACATCACCAAGCAGCTGGGACGTCTACAGTTCACGGGGACGGACATTACGGATTACTTCTCTGACTTCACTGGATTATGGGGTGAACTGGAATCCTATCACCCTCTCTCCACGGACCTGGCTACTATGCAGCGTCAGCGCCAGGAGCTTCAGTTGGTCCAGTTTCTCTGTGGATTGCCCGAGTCATATGCTGGAGTTGTGGACCACATCTTAGCCAGTGACCCTCTGCCGTCACTACAGAGTGCCTACAAACGCCTTCAGCGTTTGCCTTCGTCTTCCTCGTCTCTGACTACTGATGTTGGAGACTCTTCGGCCCTTGCTGCAGCTTCTGGTCGTCGCCGGGGTCGTGGCCGTGGTCGCTTTACTGAGAGCCGTCCTCCCCTGGGTGGAGGACGAGGACGTGCTGCTCCTGGTCGTGGAGCTTCTTCTACTGCCCCTACTGCTGGTGCACGTCCTCAGTCAGGACAGCGCCTTTGTACCTTCTGTGGCCGGTCCAACCATATTGAAGAAAAATGCTGGGAGAAATATGGTAAGCCGGCGTGGGCCAATGCAGCTGCTGACTCCACTACTACTGCATCAGAAGGAACGACTCAGCCTACTGACTCTGCCTCCTCGGGTGCGACTGCTGACTACATCCGTGCTGAGGTGGAGCGTCTTCTTCTTGAGCGAGCTGGTGCGTCGTCTCAAGCTTCGACTAGTGGAGCTCATGCCGCCACTTATTCTGGTTATGACACTGCCTTCCTGAGCTCTTCTTCTACTCCTGGTAATACTAAGTGGGTCATCGACTCCGGTGCCTCTTCACATATTTCTGGAAATAGATCTTTGTTTCACAAATTATTTAAACCTGCTAGACCCTCATCTGTTATGTTGGCTGATGGCTCCAAGTCTGCGGTGTCTGGAGTAGGGGATATTGTTTCTGACTTTCTGCTGCAATCTGCCTTATATGTGCCGAGATTTCCTTTGAATCTGTTGTCTGTCAGCAAGATATTGCGAAGCCTACAGTGTAGTCTGACTTTTATTCCTGGTTCATGTGTTTTTCAGGACCTTCGCACGAGGATGAAGATTGGTGGGGGGTATGAAGGTGCTGATGGACTCTTCTATCTGGATCATTTGCCGAAAGCAGCTAAAGCATCTGTGTCTCCTGCATTATCTGCCTCAGTTTCTGCATTACAGTGGCACTACCGGCTGGGCCATCCATCATCTGAAAAACTCCGACATTTAGTGTCTGATCTTGGCAGTTGTAGTTTTCAGTGCGAGTCATGTCAACTTGGAAAGCAGACTAGAGCTGTTTATCCTAGACGCAGTCAGATTAGCAGTAAAAATATGTTTGATATAGTGCATTCTGATGTATGGGGACCCTGTCATGTGCCGAGTCTATCTGGTCATAAGTATTTTATTCTGTTTATTGATGACTTTTCACAGACTACTTGGTTGTTTATGATGAAAAGTAGGTCCGAAGTTTTGTCTGTTATCAAGTTCTTTTTTGCTGAAATAAGAACTCAATATGGTATGCCTGTCAAAATTTTTCGTACTGATAATGCACTGGAATTTGTTAAAAAAGATGTGGATGTTTTTTGTAAATCTGTGGGTACAATACATCAGACCTCCTGTGCTTATACACCTCAGCAAAATGGTGTGGCTGAGCGTAAAAATAGACATGTGTTAGAGGTTGCTAGAACTATTATGATGCATGCACATGTTCCTCGCTCGTTTTGGCCCGAGGCTATATTGACTGCTTGTTTTCTGATAAATCGAATGCCATCATCTGTGATTGGAAACAAAATACCTATTCAAGTTCTTCAACCCGATATTCAGTTATTTACTGTGCCTCCTCGGATCTTTGGATGTACCTGTTTTGTACGGTTAGTTGGACCTACTTCTAATAAACTGTCTCCTCGTGCTGAGAAGTGCATTTTTTTGGGATATTCTCGTACTCAGAAGGGATATCGGTGTTACAGTCCTACTGCAAGAAAATGGTATACTAGCAGTGATGTAGTTTTCTTTGAGGATACTCCTTACTATTCGACTCGTGGTGACAGTTTACAGTCTGATCTTATTGCCTCACCTCTACCTGTTACTTCTGATTGTGTGCCTGATACTACTGACAAAGTCACTACTGAGGCTGATAAGCCTCCTCTTATAGTTTATCAACGCAGGAACAGAGCACCTTCTACTCAAGAAACCCCCCCTGAAAACCAATCTTCACCTCCAGAAGGTTCTACTACACCTGAGGTACATTCTGATCTTGATTTACCCATTGCTCTTAGAAAGGGTACTCGTTCCTGCACATCACACAGTATTGCTCAGTTTGTTTCTACTGACCATCTGAATGTTCATTCTAGCAATTTTGTATATGCCTTATCTGTTGTTGTTGTTCCAAAGAATATCCAGGATGCTCTACAGAGTACTGGATGGTTGTCTGCTATGAAGGAGGAGATGTTGGCTCTTGCTGAACGAGATACTTGGGAGCTGGTGGATCCACCTCCTCAGTGTAAACCTGTAGGTTGCAGATGGGTGTATGCTGTGAAATATCAACCTGACGGCACTGTTGAAAGGCTGAAGGCACGGTTAGTTGCTAAAGGCTACACCCAAACTTATGGTATTGACTATTTTGAGACTTTCTCTCCTGTTGCTCGTCTAAATTCTGTCAGAATTCTTCTGTCTGTTGCTGTTAATCTTGACTGGCCACTGTTGCAACTAGATGTGAAAAATGCCTTCTTGTATGGCGATTTACAAGAAGAAGTCTATATGGAGCAACCTCCTGGGTTTGTTGCTCAGGGGGAGTCTCACAAAGTTTGCAGGTTAAAGAAGTCTATTTATGGGCTTAAGCAGAGTCCCCGGGCTTGGTTTGATAAATTGAGCAAAATTATGATTGATTTTGGGTTTCTGCGATCTCAGGTGGATCATTCTGTTTTTACCAAGAAGACTTCAGCTGGTATTATTATTCTGATTGTCTATGTTGATGATATTATCATATCTGGCAGTGATTCTCTTGGTATTCAGGCTACTAAATCTCATATGGGCAAGCACTTTGCTACCAAAGACTTGGGCAAACTCAGATATTTTCTGGGCATAGAAGTTTCTAGAAATTCTAATGCTCTTGTGTTGTCTCAGAGAAAATATGTCCTAGACATACTGCAGGAGACTGGTATGCTGGGGGCGAGACCTGCTGATATTCCTCTAGATCCTAATGTAAATTGGGATGATGACTCTTCTCCTCTGTTTGCTGATCATAAAAAGTACATGAGGCTGATTGGTAAACTCATTTATTTGACTGTCACCAGAGCTGACATTTCTACTGCAGTGGGTCTTCTTAGCAGGTACCTTGATAAACCCAGACAGTGTCACTGGGATGCTCTTTGTCAGATTCTACGATATTTGAAGAAGTCTCCTGGCAAGGGACTTCACTACAGGAAGCATGGACACTGTTCTCTTGCAGGGTACTCTGATTCTGATTATGCAGGTAGCAGAGTTGACAGAAAATCTACTTCTGGGTATTGTACGTATGTTGGAGGCAATCTTGTTACCTGGAGGAGTAAAAAACAAAATGTTGTGGCCTGTTCCAGTGCTGAAGCTGAATATAGGGCCATGGCCCATACTGCCTGTGAATTGTTGTGGGTGCGCTCTCTGTTAAAAGAGTTCGGGGTTGACTCTTCTTCTGCTATACCTATGCACTGTTATAATAAAGCTGCTATCTTCATTGCGAATAATCCAGTTTATCATGAGCGCACTAAACATATTGAAGTAGATTGTCATTTTATTCGGGAATCCATTCTGACTGGCAAGATCTGCACTCCCTTCACTCGTTCTGAAGACCAAGTTGCTGACATCTTCACCAAGCTGCTGGCGAAGAAGCAATTCTGCACACTGACGGACAAGTTGGGCATGATTGATATCTATGCTCCAACTTGAGGGGGAGTGTTAACATATATTCATGTTTTATATATTCTGTTAGTTGTTTTGTTATTTCCATATTATATGTGGACCTCTCTGTAAATGTTTCAATGTTATATATATGTGGGTGCACACATTGTGCAACCCTACGCTTCCCAAAACTGCTTTGTCTTTCACAGTTATTTTATTTCCTTTGTGGATGATTTTTCCCGCATGACATGGGTCTACCTTCTCAAAAGCCGAGAGTCTGTGCTATCTATTGTGAAACATTTTCATAAAGAAATAAAGGTTCAGTTTGATTGCAATATAAAAACTCTCCAATCTGATAATGCTTTAGAGTATGTTCAAAAGGCTATGTCTGATTTTTGTAGTTCTGTGGGCATGATTCATCGCACGTCTTGTCCTCACACCCCTCAGTAAAATGGGGTGGCTGAGAGGAAAAATCGTCATCTTCTTGATATTGCTCGTTCGATCATGTTTCAATCCAATGTGCCTAAGAAATTCTGGTCTGAAGCTCTGTTAACTGCTTGCTTCTTAATCAATAGACAACCATCCTCCGTTCTCAAAGGACAAACTCCTTTCCCTGTGTTACGGCCCATGGATCAGCCCTTCTCTGTTCCCCTCAGAGTGTTTGGTTGCACTTCTTTTGTCCATAATTTTGACCCTAAGGCTGACAAACTTTCTCCTAGGTCTATTAAAACCTTGTTCCTTGGTTATTCTAGTACTAGCAAAGGATACAAGTGTTACTGTCCTAGTCTTCGTCGCATGTTTGTGTCTAGGGATGTTACCTTCCATGAGACCACTCCGTATTTCTCCGATGCTATGAGTAAGGGGGAGCAGTTGAGAGAGGGAGTGCCACCAAATTTTCAGAGTGAGAGAGTGGCACCATCTGTGCAGAGTGAGGGAGCGCCACCCATTATTCCTGATTATACTTTTATTCAGGACGAGCAGGCAGCTGACAGGCCTGTTATTTAGCAGTACCCATATGTTTATAGTAGGCGAGGCAGACAAGATCCAGAAGAGGTAACGACACCAGTCTCTGAGCCTTCCTCATCGTCTTCTACTCACGAGATTCCTGCAGAAGCATCAGATCTTGATCTTCCTATTGTTGTTCGGAAAGGTGTTCGTTCTTGTACTATTAGACATCCTATTACAAATGTGTGTTGTCTGTCACACTTATCTAAGAAGGCTTGCACATTTGCTATTGGGATTGATTCTGTTGATATACCAAGGGATCACTATGATGCTATGAAGGACAGTGGTTGGAAACAGCCAATGCAGCTTGAGATGTCAGCCCTTTTGCATAATGGCACATGGGATCTTATTGACTTACCTGCAGGGAAGAAAGCCGTGGGTTGCAAATGGGTTTTCTTCATCATACATAATCCGGATGGATCTGTTGAGAGGTTGAAGGCCAGATTGGTAGCAAAAGGCTACACACAGACCTATGAAGTTTATTTTTTTGAGACCTTTTCTCCAGTAGCTCGTCTAAACTCTGTCCGGATTATTATTTCTCTGGCTACTACCTTTGATTGGCCCCTATTTTAGCTTGATGTTAAGAATGCCTTTCTACATGGTGATCTACAGAAAGAAGTATATATGAAGCAACCTCCTAGGTTTGTTGCTCATGGGGAGTGTCAGAAAGTGTGTAAATTGAAGAAAGCCATATATGGGCTGAAACAGTCTCCTTGAGCTTGGTTTGACAAGTTCAGTGAGGTTGTACTCCAGATAGGTTTCTCTCGCTCCATGACTGATCATTCTTTATTCTACTCTAGCTCTTCTTGTAGATCTATCATTATTGTTGTATATGTTGATGACATAGTGATTATTGGCAGTGATTCTCCAGGCATATCTCTTGTGAAGGAAGGGTTACAGAATCACTTCCAAACCAAGGATCTGAGTAAACTGAGATATTTTCTGGGCATTGAGGTGCTTAGATCTCATGTCGGTGTCAACCTATCTCAGAGGAAATATGTGCTTGACTTACTACAGGAAACAGGCATGACTGAATCTAAACCGGTATCTACTCCTATGGATTATCACATCAAGGAGGCAGTTGATGATGTTGAGTGCTCAGATCCAGGATATTACAGGAGAATAGTTGGCAAGCTAATATATCTGACTGTTACACGACCTGACATTTCTTTTGTTGTAGGCGTTGTGAATCAGCATATGCACTCACCACGACAGTCACACTGGACAACAGTTTGTCAGATTCTAAGATATTTGAAGAGTGCTCCTGGTAAGGGGATCACATATTCTAAACCCAAGGTGACCATCTATTTTGACTCTCACAGGGTATTCAGATGCAGATTGGGCTGGTGATCATACTGATAGAAGGTCTACATCAGGCTATTGTACTTTCCTAGGTGATCATTTGATTACTTGGAAAAGCAAAAAACAACATGTGGTAGCTAGATCCAGTACTGAGGCTGAATACTATGCTATGGCCCATGCATGTTGTGAACTACAATGGGTCAAATCTGTTCTTTCTGAGTTAAAAATTACTATCATGTCTTCTATGGAGCTCAAGTGTGACAATCAGTCTGCTATACACATTGCCAGGAACCCTATCTTTCATGAGCGTACAAAGCACATAGAAGTTGATTGCCATTTTATTCGTGATCAAATCAAAGATGACACTATTGTGACGCCATACGTCAAGTCTGAAGATCAACTGGCGGATATCTTGACAAAGCCTTTGGGTCCAGCAACTTTTCAAAGATTATGTGGCAAGCTGGGCATACACGATGTGTACTCTCCAGCTTGAGGGGGAGTGTGAAACAACCTGTATCCCCGTCGATACCATCGACAGGAGGTCGATGGTATCAAGATTATCACAACGTCAGAACATCATTTTGTCGATACCATCGACAGTCCTGTCGATGGTATCGAGATTGCTTCAACGGCGGAAATCTGCAATCTGCCTCCTGGTTCTATTTTCATTATATTATTTGTTTTATTGTTTTTCTATTATTTTCTCCTTTGTGCCACAATGTATCTTACCCTAATATATAAAAAGAAGTGAGACGGCTATTGCCCTCTCAAGAAAGCTGCTCCTTGCAGCCGACAAATCTCTCGGTGTTTCGCTCCTCTCCCCCTCACCTCTTCTCACAAAGCTAAATAAGATGCATTCATGCTACATTCACTCCGCCAGGGTTCGAAAGACAGGCCACTGGTGCGTCAGGTACAAAATTTCAGAGGCCTTGCCATGTGGCGGTTGAGGGGATGTCACTAAACACCTTTTGGATCTTGGCACTATACAAGAAACTAACAGAAGGAGTGTGCTCACATTGTGGAGGTGTAGGTGTTGCAGAATCCATCATGACTGATGCATTTATTGTACTGCCAAGGACAACCTATGGTAGGTTACCTATCACAATATGGGTCACCTTCAGAGGTACAACCTCATATTACATGGCATCCTTGTAGACACCGTGATAGGATAAGTGGACCAAGCAACGATGCGTCACACGACACATGGTGTTGTCAAACTAGTCCATGCGATAAGGTCGACGAAGTTGCTCAGTCTACAAGCTGAGTGCTTCCACCAGTATTGTCAAAACTAGGTTAATGATGCAACCATTATCACTAGTGAGAGCTCATATGCGACCTTGGCACTCGGTGTAAGAGTAAAAATGACGAGTGGTGCATATTATGATCAAGACCTCGGTTTGCTAGGAGAAGTAGGGAGGTCAGTTTAGGCTCACTTTGATCATCGATGGGTTTGCTGGTGGGGAGAATATCATCATACTTGGTGTCGTCCACCTTGGTCTCTGTTATAGTTGTCATGCATGACTAGGACACTATGGAATGATGATGATAACCCTAGCATGTGAATTAATGGAGTGGCTTCTGAACCATGGGTTGCTTGGATGACGATGTTGGGGTCATAGAATCAAATGTCCGATTTTGATGCCTTATTTGATGGTCTAGAAACAATTTTTTCGATATTTACGACCCTAATGATTTCAAAGACCAAATAGGTGAATTAAATCATGAAAATTTACCAGGATGATTTAAACACCAAGATCTACTCATATATGCAATAACATTTTATATTGGATATGGGGGGGGGTTCTCCCATATTTGTAAGTGAAGGAAACGAAACAACTTTGACAAAATTTCAATGGCAATTTCGATAGCAAAATGAAGGAATGAAGTTATGAAATTTTGCAAATAGATTGTTTATACATAAACACACTAGACTACATACTAAATTTATATGCTTAGAGGTAAAGGTGGGATCCAAGTCTTGATGAGTAAGTGCACAAATGAACAAATTTATTTAGTCTGCTAGACAATTAGATTGTTAAAAACTTCAAGTTGCAACTTAGAATTCAAAACTTACACTTACAAGTTACAATCTTATGAACTGCAACTCGTATAAGTCTAGTATTAGCATTTAACTAGGTTACATGGGGCATTTATACATAGATCTAAGAAAGAACTTTGTCATTTTCGGAATATTTCTCTAGATCTCTATAGAAGAGTGTAGAAATTGATGAAGGTAATGTATAGATGGTCTAGGCATAGGGAAAACATACCTTAGGACTAAGAAGAATAGCCTTTAGAAGCAAGAGATTCAAAAAAATTTGCCAAGAAACCCAGACGTAGTATTAGCAGCCCTAGGAACAAATTTCTCAAAATTTAAGTTGTGTTTCTGTGCCATTTCGCGAAATTATATCCCAAATTGAGCTTTTTGCTGCGAAATTTCACCCTATTTGGCGGAATTTCACACCTAGGGTCAATTTTTTTGTGAAATTACGTCCCATTCCCTGCATTTGTGCGTTTTGATGTCCGGTTGCATGTTTCAACGTCCGATTGCAAAAAAAAAAATGAAATTTTGATCAAAATTACGCAATTTTGATTGAAGTTATGTTCCGTGGCTGGGGTCATGGCGAAGTTCGTGTGGACCACGTCTTTGGTGGCGGGAAAAGAGCACAACGAGTTGGTGTAGTCGTCACTCAAGGTCGTTGTCGTTGATCATCCTCAATCTGCATCGTGATATGCGTTGCGTCCTAAAGCCTACTGAAGATGTTTGTCGCCAACTTCTTTGTGATCTTGTCATTGAGCCCTCAGCGGCAACCAGTGATCATGAATGCTTTATTGTTGTGGGCTTTGGAATGCTGGAAGAGCTCATTGAACTGTTATGTGTACTCAGATCTGAGTCAGTGCATCGCTTTGACTCCGGGAACTAGACATAAAAGCGTTGGCGCGGTAGTCTTGTGGTGGCCTGTGTCCACTGTATAAATTTATGTCCATTCTCCCAAGAGAAAGCTTTTATACACATACTCAGACTGCTTATGAGAGTTGCATATTATTGTGGAAAATACTGCGTCAAACCATTACTCATCTAAGTCTTATCTTACTATTTTTTGATTTAGATCGGGCAGTAGAATGTTGGCGTTACGAGAGAGTGGGTTGACCCCGCAAACACTGCTCAAGTTGTAGTTTTTAATAACTTGAGTTGTCAATTTACCTAGGTTTCATCACCGTCATGGCTTCCGTCAAAAGAATTAAATTCTTGAGACAGAATAACCTCAGATTTTTTCTATCACATCAAGAATGACATATACAACCCTGTCAAGAATGATATATGCACCTGCCTTATGCCTGCTCCATCTCTTGAGATCTTTTGTGGTTTCTTGTGGTGCATTAGGGTAGTGTGTCGAATAGGTTAGTTCATATACTTGCTAACTTCAGCAAAATAATACAAAATTCTTGTTACGAAATTATAAAAATCAACAATGCAGGCTGAGTTACAAACACATTGATATGCATTCTACATTTGAAGCATACAATTTTCATCATTGGTAATTATTCTTTCACTCTAGATTTATCCTTAACCATAAAACTATTATGCATAAACAAATAAAAAGAACTTGTGACTGTATGTCCTGCAATCTGGGTTGAGTTTTTTCTGGCATACATTTCTGTTCTCAAATATTTCCTTTTTCTTATTAACACCAGCTGATGCTCCTATTAGTTTCATCACATAGCTCCTATTAGTTTCATCACTTATTTCAGCTATATGGCGAAGGAGTTCTGGTAAAACTGTAATAACTAAACTTTCGGTTAGCCATATTAGCTGGAAAAATGACTTTCTGCCACTTCATTTGTTTGAAGCGTTTCTTGTAATCCTGTTATCTATGATAGGTGCTTTTATATCCTTATATGTTTCTGATTTTCTTGTTTGCTTCCTTTTATTTCGGTGATCACCTGAAAACAGTTTTTCTTTTTAAATTTTTGTATCATTCCATGTTAGGGAGTTATACTTCTCTTTTGAACTTGAAAAAATAAAATTGATTCTTCTTGTTTGCATCAGGATTCCGGTGATAATTGGTCAATCAATCCCTCTAAAAGCAACATTTTTTATAACATATATTATGGTTGATGGCTGGGTTGGAGTTTCTGCCGAGATTGTCAGGGTAAAACAATTGATCTTCTTTCACCTGAAGAATTATTTTATCATTAAAACTGAGAAAGATAAAGAAGAGGCTATGGATCCTGGAACTATTGATTTCCATACTTACGAGCCACGGATTCAGCTCTATTTTTTGCTCGGCCTTGTCTATGCAGCTGTAACACCATTTCTACTACCATTCATGCTTGTGTATTTTGCCTTAGCCTATGTTGTTTTTCGGCATCAGGTATGTCTATATTTCATCAAAAGATTCTGGTCTACTTATCTAGCTTATCCTTATCAATTTAATATGTATTGCAACATTTTCTTTCACCTTATTTTAATTATATTGATACTAAAAGATGGCTTGCCAAACTGTTTGAGCTTCTAGAGGCAACTATTATGACACAGTTTTGCATGATCACACAAGAGTTAATGTTTGTCATGTAGTAATGTATTAATGTTTGTCATGTAGTAATGTAAGGGTCTGGATGCAAATATTCAGTTGATTGCCTGTAAATTTCATAGTTCGTTATATATGAATGCTATTGTTTATTGTAATGTTTGTTTATATAGCTCCTTTCATTATTATTCCTACATCAGGGTGGTCACACTTACCTATAGACTATAAATAGCATGCTGATTTTTCTAATAGACAAACAACATTTCAGTTTTCACTGGTATCAGAGCTTGTCTCAGTGAAAAGTTCTGTTCTTTGGAGTTGAGTCTTCAACAATGGATACATCATTTTGAACATCATTGCATCTTGTAGAAAATGACTATCGACCTCATTTTTGCTTTCTGTTTTGAAAGAATTGGGTGCTAGCAGTAAGTACTTGAAACACAATTGTCATGATACATAGGATAGCTATAGCTATATCTATGTGATGGCTATGCTCAAGAGAAATATTTCATCCTAATGTAGTATAGGTCACAACCCTTTACTTTGATCCTGCACTAGATCTAGCCACAACAGATGCCTTCCGCTTCTCTAGGCAACTAAAATGCTACTAATATGATTACAATGACATGATGTCCTTAAATGTGATGGGCTTTGTTACTCGGACTCCATTATTCATATGGAAGGGCAAGTCTAGAACGATCTATATCCTTGGATCAAGGTGGGATGCATGAGTGTGACTGAAATATTGCCACGTGTGATAGTGAGTGATGGGTTGTGAAAAACAAGGTGTTCACAAAATCAATGTGGAAAAATGAGAATGCTAAGGTGTCTGCTTGAAAAGACATGGAAATAATGTGTTAGGAATGATAATATAAGAAATTAAGTGGAAGTGGATATTGCTGAGGAAAAGCTATGAGAATGTCGCCTTAGATGGTTAGCATGTGAAAAAAAGACCGGTAAATACACCAATCCTGAGTAATCCTATTGAGTCTGAAAAAGTTAATTGAGAGAAAGTATAGACTTAAATTAACATAGGGAGAGTCGAGAAGGAGTGTTTTGTATATTTTATACCCCAATGAGAATATGACTCAAAGTAGGGGTGCATGGAAAAGAAAGATCCATACAATTGAAATGAACATGTTGGGATTGAGGCTTTGATAATATTAGTGATGACTGATGAGACAATAAGAAAGGAGAATAATCTTTGCTATACTAACATATACTCTTCTTCCCCTTACCTAGGAGAAGGGTTCTGTACATGGACTAAGACTGACACGTGGACTTTGCGACTAACAAGCTATTATCTGAGTTTTGTACATAATATACAAGTTAATGATACCATAAAATAGCTTGGCTTTTCAACACTGTCCCTCAAGCTGCAGATATATAGGAAAGCAATGTCTAGCTTACACATTAAAAAATCAGTGGTATAAAGACATATATGATTTACATTCCTGCAAATAGATATCATCCCTATAAAGCATGATTATCACAGTAGATATTCTATGCGGATTCAACCCATGAAAAAACTAATCATTTGTGTAGGTAGCAAAAATGCTAAGTTTCTTGAAGGAAAGGTGTGTATGAAGCAATCAAATGCAAGCCATCGCTCATCGGCGCCTCGAGGGAGCCTCACAGTATCTTAGTCACGAAAATAATCTGGAGGGAATGAGTGGTTAAAACACGTGCAAACAACTTCATCTAAGAAGTACAATGTGTATATAGTTGTTAAAGCACACAATCATCTCCAGAGTGATGTGATCTATTGGAATAAACACAGATGGCAAA
The DNA here is from genome assembly GCA_963693085.1 of Alisma plantago-aquatica. Lineage (NCBI taxonomy): Eukaryota > Viridiplantae > Streptophyta > Magnoliopsida > Alismatales > Alismataceae > Alisma > Alisma plantago-aquatica. Next base: position 876,745,227 of record OY856410.1, read on the forward strand.
TCCACGTCATAATGTAGCACAATTACAAAAAAGAACAATGTCTCTTAGGGGTACCACATATAATAGAACGAAGACAAGTATGCCACATTAATATTACACCACAGATAGAAGCTCCAAAAAAAAATAGACTAATTCTATATGACAATATCCCATAATTATCATGTATTGCTTGCTCTTCTCTATATCCTCTACATACTTGTAAGTATTACCAGAGACTTGGCACTTTAGCACCTTAAATATGTAATTTTCAGACATCCAAAGTCTCCTCCTTTTACTTTTGCAGTCCATCTTCATCCTGCCTTTCCTAAAATAATTCCCCTTTTTATGACCATTCCATCTACTAAATCCCCCTTATCAACATTTTCTTTTTCCTCAAATTTCAACGTTCAATATTGTTCTTACATCCACCTCAATACTTCTACATTAAGTCATGCTTATTGTTATCATCCTCCAATATATGGGTGCTTGTGTGTGTCCAAACCAACTACTCTCATTCTGATTGTAATCAGGTTTTAGGGAAGATATAGAGGAGGATTTTGAGAAGATAAGATGAACATCTTTTGGACAATTTTTTTTTCCGAAGGGATTTACTAATTTTCCTACATAGCTTCAACTTATTTTTCCGCCATGGGAGTTATGCTGTGTTTACATGCTCCTGTTGTGCTTTGCACATTTTTGATTGCAGAAATGCCCACATTTGACTATGAGATATCACTAGCTGTATCCAGTGACATTTTGCTTGTCGACCACCTTCCCTCCTGTGTATACCCTTAGTTTATGCCTATCTCTGAGCCAACACTTTAGATTTGAGCAATGTTACATCTATGATGATGTCTACTCTGATTGTTTGCTTGTCCACTAGTGCCCACTGCATATCTATGTATTTAACTTATTTGAAGCTTTTTTTATACCCGCACCTACTTTTATCTCGTTTTTGAGCTATCACTTTGTTACCGGAATTAATTAGGGAGACTAAAGACATGTACAGACTATGGACAAGGACGTGTAAATTTATATAGATGTGGGTCGATTGCCCAGTTACATGTGGGACTAAGCCCACGTCCTTTACGTGATTTCATGTGGGAATAAACCCATGACTCTTATGACTATGTTCAATTTCTTATATCCTAACACTTACCCTCAAGCTTATTTATTTAGACGTGGGAAGCGATAGAAATCTTATTACATGAGTGGGACTAAACCCACGACTGTTATGACTTTGTAAAATATATCATATTCTGAAACAGTTTCACGTGGGTTCTTTATTGAGAGGACTGACTATCTATGTATGGATTGAGTTTATCTGTTATTTACTTTCATGATTTGAGTTTGAAATCCTATTCTTTTTATCTTGTCCAAGCCAGACATTGAATTCTTCCACACCGCACCTTAGGGAGAGTGCTAGAGAGCGTGCCAAGCTGATTATCATGAGTTAATGTAATGTGGACCTAAGTTTGTGTTATAAGTGTTTCTAATCCTAAGTCTTTTCTTTCTATCTATCCTACATATGTACACGTAGGCTTTGCTTAGTTGAATATATCAATTACTCATTTTCTTTTTTGGGTCGGAGAAAAGCCTGTTACTATATTGATACCAACAACATAGGGTACATACACGAGATGCACCCCTAACTACTAAAGATATCAAAAGAGAAAACCAGCAGGGAGGCCAGAAGCAACACAAAGCTCCATGTAGGGAACAGGAAAAGGGAAAGACAAAAAAGAAAACCTATCTGTTCTAACCCCTCCCAAACTTAACAGAAGGTAACGTATAGCACAAAGGCTCACAGAATCAACACAAAACCAAACAGTTCAGATTGAGTCAATCAATCTATCAAACTCTATTCTTGGAAGCTCGTCAGTCATGCTCTTCCTAGGCTTCTTCTTCTTCTTTGGTCTGGACCCCTCACTTAGCTTGAATTTCTTCATAAGATCCGGTTCAAGTTCATGAGACTAACAGATTTATCATCTTCAGAAACATGGACATTCACATGATGTTACTCTAGAGATAGGCCTGAGCTATGGATTAATTGCCTTTCATACCTTGGAATGACCTTGTGGATGGAGAGGGAAAGCTCCCATTCAAGGTTCAGACCATCCTCCACCAAAATTGGTGAGCTACAAAACTATGTCTAGCTCCAGTAAAGAAGAGGAAATAGGTACACTGCTCGGGATTATCTCTACCTGTTTACTGACTTGGGCATCTGCATTCTTATCAGCACCTTGATCCACTGTTGGACCCACGGCTTCCACACTCACCTCGCTTGACTTAGCAGAAGAAGAGATGGATTCAGTTAGCTTGGCATTTCGTCGAGCACTTCTCACCCCTGGTTTACCAGCACGGAGCTGGAACTCTTTCACAGTAGATCTGCTCCTGGTTGCCACCGGACAGGAGGACAGCTTATGTCGAACCATTTGCATCCCGAGCACAACAGAGGTTTAGCAATAAACTCAACCTTAAGGAGCTTCGATTCACCATTGACTTCAGTCATAACTTCTTTGGCAAAAATCAAAGTGGACTCCATCTCAACACAGACCAACGCTTCCTTGAGACGGTTTATTGTAAGGGAGGCATCTTCATAATCAATTGGCCAACCCACTAAACTGGAGAGTCCTGCTAGTCGATCAAGAGTCCAAGGAAAGCTAGGATTCTCTATCTTGAGCAAAATATCGCCCATTTATTCCGGAATAATCTTTTTAGGAGGGACAATTTTACATATTTCTGGAGTTTTAAGGAAGGAAAGAGGAGAAAGGGCAGTGTCTGGTTCCCACGCTTGGGCGATGATGAGAGCTCCATTCATCATCCACGATACCTCTTTCACTATCCTTTCTCTTTCTTTTGGTGTTGGCAGCTTGATAATGAATCCGTCAGAGTCCTCCACAACGATCTGGAAAGTGCCACTCGGTCTCCAATGATGTCGAATCCATCATGAAGTTGACTGCATAATGGTTTCCTTCCGGTGAAGCGGACCGAAAGGTATTCCTTCCAATCTGGGATTTCTTCAACTTCTCTAGAGATCGAGAAGCACTCAACACCATTGCAAATTTGTGGTTCAATGAACCTGATAACAGACACATCTTCACTCTCCCTTCCACTCCGACTAGCCAACAGCCAGTCGACCATTGGGGAAATTAGAGGTGCGTTTGTTCCATCCACAGGAGGCTGTGAGGAGGAGCACAAAGAAGATGTGAGGTTTTTTGTCGAGGAAGATGACGCCTCTAGCTCACCATGTTTTGGATCACTGGTAGAGCTTTTCTCTCCGCCCGCCACACTAGAGCCGACAGGAGGAGTCATATCAGACGGCTCAACATCTACTTCCTCTCTAAAATCGCAGCGACCCCTAGGGTTTCTCCCCCGCCCTCTCACTCTTCCGCCTCTCCCGCCGCCTGCCATCCCCCTTCCTCTAAAACTTCATGTACTATATGCCGATTACTCATTAATTTGTTTTACCACATATTGCATGCTTTATCCCCTAGATATGTCTAGACCATGTAATATACGTAATGACATATATTCCTTTCATAGTTATCAAGGCTTTCTGCCTAGACTTTCTAGGCTCCGGAGGTGGTATCAAAATATGGGCGCCTCGGACCCCCAGTGGAATTGATGGGTGCCTAGGGCTATTTAGACCCAATCTTGGCCAATTTTGCACCAAATTAGGTTATCTCAGGTCTGAATTCAATCATGTAAGGTCTTCTTAGGGCTAAATTAGGTTAGTCTACATTTGACACAATTAAAGTTAGGGAAAATAGGTCTGATTTTAGATAAATTAGGGAACTTTCTCGTATCCGGTTGGACGAAGGACGACTAGGTAAGGAACATCAAGCAGCTAAAAAAGTTACCGAGTCTGTCTAATCACTTAGGCAGGTCTATAGATTAGCACTATTGCTTGCTGGCCTCGTTATGTTGGTAGCTCCGCTTGCTTGGAATTGAAATAATTTAGATCATGCTTTAGTGTGATTTAGTTAAATTTTTGCTTGGTACATAAAGAGCAATTACATAGAATGAAGTTCTATATTAGGAGTAGAACCCTGTGGACTGTATTGTTCAATGAGGGCAGACCACATTATCCAAAAAGGTCATATCCAAGTTGATCCTTGCCAATTTTGAATGACTCATGGTCTTTAAATTGCGGCCTCATAAGATTTTCTTAGGTTTATAACATGTCAGTATGTCTTGCAGTCTGCATTTATGTTTGTCAGCTTGGCGTCCCTCTTTCCTGTAAACTCCATTTTGTTGATTTAAAGTTTGAGTTCATGGAATAATGCACTCGGGAAAGTAACACTGGCACGTATGATATATAAAATTATTTATTCTTTGGCCAGACAAAATACTTCTTATGATACACCCAGAGGGATATGAGTAAAATAACAGGGGCGGATAACGACCTTTTGCACGATATTGAAAGATATCAGTGTGAAGTATACTAAAATGTGGACGGGCGGGGCTGAATTCCCCTGAATCAAAACCTGTAAGGGGGTGATAGTCACTGAGATTAGCTTCACGATGCAGCTAACCCCTTGCCCAGGTGTCTATTAATGGTGCTAGATTTGTTTTAATATCTCTGTAGTGTTCTTCACAAATGGATCCTAATGTGCTGTTTTTTTGTAGGCAATTAAACAGTTTGTGTCATTTTCTTTCTTTAGGTTGATCCTAATACGCTAGCCTTTTTGCAGGTCATTAATGTTTATAATCAATCATACGAGAGTGGTGCAGCATTTTGGCCAGATGTTCATAAGCGCATGATTGCTGCTCTGATTATTGCTCAAATTCTATTAATAGGATTATTGAGTACCAAAAAGGCATCTCAGTCTACTCCTTTCCTTATATTTCTTGTTGTTATGACCATATATTTCCACAAGTACTGCAAAAAACGCTTCGAGCCCGCATTCCTTAGATATCCATTACAGGTTAGTACATAGATAATGCTTTGAGCCGTTCTATATTCCTTGATATTGCAGCGTGCACAAAATCAGGTTTTTAGGGGACTAATACTCTCCATATAGTAAATAGCATACCACAGAACTTTGTCATTAGCTATACGATCATTTTTATGAGAAGCTCAACCACAAGTAATTAAAAGATCTACTTACTACCTAAAGAAAAACAAAACACATTGTCATTGCGGAAGATTTTCTTGTTTTACAGATTTAATATTGAACATGATGTGACCTAAAACGTAAGTTTCATGTAAGGTCTTATGACTTAATAAGCTGGGCTGACCTCATGTTTGATTGGAAACTTGTTATGCAGAAACACTAAACAGGTCGTGTTATTTGAACATTACTTGAACATGATATGCCATGATCCTTTATTCATAATGGAGTTTTGTCCTAAGCCTTCTGTTTTGGTTTTAGGAAGCAATGGTGAAGGATACACTTGAACGTGTCAGGGAGCCCAATCTGGATCTAAAAAGGTTCCTTTCAGATGCCTACGTACACCCAATGTTCAAGGCTGCAATCAACCAAGCCGACGACCCAAACATGTCTGAGGGCAACAGCAACAGCGCTCAAGTGCTAACAAAGCGTAAATCCAAAATAAATACTCCTGAAGCCAGTATCAGATTGAGCAACACGTCTTCATCAGCACCAAGTATCAGATTGAGCAACGGATCTTCATCAACACCCAGTGGCAGACTGAGCAATGCATCTTCATCAGAACCTAGTGTCAGATTGAGCAACGCATCTTCATCAGCAACCAGTGTCAGATTGAGCAACGTGTCTTCATCAGCACCCAGTTTCAGATTGAGCAATGCGTCTTCATCAACACCCGGTGTCAAATTAAGCAATGCATCTTCATCAGCACCCAGTGTCAGATTGAGCAATGCGTCTTCATCAGCACCTGGTGCCAGATTAAGCAATGCATCTTCATCAGCACCCAGTGTCAGATTGAGCAATATGTCTTCCTCAACACCCAGTGTCAGATTGAGCAATGCGTCTTCATCAACACCCAATGTCAGATCGAGCGACGCGTCTTCATCAACACCCTTAATGCGTGAAGAGGGACAAGATCATGCCAAATTAGTTGAGATCGACTAACGTGATTGGTAATACTAACATATTATGATGCGTAATACTAACAAGTGCTGTGTTGTACATTAGTCCTTGGTGGTGTAAAAAAGCGGTGATTGGATGTGATCTACACAAGACTTCTTACTATGTTAGATATCAGGGTAGTTGAAATTAACCAACAGTTCATAGAATTACTTTTAGCATGAGTATGTACTAATGAATGCAGCAACACACCATGTGCACAATTACAATTAAAACAAATATACAGGTATTAATTTTATGTTGATTGCTGAAATTTCTCTCTTTTATTTTATCTCAATTGTAGCAGTAATAATTTGATGTAACATTTCCACAACAGTAATTATAAAGGCAATCCAGCAGTTTAAGTTTATTGTCCGTGTTAAAAGGCATGATTGACAAATAAGCAACTACACCTTACTGAGCAGGTGAAAAATTGCTATAATATATCTTCATTTTAGGGCATCCCTTTCAGAACTACTGTAAATTATTACAATATTATAACAAACTCGATATTAAAAATTGAGCAGTTCATCATGTAAATGATAAGATTTTTGACGTGCTTTAAACATCTATTTTCACATTCTTATTTTGACCAAGTTTCACAATAAAATTTGTAGATGCTTAATACTAACACTAAAAGATAAAGATTGCAACAAAGTTGAGTGAGTCGTGGCATGCGGTGGCCTCTTTGAACTTCCAAGCTTCGATGATAATATTGGTTGCTAGGAATTTGAAGCATTGCCTTAGAAAGCAAATAAAAAGAGGAATCTTGCTAGGGTTCAGAGATAGGGACTGGGAACGAAAAAATGACATGGGAAGAAGCCATCAACCACTGCATGATGGGGATCCTACACCATTGCATGATGGGGATCCTACACCACTGATGCAAGGGGGTAGTAATAAGAAAGAAACTACCTACCAAGTTTAGGGAGAAATAGATTATATGCAAATTGGAGAAATGGCGAACCCTAGCAACACCCCACCACAAGGAGATGCAAGGAGACAAGCAAAGATTTTGTGTAATTTGGGACTTGATCTCAACTATGGAAGTCACCACAATAATTATTCACCGGAACATGAAGTCTTTCATGATGCTGTGATAGAGGAGGATGGCTCACCCACAGGGGAGGGGAACTTTTTGAATATGCCGAATCAACATGATGCTAGCTTTCTAAAACATTTGATATATCGTCAGATACCAATATCTTACAAAGACATTACCAATGGTGCTGACATCAACTCTATCCCATCCATTCTAGGATTTGAGGATATAAAAGTCCAATTAACAAAAGATGGTATTGAAGTTTGCGAAATTGATGGAACCCCTTCCTTTGAGACAGAGGAGAGCAAATTTTGTGATTGGATGAAGTCGTGGTTCTTCACAATTATAGTTAAAGTACTGGCTAGAAAGGTGGGTTTCATGACCTTGCAAACCAGAAACAAGTCAATGTGGGACCCTATTGGCACCTTCAGACATATCGACCTTGAACAAAATTACTTTCTAGTCTGATTATTGTGGAAGATGATTATCTAAAGGCTATAACTGACATACCATGGCCATGATGGGATCTTACCTAAGCGTTCAACTGTGGGACCTAGGGTTTATCACTTTCGATGAAAACCCTATATACATAGTATCTTGGGTTCATATTTCCAGACTACATATTTTTATGTATCAAAGATGTTTTATTTAGGAGAGTATGCACTGCAAGGGAACTATCATGAAGGTGGATACTAACCCTAAATTGAAGAGAAGGGGTAAATTTGCAAGATTCACAGTTAAGCTTGACTCAAGCAAACCACTGGTTCCAACCATATATGTTTAGAATGAAAGATAAATATGAGAACCTACTAGCAATATGCATGCACTCTGGATGAGTCGGCCTCAAGGAGGATAACTATAGAATAAGGAGGGAGACTAAATCTTTGAATGAACCTACTGGGGAAGGAGAGTAGATGGACATGCCTGAGATGACAACTCTGTTGGGTGAGTTGTCAACAACTATGCATGCTTGACGTTTTCAAAGGCATCAGCCAAAACCGCAACAACCAAATGGAAGTGGAGGAGTCATGTTATAAATAATTTCAGTAACCTAGAAGACAAGATCCAAACACAATTTGTGGATCCACATGTAGTGGATCAATGTGTTGTCAGAATAGTCTAGCGTCAACAAAAAGAAAAATCACAAAGGAAGCCATCCAACCATCAGGAAATATTAAAAACCAACAGACAACAAACAACTACAAATAAGGAGCAACAAAACCAAGAAGCTCGACATAAGAAAGGGGAAGGAAATACAAGGAGAATACAAAACTGACAAGGGGCAAATACAATAGTGGTCACAGGAGCAAATGGACAACCTGACCAACCACATGCATTCTTCTTTGTGATATAATCTTTAACATCAAGAAGGGGTGACGAAGGACCCTTCACACATCCACCAAGAGGCGGAAGTGTGGGGGATCTATTTAAGAAACTGTCAAGTGTACAACATTGGGACCTGAATGTTAGCAAATGTAGAGAATTTGCATACACATTACACAAAGAAGGGTCAGAAGACCTTGGTGCATATGGACCTCAAATGACATTCAAACATGGGCTTCTTTAATAGGGACTTGACCATGCAGTTGCAAATCAAGCATGGATTGATGATTTCCCTAACAACATGGTTAAATTGTCACGGAACTGTTCTTACCCCAATCCCAATCGCACTGCCTAGACAGTGATAAAGGGATTGAAGCGCTCGTCCCTGAGTGGCCCAATAGGATCTAACACACTGGCATATACAATAAGAAATAAATAACTCAAAAACTAGATAATTAAAGAACAAACTAACCCAATATGGAGATATATCTGATTATCTTTGTCATCCGAGTGTATGAGTACGGAAGCGATCTTATTTTAATATTCCATTGGTATTACCTAAAATCAATAAAATCAAGACACAATCATGCAATTGCACGGTACACTATCAAAATCAAGTAAAACAGTTTATAAGAAAATAAGTATACTTGGCAGGACTTATATTTCAAAATATAACAAATGATTTCCAAACATTCAATATCATTCGACAAAAAGGTTGTTATTCAACGATTCAATTTTTATTACGAGTTCCCATTATGCTGTAGTTCGAGAAGCATGCTTATATATTTTGTATGACTCTATTACCCCAACGCGATGGGGAAGGTCACTAGGCTCCTTTTCACCATAGGAACATAGGAAGCCAATGTACAAGTCCCACTTCCAATGAGGGGGTTGTTGTACTCAATATCCACATTATCAACATTATCAATATCATCATCATTATCAACATCAATATACGGGCAGTCATAATGGGCATGCAATTTATGTTTTCATGTTTTTCAAAATATAGTATAGAAAAATAGAAGACTAATCATAGGGAACAATAGCTCATCCAAGTAAATAGCCAAGTATACAATCAAGAGATACATAAAAGTATCTACAATACAATCAAGGAGGAGTCATATAATAGCGTACCTTTCACCGAGATTTCAAGTATAGATCATGAGTAATAGGTCGATCCTTCGAGTTAGATCCTAAAACACAATATTTGGATCAAGGGTCAAGATCAAGATATTTGGATATCATGTTGTAATATTCGAAATTAGGGTTACACTTTCCTAGGTCAACCTTAGGGTTAGGTCATCCACTTATGATCAACCAATATATCATTTTGTCCAACATTATTTCAAATATCAAGTATTTTCGAGTGTGAATGACTTTCCTAGGTTTCTAGGATCATATGTGTTAACCCTAAATTTATGGTCATTATCCAAGTCATCATCATGTTCTTAATTCATCATGATACTTAGCATAATTGCAATTCAAGATCAGTTTGATTAAAGTAGAGTCATGAAATATACACTTGATCAAGGTTTTTCATAAGATTTAGATTTATTATCACAATATAAAGGTTAATCCTCAGTTCAATGTGCATGATTCACATTCTAGGAGAGATCAGATCTAAACTCATATTTAATTAAGTTTGGCTTCAAGATGATCATTAGAGTCAAATATCAAGATTTCAAGGGATTAATCACTAAAATAGAGTCATTAAATAAGCAAGATATCAAGATTTAATCATATCAGTGATCATAGTTTGGAATCAGGTTTCAAAAGTATTTTTAATGTATTCACTGGATTTTTCAGATCAAGATTGACTACTTATTTGTAATTTTTGGAGTTCATATGCATTTTCTATGATTAAAACGAGATCTTGACATTTATATGGATTATTTGAATAGAGGGGAGATATTTACCTTATTTGTGAAAATCGAGGGCTGTTGGATCAAGATTAGGTGGCTCAGATCGCGCCACAAGGCTCGCTGGTCCAGGATCCGGTTCAATCCTTGATTGGCTGGTTCATCCTTTGATTTACTAGCTTGCTTCATGGTTTGTTTGGACCGGGGATTTCCCCCTTGAACCAGTGGGTCGGGACTCCATCTCCTCCCGAACAGGTCTCGCGCGAGCCAGAAGCTCGGCGGAGGACCTCGCCGGCGCAGAGGAGGCCTCAGATCGGGAGAAGGTAGGAGAGAGCACGATCAAGCCGACCGATCTTGTCTTGGCCTCACTGACTCGATGGGGGGGGGTAGATAAAGGGCAGAGGAGGCGAGAAACGTGAACGCCCAAAGGGCCATGTGTGGCGGCGCCGCACCAGCAACAGGGAGAAAGGGTGAGGTTTGGGGGTGATCGAGACCATGAAATAACACAAAAAGTGGTGAGTTCTCTTCGTGGGGTGACGACGGATCTAGAGGGGTATTTATATAGTACTAGGGTAGGGTTTATTTAGGCCAAGCTTGACCATGGCGGCGGCCGCCACAAGGGGAAAAGAAGGTTTGGGAAAACCCCTTGTTTTGGTGTGAGATCATATGTATATACTGCAGATTTCAAAAACGGACCCATAGGCACTCGAATCGTGCAAAAAGGTCAACAAACGGGCGAGAACCGGTGGCTCGGGCTCCCCTACCCGGCGGCCATGGTTGCAGGCCGATCTGAGGTAGAGGACGACCCCGCAGCCATCAGATCGAGATCTGAGGGTGCGCGGGTCAGTTCCTCACCCTGGGTCAGCGTCCACAGGGCCCATTTAGGGCGGAGAAATCGGCCCAACAAGGGAAAATGAAGGAAAGAAAGGGCTAAAAGAAGGGCAGATCTTAGGAAAATTATAACAAATCGTAGGAAGGTCCAAATGGTCTCAAATTTGGACCAAAACTTCACAAAAACGTGGAGAACTTTTAGAAAAAGTTTGAGGACAAGAAGATGAATTTTGATGGGTCAATTTCTTTATTTGTACAAAGTGATGAATTAATCAAATTTAAGGTGTTATAAGTTCACATTGTTCACCATATTTTGTATTTGAGTCTCAACTTTGCTTATGTAGATAAGAAAATTAATTTAGGACCATTAATGGATATAATGAGGTCAAAAGAGTAATTATTTTATTATAATGCTAAAAATCCACTTTGTCACATCCTTCCCTCCTTAAAAAGGAACTTTGTCCCCAAAATTCAAAATATCCTCAAAAATTGGTATTATTCAACCTAAGTCATTTCCTCAAATACTGGGGTATCCTCAAGTATAAAATCAAAATCATGTCCTCAAGTTTCAAGTAATCGAATTAATCATAATTGGGATTTCACGTTCCCTATCATAATCAACTTTGTACTAACACCATTTCATCATCGAGCAATTGAGCACATATATTGTCCAAAGTCATTATATGAGTCACACATATGGAGACAATCCTATTGATCACAAATTTGGAGAGATCATATTTAAGGTCAAACAAAAAGAGTTCAAGTGTACAAGGTGACTTCCAGTCCCAATATCTCAAGGTCTTAAACTCTCCATTGGCCTAGGTGGGGTTATACATCCACGATTTGAGATTTCATATTTCAACATTTTGAGACAACATCATACTTTCCATATCATTATTTCGAGCTCAAAATCAATGGGAAGGTCCCACCCTAGTCCTCATGAGAGCTAAACCCTAAGTCATAAATCAAATGAGTCAATATAGTCATCATTTTGAAAATTTCAACATTTGGGATTTTGAAGTCATTAGTCATATATCTAGTATGATTTGTAGATCCAAAAAATGTGATCATAGGATTTGTATCATTATTGAGATCTGATAATCATGAGTCACAAGTCTATTAATCAATATCAAGAGTCGAGATTTTAAGCATCAAAAGTTATAGGTCCAAACTTTGATCATATGTATATATATTTCAAAGCTAGGGTTGATATTCCTATTTAGACCTTAGGGGAGATCACTCATCTATATTCAATTTCTAGTAATAATATTCAAGCAATATTTGATCAACACGTCAAAATTTCATTATCATGGTTTCCAAAGTTGATGAATGATCTAGACCTAGGTCTATCTAGGAAGTCAACCTCAAGCTATATTCAATATTTCCATATGTCAAGGTCATTATCAAATCAGTATTCAGATCGAGTATCAACCATGGTTTTAACCTATTAGGCTTAGGTCGACCAATCCAAAATCGGGTGAAAGGAGATACCTTTCCAAACTCTAAATAATCAATAGGATGAAAACTTAGAGGTAGTCATGATGTCATGAGTCAACTACCACCCTAATCTGGCACATTACCAACATTAGTCATTATCAATTGAGCTTATTCAAATAGGGAGAGTATCCATGATTAGATCATATATATCCAGGTCATAAGATAAAAATTCAAGATAATAGGTCAATAATGTCAAGATTTGCAATTTTTTTCTTTCATGATCAATGTAGTGATATAATTTGGAAATAGGTGCATGATTTAGGTCCATGTTCGTCATATCAAAATCAAGTTTGAAAAAGGAATCAATGGTCAATAGGAAAACTTATTTTTGTATCATAGTCTTACATCATGGTTTTGTGAGTCTTAGACTTAGTCATTTGATAGCATAGTCAAGATGTGTATAAAATAGGATACGAGTTTGCTTGACTATATTTGAGGTTTATACAATAATAGGGCAACATGGGTTTAATCAAATAGGGACCTTATCAACAATAAGGTATAAGGTATAAGTCATCCTTATTTCACCATATCATAATCTTTACAGTTTACCTCAAACATAGGGAGCATGTAGTCTAATTTTGATTAAATCGGGTTTTTCACGAAGGGTCAAGCATGAGTATTTCATTTCAAAGTTTTCATTGATCAAAATTTAGTTTTCATACTAAGGTCAGATCATGGTATCAACTTTCAAGATTTACTGATTCCCATGCTTAAGCTACCCATAATCGAGACATCATGTGGTATAAGGTCACAAGGAAGGACCACATGAGGAGATGAGAAGACTACCTAATCTTCATCTACTTGGGTGGCTTAGGATTGTCCTTAAAGAAGAGATGAGATGCTAGAAGACTCTCTAAGGTTTCACAAGAGAACCTTTAGGTCCAGTTCTAGATCAATTGAGGCTAGGTAGAGCGGGGGATCTCAGCCACCGTGAAGACGGATAGGAGAAATTATGTCAGGACCCCGAGCCTAGACACCTCAATTTTCACCATTATGGACTTTAGGGTTTCTTGGGTGTAAGAGACTTGAGAAATTATTTACTTAAAGTATATGAGAGTGTGTAAGATATGATACCAACTGTCACGGAACTGTTCTTACCCCAATCCCAATCACACTGCCTAGACAGTGATACAGGGATTGAAGCGCCCGTCCCTGAGTGGCCCAATAGGATCTAACACACTGGAATATACAATAAGAAATAAATAAATCAAAAACTGGATAATTAAAGAACAAACTAATGCAATACGGAGATATATCTGATTATCTTTGTCATCCGAGTGTATGAGTGCAGAAGCAATCTTATTTTAATATTCCATTGGTATTACCTAAAATCAATAAAATCAAGACACAATCATGCAATTGCACGGTACACTATCAAAATCAAGTAAAATAGTTTATAAGAAAATAAGTATACTTGGCAGGACTTATATTTCAAAATATAACAAATGATTTCCAAACATTCAATATCATTCGACAAAAAGGTTGTTATTCAACGATTCAAATTTTATTACGAGTTCCCATTATGCTGTAATTCGAGAAGCATGCTTATATTTTTTGTATGACTCTATTACCCCAACGCGATGGGGAAGGTCACTAGGCTCCTTTTCACCATAGGAGCATAGGAAGCCAATGTACAAGTCCCACTTCCAATGAGGGGGTTGTTGTACTCAATATCCACATTATCAACATTATCAATATCATCATCATTATCAACATTAATATACAGGCAGTCATAATGGGCATGCAATTTATGTTTTCATGTTTTTCAAAATATAGTATAGAAAACAGAAGACTAATCATAGGGAACAATAGCTCATCCAAGTAAATAGCCAAGTATACAATCAAGAGATACATAAAAGTATCTACAATACAATCAAGGAGGAGTCATATAATAGCGTACCTTTCACCGAGATTTCGAGTATAGATCATGAGTAATATGTCGATCCTTCGAGTTAGATCCTAAAACACAATATTTGGATCAAGGGTCAAGATCAAGATATTTGGATATCATGTTGTAATATTCGAGATTAGGGTTACACTTTCCTAGGTCAACCTTAGGGTTAGGTCATCCACTTATGATCAACCAATATATCATTTTGTCCAACATTATTTCAAATATCAAGTATTTTCGAGTGTGAATGACTTTCCTAGGTTTCTAGGATCATATGTGTTAACCCTAAATTTATGGTCATTATCCAAGTCATCATCATGTTCTTAATTCATCATGATACTTAGCATAATTGCAATTCAAGATCAGTTTGATTAAAGTAGAGTCATGAAATATACACTTGATCAAGGTTTTTCATAAGATTTAGATTTATTATCACAATATAAAGGTTAATCATTAGTTCAATGTGCATGATTCACATTCTAGGAGAGATCAGTTACAAGATCAGATCTAAACTCATATTTAATTAAGTTTGGCTTCAAGATGATCATTAGAGTCAAATATCAAGATTTCAAGGGATTAATCACTAAAATAGAGTCATTAAATAAGCAAGATATCAAGATTTAATCATATCAGTGATCATAGTTTGGAATCAGGTTTCAAAATTATTTTTAATGTATTCACTGGATTTTTCTGATCAAGATTGACTACTTATTTGTAATTTTTGGAGTTCATATGCATTTTCTATGATTAAAATGAGATCTTGACATTTATATGGATTATTTGAATAGAGGGGAGATATTTACCTTATTTGTGAAAATCGAGGGCTTTTGGATCAAGATTAGGTGGCTCAGATCGTGCCACAAGGCTCGCTGGTCTAGGATCCAGTTCAATCCTTGATTGGCTGGTTCATCCTTTGATTTACTGGCTTGCTTCATGGTTTGTTTGGACCGGGGATTTCCCCCTTGAACTAGTGGGTCGGGACTCCATCTCCTCCCGAACAGGTCTCGCGTGAGCCAGAAGCTCGGCGGAGGACCTCACCGGCGCAGAGGAGGCCTCAGATCGGGAGAAGGTAGGAGAGAGCACGATCAAGCCGACCGATCTTGTCTTAGCCTCACAGACTCGATGGGGGGTAGATAAAGGGCAGAGGAGGCGAGAAACGTGAATGCCCAAACAGCCATGTGTGGCGGCGCCGCACCAGCAACAGGGAGAAAGGGTGAGGTTTGGGGGTGATCAGGACCATGAAATAACACAAAAAGTGGTGAGTTCTCTTCGTGGGGTGACGACGGATCTAGAGGGGTATTTATATAGCACTAGGGTAGGGTTTATTTAGGCCAAGCTTGGCCATGGCGGCAGCCGCCAAAAGGGGAAAGGAAGGTTCGGGAAAACCCCTTGTTTTGGTGTGAGATCATATGTATATAGTGCGGATTTCAAAAACGGACCCATAGGCACTCGAATCGTGCAAAAAGGTCAACAAACGGGCGAGAACCGGTGGCTCGGGCTCCCCTACCCGGCGGCCACGGTTGCAGGCCGATCCGAGGTAGAGGACGACTCCGCAGCCATCAAATCGAGATCCGAGGGTGCGCGGGCCAGTACCTCACCCCGGGTCAGCGTCCACAGGGCCCATTTAGGGCGGAGAAATCGGCCCAAAAAGGGAAAATGAAGGAAAGAAAAGGATAAAAGAAGGGCAGATCTTAGGAAAATTATAACAAATCGTAGGAAGGTCCAAATGGTCTCAAATTTGGACCACAACTTCACAAAAACGTGGAGAACTTTTAGAAAAAGTTTGAGGACAAGAAGATGAATTTTGATGGGTCAATTTATTTATTTGTACAAAGTGATGAGTTAATCAAATTTAAGGTGTTATAATGTGTATAAACTTCACATTGTTCATCATATTTTGTATTTGAGTCTCAACTTTGCTTTTGTAGATAAGAAAATTAATTTAGGACCATTAATGGATATAATGAGGTCAAAAGAGTAATTATTTTATTATAATGCTAAAAATCCACTTTGTCACATAAATTTTGCTAAAAATTTCACCTGACCATGCACCCATACTAGTCAGAGTACATTCAGAAAACGGAAACAAAATGTTCCATATAAAACAAGTACAAGTTGGACAACTAGGAAATCCTTTCCTTGTTTCCTCGGGGAAACCTAGAGATCTGATACTAAATTTACCAAGACTGTGAATAACTACATGAAGAAATTTGAACCTTGGGAAAAAGAAGAAAGGAAGAGTGATATAAAATGCAAAGACCGACTGCTTACGACCATAGGTAAGAAGCAAGCCACATTGTGTAGAAACTACTCTCAAGCTTTGGATAAAGAGATCTCAGAGCTACAATGTCAATGCACTGATATACTGAATACATAAGAGGCAGAATAGAAATAAAAGGCTCGTTGTGATTGGATTTTCCTCGGGGATTCCAACATCAAATACTTCCAGGTAGTAGTGAAGAAAAAAGAAGAAGGAATGTTATCACAAAACTCAAATATGATGATGGGGTATTCATAGAAGATGATGATAATCTAAAAAAGTGATTTTGATCCACTTCAAGAACCTCTTCACAGAGAATCAGAATGGGGACCTGCCAATCAAGCCACTCTCTTTGTGGGCCATTTTCCCACCTTGACAGTAGACCTACAAGAAGTGTGTGTAAGAATGCTTACCATGGAGAAAATCTTTTCAATTTTTTTTTAAAACTAGAGACTTAGTTATTATTCATCCTAATCTATATGATAGGAAAAAGTTCATCGGTACAAATGTTTATGTTGTGCAGTAACCAGGGAGACCCTATATTACCAAATGTTACATTTTGGATGTTAATGAGTGCATTCTTTGCTAGGGAATCAACAACTAGATTAACTTATCTAGGGATGCATGAGAGCTTTATAGAAGGGGTTGACATGAGTTTTTTTGGGACCGTTTGATAAACGGAAATTGCCTGTGAGGCGTAGCAATCACTGACATGGTCATAGAGATATCCTGAAGAGAATCTGACATGATACATCCTGAGGTACAGCCTTTCGCCAAACACATGGCCTACACTTCATACATTGATACGATTTCTATTTCTAGAGCATTACTCAGTTCAATGGATGAGTTAGAGCCCACAATGCAATTGCCAAGGTTATTCACAATGTGAATGCTAATTCCTGCCCGCACATCCTCCGTCCTAAAGGCAAGATCAACCAATATGAATATCATAGTTACATTGTATATTGACTATAGGCCACAACATTGTCTTGTGATGTTCCCCACCTGCTTAGATGCATGATCATACTTACTCACGCTTGAATGAAACAAACAATGGATTGAAGTGGAGCAAAGAAACCTGTCTGAGTAAAGTCATTTAAAACCTTCCACAAATGCCAACAAGTGACAACAATAGTAGTTAGGGTATGTTGATCCCAAGATTTCGTATCAATAGTTAACTGGAGCCATGCATTGACTGAAGCATCCTTCATGGCGTGGTACATATTGAGGGTTGACCAGACCGAAATACTAAAAGGGGCAGTCTCTAAGGAAGTGCAAAAAGTATCATCTGGGTATCCACAAGTGGGACATGAGGCATTAGCGATGATATGACTTCTATATTTCTCTGAGTTGGTAAAGATAACATGATGTTGTAGGATCCACATGAAGATTCTGATTTTGCCAGGTAGTTTAGAGGTCCAGATTGCTTTCCAAATGTCAGGAACTGGTGTTTCTTTGGAAGTACAAAGTTTCTAATACACAGATTGTGTAGTCAGCTATACATTAGTCTCTTGCAGCCAAATCCATTAATCTTTGATGGATTTTTGGTCAGGAACATGTATGTATCAAATGGTTTTACACACATGTTGTGGAAAATGTGCATGAGTAAAATCCCAGTCCCATTGATCAACGATATTTAGTGATGATACTTTGAGATTGTGTAATTAACTATGATAGAAAGATTGGGGTTAATATGCAACCATGATTTACTAGCAATCCATTTATCTCTCTAGGCATTGGTATCTTCTCTATTATTGATGTACTTAGAGCATTCATCTCTTAAGGTTGGAAGGTGTTTCCTAATGAACCCCCAACCAGCCGAGCATGGTGTCTTTGATGTAATTGATCTCCTGCTATATTTTTCTTTCATGATTGTAACCCAACGATTGTTATCTTTGTTTAGGTATGACCAAAAATTCATCATCATCAATGCATCATTTTGATCCCAAGAATCTTTTATGCCCAACCCATCGATGTCCTTATTTTAAGTAAGATTTCTCCAGGATACTAACGAGAGATTTGCTGCCTCACTTTTCCCAGATCAGATAAATCATATTACATGTGGATTAATCTCACCACAAAGAGGCCTTGGGAGTTTAATAGTTTGCACTATCTATGAAGGCATGACCTGGAGTACTTTTCATCACCCTAGGAAGCCGAGTATGGTTGCATAGAGGCGACGAATATATAGGAGGCTTTGGTGGTAGTTGACGAGGATGAAATCTATAATTATTGCTCACCGGAGCATACACCAGTGGCGGCGCTGGTGCTTTGCAGATCGTGACTCGCGATGAGAACGCGAGAGAGAAAGAGGGTGCCTCCAAACCGAATCCAAGACCAAGGTGAATCGGGTCCAATCACTGAGAACTGATCGGACTAGTCCATTCGTGTTGAACTAGATCTAGTAAACTGTCGACTCAACTTGAGCCCAAGAGGCATGAGCTCCAAGCCCGGGAGCCACGTGGAGACACACTATTGGCCCAAAAAGATAAATACCTCATAGATCTACATATGTTAGATAAATCACAGAAAACAATCCGCTTATCAGAAAATTACAAACAAGGTACTGGAATGTTCAAAAAAATGAGTAGAACAACATGGAACCATTATACCAGTTTTTTTATGCTTAAATCATAGTGATATCATGTAAAATGTTATACACTTTTTTATGAATAATAAATATCAAACGATGGTCTAAAATTGTGATAAAATGTCAGTGAATCCATAATCATGTTTATATTGCATCTGATGTCAATGATTCTAAGGTTGATGCACGAAATTATGTAATTTGCTCAATATGGCTAATTAGGGCTAATACCCCTAATTAACATGCAACAATTACAAAGATGCTCAAGAAACCCTGGAAATTACAATGTAAGCTTATATCAGTTACTGGAAGCTAATACATAATTATGAAATCATAATTATGTATTAAATAAGGTTGCATGTTTAAGTATCCTATAATGATGAGAAAACCCTAATTGGATTAATGTATATAATCTAGGGTTAATACATGCAAACAATGATATCAAAAATAATGGTCATATGCTAATATGGAATACAAAGTTAGTAGCATGAATCCCAAATAACAAGAAGAGTAGGATAAGAAATAATGATGGGAAAATCTTAATGAACTAAGTAAAACCCTAATGAACCAAGCTAGACCCTAAATAAGTCATGTTTAGGGTTAAGATGAGATATAAGGTAATGAAGAATATGATGATGGTACATATGATCTTGTCTTAATCAGGGGTTTAACCAAGGTGATAGTTGAATCCAAGAATATGTGATGATTAGGAATATCTCTTTGGAAGGTACACCATTACCTCTTACTTGGCTTATTATACAATATGCTTGTATTATATGTGTAGTAAAATACTTGGCATATGATATTGGATGAAATGATTGTTCTTGAATGATATGTTGCTTGATTTTCCATACTTATGATTATTTACACATGAAACATAATATATATGTTCCATTATATGAAAGCACTAATTCTCTTTTTTTTTGGTCGGTCAAAAATCATGTTGCTGTAATATTTCCAAAAACTTTGGGTACAAAACTTTGTGCACCCTTTACAAATAGGGATGAAACATCCAAAATAGGAGCCAAACGAGATATTAATAAAGACCTCCTAAAAGGAAGAGGAGAAGAAAACTAAGCCTGCTACAAAAAGACACAGACTCCTACCAATTACTATGGGCCAGCAACCAGCACAACCAAAATAACACTAACCATAAAAACACATTCAAGATGTGCCATCTTGGAAGTCTAAAAGCTGAACATAGTTTCTGGATCAGTTAGTATCTTCAAGAAGAGACAAGAATCATCATCTGCCACCAAACCTTCAAACCTTTAGATCTCTAAATGGATGAGAACGAGAAACCAACAAGGAAACCCTTACTACTGAGCGCTGAAGCGCTTCATCTAAGACCAAGGATGAACCCAGGTCAACAAACAATCAGAATACATGAGAGTAATTCAACAAGATCCTTCCATGTCCTGACCATCGAACAGTGTCCTTGAACCAGATGACTACCTTTCCTCCACTGGCGTTTGACTCGTTTCCTAAAGATGTGAAATCCAGGTAGGTATCCAGCCCCTCTTCAACAATTGACAATCATCATATTCCTGGACCCTGTGATCTCAGCTACACGCAGCAATAGGATGGATCCAAAGGAGAGAAGAAGAAAAAATCTGCCCCCCCTTGAACCCATCCCTACACGAGGCTCCTATTTACACATAAGCTGTAAAGAAGTGAAACCACTTCCTTACTAAAAATTTGAACAATAAAACCTCCAGTCCAAACACACTCAGAAGGTATGTTGGAGTGGGTGTAAAATTTTCAAATCTTTATATAATGGTAATCAACAGACCAAAGTATAGCAGCGGAATAAAAACATGACTATATTCAATTATAAAACAAAGGATTACAAACTTACATCATAAGGATCCATGTAGAGGAAATCTAAACCACCTCAAGATTGTCTCCAAGCTTTAACTTCACTACCTAAGTCCAGGTCATCAAGCCTTGTCATCCAAGTCTTCCACCTGGAAGCATACCCCAACAAAAGAGAAGAAAAGGAAACATCAGAAAAAGCTGGTATGTGCATACTAAAAGGAAATTGAGCAATATTATAAAATAAAGGACATCAAATAAAAAAGGCTTCTCATGCAAGAGATAAGTACCACCCAAACGGGTATCAAGAGAAAAGAATCATAACAAAAGGGATACTTTCCATAAAACAATAAAGTAGTGTCACATAAGCACATATCAAGTTGTGGGCACATTACCCATAGACAATTTGGGCACATAACCCATCAACAATTTCATCAACCTGCATGCATGTGAGATAAGCATAGCTCTAGAACAATATAAAGACAATGGCGGCCAACCCCCATAAAGCCGATGTAACATCCCTGACCTGGGTTATACTTTAACCCTAGGTGTTTTGATTAAGAAAGGTGATTAAATGCTTAATTCCATCTTGTAAAAAGTAATTAGGCCTCAAGAGGAACCTATGTTGCAATTCTAGTCCTTTTTGAACATTGTTGAAATCAATGTTTTGTTTGTTTTGGACTAAAATGCAAATTACCCAACTTGAGGGGTTTATGTGCAAATTGTGCATGATAATATGTTACTCATGTGTTGAAGCATCATGAGAGTGAATATGATGCAGAGTTATGGCTTATGGAAGCCTGAGTACCAAGAAAGAGATGATAAAGCAATGTATGTGCATTAAAACCTAGTTTTGGTGTAATGTGTAATTTACCCAAAACCTAGGGTTCAATATGAAAATTACCACTTCAATAAGGTCCCTAATGTTTCTTAGCATCATTTAGAGCAAAGAAAATGAGAGGGGTGCCTCATTTGAATTAAGTTGGAGGAGAGAGAATCTTGATATTAAAATAATCAAGATTTAATCTTAATTGAAACCCTAATTCAATTTAGGGCAAAAATAAATGTATTATTTAAAGGGCCTTCAACCAAAAATATAATGGTTGGATTCAGATGTGCGTGGACATCCTTGAGCCTTGCAAGGACCACGAAAATATCCAAGGGAGTGGATAACTCTTTCACAATTTTATAAGAAAAAGAAATATCCACTCACATATGGATATTAATATAATATGATTTAAGGTGCTTGATTTACTTTTCTTTAAATCATGGATAATTGAGAGCAATTGGAGTCAAACAAGATAGCCTCGTCCCTAAGGAAGATGAGGGCGAAGAGGCGGCCACATTTTTGGGATTAATTGGATTTTTGTAAAGTACATTCTCTCTCATTGAATATTTATAAAAAGACCTTTTACAAGCCAAATGAAAGGCTTTTACGACCCCACTTCTTCTCCTTGCTTGGGAAACGACCAAGGGAGCTTGGGAGGGTCAGGAGGATGACCCCCAACCTGTTGGTAAGCTTCTTGATCCATTTCACCTTGATTCCATGGTGGAAATCGAAAATAAATTATGGATTTCTTCCTATTTCTATCTCCTCTTCAATTCTAACCATTCCTTTTCACTCAAACCTTGAGGACGAGCCTTGGAATGGTGAAAGGAGTTGCATACACCATTTTTGACATGGACATGGAGCTTTGGAGCTCAATTGGAGGTGGGTTTTATAACTTGAAACCCTAACTTTGCTATTGCATTCAATTCCATATCAAATAATGATCATTTCTACATTTACAATAATTGATTCGGTTGATTGATGCAATCTACATGGAAATCACAGAAGGTTTAGTGGGTTTAGAGCTTGATGATTATTACATCATCATAAGCAAGCACCTCACCAAATATCAAAGCCAAACGGTTTCATAGATTTGCTCAAACGGTTTCCCAAACCGTTTGGGAGCAAACGGTTTCAAACTGTTTATAAGAACATGGTTTCACCAAACGGTTTCAAAACCGTTTGTGGGAGTTGACCAAGGGTTTACCGTTTGAGAATCCTGTTCCTAATTATGTTGGTTGATAACCCACCAAATTTGATGGATTAATTCTAAAGGAATCATGAGTTGAAGGCTAATCAATTAGGCAAACCTAATTGGATTAAGTGCTGATTTTCAACTTGATTAATTTGACTTTTTGGGCAAACGGTTGAAAAACCATTTGAAAGAGTTGACCAAGGGTTTACCGTTTGAGAATCCTGTTCCTAATAATGTTGGTTGATATCCCACAAAATTTTATGGATTAATTCCAAAGGAATCATGATTTGAAGGCTAATCAATTAGGCAAACCTAATTGGATTAAGTGCTGATTTTCAACTTGATTAATTTGACTTTTTGGGCAAACGGTTTCAAAACCATTTGAAAGAGTTGACCAAGGGTTGAACGTTTGATAATACTGTTCCTAATCATGTTGGTTGATAACCCACAAAATTTGGTTAATAAATTCCAAAGGAATCATGTGTTGAAGGCTAATCAATTGGGCAAACCCTAATTGAAATTAGTGCTGAAATTCCAATGAGTTGATTTGAGACTTTGGGGTTGATTAGCCCAAACGGTTTCAAGACCGTTTGGGGATCACCCAATATCGTTTTGAGGTCTAGGGTTAAGTATGGTTGCCTATTTGAAGGTCCAAAGTTACCAAGTTACAAAGCAATCAATTGCTGATTTGTTGATCGACTCAATACACCAAACCTTAATGAAATTTCACTAGAATCCAAGGGTTGGATGAGCCAAACGGTCTCAAGACCGTTTGGAGCTCATCCAAATGATCTCAAGACCGTTTGGAGGTCTAGGGGTGAGTATGGTTAAGCAATTGATGATCCAATGATACTAAGTTAAAGTGTAATCAATTGCTGATTTGGTAATCAATCCAATGATCCAAACCTTAATTGATTGACTTGGATTTTGATGATATGATGGGCAAACGGTCTCAAGACCGTTTGGTGGTCATCCAAACGACCTCATGTCCGTTTGGGGTCAGGTCATGTTCAATTTGGATGATGGTTCAATGGTTTCAAAGTAACTAATCTTGCATTGATTATTGTTGAAGGATCATCGATTCCAAACCTTAATTCAAGTGAACCAAACCCTAATTGATGACCAATTTAGGGTCAAATAAGTTTAAGGTTGACCTATTTAACTCAATTGAAGTATGAGGATAGGTCCAATTGATGATTGATTCCATGAATTCAATGATTGAAGGAATCAACATTGGAAACCCTAATCCAATTTGATTGGTTGAGACCATATTTGGTCCATGCGGTTTTGAGGAGGTTTGGAACAAACGGTCTCAAGACCGTTTGAGTCCAAACAGTCTCAAGACCGTTTGGGGCGAAATGGTCTCAAGACCGTTTGGGACCAAACGATCCCAAACCGGTTGAGCCCATGCAGTTTTAAAAGGTGCTTTAGAAAACGGTTTCAAACCATTTGAACTTTGAAAGACCAAGACCATTTGGGGCTCTACTAGTCAAATGTAATTGAGGACTCAATTGGTTAATCCACTTGGACACCTATTGTAGTTGAAGATTGAATTGATCAATTCAATTGGATACCTTATGTAATGGAGGTCCAATGTGATTGAATCTCTTGAGAATAGAGATGATGAATCATCCATTGATCCAATGATGATTAGTAATGATAATCAATGAAGGTACAAAGGTTGAAACCCTAATAGTACCAAAGTGATTAGTGCCAATTAAGGGATGAACCCTAATTGCTTATAGGATCAATGACTTGGTACACTATGTTAATCATAGTTGTATGTACTTGATTGAGGGGTTGATATGACCTAATCAAGTTAAGAAGATGATAGCATGAATTCATACATGAATATGATTCATGTGGTGATTAAGGGTATGATTCTTAAGTAGAGAGATCATGAAACCCTGATCATGAACATAAACCCTAATTGATAGGGCTTTTGAGTCCTAACCCTAGTTGAGGGTGATTCCATGTGAAACCCTAGTTGAGGGTGATTTCATGTGAAACCCTAGTTGAAGGTGATTCCATGAGAAACCTTGACTATGTATTAACATCACATGATGTTCTAATGTTATGTTGTGATAAGAGGCCCTAAGAAGGGTGAAGGTATGTGAGACTCTAATGTGGAGTCATAATACATAAAGCCCTAATCCTGGGCAATGTGACAATGAATCATAATCCTAATTTTAATGAGGGTATAAGGAAACCCTAATGATGAGATAGAAGGAATGACCTTATAAAGGTGAAATATTTCATGTGGTTGATTATATGCAACCTAATTGTAAGCAATGTATTTAGCATTAGACAAGTCCATATCATTAAAGATAGTTGGACAATTCTAATGTGTGGCCTATGCATTATATGCTATAGGTGAGTGTTTAGTGATGAAATGTATTAAGAGGGGAAATACCTTAATACACGATAAGTTGGTTAACTCAAGAGAGTCTGAAATGATGAGAAAGTGATACATCAAGATATGATAGTTATCACATTCATCACTTTAGGGTTTATATACCTTGATACACTCCAAATCCAATATAATTGGGTAAGAAACATATGAAGTGTGTTATGCAACTATTACAATAAAATGTAATGAGTTGTTGCACTTTGATGAGTGTTAATCAATGTACCTTGAGAATGGGTTAAACCCATATAATGAGTATGATATAGTCATACCATGATGAGGATGAGAAATGAACTCATACCTTGAAATGATAATCATTAATGCTATATGATGAGAGTAATGATCTTGAATAATCATATATGATACCTTGAATGCCTCAGAGGTATGGAATGATGAATTGAGGGTTGGATAGATTATATAATCATGAAACCCTAATTAATGAGAAATGGGAAACCCTAACCCTAATTTGGGTAAAGGGAATGATAAGCCTGCTTGATAGTAAACCCTAATTCTTGGTAAAGGAATAATGGTGTTACTATTGTATCACACGATGTGATGAATATCTTGTATGACTGTTATCATGCCTAATAACCATGCATGTATGATGAGATGATGAACATAGCTAGATTTGAGTTGTGATATTTATATAATAAATGTTGATTGGCCTTTTGTGCCTTGATGTTGTTGTTGCTTAATAAAAGTAGCAATGTGCATGGACTTTTATGAGTCACATGAGTAAGTTGTTACCTAGAAAGAGGTGACATGATATTTCATGGCCTTGTGAGCTAGGTGTGATGCTTGTGTAACAAGTATCATGAATGTCTTGGTCAGATGACCTGAAGGTGATAGTTACCTAATAAATGGTAATGATGCTCAATGATGAGTTAAGGGTTTGAATACCCAGAACCATATGATTATGGTGATGAGAATGTGAAGGAATTAGAATTCCCAGTTTTGAAATGAGGGACTGAGTTCCCAAGGTATTTGAAAGACTGATAAATATCTGATGAAAGTAGTACATGTCTCTTTATAGCATTGTTGTAATAAGTCTTGTTTGAGAACTTGGCTGATGCTAAAAGAATATGAAAATATACTTAATTAATCAAGTGAAATCTATTCATGTAGAGCCCTGACCATAGATCTATCATCGTCAGGAATAGGTGATGGTGACGGGTGCCCGCGGCAAAACCCAAAGCGCATATTTTGAATATGTGGGGGTGAATGGGCGAAACATATCCTTACGTCCGGTGAAGTGATTTGAGGGAAGGTAAACAACAATCCTCTCAATCCTTCATGCTTCTGGGGTGGATGTATCACAAATCCCCCGATGATTGGGATAGATGCTCTACACATCTCCCAATGATATTTTATGTGGGGTCGAGGAGATAAACATCAAATCTCTCGATGGCCGATGAGAGTGTAGTTGACGCTGTAACTCTATAGGGAAGTTCCAATATACCCTGAAAAGCTATTCTGAGCAGTTAACACAGTCCTGCTTGTTGTCCTGCACTGACCAGAATGTGAGAGGTCATGGGAATCCGACTCTTCCATTGACCTATGTATGGTACCGATTTCGACTTCACAGTATGAGCGGTATACCTCGTCTCCTCAGG
This sequence comes from Alisma plantago-aquatica, assembly GCA_963693085.1. Lineage (NCBI taxonomy): Eukaryota > Viridiplantae > Streptophyta > Magnoliopsida > Alismatales > Alismataceae > Alisma > Alisma plantago-aquatica. The sequence goes on from OY856410.1 coordinate 876,772,408, forward strand.
GCATAAGTGTGTTTGTAAAATGAAATCAGCCGTATAACATGTTTGCTTAAGGATTGAATACGGAAATTCATTGGCTGATGTTACATTTTTGTTATATATCTGTAGTTCAGTGATGTTATTCATATCTATTGTATTCATTACAAGTAGATGGATGAACTATGAGTCTACCATGAGTAGATGCAATGTTATCCTTGAAAAAGGAGATTACTTCACTTTGTTCATACAAGTGACTTACCTGATGTTGATTAAATATATAAATCCTTCTGCTCAATTTATTTTAATAAGCTGCTATAACAATGTTTTGGCGGAGAGTTATATCTCCCGCTGGGGCAATTTACAATTGTCTCACCCCCGTGGGATCCAACTTTTTAGGTGGACGCGGACAAAGAAGCAGAATCCCATTGCAGGGAATGGACAATAGCAGTGATAGCAAGGACAGTAGTAATATCTCAGGTGGAGATACTGCCTGTCAAGTTATGTAGTGAGAAAGTCATATGTGTCGTCTCTGTACTTTCAGGTCCTCGAAGTTTTTAGTCGGTGTTTTTGATGAATCAATCTGAGGTTTTGGTTTTATGATGTAGTCTCTGAACAGATATGGTACAGGTTATGTATGTTGAACCAGAATGTAAATATTATACAATGGTTCTTGATGGAAAAGATTTCCTATGTATGGATCTTTTTGCAAAAAGTTTCAATTTTCAGTGATTTTCAGTAATCCGCTACAAATAATTCGCTTCCTCTTAAGTTAATCTTGTTTTCATGAGACGGACGTCACAATTTAGTGGTATCAGAGCTCTAGGTTCGCTGAGTCTATAGAGACATAGGACTAAGGTAGTAGAGTCTGTTCTGGTGTCATCCAGTGTATCTGATAGTATCTTCTGCTCGTATAAGAGAAGAAGAACTTAAAGATGACTGGGTCACATGAGGAGGTTGCTGCTAAGAGTAGCAATGTTGCACCAGGAAAAGGTGCATGGGAGCAGACAAGAGAGAGACAATTGCCTGAGAATCCCCTAGCTGATCCAACTATAATAAGAAAATCCTTCTTTAAGTATTACTGTTGGAGAATTTAGGGCAACAATAATGTATATAGTGGATCAAGCATTGGCAGTGTAACTTAGATTACCAGCCCCAATGATGATGTTTTAGATATCAACAGGATTTGTAATCAACATCAGTAGGTTGAAGCAAAAGGAAATGATTGAACTTTCCTTATTTAGTCCTATGAGGACTTATGTTTTGCCTGGTAAAACATTACAAATGTTTTATGTTGTTCTTACCTCTATAAGAAAAGATGAGGTATAGAAGAGATGCCTGGATAAAATCCAGGGATGTTAAACCTTATGCTTGTGATAATATGAAAATAAGGAATATGATAGAATACAAAGTGCATACGACTTAATCTTAGTATTTATATACCCTGACTAGGTATACAACTATTGATGATAAAGTGAGTATGGAAACTCTTAGATTGTTGTCTTTTTTATTGCTCTGATCAAGCAGTCATTCTGAGACAATCTAATGAGTATCATGAAATTAGAAGTATGGAATAAATAAATGTGTCATATCCTTAGCATAAGAAAGAGAAGTCTGAGATAATATCATATGAGCATGTTGTATGAGGAACTAAAAGTGTACTCCTCATAAGATAAGAATAAGAATAAGGGAGATGAACCCTATTCAATAATGTTGCAAGCATAATAAATATCTTTCCCATAATGAGGAAATGGGAAATGTGATGAGATCATAAAATGATCATAAACATGCTAGATAATAATAAAGAAAGGGATAATGACATGAAATCATCCTTACAAATTCCTATGCTAAAGGCAAGGAACCTAGGATGAGACAAAGAATAAATGGTTCATGAATAGTTGAAAATACATGAATTAGTAAGAGGAATATGAATCCTTGTTTTCTTTCCTTTCATGGACATGGAAATCAAGTGGGTCTTAGGATACTTGATGTGCATAAGATAAATATGTTCATGTGATGGATACTTAGAAAAGTATCAGTTTATCTTGGACTTTGGTTCCAAGATGAGGACATATGTAATAATTAATGTTCCAAAGATGAAAGGAAGAGAAATATGTGATGTGTTCTCAACACATGTGATAGATACCAAGGTGAAAGATTATGGTATCTGAGAGATATCAGATGGTTTAGGTTGACTACCTGGAATGGTCAACTATGAAATCAGTCTGATTATATAAAATAATATGAACATCATATGTTAGGGGTTTATGCTCTGTATAAACATGATATTAATAAAGAATGTATGATGTTTTTCTGCACAAGAAAAGTGTTGTTTGACACAAAGTTGACTCCATAGTCAATGATGAGGGACAGTGGAGCATGTGTCTTGTGTGTTGATTCCATGAGAATCTTGTATGAAAACACTTTTTGTTGATCAAATCTTTATGGTGTCTCCATAATAAGGAGATATTATGTGAAGACTAGATAGTATGATGATTAAATGACATCTGTCTTCCTTTATTTGGATTTCGAGGATGAAATCATTGTTAGGGGTTTATGATTTGTAACATCCCTGACCTGGGTTATACTTTAACCCTAGGTGTTTTGATTAAGAAAGGTGATTAATTGCTTAATCCCATCTTGTGAAAAGTAATTAGGCCTCAAGAGGAACCTATGTTGCAATTCTAGTCCTTTTTGAACATTGTTGAAATCAATGTTTTGTTTGTTTTGGACTAAAATGCAAATTACCCAAGTTGAGGGGTTTATGTGCAAATTGTGCATGATAATATGTTCTCATGTGTTTAATAATCATGAGATTGAATATGATGCAGAGGTATGTCTTATGGAAGCCTGAGTACAAAGAAAGAGCTGATAAAGCAATGTATGTGCATTAAAACCTAGTTTTGGTGTAATGTGCAATTTACCCAAAACCTAGGGTTCAATATGCAAATTACCACTTCAATAAGGTCCCTAATGTTTCTTGGAATCATGTAGAGCATAGAAAATGAGAGGGGCGCCTCATTTGAATTAAGTTGGAGGAGAGAGAATCTTGATATTAAAATAATCAAGATTTAATCCTAATTGAAACCCTAATTCAATTTAGGGCAAAAATAAATGTATTAATTAAAGGGCCTTCAACCAAAATTATAATGGTTGGATTCATATGTGCTTGGACATCCTTGAGCCTTGCAAGGACCACGAAAATATCCAAGGGAGTGGATAACTCAATCACAATTTTATAAGAAAAAGAAATATCCACTCACATATGGATATTAATATAATATGATTTAAGGTGCTTGATTTACTTTTCTTTAAATCATGTATAATTGAGAGCAATTGGAGGCAAACAATATAGCCTCGTCCCTAAGGAATATTAAGGGGAAGAGGCGGCCACATTTTTGGGATTAATTGGATTTTTGTAAAGTACATTCTCTCTCATTGAATTTTTATAAAAAGACCTTTTACAAGCCAAATGAAAGGCTTTTACGACCCCACTTCTTCTCCTTGCTTGGGAAACGACCAAGGGAGCTTTGGAGGGTCAGGAGGACGACCCCCAACCTGTTGGTAAGCTTCTTGATCCATTTCACCTTGATTCCATGGTGGAAATCGAAAAAAAATTATGGATTTCTTCCTATTTCGATCTCCTCTTCAATTCTAACCATTCCTTTTCACTCAAACCTTGAGGACGAGCCTTGGAATGGTGAAAGGAGTTGCATCCACCATTTTTTCCGTGGACATGGAGCTTTGGAGCTCAATTGGAGGCAGGTTTATAACTTGAAACCCTAACTTAGCTATTGCATTCAATTCCATGTCAAATAATTATCATTTCTACATTTACAACAATTGATTCGGTTGATTGATGCAATCTCCATGGAAATCACAGAAGGTTTTGTGGGTTTAGAGCTTGATGATGATGAAATCATCATAAGAAATCACCTCACCAAATATCAAAGCCAAACGGTTTCATTGATTTGCTCAAACGGTTTCCCAAACCGTTTGGGAGCAAACAGTTTCAAACCGTTTAGAAGCAAACGATTTCACCAAACGGTTTCAAACCATTTGGGGGAGTTGACCAAGGGTTGACCGTTTGCGAATCCTGTTCCTAATTATGTTTTTTGATAACCCACCAAATTTGATGGATTATTTCCAAAGTAATCATGAGTTGAAGGCTAATCAATTAGGTAAACCTAATTGGATTAAGTGCTGATTTTCAACTTGATTAATTTGACTTTTTGGGAAAACGGTTTCAAAACCGTTTGAAAGAGTTGACCAAGGGTTTACCGTTTGATAATCCTGTTCCTAATTATGTTGGTTGATAACCCACCAAATTTTATGGATTATTTCCAAAGGAATCATGAGTTGAAGGCTAATCAATTAGGCAAACCTAATTGGATTAAGTGCTGATTTTCAACTTGATTAATTTGACTTTTTGGGAAAACGGTTTCAAAACCGTTTAAAAGAGTTGTCAAAGGGTTGAATGTTTGATAATCCTGTTACTAATCATGTTGGTTGATAACCCACCAAATTTTGTTAATTAATTCCAAAGGAATCATGATTTGAAGGCTAATACATTGGGCAAACCCTAATTGAAATTAGTGCTGAAATTCCAATGAGTTGATTTGAGACTTTGGGGTTGATTAGCCCAAACGGTTTCAAAACCGTTTGGGGATCACCCAAACGGTTTCAATACCGTTTGGGGATCACCCAAGACCGTTTGGAGGTCTAGGGTTAAGTATGGTTGTCTATTTGAAGGTCCAAAGTTACCAAGTTACAAAGCAATCAATTGCTGATTTGTTGATCGACTCAATAGACCAAACCTTGATGAAATTTCACTAGAATCCAAAGGTTGGATGAGCCAAATGGTCTCAAGACCGGTTGGAGCTCATCCAAACGGTCTCAAGACCGTTTGGTGGTCACCCAAGACCGTTTGGAGGTCCAGGGGTGAGTATGGTTAAGCAATTGATGATCTAATGATACTAAGTTAAAGTGTAATCAATTGCTGATTTGGTAATCAATCCAATGATCCAAACCTTAATTGGATGACTTGGATTTTTATGATATGATGGGAAAACGGTCTCAAGACCGTTTGGTGGTCATCCAAACGACCTCATGTCCGTTTGGGGTCAGGTCATGTTCAATTTGGATGATGGTTCAATGGTTTCAAAGTAACTAATCTTGCATTGATTATTGTTGAAGGATCATCGATTCCAAACCTTAATTCAAGTGAATCAAACCCTAATTGATGACCAATTGAGGGTCGATTGAGGGTCAAATCAGTTGAAGGTTGACCTATTTAACTCAATTGAAGTATGAGGATAGGTCCAATTGATGATTGGTTCCATGAATTCAATGATTGAAGAAATCAACATTGGAAAACCCTAATCCAATTTGATTGGTTGAGACCATATTTGGTCCATGCAGTTTTGAGGAGGTTTGAACCAAAAGGTCTTAAGACCGTTTGAGTCCAAATGGTCTCAAGACCGTTTGGGACCAAATGATCCCAAACCGGTTGAGCCCATGTGGTTTCAAAAGGTGCTTTAGGAAACAGTTTCAAACCGTTTGAACTTTGAAAGACCAAGACCGTTTGGGGCTCAAGTAGTCAAATGTAATTGAGGACTCAATTGGTTAATCCACTTGGACACCTATTGTAGTTGAAGATTGAACTGATCAATTCAATTGGATACCTTATGTAATGGAGGTCCAATGTGATTGAATCTCTTGAGAATAGAGATGATGAATCATCCATTGATCCAATGATGATTAGTAATGATAATAAATGAAGGTACAAAGGTTGAAACCCTAATAGTACCAAAGTGATTAGTGCCAATTAAGGGATGAACCCTAATTGCTTATAGGATCAATGACTTGGTACACTATGTTAATCATAGTTGTATGTACTTGATTGAGGGGTTGATATGACCTAATCAAGTTAAGAAGATGATAGCATGAATTCATACATGAATATGATTCATGTGGTGATTAAGGGTATGATTCTTAAGTAGAGAGATCATGAAACCCTAATCATGAACATAAACCCTAATTGATAGGGCTTTTGAGTTCTAACCCTAGTTGAGGGTGATTCCATGTGAAACCCTAGTTGAGGGTGATTCCATGTGAAACCCTAGTTGAAGGTGATTCCATGAGAAATCTTGACTATGTATTAACATCACATGATGTTCTAATGTTATGTTGTGATAAGAGGCCCTAAGAAGGGTGAAGGTATGTGAGACTCTAATGTGGAGTCATAATACATAAAGCCCTAATCCTGGGCAATGTGACAATGAATCATAATCCTAATTTTAATGAGGGTATAAGGAAACCCTAATGATGAGATAGAAGGAATGACCTTATAAAGGTGAAATATTTCATGTGGTTGATTATTTGCAACCTAATTGTAAGCAATGTCTTTAGCATTAGACAAGTCCATATCATTAAAGATAGTTGGACAATTCTAATGTGTGGCCTATGCATTATGTGCTATAGGTGAAGGTTTAGTGATGAAGTGTATTAAGAGGGGAAATACCTTAATACAAGATAAGTTGGTTAACTCAAGAGAGTCTGAAATGATGAGAAAGTGATACATCAAGATATGATAGTTATCACATTCATCACTTTAGGGTTTATGTACCTTGATACACTCCAAATCCAATATAATTGGGTAAGAAACATATGAAGTGTGTTATGAAACTATTACAATGAAATGTAATGAGTTGTTGCACTTTGATGAGTGTTAATCAATGTACCTTGAGAATGGGTTAAACCCATATGATGAGTATGGTATAGTCATACCATGATGAGGATGAGAAATGAACTCATACCTTGAAATGATATTCATTAATGCTATATGATGAGAGTAATGATCTTGAATAATTATATATGATACCTTGAATGCCTCAGAGGTATGGAATGATGAATTGAGGGTTGGATAGATTATATAATCATGAAACCCTAATTAATGAGAAATGGGAAACCCTAACCCTAATTTGGGTAAAGGGAATGATAAGCCTGTATGATAATAAACCATAATTCCTGGTAAAGGAATAATTGTTATGACCCACTCCATGATTAACTAATAAATACCTCGAATTACGTAAAACACCTCAATTAGTGTTGAGTATCAAATTAAACATCATAGATAATCAAGATAAGCTAAGATGTGAATTAATAGCTGAGATTGAATCATCTAAGGCAAGTAATGATGACAATGTTGATTATTTAGTACATTAAGTTGAATCAAGTAATCACAGTTGTAATTAGAGCTTTGATCCAGTGAAATAGTCCATTTAGCATGTTTTGTACTTTGAGGTTATAGAGAATCTTGTGCTTGAGAGTTTGCAAGAAGAATCGTCCAAATCGGACCTACAAGGCAAAAGTTATGATGCTTTTGATTTTCTTGGGCTGATATTGCAATTTCTCCAACTTTACCCTTTATATTTCCCTTTCCTTTATTTCACTTCTCGCTTATCTGCTTTCTCCCACACGCGATGAATGGAACAGGACCCTGCGCAGCGATGCCCAGGTCCAGGTCGACCGACCTGCGATTGAGGTTGAGGGGGGCGACCGATTTAGGTTCCTATACCTCCGTTTAGCTGCGCCCAACCCTCCTTGCCGTCTTCTTCTTCTTCCTTTCCTCTATCTCGGCCCAGTGGCAGTGCCAGACCAGCGAGGGTGCTGGCCGCCCAAGCTGCAGGAGTAGAAGCTGGTCGACCGACCAAAGAAAGGGGGAAAGGGGCGGGCATCCTTGGTTCATTAGCTTCGGCCAGCAACGTTGTCACCTTCCCTTTCCTTCCTCCACCATTTATCTTCCTCTACCTTGCCCTAGCGGCGCCTCCAACCAGCAGCTCGCCCTAGCCATGGGCGGCCGGCCTGCAACTAGCAGCTATGCGGGCAGCAGCTAGGCGCCCCTTGGGAGCAGCTAGTAGCAAGGCGAAGGTGCCTTTGACCTCGGCCTGGAGGTCCCAACTGGAATCCGCAGCCATAGCTACGTCTAGCGCCAAGAACGGACACCATCCTCAACCTGTGCGTGAAGGAGCTGCTGTTTGCAGCAGCATGACCGACTAGGAACAACCTGGGCGTAAGAGGCATTAAGGATAGGTAATTCTGACTTCGACTTAAGGTCCAAATCATGAATTCGTAGCCTTAGCTAGACCTAGATGTTGTTTGAATCAATTTTAGATTCGTGTATGATGCTACTGTTATATTGCAGGATCAGTGTTTTGATCGGCCGAATTAGGTATGATTCGGCCGAGTTTCAATTATAGGAATTCAAACAGGGATTCGATCGGCCGAGATTGCAGGCTGATCGGCCGAGTTGTCAGCCGATCGACCGAGTTGCCTAGAGTGGATCAACCGAGTTTCCGGCCAATCGGCCGAATTCCCAGATTGGTCGGCCAAGTTCCAGAACAGTGAGTAGTAGTTCATTTAGTAATCATTATTTAACTCATTTTAGATGTTTAATTACTTCTGTATCAATTGATATAACTTCTAAACAGTGTGGTATATACAATAGAATATGTTAGATTCATTGGAATTGAATTACGTGATATGCTTAATGAAAGTGATGAAATTTCCTGTATTATAGTTGTAAGATATTTACTGATTTCAAAATAGATGTTTGGCATCGAAACTGGATAAATGATACTGAATCATGTTTAAGGATGATAAAGGATATATATTTGCTTCATGTATTATTCAGATTGTGCAATATGCATGAAATGTGTTATTCCTGTTTAAATGTTTATTTGTTAATCAGTTAATAGACCTAGGTGCCCTAACACCGTAGAACCCCTAAAAGAAGGTCTGTTTCTTAGGGGTGAAACTCGTGTTGCAACATCATCCGTGCTTGTGTCACGGACAAACGAGGAAAGAGAGGCAGTGTCCAACAACAATTGTGCTTGTGTCACGATGGCACTGGGAAAAAAAAAAGAAAACTTGGTTATCTAACACCATTCATGCTTGTGTCACGAAGGTAACCCTGTGAGACCCTCCGCCGGTGTACTCAGGTTAAAGGAGGAGTCTGGAGCACACGTGGTTGTGCATTGAGGCCGTAGAGCCTATGTTTCTGGCCGGAGAGCCAGGGGTCATGTAGCAGAGCAGGGCTGGCGTCAGACTTAGCATTTCCCGGGTGTGTCGCTAAGTCTTGTACGGTGGGATCGTAGCATGAACTTGCTGCGGATCTTTATATGCAGAGTACACTGCATATGATTAGGGCATAATAAAATAAATATGAAATCATATAGGATCACAGTAAATTTAAAGTATTCGAACTTGTGTGCTATTTCTTTATATCTGATTATCTGTTCAAATTATGTGCTACTGCATGGAAATGTGATTATATTCTGCAAATCTGTTATGTTAATAGAACTGCCTTGCCTAGTTCTGCATTTATGTTTAATTTCAATTTATAAACCTGATGAGTTGTTTAGTGATAGCTAAGTGAAATGCTATTCACTGAGCGAGTAGGCTCATACCTCTACTCAAAACATTTTCAGGTTATTATCAGCAGCAGGAAATCTGAAGGATCCTTTCATCCTAACGCCTAGTTGATAGAAGGTTTGTAGTTAGTCTAGTTAGAGGTCTCTTAGTCCATTCCCCTCGATCTTCGGGACAAGGTGTGAGTGAGAGAGAGAATGTGTACACAGATGTAAATTAATATTATGCTTCCTTTATGTTAATCAATGTATTATGCTGTAGACTTTGCTTGTATCTTTAATCAGTTAAATAGAAAAGTTCCTGCAGTTTGCTCAGTTTTCTGTTTACAGTTTAAACATGGTTATCATTTAAATGTTTTTAATCGTTTTAAAAAGTGACGAGTGGTTGGTTATGTGTTAATCCCACCTGTCGTGCCCTAATTTCGTGGTTTGTGGTTAAAGTGAGATTGGGGCGCGACAGTTTTTGGTATCAGAGCTTTGGTTTGAGTACATAGTTACTCAAGGTCAGGGGACGATAAGAGACCAATAGGATTAAGGTTTAGGAGTCTTTCTTCTATCTGTAATTTTCTAACAGGAAGTGTTCTGTTATATTATTGCAGATAGAAGGAAGAGGATGTGGTCACGAGAATCAAGCAATGAGTTTAAGATGAGTCGTTAAGAATTATTAGGGTCAAAAGATAAGGCTATGAGTAAGGCGAATAATGAATGATGTGTTTTAGCTCTGGAAGGTCTGAGTGTTTAGATACCCTGGCCAGGTGTCTGAATACTTAGATTGACCAGTATCAAGCTACTCTGTCTGTTCTTCTCTGGATGCCCTGGCCAGGTATGCAGAGGAAGGATAGGCTAGAGAGAAAACCCTAGAAATCTTAGGGTTAAGAAATCAGAAATTAATGTAGGAGTAAGAGATTAAACAAAGGATGTGATATAACTCCTACTTTATATTGCTTATTTGATTAAAGATCATTAGAAACACTCTTATATGCATGAAATTAGACTTTCAGTTTGTACAATAAGTATGATTCTTTTATATTGTTGTGACATGAAGAGAATTGTTTAATGTTTGTTTTCTCTGTATTAAAGTAGACCCGAAATCATGTATAAATGAGTTGCCCTAAGTGGATATTCTTTCCGCATATTTAAGGTTAATAGGGGTTGATTAATCTCGAGTAGCTCTTGGCTTCAGGACTACAGGTTCGGCCTGGTCTGGCTGGCAGGATGCATTACTGAGATCTAATGACTCCTATTAACAGTAAAATAAGAATAGACTCTGGATGATTTAGACCCGTAATATAGTGAGAATATATATACATTAGGATGTTGTAACTACGATAAGAAGTTTAAATGTTCTTTGTTTTTGAGAATTAGGGTTTGAGAAGCATAGACCCTAATCGGCCCAAAATAGGGTTTTGATGATACATAAATACAAATTTGATAAGTAAAGTGTATCAGTAAATGATTTTTAGTATTTTATGTGTAACTCTGATTTGGCTAAAATTGGGATATGAGTTGGATATATATAATGTGAGCAACATTTGGAAAATATCAAAATTTTTGAAGAATATTCTAACCTGTTAATCGGCCGAGTTTCAAACTCGACCGATCACATTTCCAGATTTATATAGCAGTGTGGTAATTGAATTTTATCTTTTTATTGGTATATCTAATTGATGTCAAATTTTAACTGTGCCTGAAAAATACAAGTTTAGACACTCTATTAAATTGGCGTAATTTTTGGATGACTTTTGACCTCTACAGTAAGGGTGTCGGCCGAGTTTGTAACTCAGCCGAACCTGCTGCAGACTGCAATATAGCAGTGCACTGTTCGATTTTTAATTAATTATTGGTAACTTGAAATGATCTGCAATTTTTACTGGAGGTCTGAAACTTCATTATGAATAAAATATAAAATTTCCAGAATTTTTGGAGCTTCTGTTAGCCATTTAATAAACGAATTACAGAAACTATTGTGAAAACTGAATTTTCAGCTAATGTAATTAAAGTTGAGTGTTGGGTTAATATGCTATTGACCCAAGCAACTCAAATTGATCTATATGATCGATCACTCATACACACAATAATGATATGTTACCGATATAGACCAAAACCCTAGAATGATTAAAGTTGTAGTAGTTTAAGGGATTTCATCAGTGATTAAACCTTGAATACTAGTGTCTTTGTAAAATAAGATCTTGAGATATGTTCTATGAAAAGCAAACTGGCTTTGATAGTGATCTAGGGTTTTGAAGTAGATAATCTGATCAGTACATGAACAACACGAAATGACTTAGAGAAAAGAGTAAAACATAAACCTAAAATGTAATTATAAGAAAGTAGCATAGAAAGCAGAGTATTACCCGATATATGATATGAAGATAGCTGATGAAGTTCATGTTTTTAAGACATGGCGTCACTATCTTTATAATGTGACAATAGATTATCACCCTGGTAAGGAGAATGTAGTGAATAATGCTTTCAGCAGAAAGTCAAGTTCAACAACTAATGCATTCTCTATGACAGGTTTCAATAGAGACCTGTTAGTAGAAATGTGGGAGTTGGACTTGGACTTAGGGGTAATAGCACAGAGTGGTTTGATTGTACAAGATGTAAGTTAAGCCTACATCTTATGATCAGATCAAGGAACTACTATGGGGTGATAGTGAGTTAAACCAGACCATGCATGACATGTTGTGTGTACCTCGAGATAGAGTAAAATTCTTTTAAGGGGAAAAGGCTGAAAGAAAAGATTCTTATGGAAGTGTATGTATTGATGTATGCTATGCTTTCAGGAAACACTAAGATGTATATGAATCTCAAGTAGTTGAAATGGATGGTCAGATATGCAGAAGGATGTAGCTAAGTATGTGGTTAAAAGTAGTGTATACCAGTAGGTCAAGGCTGAACCCTAGAAATCTATAGCTACCTTGTAATCTTTTTCTATGCCTGAATGGGAGTGGGAATTTATCACAATGGATTTTGTGGTAAGATTACCCAGGACACCTAGAGGTTGTGACTCGATATGAATAATTGTGGATAGACTAATTTAGGCTGTTCACTTTCTTCATATTAAGTCGACCTTTGATGTCTCGAGACTTGACTAAGGTATACATTGATGAAATAATTAGGTTGCTTGGTAATCCAGTTTCAATCATATCATATTGAGTTTAGAAATATAGAACTGATAATGGTACGGTTTGAGTATGAACCCAGAAAACACAGATTTGGTAAATCATCAGGTGCATGATTTCAAGAAAGTACGATAACATTAAAATATGCAAATAAATCTAGTTGCATGCTTCCTATTATGTTAATGTGTGTGACCTGACATTTTACATGAATTGGCACATTTCTCTAAGATATTATCAGAAATTCTCAAGTACCATTAAATATTTGTGTTATGATACGAAAATAACTCTTAATTGAGTTATGTGATGCATAAACCAGGAATTTGGTTAATATGCACGTTCTTTGAGAAATTTCAGATAATCGATAAATATTACAGATGGTTTCTTATAAGTGGAGTAAATTACTCTTGTTGGTGTAATAAAATGTTCAATTACATGAAATTCAGTATGTATGTGCCAAAATTGATTTGAGTTTGGAATATTTATGAATTTTTAATCTGTCTACATGCATGATATAAACATTACTCAGTAATTACAATGATTTGAAATATACTGCTCTGCCAGTTCCGGAATAATACTGTATTGTGATTTGAATTGCAATCAAACAGATGAGATAATGGAAACCCTAAGAATAGGGTGTTGCCATGTGATTAGTGAATGAGATAACCCTAAGAGTAGGGTGTTGGCATGTGATGAATGAATAAGGAAAATGAAACCCTAAGGATAGGGTGTACGATGAATCAAGTATTTTGATATCAATTCTCAGTATGATATGTAGTGATGTTTAACAGTTAAATTGCATGATTTAATTTTAGTACCAAATAGAAAAGCATTCTGTTTATTTAAGAATTTTAGTTTGTTTGTATGAATAGTATAATAATTTCTTGGTAATTACCATAAAGTGAGATACTGCTATAACAGTTCTGGAAAGACAATGTTTTGTGGGTCGATCTGGAATCAGATCAGATGTGTCCTAGGTTAAGGGACCTATACAGATGGTTGATCGGAGGATCAAGAAACTCACGAATTGTGAGATACCATTACTGATAGTTTAGTGGAGGAATCTTAACCTAAGAGGGAGCTACATAGGAATACGAGTCAGAAATGAGTAACACGTTTCCTTTCTCTTTTAGGAATTTCGGGACGAAATTCTTTTAAGGGGAAAAGGTTGTTATGACCCACTCCATGATTAACTAATAAATACCTCGAATTACGTAAAACACCTCAATTAGTGTTGAGTATCAAATTAAACATCATAGATAATCAAGATAAGCTAAGATGTGAATTAATAGCTGAGATTGAATCATCTAAGGCAAGTAATGATGACAATGTTGATTATTTAGTACATTAAGTTGAATCAAGTAATCACAGTTGTAATTAGAGCTTTGATCCAGTGAAATAGTCCATTTAGCATTTTTTGTACTTTGAGGTTATAGAGAATCTTGTGCTTGAGAGTTTACGAGAAGAATCGTCCAAATCGGACCTACGAGGCAAACGTTATGATGCTTTTGATTTTCTTGGGCTGATATTGCAATTTCTCCAACTTTACCCTTTATATTTCCCTTTCCTTTATTTCACTTCTCGCTTATCTGCTTTCTCCCTCACGCGATGAATGGAACATGACCCTGCGCAGTGGCGCCCAGGTCCAGGTCGACCGACCTGCGATTGAGGTTGAGGGGGGCGGCCGATTTAGGTTCCTATACCTCCGTTTAGCTGCGCCCAACCCTCCTTGCCATCTTCTTCTTCTTCCTTTCCTCTATCTCGGCCCAGTGGCAGTGCCAGACTAGCGAGGGTGCTGGCCGCCCAAGCTGCAGGAGCAGCAGCTGGTCGACCGACCAAAGAAAGGGGGAAAGGGGCGGGCATCCTTGGTTCTTTAGCTTCGGCCAGCAACGTTGTCACCTTCCCTTTCCTTCCTTCACCATTTCTCTTCCTCTACCTTGCCCTAGCGGCGCCTCCAACCAGCAGCTCGCCCTAGCCATGGGCGGCCGGCTTGCAACTAGCAGCTATGCGGGCAGCAGCTAGGCGCCCCTTGGGAGCAGCTAGTAGCAAGGCGAAGGTGCCTTTGACCTCGGCCTGGAGGTCCCAACTGGAATCCGCAGCCATAGCTACGTCTAGCGCCAAGAACGGACACCATCCTCAACCTGTGCGTGAAGGAGCTGCTGTTTGCAGCAGCATGACCGACTAGGAACAACCTGGGCGTAAGAGGCATTAAGGATAGGTAATTCTGACTTCGACTTAAGGTCCAAATCATGAATTCGTAGCCTTAGCTAGACCTAGATGTTGTTTGAATCAATTTTAGATTCGTGTATGATGCTACTGTTATATTGCAGGATCAGTGTTTTGATCGGCCGAATTAGGTATGATTCGGCCGAGTTTCAATTATAGGAATTCAAACAGGGATTCGATCGGCCGAGATTGCAGGCTGATCGGCCGAGTTGTCAGCCGATCGGCCGAGTTGCCTAGAGTGGATCGGCCGAGTTTCCGGCCAATCGGCCGAATTCCCAGATTGGTCGGCCGAGTTCCAGAACAGTGAGTAGTAGTTCATTTAGTAATCATTATTTAACTCATTTTAGATGTTTAATTACTTCTGTATCAATTGATATAACTTCTAAATAGTGTGGTATATACAATAGAATATGTTAGATTCATTGGAATTGAATTACGTGATATGCTGAATGAAAGTGATGAAATTTCCTGTATTATAGTTGCAAGATATTTACTGATTTCAAAATAGATGTTTGGCATCGAAACTGGATAAATGATACTGAATCATGTTTAAGGATGATAAAGGATATATATTTGCTTCATGTATTATTCAGATTGTGCAATATGCATGAAATGTGTTATTCTTGTTTAAATGTTTATTTGTTAATCAGTTAATAGACCTAGGTGCCCTAACACCGTAGAACCCCTAAAAGAAGGTCTATTTCTTAGGGGTGAAACTCGTGTTGCAACATCATCCGTGCTTGTGTCATGGACAAACGAGGAAAGAGAGGCAGTGTCCAACAACAATCGTGCTTGTGTCATGATGGCACTGGGAAAAAAAAGAAAACTTGGTTATCTAACACCATTCGTGCTTGTGTCACGAAGGTAACCCTGTGAGACCCTCCGCCGGTGTACTCAGGTTAAAGGAGGAGTCTGGAGCACACGTGGTTGTGCATTGAGGCCGTAGAGCCTATGTTTCTGGCCGGAGAGCCAGGGGTCCTGTAGCAGAGCAGGGTTGGCGTCAGACTTAGCATTTCCCGAGTGTGTCGCTAAGTCTTGTACGGTGGGATCGTAGCATGAACTTGCTGCGGATCTTTATATGCAGAGTACACTGCATATGATTAGGGCATAATAAAATAAATATGAAATCATATAGGATCACAGTAAATTTAAAGTATTCGAACTTGTGTGCTATTTCTTTATATCTGATTATCTGTTCAAATTATGTGCTACTGCATGGAAATGTGATTATATTCTGCAAATCTGTTATATTAATAGAACTGCCTTGCCTAGTTCTGCATTTATGTTTAATTTAAATGTATAAACCTGATGAGTTGTTTAGTGATAGCTAAGTGAAATGCTTTTCACTGAGCGAGTAGGCTCATACCTCTACTCAAAACATTTTCAGGTTATTATCAGCAGCAGGAAATCTTAAGGATCCTTTCATCCTAACGCCTAGTTGATAGAAGGTTTGTAGTTAGTCTAGTTAGAGGTCTCTTAGTCCATTCCCCTCGATCTTCGGGACAAGGTGTGAGTGAGAGAGAGAATGTGTACACAGATGTAAATTAATGTTATGCTTCCTTTATGTTAATCAATGTATTATGCTGTAGACTTTGCTTGTATCTTTAATCAGTTAAATAGAAAAGTTCCTGCAGTTTGCTCAGTTTTCTGTTTACAGTTTAAACATGGTTATCATTTAAATGTTTTTAATCGTTTTAAAAAGTGACGAGTGGTTGGTTATGTGTTAATCCCACCTGTCGTGCCCTAATTTCGTGGTTTGTGGTTAAAGTGAGATTGGGGCGCGACAATAATGGTGTTACTATTGTATCACATGATGTGATGAATATCTTGTATGACTGTTATCATGCCTAATAACCATGCATGTATGATGAGATGATGAACATAGCTAGATTTGAGCTGTGACATTTATATAATAAATGTTGATTGGCCTTTTGTGCCTTGATGTTGTTGTTGCTTAATAAAAGTAGCAATGTGCATGGACTTTTATGAGTCACATGAGTAAGTTGTTACCTAGAAAGAGGTGACATGATATTTCATGGCCTTGTGAGCTAGGTGTGATGCTTGTGTAACAAGTATCATGAATGCCTTGGTCAGATGACCTGAAGGTGATAGTTACCTAATAAATGGTAATGATGCTCAATGATGAGTTAAGGGTTTGAATACCCAGAACCATATGATTATGGTGATGAGAATGTGAAGGAATTAGAATTCCCAGTTTTGAAATGAGGGACTGAGTTCCCAAGGTCTTTGAAAGACTGATAAATATCTGATGAAAGTAGTACATGTCTCTTTATAGCATTGTTGTAATAAGTCTTGTTTGAGAACTTGGCTGATGCTAAAAGAATATGAAAATGTACTTAATTAATCAAGTGAAATCTATTCATGTAGAGCCCTGACCATAGATCCATCATCGTCAGGAATAGGTGATGGTGAAACAGGTGCCCGCGGTAAAACCCGGAGCGCATATTTTGAATATGTAGGGGTGAATGGGCGAAACATATCCTTACGTCCGGTGAAGTGATTTGAGGGAAGGTAAACAACAAGCCTCTCAATCCTTCATGCTTCCGGGGTGGATGTATCACAAATCCCCCGATGATTGGGTTAGATGTTGTACACATCTCCCAATGATATTTTATGTCGGGTCGAGGAGATAAACATCAAATCTCTCGATGGCCGATGAGAGTGCAGTTGACGCTGTAACTCTATAGCGAAGTTCCTGTATACCCTGGAAAGCTATTCTAAGCAGTTAGCACAGTCCTGCTTGTTGTCCTGCACTGACCAGGATGTGAGAGGTCATGGGAATCCAGCTCTTCCATTGACCTATGTATGGTACTGATTTCGACTTCGCAGTGGTCGGTTGGAGTATGAGCGGTATACCTCATCCCCTCAGGGTATAAGTGTGTTTGTAAAATGAAATCAGTCGTATAGCATGTTTGCTTAAGGATTGAATACGGAAATTCATTGGTTGATGTTACATTTTTGTTATATATTTGTAGTTCAGTGATGTTATTCATATCTTTTGTATTCATTACAAGTAGATGGATGAACTATGAGTCTACCATGAGTAGATGCAATGTTATCCTTGAAAAAGGAGATTACTTCACTTTGTTCATACAAGTGACTTACCTGATGTTGATTAAATATATAAATCCTTATGCTCAATTTATTTTAATAAGCTGTTATAACAATGTTTTGGCGGAGAGTTATATCTCCCGCTGGGGCAATTTACAATTGTCTCAACCCCGTGGGATCCAACTTTTTAGGTGGATGCGGACAAAGAAGCAGAAACGCATTGCAAGGAATGGATAGTAGTAGTGACAGCAAGGACAGTAGTAATATCTCAGGTGGAGATACTGCCTGTCAAGTTATGTAGTTAGAAAGTCCTATGTGTCGTCTCTGTACTCTCAGGTCCTCGGAGTTTTTAGTTGGTGTTATTGATGAATCAATATGAGGTTTTGATTTTATGATGTAGTCTCTGAACAGAGATGGTACAAGTTATGTACATTGAATCGGAATGTAAATATTATACAATGGTTCTTGATGGAAAAGATTTCCTATGTATGGATCTCTTTGCAAAAAGTTTTAATTTTCAGTGATTTTCAGTAATCCGTTGCAAATAATTCACTTCCGCTTAAGTTAATCTTGTTTTCGTGAGACGGACATCACAGCTAAAGCCTGATAGAGAATGGAACATAACGAAACTCCCAAAATATATGAAATTGGGCCAACCCCCATAAAGTTGAAACCCAAGTATGGGGCACATAACCTCCATCCCAAAAGCATAAAGGGGACATAACCCCAAAACCAATGCAATTACACTACTCTAGTTCTACTGAATCACATAGCATGTTTACTGTAGAGGCAAGTAGAAAAGTATAGTCAGAAGATGATACAAAGGTTTCCATCACACAATGGACAACACAAACATATAAACATCCACATCATAGTGGGCATATATCAACAAGTAAGAATCCACATCACAGTGGGCATATAATATCAAAAGTCCAAATTGCACCAAGGCAATAAGATAAGATTCCAAGAGAATATCTATGATCACAGGATCAATAACAAATAAAAGGTAGTTCAAATGAACCATGATATCAAAAGATATGAACAATGTGTATAGGCTATTGTCCATAGGACCAAGAGAATAATAAAGATAGGTTATTTCTCAAAAAGGAATAATCGAGGATGCAAACATACCTCAACATCATATTCAAACGATCTAAAGACACTTCTAGGTCCAAGCCTAGGCTACCAAAGAACCTATTATGCATATATGTAGAATTAGGGTTAGGTTTCCATTTATTATTCCAAACCTTAAAAACACCCTTTTAATTATTATGTAATTTAGGTCATGAAAACCATGCCTTATTTAGTATATGTCATTAGGAGTCTAAAATATATTTTATTGTATTTTTCTAACTTATAGATAATTAGTTATGATTTTTACAAGTTATTTCATTATTAATTAGATCCATTAAAAACACATGTTATTAAACATTAGATTTAGCCATCAAAACTTATACCATTAG
Source organism: Alisma plantago-aquatica (assembly GCA_963693085.1). Classification (NCBI taxonomy): domain Eukaryota; kingdom Viridiplantae; phylum Streptophyta; class Magnoliopsida; order Alismatales; family Alismataceae; genus Alisma; species Alisma plantago-aquatica. The sequence continues at coordinate 876,791,695 of OY856410.1, forward strand.
AAAGACCTTCTTTTTCTGAATCCAATGAGTATTTATTTGTAATTTTCCGATCAATGGATTATTAGTTATGGATTTTATAAAACCAACCAATCGAAGAGCAGAGAAATTCCACGTCAGCGTTTATGAGATGAGAGACCAAAAGTGAGAGAGTGAGAGAGAGTGCTCGGTTCGAGTTGGCCCAACCATAGTTCGCCAACTCGGCCAGCCGCTCAACCACCTCAGCGAGGCAAAGGCCCAACACGTGAAACAAAAAGGGAACTTGAAAAGACCAAAATGCCCCTGGTCGAGAAACATAGCGAAAGCAGTAAAGCAGGAGGGTAACGATGTAAAACAACTATGTGTCATCTTCTTTGCAAGAATAAAGGCAAACATGACTCTACAAGTTTGATTCAAAGTCAGATTCTCACCACCACAGCAGATCCTGCAAAACGAAACCCTCACTCGATCTCCTGAGATCAAACCGAACTCAATCACCCCAGACTCGAGCTGGATGGTGGCCGGATGTGGGGAAAACCACCTCTGAAATCATCAGACAACATACACCAAACTCAAAAGGGGAAAACGTAATACCTATCTCGATGAATCAATCGAACATAGAAGAGGCTTCACGAGGGGAAAACGGAGCATACCGAGTCCTCTACATCGATCCCGATGGTCGGGGCATCGACATGGACTCAGAATAGCTTCCTGTGAAGGATGGAGAAGGGGGAACATAGTCGGAGTCCAAAGCAGCCAACCTAAAGCACATGTTTCACAGCTAGGGCCTCGACGGAGATCAGGAGACCGACCCTACGTGGTCCGATGGCCAGAGACAGCGAGAAGATGGCTTCGAAGCGGGAAACAAGGGCGCGAACAGAGCATGAACAAAGCACCACAGCGGCACCCCATGGTTGCGGGGGTAGGGTTGACCAAAACCCATCTTTTATAGGATCATTGGGTGCGAAAGAGAGAGAGAATGGTGCGGCAAGAAACCATGAAGGAAAGTGAAAAGAGAAGAAAGGAATCAGAGAAGGAAGTCGGGGAGAGAAACCCCCCATCGCTGAGTGTGAAATCAGAAAGGGGGAAAGGAAGAAATCCAGTTGCTGCTAGATCTAAATCCAAGGGTCAGGATTGAACCCGAGAAAACTAAAACAAGAAAGCAAGCGTGACATATCAAATACGATTAAAACTAAAGTGAGATTAGTTTAATGTACATATTTTCTCTTTCCTCTTTTAAGGGTTCTATTCTTATCCAAATTAGACCAAACTTGACACACAAGTTAAGTTAAACATGTAGATTCCGAATCTCCAATTAGATTTCACTTTTGGCAACTTTAGATGTATTATTTAACATACTCTTTGTTTCTCTTTCCTGATGCATTAATGACACATGGATTATCCAAATTAGGTGAAACTTCATCCACAAGTTAAATTAAGTGTGTTGAATACGAATTTTCCATCAATTTTACCTTTTGGTGTTGTTTGAGTATTTAATTAATATTTTGAAGGTTCTACACACTTTCTCTCTCCTAATTTCACCTTTTAAGCAAACTTTCTCCAAATTGGATGAAAATTCACCCAAAGGCTATATTTATTATGTAGATTACGAATCTAACATTATTTTCCTCTTTTGGAGTCATGAATTATATTTATTTATTATTTACACATTTTAGGCAATTTCTCTCTACTAACTTATCATGTTATTTTGAGGTTGCCCAAATTAAATGAAAATTGACATGTAGGCTTATTTTAATGTGTAGATTACGAATTTGAAGTCTATTATTTAATTTGAGGCTTTCTTACATGGGTTTTGTCATCTGGCCCATTAGAGGCCCATTAACATCATTATGCATCCAATTAAGTTATTTATCATCTTATTATCACCAAATGAATTATATGACATATTATATCACATTATTCATGCATTATATTATTAGGTTCACTCTAACATCAACCTTGTTTGGTCAAACCCAAAAGGTCACAGTTCTAGGGTAGGGTTCTAGATCTGGTATGTTATAGCCCTCCACCCCTTAAAAAGGATTTCATCCTTGAAATCTATTAATCCAATCATCAAACAAACAACTATTCTCCACCCCTTAAAGGGTTCAACCTAATAAGTCAAACTAATCATCATCAAGGTATTAAGTCTATCCACATATTATTTAGTTGTGAATGTTTTAGAGATTTATATTTCTCATGTATCCAACTAAAGTCACCATCTAGGGTTGAGATTTTAGGTCCTTGTGTCTCTAACCTATCAACCCTACATGAACATCCAAAAAGTCATATGCTAGGTCAACTACACCTTTATATCAATCCTAGTCACAAACTAGGGTTAGATTATACTCAAACTAGAGTTTCTCTTCATTGTGACTTAGTTCAAGAAAACTTTGATAAATCAAAGAAAACTTTTGTACATATAGTAGTATAATTGAAAATAATTTGTGTTGATGAAAACTTTGCGAGGTGAAAACAATCAGTTGGCCAAAATTCAATGCAAAACCAAGTCACAATATTTCCATATGAATATTTCCTGATAACCTAATCTTGTCCTCAAACCAAACCTTATTGCACCAAAGATCATCATTGATCAAATGTAGGGTCACATCTCACTTAGAGGTAACTAACTAAGTCAAGGGTTCTAAAGGGAGACAAAATTGAAATAGTCGATTCCGACTACCATGGGCTCTGATACCATGTTGTAAAGAAGTGAAACCACTTCCTTACTAAAAATTTGAACAATAAAACCTCCAGTCCAAACACACTCAGAAGGTATGTTGGAGTGGGTGTAAAATTTTCAAATCTTTATATAATGATAATCAACAGACCAAAGTATAGCAGTGAAATAAAAACATGACTATATTCAATTATAAAACAAAGGGTTACAAACTTACATCATAAGGATCCATGTAGAGGAAATCTAAACCACCTCAAGATTGTCTCCAAGCTTTAACTTCACTACCTAAGTCCAGGTCATCAAGCCTTGTCATCCAAGTCTTCCACCTAGGGTTGGAAGCATACCCCAGCAAAAGAGAAGAAAAGGAAACATCAGCAAAAGCTGGTATGTGCATACTAAAAGGAAATTGAGCAATATTATAAAATAAAGGACATCAAATATAAAAGGCTTCCCATGCAAGAGATAAGTACCACCCAAACGGGTATCAAGAGAAAAGAATCATAACAAAAGGGATACTTGCCATAAAACAATAAAGTAGTGCCACATAAGCACATATCAAGTTGTGGGCACATAACCCATAGACAATTTGGGCACATAACCCATCAAAAATTTCATCAACATGCATGCATGTGAGATAAGCATAGCTCTAGAACAATATAAAGACAATGGTGGCCAACCCCCATAAAGTTGAAGCCTGATAGAGAATGGCACATAAGCAAACTCCCAAAATATATGAAATTGGGCCAACTCCCATAAAGTTGAAACCCGGGTATGGGGCACATAACCTCCATCCCAAAAGCATAAAGGGCACATAACCCCAAAACCAATGCAATTACACTACTCTAGTGCTACTGAATCACATAGCATGTTTAATGTAGAGGCAAGTAGAAAAGTATAGTCAGAAGATGATACAAAGGTTGCCATCACACAATGGACAACACAAACATATAAACTTCCACATCATAGTGGGCATATATCAACAAGTAAGAATCCACATCATAGTGGGCATATAATATCAAAAGTCCAAATTGCACCAAGGCAATAAGATAAGATTCCAAGAGAATATCTATGACCACAGGATCAATAACAAATAAAACATAGTTCACATGAACCATGATATCAAAAGATATGAGAAATGTGTATAGGCTATTGTCCATAGGACCAAGAGAATAATAAAGATAGGTTATTGCTCAAAAAGGAATAATCAAGGATGCAAACATACCTCAATATCATATTCAAATGATCCAAAGACACTTCTAGGTCCAAGCCTAGGCTTCCAAAGAACCTATTATGCATATATGTAGAATTAGGGTTAGGTTTCCATTAATTATTCCAAACCTTAAAAACACCCTTTTTATTATTATGTAATTTAGGTTATGAAACTATGCCTTATTTAGTATATGTCATTAGGAGTCCAAAATATATTTTATTGTATTTTTCTAACTTAAAATAATTAGTTATGTTTTTTACAAGTTAATTCATTATTAATTAGATCCATTAAAAACACATGTTATTTAAACATTAGATTTAGCCATCAAAACTTATACCATTAGAAAGACCTTCTTTTTCTGAATCTAACGAGTATTTATTTGTAATTTTCCGATCAGTGGATTATTAGTTATGGATTTTATAAAACCAACCAATCGAAGAGCAGCGAAATTCCATGTCAGCGTTTATCAGATGAGAGACCGAAAGAGAGAGTGAGAGAGAGTGCTCGGTTCGAGTTGGCCCAACCATAGTTCGCCAACTCGGCCAGCCGCTCAACCACCTCAGCGAGGCAAAGGCCCAACGCGTGAAACAAAAAAGGAACTTGAAAAGACTAAAATGCCCCTGGTCGAGAAACATAGCGAAAGCAGTAAAGCAGGAGGGTAACGATGTAAAACAGCTATGTGTCATCTTCTTTACAAGAATAAAGGCAAACATGACTCTACAGGTTCGATTCAAAGTCAGATTCTCACCACCACAGTGGATCCTTCAAAACGAAACCCTCACTCGATCTCCTGAGATCAAACCAAACTCAATCACCCCAGACTCGAGCTGGATGGTGGCCGGATGCGGGGAAAACCACCTCTAAAATTATTAGACAATAGACACCAAACTCAAAAGGGGAAAACGTAATACATGTCTTGATGAACCAATCGAACATAGAAGAGGCTTCGCGAGGGAAAAAGGGAGCATACCGAGTCCTCTACATCGATCTCGATGGTCGGGGCATCGACATAGACTCAGAATAGCTGTCGGTGAAGGATGGAGCAGGGGGAACATAGCCGGAGTCCAAAGCAGCCAACCTAAAGCGTGTGTTTCATAGCTGGGGCCTCGGCGGAGATCAGGAGACTGACCCTATGCGGTCCGATGGCCAGAGACGGCGTGAAGATGGCTTCGAAGCGAGAAATAGGGGCGCGAATAGAGCATGAAAAAAGCACTGCAGCGGCGCCCCATGGTTGTAGGGGTAGGGTTGACCAAAACCCATCTTTTATAGGATCATTGGGTGTGGAAGAGAGAGAGAATGGTGCGGAAAGAAACCAGGAAGGAAAGTGAAAAGAGAAGAGAGGAATCAAAGAAGGAAGTCGGGGAGAGAAACACCCCATCGATGAGTGAGAAATCGGAAAGGAGGAAAGGAAGAAGAGAATCCAGTTGCCACTAGATCTAAATCCAAGGGTCAGGATTGAACCCGAGAAAACTAAAACATGAAAGCAAGTGTGACATATCAAATACGATTAAAACTAAAGTGAGATTAATTTAATGTACATATTTTCTCTTTCCTCTTTTAAGGGTTCTATTCTTATCCAAATTAGACCAAACTTGACACACAAGTTAAGTTAAACATGTAGATTCCGAATCTCCAATTAGATTTCACTTTTGGAAACTTTAGATGTATTATTTAACATACTCGTTGTTTCTCTTTCCTGATGCATTAATGACACATGGATTATCCAAATTAGGTGAAACTTCATCCACAAGTTAAATTAAGTGTGTTGAATATGAATTTTCCATCAATTTTACCTTTTGGTGTTGTTTGAGTATTAAATTAATATTTTGAAGGTTCTATACACTTTCTCTCTCCTAATTTCACCTTTTAAGCAAACGTTCTCCAAATTGGATGAAAATTCACCCAAAGGCTATATTTATTATGTAGATTACGAATCTAACATTATTTTCCTCTTTTAGAGTCATGAATTATATTTATTTATTATTTATACGTTTTAGGCAATTTCTCTCTCCTAACTTATCATGTTATTTTGAGGTTGCCCAAATTAAATGAAAATTGACATGTAGGCTTATTTTAATGTGTAGATTATGAATTTGAAGTCTATTATTTAATTTGAGGCTTTCTTACATGGGTTTTGTCATCTGGCCCATTAACATCATTATGCATCCAATTAAGTTATTTATCATCTTATTATCACCAAATGAATTATATGACATATTATATCACATTATTCATGCATTATATTATTAGGTTCACTCTAACCTCAACCTTGTTTGGTCAAACCAAAAACGTCACAGTTCTAGGGTAGGGTTCTAGATCTGGTATGTTACAAAAGCATTTCATCGAACACCTAGAAGTCGTTCAAACACCCAGCTGCAGAGAAAAACACACACAACAGGGGGAGAATGTAGTCAACCCCCTGCCACCATAGAGTCATTGACGAGGACCCCTTGGAGGGAACCGACGTCGCTGACTGTCGGCTTTATCTCCAGACTGAACCACCCAAGTCCGAGGAAGAGGGCTTGACATCATGATTGAGGAGTGAGGTGTCATCGTCAGGAGACACTGGAGTAACCTAATGGTGAGTCACCCATCCATCGACCAGCCCAAACGCCATCTCCAAGAACCCACCCAAACCGGAGAAGAGAACCTGAGAATGACGACTAGGGATGAACCCCCTGCAGGGCGAGGAGGACGCCGCCAGAGCCTAGAGGACGCCGCTAGAGCCCATCCACCGATAGGGTCGCCACCATGAGAGCAGATTTGTAGTTGTCGATGGAGAGGCCCTATGGCAAAATGACGCAGGAGCAAGTCTGGAGGCCCGTCGAGGAGCTCATCTCCACCTTGGACATCGGAGCGGTATCAGATGTAGGCGACGATGCCATGAACCTAGGTAGCCAGATCATTTCTCGGGGGAAGGTGGCACATGTGCCATGGATGGTGGAGTAGTAAGCATGAGCGACGACAGGGGAAGGCTCTTCTCCATTTTTCTCTCTTGAATGAGATGGAGTCGATTGACTCAAAGGTGCAAGTCTCGATCAAGTCACGGCTCTTGCAGTACAAACACATCCTATGCTTCCCGAAATCAAGAGGGGCAACCGTCGAGGCAGCTGGAGCAGCTCGACGCCTTTTTCTCCAGGAGTATGTACCCTTTACTTCAGTCATCGTGGTTGATTGGAAGACAAGGGGAGGGCATGCCAGAGATGACGCCCATCGCCCCAGTGGTGCCACCGGGTAGAGAGAAGTGAGAGAAACCCTAGAGAGACACAACTTACATGACCCGAAAGCACTAATTCTCTTTGGTAGCATAGTGCTGGAAAGTGATCATTCTCTTTGGTAGCATATCACATTGTACAATGATCTAACTCATTGGTAGTAGATCATAAGGCCTTACTTCTCGAGATCTTTGATAGTCGAGATGTTGCATTATTCCCTCAGGTCAAATGCATGGATGATATAATGGAAAATGTGTCTCAAATATGTGTTCTCTTTTGTTAATGAATATCTTTGTGCAAGTATATGCTTTTCTTATATTTGTTATTACTACCAAGTTCTAGTTTTATCTTGTTTCCAAGATTAGTAATGAGATGTATATAGAAAGACACATAGGCGTACTCAGTACAATATTCTTGAATATTGTACTGACGTGTACCACATGTAATCTTTTGTTTAGGTTTTGGACATATGCTTCTGGAGAACCAAGATAGTTGAGAGTTGGGTGGCGAGCTGATGTATAGGTGGAACTGTTGTCTTAAGATCCTGTTGTTTAGTGGTAGTACATGCATCTATAAAAGTTTACTGTTCAATATGTAATATCAAATGTTGTAACAATTCATTTTGTAATTATATATTGAATGGTGAACATGTGTTGTATGGCTTTATTATTATTCATGTGCATGTGCTACTATTGTTTCCTTATGACTTCCTCTAATTTTCTTCTTCTTAGCCTAATGTGGGGTGTTTAAATTGGGATGCTCGCTGAGGTGAGGTTTCAATTTGGACGTCACACATTAGTTTAAGTTTTAGAAAACCGGGGACGTCACAGGTGGTATCAGAGCATGAACAATAGCAAAAGCTTGACATTTGCTTACTATGCAACTCAAAACTAAAGAAAACCTTGAACCCTTAAAAATCTTTTAGGGTTAGATTGGTCATTTTTTAGTGATCAAATCTGAGTTAGCCTCTAGGTTGAAACCTAGATGTCTGAGAACTAGGTCTAGACCGGTGCTTATTTTATAGCAGGTCCTTAGATGTTGTTCTTTCCTTATATTGCAACGGTATGGGACGTTGCATTATTTGGAAATGACGTACATTGTGGAAAGAGAAACCTTTGGCATATGATGCATCTATGTTTTGGGTAGCACACCATTCTATACTATGTTCTCACCCTTTTTATTAGGTGACATGAGACTGGACTCTCTACTATGTGTGGGACAATTATTTTGTGGATTTGGTTTTTGATTCTAATTGGATCGAACCTCGAGTAGTTTTCTCTGACACATGTTTTATCGGATAAAAACTATATAATATTTTATTATATATGTAAGTATTGCAATAATGTGTCCCCACACATGTATGAGTAGGAGGTGGTAATGCAACCTAAGTGAAAGTGAATGAAATCAGTCTACAAGAGAGAGTAGTTCTAGATTAGATTTATAGAGCCTTGTTGGAATATATGATAGATGGGATAGATGAAATAATTTTTGATGATAAGATCTAAACCTTATATAGATGGTATAAGATGAGATGTGATGATATATGTTTGTCTTTGATGACATGAGTTTAGATTATTTCCTCATTTTAGAAGAGTTATTTATAATTAACCTGGTTTATTCATATCGATCATAACAAGGTGCCATCATCGTTATATTATGTTATTTGTTACAACATATTCAACATATTCATTAAGCACTAATAATAACACCTTGTATGTCATATGTCATTAATATGATTTCACATCACTTTCATATTTGGTTACAAATGTTGTTAGTGATTTTTCCCTTGATTCACCAACCATATTATGTCATCACTATTCCTGTAACATGTATCACCAGTGTCATCTCATTGTACTTACTCATATTAGGTTGTAAACTCTATTAGGGATTCATTATGAGATTAGCCAACTATTCATATTATCATAATTATTCATGTATATGGTTAACCATTTATGCATTGATATCTATAAAACCATCTCTAGGTTTCCATCACATCATATATATATGTATGTATATATATATATATATATATATATATATATATATATATATATATATATATATATATATATATATATATATATATATCACGTCTCGAGATTAGATCACATCCTTACATATATTATACCACGGGGTGCAAAAAAAACTTATGTGAGTGTCTTGTTAAACGTATATCAAAACTTCATCTAGTCCAACTGAGGTTCTCCTGACCCATATCATGAGGGTAGTGTCATTCTCAATCTCTCTGAGCTAACTCAACTCTATGAGTATCTCATATGCATATACTTTAAACTTCCTCTATTAGTCTAGGGTTCTCAGATTACCTCATTAGCAGTGATAGTCTTACAAGCTCTAGCCACATAAACACAAACCAAAACATGCTATGACATTCTCTTCATAGGTCTTTACCCATGAGACATGCTTACCCAAAACTCTCTATATATACACACCACTATAGTCCTACATGGAACCACCAACCCAAGCATGAGGCTTCATAGAAACCAACACAATTATCTCCTCCAGGGTCTTGGGACTCTCTCTTCCTCACCCAGATGGTAGGTACTCATATTCAAATACACATATATAACCATCCTCTCTCTGACTCTAGGGTTTGGTCCTCTCTAGGACATATAGGGTTCAACAAGACTATAGGAATCTTGCATAACACAACTCAACCCAATCACTCTGGAGTATTCTAGTTTAGGACATATCATATCACATACTTCTCATCATTCTCATATCTTGGAGTTTAGGTTCTATGACCTTCTCCCTTTGGGTCTCACTACCCTAAAATTAGTCCTAACACTAGAGGTCCTCCTTTGTAAAAGAGCTTGAGGCTCATGCTAACTCACAACCTTGTCTGAACTTATCTTATCTTATCTCATAAAAACCTACTTACTTGAATCGCCATGCTTATATGCAAACCTCAGAACCCGATGTTTGGATAAAGGAGGATGTAAATCCTAAAATGTGAAAAATGTCATGTATAATCCTTTGTTTGAATCTTATGCTTGGGTAAAATTAGTACAAAAAAAGGAAATCCTAATTGGAAATGTGACACAGCCTAAGCATTTACATCATGTTATATGTTGAGGGGTTCACCTTAAATGCTTTTAAACACTCTTAGAAGTGCTTTAGATATATGGTTCTAGGTTTCCTATGTGGATATGTTGCACATAGAGTGCTATTCTACATATGAATGAAAACCTTTTGGTTTTTCCTTGAAATAGGTGGATGTCTTAATTTCGAGGATGAAATTTCTTTTAAGATGTATATGATGTGATGGACTGAATTCCTATCTTAATTTTGAGGAGGAAATGTCTTTTAAGGTGTGTAGGATGTGATGGAGTGGACTTTTGGAATCCTTACATGTCCAATGACATAAGTGAAGTCATGCATGTTGAGTTCTTTGAGAGTCTCAAGTGTTTTGTCAAAGTTTGGATGTCAAATGATATTTATATCATGATTAAGATCCCTAAGTTCATGGATTTTTGAAGTATTTAATTAAATGATCAAATAGGTGAGTTTTTTCACCACATTTGTGTTGAATGTAGGTTGAGAAGTAGTAGCACTATGGTTAAAATTTGGTGACAATTGGATTATGCTAGAGGAAGTTATGAAGGTTTGAATATAGTGAAATAATGTGCATGGTGGATGATTTATTGACCTAAGTCATGGTTTTAATCGGTGTCACGCACCCCTTAGTTGAACATGGGTCTACGTGGCCAGTTTTGACCCTAGATCTATGATCTAGTGGCGGATACATCTAAAAAGGAGAAGCCATAGATTGGCTTCAGTTGTTGTTCGTTGGATGTGTGATCGACAGGTAATAAGTCTTCTCCTACCTTTCATTTAGAGCAAGGTAGTGGAGCATGTCGGTGTCACAACTTCCCACCCTTACACATCACTATTCATGGCTCGAGAGAGGGAAAGAGACTAGAAGTTGGACTTGCCTCCCTGTTACAATCTAGTTTGACCCAAATATTATGCCTTTTGGACACTGCCATAGGGAGAACGAACTCCCTGCTCCCTATGCCTCTCCACCATGTTGTGCAGGTGGTTGCCACATGAAGTAGAGATATGAAGGAGTTCAAAGAAGATGACTATAGCCTCGGATCAAGTTTTTTTGAGGTTTTTCTATTCTCACAACCCTTCCACCTATGAGAATGATGTGGGAAACATGTTTTCCCCCTCTTTGGGCCCTGTGACGACTGGCATAAGGGAGCTACACCGAGCCCCAACTCCAACAACCACTACACCTCTTTAAGAAGCCAGGATGGTTGGAGGAGATTCCTTGAACCTATTGGTGGTGGATTTGGTAGGCTAGAAGGGAAATGACTGAGACATCTCGCCGGAGAGTAGTCTTGTGGCGGCGGATATGAATGACGAGGTCATGTATGTGGAGATCTGGAGTACTTTTCATCACCCTAGGAAGTTGAGTATGGTTGCATATGGATGACAGATATATAGAAGGATTTGGTGGTAGTTGATGAGGATGAAATCCGTAGTGATTGCTCACCAATGCATACACCACCAGTGTCATTGGTGCTTTGCAGATTGCAACTCGCAATGAGAACGTGAGAGAGAAAGAAGGCGCCTCCAAACCAAATCCAAGACCAAGGTGAATCAGGTCCAATCACTGAGAACTGACCAACCCAGTCCATTCATGCTGAACCAGATCTAGTAAACTATTGATTCAACCTGAGCCCATGAGGCATGAGTTGCAAGCCCGAGAGCTACATGGCGACACACTATTGGCCTGAAAAGGTAAATAACTCATAAATCTACATATGTTAGCTAAATCATAGAAAATAGTTTGCATATTAGAAAATTACAAACAAGGTACTGAAATGTTCAGAAACATGAATAGAATAATGGAACCATCATATCAGTCTTTTTATGCTTAAATCACAATGATATCATGTAAAATGTTATACACTTGTTTTATGGATAATAAATATCAAACGATGGTCTAAAATTGTGATAAAATGTCAGTGAATCCATAATCATATTTATAATGCATCTGATGTCAGTGACTATAAGGTTGATGCACCAAAATTACGTAATTTGCTCAATATGTCTAATTAGGGCTAATAACCCTTATTAATATGCAACAATTACAAAGATGCTCAAGAAACCCTGGAAATTGCAGAGTAAGCTTATATTAGTAACTGGAAGGTAATACATAATTATGAGATCATAATTATGCATATAAATAAGGTTGCATGTTTAAGTATACTATAATGATGAGAAAACCCTAATTGGATTAATGTATATAATCTAGGGTTAATACATGAAAATAATGATATCAAAACTAATGGTCATATTTACATGTGATGTGAGTATCTCAATGACTAATGATAACTAATCCGATCAATACCACATGATCCCAAACTAAGATATACATATACAATATGGTATATGCAATCGATACATGTCGCCCTAAAATGGTTTTGATGGTGGATGTACAACATGGTTATGGCCAATAAACCCTATATGCATGTGTATGGTTGGATATGGTTGTGTGCATCTTGGTCTGCATACCAAGCCTTCTTCTTCCACTCTAATGTAACTCGAGATAACTCGAGATTATCTTCTACCTTTGCTCCCCTTGAATATAACTCAAGGATTCACAAAAATAATGTAAAAGTAGGATTATTTTATATCCTGTTATGACGAAGACTGAAGATGATGCTTGATGGACCGAGATGACCAACTGAGGTGTAGTTGGCAGACCAATGAGGACCTAGATGATCGGACAAGCTGACCATCTGGAGGAGCCGGACGACTGTCTGGAGGATACCAACCAACCGGCCAAGAGGTGAGCTGACCAGTCCAAGGGTTGAACCAGTCAACCCGGATTGGCAAGCACATGTGTTCACCAATGACATGTTACAAGTTTTGTAGACCTTAGATGACCGTAGATCCTTGTGGCTCTAAGGAATACAATAGGATTGCCATAATCATCGCTTTATTGTTATTGCTTGTTTCTCATTTATGGATATAACATGTATATGATACATATTATATATGTGGTAATTGGATACTTATATGCATATATAAGTATATTAAAACCCCTCAAACTAAAATATTAAGTTGAAGATGCCTTCCAAAAGCAACACACATGAAAAGTTTGATCGACTAAGTGTGGGCATGCCTTCTCATGGTGCACTATCTATCTTGTGGAAGTGTGATGGTGAATATGTAGGTTTGCCTTCGTAGGGTGCATATTCATTGTGTTGGCTTTTGGGTTGGACTTAAATTGGTGACCTTGATCGGATCAAGAACCTTGGGGCATAATATGGACATGGCAAAGAGTTGTACATGACATCTATCAAGAGTTGCATATGATGCAATTGGCAAACATTGCCTACCTGAAAGAATCTGAGTTGTGGGTGACCGACCATCGCTGGCTCATAACTGAGAGGAAGACAAATCTTGCTCGCTAGAGGATTGTTCACTGCAATCTTCTGAATTGATACTTGAGGGTTATCAATTTGATCAATATAGTGAGAGCAATAATAATATAAAGACGTAATTAATATCGTCAATTTTTATCAAATAAAAGTCAAAAGATTTTTGGACTAAAAATTGCATATTTCCTTTTGTAGAATAAATGGCTTCAAACAACAATCACTTTTCATTACGATCGGTCCTTGAGAAGGACAAGTTGAATGGGAACAACTTCCATGACTGGTATAGGACGTTGAGAATTGTTCTCACATAAGAGCAAAAGCTCTAAGTCATTGATACGCCAGAGCTAGAGAAACCAGCTCCCACCGCACCAAAGGCAGAAAGGGATGCTTACAAGAAGCATATTAATGATGCCATTGATGTACAATGCCTGATGTTGTGCTCCATGAACTATGAGTTGCAGCGACAACATGAGAACATGGAGGTCATTGAAATGGTTCAACACCTCATAGACATGTATCAAGACCAGGAAAAACAAGAGAGATATGATGTCTCCAAGGCACTGTTAAGTGTGTCATGACACAAGGAGATTCAGTTGGTCCTCACACACTCAAGATGATTGGGTATGTTGAGAACTTGACAAGACTAAGATTTCCATTGAGCCAAGAGTTGGCTACTGATGTGATATTGTAATCATTTCCATAATCCTATAGTCAGTTTGTGATGAACTACAACATGAACAACTTTGACAGGCCACTGACAGAGTTGTTGGACATGTTGAGGACAACCGAGTCACAAATGAAGAAAGAAAAGCCCAAATCTATAATGATGATCAACAGAAAGAAGGGAAAGTCTAAAGGCAAGGGAAAAGCTAAGAAGAGTTATAAAGCTAATCAATAGCCCAAGTCTTCTTTGACACTCAAAGCCAAGGAAGGGGTGAACAAGGGAGGCAAATGTCACCATTGTCATGAACCAGGACATTGGAGAAGAAATTTCCCTCTCTACATAGAGGAACTAAAGAAGAAGAAGAAGGATGGAATGGATAATTCCACCTTAGGTATTATGAAATAAACTTAAAATACTTCTTCATCTAAGGTATATGATACCAATAGATTGATCTAACACATATGATGTGCATGATCTAAAAGGAAGTGAAGGCATTTATGAAAGGACCCAGAAGGAACACTAATCAAGAATGGAGCAAGTGTTGCTACCATAGATAGTAGTGCCTTTAGTTTATTTTCAGCCCAATGGGCATGTAATAGAGTTATGAACTGCTATTTCATATTGCCATAGAAATGATTTTATTTCCACATCTTGTAATGACAAGGATGTCTATCAATAAAATTACATGTTTCAATTTCAAAGATATGATCTTTTATGGCAATGATTTTTTTATCTTATAGTACTTGGTATGCATGAGATAGAACATAATAATACCTAAAGGTTATTGATGACTCAAGCAAATCATTAGCATTATCATCATACATTGAATAAGAAATTCATTTCTAGATTCCAGACTTATGGATAAACTGGACTCTTCTGGTTGTGAACCATGAAGAGACATGAATATCTTATTTATTGTAAATGATGACAAGTCAATCTTCACTAGATGTAGTGGGAGACTGACTACTCCATAAGGATTGATACATATTGATGTATATACATACCTATTGGAATAAATGCTAATACTTCACTAATGGTATTTATTGAAATACCAATATGAATATCTTAAAGTATTCAAGAACATCATAAATGAAGTACAAATATGGTAAAAAGTATTAATGCCTTGATATGGTCAATGCATGGGATGGTCAAACCAAAATGCTTGAGGACCTATATGAGTAACAATGATAGTGTATCATAGAGAACTCATGATTAAGACATAGTGATGCCTAAATCAAGGAAAGAACATTACTCTTTGTAGTTAGAGCATGTATCATCAAATAACTGGTCTTCTAGAAATCTTCTAAAGAACATGCTTAAACACTAATGAATATACCATAAAGACACCATATGAGATATGAAATTGGAAATGTTCCAATATGTCTTTTAGTGGTTAAGATTGAAAGCTAATATAAGAAATATAGTTTCTTAGAAAAGCTTCATTCACATAATGTTAGTTGAATACTAATCTCATCCAATTAACATAGTGTTTGTTATAAGGATAACTAAATTCCAAAATAATCAGTGGGAGAAAGAAGTTGCAACACCCCAATTTTCATACCACATGAAAGGAAGCATTCTTAATCAATCGGGGTGTCATAGTATGCCAATCATGCAATAAAAGTAAATGAAACACATGCATTGATATAAAATGATTCATACATAGTTTTTGGTAAAATGAAACTACATCATAAACATCTATGAGATCTAATTTATTTGGTGACATGACTAAACATGATATACATGACATTCGGATCATCTAGGTAAATGGCACCCCACCAGGGAAAGTTTGAAGATCTCCTAGTCTTTATTTCCCTTTTTGTCCTTCAATTTCTCCAAGTCCTGCGGACATCTTGTCCCCGGTCATGCAAAAACAAACATCACATCAGTAAGTGATATTTGGCACTTTATATGACATAAAAGCAAATATAACTTGACATGACATGAAATAACTTAAACGTGAATTTTCTTTAAGCATTCATGATTCATAAGTTACATGGAGAATTGAACAGTTAGTATATGCATCCCTCTATAACGCCCCCTAAGGAGCACATGATTGCTAGGAAAGCCCTTGATGCTAAGTATACATGATGTATTCTTTGGAAAAGCATTCATAAGTCATGAAGCATACTAAAGTGCATACCAAACTACATGTACCAAATAGGCATGGTCCGCTTACCTATGGCAAACCACCTTAGGGTCATGTCACTTGACTTTATTGAGTCTTTACAAACCTGTAATTTTATTAAAACCATATCATGTACTTATATCCATATTCATGAAACCCTAATCTCATTCATGGAATAATTGAAGCATTTGGAAGTGGAAATCAACATTATAAAACAACACTAATCGATAGTAAATCCAGAGAGCTTTCCAAAACATATTTATTTATATTTTTCTGAGGTTGTGTGCAAAAGTTATGAATTTTGCACTCTGGACCAATAAAAAATCAATAAACCTTAGTGTGACATCGATTTGAATCAGTGATTAATCCAATGTAAATAAAACTTGGAATTACCAAAAAGCCTTAGGTGTGAGTTAGATATGATTAAAATTGTGGGGGCATACTCATCATAAAGTCATAAAACAACTCTCGTGGTTGATTAATAAAAAAACATGGGTCAAAGGGCAAAAAGGCCCATGTGATATTGATTCTCTGATACAATGGCCATGAGCACCGTGGTCATTCGTTGACCTAGTTTGTTCCTCCCCAGGCCATGGCATGAGCACCTTGAGTGGAGCTCTATGGCTTCGATCCGTGTGAGAGACGCAACTTCTCCTGCACTACTGAGGTCTCAGTTGACTTTCTTCCATCGAGCTAAAGCACAAGGCTCAGGGTTGAGGGAAGAGGGTGTGTCGGAATAGGAGTCTAGTTTCGACCAGCCCCGAGGTCATGATGGAGGGAACAACTTCAGGGAAACCCTCGTGGATATATTAGAAACTAGACAAGCATAGTCTTAAGGCAAAATGAAAGGTGATGTACCCATCGTATAAAGAAAGAAGGTCAGTCGTGCACTGGTTGGATGGAACACAAGACAAAATAGGGGAAGAAATTCGTGACTGAAAAGCAAGGTTTAAGGACAATGAAGACGAAGTTGTTCATAGGAAAACATTCCTTGAGGTCCATAGACCATGCGTGAAGCCTTTCTGAGGCAAAGAGCCTCTCAAGATGGCTTGGTGGAAAGTGTCAGCAGGGGATGACTAACTGGTTCATAGGACACGACGCTCAGGGGTCCTTCACGACAAACCAACAATGCAAAATGAACGAAGGAGGTTCATAGATGCTTTCTATGCCCTCAATTGCACATAAGGTGCTGGTGAGAGCCATTGTACTGTAGCAGAGGACAAAGAAGAGAACTAACTAGGTCCGGGAGATTTGGGGTACTACGGGTCCAATTGAAGGTGGAGGAGCAAAGCATGAGAGGTGGCAGCGCTCCCAGCTACATCAAATAGGAAGAAGGTGTAGTAAGGTGGTGGCTGCTATGGTGGCGTGAGAGGGGTCTGTAGCAGTAGATGGGTGTTTCATTTATATAGAAGGATAGGGGACGATCGATGACTCATTTTGTTTGGGAAGAATGGTGAAGAGGTCTCGTGAAACAGATAAGAGGTGATAGAGAACAATTCAAGTCAAGGAAACTGATGGACTAGGTTTAAATGGACAAAACCATCACGAGGTTGAAGACAAATAAGACACTATTGGATCCTGATCCAACAGTTGCAGACACGTGTGTTTTATAAACTGAATTAAGTAACGTGTGACTCTGAATAAATGACTAGAAACATAGTGCTATTTGCATATTAATGATAATTTCAATTAAATGGTATTGAAAACTATATGTAACTCTTCCATAATCAATTAGAAGGATTAAATGTGGCTCAAATGAGTTCAAATTTGAACTTAGGTAGATTTGAAGGTCTAGAATATTAGTGTGCCAATATATTTTGTTTGTGTACACATTATGGTCCATAACTTCAATATTGACTATAAACCTTAATTAAGAGCCATTACAAGTAATATAATTTGAAAAGGCTCCTAATATTGAATCCTTGAGTTACCATTTTGAGTTTTACTCATTGAATAACCACATGCCCACCTCTTTAATTTTTTACTAGGCTTTATGGTCACCTTAGAGGAGAGAGAAAAGAAAAGAGACTAATATGAGTTAATTGATGTACATAATGCATACTTGAAAGTAAAGTATAGATTTGAGTCTAATTTGAAGTTTTCTCATCCCATTTTCATATAAGAACAACCATAGTTCAAACTTTGCATAAAACCCCTCAACTATTATCATTTAGGAAAACTCAATTATAATTTTTAAATAGGCTATGAAAATTGGAATGTGACAAAAGTAGAACTCAAAAAGTTCGAGGTCAACTCGATAAAATTAAAACCTAATATGGTACTTAAAGGAGATTGAGAATCACAGGTGTTGTGGAAACTCAAATTTCTGATAAATAGATACACCTCATATACCTGGAACATATACCTGGAACACCTTGAGCTTGGCGGATAGTGATATCCTACAAACTCATAAAGGTGATTAATTGGTCATATGATGAGCCAATGTTCTAGATAATCTTGAGGAATCCGATTTTGAGTTATGGCTTGGAGCCATAGGATCCAAAATGACTTCCATGTGAACCAATTAAGGTATGATCTTGATGGTAGCACTTATTGGGATAAAACCCATAAGTACAATTGGGTCTTAAAAGTTAAGACCGACGTGGATGACATTTGCAGAGCAGATTGGTTGTGATAAATTCAAGAAATTCAAGGTGTTGAACCTAATGAACTTATTAAACCAATTGCTATGGTTATAGGCCATAAGGATCATGCTTACTATTATAACTTGAAGACCATGAGATTTTTCATATGGATATTAAACTGCATTCCCTTAAGGAATAACATAAGGATGTGTATGTGACATAGCCTAAAGGGTTTTATGATACCACAATGCAAATAAACTCTATAAGTTACAAAGTGATTAATCAATATGATTGATTATAGGCAAAGCATCTCTAAGCTGGAATCTTTATTTTGATTATATAGTCAAAGGGTTTGACTAATATATCATAATAAAGATGGAATCTGTGAATACAAAGATTTAGTGGGAGCATATTCATATTCCACATAGTGATGAGGAATAAAAGTTTTGAAATTTAAAATTGGTGTGGAAATACCTTCCATGAGGAATAAATAGGAATATCCTATGTGATAGGAATAGAGACTTATAGATATAGTTCTCAAAAGCCTCTTAAAAGCATACATTAGCAAATATATGTTGAAGGGTTTAGCATGCAAAGGTTGAGTGGGAGAAAACTTACAATGGAGTAAGTCTCTCAAGTGCCAAGTGTCCCAAATTCTTATGAATAATAGGAACATGAGGATCTATCATGTATGTACTCTTCCCATTACTTTCTTGAATGACAAGAAGAAAATATATCATCTTGTATGTTAGACATGACAAAATGATATAATCCAGTTATCTCATATGTATTGGACATGACGAGTGGATATGAGAATCACTGAAATACCATAAAGAACATAAAGTATTTATGAAATATTTAAAGGATAAGTTCCATGATTATGGTAATAAATGAAGAGTTGAGTGCAAATGAGTTACACTGATGTAAGCTTCCAGAATGACATAAAATGATCACACAAAATATAAAGTTTATATTAGATAGTAAAAGTGAATATATGTTATTAAAAGGAATCGTTCCAAATTGAAAGCTATTTAAAAGAGAAAGTCAAGTATCAGAAGTGTTGAGAACACTTGAGGGATACTATGTGGATCTAAAGGTTCATAGGATGAACTTATAAATGTTCCAACCATTGTTGACAAAGTAGAAATACAAAGTCATACCATGGAGCTAATTGTTAGGTAAGGAATATCTGATACCAAATCACGGAAACTCCATCTCATACGAAATGTCATATAGAGAAGAGATGTGAAACATGCAATAATACTGACTAAAGAAAAATGTTGCTAACTCATTGATTAGCACTAGACCAATAGTAACATGTTGGACATGTTCAGAAATCACAAAGAATGTGATTCAAAGGTGATTGGCTCTTAGTGCAAGTGGGAGTTTGTTCGATATGTATGCCCTAATAGACAACCATATGTTGATTGGATAGACATATAATAGACATGTTGGTATGTATGCTTTGATAGCCAATCATATGATGATTGGATTGGCATATAATTGACTTGATAAAAACACCAAAATGCAAGCTTCCAATTCATTCTAGTTCAAACAATTATGAGATAATGATGAACCAGAATGAATGTCTAAAGAATGACAATATACTCAAAGACGTATTTCATCAAGTATTTGACTTGTACAAATGAGTTCATACGCATGCTAAGAGTATGTACATTCTTGATATGTCACTAATCAGTTGCCTTTATTTAAGGTCGATAGACAACAACGACACATCAAGACTAGAGTGTGTGTTGGTTGATGACTGAATCTCATGTCATGATATGTACTATCAAACCAAGCACATAGATACTTGTTAGAGAACAATGTATTAGACAAACCCACCATGAGAGTGACACATGGAACCATGACATGGTAGTCAGAATCATCTATCACAGAGATGGTGGTGATTGTGATTCTTAAACATGAAATCATTGCACTCAACACATGTGATTGGGTATACTTTGACATCATCAAACGCAGTCCTGAAACATGGGTTGTTATAATGGTGATGATTGGGTGACTTTGACACATGGGGCTTTTGACTGCAAGTGATAGATACGGGATTTGTCCCTCTTAAATTAGTATGATATCTAGGCCACTTGAGAAGTAAGACTAGAAATATCATGCGCATGCACATGTGAATCAAAATATGATATTGAGTTCACAAGATATCTCAAAGAGTCTTTTCATCAGATCAAGGAACATGAATAAACGTTTATAGGATGACATCTCCATGCCTTGAGTTCATTCAAGATATCAGTGACAAAATAATTATATGTTCACTGTAACACCAATCACATGACTGTAGGTTGAAGGTTGTAATCCAACTTTCCATTTCACTTGGGTAGCACTGATGTGCGACTAGGTACCCCTCTTTTCTTGTGATGTCATAAGCTTGTTATGGACATTCACTACCAATGTGAAATTGGACCTATAGGGTCACACACATAGGACTTAACTTGGAATAGGAGTCTATCCATAAACGTCATTTAGATTTATTACATAAGTGTTCAGGTATTCGATTAAACATTCAATCAATAGACTTGACTCAGAATCATCAAGTTCAAATGTTGAACCAACTCATTAGAGTGTAGGATTGATTGAGAAATACATTGACAAATTTATGCACAACTTGGACCACCAACCCAACGGTTCACTGGATGAACCAATCGGCTCATGGCCAGTGAGATGACCGGGTCACTCTAGTGAACTGATCGGCTCATGTAGTCCAAACAAGCAAGTGTTGGGTTGCCCCATTCATGGGAATGTTTCCCATTTCACAAATTCCAATTCTTGTGGGACAAGAAAATAATCTTTGGATTAATTTGGGATGAAATTGGAAAGTCAATCGGAGGCTAGTTTGGCAAGTGAACCGACTGATTCACTGTGTGGGCCGATCAACTCACAGTGCCAAATGATTGATTCGGTTGCCAACCGACCAGTTCGCCTACCGATGTGTGAACAATTCATGGATTTTCCAGACCCTTCTACTCCTGACTCAACTGGGAACCCTGACCCTACCCTCTACTATAAATAGAGGGATACATGGGGCTTCTCCAGAAACACAACAAAGAGACAACATCTCAGAAGTCATTCTGAGAAATAGTTGCTCTATAAAGTTGTTGTCCTCTCTAGTTCTGGTAACTAAGAAAGCCCAAGCAAGTTCTACCCATCCAGGGAGGAACAGTGAGGGAAAGACAACTACAGAAAAGAAACTAGTTGTAGGGGAGAGTGTGTCAGTGACTAGTACGCTAACAGAAGGGGATGACTCCTTATAGTCTTTTCCCAGAGGATGACTAGAGTTCCCAGTGGTCCGTGTGGACTTACTATAGAGGTGAGAGACTTCTACCACTAGGAGGATGATAGTCAACCACAGTCCAGGCCAAACCAAGAGATGCACAGACGTCATCGAAGACAGGTGGTTGAATACCACACTAGCTGTGAGGTATAGTCACTGAGCAAGCCTTAGGACAAGGTATAACTCGCTAAACCATCCTTGGCTATGGGTTTGTGGTCTAGTTAAATTTTTGTTTTCGTTACCTAGATGACCACCGGTAAATCCCAACAACTTCAACTAGTGGAAGATTGACATAGATCTTATTCAAAATGTCCATGAACTTGCTGAATTTAGCGTCATCTTTTTTGTTGACAAACCTATGAGGTAAAGGAGTATTAGGTCTGCAAAAAGAGTCACCTTGTTGAGAATTTCCAATAGTCTTTTTTCTTTGATTTTCAGCTTGCTCTTCTGTTGTGGTTATTTAGATCACTTAAGTTTTACAATTTGTATCTTAACCCTCAATCACCTGCAAGTATACGAGGCCAATCCTAGTCAAGGTCGAACCTCTGGGAGCTATTGAGTTAGACGTAGGAGAATTGAATTTCATCAATCTAAGTCATTTGCAAAAGGTGAATTTGGTTGTTTTAAACTAAGAACAAGCATTAACAAGCTATAACTGAAATATTTAGATCAGATTTTAGGGAAACTTAGACATTAGGATTTTACAACCATGCGAATTAAACATGCAAACTATGCAATTAGGTGAGCTAGAAAACTTGCAAGGAGGTTGTCGTTGTCAAGAACCTCCCGATGTCATGAGATGGTTCTAATCTCCTCATAACACTTCCGTGTATATGATCAGATTCAAACACAACCTTGATCCTCAACATTCTCTAGCCACTCCCGTGGTCAAAAGAATGTTGCCAAGAAATCTACTCCCTACTTCCCCATACATTCTCCCAAATAGCATAAGAAAGCATAAAACATGTATAAAAGGTGACCAACCAAGCATACAAGAAAAAGAGAACCATAGAATTTCGTGGAAGAAGCAAATTTACTAATAGTGAACCATAAAAATGAGTTCACATGAGTAAAAGCATGAGAGCTACTCTCCCATGCCCAGGAAATAGAGTTCTACTCGCACATGTTGGATAAGCACACATACATGGCAGATTTTGCACTATTTTGCATGATAGAAAGATGAAAAGAACAAGAACCAAAGATTAAGTTAAAGGGGGAAGAACTCCGACTGGAATTTGAGAATCAGTCCCTGGAGCTACTTCAACTCAGACTTGCTCCTCTCTTGATAAGCTTGAATGAGAATGGAAGCTCTGTTGCACCTTTGGAGGAGGAATGGAGAAGAAATGGGGGCTTCTTTTCCAAGAAAATGCCCCAAAGCTCCCAAATCGCCCTCTTCTTGCACTACAACTCCTTTGGCTCAGAATGTGTTTCAAATGGACCTAGATAACTGCCCCATATGACTTCCCCCATATTTAAAATTAGAGGTGGTTGCTTTAAAATTTCACAGAAAACCGCATAAGACACGAACTGTACTAGGAGGGACATGTTGCGTTCTTCAGTGTAACTAGCGACTTAACTACTCTTCGTGATAAGTAAAAGGTTGTGCACTCAGATGTACACACCGTGTAGCTACAATTGGGGTCGATACTATGAGAGTGATACATGTCGTGTGCTAGTAGAACACATCATGTACCTACACTTGAAGCATTTCAAAATGAATTAATACACGGTGTGTCCTAATAGCACACATTGTGTACTCGTCGATAGTAACTTTCTTGCTTGCCAGGATACGTCGTGTCCAGATGTAGACATGTCGTATCTTCTGCCTTGAGTTTGGCGATGAAGATTCTGGATGGTGACACGTCGTGTTCTAATTAAGACACGACATGTCTTATGCTGTAAAGACTAGAAGCTCTTTAAATCAGCTGCATACATGGTGAGAATCCAACAAGGGTTGGATTTGGGTTGGATTAACCTTATTTTAGCATTCTTGACATTTACCTGCAATCAACAACATGCAGTGAGTAAGATGATGAAAAGATGGAAAATTAGACATGCTTAGAGGTCAAATGGACTGAATTTGTATGTGAATGTGTGCAAAAAGTAGATATAAAATGTGCACATCAAATCCCCCTAAGCTTGAACTATTACTTGTCCTCAAGAAAAAAGATCACAAAAACACAAATGAAGGAAATGCAAAGGTCAAGCATAGATCATATGAGAGATATTAGCAGGACAACCAATCATAAAGACAAATTTATATTCATAGCTTCGGTCTCAATTTAGACATCTAAGAGAGAATATTTTTAAATTAATCCAAGGTGGTATCACATTGAATGAAACAGTCAACAAGGTAACTCTTAATGGAATTTGGATGACTAAGCCAAACAGTTAGTGAATCTACAACAAAAACTTTCTAGCTATTAAAGATATAAGAGATGGAATCATAGCTAAAGTTAGCAATATTCAGTTGTCTTTCCTTGTTTTGTCAAAGGATATAGCATTGGGTCAGGGATTCTGGCACTCGATTGCTAATTTAGGCTTATGCACACTAGGGATGTCGGTTGGGGTTTCTCACCCTCTTTTTAGGACATATCACCTAACCATCATAGCCAGATCAGACTCACACTAGGTTAGGATGACATATGGGAATTTTAGCCATCTTCTAGGGTGATTAAAGTGGAGTGAACAATATATGATATGCAAAAATTCCAGGTTCCACTTGTTTTATATGGGTCAAAGGAGAGTTAACCAAAAATTGCAACAATTAGCATGATTCCAAGCATTTGAATTTTTGAAAATTTTCACTGAAAAAGTGGTTGAAGGATGACTAAGGGTTTGATAAACGAATCATGTATTCTAAGTAGTGTTGAAAGGTTGACATATTCATACAAATTAGTACCATTACATGTGTTGAGCAATCCAGGATGTAAAAATTGAAACTTCGGCTAAGAGCATTAATCTAAAATTAACACGTGTTGGTGGCCAAATGATTTTCATGTGATATAAGCATGACATTTTACAATTTAACCATCATGTGATTATCACAAGGGATATAGTTATATCTAGAGAGAAAGACAATCCATACAAGAAGGGATAAACCTCTTGATCATACTTAATTTTCTAGGAAAGAAACAAAAGCTGAAACAAATGACTGGAATAAAAGATACAACTACAATACCTACCACTTATACCCCCCTAAGCTTGAAATTAGCAATGTCCTCACTGCATCATTCAGACCAATGGAGATAACAACCAGTTACTATCATCAAAGTGGTTCATTGGCTCATCATCATCAGTTTCATTTGATTTTGCTTGATTTGTGCTGAAACATCTGCAGAAGGAAAGCACACACCGCATACTTTTTAAGACACGACGTGTGGATTTCAGTTATAAGCTGACTCCTGAATGAGATCAAGGGAATCCATCTCTTCTATTGACACGATGTGTACAAATAATACACAACATGTACCTGGAGAAGTATATTTCAAATGATTTAATGCACGTCGTGTACTCATAGAACATGACGTGTACTTTTTCTAGTAACCATAGATATCCCTGAGTTGGGCAATACACGTCGTGTCCAGAAGTGGACACATCGTGTACTCTTCCCTTGAATTCCACTGTGATCATGAACATGGTGTGTGGTAATAGGACACGTCGTGCATAAAATAGATTGTGAGTATGAACATGTCATATACAAATAACGACACAACGTGTCTTTCTGATATTATGTAGGAATGGAGTTCATTTGGTCTTCCCCTTTGTAATGATGAAGATGAGTGATACCTACAATGATGATGATGATGATATATAAGAGGGTTCAAATTATTACATTCATCCATGAAATTAGGGAAAGGAAAAAAATGTTCTTGAGCGATGCTAAAAGGAAATCTATCCTAAGTGTGGGATCAACTCCCACAAGGTCCTCTATTTAGAGTCTGGAGTTAGACTCTTCATCTCATCTTCAGTGTGCTCTAGAGAAGGATCCTGATGCAACTGAGTTTCTGCTATCCTTGGGTTTCATTTCCGAATGGCTCGGTAGAGATCCTAACGGTATCTTCTGATTTGGTAGAGCTTGTTGTGCAATCTGATTCTCCAGCATTTTGATATGGGTGGCAATGCCATCCACTTTGAAATACAATTGAGTGATGACATCCTTTAGAAGATTACCATGTGCTCAGGATTCATCATTTTGTTGGACTTGTGTTTTCACAAAGGTCTTAAATAGACCCTCTGGGCTGGCTTTTTGCTGAGATTGGTTGAAATTCTTGTTGTTGTTGTTGTTGAAATCGAGAGGTTGTTGATGGTTTTGGTTCATGATTTGTCTTTCACCTACATTCTACTATTGTTGGACTTGAGGGATGTTGTTCTTGAGAGAAAATTTTGGGTGATCTCTCCACCCTAGGTTATAGGTTTCAGAAAAAGGATTATGTGACTGCTTATTCCCAAAGTTCCCTACTGCATTGACTTGCTCTGATATCTCTATGTTGCTTGACTGTGCTGCTGAACAAGAACACAAATTATTCCTGGTGCCTCCACAAGTGTCATAGATCTTCTCGGCTACTTTGATTGAGTGGATAGTCAGATTTTGAAATTTTTGAGACAAAGCATCCAGCCTTGCTGCCATCAGTTCAATGACATCAACAGTGTTTTTCCCATTCAGGTTTTCAAGAGTTTTGGTTGACGGATGAGAATGGATGGTTCTTTATAAACTCCATTGGTAGTGATTTTGAGCCATGTCGTCTATAAGCTCATATGCTTCACGGTAGGATTTGTTCATTAAAGATCCATTTGTAGTTGCATCCACTGTCATATGGGTGTTATAGAACAACCTATTGTAGAAGGTCTGCAATAGCAACCAATTGGTCAATCTATAATGAGGGCTTAGGCATTGCATGTCTTTGAAGCACTCCTAAGAATCATAGAGTGTTTCTCCTTCCTACTTCCTAAAGTTAGTGAGTGGGCTCCTCAACTGTGCGGTCTTTCTAGGTGGGAAGTACTTTGCAAAGAAGGCATTATAAGTTCATCCTAGCTTTTGATGGACCTCTTGAGCAGTGAGGAGAGCCACGCCTTGGCTATATCCTGCAGTGTGAAAGGGAACATCAGGAGGCATATCCCATTGGTTGACACTCCATTGATCTTGAAAGTACCCATGTTTAGTAGAAATTCAGCAACATGCAGATTCGGGTCTTCCATTGGAGTCTCACTAAATCAATTTTTCCAGATCATCTACATAATGGTGGGACTGATAGAAAAATTGTTGGCCTCAATTGTAGTGTGATCAATGGCTCTGTAAATGTTGATGGCAGCCACCATAGAAAATTCTTTAAGTGGACATTTGTCGTCCATGCCTGGCTCTTGATGAGAACCAACAGAAAGCAGTGGTGACGGTGACGATGATTGTGACAGTGACTTCTCAAGGTTGGAGGAATCTCCCACCTTCTTCGCCCTTTTTAAGTTGTGGAAAGTATGCTTGATCTCTGAGTTGAGGTAGATGGATGAGTCCAATCCTCTCGGTGAGCGACGCATGAAACCTACAAGAACAAAGATAAGTAAGATCTCACACAAACAAAAGAAATCAGAAGATGAAATGTAAAAATGGTGACTTAGCCTCATGTACTTTTAAATTATTTCTACTCTAACTGGACCGTAGCTCCCCGGAAACGGTGCCAAAAACTTTTATGGTTATTTATATCACTTAAGTTTTACAAATTGTATCTTAACCGTCAATCACCCGCAAGTATACAAGGTCAATCATAGTCAAGGTCGAACCTTAGGGAGATACTGAGTTAGGCATAGGAAAATTGAATTTCATCAATCTAAGTCGTTTGCAAAAAGTGAATTTGAATGTTTTAAACTAAGAACAAGCATTAAGAATCTATAAATAAAATATTTAGATCAGATTTTAGGGAATCATGGACATTAGGATTTCACAACCATGCAAATTAAACATGTAAACTACGTAATTAGGTGAGATAGCAAACTTGCAAGGAGGTTGTCGTCGTCAAGCACCTCCTAGTGTCATGAAACGGTTCTAATCTCCTCATAACACTCTCGTGTATATGATCGGATTTGAACACAACCTTGATCCTCAACATTCTCTAGCCACTCTTGTGTTCAAGAGAATGCTGCCACAAAATCTACTACCTACTTCCCAATACATTCTCCCAAATAGCATAAGAAAGCATAAAACATGTATAAAAGGTGGTCAGCCAAGCATACAAGTGAAAGAGCACCATAAAATTTCGGGGAAGAAGAAAATTAACTAACAATGAACCATAATAACGAGTTCACATGAGTAAAAGCATGGGATCTACTCTCCCATTCCCATGAAATAGAATTCTACTCGCATATGTTGGAGAAACACAAATACATGGCAGATTTTGCACTGTTTTGCATGATAGAAAGATGAAAAGAACAAGAAGAACGAAAGATTAAACTACAGGGGGAAGAACTCCAACTAGAAGTTGAGAATCCACCCCTGGAGCTTCTTCAACTCGGACTTGCTCCTCTCCTAAGAAGCTTGAATGAGAATGGAAGCTCCACTACACCTTTGAGGAGGAATGGAGAAGAATGAGGGCTTCTTTCCCCAGAAAGCATCCCAAAGTTCTCAAATCACCCTCTTCTTGCTCTACAACTCCTTTGGCTCAAAATGTGTTTCATATGGACCCAGATAACTGCCCCATATGACTTCCCTATATTTAAAGCGACGGGCGGTTGCTTTAAAATTCTGCAGAAAATCGCACAAGACACGACATGTACTAGGAGAGACACGCTGTGTTCTTCGGTGTAACTGGAGACTGAACTGCTCTTCGCAATAAGTACACAACGTGCACTCAAATGTACAGGTCGTGTAGCTGCATCTAGGGTCAATACTGTGAGAGTGATACATGTCGTGTGCCAGTAGCACACGTTGTATACCTACACTTGAAGCATTCCAAAATGAATGAATACACAATGTGTCCTAATAACACACATCGTGTACTGGTCGACAGTAACTTTCTTGCTCGTCGGGACATGCCGTGTCTAGATGTAGACATGTTGTGTATTCTGCCTTGAATTTGGTGATGAAGAGTCTGGATGGTGACACACCATGTTCTAATTAAGACACAGTGTGTCTTATGCTGTAAAGACTAGAAGCTCTTTAAATCAGCTGCAGACATGATGGGAATCCAACAAGGGTCGGATTTGGGTTGGATTAACCTTATTTTAGTATTTTTGACATGTACCTACAATCAACAACATGGAGTGAGTAAGATGACGAAAAGATGGAAGATTAGTCATGATTAGAGGTTAAATGGAAGGTGAAATGGACTAAATGTGTGTGTGAATGTGTGCAAAAAGTAGATATAAAATGCACACATAATCTTCTATGTTTATGTCATTAACCTCATCTAATTTTCTCTTTGAAGGAGGTGAAGATCCTCCAATCATAGCTCCACTCCTTAGATACACAAATTTGCATGTCTCTTTAGGATTCATCTTCGGTTGGCTTGACAAGGTGTCAGAAGGTGTTCTTTGATTGGTGAGGGACTGCTATGCAATTTGGTATTCCAACATCTTTATGTGAGTAGCAATGCCATCAACCATTAAAGAGAGTTGAGGATAGAATCTTTCAATAGTTTCCTCTGTGCATGGAATGGATCATTCTGCTAGATTTGAGTTGACACAAAAGTTTCCATCATGTTTCCAAACTCAGCTTACATTGAGTTTGATTGTAGCTCTTGTTGTTGTTGTTGAATCCTGGTGGATAGATGTTATTCATAGACCATCTCTTTCCCATTGGTTATTTTTTACTTTGGCCTTGGTTTTTTAGCGTATATTTTGGGAGTTATTGTTCTTGTAGGAGAAGTTCAGATGATCCCTCCATCCTAGATGTAAGTATTGTAGTAGGGGTTGTAGGGATGTCTTTTTCCAAAGCTTCATACAACATTTACTTGCTCCGGCATTTCTCCCATATTCATCGGGGGTGTAATACAAGAAGATGAATTATGTTCTATACTTCCATATGCTTCAAAAACCTGTTCGGCTTCCTTAATAGAATGTGTACTCAATTTTTCAAATTTCTGTGACAAGGCATCAAGCTTTGCCATGATAAGATCAACAAACTCAATAGTGTGATTTCCACTTGTCTTTTCAGAAGTGTTGCTTGATGAGAAGGTTTAAAATGGTCCTTTCTGAACTCCATTGGTAGTAGTTGAGTAGCATGTCTTCAGTGATGTCATATGCTTCCCTATATGATTTGTTCATGAGATCTCCATTTGCAGTAGCATCCATTGTCATACATGTATTTTAGAACAACCCATTGTCTTGGTAAGAACAAAGGCATTTCATGTCTTTGGATTTCTCCCATGTGTCATATAGTGTTACCTTTTTTTTGCTTGAAGTTGGTGAGTTGACTTTGTAGTTCAGTTGTCTTACTAGGTAGAAAATACTTTGCAAGAAAATCATTTAACATCTCATACCAACTCTTAATGGACCTTTTGGGTAAGGAATGGACCCATGCCTTGGCTCTATCTCTAAAGGTAAAAGGAAACAACAGTAGATGTATCCCATCAGTAGGAACACCACTAAACGTGAATGTGTTTGTGTACTGTAGAAACTCTTCTATGTGAAGATTTGGATCTTCCATAGGAGTTCCTCCAAATCTATTATGTTGGATCATAGACATTGTATTGGGTCTGATAGAGAAGTATCATCCTCTACAATTGAATAATCAATAGCTCCACAAATTTTGATTGCATCAGGAACAACAGACTCCTTCGACAGACGTATTCTTCCATGGTTGGTTGTTGATGAGTGGGCAAAAATGGCAGAGAAGACGAAGGCGTTGAATGTGATGATGATGGCTGAGAATATTCTAGGCTTGAAGAGTTTTCACTCCTCCTTTCTCTTCTACAGCTACTCAAGGTGCACTCAATCTCGGCATCAAAGTTAATAGATGGTTGGAGACCCCATTTGGAATGTCACTTGCAAACCTAAAAAGTTACAAGTGGGTGAGAAAATTTGAAAAACAATGGAAGATATGGTAGATAAATAGGATGAAAATGAAATGATGAAATGAAGTGAATGATCTAGTCTCACTTATGGATTGACACTTCTTACTCTAACCAAATAATATGGATGCTCCCCAGCAACAACACCAAAACCTAGTTAGCTAAATGTGCAAGTCTTAATATTTATAACTGAGTGCTACCCCACAAGTATACGAGTATGTGTAGTATTAGCAAAAGCATCCAAGGGAGCATGCTACAATTAGGCACAAGCATGCTAACATTCAAAAATCTAGATCATTTTACATAAATGAGGTTGGATTGTGATTCACTAATTAGATAATTAAATGAAACTAAGAGAAATAACACTAAATATGAGATTTAGATAATAATTTCAAGGAATCTTGGTCACAAGATTTCACCTCCATGCCATTAATCATGTGCAACCACAAAATTCACATACTAATTAACTTGCAAAGGATAATGTCATCATCATACACCTACTGATGATATGAGACAACTCTCATCTCTTCATAGCACTCATGTGCCTATGTCAAGACTTGAATAGCAACCTTAGATCCTCAACGTACCCCAGCCACTCACGTGGTCAAGGATTCATTGCCAAGAGAACTACTTCTTACTTCTCTATACACCTTCCCAGATGGCGTAAAGAAGCATATGACATGTAGGCTAGATGGCCAGTCAAGCATACAAAAAATAAACATCATAGAATCTCTTGGAGAAGCAAACTAACAAGCATTAGTTAAGAATTATGAGTTCACATGAGTAATGGCATGAGAGCTAATATATCATGCCCAAGAAGAAGGAATATACTCTTACATAATCATGAAGAACATGTATAAGCTAAAGATTTTAGAGATCAATATTATTAGAGAAGGGAAAGAACAAAGAAAATCCAAGGGATGAAGAAGAGCAGGGTAGAACTCTAGCTTTGAGATGAAATTTCACTCTTGTAGGTGATTCTACTCAGACAACCTTCTCTCCTGAGAGGTCTGGGTGAAGTAGAGAAGTTCTGATGCATTCCTTGAAGAAGAATGGAAGTTATCTTCCAAGAAACCTATTCGTCCTCCCTAAAATCACCTCTTCTCTACTCTGAACCATTCTTCAGTTAAAATGTGCTTCAAATGATGAGAGATAATTGTCTCGTCCAAGAGTTTTTATATTTGAAATGAAGGATGGTTGTCTTTTCAAAATTGCATATGTCGTCAGAGACACACTGTGTTTGAGAAGACACACGGTGTGTGGTCACGTGTAACTGTTGGCTGGAACTAGCTTAAAGAAGAGTGCATGGTGTGTTGCTAAAAGACACACTGTGTAGCTACGATTTGAAGTCAACCTGAGTAAATAACACACACCGTGTGTTATTTAACACATGTTGTGTGTGTCTTTAAAATAGGGTTCCTGGAGTCATAAGGCAAGGCATGTGCATTTAATGCATGTCTTGTTGTCTTGATACAACAACCTTTGTCGATTTATTGACTAAATGGACATGTTGTATCTTCTAAGGAACATGTTGTGTCTCTACTTTGTTGCGACCCTTCTAGAACGATACAATACACTTTGTGTGTAAAATAACACATGGTTTGTCCTACTCTAAAGCTTCAAGGACTCCTCTATATCGATTGCAAATAGTTGGGGAATCCAACTAAGGTTGGATTTGGGTTGGATTAACCCCATTTCTTCATCTTTATTGTATACATGTGATCACAATCATGAAACAAGTAGAACAACTAAAAAGGTTAGAAATGGAGTATGATTAAAGGAAAAATGGAGTACAAAATGGATTGAATTAATGTGCAAAAATGGACAAAAAGTTTATATAAAAAGTGCACATTAGGTACACTTTTATTAAACCTCACAACTTTCAAATTTTCACAGAACCAAATTTAACCATGTCTTATTTAAGGTGTTTAAAATATATATGTGAATTATTACACAACATGTTAAAAAATCCATAATAAAAACACGTAAACCACACATTTTGGTATAATAACACAGATTAAACCCATCATTATAATTTAAAAAAATGTGATGTTGTTTGGTTTCATAAGAGGAGTCTAGGGAGGCGGCCATGGGAGATATAGGTTTTGAGGTTTTAGGCCATCCAGAAGGAAACTTGAGTGAGATCCCTAATATACTGGTAAGCATGGAATGGGTGGTGGAAGACTCCCTGCTTTTGGAACAATCAGCGGAAAGGAGAACTAAAGTCTTGCAAGCATATATTTTAAGGAGTTTGGGAATCTCTTTAAACTAAATTGACCACAGAGGAGCAGTCAATCTCATTCTCACCAGGGCCATCAGGATACTACCATGGATTTGGATGATCTAGATACTAGAGAAGGGAATTTTCCATACCTCAGTTCAAACATCCAACAAGGCATACCTTCTCCAATAGATACTCCATGACCAGTGTCCTAGATGGACATCACCTCTTGGTTTGGAAGCTATGATATGGAGTCCATAATAAGATTTGAGGACATGTATGTAGATTTGATGAAGGTTGGTATCATGGTCACAAATATTGATGAAATGTTGAGTTTTGAGATCGAGGAAGGAACGTACATCAAACTAATGAGACCATTGCAATACACTATGACCATGAAGGTCTTAGGAAGAGAGGTGGGCTTCACGATTCTCTAGAAACACATCAAATCCATGTGGAGCCATTGGGTAAATTCTAGCTCAACGGTCTCAAAAATAGCTACTTCCCGGTCCAACTTCTATGGTAGGATAACTACTTCAATGTTCTCACCAACAAGCCATGGTCATTTATGGGCTTGACATGAGCAAACAGTCGTGGGATCCCAACTTCATCCCTTCTTTGAGAAACCCTAAGTTCATCATTGCATGGTGTGGATCCCAATGCTCCCTATCTTCCTATATCAACATAGGTTTTTGGAAGATATTAGAGACCATATTGGAGAAACAATGAGGGTGGATAGAAACATAGATCTCAATCAGCATAGGAAATTCACTCGCATAGCCATCAAGCTTGGTGAAACCCAACCCCTAGTGCCATACCTTTACATCCAGGGTGAGAGGTATAATTTAGAGTATCAAAATTTTCCCTCAATATGTATGCATAATGATTTTTTGGGACACATAAATGCAGTGTCAGAATAAGATCGACTCTCATAAGAGGTAGGAGACTAGAGATAGTACTGAAGAGACCTACAATGCATGCTAAACCTTTCCAATGAAGCCCATGGAAAGGCTAGCAAAGACGAAACAATATCATGACAAATGCAGACACAAGAAAATAAGTTTAGCAATCTCTCAATCATTAAAGATGAAGCAGGGGAGCATACAAAACCCAATAGTGTGGCTAATCAAGTGATATAGATCGACTCAAGGCAATAGAAGGACAACCACAAAAAATCCAATCATAGGCAAAACCAATCGGCAAGACTGCCTCCATAGGGAATTCACAATAGGAAAAACCAACCAGAAAGGAATCGTAAGGAGGTTACTATGATGTAGGGAAAGAAAATCACCATGATACCACTGACATCATTGATGATGACACGATGATTGCCACATGAGAGCAAGACACAAGCATCCCTTCAGTGACTTTTTTCTTGGCCTCCAACTAAGTGTCGTCAGCTACCATCAGAGTAGAAGTGCCACTAAGTGGAAGTGTGGGGGTACATTTGCACAACAGGAATGTATACACCTCAAATGATCTATAACAATCTTGTTCAAGGAACAAATGAAGGAAGAACTTTGAAGAAGTAGTGGAAGAGGGAGAGACAAGCCCAGAAAAGATACCATATCCCATATGGTATCTTTTGAACCAATTTAGATGTCAAATTTTGTATGGTTTTGGCATCTACAATTGGTTGTTTAGCTTGTTGCTCGAGCTATTTTATTGTGATCAGTTGATGAGTGGGTTCATGATCTCTTCGTTGTTTGGTATTTGAATTAGACATGTTACTTGAGTTGGATTTGTATGATCAGCTGATGAGTCAGTCTATGGTTACACTAAACACCTCCAAGGACATGAATGTACAGGGAGACTCTAAGACTCTACTAAGAAACAACACAACCATGTCTAGCATGATTACCTAAAAAGATATAAACCAATAGAGTGAGACACAAAGTGTCCCAACGAGAGTCATAACTCCCGGCTGCACTATTATATCTCAAGAACTAAAGCAGATAAAGCATATAACAGTTATAACAAGAAAATATACTTACCATGATGTTTGAGAGGTATATAATCCATAGAAGGAATATGAAGAGAACATACAAACTAAAGTATGAGAAAACTTACATCATCCAAGACCTCATCCAATATTTCGTGTTTGTCCTAAACAGATATACTACACGGCTTGATTACAAATTATTATGCCCAGAGGAAGTGAGTCGTACTGCTCAGATCCAAACCGACCCCAGCTTGGAAAGCATCGGTTTCCATACAAGGTCAATGGAAGATTCAGAATCCACGACCTTAGTATTGTTGTGGTCAATGCACAACACCAATAGCCGGACCGCAGTCTACAACTTCAAGTGACCTCAGTCACTGGGCTAGCTCCCACAAGATGCCCTTTCCTCTAGCCCACCTTGGTACAGGTCTCAACGCTAGTATATCTGAGCCATGTGACACTTCACTGTGCTCCATGAGCCATGAACTCATTCATTCTCAATCACATTAAGCCATGGGCCAGTTCACCATGATCTTT
The DNA here is from genome assembly GCA_963693085.1 of Alisma plantago-aquatica. Lineage (NCBI taxonomy): Eukaryota > Viridiplantae > Streptophyta > Magnoliopsida > Alismatales > Alismataceae > Alisma > Alisma plantago-aquatica. Next base: position 876,827,569 of record OY856410.1, read on the forward strand.
CCTCTATATCTGAGTCTACAACCGAAGCTGCACTCACACACTACTACTACTGACGATGAGCGGATCTATGGCCAAGGCAAACTACATGAAAGGTTCATCTGTAATTAGTTAGTAACTTTTAAGTGCATTATTAGGGTCAACCAAGTTATAACATAATTAAATTATATTTCCTCATACTCATATTTCCATCATCATCTCATGTTACATATTATCACTTAGCCTCTTGCCATTCAACATGATCCATATCAAGGATCCAACATCATAGGGATTCAATCCCAACATTAAAGCACATGTCATCATCACATTGGTGATAACACCAAATTTTGTGATGTTTTTGGCCCTTATTTTGTTATCAAAACTGCCCTTTTTAACTATTTTCCTCTCTTTTTATATGTACTTTTGCAATAACAGGTCACGCAATGCTCTTAATCCAAATTTACCATCTTTTACAGAGTTTTATCCCATTTTTAACCCATTTATCAGCAACAAGGCCCGTCCTGGCCCACAAATGTGTTCTACATATATCGGCCTTCCCACCTACCGGCCGATACGCTCACTGCCTGACAGGGCAGCACAATACACCGACGTGCGACACAAGGATGCCGTGCAAGAAGGAACCAACATGTGACGTGCCTCTTACCCGACAGGGATCCGGACTCGCCACGACAACTTAAGCGTGTCGCACGATACGGCCACCCACCGGCAAGCGCCGCCCGTCACGATGACCGACAGCCGACATCCTTATTCTGGGCGATACTAATATCAGCCATCCCCGACCCCGCGATAATAAGAGCCGATGAAGGACATGTGGCATCCTGAGCACCATAACTTCGCCAACTGCCGACTATAAATAGGAGCTACAGGACTCTGATGGGACGGGTCGGAACCCTGCGAGAGCTACTAGAGTAAAGAGCTTGAAGCTAGCGTATCGTGCCTCAGGGTGTGTCGGGCGATTCTAGGTGAGCACTTCCCCATCCCGAGAGGGAGGGAATGGTTCACTTAGGGTCGTCCCGGGCACCACTACAGGCCGATATCGGCCAACGAGGATATCCAATACAAGTGACTGACTCTTCAAGCGATACTCTAAGCCTGACACGATACCGAACCCCGATACGCATCGCCTATCATGGCGTGTCGCCCGAGAGGGTACCGCCCGACATGAGCGTATCGGGCTAGGGCGCCTCGCACGATACAATATGCCCATCGTGAGCGTATCACCCGAGAGGGTGCCGCCCGACATGGTTGTATCGGGCAAGGCTCCTGCCCGGTATCAGGCTGGAGAGTCCGTTGTAGTCTGTCGTCCTTCTATATCAAGAAGGTGACATTTATCTTTATTATTTCAGTCATTTACTTCCTTATCTTATGCAATGTAATCAGACCTTTATTCATTTATGGAAATAGAAGAGTTTTAATCATCTGTTGCTTTATGTTTGGTACCTTGGTTGGATGATTGCTATGTTTAACATATGAACTCTAGCTTGTATGCTTGGATCGCGCTTTGATTAGCTACCGAATCGTGTTTTCCCGTTGCAACATCCTCGAGAGAGGTGTTGTGGCTCTAGTGTTTTGTCCGATTCTGGAGTACGAGAGTGCCCGGAATCGGAGTTGCTTTAGTAACCTTTCTACTCTAACTTAAGCCCAGAAACCTCGAGAGGGGTGTTGATGCTTAGTTAAAGGTACCCGCTTCGAGAGGAGGGGTGCAGGATGTTTCTGCTACCACTTGTTTTACCGTAGTTTTCTCCTTCGTACCTTGCTTTACCGCTAGTGTTATCTCTCTGTTCCCATTGCACGAAAATCCCTAAAAACTGATAAATGCTTAAAACCTTAATTTTCCTCGTAGCTCCAGTTGGAGATAGATTTCTTTTATTTTATCGACCTTATCCTGTTGTTCCCTTGGGGAATTTTATCATCTCTTTACCCTTTCCAGAGTGTAGTGTGTCAATTCGGTGTTCTCAACACTACCACCGTTGTCCTTGTGTTTGACCCCGTGTATCTACTTCGACCCCGTAAACAAAGTTGCGGGGGCCTAGAAGGTTTCGGGTTATAAATGTAAAAGTCTGAATACTTCAAATCCGCCTCCAATTTTAGGACGCACGATTTAGGCCGGTCAACTTTTTGGCACTGTTTCCGGGGATAAGGCAAAATGGTACTGTTGACGAACCTGAATCCACTAACTACACTCATGTGCCTCAAGCTTAGGAATGAGCTTGACAGCACTCTCTTTTTCTTTCTTTCTTTTCTTTTTGTTATTATTATTATTCTTTGCCTGAAACGAATAATTCGTATTATTGATAACGGCTTTTCTAACTTGATTTTTCATGCTATTTCAGCTACTCTGAAGAAAGGCATTCTGTTCAATGGAACACCAACAACATCAAACATGCAGCCTCGCATTGAGCAACCTCTTTCCGAAAGTGAACGCCAAGGGAGGGCCATGTCTATCTTGAGCACCAGTCAAGGCCAAGATGAGGTTTCAAACCAACCAAATTTGGTTGGACAGCTATTCGCTTTTATAAAGAGACAAGATACAATCATAAACCAGTTGGCACAAAGTACGCTTCCCCATCCAGGAGTTCTGAACTCCATGCAATTCCAGATGGCAAATATGCAGACACGCCAACATCAAATTGATCAACAGTTGGCCCAGATGGCCGATTTGATGAAGAACCCTTCAAGAAAGATGCTCTCCAGTCCCGAATCTGCCAGAATGGCAGTACTAAGATTCGGGAGGACAATAGAGCGTGATGAGGAGGCTAGGGCAGAACCTGAAGCAGAGACTGTGGGTGTGAATCCCGCAAAAGATGAAAATCAACAAGTTGATGCCAGAGAGCATGAACAGAGATCCTTCGAGGAGCTACCTGGTGGGAGAAGCCCTTACGCTCCCAGGCTACCCTTTCCATACAAGTTGATAAAGGCAAACCTGAAGAAGCATCATGAAAAATTCATGGAATCAATCAAGAAACTTTATCTCAAAGTTCCCTTTCTGGACGCCTTGGAAGAGATGCCAACTTATGCCAAGTTTCTCAAAGATCTGATTACAAAGAAGCAAAGAGGAGGAAGGATTGAAACTGTGCATCTAGCAGCTGTTTCCTCTGCTTTCGTAAAACCAGATCTGCCCAACAAAAAGAGAGATCCTAGAGCTTTCACAATCCCTTTTGCCATCAGAGATAATGTCGAGTGGAAAGGTCTTGCCGACTTGGGGGCTAGCATAAGCCTCATGCCCCTAAGCTTCGTGCAAAGAGTAGGTTTAACCGATATGGTTAGAACCCATATGAGAATCGAGCTAGCAGATCATACTTTCAAAAGATCTTTTGGCGTTGTCGAAGATGTGCCAATCCGAGTAGGTAATTTCTTCATTCCTTGTGATATAGTTGTCATAGACACCGTGGAGGACCCCTCTGTCCTGTCATCTTTGGACGCCCTTTCCTGGCTACGGGAAGGGCATTGATCGATGTTTCTGAGGGGATGATCACTCTGAGGGTCGGAAACGACCACATAGACTTCAAAGTGAAGGATGCAATGAGAGGACCTTCTCTGTCAGAATCCGCTTGCTTAGTGGACAACTACGACCAGTTCTGTGAGGAGATAGAAGAGGACATCTGAATCGTAGACCCCCTTGTGAGGGCAATAAGTGGTCAAGATTTTGACTTTGAATGTCCAGAAGTTGTTGAGTGTCTCAACCTTCTTAACCTATCTGAAGAAGATTTGAGTGATGAGGATGAGATGGTGGAATCTGTCAAGTATGCCTATCTCGAGGGGGGCCGCAAGAAAGGACATCCAGGGCCAAGCCTAAATTGAAGCCGTTGCCTGAAGGATTGAAATACGAATTCCTAGATCAGGAAGAAAGGAACCATATCATCGTCAACGCCAATCTTTCAAAGAACCAGCTGGAAAGACTTCTTGAGGAGTTAAGACTCCACTGTCGGGCTATAGGATACTCAGTGGAAGACATCAAAGACCTTAGCCCCGCTTTATGCATGCATCACATCAATCTAGAAGAATCTGCCAAGCCTCTGGCTCAACCCCAGAGGAAGATGAATCAGATGCTGAAAGAGGTCGTCAAGAAAGAGGTAATCAAGTTAAGGGATGCGGGGATCATTTACCCAATCAACGATAGTAATTGGGTAAGTCTGATCCACGTAGTACCCAAGAAAGGCGGTATGACAGTGGTAAAAGGAGAAAAGGGCGATGAGGTGGCGGTTAGGACCGTCACCGGATGGAGAATGTGCATTGATTATAGGAAGCCAAACCAGGCTACAAAAAGGATCATTTTCTGCTACCTTTAATTGATCAAGTTCTTGAAAGATTAGCGCATCATGACTTTTTCTGTTTCTTGGATGGCTTTTCAAGATTTTATCATGTCCCCATCTTGCCCGACGACCAAGAGAAGACAACCTTTACCTGCCTCTACGACACCTATGCCTTCAGAAGGATGCCCTTTGGACTCTGCAACGCTCCCGCCACGTTTCAACGATGCATGATATCAATGTTTTCAGATTTTCTGGAAGATATCATAGAAGTTTTCATGGACGATTTTTCAGTCTATGGAAAGGACTTCAATATCTGCCTGAAAAACCTATCTTTGGTTCTACAATGATGCGAGGAGAACAGTCTGGTTTTAAACTGGGAGAAGTGCCATTTTATGGTGCGGGAAGGCATCGTTCTGGGACATAAGGTCTCAAGGCGTGGTATCGAGGTGGACTCTAGCAAAGTTAAAGCCATATCCAAGCTTCCTCCACCGAAGTCCGTGACGGGAGTGAGGAGCTTCCTCGGACACGCCGGCTATTACCGAAGATTCATAAAGGACTTCTCGAAGATTTCAAAACCATTGTCCAATCTGCTGGTAAAGGATGTTGAATTTGTTTTCTCTGATGACTATCTAAATGCTTTTTAGGTTTTGAAGAACGCCCTTATCTCACCACCCACCCTCCAAGCTCTAGATTGGGATTTACCGTTTGAGCTTATGTGCAACACCAACGACTATGCAGTAGGAGCGGTCCTGGGGCAGAAAAAAGATAAAAAGCACCACGTGATCTGCTATGCTAGTCGCACGTTGGACGAAGCTCAGGTGAATTATACAACTACCGAAAAAGAGATGCTCGCAATTGTCTTCGCCTTTGATAAGTTCATGTCATACCTCATCGGAGCAAAGGTCAAGGTATATACAGATCACGGGGCCATAAGATACCTAATGCAAAAGAAAGATACAAAGTCCAGACTATTGAGGTGGGCCTTATTGCTACAAGAGTTCGACCATGAGATTATCGATAAGAAGGGAGCAGAAAATGCGGTCGCCGACCACTTATCGAGGATCGTAGCCGAAGGACAGGGGGGACCACCCATCAATGACAACTATGCCGACGAAGCTTTAATGTTGGCTGAAACCAAGGAAGAAGACTTACCCTGGTTCGTAGATATCTGTAACTATCTTGCTTGTGGAGAATTGCCTCCTGACATCACATATAATCATAAAAAGAAGTTGTTTGCGGAAATAAAAAAATTACTATTGGGATGATCCTCTCCTTTTTAGAAGGTGTGCTGATAACTTGTATAGGAGATGCATTCCCGAGGAAGAAACCCTGAACATTCTGAAGGAGTGCCACCCCTCCCCTTATGGGGGACATCTGGGCAGTGAAAGGACTGCTGCAAAAGTGCTACAATCAGGTTTTTACTGGCCTTCTTTATTCAAGGACGTTGCACAGTTTATAAAGGTCTGTAAAGAGTGCCAGTCAACAGGCAATATAGGGCAAAGGAATGAGATGTCGATGGTGAATTGGATTGAAGTAGAAATCTTCGACGTGTGGGGGATTGATTACATGGGGTCGTTTCCTCCATCAAGGGGGTATCAATACATTCTAGTGCCAGTAGACTATGTATCGAAATGGGTAGAAGCTGTGGCCACCCAAACGAGCGACGCTAAGTCTGTGATAAAGCTGTTCGAGAAGACGATTTTTCCTCGGTTCGGTGTACTGCACACTGTAATAAGCGACGGTGGGTCGCATTTCGGTGAAAGACAGTTTGAAGCACTCCTACGAAAGTATGGAGTTAAGCACAAGATCGCTACACCCTACCACCCACAGACTTCCAGGCAGGTAGAGGTTTCAAATAGACAAATCAAGTAGATTTTAGAAAAGACTGTCAGCTGGACGAGGAAGGATTGGTCATTAAAGCTCGACGACGCACTTTGGGCCTACATGACTGCCTACAAAACGCCCATTGGAACCACCCCCTACATGTTGATCTACGGAAAATCCTATCATCTACCTCTGGAGCTGGAACATAAGGCCCTCTGGGCAATCAAATTCCGGAATATGGATCTGGAGAAAGCAGGGGAAAAGAGATATTTGCAGTTACAAGAGCTTGAAGAATTAAGGATTCATGCTTATGAGAACGTGAAAATTTATAAACAAAGGACGAAGGTGTGGCATGATGCCCACCTAAGGAGAAAGGATGTAAGTGAAGGGGATAAAGTTTTATTATTTAAATCCTCCATTTGTCTTTTTCCTGGAAAGTTACAAACGAGATGGTCGGGACTGTTCACTGTGTCTAAGATATACCCATCAGGAATTATGGAGCTATACGACAAAGATGATCCGACCAAGGTCTTTCAAGTAAACGGGCACAGAGTGAAGAGGTACTATGAAGATGAATCTTTTGTTAGGAGGAAAGAGATCAACTTGCAGGACATGGATACTGTTGAAAGCCAAAAGTGAAGGACCTAAACCGGTCGAGCTGGCGAAGAAAACTCCAGTGCTCCTCGGGAGGCAGCCTGCACTACTATAGAAATGGCTTATAAAGTCACTTTTTACGGTGTCGGTTGTATACAAAACCGACACCTAAACTCTACAGTGTCGGTTTATAACATAAACCGACATCCAATCTACGAAGGTCGACCAAACACGGGTACCGCTTTTATTAAGTGTCGGTTAAATAATAAACAACCGACACCTAAACTCAACCGCCAAACCCAAAATTCCAGCAAAAAATTGGCTCCAAAATTGGCTCCAAAATTTTATATATGGCGTCGGTTCATAACTAAATAACTGACACTATAGGTTTAGTTGTCGGTTTTTTTAAATAACCGACACTTAGTATAGGTGTCGGGTCATAACTAAATAATCGACACTATAGGTTTAGTTGTCGGTTGTTTTAAATAACCGACACTTATTGTCAACTTAATAGCTCACCAGCCCGACCGATTCTTCCCTTTCCCTGTTTCATTCCCGATTTCCCTAACCTCCGGCAATTTCTTGCTCCCTGCCGTCGCCGCCCCTCCCTGCCGTTCGTGCTCCAACGCCCGTCGCCGCCACTCCTTCCTCCATGCTCGCCCATCGTCGCCGTCGCTACGAGAAGCAGTCGCCGCCCGCCCGCCCGTCGGCCGCCCTCTCCACCTTCGCCGGTAGCAGCTAGGTCTCCTAGCCTCGCCGCCCTCTCCGCCACTCCTCTCCTCACCGCCGGCAGCTGCTAGGACTTGCTCCGGTCACTGCTCCTCTTTCCTCAAGGTGCCCGCCCTGCCTTCTTCTTCTTCCTCTACTCCTCTTCTCTCAAGCTGCCTGCCCTGCTGCTGGGAAATTTTTTTTTAATTTATTTACTTCTCTCAAGGTGCCTGCCTGCTCATACACATATTGATGTACATAAACATGTTAGAATAAATGCTAAAAAGGTGTGATTTTAGGGTTTAGGTACTGATTTTGTGCTTCTACTGAGCTGAATCCTCTATTGTCTATACAATACATGTTCTATGATAAGCCTTAGTTAATTTAATATGCATACTTTGTATGTAAAACATAGTAATCGGGTACTGCTGTATATCCAAGTAAATTACATGTAACTAATCATGACATAGATTTTAGAATGCATACTTTGGTTAAATGTATTGTTGTAATTTTTGATCAAGTGATGATATGTAAATGTAGCAATAAGTTAGTAAGGTATCAATGATAAGTCTGTTGTAATGTGATGCAAAATAGTTATTGTATCATGCATATATACTTAATACTTTTTTGTTTTATAGTTGTATAGGGTGTTTTATGTGTGGAAGTCTATTGTTTAATAGTTTAGCTATAATCATTGTTTAATAGTTTAGCTATATTCTTGGTGACAATCCTAATCACCCTTCTTTTGCTTAATGATGAACTGTAATGCACACATGCTTGGAATGTAAATGATGAACTTTTCCCTAAATATATTGCCAATCATGCTTTTAAAGACATCAATAATCACCCTAACTTGAAGAACTAGGATTTTAGGTATAAGAATGACAACACATTATTTGTTGGCCTAGAAACCCATCCAAGATTTACTCATTAGGAGTAAATCTTGGATAGTCCCCGGTTTGGGACTGTTCTTGAACACCTAATCTCGCTTAGGATGTAAGTGTATATAATGTGTGTTGGGTTTTCAAGAAAATTTCCGCAACATTTCCCCGTTTGTTCTCTAAGTACATATGTACTTGGAGAACAGCGGGGAAATGCTGTCGAAATTTTCTTGAAAACCCAATACACATTATACACTTACTAGTGAGATTAGGTATTCAAGAATGGGATAGGTGGTACACATTTATTATATATAAGAATGACATCTGCCTCTGCTAGAACTTTACAATGTGAGCTTTAGAATTTGAATTACTTTACAATGTGAACTTTACAATTTGAATTACTTTACAATGTGAGCTTTACAATTTGAATGTGAATTTGAACTTTACAATGTGAGCTTTACAATTTGAATTACTTTACAATGTGAGCTTTACACTTTGAATTACTACTTTACAATGTGAACTTTACAATTTGAATGTGAATTTGCAGATGGCTGACCATTCTCCTGATGACCGTGCTGATGACTACTGTGAGGGTGAGGACATCAATGCGCCGCCTCACAATGTAAGTTTTAAAAATATATCATATATTTATATCTATATGTCCATTTATAGTTATATCTTGTAAATGTGAATTATTTTGTCAAATTTTAGGTTGATGATGTACGGGTACCATCTGAAGCACTTGAGGCACTTGATCAACAGCACCAAAAAGTTGACAAGAGAAGGGGCATCACTATGATGAAGAAGTTAATTGCGCAAAAGGGCAATGGACCCAAACTTGTTGTGGATTTCGATAATGCAGGAAATGCATGTGGTGTGAATCGCAATTCATTTATTTCATATCTTGGGTTTGTTACTCGTAGCCATTGCGGTTGTCGCTTAGATTCTTGGCATAACGTTTCTAAGGAGAAGAAAGATTTAATATGGAGGGATTTATGCGTGAGTTATTATTAATTTGCAATTCTATTTTGTAGATTACTAAATTTTTGGATACTAGTTAATAGCAATTCTATTTTGCAGAGTATATTTGAATTGGATGAAAAGCTGCATCGTAAATGCGTGATGCAACACTGTGGGAGAGTCCTAAGGAACTATAGGACAAATCTCACTAGAGAATACATAAAAGAAGCCGATAAGAGGAAGAAGACAGCCACTGAATAGTGGAACTTCCTGGACAAAAAAGAATGGGACGCGTTTGTCGCTTCAAGACAAACTGATGAATTCAAGGTATTAGGCGTCAGTCTCAATCTCATTAATTAATATATGTTGTATTCACTTATTCAAGATTAACATTTAGTGTTACTAACCAAATCATTAATTTGCATACTAACTAGGCCCTCAGTGAGGCACAAAGATCAAGGCATGCACTGAATGTGCATGACTACAGAATGGGTCTAAAGGGGTATGCAGGCGTTCGCCAAAGACTACAGGCTGAGGCTACTGCTGCTCAGTCTGCTGCTACTCAGGAGTCCTCTACCATAGGTAGCACACCTCTGCCTCGCCATGATGTCTGGATAGCTGGGAGGAAAAATAAGAAGGGAGAATTAACTAAGGCCGTAACTGCTGAGGAGGTTGCAAAAATGGTAAAATACAACTCTTAGAACAATCATTCGAATATTGATTATTTGTGTTGTTTACTTAAGTACAAATTTTTGTTTTGGCGATTAGCGGGAGCTGCACGAGCTGAGGAAACAAGGAAAGTTCATCCCTGAGGGCACAAGGGATGAGCTAACAGTTGCTCTGGGTAGCCCAGAGCATCCTGGACGTGTTAGGGCTGCAGACGCTGGTGTGGGCATCAAAGCTTTTTTTGGGCCATCCCAGCGCAAACATGTCCCAAAAGCGGGACTTTCACAAGAAGAGGTAACATATTTTTTCCTTGTAGATGTTACTATAAAAGAGAATTCAAAAATTATAATTTGACGTTTCTTTTATCCATGTATAGGTGGATAAGCTATTTGACAGGAAACTCGAAGAAAAACTTGAAGAAGCAATGAAAAAGTGGCAGGCATCTCAGACTGCCACTTACCAGACAATACCTACAGCAGACTCTACTCCTACTCCTACTGTAGAGGTTGGGAGTAATCCTGTAGAACCACCACCTAGAACATCCACTGTAAGTATTTTTATGACATAGTAACTAGTTTTTTAATTCAAGATGATACGTATATATGAAATTGTAGTCATTTCAAAAAAAGATGATATGTATATATGTATATAACATTCTTTACACAAAAATTTGTAGGGGTTGAAGCCATGCCGTCTAAAAAGTAAAGAATATGTCGTGGCAGAGGCGTCGGCTTACCCATCCCTACCAGGGGAAACGTGTCACGGGTCTCCAGTACCAGCTGGTTGGATTCGGGTGAGCCCGATACATATGTTCCCCCAGTGGATGGATCTTCCACTGCCATATGCCCACCCATATTGTGAAACGCTTGGTGAGGCAGTAGGCGGAGTGATATTGTGGGAAAAAGTGTGTCTTCTTTACTGAAAAGGTGTGGTAAATTTACATTACGTTCAATTGTTAGTGTGTGTATATGCTGGCAGTTGATCTGAAATTATTATATATATATACAGGTTAAAAAGAAGACACCCATAGCATCTAGGCCTCCACTTCCACCTTGTGCATTACCTAGTTGGGTTCCACAGGACCTACCTGTCCCATTAGGTCCTAACTGTAGGGGTACGGCAGTATGGTTAGGGGAACATGATATAAACTCCCCTATAACTGTTTCTTCTGATTCATATTCTACAGGTCAGTCATACGAAACAAAACTATTTATACTGGATATTTTGGAGTTGTTTCGATATGATTGGCTAAATACATCTGTGATAGAGCTATGGATAAGGTGAGATATTCTTTATACATCCATATACCTTGTGTATGATCTGGTGATCTGGTTTCTTATTTATTAATGCATGCGTAATTAATACATATTTTGCCTCTACTTAGACAACATATGTGCAGATTTTGGATTCGAACATGTAGGGTTTTTGATTCCATCCTTGATTAGTCTAGTAGCTAAATACCCTACATCAGTTCAACAATACTGCTGTGAGGCTTTTTCAAATTTTGCTATAAAAAAGAAGACGGTGATAATGGCTCCATTCAATGTAGAGTAAGTTTACTTTGCTTATTATAATTTGGACTTAAGAAAATTACATTTTATTGTGGATTTTGAGTTATTAATTTTTAACTTTTTTTCCTCTGGGGTAAGCATTGGGAGTTATTGGTTATTGCCCCCGAGACGTTCACTGTGTATTATCTAGATCCTAAGGGGGGTAAATTGAATACAAGATTTGGACACATAATGAAAATGGAAATATTTCGGTGAGAAATATTTCATTTTTCATATCCGTTAACATATGTTATTACATTACTATTTAATTGCATTGTTTTGTGTTACATTAACATGTAGGGGTTTTGAGGAGTACAAAAAGGCTGGAGGAAAGGTCCCCACAAAAAAGAACCAGCCAATAATTTGGAAGAATGTGAAAGTAAGTTCCCGACTGCAATATATGTATATATTATTTATGTGAACAATGCTTAATTAGTTGTATTTTTTAATATTTTATATGTTTGAATTTATAGTGTGCTACACAAGACAACGGATGGGCATGTGGATACTATGTCATGCGATATATGCACACGATTATCAAACATGTCGTACTGGATATCGAATGTATTGCTCAGGTATTATATAGTCTCATTAGATAATATGATCGAAATATATCAATCTTATTTATAGCTCATTAATTATATATATACATCATTCTCTTTACAGGTGTTTAAAGCTGACCCCATTACAGGAGAGGACTTACCAAATGTTAATGCTCCTTATACGATGGCAGAATTAAATGAAGTAGTAGAAGAATGGGCAACAGCCATACAATTAGTGGGGGCTTTAAAATATAATTGGGATCATGATAGCGAATAATGACTAAACAATGATACTTTGTAAATGAATTTCTAAATTATAATATATGTGTGAATGTTTCTACATGTTTGGATGTTTCTACATGTGTCTGAGTGAAAATGAATGAAAGTGTTGGTTGCTATATGAATGTTTCGACATGTGTGAATGTGAATGAATGGAACTACAGATTGCTAGCATGTGTGAATGTTTATAAATGTGTGAAAATAAAATGGAATTGCAGGTTGCATTGCTAAATGCATGTGCTACTTTTTTATTGTTAATTTTGCAGGTTTGCGGCCTGTTGTCGGCTGATATCAATGGATGTCGTAAAACCTGCAGTTCATAACTGAACTGAATAGGTTTCTCATCCTGCGACCAGCCACAACAGGTCTGCAGACTGACAGAAAAAGAAAACCAATAGGCGTCGGTTATTTGTAAATAACCAACACATAACGATATAATGTCGGTTTTCCTACAATAAACCGACGTCTATTTCGTGTGGCGCGAAGATATATGGCGTCGGTTATTTGTAAATAACCGACACTGATAGTGCCCAAGATGGCGCCCTTTCTGTGGCGTGAAGGGTTTGGGTGTCAGTTTCTTACCTAATAACCGACGCCTATAGTCCCATGATGGCGTGTTTTCGGTGACGCGCGAAGTGTTTGGGCGTCGGTTTTGGAACCGACGCCTAATGGGTGGAATTTTAGTGTCGCCCACATAGGTGTCGCTTGGAAACCGACACTAAAGGCTTTAAATAACCGACACTAAGGGTAGGTTTTGTAGTAGTGCTGAGCTCTTTGTTTTTTCTAGAATAGGATGTTATTTACTTTCCTGCAAAGCAAACATTATGGACATTTGGACTGTAATAAGGCCTGAGTCAGTACAGACGCCACGTACGCTGACTCTTTTATTTTATGGGCCACCGCTCTATTTCATGGACCGGGATGGGTAATACTATCTGTGGCCGGGGACTTAACCCTAAGCCAATGATGTTTTACTCATCAATTGTTTTTTTTTCTTCGCCTCATTTTTAGTTCTTCAGGCCGCATATCGGACATGTATCACCTTTGATGATCGTATCGGGCGGCAACTCATCCGACGTGCAGAACCATTCATATCGGGCAATGGCATATCGGGGATTGCAAGGGCCGTGACAGACGGTACTCCTGGGCGACGAGTGCCTGTATCAGGCAAGATGAATAATTGCCCTTGATTAGACAGATGGAACCGCTCGTCTCGGGAATGACTTGTCTCAACGACTGACGTGCATCCCAGATTTACCCATTTTACCCCCGGTTGAGATTGCTATATATAGTACGGAGGTTTTACCATATCGGGCCATTACTTTTGCTCTTCTAGCCACCCGTATCATGTAGTAATTTTCCTTTTTGCTCTTGTGTCGGCCATGGTTGCTTCAGATAGCAAAGGTATAGCCCGACAGCCTGCTTGCCCGACACAAGCTTCTTATCGCGCACAGCATATTGGGTGGACGACTTTAGTTGATTTTTCTTATGTCGCCAAACACGTGTGCCGCACATTACATTTTTCTTGCGCATTTGCCCGATACGTCGCGTCGGGCGATAAACCGTATCACCCATTCTTGTACCGCATCGCTTGTTCTTGTTATCGGGCGACACGTTTCTCTGTCTTTCGGGGAAGTCCCTATCGGGTAGTTTGATTCATGTGACCGTGTCGCCCGACACACCTGTGTTGAGCAACAGGTGTGATGCGCAGCTTCTCCTCCTCATCGACCAGTTTTGTATCGCCTAGGATGTTCTTTTGATGAACGATACGATACCCAGACTTTGCAACGAGACGAGTTTTATCGTGATATCAATTTTTCTTGCCTATCTAACATTTAAATGATCAATGAACTGATAACAGGTATGGCCCATATAAAACAAGCCCCCGGTCAAGTTGATAACGGTCAAGTTGAAAAACACGGCAGAAGAATCGAAATTGCGGCCGTAGCTGAAGCAACAACAGTCGGAGAGAAACGCCAGAATCTTGAGGCAGTTGGGCCATCAATCGTCGAAAAAAGAGCAAGGACGGAATTTCTTGATTTGGTAGCCCCAAGAGAGGTCCATTTCCTTATCATAGTCTATCTTCTGCGGTGGTTTAGGACCATCTCCAAAAGAGAAAATCAGTGGAAGTCTTTCTCCAGTGGCCTCTATTTTGAATGTGGATATTTTGGGTTCATCAGTCATGAAGACACCTTCATCTTTGGGGGGGGTATCTTCTTTTGATACAGGTGCCACAAGTGTTCTCAAGAGCTCTCTATCTACCATAGGCCGGTTATCATCATCATAATCCACACGAGCCTTGTGCTTCCTTCATTGAGAGCTTTGCACTTGTTCTGGCTGCATCCTCCTGGGAAAGAAAATGGACTCAAGTGGACTTGTCTGACTAGTCCAATAGATGATGAAGGTTTAAAGAAGCTTAGATTGATGATCAGGCCTTTTGTTCATGTTCACAACGGAAGCATCTTAAAAAGCCTACCTGATATAAGGGAATGTGAACTTCTTCCTCAGCAAAAGCGCATGACTGATCTCATTGAATCTTGCAATTCCAAATGTACTTTTACCATCTGGTACAACTGTCTGCAGGCGCGATCAACGTCTAACCCTCACTGGGTTAACATTACTTTACCCTATCTACTTCACTACTCTGGGACAGAGTGTGGAGTAAGTTTGGGGGGGGTACCATGTACCAGTGAGGGAGGTATAACAATTTTATTCAAACTTCACCTTCTTTTGTTCTTCTTCTATATCATGTATACATATTCTTGCTCATACAAAAATTTTGAAAAATTATTTTGAAATTTTTTGCTTATTTCGTCTCCCTACGTATGTACAAAGTTGCTATATTAGTAAAAACTTGATACGACTTCTTGCCAATTTGTTTTCTATGTACCCAATGAGATGCAAGTTTTGTTATATCTTTCTGAGAATACAGCCTCAAATGAAAAAAGACTACGAACTTCCATGCCAAAAATTTCGAAAAATAATAATCTCGCAGCAGCTAAGAGACGAGTATGGAGAAGGAAAATGCTGCCCAAACAGCAAAAATTTCTCTTGTTTTCCCTTACCCAACAAAAATCCCAAAAAGAGAAAGCAGCCTTATGAGAGTGAATAAAAGCATGAGAGTTGTGCAAAATGAAAAGAAAGAAACAAATATATATACACACTTGTTTTCCAAAAGTACCCATCTTTAGGCATGGTAGATCTGGGGCAGTGGTACGTAGGATGTGAAATCACTGCTCTAAAGCCAACTGGCTTGGACTACAGGGACCACTTGCCCATTAACGGACCCATACCTGGATGGACTAATGGGAAACAAGAAAAACCCAAAAAAGCCTTAGCCTACCCAACACACAACTTTCTGCCCCTAACGCTGTTTGGTGTGAAAGCTAACTTCGGAATCATGCACCAAGTCTCGCCGCAGCTGTAGAGAAATTTTTTGCTGAAATAATAAGGCAGGAGAAATAAAGTATGTTGTTCGTGGTCGGGCCGCATTGTCTATGAGACACCTCAATACTTGTCTTAACTCATGGTCTGAAAACTACACCAGTCAAGAAGAAGCATCACAAAATAAAGTTTAAATATTGATTGAGGACAATCAAAATGCTAAGTTTGGGGGAGTTGATAACACCAAATTTTGTGATGTTTTTGGCCCTTATTTTGTTATCAAAACTGCCCTTTTTAACTGTTTTCCTCTCTTTTTATATGTACTTTTGCAATAACAGGCCACGCAACGCTCTTAACCCAAATTTACCATATTTTGCAGAGTTTTCTCCCATTTTTAACCCATTTATCAGTAACAAGGCCCGTCCCGGCCCACAAATGTGTTCTACATATATCGGCCTTCCCACCTACCGGCCGATACGCTCACTGCCCGACAGGGCAGCACAATACACCGACGTGCGACACAAGGATGTCGCGCAAGAAGGAACCAATGGGCGACGCGCCTCTTACCCGACAGGGAGCCGGACTCGCCACGACAACTTAAGCATGTCGTGCGATACGGCCACCCACCGGCAGGCGCCGCCCGTCACGATGACCGACAATTGACATCCTTATGACGGGCGATACTAATATCAGCCATCCCCGACCCCGTGATAATAAGAGTCGATGAAGGACACGTGGCGTCCTGAGCACCATAACTTCGCCAACCGCCGACTATAAATAAGAGCTACAGGACTCTGATGGGACGGGTCGGAACCCTACGAGAGCTACCAGAGTAAAGAGCTTGAAGCTAGCGTATCGTGCCTCAGGGTGTGCTGGGCGATTCTAGGTGAGCACTTCCCCATCCCGAGAGGGAGGGAATGGTTCACTTAGGGTCGTCCCAGGCACCACTGCAGGCCGATATCGGCCAACGAGGATATCCGATACAAGTGACCGACTCTTCAAGCGACACTCTAAGCCCAACACGATACCGAACCCCGATACGCATTGCCTATCACGGCGTGTCGCCCGAGAGGGTACCACCCGACATGAGTGTATCGGGCTAGGGCGCCTCGCACGATACAATCTGCCCTTCGTGAGCGTATCGCCTGAGAGGGTGTCGCCCGACATGGTTGTATCGGGCAAGGCTCCTGCCCGGTATCAGGCTGGAGAGTCCGTTGTAGTATGTCGTCCTTCTATATCAAGAAGGCGACATTTATCTTTATTATTTCAGTCATTTACTTCCTTATCTTATGCAATGTAATCAGATCTTTATTCATTTATGGAAATAGAAGAGTTTTAATCATCTGTTGCTTTATGTTTGGTACCTTGGTTGGATGATTGCTATGTTTAACATCTAAACTCTAGCTTGTATGCTTGGATCGTGCTTCAATTAGCTACTGAATTGTGTTTTCCCGTTGCAACATCCTCGAGAGAGGTGTTGTGGCTCTAGTGTTTGGTCCAATTCTGGAGTACGAGAGTGCCCGGAATCGGAGTTGCTTTAGTAACCTTTCCACTCTAACTTAAGCCCATCAACCTCGAGAGGGGTTTTGATGCTTAGTTAGAGGTACCCGCTTCGAGAGGAGGGGTGCAGGATGTTTTTGCTGTCGCTTGTTTTACCGTAGTTTTCTCCTTCGTACCTTGCTTTAGCGCTAGTGTTATCTCTCTGTTCCCGTTGCACGAAAATCCCTAAAAACTGATAAATGCTTAAAACCTTAATTTTCCTCGTAGCTCCAGTTGGAGATAGATTTCTTTTGTTTTATCGACCTTATCCTGTTGTTCCCTTGGGGAATTTTATCATCTCTTTACCCTTGTCGGAGTGTAGTGTGTCGATTCGGTGTTCTCAACACTACCACCCTTGTCCCTGTGTTTGACCCCGTATATCTACTTCGTCCCCGTAAACTAAGTTGCGGGGGCCTAGAAGGTTTCGAGTTATAAATGTAAAAGTCCGACTACTTCAAATCCGCCTCCAATTTTAGGACGCGCGATTTAGGCCGGTCAATTGGTAACTCACATCACATAACACTGAGTTTATTATAATGCTTTATCTTTTCACATAATAACATCATTATAGCAGATGTTTCTCATAATATCATTATGTCATCATCATAACCCTTACCTAGTTATACTTTGATAAATACAACCTACATGGTTAGCACAATGAAGAAGTATAATCACATCCATCATTCATGGTTCAACATTATAGATTTACAACCTTTATTCATGCATCATATGTAAAGATATTACCTTAACAACAAGATAATGATTAGGAATTCTTATCATCAACATAACATATAGAACATATAACAACATATCGGGCAGGGAACCATCCCTCACTATAGCTATCTCGGGTAAGGGATTATCCTCACTAAAAAAGCAACAAAGCCTCACTAAAGATATCGGATACAACCCAACTTAGGGTATCAGCTAGCCAAGCACTCAAAGCACATCTAAGCATCTATATCGCCCAACCTCTAACCATGTGTGTCACCCAACCATTAGACCATATCGGGCAACATCTACCCATGTCACCCAAGCTAGCATAACATCTAAGAGAAACATACATAACATAGCACAAGGTAACTAAAGGTAAACAATCCCTTCAAGCTAACACATCTAACCATACCAAGCCATTGTGTTGGGCAGCACATACTAGAGTGTATCGTGCACAGCATATTGCCCAATACAAGAGCCTAGGCAAACCTTACTATAACACCCTGTATCACCCAAGATTCCTACTGCCATGACATCTAACCTCACTCTATGGTATCACCCAAGCTCTCTACAAGGAATAGGATATTGGGCAAGACATCTAGAGATCATATCGCCCAACACAACCAAGGTAACACCAAGCATAATGGGTTGCTAGGGTTAGGATAACATCAACACCATATCAGATAAGTAAGGTAACAAACAAGGTTCTAACTCTCAAAGGATAACCCAACATATCAGCCAACCTACTCTCATGAACACATCCTGTAAGACCTCAAGGAACATCAACCATCCATATCGGCCAACCACTCACATATCCCAAAACATCAAGAACACTAGCTCACTTCACAACTTCAAGAAGGAAGGGTATTGCTAGGTCCAAGTATGTCAAGGGTACAAGAGCTCACCTCACAACTCAAGGAAGGAGGGGTGTTTCTCACGGTCCACAACAACATCTCATCTTTAGAATAAGATAACCTAAGCTCACCTCACGACTCAAGGAAGGAGGGGTGTTGCTCAAGCTAACTTAACCAAAGAACAAGCCTTGAGTTGATGAATCCAAGCTCACCTCATCACTCAAGGAAGGAGGGGTGTTGCCTAAATCCATCAAACAAGACCAACCAACATGAGAACCTCATCAACATCAAGATATCCATCAAGAACTAAGCATGATTATAAGAACATCTACATGGCCGATCAAGATGAAAACTATAACAAGAAACTAGAGCATAGCACATAAGGGACAACTACGAAGTCAATTATAACAAGATCCCAAAGATCCAAAGCTTTAAACTCCAAGCTCACCTTCAGCCACCTCCAAGGAAAGAAGAGAAACCTAAAGCAAAGAGAGGTAGCAAGGAGAAGATACTATCACTACCATGGCTGAGAACCAAGGAAGAAGAAGAGATTAAGGGAACCTCACCAACTTAGAGAAGAAAGTAACTAAGCCAAGGTGTATCGGCCACCACCACTCTTGTGTCGGCCAACACCTTCTTCTCCTCCTTCTTCTCTATCGGCCACCAGGGTAAGACAACAAGGAATAAATGAGCAAAGGATCCTAAGCTAGGGGAAAAAAGGATATATAGAAGAGGGTTAACTAGGTAAGAAGGCTAGGTGTCGCCCTTCCTATCTCCACATGTCTAAACAGCAAGACATATGGCAACCCGCCTAACACCACATGCCCAAGGGTTAACCATGTGTAAGCAACACATGCACCAAGTGTCCAAGCATGGTGACACCAACGAAGCTGAGGTGGAGGGGAGGGTATCACCCACCATGGCTTGCCCTAGCCCGATACACCCACAAGCTCTTGACTGATACACAACCATGCCCAACACACCACTCAAGACAACACCTCCTTGCCTGACACACAAAGCAAGGGAAAGAAGAACCAAGCCCAACTAGGCCCAAAACACTCAAACAATCCCATTCAAGACCCAACAACACAAACAAGGTGCCAAACCTATTCTCTCAAACCTAGAGGATGCAAAGAGAGAAAAAGAATCCTCTCAAGGTGACAATCTTGCACATAAACCCTAGAACTTGGGTAAATTGCAACTTGCACCTCAAACCCCAAACAAACATACAACAAACCCTAATCACTCTCAAGGTGATTAGATAGGCCCTTAAACGCAAGGTTTAAGCAAATAGGGTATGCTCAAAACATAGGTCAGGGTCCTTACACATATATCAGTGATGTCACTGACATATAAGCCTTTATGATATACTCGATGAACTATGAGTTACAAAAGCAGCATGAAGTATGGACATTGTCAAGATGGTAACATATCTCAAGGACAAGTATCAGGTTCATGCAAAGCAAAAGAGGTTTAATGTCTCCAAGGTTCTCTTTGAGTGCAAATTGACAGAGTGTGATCTAGTATAGCCCCATGTGCTCAACATGATTGAACATGTGGAAACCTGAGATACTTGGATTTCCTTTGAGCAAAGAGTTGGATACTATTGTTTAATGGATCATATAGACAATTTATTGAGTTCTACTACTTTAACAACATGGCTAAACTGCTATCTACATTGCTTGACATATTGACAAATTCCAAAGCACGAATGAAGAAGGATAAACTCGTGATGGTGATTAATGAAGGAGAGTCCAAGGGCAAAGGCAAAGGCAAAGTAAAGAAAATTTGTGAGGCTAAACTGAAGCCCAAGTCTTCAAACACTCAAAATGAGAAGAAGGTAAGTGTAAAAGGAATATGTCATTTTCACTTAAAGGGACTCATGAAGTTGAATCAAGGGAAAGAGATCTCTACTTCAGGTATATATGTTACTGAGATTAACTTGTCAAATTCTTCATCTTGGTTATTGGATATTGGATGTGGGTCTTACATTTTCTCAAATGTGTAGGATCTGAAAAGAAGTAAACTTTTGAGGAAAGGTGAGGTCACCAATGGAGCAAGAGTTGTTGCCTTTGCAAATTGGAACCCATGAGTTATCTATGACTAGTGGTCTTGTAATATAGTTAGAGAAGTGTTATTATGTACTTGCCATTAATAGAAACATCATTTTTGTATCTTATTTTTACAAAGGTGGATATGAATTTCACATAAAGAATGGTTGATGTTCTATTGCTAAATTTGAGATCTTATATGGCAGTTCCCCCATGTCTTGTGGTCTTTATTTGTTAGATCTTAAGGCAAGTGTATATAATATATATACCAAAAGACTTAAACTTGATAACTCGAACAAAACATACATTTGGCATTGTTGTCTAGGACACATAAATGAGAGACACATTTATAGACTCCATAAAGATGGTTGCCTAGACACTTTTGATTTTGAATCAATAGAGACATACACATATTATTTTTTAAGAAATATGAAAAAATATCCTTTCACTAACAACAATGAGAGAGAAAGTGATCTATTGGGACTCATACATACAAATGTATGTGGACCATTTAGCAAAAATGCTAGAGGTGGTTACCAGTACTTCATTACCTTTACTGATGACCTTAGTAGGTATGGCTATGTGTACTTGATGAAACACAAGTCAGAAGCTTTTGAAAGTCTCAAAGATTTCTTGTATGAATTACATAACCAACTTGGAAAAGGTATTAAGGAACTTCAATCAGATCGAGGTGGAGGACACTTAAGCCAAGAGTTTGAGGACCTTATGCGAGACAGTGGTATTGTATTACAATGGACTTTACCTGGAACATCACAACATAATGGTGCACTGGAAAGAAGGAATCGTACCTTGTTTGACATGGTGTTATCGATGGTGAGTCAAGTCGATCTTCTGGCTTCCTTCTGTAGATATGCTTTAGAAATTGCAACATTTACACTAAACTGGATACCATCTAAATAGGTTCAAAAGACACCATGTGATATATGGTATGGGAAACATGTCCATGTATTTTATGAAGATTTGGGGTGTGAGGCTTATGTTAGAAAATGGATTTATGAATATATTGGACTCAAATCAAATGTATGTTACTTTATTGGACATCCCATAGAAATGAAGGGATTTTACTTTTACACTCCATCTGACAACAAAGTTCTTGTTGCCAGGGATGTTGTTTTCCTAGAAAAGGAATTAATCTCTAAAGGAATCATTGGAAAGAAAGTAGAAATCAAACAAGTTTGAGTCCAACAAGAAAACATTGAACCTTTAGATGTATAAGAGGAACATGAAGAGTCACAAGTGTTGTGGATTCTCAAATTCCTCTTGTAACACAACAACCTCATGTAGGGAAATATGGTGATAGTTAAGGCAACGGAAATAAAAAATTACTATCATATTCACCTTAGATAGTTGATCATGTAAACAACTATGAACTTGGAAGGAAGGTTTCAAGGCATATGCTTGGTCCTGGAGCAAGTCCAACAACTAATTGTATTGTAGAGCGCTTCTTTCTCAAGTTGCATTTGGACAAATGTTGTTTGTGTTCTCTTGGTCTGGCACCACAGACGACAGTTGACAACATCTTCCTAGAGAGTTGCAAAGGCCTCCTTGCCTCTACATAGTTCATGTGGACCATAGAGAACTCATGTTGTTCTCTTAGAATGGACAAGAGGGAGTTGTCCCATCTAGTCAACAAACTAGCATTTAATTGCTCTCCTAATTGTCTCTCCCTTTTATAGGTAAGACTTGCTCAGGTTCTCATGTTATCACAATTGTGAGAAGACAACAATCATAAGAGCTTATGTTGTATCTATGAAAGCCTTGACTACCCCTTTAGTTATAGAATTGGGAAATATGGGCGACAGATAAGGCAGTGGAAACAAAAAAAATTGTAATGTCCAATTCTCTAATCAAATTATATTTCTCCAATTCTCTAATAAACAATATATCATCATCAACAATCTATCTAGGAAGGAAGGTAACAAGAAATATACCTAGTGTTGGAGCAAGTTCAGCGACAACTCTTATTGCAACATGCTTATTCTACAAGTAGCATTCGAACTGTCGTCACCAATTGCCTCTCGGTTCAATACCATGGGTGATGGTTGTCAGTGTCCTCCTAATGACAGGAAATGGTCTCCTCGCCTCTTAAGTAATCCATGCATACCACCAGGAACTCCACATTGTTCTACCATAGCCAATGGGAAGGATTTGTCTCTTTGAACATCTGTCTTCCAGGATTTATTTGCTCTCCCACAGTTGTATTTCCCTTGTTCTTCTCTTTGACGGGTAGAACTTGCTTGAGCTATCTATTGGTTACCACAACCAAAGAGGACAACAATTGTTGGAGCTTATCATTGTGTCTAGGAAGCCCCAATACCCCTCTATTCATAGGAGGTCCATGATTTCTAGTCGGTCTAGGAGTTGAGGAGATACAATTGGTGAATTTTGTTGAAAATTTGAATCGGTAAACCCATCGGTTCACTGCCCAAGTGGTCAGTTGACATGGTAAACTAGTGGGCTCACTTGTTGAACCAGTCAGTTCAGGAGTTTTCCTATTTTGAAACATATTGGTAATCAATGCATGATTAATGCAAAACATGACATCATCATCAATCCTTGATCCAATTGAATTGACCATTAAACTGAGCAACCCAAATGATGAACCAGTCGGTTCACATCGAGAATGGTCGTTCCAAATCATGAAATGGTTGTTTTATATGTGAATGGTCATTTCACATGTCCATATCAGGCAAGGTTTAACCAATGTCATTTCCAATTGACTAGACACTCAAATCGATCAATTCAACACTTGAACTGGTCAGTTCAGATCCATTCAGTCGTCTACGAACCAATGTTATTTACATTGAATACATAAATACTTTTAGTAGACAATTTAAACATAATTTGTGAATAAACTCCTATTCCAAGTGCATCCTATGTGTGTTACCATATAGGTCCAAATTACGTTGG
The DNA here is from genome assembly GCA_963693085.1 of Alisma plantago-aquatica. Classification (NCBI taxonomy): domain Eukaryota; kingdom Viridiplantae; phylum Streptophyta; class Magnoliopsida; order Alismatales; family Alismataceae; genus Alisma; species Alisma plantago-aquatica. The sequence goes on from OY856410.1 coordinate 876,851,293, forward strand.
TAGTGAATGTCAGTAACCAAATTATGACATCACAAGCAATGGGCGGTATCTAGCAACACATCATTGCTACCCAAGTAATTTGGAAAGTAGGAGAACAACTTCAACCTACAATATGTGATCAGTGTTATCGTGACCCTACAGTTCCTTTGTCTCTAATATCTACATTGAACTCGAGGAATGCAATCGTCATCCTCTCAACATTGAATCTATGTTTTTTGAACCAAAGCAGACTGTCTGATATGCATTTGAGTTCATGTATCAAATATTGAATCACAGGAGTATGGCCATTCATTTCTTAGTCTCGCTTATCAAGAGGCTTGGATATAAATATCCTATAGGAGGGACAAATTCCATCTACATCACTCATACTTTTTCCCCATGTGTCACAGTGCACCCGAGCATCACCTTTATGGCAACCCTTATTCAAGGTCACATTAGATTATGTTAAAGCACATCGAATGACATGTGAAGAGTATAGTGACTTCAGGTCTAAGAACTGCAATCACCACTATCACTATGAGAGTTGATTCTAACTACCATTCCATGGTATCCATGCATCACTCTCAAGGTGGGTCTGTCTAATACACTATTCTCTAACATGTACATGTGTGCTTGACTTGATATCATACATCATCATTAATGAGACTCTATCATCAATCAACACACATTCTAGTCTTATGTATTATTGTTGTTTATTTTTCTTCCACATTAATATCTGACTAGAGGCATAACAAGAATGCATATACTCTTATCATACATATGATCTCATTGTTTAGGTCCTTAACCTGATGACATATCTCATCATGTAACATCATTCCTTAGACATCTAGCATGTTTGTGTTGTCATATCATAATTGAGACAAACATAATAGACATAACAGCCTTGATTATTATTAAATCAGGTATCTAATGCCCCACTACAATCATCATATGATTGGATCGTTAGACATACATACCAAAATATAGGAGGGTCATGGTTAGTTTTCCAAATTGATCGGGAGTCGAAGAGACAAAATTCACATATTTTTTGGAACATGTGAATCCATGAACTGCTTGGGCTTCAACCGTGAACTGATTGGTTCATGTGTGGATCAATCGGTTTAGTCCTTTAATAGATCGCTTCACATAGTTTCCTATTCACAAATGCATTGGCATTTAATATGTGATTTAATGCACAACATTATGCCAGAATCAATGCTTGATCCAATCTCATTGACCAACCACATGGTCGGTTCACAACCTGAATTGCTTGGTTGAACATCTGAACCGATAGACTCACAAACTGAATCTATCGTTTCTGAGTTATGGTTGCCAAATTTAAATACCTAACACCGTAGTAATCAGGTTTAAACCATATTTATGATTGAACTCCTTTTCCATGTGTATCATATGCGTGTGAACTCCTTTTCCATGTGTACCTTATGTGTGTGACCCTATAGGTCCCAAGATACGTTGGAAATAAATGTCCATAACCAACTTACAAAATCACAAGCAATGTGTAACATCCCTGACCTGGGTTATAAGCTAACCCTAGGTGTTTTGCCTAATTATGAAATTAAATGTTTGTAATTATCCTTTGGCATGTAATTAAACCTCCTAGGGAACATATGTTTCCATTTCTGTCCCCTATGAACAATGTTGTAGTATTGTTTTGCATACAGGGACCTATGTGAAATTTACCCAATCAGAGGGGTTAACTTGAAAATTACATATGTTTATATGTTCTTTTAATGTTGAGACAACATAAGGATGAATATGATGAAGTATAATGGATTTCCCAAGCTTGGGCATCAAGATGCAGCTTGTGGAATGATCCTTATGCTTAAAAACCCTAATTTGGAGTAAAATGCAATTTACCCAAATTATGGGGTGCAACTTGTAAAATACACCTTCTAGAACATCTAATATGATTCTTGACATCATTTAGAGTAGAAATGATGAAAGGAGCACACCAATGAATAATTAGACAAGAAGAATGATCTTTGTAGTAGTTTCACCTAGTATGAGCATGAAGACCCTTCATATATGTATCCTAGTTGAAAGATGGCTTTCTTTACCCTTATATCTTGAGTTTTGTTGAGCTTTACTTAAGTTTAGATGGCTTGGACGTGCCTTAGAAATAAGGAGGGACTTGGATGAGAATTCCATGTTCTAGGGGTCCTTAAGGTGGAAAATAGCCTAAAGTATATAAGCCTTCACCCTTACAATCTAAGTGAACGTATCACTTATTCTCATCACTTCTCATCTCTCTCAAAATGGCTAAGGTAAAGCTCTGGAGCTCAGGGAGACGACCAAGTAGTGCTAAGGTGAGTAGGAACCATCTTCAAGCTTGAATTCATGGAGGAATTCTTCTTAAAAGGTTGGTTCTATGGTTAACTCACTTAGATTCTTTGTTCTAGCCGACCATCCCCATCTTTTCCTTGGAGAATCACCCTTGGCCGACTTGTGGAGCTCAATACGCCATTAAAGGCTTGAATATTGGAAGCTTGGAGCTCTAGGAACAACGTTTGAGGCGGGTTTTATAACTCTAAACTCCTTGCTTCATTATGCATATGCATGTTCTTGCAATTTAAGTTTAGTTCTTCTTTTACCTCCATTCTTCCTTGCAATTTTGCAAGTAAAACGGTGGAGTAACTGACCTGAACAGAGGTTGACGATGATGGACATGAATTCCTAGGCAGCTTTATCAACCGACCTTGGACCCTTTTGGTCCAAACGGTTGCAAACCGTTTAAGGTCAAACGGTCTCAAACCGTTTGATCTCAAACGATCTTGCAAGACCGTTTGGATCAAAACGGTCTCAAGACCATTTGATAGGGTTGAACAAGGGAAGACCATTTGAGGGTCTGTTGGTAACATATTGAATTTCATTCCTACAAGGAATCATAATCTAATTCTTAACCAATGGAGAGTTGAAGGCACTTCAACATCCTAACCCTAATTGGGTTGAAATTGCTGATTTCAAGTATATATCTTGTTGAGTTTTGGGTTGTAGGACCCAAATGGTCTCAAGACCGTTTGGGGATTCATCTAAACGGTCTCAAGACCGTTTGGTGACAACCCAAGACCGTTTGGAGGTCTAGGGTTGAGCTACTTTGACGGATTGAAGGTCCAATTGCAATAAGTTGAAACATTGATAAAAATGCTGATTTTAGACCTAATTAGGGTTCAACCCTTATCCAACCGACTTAGTTTTTGGTCAAACTTTGGGCAAACGGTCTCAAGACCGTTTGGAGGGTGTCCAAACGATCTCAAGACCGTTTGGGCCAAGTTTGGGCCCAATTGGAGGTCAATTGATGGGTTCAACCTCGAATTGACTCACATTGTTGAACATTGATGACCATCCGATTGGAAACCCTAAATGAGCTAGAATTAACCCTAATTGGCTTTCAATTGAGGGTCCTTTTGATGTCAAATTGATTAAGGCTAATCCTAGTTGACCCAATTTATAAGTGGTTGTCATAGACTTGACCAATTGAGGGCTTCAACATACATATCCATGACTAATTGCAACTTTTGAACCACTTTGGAGGTCCAAACGGTTTGAGCCCATTTGGACCAAACAGTCTCAAGACCGTTTGGGCTCAAACGATCTCAAGGTCATTTGGACCAATCGATCTCAAGGTCGTTTGGACCAATCGATCTCAAGTCGTTTGTGATCAAACAGTTTCAAACTGCATAAGCTTCAAACGGTTTGTAAGTCAACTCTCCCCAAACGGTCTTAAGACCATTTGAGGGCAAACGACCTTGGGTGTCATGCGGTCTTGGAGTCAAACCTAGCAAATGGTCAACACATCCAAACAGTTTCAAACCGTTTGGAGGTTGAATATGTGTAACCGATTGGAGACTTTCAAGGTTGTTTATACTTAATCATTTGAAAGTGTTTTTTTTTGTTCAATGGTGGTTTAACCTAAACCCTAATGGTACCTTAGGACATTAAGGGACTAAGTGACTAATGAATTGACCCATGATGGTGATCAATGGTGTACTTTACCAAAATGCCCTTGAAGGGTTAAATCAAAGGATACCTTGTTTTAATCAAACCCTAATGACATGATAGTGGTGACATGGCTTATGATAGTCAATAAGGACTTAACCCAACCTAATCTAGAGTGGTGTAATCACCATCTACTAGTGAGAGGAGAGAGAAAGTACCTTTTATGGTTGAAATTCAAGTAAAGTACCTTCAATACATATGAATGTGCATGATTAGGGTATGATCCACCTATGTGAGATCATGGAAACCCTAATTATGATAATTGATGAATCTTAATCTTATCTAAGGGCTTTAATGATGATGTTTCTCATACATGATGATGTTATGAGTTCAATTCACCAAGGAGTGTATAGTAAACCCTAATTATAGGGTAATAACATATATTGTGAATAATAAACCCTAATTTAGGGTGATATGATAAATGTAGTAATTCAGGGTTATGCTTTTGGGTATGAAATCCTAATTACAAGTTGTAATATGAGGAATATTTATGCCTTGTGAGCTAAGAGGTTCAATAAATCCAATTCAGAGGAGATGTGATATGAATGAGAACCCTTAAATTGGAAATGAAAATATGGAAATCCTAGTGGGATGAATAGTGAGCCTAGTTTATGACCTGGCAATTATGAAATCCTGGAGATGTCTACAAGGTAATGCATTTAAGTGAGGTATAGTTAAATCAATCTTACAAGATGAGTTATCCTACATCAACAATGTTTAAACCTCTGTACCTTTTAAAAAGATGTAAGAGGAAATTAGCTATGATAGGGGCACAATGAATTCATGTACTTCATAAGTATAGAGTATGATATGAAGGAGAAATAGATTGATACTTAGAATTGATAATCTTTATGATGTTCGATAAATGTTGTAATTAATGGTAAATACTCATCATATCCTGGTATGCTCCTAAGGATGGTAGAGTTGCATACTAGAGTGGGACTGATAATATGAACAAGAAATATTAATTAATGAAGGATGGGGTATGATAACCTTAGTCCTGTGTTATGCTCTTAGTTATGAAACTCTGGGAACAAATTACAAAATATGATGCCTTATAAAATAAAGGGATTTCAATAACCTTAATTTGAATAGGGTAAAACCCTATTCCTAGTTATGTTTTTAAGCATGAATCTTCATGATTGAAGTATGAGATAAGGAATCAATATTCCTAATCATAAGCAAAGGAAATGAATAACCCTAATTGATGAGATTCAGGGAACCTAACTCTCGAAAGAGTAGGAAGGTACAACTTCTTTGAAATGAATTGTTTACTGTTATCAGTTAAATTAATCAAGCAGGTTCTTATATGAGGATGATCATATCCGGGTAAGGATGATGATTTCATATTCATTAAAAGCATGTTATTAACTTTATGAATAGTGAAATACCCTGTTACCTAGCAAGTGGCATCTTATGAGATTGTTAGGCTGTGAGAGCCACGAGTATCATCAAGTTCATACTTAACAGATGACTTGTGATGAGATGATTGAGAAACGATAATTGATGTGAGTTAGACTTGTTACATTTAAGTATTCTACTTTCATATCTGCTATGCTAATGATTAATGTTTGAGAACATGTATGATGTTAAAAGAATACTGAAATGTACCTAACTAATCAAGTACAATCATACCATGTAGAGCCCTGATCATAGATCCATCATTGTCAGAGACCAAATGATGGTGAAACAGGTTTTCCCAAGGGAACTCCTGGATCACATACTTTTGAGTATGTGGGGGAAATGGATGCGTAAATCCTTACATCCTAGTGTAGGAATTGATGTAGATGTATCACAATCCATCAACCCTTCACTACAAATCCATACCAAGAGATGTACCACAAATCTCCCAAAGAAAACACAAATATCGCATCGGTGAGAGATAAACAAGAAATCTTCCGATGACGAAGAGAGTACAGAACGCCACTGTAACTCTAAAATAGCGAAGGACTAGATTACCCTAGTAAGCTATAATAGCAGAGACACAAGATGTCCTGCAAACAATCCTCTTACTGACTGAGGAAGATGAGGTCATAAGAATCCGACTCTTTTGATGACCTATGTATGATACCGATGCGACTTACTAGTGATCGGTTGGAGTATGAGTGGTATACCTCATCTCCACAGGGCATAATAATGTTTGTAAAACATAATCAACCGCGTAGCATATCTGCTTAGGTTGAACTATGAGGAACAATGTTTGGTGTGACATTGATTACATTAATGATCTGTTCAGATATTTTGTATACATGTTCTTTATATGCTTTAAAGAAATGACTGCTTAAGTAGAAGTTGTTTCACTTGTTATTAAACCTGCTGTTGCATGATTTAAGTTACCTTGTCTATGATATTCCTTAATGTTATAATAAAGCTTCTAGTTGGGAGTTATAACTCTCGCTGGGACAATTTGTACATTGTCTCACTCCGTAGACTTCAACTTTTTAGGTGGTCGTCGAAGACGAAGGATTCCATTTAAGGATGAGCAACAACAACAACAACAGTACCAGAGGCAGCGGTGAATCTCAGGTGGAGATACTGACTGCTGAGTTATGTAGTTAGATAGTCCTATGTCGTCTTTGTACTCTCAGGTCCTAGGAGTTAGTGGTTTGAGATTTTGGTTTTGTCTCTTGAGATTTTTTTGTTTTTTTTTAATCGTGTTGTATATAACTACTCAAGAAGTGGTTTAACAGAGATGTAAACTGTTCATTTTGTTTCTTATAAAAGAAGTGTTATGGTTTCCAGATCTTGTCTCAAAAAGTTTAAATTTCCAGTAATTTTTCGTATTCTGAAACTAATCGAACGCTTCACTGAGTTTATATCGTGGTTTTCGAGATCGGAGCCCACACAATGAGTGGTATGTAGCAAGTCATCATTGCTACCCAAGTAATTGGAAAGTTGGAGAACATCGTCAACCAACAAATCATGAATAGTGTTATGGTGATTGTATAGTTCCTTTGTCACTGATATCTAGAATAAACTCGAGGCATGAAATCATCATCCTCTTCAACATTCAATCCATATTCATTGAACTAGAGCAGATTATGTGAGATACATATGAACTTGATATCACATATTAATTCACATGAGCATGGACATGCATTTCTCAATCTTTCTTATCAATTGGCTATGATATCAAACTCCTATAGGAAGGACAAATCCCATCTACATCACTCACAGTCATTGCCCATGTGTTACAACATATCCGAGCATCACCTTTATATTGACCCTTATACAAGGTCACATTATATGATGTCAAAGTACATTGAATGAAATGTGATGAGTGTAGTGATTTCAGGTCTTAGAACCACAATCACCACCATCACTATTACAGATGATCATGACTACCATAAAATGGTTTCCATGCATCATTCTCAAGGTGGGCTTGTGTGATACATTGTTCTTTAACAAGTATCTATGTGTTTGGTTTAATATCACATATCAAGACTAATGACATATTGTCATCAACCAACACAGACACTAGTATTATGTGTTATTGTTGTCTATCTATTTACACAATAACATTTGAACATGGACATAATAAGAATGCATATATACTCTTAAGATATGTATGGTCTCATTGTTCAGGTCATCAACCTGAAGACACATTTCATCGACTAACATCATTCTTTAGACATTTATTATGTTATATCATTATATCACAACTGAATAAAATAGAATAAATATAATTGTCTTTTATTATTAATCAAATCATTTACAAGATATTCCATTAAAATCATCATATGATTGCCTCTTTGGAAGCACATGCCAATACCCTCCCACTTGCACTTAGAGGCAATCACCCATGAACTTAACCCCAAGTGATCGAAAGTGCTTTTATAAAGGGGTCAGACACATTGCTTTCATTTGGTGCTCTACAAATCTTCACATCTCCTCGATGCACAATAAAATGCATGAGATGGAACCGCCTTTGTATGTGCTTGAAACGCTAATGCGATCTGGGTTCCTTAGCTTGTGAAATAGCTCCATTGTTGTCACAATATAGCTCTACTGCATCGTTGATGCTTGGAACTAGGCCAAGTTCAAAAATGAACTTCTTGATCCAAACAACCTCATGTGTTGCATTAGATGTAGCAATATACTCAGCCTCAGTAATATATTCAAGAATTGTCTCATGCTTGGAACTCTTCTAGCTTACCACTTTGTTGTTTTGGAAAAACACAAATCCAAATTGTGATCTATAGTCATCTTTGTCAATTTGGAAGCTTGCATCGGTGTAACCTCTTACCACCAACTCTTCCTCACTGTCGTACACAAGGAACTGATCCTTAGTTCTTCTCAAGTACTTAAGGATTCTCTTTACTATAGTCTAGTGACATTCACAAGGATCTGACTGATAACTGCTAGTCTTACTCATAGCATATGAGATATCAGGAGGAGTACATAATATTACATAGACGATAGTTCCAATTGTTGTTGCATATGAAATCTTACTCGTGCTCTAATTCATTACATGAACTAGGACATTGATCTCTATAGATACTAACATCATAAGACATGGGTAACTTTCCTCTGTTTGGGTTCTCCGTGTTGAACCTTTTTAGCACTCGGTCAATGTACTTAGGCCAAGAAGCCTTCTAGATCTATTTCTATAGATCTTGATTTCCAAGATATATGATGCTTTGCCTAATTTTTTCATAGAGAATGTTCTCCCTATCCATATCTAAAGTAGGGATAAAGCCAAACTCTTTGACTGTTTCATCAAATCAAATATTCCAACTCCAAGATGTTTGCTTCAATCCATAGATCGACCTTTTTAGCTTATATACTTTATTTGTGTCATTTGGATTTATAAAAACCTCGGGTTGTATCGTATACACATACTCAAGTAAATTCCTATCAAGGAATGTGGTTTTAGTATCCATCTGCCAAATCTCATAGTCATGAAAAGTTGTAATGGCAAGCATGATCATGATGGAATTAACCATGGAAAATGGAGAAAAGGTTTCATCATAGTCAACACTTTGAACTTGTTTGAAACCCTTTGCAAGCAATCATCCTTTGTAAGTTTGTACAGTACCATCCATGTTAATCTTTTTCTTGAATACCCACTTGCACCCTATAGGTTTTACCCCTTCGAGAGGATCTACCAAGGTCCATACCTTGTTGGTGTACATGGATTCCATCTCATACTTCATGGCCTTAAGCCATTTGTCAAATTTTAGTCCCTTAACAACTTTTAGGTAGGTAGTTGGCTCGTCATGAATGACCTACTCATTGCCTTCTTGAGTCAGAAGATAACCAAATATTTCTGGATCAAGGTGTGTCCTACTAGATCTGTGAGGTTCTTGTGTTACATAAGGAATTTGAGATTCCACAATATTTTTTGAGTTTATATGTTCCTCTTATACCTCTATAGGTTCAATTCTTTCTTGTTGGACTCAAACCTCTTTGAGTTCTACTTTCTTCCCACTGATTCCTTTAAAAATAAATTCCTTTTATAGGAATACACCATTCCTAGAATCAAACACTTTGTTTTTAGATAGAGTATAGAAGTAGTATCTTTTGGTTTCCCAAGATATAAAAAAAAATTACATTTATCAGATTTGGGTCCAAGATTTTCGGGAAACTACTTTTTCACGTAAGCTTCACATCCTAAATCTTCATAAAAGACACATCGGGACGCTCCCCATACCATACCATACCTCATATGGTATCTTTTGAACCAATTTATATGGTATACAATTTAGTGTAAATGATGCAGTTTCTAGAGCATAACCCCATAAGGAAGTTAGAAGATCAGCAAAACTCATCAATGATTGCACCATATCTACTAATGTGTGGTTCCTTATTTCTGATGCACCATTATGATTTGGTGTTCTAGGTGGAGTCCATTGTGATACAATACCATGGTCTCGTAGAAGGTCCTCAAAATCTTAGTGTAAGTATTCTCCACCTCGATCAGAATGAAGTGCCTTAATATTATTATCAAGTTGGTTTTTTACTCATTCATGAAATCCTTGAGCTTTTAAGAGCTTTTAATTGATGTTTCATCAAGTAAACATAAACATACATGTTAGAATCATTAATGAAGGTAATTAACTATTGATAACCACCTCTAGAATTTGTTCTAAAAGGGCCACATACATCAATATGTATGAGTCCTAACATATCACTAGCCCTCTCACTATTTCTAGTAAAGGGATTCTTTGTCATATTGCACCACAAACAAGACTCGCATGTCTGTATTGATTCAAAATCAAAAGAGTCTAAATATCCATCTTTATGGAGTCTAGAAATGTGTTTCTCGTTGATGTTCCCTAGATGACAATGCTAAAGATATGTTTTATTTGAGTTATCGAGTTTTAATCTTTTGGTGTTTATGCTATAAACATTTATCTTTATATCTAACAAATAAAGAGCACATAACATTGGGGCACTTCCATAAAAGATCTCATCTTTTGAAATAGAAGATTGATCAATCTTTATATAATATGCATATCCATCCTTATCCATACAAGATATAGAAGTAATGTTTCTATTAATGGTAGGTACAAAATAGCAATTCTTTAGTTATATTACAAGTTTGTTGGGCATAGATAAATTATAGGTTCCAATTGTAATGGCATCAATTCTTGCTCCATTTGCAACACACATTTCAACCTTTCCCTTTCTTAAAGGCTTACTTTTTTCAGATTGTGCATATTTGAACATATGTGAGATCTACGTTCGGTATCTAGTACCTAAGATGACTAAGTAGACAAATTTATCTCAATAATGTATATACCTAAGGTGGAGATCTCTATCCTCTCCTTCTTCCTTAGTTCATCCAGATAGAGAGGGCAATTCCTCTTACAATGCTCAGGCCTGTGATACTTGTAACCATTCCTCCATTGATTACTCCTCTCTTTTCTTTGAGTGTAGAAGACTTGGAATTCTAGCTAGATTTAGAACTCTTCTTATCTTTTCATTTACCCTTGGACTTCCTTTTTCCTATGTTGATCATCATCAGAGACTTGGGCTTGTCTTTCTTCATTTGTGCTTCAGTTTTCCTCAACATGCCAAGCAATTCTAACAATGCTTGACAAAATCATTCATGTTGTAGTTCATGAAAAACTAGTTGAATGACTCTAGCAGTTGCTACAAAATGACATATGTGGCCAACTATTGACCCAATGGAAATCCCAATCTAGCAAGGTTCTCTACATATCCAATAATCTTGAGCACATGGGGACCTACTGGATCTCCTTCAGTCATGTTTCACTTGAACAACACCTTGGAGATATCATATCTCTATTGTCTTTCATGATCTTGGTACATGTTCTTATGATGTGTTACCATTGCAAGAACATCCATTTTCTCATATTTTCTATGCAACTCATAGTTCATTGAGCATAACATTTGGCACTTGACATCTATAGAATCTTCAAAGTACTTCTTCTAAGCATCTCTATACGCCTTAGGCACAGTAGGAGCATGTTCGTTTGGCTCTGGCATCTCCTAGTAATAGAGCTTGCGCTCTTGCATGAGAACAATTCTCAATGTCCTGAACCAATCATGGAAGTTATTCTCATTCAACGTGTCCTTCTCAAGGACCAATTGCAAGGAAAAACATGTGACATGACTTAACTGTGTGTGTGAATGCAAGTGTACATGTCTCGTAATATAGGCCATGTGAGGCCCGAGTCAAACTCATGGAAATGGGTGTTCAGAGACCAATACTAACTATGGTATGATCAACTAGGCTGGGTAAAATGGTTGATTTGATATTTGAAAAAAACAAAAAGAAAATTAAACAAAAATAATTTGTGATTGATTGAGAGGATGTGGATTCCTTAGGATTACCGATTTCACCATGGGGTTTTGCTATACTTAACTATTACGGAATTAACAAAGATTTTACTCCTAACCTGGACAGAAAACCTATAGCCAGAATTGTCTGCTTCCATAGTGCAATTCTCTACCTAGATCTAAGCCAATTACACTTCCGTAGCAATTTATATCTTAGTCTAGATGCATTATTGAAGACTCTGGGTTTCTTTCCACTTGTCGTACGTCACCTTTTCTGAGAAACACGTAGGAAAGTGTATAAATTGTGGTTTTCCAACCTCTAATTGTCCTTCCAGAGTAATTATTAGTCTAATACTTCACCTATGGTGATTAAGCATAGATAAATCATTCGATTCCACAACTATATATCCAAGAATAAGAGAAATCAATATTTATTCATGCAAAAGTCAGTACAACGATTCCCCGGGCTACTCTCGGGTTTTAAGGAAAGAGGGGGATTAGCCCAACATGGTTCTCATTGATGAATACATGGAAAGAGAGAGTAAAAACGTGGGAAACATGAAGGAAATTCGTGGTACCCTTGGAGAGAAGATGATCTAGATGATCCTCCTCAAGAAATGCACATTCTGCAGTCTTCCGACAGCAAAAATGCCTGTTGGAGTTGCTTGGATCAGCCCAGTGATGTCCTTCAGCACCATTCTCCTCTCTCTCTCCAAGTTGTGTGTGGCACGCAATGAGATGATCCCCTCTGTCTGGCCATCCTCCCTTTAGGTCATAGGCTAACTTACAATGCCAAATAACATGGACCGTTGGATCTGGGTGATTAGAATTGCGATCTGGATCCGGAAGACTTGGTGGCACTGATTGAAAAGTCACTGGTACCGACAGCTGGTTTTCACTGATCAAAATTTTACTTATGGTTTTTCGGTACCATTGACAAAGGGTTTTGGTGGCATTGACTTGGCATTGGTTGAGTTCTTGATCCATCTCGGTACCATCGACAAGGTGGGTCGGTGCACCGACTCTGCTATTCTCTTCAAACTCGAGTATTGGTGATTTTTCAGTGGCACCGACTATGAATGTCGATTGCATCGACTCTATGAAATACAATAGGTACCTGAAAAGAGAAAAAAAACCATGCATAAGTATGGGGAATTCATAGAATCATATAAATATGATAAAATAAGTATAATTTGATGCAATCAGAGTGTACAAGCCAACACTAGTGAATTATGCAAATAGAATCACGAAAATGATAAATATGTGCACAAAATAAGTATTAAATAGGCATGTAAAAGTGACTCAAAATTCGTGCATCAAACTTCCCTAAGCTTAAACCTTGATCGTCCTCGAGCAACAAAACTTTTGGATCTGATTGAGACAAGTCAGATGAAGGACATAACTTAATAAATTACATCTAAACGATCCCCACCTTTGATCCTCCGACCGGCCCGTACTGACCACTGAACACTAACTGCCATTAAGATGACCAGAAACCTCCATAAAAGATGTCCATCCCCCAAATCAATGAAACACTATCGGATAGAGCAGTTAACATGATAAACTCATTTGGTTCATACTTGGTGTATCGTGCAATCTCCTATCTATGTTGCTCTTTTCTCTAACTACCATTTACATGGAAGCAGTTCTCCTACTAAAAATGGATGAGGAGAAAATCAAATGAGAGGCCTACTAATAAGAGCAACAGGTGGTTGGGATGGGTGCCCTATTGAAGAATCATGAGTACATAAAATCATTCATGCAATCAGAAAGTATGATGAACCTATGATGCTAAAAATTATAGAATGATCCTAATGCCTATTATTCAAGTGCAATGATGCATGCAACTATTATTTCATCTCAAATTAAGACGAAACATCAATAAAAATATGCATCATGTATAAATTCTTCCTTATAATATAGGTAAGATTCTGCCCTTTCTTCCTCACTTTATTGAACTATACTAAAAAAAATCTTTATTCTTCTTTTTCTCTTTTTTTTATTCCTTTTTTCTCAAGCCCCATTTCAACATGACATAAATATTATGGGCTTCTACTTTCACTACACTTCTTCTCCACATGATAATGCTTTTCTTCTTTTTCTACAGGTATGGGAAAAATCTCTATCTTCTTATGCTTTAGAAGAATAAAATTATCACATGATGATAGTACATGCTTTGTGTAATGCAATTGTCTCCACATGATCAAAGATGTTATGCAGCTAAATGAAATGCATATAATTTTTGTTGTTGTGCATGAATGAATTTCCAATGCAATTTTTTTCTTTTCTAATGCAAACAAAAACAACAACTATTATGCAAGGTCTACTATGCCATGTAAATGCAATCAAAAGAAAGAATAATAACATGCACTCAATCTTCTTATAGTGGAGTGTAAAATGGATGCATGAGGTGGATGAGATCACACGACTAAGAGATAGTACCTTCAGAGAAAATCATATGTCCCTCTCTAACGACCTGTGTATAGGGTAATTAAGGGGTTTCACTCTTAAATTTTAGTTTAGGTCACATTAGTGTTTGGTCGGTTTGGGTTCAACAACCTTGTCGATCACTTTCTTGGACAATTAAGATGATTATTTATGTCCTCATGTCCTAGAGCTGACTTACCCAAGCACTTCCTCTACTTATGCAACTCAATTACTCACAAAGTATGCTTCAAAATTTTCAATTTGGTCATTTTTCCTTTTCTTCTGCACACAAGACCAAGATTAGCACACTCAACTAAAATCATGCATTTCTTACTCTACAAATTACACTAGATAAATTGTGGATCCTACAAAAGCAGTAAACCTAAAAAAACAACTAAATTTCTGAAAATAAAAACAACATGCTAATGATAAAAGAACTAGGATAGAAGTTGTTCTAGCATCCCCCCTAAGCTTGAATATGATTATGTCCACATAGTCAAAATTCCAACTTAAGAGGTGGAACAGTGATACCAGACTCATGTGGTGATGATGTCTAGCTTGGAATAGTCACATGTTGCAGAGTCAGTGGTATCGACTTTGGTGAATCTTTTGGTACACCGAATGGTCCACCGAACCTGGGCACTTTTCTTTGTCGGTGCCACTGACATGGAAGGTGGTGGTACCGACACCTTGGCAGGTTTCTATCTAAAGTTTCTATCAATCTTCAGGGATCTCGGTGCCACCGACTGTGGTGTTAGTGGTACCGAGTCTATTTTTCTGAATTGAGTCTTCTACTGACCAAATTTCAGTGGTACCGGGTCTGTAAGTTCCTACATACTCACCAAATGAGTCAAGGTACCTTCTTTACAAAAAAATATGAAAAACTAAGTAGAAACTAACTAAAACAATGTAAAGAGCTGAAATAAAAATCCTACCAGTTGGGTTGCCTCCCAACAAGCGCCCTTGTTTACTGTCCTAGGCTTGACATGATGAGTTCCATATCCTAGGTTGTCAAGTGATGGCTATGAATATTTAGTTGGAAGTTTTAATTCCACTCTATCATCTCTATTCCAAGTGTCAAGTAACCACTACCAATGGCAGTGATCACATCAGTCGTAGCTTGGAATGGTCTTCCTAACAACATTTCAGATCCTCAAATCGCTGGCATGCCCATGACCACAAAATCAACAGGAAATATAAATTTGTCAACTTTGACTAGAACATCCTCGCATATCCTATGCGGCCTAACAATTGATCCGTCCGCCAACTCAATTGTCATGGAGGTTTTTGTTGGCTTCTGCAATCCCAACTTCTGAAGAGTACTAAGAGGCATGAGATTAATGCTCGCCCCTGAATCACACTATGCTTGTGGGAAATGTTGTCCGCCTATGGAACAAGGGATGTAGAAACATCCTGGATCTTTTCTCTTTCTTGGCATCCTTCCTTGGATTATGAAACCGACTGCTTCATCAACACACAAAACATCTATATCTTTGATCCAACTTTTCTTGTCAATGACGTCCTTCAGGAATCTTCCATATGTAGGGATTTTCTCTATCGCCTCCACAAGTGGGATGTTGATGTGGAGCTTTCAAAATATGTCAAGGAGTTTGTTAACTTGCCTTCCCTCTTTTCTCAGCTTCGGACTATTCGAGAATGGTGCAACTGGCTTCTCTATGCGCTTGTGTGGGGGAACATATGGGCCATTAGGATTCCTCCCCTAAGCTTTTTGCAACACCATCTTCTAGAGTAGAATTTGGCACGTCTCTCATGGATGGAATGGCATGTTCCTGCTACTCCTGACTTGTGGGTGTCTCCTCATTGACTTTGGCCACATCACTATTGAGTATAGCCTTCACATGCTCTACTTGCATAGGGACCTTTTCTAAATTTTGAGATGTAGAGTCGGTAGTGGTAAACTTTGCAGTGCCTTAACTGGATTTCTATATCCTCCTGGAAATCCATACAATTGCGGGGGAATGGGACTTTGGGTGCATACTCCCAATCTGGCTCTGGAATCTGCTTCTTAGGTGACTCCTCACTGAGATGTCCTGGATCCTGAATAACTAAAATATATTTTGCTTGGTGTTGTGGATGAATTGATGTTGCATTCCCCAGAATTTCTTGTTGAATGAGCTTCTTCAAAATCGCCACATCTTCTTCTAATTGAGATAGAGCTGTCACAAAACTTCTCATTTGTGCCCCTTGATTCTGGATTCCCCGTTGGTAGGTATTCAACAATTGCTCATTTTGTTTTACTATCCTGTCGAGGATATCATTGGTGCTCTCTTCCCCTATAGGCTGCCTATACCCTTGCTGGCACATATACTTGACTTGTTCTTCTTCATCTGACACACTACCGTCCTTCTTCGGTAGCTTCCTTGCTATAGGATCCAACTTCTCATTTAAGGGGGTAATAACTTTGGACTCTCCTACGCTCTTTAGTGTCTCGGGATACTCTATTTCCTCTCCCCAGGTTTGATTTTTGGCCATGTTCTACAGTATCTCATGGCACTGAGAGGGTTTATTATTTAGGAAGAAACCCTTGTCGGCGCTGTCTAAGGTGGTCCTCTCTCCTTTATGAAGACCATAATAAAAGATTTGTGTATGTTCTTCTAATTCAATCCCATGATGTGGGACCTTATGAAGCATGTGCTAAAATCTCTCCCAGGCCTCCGAGTATGACTCCTCGGCATGTTGCTTAAAGTTATACATTTTCTTGACTAGTTCGTTAGTCTTCTACGGTGGGAAATAACACACGAAGAATGTGTCTATCATCTCGTCCCATGTCCCTATGGATTCTGGCTTTAGATTGTAAAACAATTCCTTTGATTTATTTGACAGTAGGGTTGTAAATGGGTACGAGTAGACCTGCGGACCCGCAAATCTGGACCCTTATAAAACCCATCATGGGTCTAAATTTTCATACCCGCATACTCATGGACCCTTATACCCTTGGACCCACATATAAGTGGGTCCACTAATGGGTATGCTTGGACACAGACCCACTAGAACCGTGGACCCACTATACATAAATAAATACTTAGATAATATGTTATTTATAGCATACTTTACTAGTCTAACTAATATAATTCTTTAGATCATATCATACTCCAGTTATAATAAGCTTAGGAACACTCATTTAGTTGATAATTAACTATATTAATTACAATCTTTAGCAACATTTGTAAACTTCAAATTAAAATAGTAACATGATATGCTAAACATTATGATGTTGACTACAAATACTAAACAAGCAACTCATCTAATTTTCAATTTACAAAGTATTGCATTATTTATGTAATTGTTGCAAGTTACCATCCTACACGATAGCAATATCTCATTGTATATTCAAATATATAGAACATAGTCACAATGTTTCTTACATACACAAATGATTTTTACATAGAACTGCTACCCAGCATACCCACACCGCATACCCGCTATTAATGCGGGTATGGGTATGGTGCGGGTCTAGATTTTTTAATGCGGGTCCAGAACCAGAACTGGACCCACTAACTTAATTGGGTATGGGTATGGGTATGGCCAGACCCGCACCATTTACACCCCTATCTGCCAGTCCTAAGGAAAATAATTTCAGATAAATGACTGTGGCTAGAACCTTATCTACCTTGAGCATGTCACAACTCTCCACAAAGCTCCTAATGTGAGCCATTGGGTCTTTAAAGGTGTGTCCATGGAATGCGTGTGACCTGACCAGGGCCACCAGCCCAGGGTCAGTGTTGAAACTACTAACATCAACCACCTACTTTTTAATGGCACCCAATTGTGCAATTGATGATGATTCTTTGACCTTCTCCCAGACAGTCTTCTCCTCAAACATCTCTGCTTGTTCTGTTGGAATGGATGTTTTTGCTGGAGGAGTCTCTCATGTGCTCGGTGTATCTGTGATATATTTCTGTGTCAAGTCATTGTATGCCTTATCTTTATCTCTCAATGTTGCAATTGTCTCACTAATCGGAGTAGAATCTCCATAGTCTGTGGTACGCGTCTGCACCATAAACTATCACATGAAAAGGGATAAAATAGGTGGGAGAACAAGATATATCAAGGAATTCAAACATTGATATTTAAAATTCAGCTCAAATGAAAAGTAAGAATAAAATTAAAATAAAAGGTGGCCTAGAGTGGCCCACCACAACACTTGTGGTGTTGAACTATTATCGTTTCACGGGCAATTGCGCCAAAAACTTGACACGACTTAACTGTGCGTGCGAACGCAAGTGTACATGTTTCGTAATATAGGCCTTGTGAGGCCCAAGTCGAACTCAGGGAAATGGGTGTTCATAGACCAATACTAACTATGGTATGATCAGCTAGGCCGGGTGAAATGGGTGATTTGAGATTTGAAAAAAATAAAAAGAAAATTAAATAAAAATGAATTGTGATTGATTCAGAGGATGTGGATTCCTTAGAATTACCAATTTCACCATGGGGTTTCTCTATACTTAATTATTACGGAATTAACACAAATTTTACTTCTAACTTGGACAGAAAGTTTGTAGCCAGAATTGCCTATTTCCACAGTGCAATTCCCTACCTAAATCTAATCCAATTCCACTTCTGTAGCAATTTATATCTTAGTCTAGATGCATTGTTGAAAACTCTGGGTTTCTTTCCACTTGTCGTACATCACCTTTTCCAAGGAATGTGTAGGAAAGTGTATAAATCATGATTTTCCAACCTCTAATTCTCCTTCTAGAATAACTATTAGTCTAATACTTCATCTATGGTGACAAAGCATAGATAAACCATTCAATTCCATAACTATATATCCAGGAATAAGAGAAATCAATATTAATTCATGTAAAAGTCAGTACAATGATTCCACGGGCTACTCCCAGGTCCTAAGGAAAGAGGGGGATTAGCCACACATGGTTCTCAATGACAAATACATGGATAGAGAGACAAAAAACGTGAGAATCATGAAGGAAAATCATGTAACCCCTGGAGGGAAGATGCTTCGGATGATCCTCCTCGAGAAATGCACATTTGGCAGTCTTCCAGCAGTAAAAATGGCCATTGGAGTTGCTTGGATCAACCCGATGATGTCCTTCGACTCTATTCTCCTCTCTCTCCCCCCAAGTTGTGTGTGGCATGCAATGAGATGATTCCCTTTGTCTAGTCGTCCTCCCTTTAGGTCATAGGCCAACTTAAGGTACCAAATAACGTAGACTGTTGGATCTAGTGATTAGAATTGTGATCTGGATCCGGCAGACTCAGTGGCACCTACTGAAAATTCGGTGGTATTGACAGCTGATTTTCGCCCGATCAAAATTTTACTGATGGTTTTTTGGTACCACTAACAAGGGGTGTCAGTGGCACCGACTTTGTAATAACCTATATTTTTATAATAACATAAGTTGGATTTTTCATTATACTTAAGTTTAATGATAAATATTAAAGAAGGTGACAATGTTTCAATACAAATATTTTATATATACAAAAAAATCAAGAATAGAGAAACTAATTAAGCAACCATTAGTTAAAAAAAAGAGAAAAAGTAATAGTGGAATACGAGAATGAGAGGAACAGAGTTCTCATGTTATGTTTGATAATATGTGGCAAGCCTATAAGATGATTGGAGAATTCCCCAAGAACATGTGTCCCACAATTCTTGACAATTAAGGGATGCCCACTTGATTTATTGAGTTTCTAATTACAATAATCATCAAAATAAGCCTAGAGATGAAACATTGTAGGGTTACATATGATAAGGGGTACATGATGCCCTATGTTGAAAGGTACTATTAAACTTGTGTAGGTGACACATGGAAGGATTGAGGAAGAAAAATATGACTTCTACATGAAAGATATGACATCACCATGAGATGAAAGTAACCATGTGAAAGATTGAGGATGAGATGCATGACAAAGTACCCATCTCTTTCACTTAGGATTTCGAGGGTGAAATCACCATTAGGGGTTTATAGTTGTAATACCCCAAACCCTGCTTAATTGGTTGAATAAGCTTAATTGTGATAATTAGGTGTTCGAAACCTTAATTTATCTTTCTGATGTGTTCTGAAATCATGATCTAAGCCTAAGTTTCAAATTTGGTTCATTTTGGATTTTTTTGTACAACTTATGCAATTTTTTATACATTCTCGACATTTCTATAATTTACCCAATTGGGAGGTTATCTTTGGAAATTGTCACAAGCATTATGATCCTTATAGGTTTCCTTATCATTCTCAAATTTGTTGGGCTATGAGGCTCCTAGTTGTACTCGGTTTAGAAGTGTTTCTCTCCAAGGACATTTTAGGGTTTTCCTCCTTTATGGATAAGGATGAGAGTAAGGTAAAGATAAGGATAAGGATAAGGTTCAAGATAAGGATAAGGATAAAGATATGGATAAGGGAGAGAAAGTGTGGGTGGTAACTGAGGGAGGTGTTCCATGGGCATAGAAGCTCTAGGCTATTGACACATGGAAAACTCCATGGACACCTCATGCTCCCCTTCCTTATCCATAAAGCTATATATACCCCTTCCTAGCTCCAATTTAAAATCATTGCTCACTCCATATTTCCTCTAGCTTATAGAACCGAACTTGCTCTATTTGGATGCAGACCTATGTGGTCTAAGGTAGAAGATGACTCCCCCTTTAAAGAAAAGGTCTCCTAGAGATCGATCTAGCCCTACCTAGGGTTTCAAAGGTCATCTTCTAGGGTTTCTGACCAAGGCAAGTGGTTTCTCTCTTTCTTCTTCATTTTTCTTGTTCTTCCTCTTCCTTCAACCTTCCTCCAGGTCGAAGCCATGATCTTTCATGGAGAAACTCCACTCTTATCCCTAAAGCACATCATCCCCATGCTCTTTTTCTAGGGTTTGCACCTCTAAAGTGGAGAAGGTGATCTTGGATCGATTATTGGAAGCTTGTGCTTGGATCCTCCACCCATCTAGCTTGAGTTTCTTACTACCTAGAACCTCCCCCATTCTATGTCAAACTCCTAGAGGTTGGATGAGCATTTAAAGAGAAAGGTCGAAATTAGCATGGAATCCAAAATGAATGAAAAGGATTATATGGGAAAAGATGAAATGAAAGGTATGGAGTATCTTTTGATGAGTCATCTTGATACATGAATTTTTGTATGGAGTACCATTTGCTGAGTCATCATATTTCTACATAAATTGTTGTATGGAGTATCCTTTTTTGAGTCATTTTGATACATACATCATTGAATGGTTATATTTTGATGATTCATGAGCATCACCCATACATTGTTGTACCAAATCATAATCATTGTGATAAGTCATCAACTTCACTACTCATTCAAGAGCCCTCCTCAAGATGATTACCATGTAAAATCTATTAATGTCACAAACATAAGATCAAATTGTGGACTAGTTCATATGTAGAACTTTTATATTTACATTCGCTCTTTTCCCTTTTGTTGGACCTTACTTTTATAAAAATGATATATGATTGAGTATCTTGTACTTATAATGTAACATTAAGGTCTTTACTGTTCATAGAAAGATTAATTAAATGTCTTTAAAAGTAAATGCTCAATTGGAATTCACATTCCTTATAAGTCTAGCTCAAAAAAAATTAATCAATTATAACAAGTGGTTTCATCCAATTGGACTCTCTATCAATATGGTCTCATGAGAATCAATATTTCTTATAGTATCTATTATTTCAATTAGAATGATGACTTGTGAAAAGTGAGACTAAAGACATGTTCTACTTCTTCCTTTGTATCTTCATCGAGTCTTATCATATTTATATGATGTTTAAGCATGATGAAAATGAATATATTTGAGAAAATGATGAAAATGTTAAAATAATGAGATTGAAATCATGAATAGTGATGCTTAATGAATTTCCTCATTTTCTAAAATGATAGTAACTATTGTTGATATTCCACCATTGAAGAGTTGCTTTCACAGTCCTAGAGTCGGTGAGGACCGAAAGATCGAGATTGATGTATTATGTTATGATATGTTTTGATTCGGATCGTATCCTTGGGATGGATAAGGGAGGAGGAATAGACTATCCCTTACACCTACCCCACCTTGAGGGCAACCAAAGTATTGCTGGTCTATGAGATAAATCATCAAAGGTTGTGTATAACGACCACTGAGGTGACGACACCTGCACTAGGCCGCCGACCATGGAGAGATATGGTTAGAAACTGACCCCACCTCGAGGGCAGAGCTCGGGCTGCAGGACTACCATTTGAGTAGGCATCGAATCAGGGGCCTACAAACCACACCAACGGTGTGCAGTGGTGGGCAGAGGAAGCTTTAGGTGTAGAATTAGCACATGTTTAACGTTGGTATGTATGTGATATGTTTAACGACGATGTGCGAAGTGAATGTATATTGTTTTTTACTCAATGTCTATGTAACCTTAGTTGTGGTTGCAGGCTACGAGCTGGATCTAGGGTTGGTTAACAATCCCTTTGGACTGAGTGGGGAATGATACAATAAAATAATTGATCTATATGTTATTTACTCTCTCATTATATGTTTTACTTCATTATCATATATTCTGACTTTTATACCATATGCTCAACTTTTATGTCTTTTATATGTATATGCATTTGTCACATGTTACCAAATATTTCAACATTTACATGATCATCTTAAATTTTTATGCCTCTCCATACTTAGATACTTGTCTAACTCCTCTTCCTACGGTTCTTGTTCCCCTCCCACCGTAGGTTAAAGAATGCATCAAATTTTCATCGTGTGGATTTTTTGACTAGATCCTAGCGGGAGAAACATCAGGCTAATATGATCCAGTGCTAGTTGATATATAGATTCTTAAGTGTCTCATATAATGATAATCAAGTGAATGTAACATTTTGAAATTTTGATGTAATCAATGTCGTGTAAAACAAATATTTGAAGATGTAATAAAGTTTTTTGGTTGATATCTATTGCTTGATGCTTCTTCCCTAATGCTCTCAGGTCTTAATCTCCACCAGTTGGAGTTAATTGTGGAGGCTAAAACCCAGGATGTTACAGGTGGTATCATAGCATGTTTAGAAAACCACACAATGAGAACACTTGAAACACACATTAGGCGTATTATCATGTCAAAACAAGTAGATAACTTGCTTTTATCCTTAGAAACACTACAGAGGGGGATAATGTCATAGGTAATTATCTCACATGAAGAAGTTGATCTAGTCTTATGAGCCTAATCACTTTTGAGTTGGGTAAGGAAATGTTATGTTAGAACCTTATTTGAGAAGGAAGAGAAATTCAAAACAGAAAGCTTCATTTAGAAAGTATATAAAAAGCAAATTTTAAAGAAACACTTGATGTGACTTATTTTGGTTCTCAAATACCCTGGCCAAGTGTTTGGGCATCTGAATAAGTTGATATCAAATTAGGCTCTCATCTACTCTAACCTTGGGTGCTCTGGCCAAGTGTCTAAGTGTTGGAATGGAATGAGTAAAGACTCAACAAGTTATAAAAGGCATATTGGAATGATAGATTCAAGAAGAAAAGAACATTAGACATTAATCCTAGATAAATATCTCAAGTAAGTATCTATATTGAGATAAGTATAGAACTTCATACTCTCTAAAAGTGATGACAAACAAGAATTCGTAGAGGAAAAAAAAGAATCATGTTCTCACTATTGTAAACAAGTGCAACAAGTAATGTTCACATTTGGAAAAAGGAACAAAATAGATAGCATGTGTCAAGGCATAAATATTATGAGTGGTCGACTACTATATAAGGGAATAAAAAAATAATTTTTATAGGTCAAAGGATATTTTCTAAGATCCTAATGGTCCATAAAATTTACCAAATTTCGAATTTTTTTCATATCCATTTATATATGAAATGATCATGTTTATACATGCATATAATACTATCATATTAGGAAAATTCATTGAGCCAATCATTTTCTACTCTAGGCATCCTTAATGAACATAATATTGTTGGTTCCTGTTGTAACTAGGGAAATCTTCAAAAGATAATATATTATCTCAATGTTATTCATTATCAACGAATTTACATGTAGTGCCTAATATATTCACACAAATACATATATAAACATACCATCGATATTTTGGTCCTTTGACTAGACATAATGTATGCTTTGATTTTCGAGGAAGAAATTTTTTATAAGGGGTTGATGATGTAATAACCTATATTTTTATAATAGCATAAGTTGGATTGTTTCATTATACTTAAGTTTAATGATAAATATTAAATAAGGTGACAATATTTCAATATATATATACAAAAAAATCAAGAATAGAGAAACTAATTAAGCAACCATTAGTTAAAAAAAGAAGAAGAGAAAAAGTAATAGGGGAATACGAGAATGAGAGGAACAAAGTTCTCATGTTATGTTTGATAATATGTGGCGAGCCTATAAGATGATTGGAGAATTCCCCAAGAACATGTGTCCCATAATTCTTGACAATTATAGGATGCCCACTTGATTTATTGAGTTTCTAATTACAACAATCATCAAAAGAAGCCTAGAGATGAAAACTTGTAGGGTTACATATGATAAGGGGTACATGATGCCCTATGTTGAAAGGTACTATTAAACTTGTGTAGGTGACACATGGAAGCATTGAGGAAGAAGAATATGACTTCTACATGAATGATATGACATCACCATGAGATGAAAGTAACCATGTGAAATATTGAGGATGAGATGCATGACAAAGTACCCATCTCTTTCATTTAGGATTTTGGGGGTGAACTCATCGTTAGGGGTTTATAGTTGTAAGACCCCAAACCCTACTTAATTGGTTGAATAAGCTTAATTACATTAATTAGGTGTTTGAAATCTTAATTTATCTTTCTGATGTGTTCTGAAATCATCAGCTAAGTGTAGTTTCAAATTTGGTTCAATTTGGATGTTGTTTGTACAACTTATGCAAATTTGTATACATTCTCGACTTTTCTGCAATTTACTCGATTGGGAGGTTTTCTTTGGAAATTGTCACAAGCATTATGATACTTATAGGTATCCTTATCATTCTCGAATTTGTTGGGCTATGGGGATCCTAGTTGTACTTGGTTTAGAAGTTCTCTCCAAGGATATTTAAGGGTTTTCCTCTTTTATGGATAAGGATGAGAGTAAGGTAAATATAAAGATAAGGATAAAGATAAGGTTCAAGATAAGGATAAAGATATGGATAAGGGAGAGAAATTGTGGGTGGTAACTGAGGGAGGTGTTGCATAAGCATAGAAGCTCTAGGATATTGACACATGGAAAACTCCATGGACACCTCATGCTTCCCTTCCTTATCCATAAAGCTATATATACCCCTTCCTAGCTCCAATTCAAAATCATTTCTCACTCCATCTTTCCTCTAGATTATAGAACTGAAACTGCTCTGTTTGGCTGCGGACCTATGTGGTCTAAGGTAGAAAATGAGTCCCCCTTTAGAGAAAAGGTCTCCTAGAGCTCCATCTAGCCCTACCTAGGGTTTCCAAGGTCATCTTCTAGGGTTTCTGACCAAGGCAAGTGGTTTCTCTCTTTCTTCTTCATTTTTCTTATTCTTCCTCTTCCTTCAACCTTCCTCCAGGTTGAAGCCATGGTCTTTCATTGAGAAACTCCACTCTTATCCCTAAAGCACCTCATCCCCATGCTCTTTTTCTAGGGTTTGCACCTCTAAAGAGGAGAAGGTGATCTTGGATCGATTATTGGGAGCTTGTGCTTGGATCCTCCACCCATCTAGCTCAAGTTTCTTACTGCCTAGAACCTCCCCCATTATACGTCAAACTCCTAGAGGATGGATGAGCATTTAAAGAGAAAGGAGTCCAAATTAGCATGGAATGCAAAATGCATGGAAAGGCTTATATGGGTAAAGACGAAATAAAAGGTATGGAGTATCTTTTGATAAGTCATCTTGATACATGAATTTTGTATGGAGTATCATTTGCTGAGTCGTCATCTTTCTAAATAAATTGTTGTATGGAGTATCCTCTTCTGAGTCATTTTGATACATGCATCATTGAATGGTTATCTTTTGATGAGTCATAAGCATCACCCATGCATTGTTGTACCAAATAATAATCATTGTGATAAGTCATCAACTTCACTACTCATTCAAGAGCCCTCCTCAAGATGATTACCATGTAAAATTTATTAATGTCACAAACATAAGATCAAATTGTTGACTAGTTCATATGTTGAGCTTTTATATTTACATTCACTCCTTTCCATTTTATTGGACTTTACTTTTATAAAAATGGTATATGATTGAGTATCTTGTACTTATAATGTAACATTAAGGTCTTTAATGTTCATAGTAAGATTAATTAAATGTCTTTACAAGGAAATGCTCAATTGGAATTCACATTCTTTATAAGTCAGGATCAACAAGAATTAATCAATTATAGCAAGTGGTTTCGTCCAATTGGACTCTCGATTAATATGGTCTCATGAGAATCAATATTACTTATAGTGTCTATTGTTTCAATTAAAATTATGACTTGTGAAAAGTGAGACTAAAGACATGTTCTACTTCTTCCTTTTATCTTCATCAATTCTTATCCTATTTATATAATGTTTAAGCATGATGAAAATGATT
This sequence comes from Alisma plantago-aquatica, assembly GCA_963693085.1. Classification (NCBI taxonomy): domain Eukaryota; kingdom Viridiplantae; phylum Streptophyta; class Magnoliopsida; order Alismatales; family Alismataceae; genus Alisma; species Alisma plantago-aquatica. The sequence goes on from OY856410.1 coordinate 876,878,007, forward strand.
ATATTTGAGAAAATGATGAAAATGTTAAAATAATGAGATTGAAATCATGAATAGTGATGCTTAATGAATTTCCTCATTTTTTAACATGATGGTAACTATTGTTGAGGTTCCACCACTGAAGAGTTTCTTTCACAGTCCTAGAGCCGGTGAGGATCGGAAGATCAAGATTGATGTATTATGTTATGATATGTTTTGATATGGATCGTATCCTTGGGATGGACAAGGGAGGAGGAATAGCCTATCCCTTACACCTACCCCACCTTGAGGGTAGCCAAAGTACTACTGGTCTGTGAGATAAATCATCAAAGATTTCGTATAATGACTATTGAGGTGACGACAACTGCACTAGGCTTCCAGACCATGGAGAGATAAGGTTAGAAACCGACCCCACCTCGAGGGCAGAGCATGGGCTGCAGGACTACCCTTTTAGTAGGCATAGAATCAGGGGCCTACAAACCACACCAACAGTGTGTAGCAATGGGACAAAGGAAGTTGTAAGGGTAGAATTAATACATGTTTAACGTCAGTATCTATGTGATATGTTTAATGATGATGTGTGAAGTGAATGTATATTGTTGTTACTCATGGTCTATGTGACCTTAGCTGTGGTTGTAGGCCATGAGCTGGATCTAAGGTTGGTTAACAATCCCTCTGGACTGAGTGGGGAATGATACAATAAAATAATTGATCTATATGTTATTTACTCTCTCATTATATGTTTTACTTCATTATCATATATTATGACTTTCATACCATATGCTCAACTTTTATGTCTTTTATATGTATAGGCATTTGTCCCATGTTACCAAATATTTCAACATTTACATGATCAGCTTAAATTTTTATGCTTCTCCATACTTAGACACTTGTCTAACTCCTCTTGCTACGGTTCTTGTTCCCCTTCCACCGTAGGTTAAAGAATGCATCAAATTTTCATCGTGTGGATTTTTTGACTAGATCCTGGCGGGTGCAACATCAGGCTAATATGATCCAGTGCTAGTTGATATACAGATTCTTAAGTGTCTCATAGAAGGATAATCAAGTGAATGTAACATTTTGAAATTTTGATGTAATTAATGTCATGTAAAACAAATATTTGAAGATGTAATAAAGTTTTGTGGTTGATATCTATTTCTTGATGCTTCTTCTATAATGCTCTCAGGTCTTAATCTCCACCAGTTAGAGTTAATTGTGGAGGCTAAAACTCAAGACGTTACAAGTGGTATCAGAGCAGGGTTAGAAAATCACACAATGAGAACACTTAAAACACACATTAGGCGTATTATCATGTCAAAACAAGTAGATAACTTGCTTTTATCCTTAGAAACACTACATAGGGGAATAATGTCATAGGTAATTATCTTACATGAAGAAGTTGATCTAGTCTTATGAGCCGAATCACTTTTGATTTGGGTAAGGACATGTTATGTTAGAACCTTATTTGAGAAGGATGAGAAATTGAAAATAGAAAGCTTCATTTAGAAAGTATATAAAAAGTAATTTTTAAAGAAACACTTTATGTAACTTATTTTGGTTCTCAAATACCCTGTCCAGGTGTTTGGGCACCTTAATAAGTTGATATCAAATAAGGCTCTCATCTACTCTAACCTTGGGTGCTCTGGCCATGTGTCTAAGTGCTGGAATGGAATGAGTAAAGACTCAACAAGTTAGAAAAGACATTGGAATGATAGATTCAAGAAGAAAAGAACATTAGACATTAATCCTAGATAAATAGCTCAAGTAAGCATCTATATTGAGGATGTGTATAACGTCATAATCTCTAAAAGTTATGACAAACATCAATTAGTAGAGTAAAAAAAATCATGTTCTCACTATTGTAAACATGTGCAACAAGTAATGTTCACATTTGGAAAAAGGAACAAAACAAATAGCATGTGTCAAGGCATAAATATTATGAGTGGTGGAGCACTATACAAGGGAATAAAAAAATCATTTTTATAGGTCAAATGATATTTTATAAGATCCTAATGGTGCATAAAATTTACCGAATTTCGAATTTTTTTTCATATCCATTTATTTATGAAATGATCATGGTTATACATGCATATAATATTGTCATATTATGAAAAATCATTGAGCCAATCATTTTCTACTATAGGCATACTTAATGAACATAATATTGTTGGTTCTTGTTGTAGCTAGGGATATCTTCAAAAGATAATATATTATCTCAATGTTATCAATTACCAATGAATTTACATGTAGTGCCTAATATATTAACATCAATACATATATAAACATATCATCGATACTTTGGTCCTTTGACTACACATAATGTATGCTTTGATTTTCAAGGGTGAAATTTTTTGTAAGGGATTGATGATTGTGGCAACACATCCCATTATCACACATATAACGAGGTGTTACGCGAAAACATGCGGAAATCACCATAACCACAGATTATCAAAAACACGAGTTAATTAAAACCGATTGCGGAAAACTGATAACTGTGAAACTATTACTTTTCAATCCTCATCATGCACAGAAACATGTTATATATATATATATACATCCACGGGATCTGATACGTGTCCACAGCTCAGAAACAGTTGTTCATCCATCTCATGAGTTCACCACCTATTCATATACAGAAAAGGCCCACATCTGGCCAACAGCAGGATATAGAAACATCATCGATCGGTCATCGTGAAACAATGTCAAAACACTGCCAAGGACCTGAGAGTACAGGGATGACTCTAGACTCTACTAAAAAACATCCAAAACAGTAGCATATCCATCGCTTGCCTTCTACTGCTCCTCAAGTTGCTCGGCCGCAACACCACGACCATGACCTCGTCCACCTCGACCACCTAAAAAGGAGTTAAACCAGTGGGGTGAGACAATTGAAAAATTGTCCCAGCGGGAAACATAACTCCCCACCGCAACTACAGAACCTCAGCAAGATAGATTATAACAACAGATATCTAATAATAGGTATAACAAGAGCAGTCTATATAAAACAGATTATTCTTACCGACAAGCTTACCAGCTATACAAAAGCATATCACCAGATATTTCTCAAGGAATATGATTAGCAAGATAAGATATATCACTATACGACATGATTATCAGAACAAGATATAATGTCACATAACCTGCTTATCAATATCAGACATATTATCACATAATCTGCAAAGATATTACACAACAAGGCCTCAACCAATGTTTCGTGTTTATCCTAAGCAATAAGTATTAAACAGTTGTATTACGTATTATTATGCCATGAGGATTTGAACCGTACCGTTCAGATCCAACCTTTAGTTAAGAAACCCAAGCCGGTGCCATACAAGGTCGAATGGAAGAGCCGGATTCCACGACCTCCCACCTCGTGGTCAGTACACGAGTACAACACAAGCAGGACCGCAGTCACATGCTGAAGTGGTCTAAGCCACAGGGTCAGCCCCATAGGCTACCCTCACTCTAGCCCGCCTTGGTACAGGTCTCGGCGCTAGTAAAATTGAGCCACGGGCCTGTTCACTGTGCTCTGAGCCATGAACGCATTCATGCTCTACACATCACATATCCTGAGCCATGGGCCTGTTCACCATGATCTTCATACGTATCTGAGTCTATAACCGAAGTTACACTCTTACCTCCTCATTTTCAGGCTAGGAGCAACCTACACATATTCAACAATATGCGCTTCCAGGTTAAACCATAGGAGAACCTGTTTCACCATCACCAAGTCCTGACGATGATCGATCTATGGCCAGGGCAAACTACATGATATATTTCGCTGTGATTAATTAGTATCTTTTAGATGGATTGCAGGATTCAACCAAGTTGTATAACATGCAAGATATAATAGAAAGTAAACAACATTATATTATTATTTAATCACATCAACCTGATCCATCACAAGGATCCAACATCACATGTTACCACTTGGCCTCTTGCCAACCATCCAGATCCATCTCAAGGATCATCATATACCATAGGATCTCAATCCTTCATCATGTACTGTCAATGCCTCTCAAGGCTCACATCATCATCATGGAACTTAACACATTATACATATCATCTCATTAACCAGAGCAATCACCAAGTGATGTTACTCATCTCATGTATCATCACCTGCATGGTTAGAGTACATAATAACTACAGATTCAACATAAGGAATATGCCACTATCATGAAATGTCGTTCAAGATACTTTTACTTATCATTCTTACTCTATTTGTTGATCAAGTGTATAAAGCACATCATCAACCAGCCATATCTATACGTATCCTTATCTCAGAACTATATGAATAATCAAGATGTTCAAACATACAGAACAAGTACTATTGTTGCCACTACCATTATGTCACCATCCACTATCATCATTATTACCATATCATTGAGCAGGCTACTAGTTTAACTAACACCATTCTCATTTAACAATTAAGTACAAGGATTACTTCATGCATATCATTACTACCATTATTGTCATCATTATTATGCTCAACATTATTACTATCATCTTTCTTATTAATAATTAAGCATAAGGTTCACATCATGCATCTTATTATCATTACCTTCCTCATTACCGCCACTACTACCATTATCATCATATCATTATTATCATTATTATCATTATGTAAGCTACTAGTGTAAATATCCCTATTATTAGTATTGGCATCATTCCTAGTATTAGTACTTTATTATTGCAAGGCATCATACTCATTATTGTTATTACTAACAAGACACCACCATCGTTTATCGGTGCATAGCTAACCACTTCCACATCACAAGGGACCGTTACTATAGGATTACAAGACTCTCACCATAACTCTCATCAACCTTCACTAAAACCTATCAAGGCCTATCGGCCGACATACACACACCAACCCTATCGGTCATCACCACCCAAGGTTGTCGCCCAACATGGCTATCGGCCATCATGGGTGTCGGCCAGCATGGGTGTCGACCAGCACACCATGCATGGCTATCGGCCAGCACCAACAAACCTCCAAGAAACTTAGGTCTATCATCCACCATGAGGAAGAGGATGTCTCTCAACACAAGAAGGACCATCTCGCCCATCATGCTCACCATGTCGCCCATCAAGATACAAAGACCTATCATCTAAGAGAAGAACAAGAGCATTGCTCATCTATCGTTCACCAAGGTCACCAACATATCGGCCAACACAAAGAACACCACTATGTCGCCCATCACAAGAACAAATGGATTGCTTATCATAGAAACCATATCGCCCAACACAAAGACAAAGGTGCCATGTCGCCCAACACACCAACAAAGAAGGGATATCGCCCAACCCTAGGTCACCATCAACCTCCAACACAAAGAAAACTACTATGTCGCCCATCACAAGAACAAGGGTGTCACCCAACACACCCAAACCAAGGGAGGATGTCGCCCAACAAGGGTCATCACCTACCTCCAGCACAAGGAAACCCTAAACCCTAGAAGGGGGATCGGCCACCAAAGGTACACAAGCAAGGTACAAAAGCAAAGAACTAAGCTAAACTACTAACATGCAACAAGAACATAGCTAGAGGTAAAGGAGTTAGGGTTAGGAGTTATGCAACCCGCCTTAAGCTCCAAGCTCCAAGGAAGAAGAAGAACTCCAAGCTCCATGCACCACCAAGCAAAGAGGATGGAGAGCTCCAAGGGTGTCGACCATCAAAGCTGATCCAAGAGAGGGTATCGGCCACCACTGCAACTCTAGGAGAGTGTCTCAGTCGACACAAGCAAGAAGGAGAGGGGTGTCGTGCACTCAAGGTGGAGGAGAGACCAAAAGAGCAAAGGAAGCTAAGGCAAGGGAAAGAGCCACCTATATAGAAAGAAGGGGAGGAGAAACCAAGGTAGATCCATGCTAAGTGTCATCCACCCAAGGGACACTTGTCCTAGGGTTCAAGCCAACACACTAGCACACCAAGAGACACTTGTCCAAGATATACACCAAGTGTCCACCAAACATGGTCAAGGCTAGACCAAGCAACATGCGCGACACAACTAGCAGCTCTGCTGGGCGACACACACACCTTGGGCGACACAAGCTTCACTTGGCCGACACAAGGCTCAAGAAAGCCCAAACAAGGCACCCCAAGGCCCAAACAAGCTCAAGCAAGGCCCAAGAAACTCAAACAACAAGCCCAAGCCTTCCTCTCAACCCTAGAGGAAGCAAAGAGGGGAAAACATCACTCAAGATGGAAAACTTGCACACAAAACCCTAAACTTGGGTTATTTGCAAGCAGCCCCTCAAACTCTCAACAAAGCACAACCAAACCCTAATCACCACTCAAAGGTGATTAGCAAGCATCAAACCACCAAGGTTAAGCAAAACAAACAGGGTAAACCCTACATGCAGGTCAGGGTCCTTACAACCCAACCCCCTTTAAGGGATTTCATCCCAGAAATCCGAAGAGAAAAGCGAGGGATACTTCCTCCTCATCTCTTCCTCAAGCTCCCACGTGGCTTCCTCAACGCCACGGCGCTGCCAAAGAACCTTCACCATAACCAGGTCCTTCCTCTTCAGCTTCTTGATCCTTCTGTCAAGGATCGCCACAGGACCTTCCTCGTAGGTCACATCTGCCTCAAGCTCAACCTCAACTGGCTGTATCACTGAACCTAAATCTGGATGACTTTTCTTCAACATACTGACATGAAACAATGGATGCAACTTGTGAAACTCTAGAGGCAACTCTAACTCATAAGCTACCTTGCAAACACGTGCTATCACTGGATAAGGTCCCATATACCTGGGAGATAACTTACCCTTCCGTCCAAACCTTAGCACACCTTTCCACGACGAGACTTTAAGGTACACCGTCTCCTACCTGGAATTCCAAAGGTCGTCGACGATTATCTGCATACGACTTCTGTCTGTCCTGTGCCACTTTCAACTGTTGTTGTATCACTTTGATCTTATCTATCATCTACTGAACTAACTCAGGACCCAAAAGCTGATACTCACCTGTTTCATACCAACACAAAGGAGATCTGCACTTCCTTCCATACAAAGCCTCATAAGGAGCCATGTCGATGCTACACTGATAACTGTTGTTGTAGGCAAACTCTATCAAACTCAGATGTACATCCCAGTTGCCTAGAAACTGCAAAACACAAGCTCGAAGAAGATCCTCCAAAATCTGAATAGTCCTCTCAGACTGTCCATCTGTCTGCGGGTGAAAAGTTGTACTGAACCTCAACTGTGTTCCCAACGCTTTGTGCAACTGTTCCTAAAAACGACTCATAAACTGAGGACCTCTGTCAGAAACTATCGTCGCTGGCACACCATGCAAATGTACTATCTCATCCACATATACTCGAGCTAGTTTCTCAGCTGTATACGTCGTCTTCACTGGTAGAAAATGGGCAGACTTAGTCAATCTGTCCACTACCACTCAAATGGAATCGTGATTCCTAGTTGTCCGGGGTAGACCAACTACGAAATCCATGGTTATGTGATCCCATTTCCACTGCGGTATCGGCAAAGGTTGCAACGTACCTGCCGGCTTCTGATGTTCAGCCTTCACTTGCTGACACACCACACATCTCGCCATGAACTCAGCTACATCTCTCTTCAAACCGGGCCACCAATACAAGTCCTTCAGACTATGATACATCTTGGTGACACCTGGATGCATAGAATACATCTATGTATGTGCTTCTTCAAGTACCAACTTTCTCAGATCATCAGCATCTGGAACCACCATCCTATCACGATAGCAAACTAGTCCATCCTCGGCTTCATGAAACCCATCACGCTTGTCGCTGCCGAACTCTGATCTGATCAACTGTACCGCAACATCAGTCTGTTGTGCATCCTTGATCTGCTGTCTTAACGTAGGCTTAACTTGTATATGTGCGAAAAGACCAGACAACAAATAAACTTCTACCTGCACATTCATCTGCCGCAAAGAAACAAACATATTTCGCCCATGGCATACCAGAGAATTCAACTGTGCCTTCTTTAACGAAAGGGAAGAAGACTTCCTGCTAAGTGCATCAGCTACCACATTCGCCTTACCAGGATGATACTCGATAGTGCAGTCGTAATCATTGATCAACTCCATCCATCGTCGTTGTCGTATATTCAACTCTTGCTGCGTAAAGATGTACTTCAGATTCTTATGATCCGTAAAGATCTGACACACTTCCCCATACAGATAGTGTCTCCAAATCTTTAACGCATGAACCACTGCTGCCAACTCCAAGTCATGTGTAGGATAGTTCTCCTCGTGTTTCTTAAGCTGTCGCAAAGCAAAAGAAACCACATGATCTTCCTACATCAACACGCAACCTAAACCTTTCTTGGAAGCATCACAGAAAACAACATAGCCTTTCCCAGGCTCTGGTAAGATCAACACGGGAGCACTGGTCAGCTTCTCCTTCAAACTCTGAAATGCTCGCTGACATCGATCATCCCAAACAAAAGGTACATCCTTCCTGGTCAACTTCGTCATCGGTAACGCGATCGCACTGAAGTCCTTGATAAACCTTCGGTAGTATCCAGCCAAACTAAGGAAACTACAGACTTCTGTCAGCGTCTTCGGTTGTTCCCAATCCGCAACGGATTCCACCTTCTTTGGATCTACTTTGACTCCTTCTGTAGATATCACATGACCCAAGAAATTCACCTCTTCCAACCAGAACTCGCACTTACTGAACTTGGCATACAACTGATGTTGACAAAGAAGAGTCAACGCTCGACGAAGATGTTGCTCATGCTCTAGCCTGTCCCGACTATAGATCAAGATGTCATCTATAAAGACTACAAAAAACTGATCTAAGAACGGACGGAACACTCTGTTCATCAGGTCCATGAAAGAAGTAGGTGCATTGGTTAACCCAAACGGCATAACCACGAACTCGAAATGACCATACCTCGTCCTGAAAGCTGACTTTGGTATGTCATCCGCCTTTATCCTCAACTGATGATATCCAGACCGTAGATCGATCTTCGAAAACACTATAGCACCATGCAACTGATCGAACAAATCATCTATCCTCGGCAACGGGTACTTATTCTTGATCGTGACCTTGTTCAACTGCCGGTAATCTATGCACAACCGCATCGAACCATCCTTCTTCTTAACAAACAATACGGGAGCACCCCACGGCGACGTACTCAGTCGGATAAAACCTTTCTCGAAACGTCTGATCCGTTCCTCGTCTGTTTCTGCCATGTGAGGACAAAACCACAACTGATCCATAAACTTAGCTTCATACTCGGTGACGTTCATTGTTCCTTGTCGCAACTTCTCAAACTGACTGATCTTCTCATCCAGATATGTCTTCGGAAAGTATCTGGTGACGAACTCGCGTCGGAACACTTCCCAACAGATCACCTCACCGGGCCGCTTCTCTTCCTTGATGGTCCACTAGTGACCAGCACTACCTTTCAGAAGGTAGACAGCATGCTTTACCTTGTCTGCTTCGGGGATGTCAAGGATCCGGAAAGCCTTCTCGAGACTTTTCAGCCACAGATCTGCATCCGCTGGATCAGCCGTTCCAGCATAATGTGAAGCTCCAACTCGGCGAAGCCGCTCGAAGGTCTTCCCAATACCTGATGCTTCTCCATGGGGAACATGTGCTCGCGGAGGAGGCACTGGTAATCGCTCAACCATGAGATTCATCGTAGCCATTAACTGCCCCATAAGCTGTTGGTAAGCAGGATGTTCAAGTATGGTTGGGTTAAATTGGGGAACCTCAGGCACCCGATCTTCATGTGCTTGTCCATCTGCTCCATCAACCGATGCAGCATCACTGTACTCAGTAGAGTGTTCTTCATGGTTTCCAGACATCTTGACTTTTCTTCCGCAGAGGGTAGAAGATATTGTAAGAAAATCTGGAAAACTCATAAGAACAACTCAACCTAGTCCTAAATCCCTGTAGACTCAGCGAACCTAAAGCTCTGATACCAAAAACTTGTGGTAACACATCCCATTATCACACAGATAATGAGGTGTTACGCAAAAACGTGTGGAAATCACCATAACCACAGATTATCGAAAACACGGGTTAATTAAAACTGATTGCGGAAAATTGATAACTGTGAAACTATTACTTTTCAATCCTCATCCTGCACAGAAACATGTTATATATATATACATCCACGAGATCTGATACATGTCCACAGCTCAGAAACAGCTATTCATCCATCAGATGAGTTCACCACCTATTCATATACAGAAAAGGCCCACATCCGGCCAACAACAGGATATACAAACATCATCGATCGGTCATCATGAAACAATGTCAAAACACTGCCAAGGACCTGAGAGTACAGGGATGACTCTAGACTCTACTACAAAACATCCAAAACAGCAGCATATCCATCGCTTGCCTTCTACTGCTCCTCAAGCTGCTCGGCCGCAACACCGCGACCACGACCACGTCCACCTCGACCACCTAAAAAGGGGTTAAACCAGCGGGGTGAGACAATTGAACAATTGTCCCAGCGGGAAACATAACTCCCCACCGCAACTACAGAACCTCAGCAAGATAGATTATAACAGCAGATATCTAATAACAAGTATAACAAGAGCAGTCTATATAAAATAGATTATTCTTACCGACAAGCTTACCAGCTATACAAAAGCATATCACCAGATATTTCTCAAGGAATATGATTAGCAAGATAAGATATATCACTATACGACATGATTATCAAAACAAGATATAATGTCACATAACCTGCTTATCAATATCAGACATATTATCACATAATCTGCAAAGATATTACACAACAAGGCCTCAACCAATGTTTCGTGTTTATCCTAAGCAATAAGTATTAAACGACTGTATTACGTATTATTATGCCCTGAGGATTTGAACCGTACCGTTCAGATCCAACCTTCAGTTATGAAACCCAAGCCGGTGCCATACAAGGTCGAATGGAAGAGCCAGATTCCATGACCTCCCACCTCGTGGTCAGTACACGAGTACAACACAAGCAGGACCGCAGTCACATGCTGAAGTGGTCTAAGCCACAGGGTCAGCCCCATAGGCTACCCTCACTCTAGCCCGCCTTGGTACAGGTCTCGGTGCTAGTAAAACTGATCCACGGGCTTGTTCACCGTGCTCTGAGCCATGAACGCATTCATGCTCTACACATCACATATCCTGAGCCATGGGCCTGTTCACCGTGCTCTTCATACGTATCTGAGTCTGTAACCGAAGTTACACTCTTACCTCCTCATTTTCAGTCTAGGAGCAACCTACACATATTCAACAATATGCGCTTCCAGGTTAACCTGTAGGAGAACCTGTTTCACCATCACCAAGTCTTGACGATGATGGATCTATGGCCAGGGCAAACTACATGATATATTTCACTGTGATTAATTAGTATCTTTTAGATGGATTGCAGGATTCAACCAAGTTGTATAACATGCAAGATATAACAGAAAGTAAACAACATTATATTATTATTTAATCACATCAACCTGATCCATCACAAGGATCCAACATCACATGTTACCACTTGGCCTCTTGCCAACCATCCAGATCCATCTCAAGGATCATCACATACCATAGGATCTCAATCCTTCATCATGTACTGTCAATGCCTCTCAAGGCTCACATCATCATCATTGAACTTAACACATTATACATATCATCTCATTAACCAGAGCAATCACCAAGTGATGTTACTCATCACATGTATCATCACCTGCATGGTTAGAGTACATAATAATTACAGCTTCAACATAAGGAATATGCCACTATCATGAAATGTCGTTCAAGATACTTTTACTTATCATTCTTACTCTATTTGCTGATCAAGTGTATAAAGCACATCATCAACACGCCATATCTATACTTATCCTTATCTCAGAACTATATGAATAATCAAGATGTTCAAACATACAGAACAAGTACTATTTTTGCCACTACCATTATGTCACCATCCACTATCATCATTATTACCATATCATTGAGCAGGCTACTAGTGTAACTAACACCATTCTCATTTAACAATTAAGTACAAGGATTACTTCATGCATATCATTACTACCATTATTGTCATCATTATTATGCTCAACATTATTACTATCATCTTTCTTATTAATAATTAAGCATAAGGTTCACATCATGCATCTTATTATCATTACCTTCCTCATTACCACCACTACTACCATTATCATCATATCATTATTATCATTATGTAAGCTGCTAGTGTAAATATCCCTATTATTAGTATTGGCATCATTCCTAGTATTAGTATTGTTATTATTACAAGGCATCATACTCATTATTGGTATTACTAACAAGACGCCACCATCATTTATCGGGGCATAGCTAACCACTTCCACATCACAAGGGACCGTTACTATAGGATTACAAGACTCTCACCATAACTCTCATCAACCTTCACTAAAACCTATCAAGGCCTATCGGCCGACATACACACACCAACCCTATCGGTCATCACCACCCAAGGCTGTCGCCCAACATGGCTATCGGCCATCATGGGTGTCGGCCAGCATGGGTGTCGACCAGCACACCATGCATGGCTATCGGCCAGCACCAACAAACCTCCAAGAAACTTAAGTCTATCGTCCACCATGAGGAAGAGGATGTCTCTCAACACAAGAAGGACCATCTCGCCCATCATGCTCACCATGTTGCCCATCAAGATACAAAGACCTAACATCCAAGAGAAGAATAAGAGCATTGCTCATCTATCGTTCACCAAGGTCACCAACATATCGGCCAACACAAAGAACACCACTATGTCTCCCATCACAAGAACAAAGGGATTGCTTATCATAGAAACCATGTCGCCCAACACAAAGACAAAGGTGCCATGTCACCCAACACACCAACAAAGAAGGGATATCGCCCAACCCTAGGTCACCATCAACCTCCAACACAAAGAACACTACTATGTCGCCCATCACAAGAACAAGGGTGTCACCCAACACACCCAAACCAAGGGAGGATGTCACCCAACAAGGGTCATCACCTACCTCCAGTACAAGGAAACCCTAAACCCTAGAAGGGGGATCGGCCACCAAAGGTACACAAGCAAGGTACAAAAGCAAAGAACTAAGCTAAACTACTAACATGCAACAAGAACATAGCTAGAGGTAAAGGAGTTAGGGTTAGGAGTTATGCAACCCGCCTTAAGCTCCAAGCTCCAAGGAAGAAGAAGAGCTCCAAGCTCCACGCACCACCAAGCAAAGAGGATGGAAAGCTCCAAGGGTGTCGACCATCAAAGCTGATCCAAGAGAGGGTATCGACCACCAATGCAACTCCAGGAGAGTGTCTCGGTCGACACAAGAAAGAAGGAGAGGGGTGTCGTGCACTCAAGGTGGAGGAGAGACCAAAAGAGCAAAGGAAGCTAAGGCAAGGGAAAGAGCCACCTATATAGAAAGAAGGGGAGGAGAAACTAAGGTAGATCCATGCTAAGTGTCGTCCACCCAAGGGACACTTGTCCTAGGGTCCAAGCCAACACACTAGCACACCAAGAGACACTTGTCCAAGATATACACCAAGTGTCCACCAAACATGGTCAAGGCTGGACCAAGCAACATGGGCGACACAACTAGCAGTTCTGTTGGGAGACACACACACACCTTGGGCGACACAAGCTTCACTTGGCCGACACAAGGCTCAAGCAAGCCCAAACAAGGCACCCCAAGGCCCAAACAAGCTCAAGTAAGGCCCAAGAAACTCAAACAATAAGCCCAAGCCTTCCTCTCAACCCTAGAAGAAGCAAAGAGGGGAAAACATCACTCAAGATGGCAAACTTGCACACAAAACCCTAAACTTGGGTTATTTGCAAGCAGCCCCTCGAACTCTCAACAAAGCACAACCAAACCCTAATCACCACTCAAAGGTGATTAGCAAGCATCAAACCACCAAGGTTAAGCAAAACAAACAGGGTAAACCCTAAACACAGGTCAGGGTCCTTACAATGATGTTAATAACATAAGTTGGATTGTTTCATTATACTTAAGTTTAATGATAAATATTAAAGAAGGTGACAATGTTTCAATACAAATATTTTATATATACAAAAAATCAAGAATAGAGAAACTAATTAAGCAACCATTAGTTTTTTTAAAAAAAAAGAGAAAAAGTAATAGTGGAATATGAGAATGAGAGGAATAAAGTTCTAGTGTTATGTTTGATAATATGTGGCAAGCCTATAAAATGATTGGAGAATTCCCCAAGAACATGTGTCCCACAATTCTTGACAATTACGGGATGCCCACTTGATTTATTGTGTTTCTAATTACAACAATCATCAAAAGAAGCCTAGAGATGAAACCTTGTAGGGCTACATATGATAAGGGGTACATGATGCCCTATGTTGAAAGGTACTATTAAACTTATGTAGGTGACACATAGAAGGATTGAGGAAGAAGAATATGACTTCTACATGAATGATATGACATCACCATGAGATGAAAGTAACCATGTGAAATATTGAGGATGATATGCATGACAAAGTACCCATCTCTTCCACTTTGGATTTTGGGGGTGAAATTGTCGTTAGGGGTTTATAGTTGTAAGACCCCAAACCCTTTTAATTGGTTGAATAATCTTAATTACATTAATTAGGTGTTCGAAACCTTAATTTATCTTTGTGATGTGTTCTGAAATCATGAGCTAAGCCTAATGTTAAAATTTGGTTCAATTTGGATGTTGTTTGTACAACTTATGCAAATTTTTATACATTCTCAACTTTTCTGCAATTTACCCAATTGGGAGGTTTTCTTTGGAAATTGTCACAAGCATTATGATCCTTATAGGTTTCCTTCTCATTCTCGAATTTGTTGGGCTATGGGGCTCCTAGTTGTACTTGGTTTAGAAGTGTTTCTCTCCAAGGACATCTTAGGGTTTTCCTCCTTTATGGATAAGGATGAGAGTAAGGTAAAGATAAGGATAAGGATAAGGAAAAGGTTCAAGATAAGGATAAGGACAAAGATAAGGATAAAGATATGGATAAGGGAGAGAAAGTGTGGGTGGTAACTGAGGGAGGTGTTGCATGGGCATAGAAGCTCTAGGCTATTGACACATGGAAAACTCCATGGGTACACCTCATGCTCCCCGTACTTATCCATAAAGCTATATATACCCCTTCCTAGCTCCAATTCGAAATCATTGTTCACTCCATATTTCCTCTAGCATATGGAACCAAACTTGCTCTGTTTGGCTATGGACCTATGTGGTCTAAGGTAGAATATGACTCCCTCTTTAGAAAAAAGGTCTCCTAGAGCTCCATCTAGCCCTACCTAGGATTTCCAAGGTCATCTTCTAGGGTTTCTGTTACGACCCCATCTTCCGATAACCCCCAATTAAGGGAGACCGAAAGGTTGAAGCCGCAGGCTCCACTCCTGGTGGTGCCCTTCCGTCAATTCAAGGGAAAACTTAGAAAATTAATATCTCCCAAACAGTTACTCCTTTCTTTCCCAAATTTTGAGGGAAGCTTCCTTATAGGTTTCTCTTCCTTCCTACAATATTTGGATTGATTATAACAAGGATTCAATTCCTTTTCTTAATATTCAAGTTAACATGATATTAATCACTTTTTCCCTCTTTTCCTTAATCCTATTATTATTATTTCTTGGTTTTGAGTTCCTTGAACTCCAAGATATCCATAATCTCGAATTCTTATCTTTAGGAAAATATGCCATATCCTTTTCCTTATTTTAGGGGATTCTTTATGTATTCTTTGTTAATGTCAATTTGGGCTTCAAATAGAGCAAGGCCCATTAAGAAACATGCAACCAATGATTTATGAAATACATTTCAATCAATCATGGAATCCATTCCAAACCACATCACATCAATCAAGAAAATTCATTTATCTTTAAATGATATTTACAAAAAGTCATTACATAGCTTGGAAAATTGAGGTTATAACATCCTCCCCTCCTTATAGGAATTTTGTCCTCAAAATTCACAATCAAACAAACAAGTCAGGATATGCTTTTTCCATGTCCGTCTTCAGCTCCTATGTGGCCTCATCCTCTCCATGGTGTTTCCAAAGAACCTTTACCATCTCTATGTTCTTATTTCTGAGCTCTTTTACCTTAGTATCTATAATACGCATAGGTAACTCAGGATAAGATAGCTTTCCTTGAAGCTCAATAGGTTCAATGCTCAATACATGGCTTGGATCTTATACATATCGCTTCAGATTGGACACGTGAAAAACATCACACATAACTCTATCCTGAGGGGTAGGGTCAAAACCTAACCATCTCCACCCATCCATCTCTAATGGACCCATGTATCGGGGACTCAGCTTTCTTAACTGCAGCTCAGAGGGGTCGGATTTTCATGTCACATTTTCTCCCACAGTAACTTGTATGACAGTCTACTTTGCATCTGCTCATGACTCTCATCGTCTCTAGGCTCCTTTCAGCCCTTGCACAATCAAAGTGACTTTATCTACACGCACTGGGGTCTCATCATGTGGTCCTTTTCACCAACATCACCTTACTGAAGTGGTGACCGACACAACCTCCCTTACAGAGCTTAATATAAAACCCGATACTGGTCTATGGTGGTCATTGTCATATCTTTCATAGGACAAGAACTGTCTTTAGATATCACCCTGAACGAGCACACATGCCCTCATCAGACCCTTTAGTCTGGATCATACTAACCATGGTTAGGGGTGATAAACTATACTACATAGAGTTTTTCATGTACCTACTTCCACTTTATGGAAGGGAACCTTTAGGTCAAACTCAAGAACCTTCAAACTCACTTCATGGTGTAGTTGAACCATCTCTCTCATGGGTAGTTCAACAAAACTGATATATATACCCTACTAAAGGGGTCCCTCTCCCAGGATGGGAGGAAAACTATCTCTTGACCACAAGGTCACAAAAGCTCTTAGGGTTTACATCCACATGGGTCACAAAGCTCTTAATTGGGGGTTATCGAGGGGATGGGCATCTCTGATCTCTACACCGATCTCTGCAGGAGGATGAGACGAGTGAGATCGTGCCTTCTATTGTCCCCTTTACTCTGACCTACACCCCGATACCAGAAGAAAACCTCGCCAGAGGTCCGGCGAGTAGGGAGGAGTTACGGCGCGTTCTGGGCTGCCAATTGAACCTCCAGTCAAGTTTGGAGGAGAGAGACGGCGCTCCCTGGCCTTGTGGCGCGAGCTCTAGAGGTTGAGAACTCGGAGTCAACCCTAAGGTTGACTCTCGCAGGTTTGCTGGAACGGAGGTAGAAGACGACCTGTACCCGTCCGATCAGGGACCACGATAGATTCAGTAGAATCCAACGCTTCCGGGTAGGAGCAATTGTGGTTGGGCGCGTGCAACTTGGATCATTGGATCCAAGGAGCGGACCACCGGTCCAAAAATCAAGCGGCTGAGAATTTTCGGTAATTACTCTCTCTGACCAAAATTACAGAAAAAGGATTTATCTTGCGAAATTAATAGATATTGCTAGGAAACTCATATGAGAAAACTTAATATATGAAAGTTTCATAGAAAAATGCAAGGAACACGATAAAAATAATTCCAGAACTTAATTCCACCTAATTTTGCAAAAGTACTTTATTTGGATAATAAAGTTTATTAAAATTTGATGAGAAACCCTAATTGCATGTTAAGAGGGTAATTTGGTAATTTAACAAGTCAAATCATTAAGTTTGACTCTGAGAAGGTTAATGGTAGTTTAATCTATTATTTGTTTGCAAGAATGCTTAACTTGGAATTATAATGATTAAAAGAAGGTTAATTTGCAAGAAAACCCTAAATTGAGATAAAGAGAGATAAAAACCATATTTTCATGAAATAAGGAAATCAGTTGTCTAATATAGGAAATTCAATGAGACATTAAGAGTTTCATGAGAATTGATAAATTAAGGATGTTAATGAGGAAGTAAGGAGTAAAACCCTAATTTCTAAAAGAAACCCTAATTTGGTATGATTAAAATGATTAATGGGGTTTAATGAATCATTAGAGTTGATGTTAACCTGTTAAATGAAAAGTAGTACATTATGTCCAAAAAGGAAGAACTTTGCACATGATTAGTCTAATTTGGAGTTTATGTGCATAAATATGCTTGTAATTTAATAAGGGCATAAAGTTATCCTCTTTAATGATTTAATGTTGTGTAATGGATAATTCAAGCCGATGATAACCTATTGCTGATAAATGTGAAGATGGAATCTAAAGGGATAATCTTTTAAATGTTTTAATTGTTCAAATCCATAAACAAGAAGGGATATGATGATCCTAAGTCAATCCAAGTATAAAAGACTATTAATTGAATAGTTTGAAGCAATTAAGGCTTATATAAATGGAAAAGAATATTTTTAGGGTTTGATAATAAAAAAGGGATAAAATTTGAGAAAGAGATCTAAGAAACCCTAATGAATATTAATGAAGCCTTAATGCGGATTAGAAATCCTAGAAAGTAAATCCAAGACAATAAAGTAGATTCTTGATGAAGTGTGTAATAAATAGAGTACGTATTCTTTTCAGGAAATGCATGATGATTGAATTACTTGCTTGGATATGTTGATTGGCTTGATTGAATGTACATGAAGTATATGTTGAATAATCTGCATGACTCATCAAATCAGGTATGTGGTTACGCTTATGAATAATCGCTTTAGTTTCTCGGCGATTTCCGAAGGATTTATCGGTTGCTTGAAATAACTGTTGAATGTCTATTTATTTCATGCAACTATAAAGTGACTATGATTATCACAAAATGTATATGCCTACATGCTCAGATCCTGGTTCCCTCTGTGTATGACCTAGTACATGGCTATCTAATGGGTAGGACCATCAGGTCTGAAGAGATCTAGTACATGGCTGCCTATTGGAGAGGTCATCAGGTCTGACCTAGTACATGGCTATCTAATGGGTAGGACCATCAGGTCATGAGAAGACCTAGTACATGGCTGCCTATTGGAGAGGTCATCAGGTCTGTGTTTGACTTAGTACATGGCTACCCTTGTGGTAGGACCATCAGGTCACATTGAGTTAGATATTGGGCTACCTGGAGTAGTGCCATGCGACTCTACCTTTACAGAGGTATAATGAAAGTTCACTGCAGGAACTCACAGAGTTGGGAATATGTATGGCTTAAAACATAATCTTGATTGTTAAAAAGATTAATTGCTTGATTACATTGTTAGCATAATTGCTTGATTATTGTTTCCCCCACATACCAACTGACCGTTGTTTTGTTTGTCGGCGTTTTAGGTACAAATCTCAAAGCACAAACAGTAAAGTGACACATTGTGAATTCAAGAACTAAAGAACAAGGAGGAGTTAGTTAGAGTAGTTCATATGTGGTTAGAAGTCTAGTACTTCCAACATTTCAAAGGTATGATAAAGAAAAATTTTATTACCATTTTCAGTATAGTATGTTAGAATTTCATAATTGTTATTGGTTATATGTCGAACCTTTGATCCGAAATTTCATGGGTGCGGCTTCAACCTTGCGATCTCCCTTAATTGGGGGTTATCGGAAGATGGGGTCGTAACAGTTTCTGACCAAGGCAAGTGGCTTCTCTCTTTCTTCTTCATTTTTCTTGTTCTTCTTCTTCCTTCAACCTTCCTCTAGGTCGAAGCCATGGTCTTTCATGGAGAAACTCCACCCTTATCCCTAAAGAACCTCATCCCCATGCTCTTTTTCTAGGGTTTGCACCTCTAAAGTGGAGAAGGTGATCTTAGATCGATTATTGGGAGCTTGTGCCTGGATCCTCCACCCATCTAGCTCGAGTTTCTTACTTCCTAGAATCTCCCCCATTCTACATCAAACTCCTAGAGGTTGGATGAGCATTTAAAGAGAAAGGAGTCGAAATTAGCATGGAATCCAAAATGAATGGGAAGCCTTATATGGGTAAAGACGAAATGAAAGGTATGGAGTATCTTTTTATGAGTCATTTTCATACATGAATTTTTGTGTGGAGTACCATTTATGGAGTCATGGTCTTTCTACATAAATTTTTGTATGGAGTATACGCTTATGAGTCATTTTGATACATGTATCATTGAATGGTTATCTTTTGATGAGTCATAAGCATCACCCATACATTGTTGTACCAAATCATAATCATTGTGATAAGTCATCAACTTCACTACTCATTCAAGAGCCCTCCTAAAGATGATTACCATGTAAAATCTATTAATGTCACAAACGTAAGATCAAATTGTTGACTAGTTCATATGTAGAGCTTTTATATTTACATTCACTCTTTTCCCTTTTATTGGACCTTACTTTTATAAAAATGATATATGATTGAGTATCTTGTGCTTATAAAGTAACATTAAGGTCTTTAATGTTCATAGCAAGATTAATTAAATGTCTTTACAAGGAAATGCTCAATTGGAATTCACATTCTTTATAAGTCAAGCGCAAAAAGAATTAATCAATTATAACAACTGGTTTCATCCAATTGGACTCTCGATTAATATGGTCTCATGAGAATCAATATTACTTATAGTATCTATTGTTTCAATTAAAATGATGACTTGTGAAAGTGAGACTAAAGACATGTTCTACTTCTTCCTTTTATCTTCATCAAGTCTTATCCTATTTATATAATGTTTAAGCATGATGAAAATGATTATATTTGAGAAAAAGATGAAAATGTTAAAATAATGAGATTGAACTCACGAATAGTGATGCTTAATGAATTTCCTCATTTTTTAACATGATGGTAACTATTGTTGAGATTCCACCACTGAAGAGTTGCTTTCACAGTCCTAGAGCCGGTGAGGACCGGAAGATCGAGATTGATGTATTATGTTATGATATGTTTTGATCCGGATCGTATCCTTGGGATGGATAAGGGAGTATGAATAGCCTATCTGTTACACCTACCCCACCTTAAGGGAAGCTAAAGTATTGCTGGTCTGTGAGATAAATCATCAAAGGTTGTGTATAATGACCGCTGAGGTGATGACACCTGCACTAGACCTCCAGACCATCGAGAGATATGGTTAGAAACCAACCCCACCTCGAGGGCATAGCACGGGTTGCAGGACAACCCTTTGAGTAGGCATCGAATCAGGGGCCTACAAACCATGCCAGTGGTGTGCATCGGTGGGATAGAGGAATCTATAAGGGTAGAATTAGCACATGTTTAATGTCAATATCTATGTGATATGTTTAATGACGGTGTGTGAAGTGAATGTATATTGTTGTTACTCATGGTCTATGTGACCTTATCTGAAACATCCCATCTCGAACAAAACATGATTACATAATAACCATCGGATTACTGAAAATCGCAGGAAATTAAAAATGGTTTACAACAAGCACTATAAGATGAGACATGTTGCATCTGAGCCAACACTTTCTTTTCATAACATATTTTCAAGGTGCCACAACATAATTTCCCATCATCTCATTACATGAAAGAACTATTCCACATGTTGATTTATTACATCAATGTACAGAAGCCAAGAAAACACATATCGATCATCTTATCAGAAACATCAAAAAACTCTCCCGAAGACCTGAGTGTACAGGGAAGACAGATAGGACTCTACTGCTAGACACTATCTATTCCACCAGGTACAATGCCTCTGCATATCATCTCAGCTACATGATCTTCATCTCGCCAGGAACGTCCACCTCAAAAGGTTATTTAACCAGCGGGGTGAGACACATTGTCCCGGCAAGAAATATAACCCTCTACCAACTTTATTATTATCACAGATAACTGAACAGATAGATCAAACTAACCAACTGATAATAGCTAACCAGTTATGCAAGAAGGAATATGAAGAACATGTATATGAAAACTTATACAAAGACCTTTTAAAAGCATATGAGAAAGCTTACATCATCCAAGGCCTCAACCAATGTTTCGTGTTATCCCTAAGAAAAGATACTATATGGCTTGATTACGAATTATTATGCCCTAAGGAAGTGAGATGTACCGCTCAAATCCAACCTTCAACTGCGAAGCCCAAAACCGATGCCATACAACGTCAATGGAAGAGTCGGACTCCATGACCTCACCTCCTCGTGGTCAGTGCACGATATCCAAAGTAGGACCGTAGTATCTTGCTTAAGTGGCCTCAGCCACAGGGTCACCTCCACAGGCTACCCTTTTCTCTAGCCCGCCTTGGTACAGGTCTCGGCTCTAGCATACCTTGAGCCACAGACCGATTCACCATGCTCCTGAGCCATGAATGCATTCATGCTCCATCACACTAAGCCATGGGCCTGTTCACCATACTCTTATACATATCTTGAGTCTACAACCAAAGTTGCACTCTAACCCCCTATTTTCGGCTAGGAGAAACCCCGCATATTCAACAGTATGCGCTCCGGGTTAACCTGTAGGAGAACCTATTTCACCATCACCTAATTACTGACGATGATGGATCTATGGCCAAGGCAAACTACATGAAAGTTCATCTGTATTTAGTTAATGCATTTTAAGTGGATTGTTGGGACAACCAAGTTGTATTAAACAACCATATTTAAAACATAAGCAACATTAAATTCCATTATCTTGTATCTCACTATTACTGTTATTCTCAATGCCCTCAACAATCATCATGTTGCCATGGGATATCAAACCCTCAGTTCATCTCATAATGTCACTGCCTCTCAAGGCTTCATCATCATGGAATATCAATCCCTCATATCATAACTAGAGGATAACACCTCAATCAGGCACTCAACCTTTATCAGGTCACCGAACCTTTCACATCATACTAGTGATACATGTTATCTCATAAACAAGGAACATTATCATTTCTCAGATATTTCACATATACGATGTGTCATGCCAGACACACATTCACATAAGCATCATAGCCCTTTCCTAGCTATGTATTTCAATTAGTAACACCTACATGGTTAGATTGCACAACAATAGAGATAACTTAATCACCAACAACATAACATGATTATCACATCATTAGTATTTGGAACATCATCCATTATCATGAACACATGGATCATAATAGCTTAAATGGTATATTAAACACTACACATTACTATCACCATACCAAGGGTATCCCACAATACCCTACTTCCAATGTCACCATGAGTACCATATCTAAGGATTATACAACCATGATCTATCATCAAAGGTTCACCTATCATCAACCATAGGTAACCACCATACTAAGGTTTACCACCTATTCATCATACCTCATCATCGTGACCAAAGATATGGCCCAAGGTAACAAGATAAGCATACTAACATCCAGGGCTCAAGATAAGGCGTAGGGTTATCGAGCTACGGTACAACTTTCACTAAAGGTGTCTCTTACCCTCACCAAAAGTAGGCAGCGACCAAACAAACCCTCACTAAAGGGGTGTCGGGTAGGGTACCAACCCTCACCCAAGGATATCGGGTAGAGCACAATCCTTCATTAAAAAGGATATCGGGCACCAACAACCCTAAGCACCATGCCTCCAGGCATATCATGTAAGAATACCTCCAAAGGCCATATCACCCAGACATACCTCAGGTCATCACTGTCAAGAGACCACCTTCTCAGACATCAGACAACTCATAGATCTTAATCATGTCAGGTTCCATGCTCATCCAACATATCTAATCCTCTTGGGTTAGGCCACCCCACAACTGTGTCGTCCAAGAACCTCATAGCACCAAAACCACCAAGGTGCTCTCTAGGTCATCCCTACCAGGATTGACTTCCTTCTTGCCCCATATATGTTCACCTCTATCAACAAGATGTAAGGGTAACAACTTGTACCCTACTCGATTCACCCAAGCCTCACTAGCCCTTGTGTCACTCATGACACCATATCGTCCAAACCTTCAACTTGTATCATCCAAGACCTTATACCGCCCAGGCTTAGAACATGTATCGGCCAAGCCTTCAACCCTAGAATCATCCAAGCTATCAAGTGTAGCACATACTCATGTCAGATAACCAACCAAGAGAAGGCAAAGGCATATCAGCCAAGGTATCATATCTCCTTATGGGTTATCAGCCATGAACTTAACCCTGGTGTCGCCCATGCCATATACAGATACACACTTATATCGGGTTAGGGTTGATGATATCGAGAGGTATATCAAGGGGCCATCCATGATGCCCATCTTCACATCCTTGTCATCCATGAAGCACCATCTTGGGCAACACACCATGACGCCCAAGAGATCATCACAACAAAGGCACCCCTATCGGTCAATTAGGGTTAGGGTTACCATATCGGACAAAGCATCCTATTGCCCAAGACATCATATTAGGCAACTAGGGTTAGAGCCCCATATCGCCCAAGGCACTATATGGTCCAAACCAAGGTTAGGGTTTCATATCGACCAACTTATCATATCGCCCATCATCATATCGGCTAAGAGCTAGAGCTCACCTCACAACTCAAGGAAGGAGGGGTGTTTCTCAAAACTCAACATCAAATCATGTCTACTCATGTTTCCCAAGGTATCCAAGAGGGTATATCGTCCAACTAACATGTCTCCCAACCATCATATAGAGCATTGGCTCACCTCTCAACAACCAAGTGAGAGAGGGGTATTTCCTAAGGACTCACTACCGTACATCTTGGATCAAGAGATCCTAAGATCACCTCTCAAAAACAAAGTGAGAGAGGGGTATTGCTCACAATCCATCAACCAAGGCATAGCCTATCGGGCGAGGTACTATATCGGGCAAGGTTCTGTATCGAGCAAAGCCCCATATCGGGTTAGTCATCTTCAACCTCAAGACATCTGTTGCCATCTTGCACAAGGAAAACAAGATAAAGATAGTAATAAAACGTGACCATTTCTATTTGAAAAGATCTCAAATTCCACGTACACAACTATCATGGAGAAGGGTATCGATTTAAAGACAAGAATCAATGCATGCACATATGGAGAGTGCACATAATAGAGATGGTTAAGAGTGATGTAACCCATCTTAAGAGGATATCCATGAAAGACATCAAGCTTCCTGATCCAAGCAGCAAACCCACGTTCCTCACCATGAAGATCATCCATCCAAAGCTCTAAGCATGCCTTCGGCACCATCATCCTCACCTCAAGAAATAAAAGAAGAAGAAGAAGATACCATGGTTATGTATAGCTCAAGAAGAAGAAAAGAGGAGGGGAGATAACCACAGCCTTGCCTACTCTCATCAAGGGTCCATCCATGGATGAGAGGGGAAGAAGGAGATGAAGAAGAAAGCACAAGGAAAAGCTAGCAAAGAAGCATGACTCACCAAGGTCAGATCTTGAGTAAGAAATCTCCATGGGCAAGGAGCTCGGCCTCCCAAGCTCCATGGGGCTTTCCTTTAGCTCCCAAAGCTCCCAAGCTCGTCCCATACAGGAAGGGGAAAGAGATGTCTGAAAAGGATCACTTGGGTAAGGAGGAAGGGAGTTATATACACCAAGGAAGAGAGAGGTAGCAAAGGAAAGGTGTCATAACCACATAACTTAAGATGTCACTTGCTCATGCTCTTAACGCCACTTGTTGCCACCCAAGCTTCACATGCACGGCCTGGTGATACACTCTAGGCTGTGTATCATGAAGATGGGCACCCTCCATGGGCGATACACCCCTTAAACTGATACATACTTCAAGATCTACCCGATACACTAAAGGACAAGATGGCACATGTGACATATATGGCATTAAAACTATATAGAGATGTCACTCCTCGTCTAACATCCAAACATTGTGCCCAAACCTGCATCCAAGTACTAGATGATGCCAAACTGAAGCAAGAAGATTCTAGAGCAGATAAATTGCATATTGACCCTCCATTTTGGGTAATTTACAATTTGCACCAAAACTACCGCATAAAGCACAAGCATCATCTAACCAAGCTCAAACTTGGAACATAGGCCATCCACAAGGAACCCCACATCATCATTCTCTTTCCAATGATGCTAGAGAACTAAATGCATACTCTTCATGTGACATATTGCAATATAACCCCTTACTTTGGGTAAATTGCACTTTGGTCCAAAATAAGCAAACATTGCTCAAACAACATCCAAACGGGACCAAACTGGAAACATAAGCTTGTCACATGATATAAAAAGATCTTGAGATATTAGATTAATGTTCTAAGAACCTTTCTTAAGCAAATCAAATAGGGTTAGCCCAAAACATGGGTCAGGGTCCTTACATTAGCTGTGGTTGCAGGCCACGAGTTGGATCTAGGGTTGGTTAACAATCCCTCTGGACTGAGTGGGGAATGATACAATAAAATAATTGATCTATATGTTATTTACTCTCTCATTATATGTTTTACTTCATTATCATATATTTCGACTTTCATACCATGTGCTCAAGTTTTATGTCTTTTATATGTATACGCATTTGTCCCATATTACCAAATATTTCAACACTTATATGATCATCTTAAATTTTTATGCTTGTCCATACTGAGACAGTTGTCTAACTCCTCTTGTTGCGGTTCTTGTTACCCTCCCACCATAGGTTAAAGAATGCATCAAATTTTCATCGTGTGGATTTTCTAACTAGATCCTAGCGGGAGCAACATCAGGCTAATATAATCCAGTGCTAGTTGATATACAGATTCTTAAGTGTCTCATAGAAGGATAATCGAGTGAATGTAACATTTTGAAATTTTGATGTAATCAATGTCATGTAAAACAAATATTTGAATATGTAATAAAGTTTTGTGGTTGATATCTATTGCTTGATGCTTCTTCCATTATGCTCTCAGATCTTAATCTCCACATTTAGGAGTTAATTGTGGAGGCTAAAACCCCAGACATTATGGACTTGGCATTGGCTGAGTTCTCGATCCATCTCGGTACCACTGACTAGGTGGGTCGGTTTCACTGACTCTACTATTATCTTCAAACTCGAGTACTGATGATTTTTCAGTGGCACCGACTCACTGAAATACAATAGGTACCTAAAAAGAGAAGAACATCGTGCATAAGTATGGGGAATTCATATAATCATATAAATATGATAAAATAACTATAATTTGATCAATCAAAGTGTACAGGCCAACACTAGTGAATTGTGAAAATATAATCACAAAAATGATAAATATGTGCACAAAATAAGTATAAAATAGGCCTACAAAAGTGACTCAAAACCCGTGCATCAACATGTTATTGGTTGCCATTTGATTCTATAGGAAAAAAATTATCAAAACGCTTTTGGTTTGATTTGATTAAAATAAAATATTAACTATGTTTAATTTGGCTTTTAATTAATTATTGTTCCCACTATTTTGTTCAAATTGATAGACCTCACATCTCATTCAAAAGATTGCAACCTACAACCTTCTAGTGGGCCACGACCCAAAATAACTAAATTATTACCCGATCAACGGCAACATCCATGACCAATTATTAAGGTGGGCAACTTTTGCCAATTTCATCTCATGCAATTCTTGGATATATGGTATGCAAAACTCTTCGATATAGTCATTTTTGTGCTTATAAGCACTTAATATCATTCAGGTCACCTAGTTTAGTGTAACTGAAAAACCAACACGATAACAATGCACCCTGCTTGGCAGGCCCACATGACTACCATCACACTTCCATGAGATGGACAGCGCACCATGCTTGGTGTGCCCACACTTAGTCGATCAAGATTTTCATGTGTGTTGCTTATGGAAAGCCTCTAACACTTAATCTTTGGTTGAGATTTTAAAAAATTATATACATATACATATCCAATCACAACATACTTTTATGTATCATATACATACTATATCCACAAATGAAGGCATGCAATTATAAAATATGAGTGATTGTTATGGCCATACTATTGTAATTTCTTGGAGCCACAAATAATTACTACAACCTATGGTCATCATCATTTATAGAAACTTTTTGTTGATGAAGCTTTGTGGTTGAACCACTCCAACTTTTGGACCAGTCAGTTGGCCTCATGGTCGGTCACTTGGCATCTTGGATTGGTCAACTGGTTCCTGGTGCAAGCTTTGTCAGGACTCCTCCAGTCGATCAGTTCAACCACCATTCGATCTAGGGCCACTAGTCGATCGGTTCGGTTCCTCATGTTGTCTCGCCTCCTCAGTCTTCTAGTTAGTTGGCTCTCTTTCTAGAACATGCGGTTTGTCTGGAGTAGAATGCCATATTTACCAGAATAAGAAAATAAAACTATCCTAATTTTATTCAACTATTACATTGTAATAGGGAAATGTCAAATTACGAGGGGAGCATAGGAAGAAAAGCATTAAATTACACATGGAAAAGAGAGAGAGGCTCAATATGCAGATCGAGATATAAATAGGGATAGCTACCATCCAATCAAGCACAAAGATCTAGGGGATTATTGGTCATAACCATGCTTACATCCATCATCAAAACTTGTTTCAAGATGATGTGTACTGTAACATACCACATCTTGGACCCTACCCTAGAACTTTGACCTCTTTGACTTATCCAAACAATGATAAGCTAATGCATGTTATTAGGCCAATAATAAAACCTAAAATATGTCACAAGAGTTATATAGTGGAAAATATGACAAATCATGCTTAATGATCATATAAAGAACCCAATTGGATAACTAATGTAACTAATGGGCCATATGGCATAACTCAGGTAAGAAACTCTCAAAAGTGATAATAGACTTCAAATTCGTAATATACACCTCAAAATAAGCTTACATGTCAATTTTCATCTAATTTGGACAACCTTGAAATAATATGGTAAGTTTGGAGAGAGAAAGTGCATAAAATATGTAAGTAATAAATAAACACAATATATGACACCAAAAGATGGAAATAATGTCAAATTCATATTCAACACATCAAATATCATTTAAGGGTCAAATTTCACCTAATTTGGATAATCCTAATGTCATTAATGCATGAGGAAAGAGAAAACCAAGAATTGATTAATTAATGCAGTTAAAGTTTCTAAAAGTGAAATATAATTGCATAATCGGAATCCACATGCCTTAATTAGCATCTATGCCAAATTTCACTTAATTTGGATATCGTTTGGACCCTTAATTGAAGAGAGAGGAAATAACGAAATAATATATTCACACTTTATCAAAAATCGGATTCGAAATTTCTATTTTGTCACGCCGCTAAGGTTTCCTGATTCCCAAATTTCACTGATGTGCTCTTTGATCGCCACCATTGGTTTGCGATCGGACGGACAGGAGATCGTCTCCTACCTCAGGTAGGAGACAGTGTCTCACGTGAACAGTAACTGTACGTTTCCTTTTCCGATTTCTTACCCTCCTCTGCATCGTTCGACATGATTCCTTTCCTAAAAGATTTACATTTTCTTCCTCTTTGTTTGAATCCGACATTCATGGGGTTTCGTTTCCTATATAGTCTTAACTGCTGGCGCCGCTCGTTTCCTCTGTCCTCTCCCCTGTTTCGTCTCTTCTCCCCGTCGTCCAATTTCTCTGGGTCATCAGACTCTCCTGGAGTGCATCCTTTGGTTCCGCCGGAGTGCTTGGACTCGATTCCAAGAATCTTTTTGGTCTTATTCGTCCCCAACCATATCCCCTTTACTCCGCCGGACAGTGTTGGCCGCGTCCGGATCGTTTTCCGGCTCCCTGGCATGGTGTGACCTGCTGAAGGTTCGGGCTGACTCCTAGAAGCCTAGTGAGGACCTTCTCTATCTTGATTTTCTCCAATTCAAGGTAAATCACGTTTCCCTCTTTCTCACCCTGGTTTTCGTCATCTCCTGGCTAATCCCTCTCCGGTGAGCCTCATCGGCTTTCTTTGGGCTCGTCAATTTCAAACTTATTCCAGAAACTCAACGCATCATCGGGGTTCTTGGTTTTGTTTCAAGGTTTAGAGATTCGATCGGGAGTTCTTTTATCCAGAGTTGTCTATTTTTCCTGATCTATGAAGAAGACGACCAGCACTTGTTTGACCGACTTGCCCTTCCAGCTCTTCGATTCCTTGATTTTCATCCAGGGAAATTTCGGTCTTTTCACAATCTGTTTATACTTCGGACACGCTGGTCTTTGTGGCTGACTGGACCTCTGACCCGGCCGGTTGGCCTGAGGTCATTGGTCCATCTCAGCAGCCTGTATCTAAGTTTTGGCTGATATGGTTTTTCTTGAATTTCTCATTGGTCTGATTTGTAAAATTGATAACTAATTAACCATTGGACTAAAAATTACAAATAAATACTTGTTGGAATGAGATGAATAATAACTAGTGGTATAAGTTTTGTAACCTGAATCCACTGTTTTATAATGATGAATATTAATGGATTTTCTTAATTGGATAATATCTTATAAAATTCATAACTAATGATATGTAAGTCAGAAAAATATAATAAAAAATGTTTTAGACTGCTAATAATATAAACTAAAATATGGAATAGTTTTCATAACCTAATTCACATAATTATAATAAAGAGTTTTTCTAGGGTTTGATAATGTACATGAAATTGACATAAAATGTGTATATGTGTTTAATCTTTGGTGACCTAGACTTGGATCTAGAAGTGCTTTGGACCTTGAACTCTGAAATTGAGGTATGTTGTATCCCCTATTACTCCATGTTGAGCAATTCACCTATCTTATCACTCTTTTGACTTTAGCCTACACAATGCTCTTATCTTTCGTTATCATTGTTCTTAAGAACTATCTTGTTTATTGTGAGCTTGGAGACAAACTTGACATGGTTTAGATTTCCTCTACATGGATCCTTATGATGTATCTTTTATGTAATCTCTTTGGTAGATGTTGTTGAGGTACTTTTTGTAATCATATGATAAATTGAATATAGTCATATTTTCTTCCGCTGCTACACTTTGGTTGCTTTTGAAAACCATTAACAAGATTTGAAAATTTTACACCTATTTCATCACACCTTTGAGTGTGTTTGGATGGGATGTTTTATTATTCAAATTTTTAGTAAGGAGGTGATTTTTCTTCTTTACAACATGGTGTCAGAGCACATGATAGTTGGAATGTGACTATTTCAATTTTGTCTCCCAATTAGAACCCTTGACTTGGATATTGACCTCTAGGTGAGACGTTCACCCTAGGTTTGATCAATGATGATATTCTTATGGAATAAGGTTTGGTTTGAGGAAGTAATAGGTTATGAAGACCTTCATATGGAAATATTGTAACTTTGTTTCTCGCTTTGATTTTGGGCCCTAATTTCAGTTTTCAAACCCAAATGTTTTCACAAATTATTTTCCTTATATACTATATGTACAAAAAAAAATGCTTTCTCTAGAGTTTATCGAAGTTTTCTTGAACTAAGTCACAATGAAGAGAAATCCTAAAATTAGTTGATTAGAATCGAATCCTAGATTTGTGATTAGGATTGATATAAAGGAATATTTGACCTACCCTATGACTTTTGGTTGCTCATGTAGGGTTGATAGATTAGAGACACAATGACTTAAAACTCAACCCTAGATGGTGACTTCTACTTGGATACATGAACATCATAAATCTCTAAAAGCTTTCACAACTATGTGATGTGTGTAGCTCTAAAAAGTTGATTAGTTTAATAGTTAGGTTGAACCTATTAAGGGGTGGATAGTAGTTGGATGTCAAAGTTTGGATCAATAGATTTCGAGGACGAAATCCTTTTTAAGGGGTGGAGTGTTGTAACATACCACATCTTGGACCCTACCCTAGAACTTTGACCTCTTTGAATTAGCTAAATAAGGATAAGCTAATGCATGTTATTAGGCCAATAATAAAACCTAAAATATGTCACAAGAGTTATATAGTGGAAAATATGACAAATCATGCTTAATGATCATATAAAGAACCTAATTGGATAACTAATGTAACTAATGGGCCATATGGAATAACTCATGTAAGAAACTCTCAAAAGTGATAATGGACTTCAAATTTGTACACCTCAAAATAAGCTTACATGTCAATTTTCATCTAATTTGGACAACCTTGAAATAATATGGTAAGTTTGGAGAGAGAAAGTGCATAAAATATGTAAGTAATAAATAAACACAATATATGACACCAAAAGATGGAAATAATGTCAAATTCATATTCAACACATCAAATATCACTTAAGGGTCAAATTTCACCTAATTTGGATAATCTTAATGTCATTAATGCATGAGGAAAAAAACTAAGAATTGATTAATTAATGCATTTAAAGTTTCCAAAAGTGAAATCTAATTGCATAATCAGAATCCACATGCCTTAATTAGCCTATTGCAAATTTCACTTAATTTGGATATCATTTGGACCCTTAATTGAAGAGAGAGGAAATAAGGAAATAATGTATTCACACTTTATTAAAAATCAGATTCAAAATTTATATTTTGTCACACTATCACGCTAAGGTTTCCTGATTCCCAAATTTCACTAATGTGCTCTTTGATCACCGTCATTGGTTTGCGATCGGACGGATAGGAGATCGTCTCCTACCTCGAGTAGGAGACAATGTCTCACGTGAACAGTAACCACCCATTTCCTTTTCCGATTTCTCCCCCTCCTCTGCATCGTTCGACCTGATTCCTTTCCCAAAAGATTTCACGTTTTCTTCCGCTTTGTTTGAATTTGACATTCATGGGGTTTCGTTTCCTATATAGTCTTAACCACTGGCACCGCTCGTTTCCTCTGTCCTCTCCCCTATTTCATCTCTTCTCCCCATCGTCCGTTTTCTCTGGGTCATCACACTCTCCTGGAGTGCATCCTTTGGTTCCGTCGGAGTGCTTGGACTCGATTCAAAGCATCTTTTTAGTCTTATCCGCCCCCAACCGTATCCCCTTTACTCCCCAGACAGTGTTAGCCGCAGCCGGATCATTTTTCGACTCCCTGGCATGGTGAGACATGCTGAAGGTTTGGGCTGACTCATGGAAGCCTTGTGAGGACCTTCTCTGTCTCGATTTAAATCGTGTTTCCCTCTTTCTCACCCTGGTTTCCGTCATCTCTTGGCTAATCCCTCTCCGGTGAGTCTCATCGGCTTTCTTTGGGCTCGTCGGTTTCAGATTTCTTCCAGAAACTCAATGCAGCATCGAGATTCTTGGTTTTATTTCGAGGTTTAGAGATTCAATCGGGTGTTCTTTTATCCGATGTTGTCTATTTTTCCTGATCTACGAAGAAGACGACCATCACTTGTTTGACCGACTTGCCCTTCTAGCTCTTCGATTCCTTGATTTTCATCCAGGGACATTTCGGTCTTTTCACATTTGTTTATACTTCGGACGTGCTGGTCGTTGTGGATGACTGGACCTTTGACCTAGCTGGTTGGCCAGAGGTCATTGGTCCATCTCAGCAGCCCGTATCTAAGTTTTGGTTGTTATGGTTTTTCTTGAATTTCCCATTGGTCTGATTTGCAAAATTGATAACTAATTAACCGTTGGACCAAAAATTACAAATAAATACTCATTGGAATCAGAAAAATAATATCTAACTAGTAATATAAGTTTTGTAACCTGAATCCAATGTTTTATAATCATGAATATTAATGGATTTTCTTAATTGGATAATATCTTATAAAATTCATAACTAATGATCTATAAGTCAGAAAAATATAATAAAAACTGTTTTGGACTCCTAATAATATAAACTAAAATACGGAACAATTTTCATAACCTAATTCACATAATTATAATAAGGAGTTTTCTAGGGTTTGATAATGTACATGAAATTGACATAAAACGTGTATATGTGTTTAATAGGCTCTTTAGTGACCTTGACTTGTTTCTAGAAGTGCTTTGGACCTTAGAATCTGAAGTTGAGGTATGTTGTATCCACTATTACTCCATGTTGAGCAATTCACCTATCTTATCACTCTTTTGACTTTAGCCTACACAATGCTCATATCTTTTGTTATCATGGTTCTTAAGAACTATCTTGTTTATTGTGAGCTTGGAGACAAACTTGACATAGTTTAGATTTCCTCTACATGGATCCTTATGATGTATCTTTTATGTAATCCCTTTGGGAGATGTTGTTGAGGTACTTTTTATAATCATATGATAAATTGAATATAGTCATATTTTCTTCTGCTGCTACACTTTGGTTACTTTTGAATACCATTAACAAGATTTGAAAAATTTACACCTATTTCATCACACCTTTGAGTGTGTTTGGATGGGTTGTTTTATTATTCAAAATGCATATATATCATATCATATCATATCATATATATAGGGATCATATGTGATATTTAATCAGTTGTGCACATTAACCATTTAGATATTTGAATCACGTGTAATAAATAAATGATAAACTATAAGAAAAATGGGAATTAACTACATTTAGTCAAGATACATTTATTTAAAATATAGTTAAATATAGCTTTAGTCTACAAATTATAAATGTGTAGTTAAGATAAATGTAGTTAATAATGAATTTAAGCAATAGCTACATAATAATTACATATAAGTTCTCTTTTTTTATTACTATCTTTGAATTGTTACAATCCCGAAAGTTGTAAGCGGGTTTGCACTTAACTTTTACAAAGCTCGTGACTTCCTTTACAAGTAAGTCACTTTCACTCCCAGTTCAATTAGATAGTAATCTCAAACCCCAATGCACCGGGTGACGTGTATGGTGGAGGAATTTGTAATTGTTTCAAGTAGAGGATCCTGATGCAGAAGGGGGATCTAGGAGTTGGGTGCTCGAGAAACTTCCATGGTGCTAATTCCTAAAGGTAACATCGTCAAGGGCCCAACTTGCTATCTCCGGCTGTAACTTCTACTACTAGGGATAAGAGGAGGCGTTGGGTGTGGGGAAAAGAGGGATTTTCTTCTATGTTAAGGTTTTATTCTCAAACTTCTCAGACTTTCATAATCACAGTATCTTTGCTCAAACTGATTGGAACTGTTGGCTAAATGGACATCTATAAATCCCTTTGTTTTGATTATGACAAACATTTCATTCTTATTGATCTAACGAGCTACTTGAGTGTGCAGGATTAAGGTGGATGACAAAGCAACTAGGGAAATCCATATGCCTACATGTTTATGTTTTCATGCAATGTAATCGCTTTGTAAAAAACTTGTACAAATATATAATGTACAAGTACTTAGATTGCATGTAAATCAAGCGTTAGATTCTCCCTAGCTAAACACCACATTTAGATAAGTCATTCCCTTCAAATAGGATCACATTTGCACACTCATACATATAGTTAGTGCCTAAATTGAAACATTGAAACAGGATCAATCTCGGTCGACAAACTCCTCGACCGAGACACTCTCGGTCGACAATCTTCTCGACCGAGAAAGATCCAAAGTAGCCGTTAGACACAACAGACAAGTTAGTTGGCAGTTGGAGAAAGACGTTGCAAAACACTTGTTCCAGAGTGCCTGTCGGTCGACAAAAGTTCGACCGAGTAGGTGTCTCGGTCGACCATTCCTCGACCGAGATTGTCTCTGACAGCAACTGCAGAATTAATTAATTAGCCGTTGTTAAAGCAACAACTTTGTACCTAACGGCTAGTTAAGCACTTAGAAACCCCTAGAAGTTGTCTAGAACGTCCTTAAGAATCCTTAGGCCATTCCTATAAATAGGACAAGCCATAGGACACTAAAACACACTTGCTACACTTGAGAAATCCTTGAGCATACTTTGAGCAATCTTTTTGTGAGTAATTTGAGCATTGTGACAATTGGCCATTTCATTCCTTAGCTCATAATTCGTGTCCTATAGGCTAGTATCTCCTACCCACTGCAATCACAAGTCCACACACTTGGTTAGGAGATCTATACGCTTGATCTAGGCAAATCAAGCCTTGGGCTACAAAGGATAAGTTGTAATTTCCTTTTTCTTTCTTGTTCTCTATTACCGTTTGTACTCTCCTTGCTACTCCTAGGTTGGAGGCTGCTGATTGGAGAGGGTGGAGTTCTTCTTGGTGAAGAAGGTGACTTTGAGCTACTTCAGAAGGCTAGTGCAACAGGAGGTTACTTCTAGAGAGGAAGGCTACTTCAAGGGGGAGCTTGGAGTTACTTCAAGAAGGCTACCTCAAAGTTGGTACACCTACTTCAAGTGAAGGCTGTTCAAAGGGTGTAAAGGAAAGTATTGTATTTTGTATAAATCCTTGGGAAGGTAATAAAATAAATACTTTCAAAATCCCAGTTGGGTAAGCAACCGGGTAGTGGACTGGCAACTTTAGTAGTTGCTAAAGTTGGAACCACTCTAAACACCTGTCTCCTTCTTCTAATTTCAATTGTGGTTGCTTGAGTTCAATAAATTGTTAAAATTATTTAAAAACTCTATTCACCCCCCTCTAGTGTTTTTCAATTGGTATCAGAGCAGGCTTCAAGGAACCCTAACAATGTCTTGAAGAAATGGGTGATGGAGTGCTTAACAACCTCAACCTCGAAGGGACACTTGTTGCTAGGCCTCCAGCGTTCGATGGAACAAACTACCAATATTGGAAAAGAAGGATGCAGTTCTATTTCCAAGGCATCAATTGGGACTTATGGAGAATGGTGTCAACCCCATATGAGCTCCCTCAAATTCAATTTGCAGAATGGGATGCAAATACGATAAAGCTGGCCCAAATGAATGCAAAAGCTGTAAGCATTTTATATTGTTCTATTTCGGTAGGAGAATTTAATAGAATATCTAATTGTGACACAGCCTATGATATTTGGCATAGACTGTCCATAACCTATGAAGGTACAGTCCAAGTCAAAAATTCCAAAATTAGCATGTTTAAACAAAAATTTGAACACTTTCGTATGGATTCTAATGAATCAATTAGTGAAATGTTTGCAAAATTCTCTACTATTGTTAATGGTTTAAGTGCTCTAGGAAAACCTATCCCTGAAGAAGATCAGGTATCAAAGATCCTTCGTTCACTTCCTCCAAAATATAAGCCAAAGGTGACAGCCATTGAAGAAGCAAACGACCTCACTCGACTGAAAATGGAGAAACTTATTGGCAACTTAGAAGCTCATGAAGCAACCCTAGAAGAGGAAGAAAGAAGAGCACGTGAACTTCAGCAAGGAAAGAAGAAGGATGTGGCTCTAAAAGCTTCAAAGGCTGTCACACAAGAAAGTGAGGAGTCAAGTGAAGAAGAGGGAGAAGAAGCCTTGATAGTAAATGGTAAGAAATACAAAATATTTAAATCTAACAAAATTTCCAGCTCTTCTTCTACCCCTCCTAGGTGCTTTGAATGTGGGAAGAAAGGGCATTTCAAAAATGAATGTCCTAAAGAAAAGAAAGGAAAGAAAAGCTCACACAAGAAGAAGGGAGAAAAAGCCTATAAAGCTGCATGGGACGAGTCAAGTGACAGTGAAAGCGGAGAAGAAACTGTGGATTGTCTAATGGCAAGAGAAGATGATGAAAACTCTCAAGAGGTAAGCCTACTTGATCTTTCTAAAGAAGAGTTAGTCACTAGTCTACAAGAAATTCATGATAAGTATGTTGATGTCAAGAAGAAATTAAAGAAGGTTATCAAATCAAATGATGAGCAAATTGCAAAATTAGATAGTCTTTCTTCTGAAAAGAATAACATTGATCTTGAGAATTTGTCTTTAAGAACATCTTTAGATGATTGCACTAGAAAGCTACTCACTTTAGAAACAAATGTTGATCTTCTTTCTAAAGAAAAGACTGACTTGTTAGCTAAACTAAAAGATGTTCAGACTCAACCTATTTTGTGTAACCATCTAGATTATGATAATGTTATAAAAGAAAGAGATTCATTGTTATCTGATTTAGATCAAGCAAGAAATGATCTACACAAGAAAATGAATGATATTGCTCAGCTGCAAAGAGAACTTTATGAGTTAAGAAGAAAAAATATACTTGATAACATTCTAAGCATTGGTACTGTTTTCAACGGAAGAAAAGGTTTGGGATATGCTCCAAAGAAAAATCAACCCAAAAGAACTCAAACTATGTTTGTACCCAAGAACACAATGGCTAGAAAGAGAAATGAAGTTGATTCTATTACTTTCCATTTTTGTTTACGTCTTGGACACTATTCCTTTTCATGCCCTTATAAAACTAAGGATTCCGAATTAGTTTGGGTCCCAAAACCTCAAACTTAGTAGAATCAAATAGAATTTAGTTGAGATATGACCAAAAAGCTCCATCTTGCTATTTATATTGTCTTATCTCAACTAAACAAAAGATTTCATGCTTATTGTTAATTTTCTGCATTGTTGTACTGAAACATAAACTTAGTCGGTCGAAGTATTGTCCACCGAACCATTAATCGGTCGAAGTATTGTCGACCGACCGAATGTCTGAAACATATCAAAATTTACAGCAATTATTTCGGTCGAAAATTGGTCAACCGAGCTACATTTCTGTGTTTCCTGGTTTGTAATACAATAATCTTCTCGATCGACAATTTGTCGACCGAGACATATGTCGGTCGAACAATTGTCGACCGACTGGACTTCTGATTCAGAACTCTTATACAAATCTGCACTTAAATGATTCTAACCATATCGGACCATCACATGGGTACCAAAATCTACATTTTAATG
Source organism: Alisma plantago-aquatica (assembly GCA_963693085.1). NCBI lineage: Eukaryota > Viridiplantae > Streptophyta > Magnoliopsida > Alismatales > Alismataceae > Alisma > Alisma plantago-aquatica. Next base: position 876,916,306 of record OY856410.1, read on the forward strand.
CAGGAATGGGTGGTTGACAGTGGATGTTCCAAACATATGACCGGAAACAAGGATGCATTCAAAACCTTTGAAGAAAAGAAAAGTGGAACAGTCACATTTGGAGACAATGGTAAGGGCAAAATCGTTGGAATAGGTAATGTTGGTACAAACCTCGAAATAAAGAATGTTCTACTCGTTGATGGTTTGCACCATAATTTGATAAGTGTTAGTCAATTATGTGATAGTGGTTATGATGTGTTATTTAACAAAACTTGCTGCAAGTTATTGATAGAAAACACTACAAATGTTGTTTATGAAGGAAATAGAATTGGAAATCTTTATATCCTTAAACCTAACTCTATGAAATCAGTAGTGGGAAAATGCTTGCTTGCAAATGAAAATACCTTACAAGTATGGCATAAAAAGCTAGGACATGCTAGTTCACATGTTATTAAAAAGTTAGTGAAATATGATCTTGTTCGTGGATTGCCTACTTTATCTTTTGATCAAGTTGAAAACTGTGAACCATGCACAATGGGAAAGCAAACCAAAACCTCTTTTAAACCAAAACATGTACTTAGCACCAGTAGGTCCTTAGAATTAATTCATATGGATTTATTTGGACCCATGAGGACACAATCTATTGGTGGTAAAAGATACTGCTTTGTTATTGTTGATGATTATAGTAGATACACATGGGTACACTTTATTGCAACTAAAGATGATACTATTCATGTTTTTATACAATTTTGTTCCAAAATTGAAAATCTACTACAAAGAAAAATATGTACCATTAGAAGTGATCATGGTGGAGAATTTGAAAATCATACATTTGAAGAATTTTGCACATCTCAAGGGTACACTCATAATTTTTCTGCTCCACGCACCCCACAACAAAATGGTATAGTTGAAAGGAAAAATCGATCACTACAAGAAATGGCTAGAACTATGATGCTTGAACACAACACACCCAAAACCTTTTGGGCTGAAGCTGTAAACACTGCATGCTATGTGCTAAATTGAGTAACTGATCACTCTCATTTAAAGAAAACTCCATATGAAATAATACATTCTAAGAAACCTAGAGTTGACTATTTTCATACCTTTGGCTCTACATGCTATATCTTAAATACCAAAGATGATAGAGATAAGTTTGACTCAAAATCACACAAAGCATTCTTTTTGGGATATTCCATTTCTAGCAAAGCTTTTAGAGTATATAACACTATATCTAGAAAAGTTGAGGAATCTATTCATGTTTCTTTTCATGAAGAGTCCAAATCTGAAAATCTAGAAATCATAGATCTCACTAATCAATTCGAAAATTTAAACATACCAAATGATTGTGAGAAAGGTACTACAAATAATCACCAAGTTGAACCACAACCTACACCTAGGCTTATAAAAGATCATCCTCAAGAATTAATTATTGGAGATCCTAATGATAAAGTCAAAACTCGGTCTTCCTTTAAAGATGTTGCAAACATGGCTTTTGTTTCTATCATTGAACCTAAAAAGATATCCGAAGCTCTTAAAGATGACTATTGGATAATAGCCATGCAAGAAGAATTGAATCAATTTACTAAAAATGATGTATGGGATTTAGTTCCTAAACCACAAGATAAAACCATAATAGGAACTAAATGGGTTTTTAGGAACAAGCTAAATGAGGTAGGAGAAGTAATAAGGAATAAAGCTCGGTTAGTAGCACAAGGATATAATCAACAAGAAGGAATAGATTTTGATGAAACGTATGCACCGGTAGCTAGACTTGAAGCTATTAGAATGTTACTAGCTATTGCTGCACATAAAAACATCAAACTCTACCAAATGGATGTAAAAAGTGCATTTCTAAATGGCATCATTCAAGAAGAAGTATATGTTGCCCAACCACCTGGTTTTGAAATACCGGAAAAAGGTGACTATGTTTATAAACTTAAGAAAGCACTTTATGGTTTAAAACAAGCACCTAGAAATTGGTATGAAAGACTCAAGACATCTTTTTGATAATGGTTTTTCTATTGGAAATTCAGATTCTACTTTATTTTTCAAAACATATACATCTGATTTCCTAGTTGTGCAAATATATGTTGATGACATTATTTTTGGAGCTTCTAATGATTCATTATGCACACAATTTAGTGACATTATGCAAAAAGAATTTGAAATGAGCCTCATGGGTGAACTAACTTTCTTTCTTGGTTTTCAAATTAAGCAAACACCTGCCGGAATATTCATAAGCCAAGAAAAATATACTAAAGAACTCTTAAAACGTTTTGGGATGGATCAGTGCAAACATGCTACTACTCCTATGGCTACTTCTATTAAAATTGATAAGGATGAAAATGGGGAACCTATTGATGATTCTTTATATAGAGCCATGATTGGTAGTTTGCTTTACTTAACTGCTTCTAGACCGGACATTATGTTTCCCGTTGGTCTTTGTGCTCGATTTCAATCACAACCTATGCACTCTCATTTTCTAGCAGTTAAATGAATTCTTCGTTATCTAGCCGGCACTACTTGTTTTGGTTTATGGTATCCAAAAGGACAATCCTTGGATTTTAAAGCTTATACTGATGCGGATTATGCTGGTTGTCACCTTGATCGCAAGAGTACTAGTGGTGGTTGTTTCTTGTTAGGGAGAGCTTTAGTATCTTGGTTTAGCAAGAAACAAAATACGGTTGCCCTATCTACAACTGAAGCTGAATATATGGCAGCTGGGTCTTGTTGTGCTCAAGTGCTATATATGCAACAAGTATTAAACGATTATGGTTTTACTCTTTCATCTACGCCTATTTTTTGTGACAACACGAGCGCTATAAACTTAGCACACAATCCTATTTTACACAGCCGAGCTAAACATATTGAAATCCGTCATCATTTTTTAAGGGATCACATCTCCAAGAATCATGTCTCCCTTCATCATGTTGATACGGAAGATCAATTGGCTGATATTTTTACAAAACCGCTTCCACTAGATCAATTTAACAAAATTAGGAAGCAACTGCTTATCACTCCTTTGGAAGATGTTTTCTTTGATATTTGTGCTACTTAAACAAAAACTCTTATTTGAATCATGATATTTTGGCTTTTAAATGGACATCTTTTTCATTAGATTTGATGGGACATCTAATTAAGGGGGAGTTTTTATTTCTAAACGAATATCTTTTTGAAATGACAAAGGGAGAGAAATAAATATAAAACTAAAACTTAGAAACACTCAATCAATGAGTTTCATAAATAAACTCTTGGCTTTACATTGAAAGTTGCTATATTCCCTAGTGAATTGGATTTCATGTTCCAAAATTCAAGGGGAATAATAAGCACACATTTTATAACCAAGAGGAAAAGCTACAAAAGGTAATCTAAAGGTATGAAACTCATATGGTTCATATTTCCTTTATTTATATTTTTGGAAATGTTTGTCATCTTCAAAAAGGGGGAGATTGTTGGCTAAATGGACATCTATAAATCCCTTTGTTTTGATTATGACAAACATTTCATTCTTATTGATCTAACGAGCTACTTGAGTGTGCAGGATTAAGGTGGATGACAAAGCAACTAGGGAAATCCATATGCCTACATGTTTATGTTTTCATGCAATGTAATCACTTTGTAAAAAACTTGTACAAATATATAATGTACAAGTACTTAGATTGCATGTAAATCAAGCGTTAGATTCTCCCTAGCTAAACACCACATTTAGATAAGTCATTCCCTTCAAATAGGATCACATTTGCACACTCATACATATAGTTAGTGCCTAAATTGAAACATTGAAACAGGATCAATCTCGGTCGACAAACTCCTCGACCGAGACACTCTCGGTCGACAATCTTCTCGACCGAGAAAGATCCAAAGTAGCTGTTAGACACAACAGACAAGTTAGTTGGTAGTTGGAGAAAGACGTTGCAAAACACTTGTTCCAGAGTGCCTGTCGGTCGACAAAAGTTCGACCGAGTAGGTGTCTCGGTCGACCATTCCTCGACCGAGATTGTCTCTGACAGCAACTGCAGAATTAATTAATTAGCCATTGTTAAAGCAACAACTTTGTACCTAACAGCTAGTTAAGCACTTAGAAACCCCTAGAAGTTGTCTAGAACGTCCTTAAGCATCCTTAGGCCATTCCTATAAATAGGACAAGCCATAGGACACTAAAACACACTTGCTACACTTGAGAAATCCTTGAGCATACTTTGAGCAATCTGTTTGTGAGTAATTTGAGCATTGTGACAATTGGCCATTTCATTCCTTAGCTCATAATTCATGTCCTATAGGCTAGTATCTCCTACCCACTACAATCACAAGTCCACACACTTGGTTAGGAGATCTATACGCTTGATCTAGGCAAATCAAGCCTTGGGCTACAAAGGAAAAGTTGTAATTTCCTTTTTCTTTCTTGTTCTCTATTACCGTTTGTACTCTCCTTGCTACTCCTAGGTTGGAGGCTGCTGATTGGAGAGGGTGGAGTTCTTCTTGGTGAAGAAGGTGACTTTGAGCTACTTTAGAAGGCTGGTGCAATGAGAGGTTACTTCTAGAGAGGAAGGCTACTTCAAGGGGGAGCTTGGAGTTACTTCAAGAAGGCTACCTCAAAGTTGGTGCACCTACTTCAAGTGAAGGCTGTTCAAAGGGTGTAAAGGAAAGTATTGTATTTTGTATAAATCCTTGGGAAGGTAATAAAATAAATACTTTCAAAATCCCGGTTGGGTAAGCAACCGGGTAGTGGACTGACAACTTTAGTAGTTGCTAAAGTTGGAACCACTCTAAACACCTGTCTCCTTCTTCTAATTTCAATTGTGGTTGCTTGAGTTCAATAAATTGTTAAAATTATTTAAAAACTCTATTCACCCCCCTCTAGTGTTTTTCAGGAACTTCCCTCCAGTTTTAGTCCCCTTTTGCACTTCACAGTATTACTACAGGTTGAAGTCAAGGAACATGCTACTTGGTTGACTAGAAGCTAACATCTTTTTGTCTCCCTCATCATGTTCAACCTCTCTTCTAGTCTCCACGGTCACAATTCCTCCACATTGGGTTGTAAAGCAGTTTGGTATCAAGGTTTTCTATAAATATCTATCTAATGGACTAGTATTGGGAAGAGACTGACGTCAAGCTATTTTTTGCTTATCTGTTTGACAGTCTAGTACTGAGAAGAGACTAACACAATTCTATTTTTTTTCTCAAGACTGGTTAAATTTGGGTTTGTTTGGTGGCTATAGTATCTTGATGACACTATAAAGTCATTTCCAGTGAAGAGATATTGGCTTGGTGTCAACTTTGAAGTAGAAAGGCTTATGTAGCTCTCCAACTCAATGCATTAGTCACTGATTTGACCATATGGGATCGAATCACTAGTCCAATGTGTTTGAATGGAGTGATTCAACCAAGGAAGCTTGTAATATCATAGTTTGCTAGTTTATCAGAACAAGTTGGATTCTCCCCTCATAAGGGTCTCGTCATCTAGGTTTACATCTCAGCTACATGAAGGTAACTCCCCTTGAATTACTTCCACACATTTTTCATATTTTTCTTTTGATTATAGGTGCCACAAAATTTGGACGATATTTTCTTAATGTTGTTGTTGTTTGTTCATAGTGTATCATAACCGAGGTAAAACTTTAGGAGGAAGCCAATATCACGAAAGTGGGTCCAACAAGTGACATGTTTAATGTAACCTTCATATAATATATATTTTAGTTTTGCCTAAGTTAACAATAAGATGTTTCTTTGTTCATAGAGTGCCTGATTTAGGATTGGTTCCATGGTACTTTGTGTAAACATTATTTGATTATAGCTTTTTCCCTATCATTGATGTTGGTCCATAAAATTTGTTTATGCTCCCTTTATGGAATTAGTGGAAAAACTTTGATGGTTATGGGGAAACCCCTAACCTATCAAATTGGTTGTTAAGATTTTAGGATGTAGGATTTGTCAATCTACCTACATTTTCAATCTAGAATAGTTTGTTTAATCAAGTTTTTCAGACCCACCTACGTTGAGTTAGTTTGTTTTTCTATTGTTTTCGGATACATATATCATCTCATCATAAAGCCATACATCTTTATACAGACTGAATGTCTTCAGACTTTGCTTGTCTATGTAATATAGAAATTTATGAACTAGTCTGATTTCTTCTTTCTTAGAGTCTAATGTTTTCAATAGATATTTTATCAGTGCAGACTACTGACATGGTTTGGATGTATTGTAGTGTTATGGGTCATAATAAAAAATAGCAATCATGAATGTATTACTAAAACATATATGGTGATTGATACTCTAACCACAATCATAAGGCAATATCGGGTTGATGACATTTCAGAATTCATTTAGTGATGAACCTCTTTATATTCTCCATCTCGTTACAAATTATATGTAGGAGGCACAATGAGCTAAATATTGAGAAGTTATATATTAAATTGTGGTTAATTCTTGGTTAACCACTAATAACTATTATTTTGAGTTATACTATTTGAGAATAGTCCCCCATTATGTGGAGCATGTACACATATCTTGATAGTTGCCACCGTCAATGAGAATGCATGAAATATCGAAGTAAAGGCATGATCATGGTGAAGTGTTGGGGGTATTGGTATTTACTTGAAATGACATATTTTATGTCATCTTACATCATCAATGGATCAGTTTATGCTCTTTCAGGAGTTTAAGATGTACGCAATGCTTCCATCTCTCTCACAATTGGTGAAGGTAAGCACATATTTAATATCGAACACAGAGATGTAGGTTTTCCCTTTCCCTCTAAACCATTCAACCTCAACTGTGTCATTCTTCAAACGTATTTGGTCTTTAATAGTTGAGTATCTTTGTTCAATCTGTATCATATGACAAAGAGTTCTAGATGACAATCACATATAGAAAACTCTAAATAAGAAAATACCATGGTTCCTTTTTAGTTATCCATTGATCCAAATGAGGCCTTTTGACTAACATCAATTGTGCACAACGGCTATTCGTCTGGTGGACTATATTCATTTGTACACCATGTCACACAAGTAGAAATGTTAGGCAACTAATAGAAAACAAGTAGGAATAAGAGTGAATTGGAAGAAAACAAAAAGTCTTGTTTGTTCTTTCTCAACATTTGTAACTTTACAAAAACTATGGTTATTGCCTAGCTACAAAGGCAATGTCAACTACCTCAAAGAATGGGTATCATACATTCCACGGTACATGTGATACCATAGTATTCATCATGTATACTTCTATGTGTAACAATTTTCTTCTTAGTTCTAAGTCAAAGTTCATTATGGACATTTCTATATGCTGGTCAATCTTACCACTACAATGACCAAGTTATAACATTGAAAATATCTTGTGCTTGTATCCATGTTCTTGTTGTATGGTGGGGATTTCTTAGAGAATTGTTGAAAATAAATAACCATTTCATATTTGATCGTTCTTTATATATGTGTTTCCTTTTGGAATTAATGTTGAGGGATCAAATTAGTATGGGAATAAATGAGTGTTGTTTCATTCTCATTGGCATGACATCCTCATGAGAGATATATGGCACAATCCATCACTTCATAGACCCCTTTTAGTTCCTGATCATTTTTGTCCATAACATGCCAAACTATACTTCCTTTTATCATTGTATAGGTTGTCAAGAAAACTATCTCAATTTGTCATAATGAGTGGGTCATGGTATTTGAGATGACATGTGAAATGAATGTATACTTTTGTAACCTAAATAACTTTGTTTATATCACAAGTTTGTATGTGATCAACTTTTTTTACTAAAAGTTGTCCCTTTTATTATGAATCAGGTATAGAACCTATGGGGGATGCTTGGCTGCAAGCTTGAATTCGCTATACATATGGGGCAAGCATGATAACTTATATGTTGTTCTAAACTCTATACCTATGAGATGAGGATAGAGTAAGAAGGAAAATATGAAGATTGAACATATGCCTTTTAGTCAAAAAAGAAAGATGATTCTCTTGAGTTGTGCAATATGCTACTATACCTTTACTTTAGGTATTTATATTATAAGTAACACAAGGTTCTTGTAGAGATAATGATTATCTCATAATTATGAAGTGTTCATATGAGTTCTCTAAGTTTCTTATTCCCTAGACCTACATGCAAATGGGATAGGAACCTACATCTTCAGTTACATGAGTATAAGACTCTATGTGTGAAACGCTTTACATTCTGAAAGAATAAAATGAAACTTGGTTAGATGTATCATTAAGAGCATTGACACTTGCAATTCAGGTAAACTACATGACCTCTCGATATACTCATGAGTTGTTTAATTGAATCTACAAGGACTTGAATGATCCAGGTGTTTGGGCATGATGAATCAACTTCAAGAGATATACTCATGATGAACTTGTCACATAGTTTGATAACTGACGAAGTGTCATTTTATTCCTTTAGTGGACACAAGGCATTCATTTTATTCCATAAGGAACCAAAGCTCTTCACTATGGTGAGAATCTAGCATGGAAGTTATCTAGTTTTGGTATTCCCCCCCTCAAGAAATAGATTATGTCTTGAGCTTCAGTTGTGTAATCACATTTAAATCCTATATCAACTTCTTATAAACTAATTTTTTTTCTTAGATTGGAATTATTTATAAAAATACTTTTGATTAATTATTTCTTTTGTAGATACCATGCTCTGAATACATGATCAATGAACTATTGTTAAATTTCATAGAAGTCCAAATGACATCGGCCACTGTTGTGAATACTTTGGGAGGAAAATTTAACATTGGTGAGGTCGTGAGGTGGGAAGAGCCTTCTCATCTCGAGCACCTTCCAGATGTTTTAATGAATCCATAAAGGAGTTCCATAAAGCAAGTTACGAGTGGCAAATTTGGTTTTTTAAACTATTCCTTCATAAATGTTGATGAACTCCAAATTAAAATGGCTCAAAGAGCCAAACTAGGTGTAGGTAGAGAGTTCTCTAGCCATAAGGTTATAAGGGATATTTTTGTTACCATAAATTCGAATGTTGGCATCAAACTTAATTAGTCCACCTCTTCACCATGATATATATTTGATTGGGGATCTTGCCCAGCTGATTCATGATCTCAAGAACTCATATCCACGGTAAAGGGTTAGTGACAAGTTGGTTTCTGAAGATGGTATGGGGGTAAAGAATAGAGGTGTAGTCAAGACAAATATTGAAAAACCGGGTGGATGTATTTGGTATAACTTACAGAGTAAATATTGTGGTATACAACACATGTAGATCATATATTGTTCCACAAAGAAATTATTTCTGCTACCAATTATCCTCATGTCCACCTCCATCCCTCCTCTATGTCACATTGCCACCAATCCTCATGTACGCCACCACCGCCACTCCTCCTCCAATAGACTGCCATCACATATCCTCCTCCAGAATGCCTTTGATGCTACCCATGCTTACCGATTAGTGCTTCTAGGTTTACTAATTAGCGACAATGTTTTTATGCATGACCTATATTCATTTTTTTTGTTATTGTCTATAAAACTCTATGCATGCAGATCAAGATCGTTATCCTTTTTATGGATTGTCAATATATATAATTTCTTATTTTCTAGTTATTGATCAAATAATCCAAATGTGATTCATTTTCCTAGTGTCTTGCTTTTGGATATTAGTTTAGAGGTAGCATCTTGCATTGATTTACCAGGTTATCATTATAAAACAAGGAGTTATTGGATGGGTCTTGGTTTGACAATGTCATTTGGGGTCATGATGAACCAACTAAAAAAAAGTTGATACTTGATCTTCAAGATGATGTGGTGTTGCTTGAAATCTTGAACATAAGAAAGAGCATTCACCTTTTCATGCCAATGCTAATTTGATCAATCATTTGGAGTTTGTTATGTTGATTTTTTTAAATCTATATCAATTTAGCTTTGTGATATACATGGTAGTAGGAGTGTTAGTATTTTAATTTTCCTTTTTAAAATATTATTCTGGTACCCTATATCAAGTGATGCTTTAAGATAATAACCCATTAATCAAACTTGTGGTATTATAGTGAGTCGAGACCTAGGAACACATTTTCCCGATAAATATATATGTTTCTCTAAATATGTATTGTTATAATTAGCTTATAAAAATTTATATTGTTCTTGCCTTTTGAAGAAGACTTCAACATTTTTTTGTACTTTTATCTTCACTACTTGAAATACTAGAAGTCTAGGCCAATAATGAGTGTCAAGCTATAGCATGTTGCAATTGTTGCAGTGTTATGAACTATATGCTCAAGTTATGCATGTATGGATTTCAATATCTCACAAATATAAGTGACATAAGTTAGATTGCATCCAACTCATTCTTTAGTTCTTGATCTATACTATGGGGATATGAGTTGTGCTCATTAAACATGATATGTAATATTTCACGATTTTAAAGTGAAATTTTCATTTTTATAGGAAGTTGCATTCCTCTTTAGGTAGTTTTAGCATGGTTTCTTCAAGGTTTTGATGTAAATGTTGATTTTTTTTTGAAATTTTGTTCTTTCATACTTTTATTAAAACATTATAATATATTTACTTGTCCCTTTTCATTGTTTTTGAGTCACACTATTTTTTCTTTCCTCTACAAGGAGGTTCCTAATTTGCATAGGCCAAAAGAATTAGGGTTTCTTCATCAAAATAACTTCGTAGAAAAATTCCAAGGCAATATTTGTATTGAAAGATCATTAAAAATCGTATTGAATATGTTGTTGGAAGGCTTACGATGTTTTGGGTTGAGGCTATAGAACTTGTGCCAGGCTTATTCATTAAGGATTAAAAAAACTAGGTTTATCTTGTACAAATCCTTTACTTGCAAATACATCATCATATTTGAGGATATAACTTTTTTCATTCTCTTAAGAGGTTTAGATATTCCATTTGGAATTACATATTTCAATTTAACATCTCGGGCCAGATAATTTTATCATGGAAGAGATCTTGAATTCATGATGTCACTTATGGAATAAAATGTGGCCTAACCCCATTCTTTATCTTGCACACTCTGCCATTGAGTTGTGGCCCAAAACTGAGAAATTTCCAGTGACAACAAGCCTCTTCATCATCCTTTTAGCGCATTTAAGAAGAAAACAAACATGTTGTGAATGTTGACCTTGTAATTGTAGTTGAGTGAGTTTTGTCTTCTTTTCATAAATTGTACTTGAATATTATTGCTAAATGTAATCAAATTCAAGTTCTTGTTTGGAGATATTGTTGGCTAAATGGACATCTGTAAATCCCTTTGTTTTGATAATGACAAACATTTCATTCTTGTTGATCTAACTGGCTACTTGAGTGTTGCAGGAATAAGGTGAATGACAAAGCACTAGGGAATCTATATGCTTGAATGATTGTAAATGTCATGAAATGTAATCAATTGTAAACTTGTACAAATATATAATGTACAAGTACTTAGACTTCATGTAAATCAAGCGTTAGATCTTCCCTAGCTAAACACCACATTTAGATAGGTCATTCCCTTCAATAGTGTCACATATGCACACTCATACACACACTTAATGTCTTTATTTGAAACATTGAAACAGGGTCTATCTCGATCGACAAAATCCTCGACCGAGACACTCTCGGTCGACAAACTTCTCGACCGAGAAAGACCCAAGTAGCCGTTAGACACAGCTGACAAGGTAGTTGGCAGTTGGAGATAAACGTTGCAAAACACTTGATCCAGAGAGCCTGTCGGTCGACAAAACTTTGACCGAGTAGGTGTCTCGGTCGACCATTTCTCGACCGAGATGGACTCTGACAACAACTGCAGAATTAATTAACTAGTCGTTGTTAAAGCAACTAACTTATACTTAACGGCTAGTTAAGCACTTAGAAACCCCTAGAAAGTGTCTAGAACGTCCTTAAGCACTTGTAGGACATTCCTATAAATAGGACATGCCTTAGGACACCTAAACTCACTTGTTTTTACACTTGAGCAATCTTTGAGCATACACTTACATTGAGCAACGTGTTTGTGAGAAATTGAGCATATTGACAATTGGCTACTTCTTCTCTCAGCTCAAATTTTGTGTCCTATAGGCTAGCATCTCCTATCCACAACAATCACAATTCCATACACATTGGTTAGGAGATCTACACGCTTGATCTAGGCAAATCAAGCCTTGTGCTTCAAAGGATAAGTTGTAATTTCCTTTTTCCTTTCTTGTTCACTATTATTTTTTGTACTCTCCTTGCTACTCCTAGGTTGGAGGCTGTGGATTGGAGAGGTTGGAGATCTTCTTGGTGAAGAATGGGACCTTGAGCTACTTCAAGAAGGCTGGTGCAACGGGAGGTTACTTCTAATGAGGAAGGCTACTTCAAGGGGGAGCTTGAAGTTACTTCAAGAAGGCTACCTCGGGTTGGTGCATCTACTTCAAGTGAAGGCTGTTCAAGGGGTGTAAGAAAGTATTGTATTTTGTGTAATTCCTTGTGAAGGTAATAAAATTGATACTTTCAAAATCCCAGTTGGGTAAGCAACCGGGTAGTGGACTGACAACCTTAGTATTTGCTAAGGTTGGAACCACTCTAAATTCTTTGTCTCCTTCTTGATTTCTCATTTGTGGTTGTTTGAGTTAAATTATTGTTAAATTAGTTTAAAACCCTATTCACCCCCCTCTAGTGGTTTTTCAATTGGTATCAGAGCAGGCTTCAAGGAACCCTAACAAGGTCTTGAAGAATGGGTGACGGGGTGCTTAACAACCTTAACCTTGAAGGGACACTTTTTGCTAGACCTCCAGCGTTTGATGGAACAAACTACACATATTGGAAGAGAAGGATGCAGTTCTACTTCCAAGGCATCAATTGTGACTTATGGAGGATGGTGTCAACCCCATACGAGCTTCCTCAAACACAATATGCAGAGTGGGATGCAAATACGGTAAAGTTGGCTCAAATGAATGCCAAAGCTATAAGCATTTTATATTGTTCAATTTCAGTAGGAGAATTTAATAGAATATCAAACTGTGACACAGCCTATGACATTTGGCATAGACTGTCCATAACTTATGAAGGTACGGTTCAAGTCAAGAATTCTAAGATTAGTATGCTTAAACAAAATTTTGAACACTTCCGTATGGATCCAAATGAATCTATTAGTGAAATGTTTGCAAAATTCTCTTCTATTGTTAATGGTTTAAATGCCCTAGGAAAAACTGTTCTTGAAGAAGATCAGGTATCAAAAATCCTTCGACCACTTCCTCCTAAATACAAGCCCAAGGTGACAGCCATTGAAGAAGCTAATGACCTCACTCGACTAAAAATGGAGCAACTCATTGGCAATCTAGAAGCTCATGAAGCAACCCTAGAAGAGGAAGAAAGAAGAGAACGTGAACTTCAACAAGGAAAGAAGAAGGATGTGGCTCTAAAAGCTTCAAAGATCATCACACCAGAAAGTGAGGAATCAAGTGAAGAAGAAGGGGAAGAAGCCTTGATCGTCAATGGTAAGAAATATAAAAGATTTAAGTCTAACAAAATTTCTAGTTCTTCTTCCCCTCTTAGGTGCTTTGAGTGTGGAAAGAAAGGACATCTCAAAAATGAATGTCCTAAAGCAAAGAAAGGAAAGAAAAGCTCACACAAGAAGAAGGGAGAAAAATCCTATAAAGCTGCATGGGACGAGTCAAGTAAAAGTGAAAGCGGAGAAGAAAAGGTGGAATGTCTAATGGCAAGAGAAGATGATGAAGACTCTCAAGAGGTAAGCCTTCTTGATCTTCCTAAAGAAGAGTTAATTACTAGTCTACAAGAAACTCATGATAAGTATGTTGATGTCAAGAAGAAAGTAAAGAAGGTTATCAAAATAAATGATGAGCTATATGCTAAATTAAATGATCTCTCTTCTGAAAAGAACAACATTGATCTTGAGAATTTGTCTTTAAAAACGTCTTTAAATGACTGCACTAGAAAGCTACTCACTCTAGAAACAAATGTTGATCTTCTCTCTCAAGAAAAGACTGGATTGTTAGCTAAACTAAATGATTTTTAGATTCAACCAATTCTGTGTAACCATCTAGACTATGACAATGTTGTAAAAGAAAGAGACTCCCTATTATCTGATTTAGATCAAGCAAGAAAAGATTTACACAAGAAGATGGATGACATTGGTAAGATACAAAGAAACCTACATGATTTAAGAAGAAAAGATATCTTTGATAACATTCTGAAAATCTCCTCTAGTTTCAATGGAAGAAAAGGTTTGGGATATGCTCCAAAGAAAAATCAACCCAGAAGAATTACAGCATCTAAGATTATGATTATGTTTGTACCTAAGAATACAATTCCTAGAAAAAGAAATGAAGTTGATTCTATTACTTGTCATTTTTGTCTACGTCTTGGACATTATTCATTTTCATGTCCTTATAAGACCAAGGATTCCGACTTAGTTTGGGTCCCAAAACCCCAAACTTAGTAGAGTCAAATAAAATACAGTTGAGATATAATCAAATGCTTATTTTTGCAAATTATATTGTCTTATCTCAACTTAATAAAAGGTTTCATGCATTATGGTAATTTTCTGAAATGTTGTACTGAAACAGAAACTTGGTCAGTCGAAGTATTGTCGACCGAACATAAAATCGGTCGAACTTTTTTCAACCGACCAGACACCTGTAACAAATTAAATCTACAGCAACAAAACATCAACTTTCTCGATTGACGATTAGCCGACCGAGAGAGATGTCGGTCGAACAGTTGTCGACCGACTGAAGTTCTGAGTCGGATTTTTATTCAGTCTGTAATTAAATGCTTCTAACCATACCGGACCATCACATGGGTACCAAAACCTACATTTTAATGCAGGATTGGGTGGTTGACAGTGGATGTTCCAAACATATGACCGGGAACAAGGATGCATTTCAAACTTTTGAAGAAAAGAAAAGTGGAACAGTCACCTTTGGAGACAATGGTAAAGGTAAAATCATTGGAATAGGTAATATTGGTACAAACCTCGAAATAAAAAATGTTAACTCGTTGATGGTTTGCACCATAATTTGATAAGTGTTAGTCAACTATGTGACAGTGGATATGATGTTCTATTTAACAAAAACTGCTGCAAATTATTAATAGCAAACACTACAAATGTTGTCTATGAAGGAAAAAGAGTTGGAAATCTTTAAATTCTTAGACCTAACTCTATGAAAACTGTAGTAGGAAAATGCTTGCTTGAAAATGAAAATACTTTACAACTATGGCATAAAAAGCTAGGACATGCTAGTTCACATGTTATCAAAAAACTAGTAAAATATGATCTTGTTCGTGGTTTGCCTACTTTATCCTTTGATCAAGTTGAAAACTGTGAACCATGTACTTTGGGAAAGCAAATAAAAACCTCTTTTAAAACTAAACATGTACATAGCACCAGTAGATCTTTAGAATTAATTCATATGGATTTATTTGGACCCATGAGGACACAATCTATTGGTGGCAAAAGATATTGTTTTTTTATTGTTGATGATTATAGTAGATATACATGGGTACAATTTCTTGCAACCAAAGATGATACTATTCATGTTTTTATAAAATTTTGTTCCAAGATTGAAAATCTATTACAAAGCAAAATATGTACCATTAGAAGTGATCATGGTGGAGAATTTGAAAATCATGTATTTGAAGAATTTTGCACATCTCATGGGTACACTCACAATTTTTCTGCTCCACGCACTCCACAACAAAATGGCATAGTTGAAAGGAAAAATCGATCATTACAAGAAATGGCTAGAACTATGATGCTCGAACATAACACACCCAAAACCTTTTGGGCTGAAGCTGTAAACACCGCATGCTATGTGTTAAATAGAGTAACTGTTCACTCCCATTTGAAGAAAACTCCATATGAAATAATACATTCTAAGAAACCTAGAGTTGACTATTTTCATACCTTTGGATCCACATGCTATATTTTAAATACCAAAGATGATAGAGATAAGTTTGATTCTAAATCACATAAAGCATTCTTTTTGGGATATTCTACCTCTAGCAAAGCATTTAGAGTCTACAACACTATCTCTAGAAAAGTTGAGGAATCTATTCATGTCTCTTTTCATGAAGAGTCCAAATCAGAAAATTTTGAAATAATTGATCTCACTAATCAATTCGAAAACTTAAACATACCAAATGATAGTGAGAAAGATACTACAAACAATAACCAAGATGAAACACAACCTATACCTAGACTTATTAAGGATCATCCTCAAGAATTAATTATTGGAAATCCAAATGATAAAGTAAAAACTCAGTCTTCCTTTAAGGATGTTGCAAACATGGCTTTTGTTTCTATTATTGAACCTAAGAAGATATCTGAAGCTCTTAAAGATGACTATTGGATAATAGCAATGCAAGAAGAATTAAACCAATTTACTAAAAATGATGTATGTGATTTAGTTCCTAAACCACAAGATAAAACCATCATTGGAACTAAATGGGTTTTTAGGAATAAGCTAAATGAGGTAGGAGAAGTAATAAGGAATAAAGCTCGGTTAGTAGCACAAGGATATAATCAACAAGAAGGAATAGATTTTGATGAAACGTATGCACCAGTAGCTAGACTTGAAGCTATTAGAATGTTACTAGCTATTGCTGCACATAAAAACATCAAACTTTACCAAATGGATGTAAAAAGTGCATTTCTAAACGGAATCATTCAAGAAGAAGTATATGTTGCCCAACCACCTGGTTTTGAAATACCAGAAAAAGGTGACTATGTTTATAAACTTAAGAACTCTTAAAACGTTTTGGGATGGATCAGTGCAAACATGCTACTACTCCTATGGCCACTTCTATTAAGATTGATAAGGATGAAAATGGGGAACCTATTGATGATTCCTTATATAGAGCCATGATTGGTATTTTGCTTTACTTAACTGCTTCTAGACCGAACATCATGTTTTCCGTTGGTCTTTGTGCTCGATTTCAATCACAACCTATGCACTCTCATTTTCAAGCAGTTAAACGAATTCTTCGATACTTAGCCGGCACTACATGTTTTGGTTTATGGTATCCAAAAAGACAATCCTTGGATTTTAAAGCTTATACTGATGCTGATTATGCTGGTTGTCGACTTGATCGCAAGAGCACTAGTGGTGGTTGTTTCTTGTTAGGGAGAGCTTTAATATCTTGGTTAAGCAAGAAACAAAACACGGTTGCCCTCTCTACAACTGAAGCTGAATATATGGCAGCCGGATCTTGTTGTGCTCAAGTGCTTTATATGCAACAAGTGTTAAACAATTATGGTTTTACTCTTTCATCTATGCCTATCTTTTGTGACAACACAAGCGCTATAAACTTAGCACACAATCCCATTTTACACAGCCGAGCTAAACATATTGAAATCCGTCATCACTTTTTAAGGGATCATATTTCTAAGAATCATGTTTCCCTTCATCATGTTGATACCGAAGATCAGTTGGCTGATATTTTTACAAAACCGCTTCCACTAGACCAATTCAACAAAATAAAGAAGCAACTGCTTATCACTCCTTTGGAAGATGTTTTCTTTGATATTTGTGCTTCTTAACAATGTCGTTTATTTGCATCATTTTGGCTTTTAATGGACATTTTTTTTTGAAATTGAAGCGGGATATCTATTTAAGGGGGAGCAATACTTTTCATATAATATTCGTTTTTAAACGGATATCTTTTTGAAATGACAAAGGGGGAGAAATAAATATAAATGCAAAACTCAATCAATGAGTTTCATAAATAAACTCTTGGCTTTACATTGAAAGTTGCTATATTCCCTAAAGAATTGGATTTCATGTTCCATAATTCATGGGGAATAATAAGCACACATTTTATAAACAAGAGAAGAAATTTACAAAGGTAATCTTCAGGTATGAAACTCACATGTTTTATATTTTCTTATTTTATATTTAGGAAATGTTTGTCATCTTCAAAAAGGGGGAGATTGTTGGCTAAATGGACATCTGTAAATCCCTTTGTTTTGATAATGACAAACATTTCATTCTTGTTGATCTAACGGGCTACTTGAGTGTTGCAGGAATAAGGTGAATGACAAAGCACTAGGGAATCTATATGCTTGAATGATTGTAAATGTCATGAAATGTAATCAATTGTAAACTTATACAAATATATAATGTACAAGTACTTAGACTTCATGTAAATAAAGCGTTAGATCTTCCCTAGCCAAACACCACATTTAGATAGGTCATTCCCTTTAATAGTGTCACATATGCACACTCATACACACACTTAATGTCTTTATTTGAAACATTGAAACAGGGTCTATCTCGATCGACAAAATCCTCGACCGAGACACTCTCGGTCGACAAACTTCTCGATCGAGAAAGACCCATGTAGCCGTTAGACACAGCTGACAAGGTAGTTGGCAGTTGGAGATAAACGTTGCAAAACACTTGATCCAGAGAGCCTGTCGGTCGACAAAACTTTGACCGAGTAGGTGTCTCGGTCGACCATTTCTCGACCGAGATGGACTCTGACAGCAACTGCAGAATTAATTAACTAGCCGTTGTTAAAGAAACTAACTTATACCTAACGGCTAGTTAAGCACTTAGAAACCCCTAGAAAGTGTCTAGAACGTCCTTAAGCACTTGTAGGACATTCCTATAAATAGGACATGCCTTAGGACACCTAAACTCACTTGTTTGTACACTTGAGCAATCTTTGAGCATACACTTACATTGAGCAACCTGTTTGTGAGAAATTGAGCATATTGACAATTGGCTACTTCTTCTCTCAGCTCAAATTTCATGTCCTATAGGCTAGCATCTCCTATCCACAACAATCACAATTCCATACACATTGGTTAGGAGATCTACACACTTGATCTAAGAAAATAAAGCCTTGTGCTTCAAAGGATAAGTTGTAATTTCCTTTTTCCTTTCTTGTTCACTATTATTGTTTGTACTCTCCTTACTACTCCTAGGTTGGAGGCTGTGGATTGGAGAGGTTGGAGATCTTCTTGGTGAAGAAGGGGACCTTGAGCTACTTCAAGAAGGCTGGTGCAACGGGAGGTTACTTCTAAAGAGGAAGGCTACTTCAAGGGGGAGCTTGAAGTTACTTCAAGAAGGCTACCTCGGGTTGGTGCATCTACTTCAAGTGAAGGTTGTTCAAGGGGTGTAAGAAAGTATTGTATTTTGTGTAATTCCTTGTGAAGGTAATAAAATTGATACTTTCAAAATCCCGGTTGGGTAAGAAACCGGGTAGTGGACTGACAACCTTAGTATTTGCTAAGGTTGGAACCACTCTAAACCCTTTGTCTCCTTCTTGATTTCTCATTTGTGGTTGTTTGAGTTAAATTATTGTTAAATTAGTTTAAAACCCTATTCACCCCCCTCTAGTGGTTTTTCAGATATATGGTCCTATAGTATTTGATGTTGCCTTTATATGCTTGTGTTTTTTTTAGAAAAGCAAGATATACATATTGTAGTGCAAAACCTTAGTCCCAACCATGTTTGAGTTGGCTACAAGGACCACTATTTTTCAATGGTCTGCTATGGGTCATATTTGTTTAAATATGTATAAAAGAGCCTAAATTAAAAAAAATACATTTTAGTTTTACAAAGGAGAAATAAAATAAGAGTGAGATCATGTTTGTCTGTCTTTATCCCACTTAGATTATGTATGAGGAATTCTATTTTTTACTTTATTTGTACTCCATGACTCATCTTACACACACACACACACACACACACAGATATATATATATATATATATATATATATATATATATATATATATATATATATATATAAGGTAAGCAAGTATATTGTTAGCTACTTATAGAAACATGGCCTTGTTAATACTTCTTTACATATCTTTAGAGTGCATATTTTGTAAAACTCTATAACATTATATTCATACCTACTCTGGAGTTGCCACCATTTTCTCCCTTGTCTGCTAACATTAGACTCTCAATTTTATAATCATATTTTTTTGTCTCTTTTTATTATTCATGTGTCTGATTTAGTCTAGTGTAGTAAGCACTTTAATTGCCTTCCTTCCCGCATGAGCATTTTCTGAATAGCAAACCACAATGATTATTCCTGTGTTTGAGGTGTGTTCTGGAGAACCCTATTGGCATTAATATTTGCATTCCAAATATATTCAACTATGCTTTCCTTCCATATAGAAACAAGTTTGAAGGTCTTCTAGGGTGTTGAATCAAGCCTTATTTGACTGCTCTTCACTTAGATGTGCTTGAATGTTTTGACCTAGTGTAGTTAAAGGAGAACAATCTACATGCTATCAATTTCAAGATGTTTTCTTTCTAAGGATGAACATTTACCACTGATTATATTTAGTAAAAATAGACTACAATTGTAAAGGGTAGATGACTCACTACTTAGACTAGCTTTCCATTTTAATAATCTCTAACAACTTTGATTTCTTTTGGAAAAGGTAGTAGAATTTTTTAGTAATCACTTTTCCTTGTTTTAATTATAGTTAGTTTTTGCATGATATACATACATTCTCTATTTTGACTTATGGCATGGTTTAAATAACTCCCCCTGATGTCCTTTTCATATTCGTTTTCTTTCTAGGATGCATAACATTATCGTTGAGAAAAGATGCACACAAGTTAGATACTATTGTCGCAGCAGGCCTAGACTCAATCCATCAAACTACAAACAACCTAAATCAAACACAAACAACATGGTGTTGGGACATCAACTAAATCCTAAAGAAATATAATATACTAGGGTCAATCATTAGAGATTTAACAAAAGACTAACACATTTGACCATTAATCTGAGTATGTTCCCTTTATGGATCAAGCAACAAGGCCAATATTTGTCACTCATGATCTTTTAAGGCCCAGTCAACTTGACCCTTTTCATTAATGTAGAAGATTAAGGATCAAGTATGGCCTATGAATCCTTACGATGACCCATTCATATGGTATATAATTTCACTTAATTAATTCCTACAATCAATTAATTTGTACCATTGGCAAGTCATCTATATTGAGAATAATTTAGAGTCCTTTAGTACTAAGTGGTTTACATTCAATAATAATGTGGACTACATAATTCATGAAAATGTATATAATAGTGCAAGGAACATTATGATTCAAATTTTCTATATTGCACATTTACTAAATACCGAACAAAACTCAAAATTCTCAGTCTAACTTATGTACACAACAAAACTGAGTGGATAATATAGATTTAGACCCATTACCATAAGTTTGGTAAATTGACATTGGACCATGCTTGATAAGCATGCCTTTGTCGTTCATTATCGCAATATATGTAATAAAATAACATGTCAGGCCCAAAATGGTTGTTAGCTTATTATATATTCTTTTTTCAACCTATCACAAATCAAACAGATACTATATGATCAGATTCCGAGATCCTCACAGGAGACTACAACACAATTAGATGCATACAATAATGAAGAGGTCCTAACTCTCCTAATGCTCAGTGGATAGCTGAATATAATGATTTAATAGATGATATGGGTATTTATCAGTTCTCTTTTTGTGGTAGTTCAGTTACTTGGTTGAATCAATAGAAGGGTACCCAAACTTCTTCACATTGTTTGGATAAAGATTTTTTAATAATTCTAGTGTTTATTAGCTGCGAGCATATTTTTTACACCATTATCTTTCAGAAAGGGATTTTCGAATTTGAGTTCTTTTTTTAAGAGTACCCAAAGATAAGAATATCTCTACTTTTCTTTTACAAAATAAGAATGGATCTTTCAGACTTGAGCATTATGGTGATGAGGATATTTTTTCTTAGCACTTATCCTTTTATGTTTGAACCTTAAAAAAGGTTTTTCATGCATCTACCTTCTGGCTTTTATCATGATGCCTCCTTATTCTTTTCATCTTGGGTGGAAATAGTGTGTTTATGCTTTTTTCATGTGAGCTATTACAATGAAGCTTTCAGTTTGGTTGTACCAGCTAGTTGCAAGATTTATATACTTTGATACTACGTATGAATATTTTAATATGTTTACGAGCAAATTTATATGATTAAGCATGTGCTATGTTTTGATTCTTCTTAAAAGAGTATGCAAGTATTTGATATATATTTCATTATTTTTGGTATCCGTCTCTGTTTGGCTGATCTAAAGTAAAAGGGACTCTCAGAGAATTTTCGCTTAAGATTTTTCATGAAGGATTTTCATAATATGTCTTGATACTTTAAGTTTAACTCTTTTGAAGTTTCTAATATTCTAATACCCTTTTCTAGGCTGATTTCTAAGAAATCTACCGCTAATTTAATTTCTATTGTGAGGGATTTGATGTCAAATATTGTATGGTTTTGGCATCTATAGTTGGTTGTTCAGCTTGTTGCTCGAGCTATTTTTCTGTGATCGGTTGATGAGTGAGTTCACGATCTATTCGTTGTTTGGTATTTGAATTGGACCTATTACTCAAGTTGGATTTGTATAATCAGCTAATGAGTCACTCTATTGTTATACTTGTTATTTCATGCATAGTGCTACATGCCCTCTTGTAGCAGTTTTAGTTTTCTGAAAACTAAGCACTTTAGTATAGATGTTATCATTCTTTTGGGCTTTAATTATGAAAAGTGGCTATACAGTTCTGTTATGCAATATTTTCTCATTCATATATACTTGCATTGAATCTAGCTTATTATTGGAAGAGATTGAAAATCAATCATATTCAATGGGTACAGCGAGGCTGACAACAATTAAGTTTGATGATGGGTCTGAGCTTTCTTCATTGCAAGATCATCATGTTTACATATTTATAGTAAATTTTTTGTGTAATTAAATATCTACATGTGTGAAATATATGCATAAATGGATGCACTTTATTCAGTGATTGTTAAATAGTACATATTGAATGTAATTGTATGAAATGTCATAATACAATTTCATTTAACTTGTCCATACAAACTTGCAAGTGTGTCTCACACTTTTAATTGATCTTTTGTCTTGTACAATAATGAAAATAGTTCATTTCATGTTCATGTTGTTTCAACATAATCATTACTTTACATGTTCCAGTTTACAACTCAGGTTGGTTTGGGTCTTCTTATAAGGGGTCGACACATCTCTTAATTGTGAAGATTATCATGGTATGCAGATTGTCTACATCTAGTGTAACTAGCCTATGATATCAGCTACACACTAGTTAAGTGGTATGAATATATCTGCATAATCTTTCCTTATCTAGAGGCTTGAAATCTAAGGTAACAAGCAACCAAAATATTATTTTCGGGGGCTAAATTATAATAATGTTTAGCCAAGTGATAATAAAGGGGAAGCCCTTGCCCATTATACATATATCCAAGGTTGAAAAAAGATGTGCATTTGGTTTAGGTAGAGCAAACTGAGCAAGCATGTAAGCCTTAGTTGCTAGCTCATAATCTCTTTCAGTCCCCCAACCATGGTGCTAAGCATCAGCAATAAGCAAAGTAGCATGGTCATTTCCCGTGTCCAATATTTACCACTGTAAAGAATGAATGTGAAAATGTCTTTCTCTTATTACAGGAACCAAAATTTGGATTATGGGTTAAGATGTGATCAATATATTTGTATGGTTTAGTGCCAGATTGACGCTCCTATGTTAGCACCATTTTCTGGTTATTGTCTACCACAGGCTTGATATCATTTTATTTCCATGTTGATTTATACCTTATCTAGATGACCACGTCGATTATGGCTACTACACCAACACTTATCGATCACCATTGTCTATATCATGTGCTAGCATAGAAATGAACTATGTTAAGTGTTGTGTGAATTATTTAATGTACGACTTGCTTTCTAATTGTTAGTCAAAATTGTACTCATGATTGTGATGTAGGCCGGTCCATATTGGATTGGCATTTCTGAACTTCTTTGACATTGTTCTTGTATCTAGGAAAAATATAGAGTTTGGAATCTCTGATAAGTATATTGAGCTTTGTGGATCAACTCTATGAGATGTCGTTAATCAATTCAAGTAAGTTTTTTGAAATTCCAACTCTGAAGAAGCAATTCATTATAAATATTTCTCCTTTCATGTATGGGAATCAAAACTCCCTGGATTCCTATATCCAGATTAATATGATTATTTATTGGGATCACCCACAATGTTTTTATAGTTTCTTTTTTTACCTTTTTTAACTAATGAGATGACAAATGTGTCAAAGAAGCATGGGGTGAACAATGTGCACACTATTACACATTAATTATTAGTACATGCATCTGATGTAGGAAGGCAGATACCATGTCATGGCTTAAGACATGTTCTGATAGGGTTCATGAGCCCTGAATATATCAGTCCCTTGGTTACTCATATTCACTTCCAAACAAACATGTTTACATTCTCCAGGTTTTCCATGGTTCTCTGCTTTGATCATGACATGCCATTTAACCATGTTATTTACAATCGATACTTATTTCCTTGGTCTACAATTGTACATAGCCATCATTTTGTAACTTTTTTTCTTATAAATTTATTTGATGGTCCCTAGTGTGGCTCTTGGATTATAGAATTACTATTCTTTTGTATAGATATCTTTCACATTTTTATCACATCTCATTGGCTCTCTAGTTGTATTTCCAAAATAGTGAGAAGATGAGTGATTCCACTAGTTTGTTGAACATTCATAGCTTACTCAGGTCAGATTCAGAGTCATATAGAGCATTTATTGTAGCAAAAGGAGGCACTTAGCATAGGACATCAACATAACATACAATATCTCAAGGCGTATAGAGGTTGAAGAGCTTTCACTAGATTCTTTCGAGCTCATGGTTATGAGTACAAAACAAGAGATTGAGGATAACTGAAAATTGTATCATGGCTTTGATGTCAAGATGAAGCATGACATGGGATGAAACAGAGTGATGTAAACTTATATTCCTACTAGGTGTAATTATATACATGTCTCATTTTCATGCATATTGTATAATAGGAGCATGGTTAATGTCCTCCCCATGTGTACTCATTATTACAATATAACTAAAGGTATGTTTATTGTCAATACAAGCACAACTTGATTTGAATCAATATTTTTTTTTTCTTTTTGAGAAATACTTTTGTATTGGAAAAATATTTGTGGATACATAATCCGACTAAATATGTAATGTGTAATACATGATGATTTTCTTACACATCAACTACATTTACAATTGTACTAAGTGACATTTTTTCTATACATGAACTACATTTACAATTGCAGTAAATGGAAGACCCCCCTACATATCATAGCTACATGTACAATTGTAGTCATATCTTTAGCTAGAATTACAACTACATTTGTATGTGTAAATTCAACTTTTAACTTTATTTAGTGTTACATACGAATTTGAAGCTAAATGATTATCTAACTACATATTTGAAAAATATAGCAAAACCAATTAGCTACGCATGTATTGGGGTTTTAGCTATATTTTTTGATATGTAAAGAGAAATGTAGCTAAAGTATTTAGCTACATTAATTGGGGATTTAGTTATATTTTTTTGGTAGTTGAAGACTAGTTTTTTATAGTGAAAAATCAAAACGGATCACATATCAATTAAATTCAAAAGCATAGTAAATTGATTTGGCTTTGATACCTCTGTAGGAAAATATGGCGACAAGTAAGACAACTGATACAAAAATTATAATACCACATTCTCCTTAGACAGTAGATGGTGCCAACAACTGTGAAATGGGAAGGCAAGTTGCAAGACATATACTTGGTCTTGGAGCAAGTCCAACGACTGTCCTTGGTATAGCATGCTTCTTTCTCAAGTTGCACCTGGATGACTATCATTTGCGTCCTCCTGATCTGGAACCTCATACGATAGTTGACAACGTCCTCCTAGAGGATGTAAAAGCTTCCTCATCTCTATGTAGTCTAGTCAAACCATATGAAACTCTTGTCATTCTCTTAGAATGTACAAGAAGGAGTTGTCACTTCTAGTCAACGTGCTAGAGTCGACTTTGTAACACCTGTCATCACACAGACAACAAGATTACACAAAAACCACACAAAAATTACCATTAACAGTGGATTACCAAAAATCACTAAATATTTAAATACATATTTCAAAAAGATCCATTGCCAGAAAACTCTTTTCAAAAAGGCCCAAAGCATGTCATATATATACAACATGGTGCATTCATGTTCCAACTGACATAAGTTTGACATATCCAAAACATGTACACGAGTAAACTATAATTAACAACAACATATTAGTCAAAAGATCAGATTGATTGTGAAAATCATAGTAAGACTATCCCCTAAGGACCTGATAGTACAAGGACGACACATAGGACTCTATCTACAACAAGACACAACGGACATCATACCATCTCAAGATTTCAAGTCTTCCTCCTGCTACTGTCATGTATCAACTACACGATCTTTGCTACCTCATGCACGTCTATTTAAAACTTTGTGGAACCAATGGGATGAGACAAAAACCCATCGAGAAGTATAACTCCTCAACAACACTATTATTATCACAAATATACTGTTATAAAGTAAAGTTGCATTATACTAAACATATTTTACCATATTTCATGAGTATAGCAGAATATTATCATAACTAAACAACTCAAATAATTGTATCTGAACGGTAGGTCAAGTAATCACTTTTAGAAGGATTATGAACGACATGTATGACAACTACCGATTATGTCATACAAATACAACTACAACATCATTCAATATTTTTGTATTCCATTCTCAACCAATTATGCTACACAAATAATTGTATCTGTTAATAGTCAATCTCATGGTTTAGCACACACATTGGCACACAATGCTCAAGCTTCTGATTGACACATTCATATTCAAACACAAGCTTATCGTAATCACACACATGACTTATTCCCTAACTCATGCCCTGAGGATTTAAACCATACCACTCAAACCCAACCGACCCTACCAGTCGAGCCAGTGCCATACAAGGTCAAAGGAGAGTCAGACTCCAGGACCTCACCCACAACTCACGGTCAGTACGAGAGACAACAAAGAGACATATTAATCAATTGTTGATAGTGACATATAGTCAACTATTTAATCAACTAGCTCGCCTTGGTATAGGTCATGACTCTAGAGAATAGCTCACTCATGTTTATTCTGATAAATAGAATTGGCTCACTCATGACCATTATAATAAATAAAGAATTATCTCACTCATGGCTATTCTTATAAAAGGATTGTCTCACTCATGGTCATTTTTTAAGGAAAGGATTGGCTCACTCATGACCATCCATAAGGATATCATCTCACTCATGGATGTCTCATATCACAAAGATATTTTAAGGATGTAGGAAGATGATTAACTATACACCCTCACATATTCAACAATATGTGTTCTGAGTTAAACTCGTTTCTCCATTCATCAAGTTCTAACACTGAATGGATCTATGGCCAGGGAAATTTTCAATTTTAGTTTCACTTGATGACTTAGGTGCTTCACAACATCTTTGAGAATCAATCAAGTTATAAGTATACCACACAAGTAAAAGATACAAAGAACAATGTAATACATCCTTCAAGAAGTCACATAATGATTTTAACAATTATAGTTACTTTATCACAATTATCCTGGGATCTCAATCCCTTAAACACAATACTGAGGAACTCATCTCATCATCATCATCACATGCTACATGGTTTCAATCCCCTTAGTTCATTATTGAACAATGTCACCTCTCAATAGGCAACAACCATTTCTAGGTCATAAGACCCATATAAACTTGTCACCTCTCACTAGGCAACAATCATATCTAAGTCATGAGACCCATATAAACATCATACTTGCTATACAAGTATTCCATATGGCTCTCAAGGCCTATTTACTCTATATAATGCCACATCACTATAGCCCATACTTGGCTATGCTTGTTATTTCAAAACATTTGCATGGTTAGAAACTTATGATAAAAGAGATATCAATTTGATTATCAACACTATGCCATGAAGGAGAATTACTCAATCAAGTTACAACATCCTCATAATTAGGGTTAGGGTTTCTCTTGTAGCCGATTACAATTTTTAGGTTTATAACCAAACCCTAACTCACAACTCCCCATATTTAGGATATTATCTCTATATTCAAATACATCACATGTATTCAAACATACATAATCACTATCATTAATTATCATCATGAGTAATATAAGTTTCTCTCTCCTCCACATAAGGATTTTAAATTCAACTTTAACTTTTTATATTAACTTGTCCCTCTTTAGGGTATTTTGTCCTACATTTATCAAAGTGTATCCAACCAATTACTTCATAATGTATCATTACTCATCATATGTCACTCACCAAGGTGTAAGGAATTTGAGATACTTGAGGTGTATCGACCTTCACCATACCACATTTGGCATGTAGTGTATTGGCCATAGCATACCAATTTGTCATGTAGTGTATCGGCCATAGCATACTACAATTGTCATGTAGTGTATTGGCCATGACATCAATACTTGTATCGCCCTAGCTGTCACTATGTAATATGGACTTATATCATGTTAGGGATTTGATGAAATCGGGTTGGCCATCAACCATACACATATGTGCCTTCACTTATCATGGTATCGACCTCACCATTACTTGGTGTGTCGGTCAAGGCTTCTAAGAGTGGGTCTCCCTCACCTTTATAAGGTTTGTCGGGTCAGACCCTTGGTAGTGTGTCAGGTAAGCATATGTATCAGATTGATGGTGTATCAGCTTAGATATCTTCTTCATTCCCTCACCCATCAAGGTACCAACTTCTCTACCATATACTCTATTCTATTTTTCACCCTTTAGGCATGTCGATCTCACTATCATCTTAGTGTGTCGGCCTAGGGTCAGGAGGTGTGTCACCCTTCATCTTTGTGTCGAGTTATACTTGTGTTGGGTTATGCATATCGGGTTAGCTTTGTATGCTCATTTCTTCTCCTTTCTTTTATAGTATCAGCCTGCCCCTGTCCTATATCTTAGGTGACATACTTGAAAAATGTTTAAACAATTGTCATACAAATGTACAAACCGATGGGGGGATCTCAAGTGTGTCGAGTTACTCTTCTCCATATTAGGCTACATCATCATATCCATTTAGGTTGTCCTAAACCGATACCGGTTTGTTCATGGATTTTTTTTATCATGTTCAATCTCTATCCTTTCATCCATTATTGCCCCAAATCATGGTCAATAGTCCCATGTAACTATTAGAGCTCATACAATCATCATTCAATCAAGGAAAGTCAGAATTGAAAAAGGAATCAACAAGTATTTGCAAGATTGAAAGTTAATAATGTTAATATTGAAGTAGAGTTCTATAACCCACCTCAAGATCAACTCAAGAGATCCAAGCTCCAAAGTGTCACGTTACCAAGGTTGAAGATGACTTATTAAAAGTCCAAGACTTGACCACAAACTTTTATATGAAAGGAACCACCATGGTTAGGAACTTGGTGAAGAAGGAAAGAAAGAAAGGAACCATGATCCGAGAGGCATAGCCCATCCAAGGTTGAAGACGACCATGGCTTCACCTTAGCCTTGATGATCGAGATCCTTCATGTTCCTCAAGCTTCTATGGTCATCCACCAAGAGAAAGATGATATGAGGGTTGAAAGGTTTCACTAGTAGGTGATAAGAATGGTTTATATAGTTGAGTTTATGAGAGAGACTACATGAGAGGTGTCATCACTATATGTAACTAGGTGACACATGTCCATGCATGGAATGACATGCGTCCATGCATGGTGACACATTGCAACCATAATTATCTCAACATGACAAACTCTTGCGGATAATCCAATGATGAGATATAGGCCATAGGGTAGCTTTCTTGACAAGATATTAGTCACATCACAACTTAATATCACTTTTTGTGTAAACTGATATACCTTTTCCAAGGAAGTCCTAAACTGATGTGCTTCATGTTATTGAGGTGTTTAGACAAATATGAATACTTCCAAAAAGTTAACAAACTGATATGGAGATTCCCCCATGGTTACTAAACTGATAGGCATCCCCAGATACCCTTCAAAACTCGATACAACCCATTCTAAGGTTTCAACACTTCAACATTTCTTGGTCCTTTCATCACCAAGAATGCTAACACTCAACTATTACTCAAACAAGGTGCCCCTCCTTTCTCTCTCCTCTAGATGATGTCAAGAGAGAGTAGGTACACTATAGAGGTGGTAATTGCACATCAACCCCATATTTTGGATAATTTGCAATTTGCACCAAAACTATCATATATAACTCAAGCAACCTTCAAAAAGGCTCAAACTTGAAACTTGAGCTCTTCATAAGTCTTAGTTACTTTTCAAAAGATTAATAAAAGGTTCTTAGAAACTTACTTAGGCAAAAAATACAAAGTTACCTCATAACCCAGGTCATAGGTGTTACATACTTTCTCTCCCAATTATCTCTCCCTCGTTGTCTCTCCCTTTTATGGGTAAGACTTGCTTGGGTTCTCACTTTACCACAAATCTGAAAAGACAATTGTTGTATCTTTGAAAGTCTTGACTACCCCTCTATTTTTAGGAGGGTCAAGGTCTGGACTTCCAAACCAATCAATAGTCAAAGAGACAAAATTCACAGATTTTCTAGAACATGCATATCCATGAACCACTCGATTCAAGCTTGAACCGATCAGTTCACATGTGGCTCGGTCAGTTCAACTCTAGAATAAATTGGTTCACATAGTTTCCTATTCACAAATATATTGTCATTTAATATGTGATTTAATGCACAACACGATGTCATCATCAATCCTTGCTCAATCTCATTGATCAACCAAACTGTCACTTCACAACATAAACTGCTCAATACAACATCTGAACTGATCGACTCACAAACTGAATCAGTTGTTTTAGAGCTCTGATTGCCAATCTTGAACACCCAACACTTTAGTAATCAAGTCTAAACCATATTTATGAGTAAACTCCTTTTCCATGTGTATCCTATATGTGTGACCCTATAGGTCCCAAGTTATGTTGGCAGTGAATGTCCATAACCAACTTACGACATCACAAGCAATTATTGCTATCTAGCAAGACATAATTTCTACCCAAGTAATTAGAAAGTTGGAGAACAACTTTAGACTACAATTTGTGATAAATATTACAATGATTGTATAGTTCCTTTGTCAGTAGTATCTACACTGAACTCGAGGCATGAAATTTCATCCTCTTTAACATTAAATCCATGTTCCTCGAACTAGAGCAGACTGTTTGATATACATATTAACTCAATGTTACATATTGATTCACATGAGCATGGCCATACATTTCTCAATCTCTCTTATCAAGTGGCTAGGATATAAAATTCATGTAGGAAGGAAAAATCTCATTTACATCACCCACAGACATTCTCCATGTGTCACAATGTGTCCGAGCACAACCTTTATAGTAACCCTTATTCAAAGTCACATTATATTATGTTAAAGTACATCGAACGACATGTGATGAGTCTAGTGATTTTGGGTCTAAGAACCACAATCACCACCATCACTATGAGAGATGATCTTGACTACCATGCAATAATTTCTATGCATCATTCTGAAGGTCAGCATGTCCAATACACTATTCTCTAACAAGTATCTATGTGTGTTTGTTTGATAACACATATCATTACTAATGAGATTTTATCATCAACCAACACACACTCTAGTCTTATGTATTATTGTTTTCTATTAGTTTTCACAATAACAACTGACTAGGGACATAACAAGAATGTATATATACTCTTAACATTTGTATGGTCTCATTATTCATGTCCTCATTCTGAAGACACACATCATCGAGTAACATCATTCTTTAGACACTTATTATGTTATATAATTATCGCATAACTAAATAAAATAGAACAAATGGAATTTCCTTTTATTATTAATCAAATCATTTACAAGAAATGCCATTACAATCATCATATGATTGGCTCTTTGGGCATACATGACAACACCTCATAGGTGTAGTAGGACATGCCTTGAGCATGAAATATTTGGATATCTTGTGACTCAAGAAGGCGATGAGTTTGTCATAGATGATGAACAAACAACTTGACTAGAAATTATTAAGGGAACAAAGTTTGAGAAATGGATTAAGGCCATGAGATATGAGATGGACTTCATGTACATCAACAAGGTATGGACCTTGGTGGATCCAATTGAAGGGTTAAAACCCATAGGGTTTCAATGGGACTTTAAGAAGAAGACCAACATGGATGGTAATGCACATACCTATAAAGGTCGATTGATTGCAAAGGGTTTCAGACAAGTTCAAGGTGTTGAAAGTGACAAAACAATTTCACCAATTTCCATAGTTAAATCCATTAGGATGTTGCTTACCCTTATAGCGTATTGTGACTATGAGATTTGGAAAATGGATGTTCAAACTACTTTCCTTAATGGGAATTTTCTCGAGGATGTGTACATGACACAACCTGAAGGTTTTATAAATCCAAATAATTCACATAAAGTATGTAAGATGCAAAGGTTAATCTATTGATTGAAGCGAGCATCTCAAAGTTGGAATGTTTGATTTGACAAGACAATCAAAGAGTCTGGCTTTAGTTAAAATGAAGACGAATCATGTGCTTGA
Source organism: Alisma plantago-aquatica (assembly GCA_963693085.1). Classification (NCBI taxonomy): domain Eukaryota; kingdom Viridiplantae; phylum Streptophyta; class Magnoliopsida; order Alismatales; family Alismataceae; genus Alisma; species Alisma plantago-aquatica. The sequence goes on from OY856410.1 coordinate 876,948,747, forward strand.
AAGAATGTTAGTGGGAGAATAGTTGTATTCCTCATATTGTATGTAGATGACATACTATTGATGGGAAATGACATCCCTACCCTATGGATGGCAAAAGCTTGAGTGAGAAGTACCATCTCTATTAAGGATTTAGGCAAAGCAACCTATATTTTAGGAATTAAGATCTATAGAGATAGATAAAGAAGGCTTATTTGCCTAAGCCAGAGTACATACATTGTCAAGGTATTGAAGAGGTGTGACATGCATGATTCAAAAAGAGGGAATTTTCCCATGTCCCATAGAATTAGCCTCTCTAAAGCCCAATGTCCCAGTTCTTTTGGAGAACGAGAGCACACGAGTAGGATGCCATATGTGTTTTCTATTAGATCTATCATGTATGCAATGGTATGTACTCGTTCGAATGTCTCGTATTCTTTGAGCATGACAATTTGATATCAGTAAGCTCTTGGTGAAGGTCAGTGGATTGCCATGAAGAACTAAGGATTAGTTACTTGTCTACGATGATGAAGAACAAATTGTGGTAAAGGGTTACACCAATGCAAGCATCCAAAATGTCAAAGATTATTATTGATTGCAATATGGATTTGTGTTTTGCCTTGAAAACAGAGCTGTAAGTTGGAAAAGTTTTGAGCAAGTGATAGTTTTTGATTCTACAAAAGAAGTCGAGTACATTGATGCCTTGAGCTTTGGATCAAGAAGTTCATTAGTGAACTTGAACTGGTTTCAAGCATTAGCGATGCAGTAGAGTTGTAATGTGACAAAAATGGAGATATTACACAAGCTAAGGAACCTAGATCGCATCAGTGTTCCAAGAATATACTTTGGCTCTTCCATCACATATGATAGATCATACATTGAGGAGATTGGGAAGATTTATAGAGTATCGTCTGAAAGCAATGTAGTTGACCCACTGACAAAAGAATTTTCATAGCAAAAACATGGTGATCATGTTAGATCACTTGGGGATTAAATTTGTAGGTGATTGGCTCTATGTGCAAGTGGTAGTTTGTTGGTATTGTATGCCCAAAGAGCCAATCAAATGACAATTGTTTTATGGCATCTTGTACTTGATTTGACAATAAAAATAAAGGCAATTCCACTTATTATGTCTGTCTCAACTATGGGATGATGACACAAGTGTTATAGATTTCTAATAAATGATGTTACTTGATGAGATAATATGTATGATAAGAGTACATACATTCTTGTTATGTCCTTAGTCATATAATATTGTAGGAAGAAAAATATATGACAATAATATAGAAGACCAGAATTGTGTGTTGACCGATGTCAGAATCTCAGTAGTCATGATATTGGATATCAAGTCAAATACATATGTACATGTTAGAGAATAATGTACCAGACTAGCACCACCTTGAGAATGATACATGGAAACCATGAAATGGTTGTCATAATATAGTGGTTATTGTTTCATAGAACTAAATCAATGCACTAATCACATGTTGTTTGGTGAACTTTGACACCATCCAACGTGATCTTGAATATGGATTGCCATAAATGTGGTATGTTGTGACACATGGGGACTAGTGTGAGTGATGTAGATGGGATTTGTCCATCCTATTATAGTTTGATATCTTGTCCACTTGATTAGCTAGATCGGGAAATGTATGGCCATAATCATGTGACTCGATACAAGTTATGTGAGTTCACATGCATCTCAATTGTCTATTATGGTCCAAGAACATAGATTTAGTATTAAGATGATGGCGGTTCCAAGCCTCACATTCAATTTGGATATCAATGACACCTTTGTCTACTTCTAGATGGAACAACTGATAAAATCATGCATCATTCATATGATTTTCCACCATCATAAATGGAGCCTTTATCTACTTCATTAACACACTTGGTCTTATACAAGGCAACTAACTCTCCCCTTACCTGTTTGTCATGGTTACATCATTTTTTTCTAATATGATCAACTGGCAATAAATAATAACATCAATGAAACACCTTACATGGACTCTAAACAGATCACTAAATAAACAAATGACATCATACACTTTCCCAAACCAAGTGATACTGACATCATCAACACCATCCATTTACTAGCATCTTTTGTCATCTATCTAGAGTTAAGATAATTTTTCAAAAATCCATTTTCATTAATACACACATCATCCAATTCGATACAGGAAGATATACACACATTCTACAATGCAAGGAGGAGGGATTCCCCATCACATCTTTGGTTTACCCTTATCTCCACATCCATTTCTTACTTCTTGTGGAACCCTATCATCTCATTTTTCATAAGCCACCACCCCCTATAGAAAACACAAACATTGAGTCTTACATGATGTAACAACCTCCTCAATACATCACTTACTCATAAGACCACATACTATCTCAATTGTAAACCTATTCAAACTAAGGATGTCTACAAAATTTGCATTCCATGGAAACATTTTCAGAGGGAGATACAATAGAAACATAGAAAGCACACCTAGTGAAACGGAACATATTATGAAAACCTAAAAACTAGGTAGATGGGGCATTCTCGACCAAAGATTACACTTCTCATACATAAAATGACACCCACCTTTTTGCACAAATAAACATACCACAAGGAAAATATACCATCAAAAAATATTATAAAAAAAGAACCCTTGGCGAACCATATCAAAAAAGGCACATCATTATTATGACACATCCTCAAACTAGATGCATCATTATAGAAAACATCGCAGTGCCTCCACACTCATACAAACACATCAATTTCCAATATGACCCCTAGGTATATGGGTGCAACATAAAAAATATGAAGCTCAACATCGATATTCCTCTCCGACTATCTCACATTACCACAGATCATTCAATGATCCTTCAAAACTCAAATAAAAATCATTTCAATAGATTTATTCAGAAGTCATTCAACAACTCAATGATTGAGCACATCATTTCAGACACCAAAAACCATCACCACCATTTCAGTCACCCGAGTACCAAAACTGATTTTGATAGATATAGAAAAACAAATGTCATGCTAAATACATCATCCTCATATGGCTTACTGGACATGAAAAATCATTAAATGGGGAAACTAGACTAAGAGAGGTCTATGAGGCCCCACCATATGTCATCTATGTTGTACTGCACAAGATAACACCAAATGCATTGTATTCCTTTGTACATAACAAGATATAAAGATACATATCTGAACACCACTCAATATACACATTGTAATGAAATGAACACTATCAACTGGATTACCAAAGCTAGGTTCAAAAACTTGAATATTACACACCTAGACATTTCCATATTTTTGATCTATTTTAAGATAAATAAACAACATTTTTTTTTTGAAAATGAAGAGAATATTCCAAATTAATTTCAAAAGGATTTTGATTATTTTATATGATGATATAAACACTTCATACAACTGATTCAGGCATTGGAGATATCATAAATAAGTCAATGCAACATAAATGATCATTCAAAGATGCTAGGATCTCTTAAGACACATTCTAAAAAACAATTTTTTTATTTATCATTCATGATATTTTTATCATTAAGACTTGTCTAGAGGTGCCTCCCGATTTAGTTTATTTAATCTTCAGTGATATTGTACCTCTAGTAATGATAAACATAATTACTTCTTTTTTTTCTTATAAAAGATTCAATGGCATTAAATAAAATGATTTGCAAGCCAAGACATTTGAAAGCATATGGAAATAAATATCGTGCGATGGTGATCACCCAAGATTCCATCTACCAAGTTGTTTTCCTAGGGTAGTAAGATAAATATAAAAGCTGCAATAGAGTTCTAGGGGAGACACCCCTTTGTACATAGGCCTCAACAAGCAAGAGCAATAAATATGTAGTATCCTAGAGATGGGTTTTTAGAACCTTGTATCATCAGCCATGATATCTTCAATGGTGTACCAACCTTCTTCATGATGCCCCCCAAACATGGTTACTTGGATGTCATTCATCCCCCCTTCATGTGCTGATGAAGAGGTCATTCCTACAAGTTGAAAAGAGTAGAATTTGAATAAATAGTATCAAGATAAATTTGTTGTGAATTGTGGCTAAAATTGTTATACGTTATATCATTTCTTTCAATCCATATGTTCCGGCAGATGTTATAATAGTGTCACTACCCTTACACTGAGTGGAGAAGGGTTTAATATGTAGGATTCCTTCTAGTGAATAGTAGGGTGTTTATAAATCTTTTGGTGGAAAGAAACAGTGATGAAGGTTGAGTGTGTCAGTGCATTTGTAAAAGAGGTGAGTAGAGGAGTCTTTGTTGTTTTGACAGAGGTAGAATCTAGTCAGCCTTGGAAAACCCCTCTTTTCTAAGAAGAGGCCCATTTGGATTTGTTGTAAGTAAGAAGCCAGTAGAAAATTTTAAATTTTGTGGCCATATTTTGTTCCATATTTTGTTCATATTCGACTTAATTCCCCTGAGGAGTCTTTGTTGTTTTGACAGAGGTAGCATCTAGTCGGTCCTGGAAAACCCCTCTTTTCTAAGAAGAGGTCCGTTTGGATTTGTTTGTAAGTAAGAAGCCAATAGAAAATTTTGAATTTTTCTGGCCATATTTCGTTCCAGATTTTGTTCATGTCCGATTTAATTCCTTGTATGTAAGGAAGTTGTAGGCTTTACTAGATGTATAAGAATTTACCCATTTCTAAGAATGGCTGCTCGTTGAGTTGAATTCTATTTCATAAATGATTTCTAAGTTGTGATGTTGTGGCAAAATTTCTACAAGCTATTCTTTGAGTGCATTTTGTCTATTGTTGGTCAAGAGATTTAGAGCTTTCGTGGTGTTAAAGTATCTAAGTTTTTGTGGAATCTGTAGCTGACAGGTAAGATTTTGAACCAAATTTTGTTGTACCATGGATCATCCCATAAGTTTATGTTTGTGTGGGAGTGTGGAGCAAGGATAAGAAAATTTTGAATTGTATATGAGTGCTTGTTAATGTACTTCCACAAGGGAGATGCCATATGTTTGGATGTTTTGTTCCATGCATTTGTTTTTTGATAGTATTTGAACTTTATGAAAGGTTTCCAAAATTTGGATCTATTTGATAGGAGAGTATCTATGATTTTGATTATGAGGCATAGAGCATGTGTTTTGATGTCAATGATGCCCCATCTGCCTTGCTTGATCGGTGCTTGGATGGTATTCCAATGGACCAGATGAATCTTATTTTATATTGTTTATCTGCGTAGTGGTTCCAGAGAAACATTTTCCTTATCAAATCTATGTATGATCTGGTTTTTGTGGGCATGAGTACACAACTGATGTAATATGTTGTGATTGGAGTAATGACATTGTTGAGAAGAGTGAGTCGTCCCGCCAATTTGAGAAAATTGTTGGTCCATGAGTGGATTTTACCTTTAATTTTTTCTATTATTGCGACCCATATAGACTGTGTGATGGGATGTGGTGTGATAGGTAGACCCAGATGTTGCATTGAAAAATGGTCTATTTTACATTTGAGGAGATATTTGAATATTACCATTTGGTCTTGTGGTGTATTGACTCTGATGATGGATGATTTAGAAAGGTTGATTGTTAGGCCAGATATGTAAGAGAAGAGTCCTAAAATCATGATGGTGTTTATGATAGTATGATCTTTAGGTTTGACTAGAATGATGGTGTCATCAGCCTACTAGATAATGTTAACAAAACATTCCATTGGAGATTTGATGAGACCTCTTGAAATCCCTAGTTGGATCATTCTTGTGAGAATGGAGGTGATAAGGATGAACAAGTAAGGTGATAGGGGGTCCCCTTATCTAAGCCCATTAGTATTTTTGAATTATCCAAAAGGGGATCTATTTATGATAGTGGAGAAATGATTTGTTGAGATTCAAGCGTGGATCCAAACTTTTCCACTTATCTAGTGAATCTATAACCATCCATGGTATGCATTGGACAATTCTAGTTGACATAGTTGAAATCTTTTTCAAAGTCGAGTTTGATGGCTATGACTGGAGTTTTGTTTTTGTAGCAAAGATGTAAGGTTTCATTGACCATGATGTATGCATCTTGGATACTACTATTTTTGAGAAAGGCGCATTGGTTTGTAGGGATAATGCGTTCCATATGAGGCTTGATATGATTATTGGGGACTTTTTTTGTGATTTAATATGAAGTGTTGGTGAGACTAATTGGTCTGTATTGTGGAATCTGGTCTGGATGAGTGACTTTTTTATGAGGGCTATATTGGTCTGGTTCAGAGTTTTGATATGCTTATGGATACTTATGTTATTTTGAAAGACTTTAAGGAGGTTGATAAAGTCTTGTCTAGTGTGGTTCCAGTTTGCTAGAAAGAATTTTGTGTTTCACCCATCCGGACCTGGTATTTGTTCTTCCCAGGGATGCTACAGATGCATTGATTTCTTCAGCATCAAAATCTCTAGAGACTAGTTCCGATGGTGTTACTTTATGGTTGCAAATGTGTCTCCAATTGATATTATCTAAGATGGTAGGTTCATGACCCGTATTGAAGATTCTCTTAAAGTGTTGTACTATATTTTGTGTTTTGACATATTTGTTTGAGGTCATGATACCCTTGATCCTGAGCCTTGCAATGTTATTACCTCTAGAATTGTTGTTACAAGTTTTTTGAAAGAATTTTGTGTTTTTATCTCCTTCTGATGCCCAACCAATTTTGATCTTTGTTTCCAAATAGTGTCTATGCATTATTTATTGAATGTAATCTATCTCAACATTGATGATAAGGGTCAGCTATGGGGTCACTATTGACACAAAGATGTTGTTGTTGAAGGTCGGATAATTTTGTCTTCAAGTTTCCAATGTTTTCTTTTTGCCATATTTTGAGTGTCTCATTGATTCTCTTGCCATTGTTGTGAATATGTAAACCTGGTTTAGTGTGGTTACATGGTGTTGTTTTCCAGGTCTGTTTACATAGGTCCAAACATTGTTGGTTTTGAAGCCAGAAATTTTCTATACGAAATGGTTTTTGTCCTTGTTTCATTGGTTTAGTATCCATAATGATGGGAAATTGGTCCGAGATAGCACGGTGTGTTACAACAACATAATAATGTGGGTATAGATTTTCCCAAGTTGATGAGCCAATATAGTGGTTGATTCTATCCCATGACATGTTTTGATTCCAAGTAAAGAGGTTGTTGGAAGGTGGGATATCACTAAGATTATTTTTAATAAGAAAATTAGAAAAGGTGTTATCTCCTTATTCATAGTATTGTGTTGATTTGTTGTGTTGGTTCTGTCTGTCTTATTTGTGATAAGGTTGAAGTCGCCTCCCATGAGCCAAGGTTTATTTCCATATTTTGTGTGAGTTTGTTGAGTTCTTCTAGGAACATGTTTTTGTTAGAGCTAGGTTCACCATCGATGCATGTGAAGGTCCATTCATTAGCGTCTAGATGGAGTAGTTGTTGATCTCAGTATTTATGATGATGAAAAGTCTGGAGTCAATTCCTAGACCTCCTTTGAATCCTATAAGTGGGATGTTTATCCATAGGCCAGTACACTTTCCCCCTATGCTTTTTAAAGAAAAAGGAGTTAGTGTAGTTTTTGTTTCTTGTATAGTGATGATGTTTATGCCATTTTTATAAATATGTTTTCTAGTTTCTTTTCTTCTAGTAGCACTAGCCGCCGCACATACATTCCAAGATGATATTTTCATTTGTTTTTTTCTCCTTTTCCTTCCTTTTATATTGTATTTCAGTTACGAAAGGAATCAGAATATGTGTAACTTATCCAAGGAAGTATAATCCTTATGGACTTGTCTGTTGTTTTTCCAACACATATATTTTTCTATATCGTCTAAGGTTGTATTTGTAGTTGTATCATTTTCAAACTGGATGCCTACTTTATCCACAAATGTAACAAAAGACTTTATGCTGGGCCATGATGCTATATCATCTATGTTATCAATTTGTTGTTCAGTTTCATAATTACAATGTGAGACATTAGTATGTTATAGATATTCTTGTACTATGTTGTTTTGAGAAGAAGATGTTGTACATGTTTCTTTTGAGGCAAAGAAGTTTCTTCTAGTTTGTCCTTCTGGTGTATCCAATAGCTTGTTCATGGTTGGTATGGTAGCAATGGATTTTCTTTACTTTTTTGCTTTAGACTTTGTGAAGAGCAAATTTCATCAATCATAGCTGATTTTAACTTTTGGAATGTGTCCAAGTCTATAGTGTTTGTGGCTTCTGTTGTGTTGTTGTGGAAAGGAAAGGGCTTGAAAGCATGCTACCATAGTGTGAGCATAGTTTTCCAAGCTAGATGGTTTTGTGCGTTATCTTTTGTTTTGACCTATTTAGGTTGTTTCCTGACTTGGTAAGGTTTGTTGGCTTTTTCTTTCCCAAACATGGTTTATTTTGTTGGCTTTCTAGTGTTGGGAAAGGTTTTTTTTTTGTGTTGGATGGATAAAATCACGAAGGTGGATGGTTAGCAATGCCTGAAAAAGTTGTGGTTGTCGTGGTAGGGTTTTCAGCGACGAGTTTGATTTTGTAGATTTGTTCTCCAAGTCTAATCTTTATAAAAGCAGAGGGTGAAATGGCTTGTTTGACAGAGAAGACACAAAAAGATTTGATAAATCTGTTTGGGTGTAGGGTGTACTAGATGACAAATTGTATTGTAGCTCCAATCTTGTGTGCAATGATATGAAAGGCTTCAACTTCCCATAGGTGTGGCAGGAGGTCTAAAATGGCAACCCATCCTGAGCCTCTGGATCCTTTTAGAGATGATCCTTGATCAGGTGACCATTTAGAGATATTTTATTGGACAAAACTAGTGTCACAAGGGATGGTGATGACTTGTCCAAATAGGTGGTCGAGTTTTGTACCCTCAGGCACTAAGTAGAGGAGTTGTGAGGGAGATAAGATTTTGGGTTTGAGCACCGTATGTCCAGGAAAAAGAAGGGCTATGGCTCTAGTGATGTCCAAAATATTGACAATATGGTTTTCAATATTTTTGATGATGGAAACCATGATGCTACTACTTGTGAAGACTATTAGTAGCCACATGGAGTTAGCCGCAAGATCTATGGGGAACTGACAATTGATGTGCATCACATGAACCATGTTGAAAGGGTCGAAGAGTGGTATAGTACACGACCAAGGAAGGGGCAAGCTAGATGTTGGAGGGCAAATGGAGGGGCTTTTACAGGTGGTTAGTCGTGGTCTGGAGGCCAGTTTTCCCCAAGGGATGTGATTTTTATGGTTAGGACATGGTTTGGCAGCATATCCAAGCATCAAATCTGACCCATGCCAAATAGGGGTTAGCAGACGAAAAGGTCAAAAGTGAAATATCATTTGTCAAGTGTGCAAGGAAATCAAAAGAACTTGCAGTTGTCGTTCGACCCTGATGTGGTTTAGACTAATAAAGAGTTTTATCAAATCTATTAGAAAGATGGGATATCTTAGTTAACAATGTATTTTTGTGAGTTGGATAGTTGTTCCAATGATGTAGTCTGCTGCCCTCTCAGGAATGGTTGGTATTTCTTGGGCAGGTGTAGGAGAGGTGCCCTAACCTATAGTAGATAAATCATCGAAAAGGTTTTTTACATTCAAACTTAGAATGGCCTCTTCTATCACATTTGCCATAACGAATGGATTTGAAGTGGTGCTTAGTGGTGTGATCTACATAACTCCAATCTAAAGATGAAGTGTTTGGTGTGTAGTCTGCCATGGCTAGGCCAGTGGCTGTGTTTTTGTGCGGCGGTGGGAAGTTTAAGTCATAAAAAGTGAGTGATAACATAAGTGTTATGACATGATTAAACCGTGTGTAAAATACAAGTGCACACGCCAATGTAATATAGGCCTTTGTGAGGTCTGAGTCGAACTTAGAGAATATAATTTCAGTAGACTACTACTAACCACTTGCAATCAGCTAGACCGATTATAAAAGTTTGAGAGTTGTTTTGAAAAAGAAAATAAAAATGAAAGAAAGCAAAACAATCGATTAAATGGTTGGTTTAATCAATTAAAATGGAATCTTTAGGATTGCAATTTCACCACGGATTCTCATTGTACTAATAATTTCTATATAATTATCACAACTTGTCTCCTATCCTGGGTAGTGGCATGTGAATAGAATTGTTCGCTTCTGCGATATAATTCACTACCTTAATTTAGATTGGTTCCACGTCAGTAGTAACCTATACCCTAAATTAGGTGAATGAAAAACATATCTCTAGGTTTCCACCATTAACCGTACATCTCTTTTTTCAAAGGATTTATAAGTTAATGTGATTATTGCGTCTTTTCAACCGTTAATTCTTTGTCAAAAGCAATTAAAGGTATTAAATTACCATTATGGTGATCAAGCACAATGATAGAATTGAGAAAACAATATCATACCATGGATTTGAGAGACAAATTATGATTAACTATGTAAAAAGTGTCATACAACGATTATTTGGGCTACTCCCGGTCCTAAAGACAAAGGGGATTAGCCATGCATGTTCATCTCAACGAGAAACACGATGAAAGGAGAAGAAAACATAGGGGAAACATGGATGGAGTTGGTGTAACCCCTAAACGAAGGAGAACCGGATGATCCTCGGCGTGGGGTGGGCATTCTATAGCCTTCCGGCGGTAGAAAACTCCATCTGCAGCTCTGAAAATGTTCAGGGCGTAGCTCTGGTCTCCGTTCTTCATCCTCTCCTCTTCTGAGACTTGTGCGGTGGCTAATGACATGATAGTATGGCTTGGGCCATCTTTTCTAGGTATAGGGATCACTTACGACTGCCAAAACATCACGACCGTTCGTTTAGATTTGATCTGCAGAAATTCCTGATCCGACGACATCGATACCATCGACGGTGAGTCGATGGTATTGACCTGCTATAGTACCGATGCCCCTTTCCTTTTCTGGGGGTTTGCTCTGACGTCACGTTGATACTATCGACATCCTGCGTCCATGGTATCGACGTGTGGATGTTTGGCTCGCTGAAGACATCTCGCTACCATCGACTTCTGGGTCGATGGTATCGACCCATTCTGATCTTTCCAGCTACCTCACTGTGGCCGTCTTGATAGTATCGACAGCCGTCGATGGTATCAATGGCTACATATATGCGAATTTCCTGAAATTCAAAGATAAACTCAACTCAACTCCGAGAAATATGATCATTTATACCAAATAAGATAAAATAAGGTAAATTTGATGCATAACGAGATTATAGGCTGAAGGAAATGAATCATGCGATATTAACCATGAAAATGACCAATAAACGCATAAAACACATATGAAACTAGACTATAAAAATGACTTAAAATCCTTGCATCAAACTCCCCTAAGCTTGAACTTTGCTCATCCTCGAGCAACAAAACTACATAATATAATTGTGAGGGCCAACTAAAGAACATACTAGCATAAAAGACATCACTGTATGATCCACATGGCATGCACATACCGGCCCTCACTAACCACGGAATGATAACTACCCTAAAGGTGACAATTATCGTTCGTAAGAGATGTCCACCCCATAATCAAAGAACACTATCAAATAAAGTAGATAACATAATCAAGTCCTCCAGTTCAGGCATGGTGTATCTTGTGATTTTTTATCTACGTTGCTCATATCCTAACTGCCATCTACATGGAAGAATATCTCCTTTTATGCAAGAATGAGGAGATAATCATGGGTGGCCTACCATTTTGAGCAACAGGTGGATGGAATGGGTGGCTATGGAAGAAAAAAAGAAGCACATAACAGTCAATCATGCAATATAAAGATTAATGTCCTATCATGATGCAACATGCAAATGAAAATGTCCTAATGCTACATTTTTTATGGAATGATGCATGCACTATCATTCTATCTCAAGGTGAGATGGAATATCTATGAAAAATACACCATGTTCTTATTCTTCTTAATTCTCAGGCGAGAACATGTTCCTTTCTCCCTCTTCTTATTTATTACTTCTCAATTCTTTTTTTTTTCTGAGCCCTCATTTTCATAAATGACAATGAGTTATTTGTCGGGCCTCCTTCCTTTTACATAACTTGTACATTTGATGCATTCTTTTTGGAGGGTATGGAACAAGTTCAACGCCTTTAATGTTTTTATAAGAACATAAGAAACATGATGTACTACATGGTCAAAAGATGCAAATGCAACTATATAATGACAGTTATGCAACTACTATGGCATGCACCTAAGGATAATGTACATGTATAACTACTTTCTATTTTTCATTTTTTTATGTAGGGATATGCGAAAATAACTGTAATGCAACACCTATCTACGTGGAATGCAGTCAATGAGTGAAAGATAGTAATGTGCTTCTAGTTCTTATGGTGGAGTAAGAATGAAATGAGGTGGATAGATCACAAGACTAATTGATAGAACTATTGGACAAGATTATATGTCCCTCTTTACTGACATGTGTACCAATCAATCAACGGGTTTCTCTCTCCCACTTATGATTAAAGTCTCGTTACCGTTTGGTCAGTTTAGGCTCAACATCCAATTCCATCCACATTTCTTGAATCATCTGGATGTACAGTTATGATCATATGTTTTAAAGCTGACCTACCCAATTATTTTCATAAGTAAGGTGCTCAATTTCAAACAAGGCAAGCTTACAATTTCTTGAAAATTCTTTTAAATTAATGCTCAAATTTCAAATTCCCCCCATATGATAAACATAGAGATGACATACATTTATATTAGACATCCACGGATTACACTAGATAGACTCTGGATCCTAGAAAGCTGTAAACAATAAGAAATACTAAAAAAACTGCAAAAAGCTAAGAAAAATACTAAAAGAAAAGAAAAGAAAAATAAAAACGAAGATAGAAACTGTCCCATCTCCCCCCTAAGCTTGAATTTGACTATGACCTCATAGTCAAAAACAATCTCAGAAGGTGGAACAGTGATACCCTCTATTGCTCAGGTGGCGGGTACTGCGGGTATTGTTGACCACTGGATCCCATGTAGGATATTGCCCCTGAAATGAAAGATTAGATGGGGGCATCAGTGGCGGTTGTGGGTAGCCTCCAAAGTAGTCCCGAATCCAGTAGTGGTCATAGAAAGGCTGCTGCTGCATCTCCATCCTATGCAGCTGGTTGTGTATGTTCTCTTAGTTGGCGAGGAGGAGGCACTCATTCTCGTAAATTTCTTATTGATTCACAAATAGTTGGTTCGTCATTTGTTGAATACTGGTGAAAGACGCAGTATGTTGCTGTTGCATCTGCTGGATGTCCTGGAGCATGGAATACATGCCCTGCATGGAATAAACATCCTCTCCTTCCTGAGAGGGCTGTGGTGGCGGTGACTGAGAGGAAGATGAAGCTCCCAGATAGAAGCGTGGATGCTTCCTCGGGGCTACTCACGACCGAAGAGGTGTGAGAGTCTCCTCTTCCTCTTCATCATCATCGCCTGCATCGTCATCGTCGTCTGCAGCTTCAACTTCTTCCTTGGACTCATCAATAGGAATGATTGGCCACCAAAAATGCTGGTCTGGCTGGATGTTGAAAACGAGGTCTGGTAGTGATAGCTCCAAGAACTCCTGTCCTATGTGGCAATGAGCATATACCACACCGTCGCAGAATGTAAGAAGGTTTGAGCAGTGGAAGTGGGTAAGATTGACAGAGTTCTTGTTGACCAGTGGAGGGAGTGTGGACAGGTCTAGCCTAAGGTAGAGGGCTAGTGGCGTGATAAGTTTCCCAAAATGAATAGGGGCTCGTCTGGTGCTCCTCTTCACTGCCATCACGCGCGTCAAGAAAAACATGCCCCGGTTAAGCTTTTCCCTCTTCAACAGCTTGTAGAGGAAAAATAGGTACGTCTCCTGGAACTTGCTCAGCGACAGTTCGCCTCGAGCAAAGAAAGTGATGAATAACATGCGATGCAAAACCCGCACAAATAGCTGCTCAAAATCAACCAAGGTCGTGTTGTGGTAGCTGATCGTCTTACCTGCCGGAGTGGTCACCAACTCTGCAAACATTACGTCATAGTTGGCCCGACTTTCCGGCCGTCTGTGCTTCTCGGGCGAATGCCACCAGTTGTAGACTGAGTTGAACTGGTCGAGCATGATGGTGTAGTTGTAGTTGAAAAGCCGAAAGGAGACTCGGCCCTTTATCCACTCACAGTCGGTGACGATAAGGTCATTGGGCATGACACAAATGTCGAGAGATGCCATGAACTCCGTCACAATTTCCTTATATGTCGGCCACTCGCCAAAGAAAGGATGGCCCTCAACGTGATAGGGAACTCATTCCTCTGCATATGTCAACCTCCCAACTTGGCCACGAAGGACATAGTTGAGGTTGTCCTCAAAGCCCAGGTCTCAGATCATGGCCCGATCAACATAACGAGTGGGCTCGATTGGCCACTTCATTAACTCTTCGAAGATCTTCTTCACATCCTCTGAGGGATGTGTAAGCCTCAGATGGGGAATGGAGCCCGACGGTGGTGGTACGAATGTCTCAATCTCCATTGGGGCAGCGCGCGAGGAAGATGAAGTTGCGTTCCTCACCGTGATGAATAGAGAAAAGATAGAGAAAAAGAGCTCGATGAAGGTCGGAGAAGATGATCTCCGTAGTTGATGACAGACTCAGGGAAGATTTCTCGCTCGCTAGATGCTCATTACGCACCTCTGGTTGCTCGCCAATGCTCAAGGTCGAAGTTGAGGAAGAATGATCTGAAGGTGTGAAGAGAAATGAACTACAATCCCTCCTTTTATAACTGAGGTCGGCGCCCTTGGTACCCCATCAATACCATCGATGGGGTGTCAATGCTATCGACACATGTAGCACAATCCGTCCTTTGCTGCCATCGACGGTCGTCGATTGCTAGATGTGGGGGCCCGGATCGATGACGCGTCGATACTATCGACCCTTCCCACGGATCAACCTCCCTATTTGGCACGCTTGTTAAATCTGTCTCGCGGATTGCTAACGTGTCATGTTGATACCATCAATGAGGTGTCGATGGAATCGAATTCTGTTGCCAACCCTTGTCCTCGCGAGACCTGGAACTATCTTTTCTCTGAAGCCAGGTCGATACCATCGACATGGCCATCGATGATATCGATATCTCTACTACCAATTTTTTTGAAAATCTTCAAGGATCTCACGAGCATCAACCATGGTGTCGATACTATCGACCTCCTCTAGAATTTTTATCCGAATCTACTATGAGGTGGTCGATACTATCGACGAGGCCGTCGATAGTATTAACAGAGCAAAATTTCTGTAGTGTCCGCTCTGCACCCTGGTCGCTACCATCGACACAAGGGTCGATGGTATCAACATCCAAGAAGTCCTACACACTTAACACACATATCAGGGCATCATTTTTACAACACTCAGTACTAAATTAATGAAAAATACTTCAAAAACATGAAAAATTAACTAAATGAAAATATAGTTACCAATGGTTGGGCTGCCTCCCAACAAGCGCCCGTCTTAGGCTAGACAAAATCAAGTTGTTCATTCTTCCTTAAGCGCCATGAGTTTAACCTCATGCACCTTCCTTGTGTAGTCCTCCCCATAATAGTGCTTCAATCTTTTACCATTTACTAAGAATGTTCTATCACCATCCTTAACCATGATAGCAGCATGGGGTCGCACCTCCTCTACCACAAACGGTCCACTCCAGCGGGATCGCAATTTTCCAGGATGCAACTTTAACCTTGAATTGAACAAAAGCACCCTCTCACCCTTTATAAACACACACAACTGAATGTGGTGATCATGGATTTGCTTTGTCTGCTCCTTATAGATCCTTGAGTTCTCGTAGGCATTCATCCTTAGCCCATCTAGCTCATTGAGCTCTAACATTTGCTTTCTCCTTGCCTCGTCCATGCTCAAATTCAATTTCCTTAGCACCTAGTGTGCTTTGTGCTCCAATTCTACCAGCAAATGGCAGGCCCGACTGTACACCAACCTAAAAGGCGTAGTGCATATAGGTGTTTTAGATGCGGTCCTGTATGCCCATAGTGCATCCGGTAGCAACACACTCTAATTCTTCCTTGACGAGGCCACTGTGTGCTCTAGGATCTTCTTAATATCTCTGTTCGACACTTCCACCTGACCTTGTATTTGCGGGTGATACGAGGTACCTACATTGTGCTTGACCCCGTATTTTCTCAATAATGCAGTGAATTTCTGATTTGTGAAGTGGGTGCCCCCATCACTAATGATCATCTGTGGCACACCAAACCTACATAAAATATGATCCTTCATGAACCTGCACACTACATCAACGTCATTAGTCCTTGTGGGTATTGACTCTACCCACTTCGATACATAATCGACAACAAGCAAGATATATAAATTAGAATTAGAGGATACACAGGGTCCCATGAAGTCAATACCCCACAAATCAAATACCTCAACTTCTTGAAATACATTGAAGGGCATCTCTTGCCGTTTTGAGATATTACCTGCCCTTTGACAGGAATCACACCGCCTCACATAGTCATAGGCGTCTCTGAAAAGTGTAGGCCAGTAAAGGCCACTCTCTAGCACCTTGGTCGTTGTCCTTGCACTCGCATGATGACCACCGGTGGGTAGTGTATGATAGTGACTAAGCACATTATCATATTCATTTTCTGGTACACACCTGTGCAAGATCCCATCTCTGCATTGTCTCAACAAAATAGGGTCATCCCAAAAATAATATCTCAAAGAATGGAAAAACCTTTTTTTCTCTTGATAACTCCAATCATTCGGGATTTCTTTACATGCAAGGTAATTGACAATATGTGAAAACCAAGGATCCGTAGATTGAATTGAAAGAATTTGCTCATCCGGAAATGTCTCGGTAATGGGTATGTTAGTATCCCTCTCATTAACCCGCTCTAACCGAGATAAGTGATCCGCAACCACATTCTCAATGCCCACCTTATCCTTAATTTCAATGTCGAATTCTTGCAATAATAAGATCCACCTAATCAATCTAGGTTTAGCATCTTTCTTCTCCATTAAGTATTTTATGGCGGCATGATTAGTCCACACCACAACCTTAGAGCCCACTAAATATTGCCTAAATTTTTCGAAAGCGATAACCACGGCAAGCAATTCTTTCTCGGTAGTGGTGTAATTTAGTTGGGCATCATTTAAAGTTTTAGATGCATAAAAAATCACTGTAGGTTTGTTCTCAAGACGCTGCCCAAGAACAGCCTCTACGGAAAAATTCGATGTGTCACACATAAGTTCGAAGGGCTTAGTCCAATGCGACGTTTGAACAACTGGCGCAGAAATCAATTTTTCCTTAAGTACCTCAAAAGCATGCAGACATTTATCGTTAAAATAAAAAATTGCATCTTTCTCAAGCAATTCCGATAGCGGCTTAGCTATTTTTGAAAAGTCCTTGATAAACCGGCGATAAAACCCCATGTGACCAAGGAAACTCTGCACCCCTTTCACCGTATTCAGTGCAGGTAGTTTGGAAATAACCTCAATCTTTACTGGATCCACCTCCAGTCCCTTACAGGACACCTTGTATCCTAGCACTATGCCTTCATTTACCATCATATGGCACTTTTCCCAATTGAGGACTAAATGTGTGTCCTCACATCTCTGCAACACCTTATCAAGATTTTTCAAACATTCGTCAAATGACGCACCCTAGATAGAAAAGTCATCCATAAAAACCTCTAAACAGCGCTCCACCATATCAGAGAAAATAGCAAGCATGCAGCGCTGAAAAGTGGCCGGTGCATTGCATAAACCAAAAGACATGTGGTGGTAAGCGAAAGTTCTATAAGGACAAGTGAAGGTCGACTTCTCTTGATCCTTAGGATCAATGGAAATCTGATTATAGCTGGAATAGCCATCTAAAAAGCAAAAATAAGAGTGTCCAGCCAATTGCTCTAAAATTTGATCAATGAATGGGAGAGGAAAATGATCTTTAAAAGTAGTGGAGTTCAGACGGCGGTAATCAAAGCAAAAATGCCACCCAGTTACCAATCGGGTGGTGACCGGTTCATTCAACATATTCTGAGTGACAGTGATTCCCCCCTTTTTAGGGACTACTTGTGTGGGGCTTACCCATGTCGAATCTGAAATAGCATAAATGATGCCCGCTGAAAGAATCTTGATCACCTCCTTCTTGACGACCTCCATCATGCTAGGATTGAGTCGACGTTGCAGCTGAATCACTGGCTTGGCTCCTTCCACAAGCCGGATCTTGTGCTGGCATAGAGTAGGGGAGATTCCCTTGATGTCAGAAACGGACCACCCAAATGCACCACGGTGGTTCTTTAACACAACCGTCAACTGTGCTTCCTCATCGATACTTAGATATGCCGATATGATCACCAAAAGCTTCTCATTATCCTCCAAGAAGACATACTTTAAGTGGGGGGCAGCGACTTAAGTTCCAACTCAGGTGGGCTGACCAAGGAAGATTGAATCGGTGGTGGCAACAGTCCCAAATCTTCATAGTGCTTGGCATAATAGCAAGGAAGCACTTGAAGAATCTTTACACATTCTTGTAATGAGGTGCTTCTCATCCAATCTTCCATTAAGTTGAAAAGACATGTCTCAAGGGGTAGTTGTGAGTATGAGTCAAACATGGAGACTACTATAGCCTCATCCTCAGTAGACGGTGAAACTTCTTCTTCTTTATCATCAGGATAACCCACTACTTTCACAAGATAAATTACCTTTGTCTGCTCCATGATGTCCACAATAATTGTTCCCTTATCTACCTTCATCATGACATGAGCCATATCAAGAAATGGCTTCCCTAGACAAAGAGAGATGTGGTGTTCAGAGTGCTTTATTCTATGACATTGTTCATTTGCTTGTGACTGCTTTGGATTTGGTGGCATGAGTATTTCAAATCTGTCATCAGCTATACCCATTGTCAACCGGCCTCTACCCATCTCCAATATCATTTCAGCAGTGGCTTAAAAGGGTAGTCCCAAAAGTAGCTCATTCCCTGGTTCATATTGCATCTCCATAACAACAAAATCAGCCGGGAACACAAATCTATCAACCTTTACTAAGACATCCTCGCAAATACCATACGACCTCACCACATAATTGTCTGCCAGTTGAATTGTCATATTGCTCTGTCGAGATTCTTTTAGCCCAAGCTTTTTGAATGTAGAGAGGGGCATCAAGTTGATACTTGCCTCGGAATCACATAGTGCCTCACCAAATTTTACTTTTCCAATATAGCTGGAGATGTTGAAGCAGCGCGAATCTTGTCTCTTTGGTGGCAGTTTACCCAGAATGAAGGCGCTGACCTTCTCCTTAAGCACTACCACCTCGGTATCAGGTATCTTCCTCTTATTGGTAATTATGTATTTTAAGAATTTACCATATGAGGGTATCTGCTCAATCGCCTCCAATAAAAGAATATTAACAGAAAGTTTTCTAAAACTGTCCAAAAATTTCTTGAATTGTGCATCCACTTTCTTGGCTTTGAGACTGTTGGGGTAAGGGACGGGGACGATCTGTGCCCTCTGATGTGGTGGCACATATGGCATCATATTATCCTTCTCCTTCTCTGCTAGGGCTGTAAATGGGTACGGGTAGACCTGCAAATCCGGACCCTTAAAAAACCCATCATGGGTCTAGTTTTTTATACCCGCATACCCTTGGACCCGTATACCCTTGGACCCGCATATAAGTGGGTCCAATAATGGGTATGCTTGGACCCAGACCCGCTAGACCCGTGTACCCGCTATACATAACTAACTACTAAAATAATGTGTTATATATATCATACTTTACTAGTCTAACTAATATAATTATTGAGATTATATCCTACTCTAACCACAGTAAGGTTGAGACTAGTCATATAATTAAGAATTAATTATTCTAGTTACAATAATGAACATCATATGTAAACTTAAAATCAAAATATCTACTAATTTACATTACTTTCTACATAAATTAAATGTTATGATCATGACTACAAATATGTAAACAATTACTCAATTAATGTTATTGTGTAGAATAGAGCATTGTCTAATATAACTATTACATGTTAATATACTATATGATAACAATATCTTGTTGTGTTAAATATATATATCATAGTCCTTTCTCTTACATAAAAATATGATGTTTTATAGAACCGCTTACCTGCATACCCGCACCGCATACCCGCTATTATTGCGGGTACGGGTATGGTGCGGGTCCAGGTTTTGTATTATGTGGGTCTAGAACCGGAACCGGACCCACTAAATTATATGGGTATGGGTATGGGTATGGCCAGACCCGCACCGTACCCGCACCGTTTACACCCCTATTCTCTGCAATAGGCTCCTTTGTGGCCTTCCCTCCATCTTCAACTGTCTCTACCGCTTCAGTATCCTCTGAAGTCTCACCTTGATCTTTTGGTTGTGGGGTGCTCGGTTCATCGGCCCTAGGGTTTAAAAGTTTCTTTCCACTCCTCAGTAGAATGGCTTTAGCCTGGTGGTTCCCTCCTGGAACATTTGTATTTCCTAGAAAACCTTGCACCGTGGGCTGCTTCATACTTTCTATTTCAGCTGCCATATGTGCTATAGATGTCTCGAGAATCCTCATCTGAGCCCCATGACTTTGTAGAGTTTGCCCAAACTGCTTCATAAATTCTCCTTATTGCTTGATTTGTTGGCCAAACATGCCCATTAGCTCTTGATTCTACTTTATCACATGATTGAGCAACTCATTGCTCTTTTCCTCTGCCGTGGGCTGTGGCTTAGCATCAGGATCCTGTAAGAAATTATTTGGATCCTTCCATGAAATTTTTTTGTCCTTCCTCCAAGAATAGTCATTATTTCTGTACCTCTGTTGCTGGCGCATGAATTTCACTTGTGCCTCATCATCAAATCCACCATCTTCTTTTCCTAGAAGTCTCTTCGCAATCAAGTCCATCTTGTCATTCAGTTCTTTGATGGCTTTTGCATCCCCTACAACTCTAACTTGTTCCGGTGCATCTCTATCACCCCATGACTGTTACTTAGCCATGTTCTTCAAGATCTCCCAATACCTTGTGTCTGTGTCGTTCAAGAAGAAGCCTGAGCCTGCTGAATCTAAGTTGCTTCTGTCATGCTCATTGAGAGAAAAGTAGAAAATTTTTACTTGTTTTTCCTTGTCCAGCCCATGATGTGGGCACCTCCTCAGCATGATCTGGAAGCGTTCCCATGTCTCAGAATAGGTTTCTCCCGCCTTTTGGCTGAATTTTCCTCACTAGGTCATTTGTCTTCTCAGGTGGGAAAATTACTCGAAAAAGACCTCAATCATTTGATCCCAAGTCTCAACAATTTTATCATCAAGGTTTTGCAACCATTCTCATGCATTTCCTATGAGAGAGTTGGGAAATAACTTCAAGTAGATTGCCTCCTATGGAAACCGATCAATCTTTATCATGTCACAGTTTTCCACAAATGTGCTAATGTGAGCAACATGATCTTCATTCTTCAACCCGTGAAATACTTGAGACTTGACCAGGTTTATCAATGCCGGATCAATCTTGTATGTGGGAATGTTGATTGCCTGCCTTTTGATCGACCCCTTTGATGCTGATGAGGAAGAAGCCTTGATCTTCTCCCATATTGTCTTTTCTTCAGCCATTTCTTCAGGTTCTTGTTCAAATTTCTCATGTGGTGGATTTGTCAACTCAACTCCTTCACCTACTGGTGGAATTACTGGTAATTCTACATAGTCTATGCTACACGTCTTTACCATCAACTAGCACCTGAAAAGATGGAAATTATTTCAGTAAAATGCTAAAAAGGAATAAGTAATTAAAAGATGTGAAATTAAATTTAAAATTTTAAGAATTATATGAAAAAGTGGCCTAGTGTGGCCGCTCGCAACACTCGTAGTGCCGAAAATTGCCGTTTCCCGGCAACGGTGCCAAAAACTTGACACGATTAAACCGTGTGTAAAATGCAAGTACACACGTCAATGTAATATAGGCCTTTGTGAGGCCCGATTCAAACTCAGGGAACGTAATTTTGGTAGACTACTACTAACCACTTGCAATCAGCTAGACTGATTATAAAAGTTTGAGAGTTGTTTTGAAAAAGAAAATAAAAATGAAAGAAAGCAAAACAATCAACTAAATGGTTGGTTTAATCAATTAAAATGGAATCTTTAGGATTGTGGTTTCACCACAGATTCTCGTTATACTAATTTCTATATAATTATCACAACTTGTCTCCTATCTCGGGTAGTGGCCTGTGAATAGAATTGTTCACTTCCGCAATACAATTCACTACCTTAATTTCGATCGGTTCCACGTCAGTAGTAACCTATACCCTAAATTAGGTGAATTAAAAACATATCTCTAGGTTTCCACCATTAACCGTACATCGCCTTTTCCAAAGGATTTATAAGTTAATGTCATTATTGCATCTTTTCAACCATTAATTCTTCATCAAAAGCAATTAAAGGTATTAAATTACCATTAACGTGATCAAGCACAATGATAGAATTGAGAAAACAATATCATACCACGGATTTGAGATACAAATTATGGTTAACTATGTAAAAAGTGTCATACAACGATTATCCGGGCTACTCCCGGTCCTAAAGACAAATGGTATTAGCCCTGCATGTTCATCTCAATGAGAAACACGATGAAAGGAGAAGAAAACATAGGGGAAATGTGGATGGAGATGGTGTAACCCCTAAATGAAGGAGAACCAGATGATCCTCGATGTGGGATGGGCGTTCTGCAGCCTTCCAGAGGTAGAAAACTCCATCTGCAGCTATGGAAACATCTAGGGCATAGCTCTGGTCTTCGTTCTTCATCCTCTCCTCTTCGGAGACTTGTGCATCGGCTAATGACATGATAGTATGACTTGGGCCATCTTTTATAGGTACAGGGATCACTTACAGCCGACAAAACATCACGACTGTTTGTTTAGATTTGATCTGTAGAAATTCCTGATCCGACAGCATCAATACCATCGACGGTGAGTCGATGGTATCGACCCGCTATAGTACCGACGCCCCTTTCCTTTTCTGGAGGTTTGTTCTGACGTCACGTTGATACTATTGACATCCTGCGTCAATGGTATTGACGTGTGGATGTTTGGCTCGCTGAAGACATCTCACTACCATCGACTTCTGGGTCGATGATATCGACCCATTCTGCTCTTTCCAGCTACCTCACTATGTCCGTATCGATAGTATCGACAACCGTCGATGGTATCGACGGCTACATATATGCAAATTTCCTGAAATTCAAAGATAAACTCAACTCAACTTTGAGAAATATGATCATTTATACCAAATAAGATAAAACAAGGTAAATTTGATGCATAATGAGATTATAGGCTAAAGGAAATGAATCATGCAATATTAACCATGAAAATGACCAATAAACACATAAAACACATATGAAACTAGCCTATAAAAGTGACTTAAAATCCTCACATCATGTTAATAGTCAAAGAAAAATAGTTATTTTGATGATTGTCATTAGGTTTGATTATAATGACATACCTTTCCTCTAGGATGTTTTGATAGTAGATGTTGTTGTATCTTATTCTTCGTCAGATTGTAGAGATGTTGGAGAAGATGTTACCTCTATTGGGTTAACTTTGGTGCCTTATTCTTCACGATACTTCTCAGGCATGAACACTTGGTCGCCTAAGTCTGAACCTGAGTATGCTGAATCACCAGGTATTCTAAAACATGGTAGAAGTTCGATCAGAGTTTCATTGTAGAAGTGTGCCACCCATGCCATCAGTGTTTTATTTGTGATTGGTCGGAGGAAAACAATCCACTTCTACTTAAGTTTGAGTGTAGTGAGCATCTCCTCCCATCCTTATGTGATGAAGATGTTGGATCTTCTGTCATAATCGATAGTGTCTTTGAACTCCTTGTTCCCCATCCAGATCATGTTGATCCCTGATAGAATATCATACTAGTGATAGATCCACTCCCGTGGAAGCTTCACCATACTCTAGTTGTCAGGCTCGTCCAAAGGGAAAATTTGGTAGGGGAACTTTGGGGCCACTGGAGGTATCAGTGTAGAGGTTTTGTGGATTTTGTTTGTTGCTTCTTTGGCAAAAACCTTCTTCTAATGCAATCCTTTGATGTGCGACAACATATTGCTTCTAAGAGACCAATTTTTGCTCAAGGAGACAATAGGCTACTCCGTCTTGTAACATCCCTGACCTGGGTTATAAACTAACCCTAGGTGTTTTGCCTAAATATGTAATTAAACCCTGGTGATTATCTTTTGACATGTAATTAAGTTCCTCAGGAACATATACTTTCAATTTTGTTCTTTTTAATCAAAGTTGTAGTATTATTTTGGTAATGCAGGGGCTTATGTGCAAATTACCCAGTTAAGGGGTTAACTTGCAATTGCACATGTTAAGATGTTCTTTTGATAATGGGACATCATATGAGTGAATATGATGAGACATGATGGATTTCCTAAGCTTGGGCATCTAGATGCAGCTTGTGGAATAATCCTTATGCTTAAAAACCCTAATTTGGAGTAAAATGCAGTTTACCCAATTTGAGGGGTGCAACTTGTAAAATACACCATCTAGAACATCTTTTATGACTCTTGTCATCATTTATAGTAGAAATGGTGAAAGGGACACATCAATGAATAATCAGATAAGAAAAATGACCTTTGTACATAAAATTCACTAAGTTTGGGTAAGGAAACCTTTCATGTATGTACCCTAGTTGAAAGTTGGCTTTCCTTACCCCTAGATCTTGAGATTTCATGAGCTTTGCATAAGTTTAGATGAGATTGGACGTTCCCTTAAATAAGAAAGGACTTGGATGAGAATTTCAAAGTTCTAGAGGTCTTTATGGTGTAAATCAGCCTAAACTATATAAGCACCTTTCTTTCCAAACCAAGCAAACGTTTTCCTTCACTTCCTCACTTCTTATCTTTCTCAACCGGCCAAAGCAAAGCTCAGGAGCTCAAGGGGACGACCAACATGTTCTAGGTAAGAGAACACCACCTTCTAGCTTGGATTCATGGAGGAAATTGTATTACAAGGTTGAATTGCTAGTTTTCTTACTTAGGTTCCTTGTTCTAGCCGACCATCTCCATCTTTTTCTTGAAGAATTGACCTTGTCTGACCTGTGGAGCTCAAGACGCCATTAAAGTCTTGAAGCTTGGAAGCTTGGAAGCTCTAGGAACCACGTTTGAGGCGGGTTTTATAACTCTAACTCTTAGCTTTGTTATGCATATCTTTGTTCTTGTTTTCTATGATTAGTTCTTCTTCTACCTCCCTTCTTCCTTGCTCTTTTGCAAGTAAAACGGTGGAGGAACCGACCTGAACAGAGGTTGGGGATGATGGGCGTGGATTCCTAGGTCACTTTATGAAACGACCTTGAACCCTTTTGGTCCAAACGGGTGCAACTCGTTTAAGGTCAAATGGGTTCAACCTGTTTGATCTCACACGATCCTGCAAGATCGTTTGGATCAAAACGACCCCAAGATCGTTTCATAGGGTTGACCAAGGTACGACCATTTGAGGTTCTGTTCATAATGTATTGAATTTCATTCCTACAAAGAATTGTAATTTAATTCCTAACCAATTAAGAGTTGAAGACACTTCAATAACCTAGCCCTAATCAGGTGAAAGTTGCTGATTTCAATATAGATCTTGTTGAGTTTTGGGTTGAAGGACCCAAACGGGTTCCAACCCATTTGGGGGTTCATCCAAACGATCTCACACTCGTTTAGTGACACCCCAAGATCGTTTGGAGGTCTAGGGTTAAAGAAATTTGATGGTTTGAGGATCCAGTTACAAGATGTTGATAAATTGATGAAAAGTGCTGATTTTTAATTTAATTAGGGCTCAACCCTTATCAAATCATTTTGGTTTTTGGTCAAACTTTGGGCAAACGGTCTCAAGACCGTTTTGAGGTCATCCAAACGACCTCAGGACCGTTTGAGCCAAGTTTGGGCCCAATTGGAGTTCAATTGATAGGTTCAACTCTGATTTGAATCATATTGTTGAACATTGATGATTAGCCGATTGGAAACCCTAATTGAGTTAGATTTAACCCTAATTGGCTTTCAATTGAGGGTCAATTTGGTGTCCAGTTGATTGAGGCTCATCTTAATTGACTCAATTTGTATATGGTTAACATGGCTTGGGCCAATTGAAAGCTTCAACATAAGAAATCCTATTCAAGCATAAACTTTGTGTCACCTTTTATGTTCATGCGGTTTGAACCCATGTAGACCCACAATCGTTTTAGACCAAACGAGTTCACACCCGTTTAAGCCCAAACGAGTTCACACTCATTTGAGTCCAAATGAGTCCACACTCGTTTGAGTCCAAATGAGTCCACACTCGTTTGAGTCCAAACGGGTTCACACCCGTTTAAGCTCAAACGGGTTCACACTCGTTTAGGCTCAAACGGGTCCACACTCGTTTGGACTTAAATAGGTCCACACCCGTTTAAGATTAAGTGGGTCCACACTAGTTTAAGGTTCAAATGGATTCAAGGTCATTTGATATTAAACAAGTTCAAGGTCATTTAAGAATCAAATGGGTTGAAGGTTAAACCCTAAACCAATTGGAGACCTTCAAGGTTGATTATACTTAGTCACTTGAAGGTGTAAATGGTTCAATGATGATCTAATCTAAACCCTAATGGTAACCTAAGATGTTAAGGGACTAAGTGGCTAATGAATTGACCTATGATGATGGTCAATGGGTAAATTACCAAAATGCCCCTGAAAGGTTCGATTGAGTGATACCTTGTTTTAATCAAACCCTAATCACATGATAGTGATGAGTTGACTTGTGTTAATCAATGAGGACTTAACCCAACCTAATCTAGAATGGTGTAATCACTATCTACTAGTTAGAGGAGAGAGAAAGTAACAATTATAATGAAAACTCAAGTAAAATACCTTCAATATACATGAATGTGCAAGTTTAGGTATGATCCACTTATGTGAGATCATGGAAACCCTAATTATGATAATTGATGAATCTTAATCTTATCTGAGGTCTTTAATGATGATGTTTCTCATACATGAGGATGTTATGAGATCATTTCACCATGAGGTGAATAGTAAACCCTAATTCTAGGGTGATGACATGTAATGTGAATAGTAAACCCTAATTGATGAAAATCAGGGAAACCTAGCTCTTGTATGAGTAGGGAGATACAACTTCTTTAAATGAGTTATTTACTATTATCAGTTGATTTAACCATGCAGGTTCCTTTATGAGGATGATCATATCCAGATATGGATGATGATACTATATTCATTGAAAGCATGTTGTTAGCTTTATGAATAGTGATATATCCTGATGCCTTGTAAATAGCATATTATGAGATTGATAGGCTGTGAGAGCCATGAATACCATCAAGGTCATGCTTTAAGAGATGACTTGTGATGAGAATATTGAAAAATGATAATTGATGAGAGTTAGGCTTGTTACATTTAGTATTCTTCCTTCATAACTGCTATGCTAATGATTAATGTTTGAAAACATGTATGATGATAAAAGAATACTGAAATATACCTAACTAATCAAGTATAATCATATCATGTAGAGCCCTGATCATAGATCCATCATTGTCAGGAGTTAAATGATGGTGAAACAGGTTTTCCTAAGGGGATTCCTGGAGCACATACTTTTGAATATGTGGGGTAATATGGATGTGAACTTCCTTACATCCTAGTGTAGGAATTGATGTAGATGTATCTTAATCTATCAATCCTTCACTATGTTTTATGCCGAGGTGATGTAACACTAATCTCCCAAGGAAATCTTTTATACCACATCGATGAGAGATAAACAAGAAATCTTTCGGTAGCGAAGAGAGTACAGAATGCCACTGTGACTCTAATAGCGAAGTACCAGAATACCCTGGTAAGTTATAGTAGTAGAGATACTAGATGTCCTGCATGTTGATCCTCTTACTGACTGAGGAAGATGAGGTCATAAGAATCCGGCTCTTTTGATGACCTATGTATGATACCGATGCGACTTAATAGTGATCGGTTGGAGTATGAGCGGTATACCTCATCTCCGCAGGGCATAATGATGTTTGTAAAACATAATCAACCGCATAGCATATCTGCTTAGGTTGAACTACGAGATACATTGGTTGAAGATACATTACTTAGTATACATGTTCTTCATATTCCTTAAATGTTGTTGTTCTAATTGATAACAATCTGCTGCTGATTACCTTAAAGCTTTTATTGCCTATGTTATTCTTGGTTGCTATAATAAAGCTTCTGGCGAAGAGTTATAACTCTCGCTGGGACAATTATTGAAAATGGTCTCACCCCATAGATTTCAACTTTTTAGGTAGTCGTCGAGGGCGAAGGAATCAATCTTCAGGTGACAAATATCAGCAGCAGCAGTATCAGGAGCAGCAGTAAATCTCAGGTGGAGATTCAGACTGCTGAGTTGTATAGTTAGATAGTCAGTCCTATGTGTTCTCTGTACTCTCAGGTCCTTGGAGTCTTTTGGTCTGAGATTTTGGTTTTGAGTTCTTGAGATTTTGTATCATGTTGTATATAATTACTCAAGAAGTAATTATCTGAGATGTAAACAGTTTGTCTCCTTTTGTGAAAGAAGTTTTTATAGATTCAAGCACTTATCTCAAAAAGTTTTAATTTCCCGTGATTTTGTCTTCCACTGTTAATCGAATCGCTTCCGCTAAGTTTATATCGTAGTTTTGGATATCAGAGCCCACAATTAGTGGTATCAAAGCTCTAGGTTCGCTGAGTCTACAGAGATATAGGACTTAGGATGTCGAGTCTATCCTTAGTATTTCTTTCATATCTAATAGAGTCTTCTGCTCCTCAGGAGAAGAAGATAATTAAGGATGTCTGAACAACACGAGGAGTACGTGGCAGAAAGTAGTGTTGCTGCACCCCAAGGAGGTGCAAGGAACCCGGAGATAGAACAACCTGTACCTGAGCCACCCAGAGAACCACCTCAGTTTGACCCAGCTGACATGGGAAACCCAGCTGTTCAAACTATGTTCGGGCAGTTTATGACTGCTATGACACACATCACCGACAGGATGCCCATGCCTGCACCTAGGGTGTTGGTATGTATGCCCTGAGAGCCAATCATGGGATGATTGGTGGGATACATTAAGATTGATTTGATAAACATCAAAGGCAAGCTTCCAATTCTTTCTGGTTCAGTCATATGAGATAGTGATAGAACAGATCGAATGTCTAGAGAATGACAGTACTCAATGACGTATGCCTTCAGGTTCATGACCTGAACGATGAGATCATACGGATGCTAAGAGTTTGTACATTCTTGTTATGTCCCTAGTCGGATGTCATTGTGGAAGGTAGATAGACAACAATGACATATAAGACTAGATTGTGGTGTTGGTTAATGACAGAATCTCATTAGTCATGATATAGAGATATCAAACCAAACACATAGGTACTTGTTAGAGAATAAGGTACCGGACAGACCCACCGTGAGTTTGACACATGGAACCATGAGATGGTAGTCACAGTCAGTACTCACAGTGATGGTGGTGAGTGTGATTCTTAGACCTGAAATCACTACACTCAACACATGTCGTTGGGCACACTTTGACATCATCAAACACAGTCCTGAAACATGGGTTGTTATAAAGGTGATGATTGGGTGGCTTTGACACATGGGGCTTTTGAGGGGTGAGTGATAGATATGGGATTTGTCCCTCCTGAGAGAGTTTGATATACAAGGCCACTTGATGAGTAGGATTGAGATAGGTGTGCGCACGCATGTGTGAATCAGTATGTGATATTGATGTCATACATATCTCCTTCAATCTGCTCTGAGATCAAGAAAGTGAATGAACGTTGACAGGATGACTGCTCCATGCCTCGAGTTCATTCGGGATATCAGTGACAAAAAGGAACTATACATTCACTGTAACACCATTCACGGATTGTATAATGAAAGTTGTTCTCCAACTTTCTACTTTCACTTGGGTAGCAATGATGTGTGACTAGGCACCGCTCTTTGCTTGTGAAGTCATAAGTGTTATGGACTTTCACTGCCAACGTGAAATGGACCTGCAGGGTCACACACATAGGATTTAACCTGGAAGAGGAGTTTTGTCCACAAACAACGTTTAGATTGATTACTAAAGAGTTTAGTAGTTCAATTAAACACTCAATCAGTCGATAACTCAATATCATATGGTTCAAGGTGTTGGACGCATTGATTGGAGTATCGGATTGATTGAAATCACAATTGAATGATTTTGCCCAACCTGTGCTCCCAACCGATCGGCTCATGTGCTGAACTGGTCGGCTGAGGTGCTGAACCGGTCGGCTGGAGTGTCCAGGCCGATCGGCTCATGCCCAGGTTGAAACGACCGGTTCAAGAGTTGAACCGATCGGCTCAACTGGTGCAACCGACCAGTTGGGAAAGTCATGTCGGCAAGAATTTTCCTTTGGTTTCAAATTGCCCAATTCGATTGGGAATAACATTGGTATGCGATACCAATTGAGAACGAAACAAGGAAAGTCTTTTGAGCCAGATTAGGACCATGAACCGATCGGTTCAGGGCACCAACCGATCGGTTGGAGTGCCCCAAACGATCGGCTCAGGTCCAACCGATCGGCTCAATGGCCGAACCGATCGGTTCAGTTGTGAACCGATCATTTCAAGTTGCGAACCGGTTGCTTTTTGTGGAAAATTATTGAACCCTTCTACTCCTGCTTTAGTCCCGTATTTCCGGGCACAGAGAACCCTGTCCCATGACCCGCCTATATATATAGGGGTATTGGGGGCTTCTCAAAGTACAACTCAATGCAAGCCGGTTGCTTTGCGAAGTTGTCGTTCTCTCTGGTTTTGGTAACCGTGAGAGATCCCGAGCAAGTGCTTCCCGCAAAAGGGAGGTGCAGCAAGGGAAGGACAACTACAGTTGCAACTGGTAGCAGGAGAGTGTGTTGGCGACTAGTACGTTAACAGGAGGGTGCGACTCCTTCCACTTCCTTGTGGGACAAGGAGAGTGAAGTTCCAGGTGGTCCGTGTGGACTACTACAGAGGCGGGAGGACACTGCCGCTTAGGAGGACAACTGTCATTTGACAGTCTGGTAGGAGGAGGAGTCGTCAGTCCCGGTGCGACCAGGAGCTGCACAGACACCGTCCAAGACCGGAGTTGAAGACCGCGCATTGCGCGAGGTATTGTCGCCGAGCAAGTCTCGGGACAAGGTATGATTCCACAAACCATCCTTTCCTATTATATAGACGTTGACGCGTTTCCTCGGTATGGGTTGGGGGAGAAATTTTTGTTTCCGCTGCCTTCTCTGTCTCCCCTAAAACTCAAGAGTGGTATCAGAGCCACGTCAACTGCTCTATATTTTAGGAATATCGATATGATCGATTTTGGTTTGTCGCCTTTATTTATTGCATGCGATGCAAATAATATTGGCTTTATGCATGTCCAATCCTAAATCCACAAATCCCAAATTACATATATGATATGTATTATTAATGCACTCGATACGCGTTGCCCTTAAACGAGTTTTGTGGTGGATGTGTGTAGCGTGATTATGGCCTATAAACCCCTATCTGTGTGTGGTTGTTTGCGGTTGCTTGCATCTCGGTCTGCGCACCGATCTTCCCTCTCTTATTCCTGATGTAACTCGAAATAATTCGAGATTCTTTCCTACCTTTGCTCCCCCCGAATGTAACTCGGGGTTTCCCTTTTTAAAGCAATGTATTAAATAGGATAGATTTTTATTTCCTGTTATGTCGAAGACCGGCGGACATCAAGACGACAGCTGAAACGATCGGTTCAAGGTGTGAACCGATCGGTTGACGTTCCAGACGGTCGGTTCAAGGAGTGAACCGATCGGTTGATGACCGGTTCGAGGAGCGAGACGAGTGGGTGGCGGACATGACGAGATGCACGACGACCAGGCGAACCGATCGGTTGGTGGCACCCAGACGACCGGCTGGAGAGTACAGATCATTCATGTGATGAGTTGATCTACTCAGATGGCAGGGCACAGAGTTCATCTTGTACAGGTTGCATGTGATGTAGACCTAGATGACCGTGATTCCTCTTGGCTCGAGGAATCACATTAGGATGGCCATAATCATCGCTTTTTATCGTTTTTGTGCATGTTTTCTCTGGGATATAGCATGTATATGATACGTACTATGTATTGTGGTGATTGGATATGTATATGTATATAAAACCAAATCCCTCATTAAAATATTAAGTCTTATATGCCTTCCATTAGCGGCACACATGAAAAGCTCGATCGACCAAGCGTAGGTTACGCCAAAGCGTGGTGCGTCGTCTATCTTGTGGAAGTGTGAAGGGTAGACATGTAGGTTCTGCCAAAGTAGGGTGCATGTTCTACCGTGTCAGCTTTTGGGTTAGACTTAACCGGTGATTCTTAGAGCGTCTAGGCCCAGAGGCAAGGAATGTTCATGGCAAGGAGTTGTGCATGTTCATTCAACAAGAGTTGCATATGATGCAATTGGAAAAAGTTGCCTACCTGAGAGATCTAAGTTGTGGGCGATCAGCCAAAGCTGACTCATGACTTAGAGGATTTCATGATCTTGCCCACTAGAAGGTTGTACGCTGCAATCTTCCGAATTGATGGTGAGGGCTATCAATTTGAAGTAAAATAGTGGGAGCGATAATTAATTAAAGGCCTAATTATATCGTCAAACTTTCAAATCAATCAAATAAGTCAAAAATGAGTTTTGGACTAAAATTGCATATATTTCCTTCTGTTAAAATAAATGGTTAATCAACAAATCACTTTATTTGCGATCGGTCTTTGAGACCAACAAATTAAATGGGAATAATTCCACGACTGGTTAGGATGATGATGAGAAGTGTTCTCAATCAAAGAGCGAAAGCTCTAAGTCCTAGTTATACCAGAACCAGATGAACTCGATCCCACCACATCAATGGCTGAAAGTATGCTTATGGAAGCATACTGAGGATGACATTGATGAGGAGTGCTTGATGTTGTGTTCTCTGAACTGTGAGTTGCAGAGACAACATGAGACATATGATGTCTCTAAGACACTGTTCTAGTATGTCATGACAGAAGGAGATCCAGTAAGGGATTCACACACTCAATGTGATTGGGTATGTGGAAAACCTGACTGAGAAGGATTCCCTCTGAGCCAAGGGTTGGCTATTGGTATGATACTGCAAATGTTGCGAAAATCATACAATTCATGATAAGCTACAACATGAACAACTTTGACAAGCGTTGATAAAGTTGTTAGACATGTTGAGGATAGTAGAGGCAAAGATGAAGAAAGACAAACCATAATCTTTGATGTGATCAAAGAAAAGGTAAGTTTTAAGGGCAAGGACAAGGGCAAAGCAAAGAAGTGTTCTGATGCTAGCCAGCAATCCAAGCCGTCTTCAGCTTCAAGGCACATGGGGAAAGGGTGTATGAGGGATTGCCCTCTATATCTGGAAGAACAAAAGAAGATGAAGGAGGGGATGGAGATCTCCACCTAAGGTATCATGAAATGAACCGCTTCTTTATCTGAGGTATATGATACCAAGATATGGATATGTCATATATGATATGCAACATCCACAAAGAAGTGATGGCCTTTGTGAAAAGACCAAGAAAGAAGTACCCATCATTGGAGCAAGTGTTGCTGCCATAGATAGGAGTACCTTTCAGTTTATTTCAGCCTAATGGGCACGAAATAGAGTTGAGAACTGCTATTTCATATATTGCCAATAGATAGAAACACTTTATTATTGCATATTGTATGACAATGATGGCAATTAATAAAGTTGACGTTTTGATCTTAAAGATATGATCTTTGTGGCAATGCCTTGTTTATCTTGTGATACATGGTATGCATAAGATAAAATGATACCTAAAGTTATTGATAACTCAAACAATCAAATTAGCATCAATCATGAGAAATTCATTTCTAGTTTCCATATGATGGATAAACCTAGACTCTTTTGGTTAAAGAACCATTAAGAGACATGAATATCTTGGACATGATTAATCAATCTTCACTAAAGGTAGTGGGAGAGTGATTATCCTATTAGGTATAATACATGTGATGTATTTACATACCAATTGGAACAAATGCTAATACTTCAAATGGTGTTTAGAGAAATACCAATATGAACATCTTGAAGTGTTCAAGGTTGTCATAGATGAAGTACAAATTTGGTAAAGTATTAATTCTTGATGAGACCAATGAATGAAATACTTGGACCAAATGTTTGAGATCCTTAAGAGTGATTATGATAGTGTATCATAGTGAACTCATGATTAAGGCATGGTGATGTCTAAATCAAGAAGGAATCATACTCTAAGGAGTTACAGAATGATTATCGAATAACTGAATTCTTCTTAATAAAAGAATACCCCACACTAATAAAGGAAATTAAGAATCACAAGGGTTGTGAGTTCTTAAATCCTGAACAGATACACCTCAATTATCTATGTGATGAGTTGTTCATGTGATGAGTCAACTATCTAGATTAATATGAGGAATCAGATTTTGAGTTATGGTATAGAACCATTACATCCTAAATGACTTCCATGCGAGCCATAAGGTATGACCTTGATGGTAGCACTCATTGGATCGTATCCATAAGTGCAAATAAGTCTTAAGTGTTAAGACACATGGATAACATTTTGACAAGGATGATGCTTGTTGATTGCAACTTAATGACTAAGACATTTGGCATATGGATACTAAAACTGCATTCCTATGAGGGATAAAACCAGGATGTGTACGTGACACAGCCTATAAAGTTTATGAATCCACTAATGCAAATGAAGTCTATAAGTTACAATGGACTAATCAATGTGATTGATTGAGTACAAGCAACTCAAAATTGGATCTTTACTTTGATGATATAGTCAAAGGGTTTGACTGATATGTCAAAGATAAAGAAGGGATCTGTGATTTAGTGGGAGCGTATTCACATTTCACATGTTGATGTGAAATGGAAATGTTCTAGAATGGAAATCCAAAAGTGGACATTATCTTTAAGGAAGATAGATATGTTTCCTATATGATAGGAATAGAGATCTATAGAGATAGTTCTCGAAAAATCTCTTGACCTGGAAAGAGAAAGCATACATTGGCAATCTGTACTGAAGGGTTCAGTATGCACAGATTCAGTGGGAGAAAACTTGTCCATGTTATATGGATATTAGTATCCCAAGGCCAAGTGTCCAATTCTTATGAAGAATGGGAACACTAAGAATAGATATGGATCTATCATGTATGTAATCATCCCATTATCTTGCATGTATGACATGGCAAGAATAAAATGCATTCATCATTTTGTATGTATGACATGAAAATATGATGTGCTCATCCTAATAACTCGTATGTGAGACATGACGAGTGGATGTCTGTCTACTTCCAGTAAGGGTTACTGGAATACCATGAGAACTTGATAAGTACTTGTGAAGTACTAGTTCTATGGAGATAAGGAAGAGTTCGATGTAAAGAGTTACATTGATGCGAACTTCCGAAAGGACAGAAGATTAATCGCAAAATATACATAGGATGTATAAAAGTGAAAGTTTGTTGATAATTGGAAGTGTTCCAATAAAACCATTTAAAAGGGAAATGCCGAGTATCTATGTGTTAGAGAACAGTAGTGGATACTATATGGATCTGAAGGTTCATGAGATGAACTTATATTCCACTCATTGATGACAAGTCTGGAATCCTTGATCATGCAATGTGGCTAAAGGTTAGCAAAGGACTACTAGATCGCATATTACGACAACTCCATCTCATACGTGTGACGTACAGCGAAGAGATGTGAGACATGCAATTTGTATAGACTTTGGCAAGGTGTTTCCATTACTCACTATGTTGGCACTAGAGCACAATGACATGTGGGACATGTTTGAAGATCGCTATGAATATGATTCAAGAGTGATTGGCTCGCAGTGCAAGTGGGAGTCTGTTGGTATGTATGCCCTGAGAGCCAATCATGGGATGATTGGTGGGATACATTAAGATTGATTTGATAAACATCAAAGGCAAGCTTCCAATTCTTTCTGGTTCAGTCATATGAGATAGTGATAGAACAGATCGAATGTCTAGAGAATGACAGTACTCAATGACGTATGCCTTCAGGTTCATGACCTGAACGATGAGATCATACGGATGCTAAGAGTTTGTACATTCTTGTTATGTCCCTAGTCGGATGTCATTGTGGAAGGTAGATAGACAGCAATGACACACAAGAATAGATTGTGGTGTTGGTTGATGACAGAATCTCATTAGTCATGATATAGAGATATCAAACCAAACACATAGGTACTTGTTAGAGAATAAGGTACCAGACAGACCCACCGTGAGTTTGACACATGGAACCATGAGATGGTAGTCACAGTCAGTACTCACAGTGATGGTGGTGAGTGTGATTCTTAGACCTGAAATCACTGCACTCAACACATGTCGTTGGGCACACTTTGACATCATCAAACGCAGTCCTAAAACATGGGTTGTTATAAAGGTGATGATTGGGTGGCTTTGACACATGGGGCTTTTGAGGGGTGAGTGATAGATATGGGATTTGTCCCTCCTGAGGGAGTTTGATATCCAAGGCCACTTGATGAGTAGGATTGAGATAGGCGTGCGCACGCATGTGTGAATCAGTATGTGATATTGATGTCATACATATCTCCTTCAATCTGCTCTGAGATCAAGAAAGTGAATGAACGTTGACAGGATGACTGCTCCATGCCTCGAGTTCATTCGGGATATCAGTGACAAAAAGGAATTATACATTCACTGTAACACCATTCACGGATTGTAGGATGAAAGTTGTTCTCCAACTTTCTACTTTCACTTGGGTAGCAATGATGTGTGACTAGGCACCGCTCTTTGCTTGTGAAGTCATAAGTGTTATGGACTTTCACTGCCAACGTGAAATGGACCTGCAGGGTCACACACATAGGATTTAACCTGGAAGAGGAGTTTTGTCCACAAACAACGTTTAGATTGATTACTAAAGGAGTTTAGTAGTTCAATTAAACACTCAATCAGTCGATAACTCAATATCATATGGTTCAAGGTGTTGGACGCATTGATTGGAGTATCGGATTGATTGAAATCGCAAATGAATGATTTTGCCCAACCTGTGCTCCCAACCGATCGACTCATGTGATGAACCGGTCGGCTGAGGTGCTGAACCGGTCGGCTGGAGTGTCCAAGCCGATCGGCTCATGCCCAGGTTGAAACGACCGGTTCAAGAGTTGAACCGATCGGCTCAACTGGTGCAACTGACCAGTTGGGAAAGTCATGTCGGCAAGAATTTTCCTTTGGTTTCAAATTGCCCAATTCGATTGGGAATAACATTGGTATGCGATACCAATTGAGAACGAAACAAGGAAAGTCTTTTTGAGCCGGATTAGGACCATGAACCGATCGGTTCAGGGCACCAACCGATCGGTTGGAGTCCCCCAAACGATCGACTCAGGTCCAACTGATCGGCTCAATGGCCGAACCGATCGGTTCAGTTGTGAACCGATCATTTCAAGTTGCGAACCGGTTTCTTTTTGTAGAAAATTCTCGAACCCTTCTACTCCTGCTTTAGTCCTGTATTGCCGGGCACAGAGAACCCTGTCCCATGACCCACCTATATATATAGGGGTATTGGGGGCTTCTCAAAGTACAACTCAATGCAAGCCGGTTGCTTTGCGAAGTTGTCGTTCTCTCTGGTTTTGGTAACCGTGAGAGATCCCGAGCAAGTGCTTCCCGCAAAAGGGAGGTGCAGCAAGGGAAGGACAACTGCAGTTGCAACTGGTAGCAGGAGAGTGTGTTGGCGACTAGTACGTCAACAGGAGGGTGCGACTCCTTCCACTTCCTTGTGGGACAAGGAGAGTGGAGTTCCAGGTGGTCCGTGTGGACTACTACAGAGGCGGGAGGACACTGCCACTTAGGAGGACAACTGTCATCCGACAGTCCGGTAGGAGGAGGAGTCATCAGTCCCGGTGCGACCAGGAGCTGCACAGACACCGTCCAAGATCGGAGTTGAAGACCGCGCATTGCGCGAGGTATTGTCGCCGAGCAAGCCTCGGGACAAGGTATGATTCCACAAACCATCCTTTCCTATTATATAGACGTTGACGCGTTTCCTCGGTATGGGTTGGGGGAGAAATTTTTGTTTCCACTACCTTCTCTGTCTCCCCTAAAACCCAACATAGGGCACCTGCCCAGCCTGAAGGACAAGGTATCGATAAGATGTTTGGGCGACTTCGTCATGTCGGAGCAACCGAATACTTTGGAACAGCTGATCCTGCAGATACCGATTTGTGGTTAACCGAGTTGGAGAAAGCTTTTAGAATCCTCAACATCCCAGAAGCTCAGAAGGTTAGACATGCTGTCTATCTTCTTAAGGGAAGTGCTGGTCACTGGTGGACCATGGAAGAGCAGAAGAGGCCTGGAGTGGAGATCTCGTGGGAAGATTTTTGTCGGGAATTTATCAATAGATATTTTCCAAAGACCTTCCTAGACGAGAAGATCTCTCAGTTTGAGAGATTGAGGCAAGGCATGATGAACATTAGCAAGTATGAAGCTAAGTTCATGGAGTTATTGCAGTTTTGTCCGCACGTGGCTGCCACAGAAGAAGAAAGAATCAGAAGGTTCGAGAAGGGTTTAAACGCCGACTTGACTACTCCTGTGTCTGCCTTAGAGAATCGGGAGAGGTTTGCTACCTTCGTTGAGTCAGTCCGAAGGATAGAGAAATCCGTAGTCGAGAAGAGACAAACCCATAAAAGATATCCGCAGTTCCAGGGTTCTTCATCTAGAGACTTTAAGAAGCCTAGATTCTCTGCACCTACACCTCCACCACCCAGAACTAGTGCTCAGACACAATGGACACCGAGTAGAGGCAGGAGACGAAGCCTACCACTACAAGAGACTCACAGTTCAACATCAATGTCAGTTACAGGACCACCCAGACCACAACAACTGGAGAAGAGCTGTTACAACTGTGGGAAGGTGGGACATTTGATGAAGGACTACCGATCTAGGCCTGTCAGTGTGACACAGCCTCCGAGACAGAGTCAACAGGGATCACAGAGAAGGCAATCTCAAGGAGCAACTCGAGGACGTGGACAAGCGTCTCAAGCTGGATCATCAGCACCACCTCAACACCAGGCGACAGTGAGGTTCTATGCTATGAACCCACCAGATGCAGTGGTCAATCCATGGGTAGTGGCAGGTCAGATGGAACTTTTATATTCTGATATGTCTAAATCCTGTGTTGTATCTGTTCTGATTGACCTGGGTGCTACGCACTCCTCTGTCACTCAGAGAGTGATTCGTAACTGCAATATGACAATTAGTCATAGGGCAGATAGCTTGTTTTTGGAGACTCCGTTGAGTGGGTCTGCCGTTTTGCAGGAGGTATGCTCTCCCTGCATCCTCTTCTTTTCTGATCATCGCATTCAAGTGGAGCTTATACCACTTGATATGCAAGGATTTGATATAATCCTCGGGATGGATACCTTGGAAAGGTATCGAGTTGTCTTGGATTGTGAATCCAAACAGGCTGTGTTTGCTGATGATAGCAACACATGGATCTTTCAAGGAGAGAGAACAATTCTACCCACCTGTCTTGTATCAGCTATGGTTGCTAACAAGCTGATGAGGCAAGGATGTTATGCATTCCTGGCATATGTAGTAGATGTTACCAAAGAAGGTCCCAACCCTGCTGAAGTTCCTATAGTCAGGGAATTCAAGGACGTGTTTCCTGAAGAACTTCCAGGTATACCACCGCCTCGGGAAATTGATTTTGAAATCAATTTGATACCAGATACAAAACCTATAGCCCAGACACCGTATAGGATGGCGCCTGCTGAGATGGCAGAACTCAAGAAACAACTTCAAGAGTTGCTTGAGAAAGGTTTTATCCGACCGAGCACTTCACCGTGGGGTGCTCCGGTTTTGTTTGTTAAAAAGAAATATGGGTCAATGCGGTTGTGCATTGATTATAGACAACTCAATAAAGTAACAATAAAGAATAAGTACCCGTTGCCGAGGATTGATGATCTTTTTGACCAGTTGCGTGGTGCAACAGTCTTCTCAAAGATAGACTTGAGGTCTAGATATCATCAACTCTGTATTAAGGATAGTGACATATCCAAGTCTGCCTTTAGGACACGATATGGTCACTATGAGTTCACGGTTATGTCGTTTGGACTAACCAATGCACCGGCTGCATTCATGGAACTCATGAATAGAGTTTTTCGACCTTTCCTTGATCACTGTGTTGTCGTCTTCATAGATGACATTCTGATTTATTGTAAGGATGCTCAGCAGCATGAAAAACATCTCCGACAGGCTCTAACTCTGCTAAGAAAACATAAGCTATATGCTAAGTTTAGCAAGTGTGAGTTCTGGTTGCCGGAAGTATCTTTTCTTGGACATGTGATATCTGCCTCGGGTATTCGTGTTGACCCTACAAAGGTAGAATCTATTCTACAGTGGGAACAACTGAAGACACCAATAGAGATTCGAAGTTTCTTGGGATTAGCTGGTTATTATCGAAGGTTTATTAAGAATTTCAGTTCTATAGCCTTACCCTTAACCAAGTTAACCCAGAAAGATGTTCCTTTTACCTGGAGTGATAAGTGTGAACAGTCTTTTCAGCTGTTGAAGGAGAGGTTGACAAGTGCACCTGTGCTTGTGTTACCTGAGCAAGGAAAAGGATACATAGTTTTCTGTGATGCCTCCAAGAATGGACTCGGATGCGTGTTGATGCAGGATAAGCAAGTGATTTCTTTTTCTTCACGACAGCTTAAGAAACACGAAGAGAATTATCCGACACACGATCTAGAGTTAGCTGCTGTGGTTCATGCCCTGAAGATCTGGAGACATTATCTCTACGGAGAGACATTCCAGATTTTCACAGATCACAAAAATCTTAAGTATATCTTCTCTCAGCATGAGCTTAACATGAGGCAACGTCGCTGGATAGAGTTAATCAAGGACTACGATTGTACAATTGATTACCATCCAGGAAAAGCCAATGTGGTTGCAAATGCCTTGAGTAGGAAATCAGCAACATCAACCATGGATAGAGCACATCTAAACTCTTTAGTATGCTCTAAGAGAGATATGCTTATCTCTTTAAGGCAAGACAATGTACAGTTGAAGGTGTCATTGTTAGCCGGGTTGTTGGCTGAGATGCATATTAAACCTACCCTAAGAGAGCAGATTAAGGAGGCACAACAGGTTGATGTTGTAGTTCAGCAGATTAGATCAGAGTATGGAAATGAGAAGCGAGATGGTTTTTATGACTCAGATGATCATGTAGCATGTTATCATGGGAGGATGATAGTGCCTGATATGGATAACTTGAGGAAGTTAGTTCTAGAAGAAGCTCATTCTTCGATGTATGCTATGCATCCAGGGAGCACCAAGATGTATCGAAATTTGAAAGATTTGTATTGGTGGCCTGGAATGAAGAAGGATGTTGCAGAGTTTGTGATGAGGTGTCTTGTGTGTCAGCAAGTTAAAGTTGAACACCAAAAGCCTGCAGGAACAATGCAACCTTTACCCATACCACAGTGGAAATGGGACCATGTGACCATGGACTTTGTTGTTGGCCTACCCAGGACAAGCAAAGGACATGATTCCATTTGGGTAGTTGTTGATAGGTTGACTAAGACAGCGCATTTCTTACCTATCAAAACAACCTTTTCTACTGAAAGGTTATCACAGTTGTATGTTCAAGAGATAGTGCGTTTGCACAGAGTTCCTGTCACCATAGTTTCTGACAGAGGTCCCCAGTTTACAAGTCGCTTTTGGGAGCAGCTACACAGAGCCTTAGGCACCAAGCTAAGGTTTAGTACGGCTTTTCATCCACAGACTAATGGACAGTCGGAAAGAACCATACAGACCTTGGAAGACCTGTTGAGAACATGTGTTCTCCAGTTTACCGGAAGTTGGGATCTACACCTAAGCTTGATAGAGTTTGCCTATAACAATAACTATCAACATAGTATTGATATGGAACCTTATGAAGCCTTGTATGGTAGACCTTGTAGATCCCCTTTGTGTTGGTATGAGACTGGTAAACATCAGTTGTTAGGTCCTGATCTTGTGCAGAAAACTACAGAGAAGATCA
Source organism: Alisma plantago-aquatica (assembly GCA_963693085.1). Taxonomy (NCBI): domain Eukaryota; kingdom Viridiplantae; phylum Streptophyta; class Magnoliopsida; order Alismatales; family Alismataceae; genus Alisma; species Alisma plantago-aquatica. Next base: position 876,990,728 of record OY856410.1, read on the forward strand.
AAGTTATACAACAACAACTTAAGACTGCACATGATAGGCAGAAGTCGTATGCTGATAAGCGCCGTAGACCGTTAGAGTTACAGGTTGGAGAAAGAGTGTACCTCAAGGTCTCGCCTTGGAAAGGAGTCCTTCGCTTTGGAAGGAAAGGAAAGTTAGCATCTAGATTTATGGGACCTTATCCAATCATTGAATGGGTTGGAAAGGTAGCCTATAGAATAGAGTTACCACCAGAGTTGCAGAGGTTACACCCTGTGTTTCACATTTCTATGCTGAGGAAATGTCACCCCGACACTGAGTCAGTTCTACAACCTATGGAGGTAGAATTGAATGATGACATATCTTACGAGGAAGGGCCATTGTCAATCCTTGATAGCAGAACTAAAAAGTTAAATAAGAAAGATATAAGCCTTGTGAAAGTCCTCTTGAACCACCGTGGTGTTGAAGAAGCCACTTGGGAACTAGAGTATGAGATGAGAAGGAAATACCCTGCTCTTTTCACCTAATACGTTTTGTTGATTTTGAGGACGAAATCCTTGTAAGGGGTGGATAATTTGTAACATCCCTGACCTGGGTTATAAACTAACCCTAGGTGTTTTGCCAAAATATGTAATTAAACCCTGGTGATTATCTTTTGACATGTAATTAAGTTCCTCAGGAACATATACTTTCAATTTTGTTCTTTTTAATCAAAGTTGTAGTATTATTTTGGTAATGCAGGGGCTTATGTGCAAATTACCCAGTTAAGGGGTTAACTTGCAATTGCACATGTTAAGATGTTCTTTTGATAATGAGACATCATATGAGTGAATATGATGAGACATGATGGATTTTCTAAGCTTGGGCATCTAGATGCAGCTTGTGGAATAATCCTTATGCTTAAAAACCCTAATTTGGAGTAAAATGCAGTTTACCCAATTTCAGGGGTGCAACTTGTAAAATACACCATATAGAACATATTTTATGACTCTTGTCATCATTTAGAGTAGAAATGGTGAAAGGGACACATCAATGAATAATCAGATAAGAAAAATGACCTTTGTACATAAAATTCATTAAGTTTGAGTAAGGAAACCTTTCATGTATGTACCCTAGTTGAAAGTTGGCTTTCCTTACCCCTAGATCTTGAGATTTCATGAGCTTTGCATAAGTTTAGATGAGATTGGACGTTCCCTTAAATAAGAAAGGACTTGGATGAGAATTTCAAAGTTCTAGAGGTCTTTATGGTGTAAATCAGCCTAAACTATATAAGCACCTTTCTTTCCAAACCAAGTAAACGTTTTCCTTCACTTCCTCACTTCTTATCTTTCTCAACCGGCCAAAGAAAAGCTCAGGATCTCAAGGGGACGACCAACCTGTTCTAGGTAAGAGAACACCACCTTCTAGCTTGGATTCATGGAGGAAATCATATTACAAGGTTGAATTGCTAGTTTTCTTACTTATGTTCCTTGTTCTAGCCGACCATCTCCATCTTTTTCTTGAAGAATTGACCTTGGCCGACCTGTGGAGCTCACGACTCCATTAAAGGCTTGAAGCTTCGAAGCTTGGAAGCTCTAGGAACCACGTTTGAGGCAGGTTTTATAACTCTAACTCTTAGCTTTGTTATGCATATCTTTGTTCTTATTTTCTATGATTAGTTCTTCTTCTACCTCCCTTCTTCCTTGCTCTTTTGCAAGTAAAACGGTGGAGGAACCGACCTGAAAAAAGGTTGGGGATGATGGGTGTGGATTCCTAGGTCACTTTATGAAATGACCTTGAACCCTTTTGGTCCAAACGGGTGCAACTCGTTTAAGGTCAAACGGGTTCAACCCGTTTGATCTCAAACGATCCTGCAAGATCGTTTGGATCAAAACGACCCCAAGATCATTTAATAGGGTTGACCAAGGTATGACCGTTTGAGGGTCTGTTCATAATGTATTGAATTTCATTCCTACAAAGAATTGTAATCTAATTCCTAACCAATTAAGAGTTGAAGACACTTCAATAACCTAGCCCTAATCAGGTGAAAGTTGCTGATTTCAATATAGATCTTGTTGAGTTTTGGGTTGAAGGACCCAAACGGGTTCCAACCCATTTGGGGGTTCATCCACACGATCTCACACTCGTTTAGTGACACCCCAAGATCGTTTGGAGGTCTAGGGTTAAAGAAATTTGATGGTTTGAGGATCCAGTTACAAGATGTTGATAAATTGATGAAAAGTGTTGATTTTTAATTTAATTAGGGCTCAACCCTTATCAAATCATTTTGGTTTTTGGTCAAACTTTGGGCAAACGGTCTCAAGACCGTTTGGAGGTCATCCAAACGACCTCAAGACCGTTTGAGCCAAGTTTGGGCCCAATTGGAGGTCAATTGATAGGTTCAACTCTGATTTGAATCATATTGTTGAACATTGATGATTAGCCGATTGGAAACCCTAATTGAGTTAGATTTAACCCTAATTGGCTTTCAATTGAGGGTCAATTTGGTGTCCAGTTGATTGAGGCTCATCTTAATTGACTCAATTTGTATATGGTTAACATGGCTTGGGCCAATTGAAAGCTTCAACATAAGAAATCCTATTCAAGCATAAACTTTGTGTCACCTTTTATGTTCATGCGGTTTGAACCCATGTAGACCCACAATCATTTTAGACCAAACGAGTTCGCACCCGTTCAAGCCCAAATGAGTTCACACTCGTTTGAGTCCAAATGAGTCCACACTCATTTGAGTCCAAACGAGTTCACACCCGTTTGAGCTCAAACGGGTTCACACCCGTTTAGGCTCAAACGGGTCCACACTCGTTTGGACTTAAATGGGTCCACACCCGTTTGAGATTAAGTGGGTCCACACTCATTTAAGGTTCAAATGGATTCAAGGTCATTTGATATTAAACAAGTTCAAGGTCGTTTAAGAATCAAATGGGTTGAAGGTTGAAGGTTAAACCCTAAACCAATTGGAGACCTTCAAGGTTGATTATACTTAGTCACTTGAAGGTGTAAATGGTTCAATGATGATCTAATCTAAACCCTAATGGTAACCTAAGATGTTAAGGGACTAAGTGTCTAATGAATTGACCTATGATGATGGTCAATGGGTAAATTACCAAAATGCCCCTGAAAGGTTCGATTGAGTGATACCTTGTTTTAATCAAACCCTAATCACATGATAGTGATGAGTTGACTTATGTTAATCAATGAGGACTTAACCCAACCTAATCTAGAATGGTGTAATCACTATCTACTAGTTAGAGGAGAGAGAAAGTAACAATTATAATGAAAATTCAAGTAAAATACCTTCAATATACATGAATGTGCAAGTTTAGGTATGATCCACTTATGTGAGATCATGGAAACCCTAATTATGATAATTGATGAATCTTAATCTTATCTGAGGTCTTTAATGATGATGTTTCTCATACATGAGGATGTTATGAGATCATTTCACCATGAGGTGAATAGTAAACCCTAATTCTAGGGTGATGACATGTAATGTGAATAGTAAACCCTAATTGATGAAAATCAGGGAAACCTAGCTCTTGTATGAGTAGGGAGATACAACTTCTTTAAATGAGTTATTTACTGTTATCAGTTGATTTAACCATGCAGGTTCCTTTATGAGGATGATCATATCCAAGTATGGATGATGTACTATATTCATTGAAAGCATGTTGTTAGCTTTATGAATAGTGATATATCCTGATGCCTTGTTAATAGCATCTTATGAGATTGGTAGGCTGTGAGAGCCATGAATACCATCAAGGTCATGCTTTAAGAGATGACTTGTGATGAGAATATTGAGAAATGATAATTGATGAGAGTTAGGCTTGTTACATTTAATATTCTTCCTTCATAGCTGCTATGCTAATGATTAATGTTTGAAAACATGTATGATGATAAAAGAATACTGAAATATACCTAACTAATCAAGTATAATCATATCATGTAGAGCCATGATCATATATCCATCATTGTCAGGAGTTAAATGATGGTGAAACAAGTTTTCCTAAGGGGATTCCTGGAGCACATACTTTTGAATATGTGGGGTAATATGGATGTGAATTTCCTTACATCCTAGTGTAGGAATTGATGTAGATGTATCTTAATCTATCAATCCTTCACTATGTTTTATGCCGGGGTGATGTAACACTAATCTCCTGAGGAAATCTTTTATACCGCATCGATGAGAGATAAACAAGAAATCTTTCGGTAGCGAAGAGAGTACAGAATGCCACTGTGACTCTAATAGCGAAGTACCAGAATACCCTGGTAAGCTATAGTAGTAGAGACACTAGATGTCCTGCATGTTGATCCTCTTACTGACTGAGGAAGATGAGGTCATAAGAATCCGGCTCTTTTGATGACCTATGTATGATACCGATGCGACTTAATAGTGATCGGTTGGAGTATGAGCGGTATACCTCATCTCCGCAGGGCATAATGATGTTTGTAAAACATAATGAACCGCGTAGCATATCTGCTTAGGTTGAACTACGAGATACATTGGTTGAAGATACATTACTTAGTATACATGTTCTTCATATTCCTTAAATGTTGTTGTTCTAATTGATAACAATCTGCTGCTGATTACCTTAAAGCTTTTATTGCCTATGTTATTCTTGGTTGCTATAATAAAGCTTCTGGCGAAGAGTTATAACTCTCGTTGGGACAATTATTTAAAATTGTCTCACCCCGTAGATTTCAAAATATGCACTTCTGCTTTTTGATATATATGTCGCACATTTCTTGACCAAGATCATCAAATTTTGTGTCTAATATGTTTGTTCTTAACCACTACTCATTATAGAAATTATTAAACCAGACATTATGAAATTAATAATATCATATAATTCATAGAAAAAATAAAAATACACCTTACAACAAAACATTAGTTAAGAAAGACACTAATGTCTATTTTGATAAACAAACTTTCATATATAATTTCATTTAAAAGAATATATTCCATGTCGTATGGAAACATTTGTTGACTATCACGAGACTATTCTTTTCATATTTTTGCTTTAATAACAAATCTGTATTTAAAATGATGTATGACTACCTGGCATAAAATACCTCTTGAAAATATGTTATTGGTTACTGTATTTCCATTATAATAAATGACAAAAATGAATGCATACATTTATTTATCACGTGCACAAATAATTTATATCTAAAAACATATGGTATGTGAAAAACACCATTCCATTGGCATGATATGATATTTATTTTTATTATTTATATTCTAATAAAATTTATACTAGTTCATTTTTCCACGTGTATGTGGCACGTGTGTGTGCTTACTAGTTTTATTAAAAAAAACTGTAGGTGGGTGCCGGTGCCCGTTGGCTTGACGTTGTCAAACACAAACCCGACGCGGCGTTGCTGAAAACCTAACCCTTTCAAAGTATACGAAAGATCTAAAAGAACACCGGCGGCGCTCCTCATTCGGCTGTCAATAGCAACAAGGATTAAAGAGAGAGAGAGAGAGGTAGAGATGCCAGGATTAAAGAGAGAGAGGGATAGAGAGGGAGAGATGCCAGAATTAAAGAGAGAGAGGGATAGAGAGGGAGAGATGCCGGGCTCAGAAATGTGCAAGAAGTGGGAGAAATTTATGTGTCGGCCGCCTATCTTCACGCACGCGCTAAAATCAGGGAAGACAGCAAGCGGGAGAAGCTATTCCTATGGTGAATTCTACATAGTGGATCCCATGTCGAGTTTAGTTGTAAAATATCCAGCAGGGCCTCTGGTGAATGATAGTGGGTTGACTTCCATGGTGGCTTTAGGATCAATCATCTACGTACTCGGCGGGGAACCCCTCTCTGATGATGAATTCGAGCAACTCTCAAGAGAATGCGGAAGCTACGTCCACCTCAAGACGTCTTGGTTAGATTTGGAAAATACTAGCGATGGCTGGAAGAAGGGTCCTCCTATGCATTCTTGCAATATAATACCAGATTGCGTTTCCTTCGATGGTAAGCTCTATCCTTTCGGAGGGACAGAATCTTTCGGTGAGGTTTTTGATCCAAATCGTGGCGAGTGGGAAGTCTTGTCTCAGCGACCGCCTTATATTGCAGAGTCGTCTTGGAGAATGAATGTAAGCTCTCCATTAATCAGGGTACATGGGAATGTCTTGTTCATGAAAAATTCTGGATCTGGAGTAAGCTAGCTGCTGTTGTGGATGATGTTATTTATTTTCATTTCCCTGATAGAAACTGTCCATTTATGGGATATGATTTAGCAAGTAACAAATGGCTCAAAGTTGAGTTGTCTTCTGAATTTGACGTCGATCTGATTTCTTCCGAGTTCGATGGTTTACTCAACTTGGGTTATGGTAACCTCCGCCTGGCTGAATTCTCTCCTGATCATTATGCACCGAAGACCCATCTTACCTTTGTCAAATTCAGATTCAAGCGCACAAGCTCTGAAGTGGCACGAGCCATTCTAATTTCTGTGAAGAAGCTTGTTATTAATTCCTCATGTGGTGTTACCAACTACACCCTTATTTAGGTATTTTATTAGAACTCTTCTTAATTTGTAAATATGGTATTTTTTTGTTTATCTGCGTAGATCTAATGTTCTTTTTTAAGGTGCCTTGATCGTAGGATTTAGGTCCATAGAGAATAGCTCTGCTGGCGGACCCCCACCCCCCCACTCCACCCCACCCCACCCCCATATACTATATGAAATGGGAAACGTTGAGTTATATTAAATATCATGTTTCTTTAGTATCTAATAGTTCGTTACCTTAGGAAACTTGAGTTTAAGTGTCATGTAAGTGTACATCTATTGCTGACTTGTGATGGATACTGTCTCCATGTAATGCTGGCTTCTTTCATTGCCGGAGTTTCTGATGAACATACATAAACAGACTCATCAACCTAAAAAAATACTGGAGGGGGGGGGTGAATAGAGTTTTTAAATAATTTTAACAATTTATTGAACTTAAACAACCACAATTGAAAATTGGAAGAAGGAGACATGTGTTTAGAGTGGTTCCAACTTTAGCAAATACTAAAGTTGTCAGTCCACCACCCGGTTACTTACCCAACCAGGATTTTGAAAGTATTTATTTTATTACCTTCTCAAGGATTTATACAAAATACAATACTTTCCTTTACACCCTTTGAACAGCCTTCACTTGAAGTAGGTGCACCAACTTGAGGTAGCTTTCTTGAAGTAACTCCAAGCTCCCCCTTGAAGTAGCCTTCCTCTCTAGAAGTAACCTCCCGTTGCACCAGCCTTCTGAAGTAGTTCAAAGTCGCCTTCTTCACCAAGAAGATCTCCACCCTCTCAAATCTGTAGCCTCCAACCTAGGAGTAGCAAGGAGAGTACAAACAGTAATAGAGAACAAGAAAGGAAAAAGGAAATTACAACTTATCCTTTGCAGCCCAAGGCTTGATTTGCCTAGATCAAGCGTATAGATCTCCTAACCAAGTGTATGGACTTGTGATTGCAGTGGGTAGGAGATACTAGCCTATAGGACACGAATTTTGAGCTAAAGAAGAAAGTGGCCAATTGTCACAATGCTCAAATTACTCACAACAGATAGCAAATGTAATTGCTCAAGGATTTCTCAAGTGTAACAAGTATATTTGAGTGTCCTATGGCTTGTCCTATTTATAGGAATGGCCTAAGTATGCTTAAGGACGTTCTAGACAACTTCTAGGGGTTTCTAAGTGCTTAACTAGCCGTTAGGTATAAATTTGTTGCTTTAACAACGACTAATTAATTAATTCTGCAGTTGCTGTCAGAGACCATCTCGGTCGAGGAATGGTCGACCGAGACACCTACTCGGTCGAACTTTTGTCGACCGACAGGCTCTCTGGAACAAGTGATTTGCAACATCTATCTCCAACTTCCAACTACCTTGTCAGTTGTGTCTAACGGCTACTTTGGATCTTTCTCGGTCGAGAAGATTGTCGACCGAGAGTGTCTCAGTCGAGGAGTTTGTCGACCGAGATTGATCCTGTTTCAATGTTTCAATTTAGACACTAATTATATGTATGAGTGTGCAAATGTGATCCTATTTGAAGGGAATGACTTATCTAAATGTGGTGTTTAGCTAGGGAGAATCTAACGCTTGATTTACATGCAATCTAAGTACTTGTACATTATATATTTGTACAAGTTTTTACAAAGCGATTACATTGCATGAAAACATAAACATGTAAGCATATGGATTTCCCTAGTTGCTTTGTCATCCACCTTAATCCTGCACACTCAAGTAGCTTGTTAGATCAATAAGAATGAAATGTTTGTCATAATCAAAACAAAGGGATTTATAGATGTCCATTTAGCCAACAATATCCCCCTTTTTGAAGATGACAAACATTTCCAAAATATAAATGAAAGAAATATAAAACATGAGTTTCATACCTGAAGATTACCTTTTGTAGCCATTCTTGTTGTGCAAGTAAGTGCTTGGCCTTTTTCATTATGAAACTCAGTTATTATAGTTTTGATCTTTATTTTATTTTGATATTTTCTTCTCCCCCTTTGTCATTTCAAAAAGATATCCATGTTGAATATTTGATATTACTTCTCCCCCTTAATTTTATACTATGCTCCCCTTTAGATAGATATCCCAAGGTATAAGTGCTTTGCAATAGATGTCAATTTAGCCATAACTTTAACTTTTAGGTATTTGCAAAGATTTTCATCCTTTTTTATTTATTTGTATTTATTACTCCCCTTATTTTGTATGCTCTACAATAGTCTTATAATCCAAATTCAAATGATGCCCAAAAAAAAATATCCATTATGAAGATAACCAATTTCATTACAAGCATGAAAAGATAGCCAAATCATGTAAAGATTACAATTTTGCAAAGATTCCATTACAACTAATACAACTCCAAATCTCACTGGAAAGACTTAAGAATTACATCAACGTCAGGGTCTTTCCCAAGAAAAGGCTCAGCTCCATAGTACTGAACCAAAGTTTGCCACTCCAGAACACCTGTCTTGGTTAAGGCATATGCCTCCAAGAAGGTTGGAACACGATCAAATCGGAAATGAGCAACAATATCTTGTAGTTGCATTGATGAAAACTGAGTATGTGTGAGATCTGTAGATGGTGGAGGTGGAGGTTGATAGTAGTTGTAAGATGGATTATATGGATTGAGCATGCCAGGATTTAAAGAGTAAGGATATTCATCTGGTTGGTTTGGAGAAAGAATTTGCATTCTTTGGTTTAGATAAGTCATGGCATGATGGTTATAATCTAGTTGTTTACTAAGATGATATTGTGATCCAGCAACATAGGTTAGAGTGTTTTGGATGGGATCATAGGGTAGGCTGGTAGGAGGAGGTGGAGGTGGTATATCTTGGGTAGATGTCTCTCCTTCTACCCTAGCCCTCTTATGACCGAAATCAATTCCCATTTTTTCTACAGTATTCTTACTTATTTTTTGTGGTTTACGCTCCCATGTATATCCCATATCCTCAATTTGGGTCTTAAGAAAATGTTGAGTAATTTGGCATACAAGATCAACATATGGAGGATTGCCAGAAAACTCAAGCATGTTTTTAAGAATGATGCGGATAAATTTGTGGGAATACGTTGGATAATGGCATATATTAGACACATACGAAAAATAGGAACTTCAGACTTATTTGCTCTAGGATGTATGTTTGTTGAAACAATAAGGTTTACAATCCTAGCAGCTGGTTTGAGATTGATAGCATAGTATGTGCCCCTATCTTCGTGACAGGTTGTATTTGATTGAAAAATGGTTCTTTTGATGTCACTAAGACTAATTGTATGGTCATCTTGGGAAAATTGATTAAGTGGGTTTCCAGTGGTAAGGTCAAGGGTGTCTTGATATTCATCTAGGTCAATATTTAGCATGTCAAGAATATCTCCTTCAGTAAATCGAAAGCTATGCCCATTGACCATAGTATAGAAGAAGATGGTTTCTCTTTCAGAGTGGGAGATGAGGTTAGCATAGAATTCATTCACTACCTTGGTGGAATAGGAAGGGAAAGAAGGGTTGATGAATTCTTTCAACTTTTGCACTTCAAAAAGGTCCTCCAAGTTGACGATGTTGAGGAAGTCCATAACTTCAACTGGTCGTCGTGGGAGAGGAGCTTTGGAGGAGAGCCGTAGATAGCGATCACCAACATCTTCGTCGACGAAGGCAATGTCGTTGATGATCGTCAATGGTGGAGTAGCTTCCCTTCCTTTCCTGCCGGCGACCTTCTTCTTTCCACGAGCAGAGGATGATGCCATTGTGTTGCTTGAAGGTGGAGAAGAAGCAAGGAAGTCTTGGGGATGAGGATGCTAAAGATTTGTACAAGAATTCACTAGAGAGAGCCTATGGAAACAAGAATATGAAAGTGTGAAGAAGTGACCCATTTTTGGTCCCTTTTATAGCAATCCAGTGACCGGGTCGGTCGACAATTTGTCGACCGAGCGTCCGCAACGGTCATATTCCAGACGCGCCACTCGACCGTCCAACGGTCGACTTGCAACGGTCGGCCGTTAACGGTAACGGTCGGATTGCAACGGTCATATCCCAACGGCTCTTTCTCGGTCGAGCAATTGTCGACCGACACTGTCTCGGTCGAACAATTGTCGACCGAAAGTGTGTCCGATGTTAGGTCTGTCTTGATTCTGTCAGTCGAGAGAGGTGGGCAGACCGAGAGGTTTTCGGTCGAAGATTCGTCGACCGACAGACTTACTGGGTACGAATTTTTAAGCTGATTTTTAATGCAAATGATAGACCGAATTTGTAGAGCATATATATATTTTCTAAGGGAGTAATATTTTGTTTTATTATTGACAATATTGAGACAATTTTGTGATCATAAATTGATTTTGCTTTTAATCATAATAAAATGATATTCAAATACTTATTGTGTCAAACTTATTTTAGGTCGAATTTGACTACGACCATAGCGCCCCTTGGTCAAATTTCATTTTAACCGAGAGGCAAATTTGTAGATTTTCAAATTGAATATATCGAGTATAATATCTGCATAAAATTTGATTAAGTAACAAGTTGAAGCATAATACTTAATATGAAAACATTTGTCCTTTTCTTAAAATATAGGCTTTGCTGTAGTAATATGAATATCAAATTTCACGTCGTTTAGTATCCTCATAAGATTCTTTACTGAAGGCACACTAAATATCTCAAGTCTTTTAAAGATACTAATTGAGAGATTTTATCTTATGTGTTGCAAGCATAACATATTACCAATAACGCATTTGCTTGCCTATCATGGATCCATGTAGACAATTATTTATCAAGCTAATCACAGTACCAAATGGTGAAAGCATATCCATGATGTAATAACAGAACAATAACAGTAAATAATCACATGATTTTAATCACATGATTTCTATATGGATAGGTCAGAAAATAAAGAAATCATGTGAATAATGATAGAAATTTTCTTTTCATTAAACTAAGCATAATTTCAGTTTAAACTTAAATCATTTAGGGAATAAACTAATATTAATTTAAATTTGTAGGGATGATTTCCAAAATATATATCCAATCATTAATCATGAATAGATAGCAATTTTATCAAAGAATTCAGCAATTTTGCAACAGACTGGAAATCAGTGACATGCTCGGTCGATAATTTCTCGACCGACAGTATCTCGGTCGACAGTCTCTCGACCGACAATATTCCTAAAACTGTTAATTGCTTCCAAATAAAACATAATTATGCAGGTTAAATATTTAGATACTTAAATTTATTTGTTATCCCATTATGTTGAGTTGAGATAGACGTAGAATTATGCAACTAAGGTTCTTGGTCATATCTCAACTTAATTGCGTTTATTTAGTTTGGAGGTTTTGGAACCCAAACTAACTCGACATCTTTTCTTTTGTAAGGACATGAAAAGAAATAATGACCAAGGCGCAAACAATAATGACAGCATATCGAGTCAACCTCATATCTTTTTCTATGGTTGTGTGCAGTGTTGTCATATCGTGATGATGTTCCTTTAGGTACATATATAGGTTGATGTGTTTGTGACTTTCTCCAACTAGGTTGTTGATAGGATTTCCCTTTAGGCTTGTAACCTAGTCCTCTTCTCCCGATTTGATGATAGGGATTATCTAAGATTTTATCAAGAATGCCATTACTATTCAAATTACTAACTTTTTGTTGTAACTTGGCAATCTCTTCCATTCTCTTCTTGATATCTAGTTTTGCTTGATCTAGATTAGAAGACAATGAATTTCTTTCTTTGACAATAGAATCATAATCTAGATGGTTGCATAAGATGGGTTGTTTTTGAAGATCATTCACTTGACTTTGCAAATTATTTTTCTCTAAAGAAAGTAGATTACAATTTGCCTCTATAGATTTTATCTCAATATCATGATCTTCAATGATCTTTTTAAGATCTTCGTTTTCAGATGTAATAGCAAGAAGCTTAGCATGTAATTCATCATTTGCTTTATTAGATTTCTTTAATTTCTTTTTGCATTCAACATATTTAATATGTGTTTCTTCAAGGCTAGCAACTAGTTCTTCTTTAGATAAATCAAAAAGACTTACCTCTTCTTCTTCTTCCTCGCTAGTTGTAGCAATGAGACAATCTTTGTTCTCATCTTCCTTCTTTGATCTCCATGGGCATCTAGTTGTTGTGTGGCTTGTTCCTAAGCACCAATTGCAACATGTTGTAGTTTTGTCCAAGCAGCACCTTTTGTTGTGATTGTAATCACCATTACCCTCCATTCTTCAAGACCTGGTTAGGGTTCCTTGAAGCCTGCTCTGATACCAATTAAAAAAATACTAGAGGGGGGGTGAATAGAGTTTTTAAATAATTTTAACAATTTATTGAACTTAAACAACCACAATTGAAAATTGGAAGAAGGAGACAGGTGTTTAGAGTGGTTCCAACTTTAGCAAATACTAAATTTGTCAGTCCACTACTCGGTTGCTTACCCAACCGGGATTTTGAAAGTATTTATTTTATTACCTTCTCAAGGATTTATAGAAAATACAATACTTTCCTTTACACCCTTTGAACAACCTTCACTTGAAGTAGGTGCACCAACTTGAGGTAGCCTTCTTGAAGTAACTCCAAGCTCCCCCTTGAAGTAGCCTTCCTCTCTAGAAGTAACCTCATGTTACACCAGCCTTCTGAAGTAGCTCAAAGTCGCCTTCTTCACCAAGAAGATCTCCACCCTCTCCAATCTGTAGCCTCCAACCTAGGAGTAGCAAGGAGAGTACAAACGGTAATAGAGAACAAGAAAGGAAAAAGGAAATTACAACTTATCCTTTGCAGCCCAAGGCTTGATTTGCCTAGATCAAGCGTATAGATCTCCTAACCAAGTGTATGGACTTGTGATTGCAGTGGGTAGGAGATACTAGCCTATAGGACACGAATTTTGAGCTAAAGAAGAAAGTGGCCAATTGTCACAATGCTCAAATTACTCACAACAGATTGTAAATGTAATTGCTCAAGGATTTCTCAAGTGTAACAAGTATATTTGAGTGTCCTATGGCTTGTCCTATTTATAGGAATGGCCTAAGTATGCTTAAGGACGTTCTAGACAACTTCTAGGGGTTTCTAAGTGCTTAACTAGCCGTTAGGTACAAGTTTGTTGCTTTAACAACGGCTAATTAATTAATTCTGCAGTTGCTGTCAGAGACCATCTCGGTCGAGGAATGGTCGACCGAGACACCTACTCGGTCGAACTTTTGTCGATCGACAGGCTCTCTGGAACAAGTGATTTGCAACGTCTATCTCCAACTGCCAACTACCTTGTCAGTTGTGTCTAACAGCTACTTTGGATCTTTCTCGGTCGAGAAGATTGTCGACCGAGAGTGTCTCGGTCGAGGAGTTTGTCGACCGAGATTGATCCTGTTTCAATGTTTCAATTTAGACACTAATTATATGTATGAGTGTGCAAATGTGATCCTATTTGAAGGGAATGACTTATCTAAATGTGGTGTTTAGCTAGGGAGAATCTAACGCTTGATTTACATGCAATCTAAGTACTTGTACATTATATATTTGTACAAGTTTTTACAAAGCGATTACATTGCATGAAAATATAAACATGTAAGCATATGGATTTCCCTAGTTGCTTTGTCATCCACCTTAATCCTGCACACTCAAGTAGCTTGTTAGATCAATAAGAATGAAATGTTTGTCATAATCAAAACAAAGGGATTTATAGATGTCCATTTAGCCAACACAACCAGCCTATCAATTAAAGGAATTGCTTAGGAACAAGTTTGCATATTCCTACCTTATTTGAATGTTCAAAATTTGCAGATCTGGACAAAGCTTTTTGGAATTGGATTTGCAAGATATATACTTCCATTTACTCCTTTAGCATTTAACCAAATTAATTTTAGGGTCATCGTAAACAGATTCCTCACTTAACCTATCATTGTAAGGAATTGCCTAGAAACAAGTTTGCCTACTCCTGCCTCCAGTTATCATTCACAAGTAGTTATTTACACACACGTTTAAAGTTTTTGGTGCCTGGATTAGTAAGTTATATGATCCCATTTGGTCCTATAGTATTTACCAAATTTATATGAAGATGTAAAAAATACTTATCACCCAACATATCAACGCATCGAATTTCTTAGAAACAAGTTCACATACTCTTCCTTTCTTTATGTTTTCAATATAATTAGTTAGGCGCGGACAAAACATTTGCACCTAGATTAGCAAGTGACGTGCTCCTTTAGCATTTGACTAAATCTTTTACGAAGTATAGAAAATAAAAAAGCATTTAAGTTTCAATACGCTGAGATGGGGCGATGGTCTATTTGTATGACAAACATAAATAATGATAATGCTGTGATCTCCCTTTCTATGAATTTATTTCCTGTTTATACAACTAAGAAGTTTTTTACTGGTCTCCTGTGGTATAAATTGGTGAACCCAGAATGAAAATTTTCATGTAGAAGATTACATATTTCCATTTTCCAAGGGAGTATACACATACCTTTTTTGCAACACATAAGTTTATGGGTCTGTTCTAAGATAGTTGTTGGCTGGGAAACTCTTGAAATGTTAACTTCCCTTTAATGCAAAAATTTGAGACATGGTTAAGGGGGGGATAGTCGTAAAATTGGACAATAAATCTTTGGATGTCATTGTCACATTTGTTTTAGCAATCACTGTCAAGACTTCCTATACTTTCTTGTTTTTGATATATGTGGTTTTTAAGAAGATTCATGTGGCTACTTTGCTAAGTCACATGGGATAGTGTAAAACCAGATAATATATTCATTTTATCTGGTTAGAAATGAGATAGTCACTCAAAGTAAATTGTGGATAATATGTTGTGTCTGCTTGAGTGCAAGGCGGGTGCTCAAGCAGCCGCTCTCCTTGAAAAAGTGCATGCTTGTTTTCTTATATAATTTTGTATAAAATTACACACAATTTACCTAAATGTTAATGTTTAAAAACTTTTATACAAATCTATACCATGTGATAAGTGTAAAAATTACCACACACAACAAAATAACCATTTTGTAGCACAACTATAAAACAATGACCAATAGATCATTAAGAAAATAGTTTTTTCCCACAGTCATGTAGTGTTATTGGACATCTATAAAATACAGTGAAATAGAAGAATTAGTTATGAAATTGTTTGAATTCTGGACATAATATAAGTTAGTAAATTCACTGCATTGTCATATGCTTATATAGTAATATATGAAATCAGTAATATACAGCAGTAGCCAGTGCATTATATTTACAATAGTGGTTCATAATACATGAAGCGGGGAAATGTAGCATATAAATATTTAATTATAAGTACATGGGTCATGGACATTATATTATTAAAGTATAGCTACGTGCACGTAGCACATGTTACATGTATATTAAAGAATGCAATGTATAACTATACAAACTATGAATCATGTAGTATGTCATAAGATTATACTTGTTTGTGCTTACTGTTTAGTATATTATATAAGATAAGATTATACTATAAGTATTACAGTAGTGTATAACTATGTTTATATACCATGTCACATTAAAAAATGTTTATAACAATTTAACAAAGAGAGAAAAGAGTGTTACATACTTATATTAGCATATAATTAGCATGTAACATATTGTAATACATAACCTCCATTGAACATTAGCTGTTTTTTACGTTAGTGTTTCAAAATACATGAAGGGAGGAAATGTAGCATATTAGTATTTAATTATAAGTACATGGGTCATGGACATTATATTATTAAAGTATAAGTACATGTAAGGAATAAGGAGACCGATACCGATACCGTTTCGACAGCTTAGAAATAGGTATTTACCGGTATACTGACGAAAATACCGACAGATGCAATCTTGGCCGTATCGACGCCTAATTGAACGAATTAAATCAAGAAATTTTACATGCATGGTCTCAACACCTAGATGTAATGTTTTATGCAGTAAAATTCTATATTGGGTATGTAGGGGGGGGTCAATCATGTGGGAGGTAAGGAATCATTCTTGTTTTTTGGAGATTTCGATGACAAAATGCAAGAATTAAGATATGCAATTTTACTAGCACAATCCATAAAGTCATGTTTACACAATAATATTCAATTTACAACAAACATATAACAACATAGTAAAATACTAGCTCAATCAGTTGTATGTCGAGTGGCGCGCTGGCTGCTGATATGGATATTGTTGTTCCACATATTGCTCCCATGCCATCAAAGCTCTATAAGAGTTGTTGTATGAAACAACATGTTCCTCATACACTTCAGGATTGACACACTGCAACATCCCAATCCTTGGAAAATGTTCTTCCAAATCTTTCATATATTTTTCCTTGTTTGTTTGATTCCTGGGAGGCTAAGAAGAAGTAGGAGGAGGTGCCCATGCTCGAGGAGCTTGAGGTTGAGGAAAAGAAGGCTGTAATGGAACATTGAGAATAGGAAAAATCGTAGTATGCCCACCATTCCCATATTTGCCCTCCATCACTAGAGTATGCTTAAGTGTTCACCCGAAAACATCCATAAGGGCTACGTACAGAGTATGCTTCGTGATATTCTATACTGACATAGTAACAAATTTGGGATTCGGCGATTTTTCGGTAGGCCTGAAAAAATTGGAATTCAGAAAAAATCGTCAAAGTTCGTGAAAAAATCGATAAATTTCAGTTAAAGTTTGGTCAACTATTCGAAAATAATTGAGAATAAGTCATATATATATATATATATATATATAATATTGCTATATATGCATATGTATACTATACATATAAATATATATATATGCATATATATATTATACGTAGCGTGAGGAAGTTTAATGCGAAGGATTATATAATTATTTCTAATATAATCTGAATTTGCGGTTGTGATTTTAGACGTCTTCATTTATGCATAAGAATATTTCATTAAAAAAAAACTGTAGGTGGGTGCCGGTGCCCATTGGCTTGACGTTCTCAAACACAAACCCGACGCGGCGTTGCTGAAAACCTAACCCTTTCAAAGTATGCGAAAGATCTAAAAGAACACCGGCGGCGCTCCTCATTCGGCTGTCAATAGCAACAAGGGAGAGATGCGTGGATTAAAGAGAGAGAGAGAGAGGTAGAGATGCTAGGATTAAAGAGAGAGAGGGAGAGAGAGGGAGAGATGCCGGGCTCAGAAATGTGGAAAAAGTGGGAGAAATTTATGTGTCAGCCGCCTATCTTCACGCACGCGCTAAAATCAGGGAAGACAGCAAGCGGGAGAAGCTATTCCTATGGTGAATTCTACACAGTGGATCCCATGTCGGGTTTAGTTGTAGAATATCCAGCAGGGCCTCTGGTGAATGATAGTGGGTTGACTTCCATTGGTGGCTTTAGGATCAATCATCTACGTACTCGGCGGGGAACCCCTGTCTGATGATGAATTCGAGCAACTCTCAAGAGAATGCGGAAGCTACGTCCACCTCAAGACGTCTTGGTTAGATTTGGAAAATCTTAGCGATGGCTGGAAGAAGGGTCTTCCTATGAATTCTCAATATAATTAGGGATGAGCATCGGGTCGGGTTATACCGGGTTTTGCCTGTCCCAAATCCAAACCCACATTTTAAAGCGGGCTACAGGTCGGGTTCGGGCCCCGATAAAATTAAAAAATGTCAGCCCATACCCGGTCCATATAAGAATGCTGGGTTTCGGGCCGGATTCGGATTTGCCCATATAACATCGAATGAGCATACCAAATTTTGCTAGATCTACCTTGTTAACATGAAAACTGAATTACTGATATATGTATTTTGTGATAAACCTTCAAAAGAATGTATATACACTATATTGAAAGAGTAACAAATCATTTTCTCGTACATGTGAATGTATGAGAAGTAAAAAATCAATGGAGTCCATAATGTTGTGCATTTTTGCCTCCTCATCCTATATGTATATACAATGAAATGGGTTTTGGAAGGGCAAAAGATCATTTGTCTCCTACATGTGGGATATGAGTAAAAAGATGAGCATAATCTACTATGCACTGAGCAAAAGATCATTCGTCTCCTATATGTGGACACAATGAGATCAAAATAAAGAAATCAAGTATGTTTATTCATGTCAATAATGGTTATCTTATTAGTATGAATTCATTAATCATGTTTATTGATTACATAGTATCCATGTTGCCATTGGTAAGGTACATACTACATATTGCATCAAGAAATTTGTATGTTTTTCTTTCAGGACAAAGATAGATGTATAGGTATATAATGTACATAAAATATAATCTGGGCATTCGGTCAGGACTGGGTTTACCTCCGCCCGTACCCGGCCCAAATAAAATATGGGTTTAAATTTTAGGCCCGGCCTACCCATATTGTAAATTGGGTTCGGGTCTGGATCGGATTATACGGGTTGGGTCGTGGGTCGGATCGGGCCGGCCCAACCCGATGCTCTTCCCTAAATATAATATCGGATTGCGTTTCCTTTGATGGTAAGCTCTATTCTTTTGGAGGGACAGAATCTTTCGGTGAGGTTTTTGATCCAAATCGTGGCGAGTGGGAAGTCTTGTCTCAGCGACCGCCTTATATTGCGGAGTCGTCTTGTAGGATGAATGTAAGCTCTCCATTGATCCCGGACCCTTCAAGGAACCGCATTATCGTGCACTTGAAAGAAATATCCTCCCTGCTTGCTTACTATCCTAATCAGGGTACATGGGAATGTCTTGTTCATGAAAAATTCTGGATCTGGAGTAAGCTAGCTGCTGTTGTGGATGATGTTATTTATTTTCATTTCCCTGATAGAAACTGTCCATTTATGGGATATGATTTAGAAAGTAACAAATGGCTCAAAGTTGAGTTGTCCTCTGAATTTGACGTCGATCTGATTTCTTCCGAGTTCGATGGTTTACTCAACTTGGGTTATGGTAACCTCCGCCTGGCTGAATTCTCTCCTGATCATTATGCACCGAAGACCCATCTTACCTTTGTCAAATTCAGATTCAATCACACAAGCTCTGAAGTGGCACGAGCCACTCTAATTTCTGTGAAGAAGCTTGTTATTAATTCCTCATGTGGTGTTACCAACTACACCCTTATTTAGGTATTTTATTAGAACTCTTCTTAATTTGTAAATATGGCCTTTTTTTGTTTATCTGCGTAGATCTAATGTTCTTTTTTAAGGTGCCTTGATCTGTGCATGTATATTATTCCTGTAGGATTTAGGTCCATAGAGCTCTGCTGGCGGTCGCTGTAAGTGTACATCTATTGGTGACTTTAGTAAATGGGAAACGTTGAGTTATATTAAATATCATGTTTCTTTAGTATCTAATAGTTCGTTACCTTAGGAAACTTGAATTTAAGTGTCATGTAAGTGTACATCTATTGCTGACTTGTAATGGATACTGTCTCCATGTATTGCTGGCTTCTTTCATTGCCGGAGTTTCTGATGAACATACATAAACAGACTCATCAACCAGCCTATCAATTAAAGGAATTGCTTAGGAACAAGTTTGCATATTCCTGCCTTATTTGAATGCTCAAAAATAATTTTGCAGATGTGGACAAAGCTTTTTAAAATTGGATTTGCAAGATATATACTTCCATTTACTCTTTTAGCATTTAACCAAATTAATTTTAGGGATACCGTAAACAGATTCCTCACTTAACCTATCAATGTAAGGAATTGCCTAGAAACAAGTTTGCCTACTCCTGCCTCCAGTAATCATTCAAAAGTAGTGATTTACACGCACGATTAAAGCTTTTGTTGCTTGGATTAGTAAGTTATATGCTCCTATTTGGTCCTATAACATTTACTATATTTATATGAAGATGTAAAAAAGACTTATCACCCAACATATCAACGCACCGAATTGCTTAGAAACAAGTTCACATACTCTTCCATTCTAAATGTAATCAATATAATTAGTTAGGCGCGGACAAAACTTTTGCGCCTAGATTAGCAAGTGACGTGCTCCTTTAGGCTGCATTTGGCACGAGACCGAAACCCGGTTTGGCCTTGTCTTTATGTGTCAACCCCGCTAAACAAGTGCCGGTTTGAGGTTGATTTTTGTTTGGTTTGCAACCCTTAAAAACCCCCATTTTGGGATAACGGAACCCCTAACCCGGGTTCTCCCAGTCCCACGAGGGGCGGGATTTCGGCTCATAACCCGGTTTCTGCGATCTGAGTCCCTTTTCGTCTCGCCCTTTCTGCGATGGTGTCATCGCCCCCCGACGCCTCCCCGCCCCTTCGCCTTTCCCCTCTCCCTCTTCTGTTCCCTCTCCCGAGAAGTCGACGCCCTCCCAACAGTTACTATTTTCTCCGTGAGTTATGACGTCCTCTCCCAAGATATGCAACAACCCATCATTTTGTATGGCAGGGCAGTGCCGTATGGATAAGCCTGGGCAGTGGCGTAGGCGCAACAGCCGGTCAATCAAGCCGACAGAGGGGTACAATGGGTCGTCTGCAATCGCCGACCTATACCGCCAATCTAGACGTCGAGAATCAAGCATCATCTGGAGTTCTCATCTCCCATCAAAGCCCCCCTTTTCACTGTGTGCAAACCCAGTAAACCCTAGCAAGGGCAAGCGCTGTCGTTGCTGCTATATAGTGCTGCGATTCATATCTGAAATCCTCCCTGTTCACATTCGCATCCTCCACAAAATCTTCTCTGAAGCTGCCGCTAACCGAGCCCCTGTACTCAGAAGTCGCCTAGTTGCTTGAGAGGTATGTCTTCGCCGACCCTCTTTGCTGACCCTCTTCTTTGTTTCAGTAGGCTAGCGACTTATGTGTACCGTCCCTCTACATTTGTTGTATGTACCGTCCCTGACCCGTGCTCCTATCTTCAACCTTGATTTTGACTGACCATGTATTTCTCGTGATCAATACAAACACGTTTTCTGTGTAATGAACCAGATAAGAGTAAAAAAGTATCTCGTCTTTTGGGATATTCCAAGAAAAAAAGGATGCATTGAAATGAAATAAGTCGACCATATGGGATAGGAACAAAATAATTGTTATATATTTATATTGACAATTTTTTTAATGAGTTCTCCCTGCTAGTAACCTCATTTACGAGGACAGGGTTATATCTAGACATGATTGTTCTCCCTGCAAATATCTTATGTAATATATTTGTTTAAA
This sequence comes from Alisma plantago-aquatica, assembly GCA_963693085.1. Lineage (NCBI taxonomy): Eukaryota > Viridiplantae > Streptophyta > Magnoliopsida > Alismatales > Alismataceae > Alisma > Alisma plantago-aquatica. The sequence goes on from OY856410.1 coordinate 877,012,240, forward strand.
TTTGAACAAGTATGTGCTATAAGCCCTACATTGAGGTATGAATCATTCAAACATATTTTTTATGTGTGAACTTTTCAAAACCAGAACTGGGACACCCTAATTTTGATTATTCAACTTCTTCTTATTTGTGTTATGACTGTGCACATTGACTGCTTATGCTTTGTATACGTGCAAATTGTACACCCATTAGATCTTTTTGATGGTCATTTCATTTATTTTGTAAACTTTAGTACCAACTTTGCTTTGTGTTAATATATTTTGGCACCTTGTACACAACCCTTGACTGAAGTTTGCCCCTCAACTAGGTCTACTATGATGGTACAAAATTGGAATCCACCTATTACGTATTAATTATTTTTATTTGGAACATACTAGTGTGTAGAGTTACATTTGTTCCGTTTAAAATAATATGATGTAATATTTTTGTTTAAGTTGAAACATATATCAGAATGCCGACTATTGTGTTGTAGATCACCTAAATTATGGTGTTGTTAATCATGTTATAAACATCAATACACCAGCATTAGATGTAGAACACAATATTCTGCATTGAAATGAAATAGGTCGATCATATGAGATACGAACAAAATAATAGTTATATATTTATTTTGACAATTTAATTAATGAGTTCTCCCTGCTAGTAACCTCATTTACGAGGACAGGGTGATATTTAGACATGATTGTTGTAGCATATTATTTGGTCATGGAAGGAACCCGAGAAGTACATTTATGTAATATTTGTCACTGTGTTTTCAGGTGTGTTTTCATGTTAATATGTATCATGTATTATGTTTGATAGGTCATTAGTTGTTCAGGTACAAATATCTTATGTAATATATTTGTTTAAGTTGGAACAAGTATGTGTTACAAGCCCTACATTGAGGTCTGAATCATTAATGTAGGTTTTTTTGTGTCAACTTTTCAAAACTAGAACTGGGATACCCTAATTTTGATTATTCAACTTCTTCTTATTTGTGTTATGACTGTGCGCCTTGACTGCTTATGCTTTGTATACGTGCAAATTGTACACCCATTAGTATAGGTAGATCTTTTGCATAGTCATTTCATTTATTTTGTGTTAATATATTTTGGCACCTTGTACACAACCCTTGACTGAGGTCTGCCCCCCCAATTAGGTCTACTATGATGGTACAAAATTAGAATCCACCTATTACGTATTAATTATTTTTATCTGGAACATACTAGTGTGTAGTGTACATTGTATATGCTCATAAACATACTAGTTTGTAGTTGGAACAATTATGTGCTATAAGCCCTAATTTGATTGGTCACTATTTTTTCTGTTTAAAATAATATGAAGTAATATTTTTGTTTAAGTTGAAACATATATCTGAATGCCGACTATTGTGTTGTAGATCACCTAAATTATGGTGTTGTTAATCATGTTATAAACATCAATACACCAGCATTAGATGTAGAGCACAATATTCTGCTGCTCCTGTCACCATTTTGTGATGCCGACTTAGTCTAATTTGGTTCCAGAATATTATTTGCCTATCTAAATAAGTTGTTCATTATTTATTTCAAATAATCCAACTATTTTGTCTAATCTATATTTCCTCTGCATTTGTTGTATATACCGTCCCTGACACTGTCACTTGCTCATCTCTTTCTGTGTAATGAACCAGATATATGATTTTATTTTTCATATAAGAGCAAAAAAGTATGTTGTCTTTTGGGATATTCCAAGATAAAAGGGATGCATTGAAATGAAATAGGTAGACCATATGGGATAAGAACAAAATAATTGTCATATATTTATATTGACAATTTAATTAATGAGTTCTTCCTGCTAGTAACCTCATTTACGAGGACATGGTTATATTTAGAATTTTAGACATGATTGTTGTAGCATATTGTTTGGTCATCTGTCAGTGTGTTTTTAGGTTAATATGTATCATGTATTATGTTTGATAGGTCATAATTTGTTCAGGTACAATCTTATGTAATATATTTGTTTAAGTTGGAACAAATTGTAATATAGGTGTTATGACTGTGCGCCTTGACTGCTTATGCTTTGTATATGAGTAAATTGTACACCCATTAGTATAGGTAGATCTTTTTGATAGTCATTTTATTTATTTTGTAAATTTTAGTACCAACTTTGCTTTGTGTTAATATATTTTGGCACCTTGTACACATCCCTTGACTGAGGTTTGCCCCCACCCCCCAACTAGGTCTACTATGATGGTATAAAATTGGAATCCACCTATTACGTATTAATTATTTTTATTTAGAACATACTAGTGTGTAGTGTACATTAGTGTGTAGTGTACATTGTATATGCTCATAACCATACTAGTTTGTAGTTGGAACAATTTTGTGCTATCCATTTAAAGTGGTCACTATTATGTGCTCATTGTATAAGCCCTAATTTGATTGGTCACTATTTATTCCGTTTAAAATAATATGATGTAATATTTTTTTAAGTTGAAACATATATCTGAATGCCGACTATAGATCACCTAAATTATGGTGCTGTTAATCATGTTATAAACATCAATACACCAGCAATGTAGAGCACAACATTTTGCATTGAAATGAAACAGGTCGACCATATGGGATAAGAACAAAATAATTGTTATATATTTATATTGACAATTTAATTAATGAGTTCTCCCTTCTAGTAATTTCATTTACAAGGACATGTTTATATTTAGGCATGATTGTCTTAGCATATTGTTTGGTCATGGAAGGAACTCGAGAAGTAGATTTATGTTATATATGTCATTGTGTTTTCAGTTGTGTTTTCATGTTAATATGTATAATGTATTCTGTTTGATAGGTCATTATTTGTTTAGGTACAAATATCTTATGTAATATATTTGTTTAAGTTGAAACAAGTATGTGCTATAAGCCCTACATTGAGGTCTGAATCATTCATGTAGGTTTTTTTTATGTGTCAACTTTTCAAAACTAGAACTGGGACACCCTAATTTTGATTATTCAACTTCTTCTTATTTGTGTTATGACTGTGCGCCTTGACTGCTTATGCTTTGTATACGTGCAAATTATGGTGTTTAAGTTGGAACAAGTATGTGCTATAAGCCCTACATTGAGGTCTGAATCATTCATGTAGGTTTTTTTTGTGTCAACTTTTCAAAACTAGAACTGGGACACCCTAATTTTGATCATTCATGTTAGCTTGAATGAATGATTTTAATGTTAGATTCAATGAATGATTTTAATGTTAGCTTGAATGAATGATTTTAATTTTCATGTACGACCAAAATATACACCCATTAGTATTCTGCTGATTATATTGTAAGTAATTCAACTATTTCAGCTAATCTATATTTCCTCTGAATTTCTTGTATGTACCGTCCCTGACCCTGTCGCTGGCCGTGCAACTCTCTTCAACCTTCAATTCGGCTTACCAGGTATATCTCATGAGCAATACGAATACGTTTAATGTGAATGTCATGCTGAATGCTTGCTATTTATGTAGTTTTCCTGTAATGAACATATTGGATGATGCGCTTGCTAAAACCATTTCAAATTTAACCACAATTTCAAATTTGTTGTACAAATTTTGGATCTTATGTCTGGTTGCGGCATTGAGGAGACAATATGACATGGGTTATTGCTTTAAACAAGTTATTGCTTTCAATACAAGTTATTGCTTTCAACTGCGTAGTCTCATACTAGGTTCGTATAACGGTTTCATTTAAACACCCATACTAAAGTGATATATCACAGTGTCATCGGTACTATGGCTGCACCCGACCTGAGGTTCCGTATTGTATGGTCGAAAGAGTTGGATGAGGCTCTGGTTGCGGCATTGAGGAAACAATATGGCATGGGTAGGTGCGTCGATGAAATATTTACTAGGGACGCGTGGAGGGAGACGCTACGTGATTGACATATCAGGATGGGGAGGAACAAGGGTACATTGGACCAGTTAAAAACTCATTGGAAGAACCTTAGGAGAGACTATGCAAAGATAAAACTGGTGACCAACAAAAGTGGTGTTGGATGGGATGACAACAAGCACAAGCCAATATTACCTGACACCCCAGAGTGGAGGGAGGCACTTGCGGTAGTCTAATAATATACACTCCCCTGACTATTATATATTAAATTAAACTTGTTAATATTGACCTAATGAGTAGTTGTCCCCTATTTTAGGCAAACAGGGAACTAGCGAGATTGATCAACAAACCATTCTACCACTACCACGACGTCGAGCTGATGGGGGGGGGAGGAACATAGCTTGGGGCCATCATGCAATGTCCTCAACCGATAGACAACCTCTTTCTGATGTTGCATCTGAAGATGATGTTGCTGTTGACCTAGATGCATATGAAGATGATGTTGCTGTTGACCTAGATGCATATGATTCATTTGTCATCCCAAAACCGACCGGTCCAACTGGTCCAACCAGTTTCACTAAAGACATGGTTAATTCGGGGACGCAAAGTGAGGACACCAACGGCGGATCACACAACCAAGGTGTTGGTGCAAGGACTCCCACCACGATCAGACGTAGGAAGCGAGCATCAAGCTCACATGACAGTTGTGTCCTGTCTAATGATGTCGTGTCTGAATTCACAAAGGTGTTTTCCAAGGTACATGAGATGGGCAGCGGAATTGCTGCTAGGTCTAATGATAAAGACGAATACCAAACCATTTTACACCACTTTCATGTAAGCTACCCTGACGCCCCTATCCCAGTTTTTACCACTCTTGTGCACACCATAAAAGATCCACCTAACCGTAACATTTACCTAAGCCTTATGGACACCCCACAAAAAATTACCATTTGGTTGCAAGACTTGTGGGAAATGAAGAACACAACTTCTGCAGCTTCTGCATCACAATCACCCTTCACGCTACAATCTCCACTGTACTTTTGAGGTTGTCTAATTTAAGAACTATATCAGTATCCTACCTTTTATTTGATGAACTTTATCAAAAGTTGTTGTATTATTTTATTCCGTTGGGAACAATCTCTAAACTATGGTACTATGTAATGGCTTATCTTGTTATTTGCTATTTGGTCAGTATTTGCTATTTTGTCGCTATAGCCCTAATTTCATTTCTGCAATATCTTGATATTTTTCTGATGCAGATAATCACTTTTAATTCTAGACGTGATGGTCGGTATTCATCCATATGAAACAACTGATGACCTTCTACAACTACTGGATCTTATGTCTGGTCCGGCTAATGACATTGCTAACGCAATATCCTACCAAATAGCTAACCAAATTTCCCACAATATCATGCAAAATTCAGACGCCGCAACCACACACCAACCAATACTGAGATCGGTTAGTATTAGGAGCAGCCATCAAAAAGTTTTAGAAATAATAACCGACCATGAAAGGAGGGCATACGATTTGTACCGTATGCTACCCAACACGGTTTTAGCCTTTGTTGACAAACTTGAGGACCGAGGTTTGTTGAAAAGTACCAGAGGTGTGTCATCAGTGGAGGCAGTTTGCTACTTCAAATGGTTGGCCATGGCCATACCAACCGTGTTCTGGCTGAGGACTACATTCACAGTGGTGAGACCATAAGTAGAAAGTTTAACGAGGTGTTGGATGCAGTGTGTGTTTTGTGCAACGAATATATTGTCATGCCAACTGCATCCACAACTCCGCACCACCGCATCACCGAGTGTTCAAGATTTTACCCTTACTTCAAGGTATGACCATCACTTAGTTGACCATTGTTCATTCCATTGTTAATATAACCACTATCGTCATCGTTGAGTTTGGTATTTACTTGCGTATTTCTTATATACTTGTCTTAGGATGCCATTGGTGCAATTGACGGGACACACATCCCCGTTTTGGTGAAGCGCGATAAGAAGAATCGATATAGGAATAGAAAAGGGAATCTTTCCATGAATGTCATGGCTGTAGTAGACTTCTCAATAGAGTTTGCAAATATCATGACTGGTTGGGAGGGATTTGCTGCTGACCAAAGGGTACTTCACGCAGCTACAACCACAGGTGGGTTCAAAGTATCCGTTGGGAAGTACTATCTTGTTGATGCAGGGTACGCTAACACCAGCTAATTTCTTGCACCATATCGAAACGTTGCTTACCATATAGCAGAGTATTGGGGTAACAAAGGCTCATACACAAGAAAAAAGGAAATGTTCAACCACTGACATGCTCAACTACGTAACGTTGTCGAGCGAGCCTTTGTTGTGTTGGAGAAGAGGTTTTCCTACTTTCGTAAAGGAGCGACTTTTCCCGTGCAGTCTCAGTCTCGGATTTTAATGGCTTGTTGTATCGTTCATAATTTTATCCGACGCCAAAATGATGGTGATCCTATGATGGATGAAAACTTGGATGAGCCTCATACTACCACTGACATCTTGAACGAATTGTGTTCTCTCCAACAAACAAGCCAGGCCGATGCTAGAGAGGGAGATGTTTTGTGCGAAACTGTTGCCAATTCTATGTGGGCAAATCAATGATTTATACATTTGTTTCCTAACTTGCAGACATTGAAACATGTTCTACAACATATTTCACTTACTCCCTTTTTTTGTAACTTAACGACCAACTTTTTTTCTCGTTGACTACAATTTTGCCTACTTATAAACAATGTGAAATTATGTCTGACTAGGTTTTCTGTCTAGAAATGGACAATGACATGCCGTTGTGCCCATGTGGTCTGCAGCGCACCGTAAGAGTGTACATGGATGCCACAGATGCGACAAATGGATGGTTTGAAGACAACAATCCCCACATGCCATATTTTACATGTGGTAGGGGTTTTGTACCAACCAGATGCCATATGAGGTTGCCCGTGTAGCAAGTACAACCTACAGTGGCTACGCTGACTACAATTAGGGATGCAATGGTATCACAGCTCGCATATGCATGCAGCGAATGCAAGTTCTGGTCAGAACACTGTGCCTTTGTCTGTTCAACAAGAGCAGACACAAATAGGTTACAAGAAGAAATTTCAAGTATGCGGGAGAGGTGTCGATATCTTCACCACCAACTTCAAATATCGAGCGATAATGACTCTTTAACAGAAGAAGATGGATACAATACGTCATAGATATACTATATTATGATATGTCCAAATGAACTGCACTTGTCTGTTGCAACAATTAGCTACTCCTGAACAAATGGTCTTCATATTATCTTTGAAAAATATGTCATGAACCCGACATTTTTCTATTAATTGTCAATTTTGTTTTATTAGATGTCAATGACTCCATCTGAGGTTCCGAGGTGTGATTGTGGGCTAAATGATGCAGGGTTAAATGACTTTGCCATTCTGAGTCAAAGGCCGGGAGAAATGTATTACATATGCCCTACTCGTGAGGTGTGATAGTACAATAATAAATAATAGACTGCCCTTGTCGAGACTTCACATTCTTTGCCATTAACTTGAACTTCGTACTAAATTTTAGGGAAAAGACCGATGCAGATACTTCCATTGGGCAGTCGATCTCTCCCCAACAATTGATTCATTGAAAGCAGAGATTATGTTACTAACTGTTGAGTGCAAGTCAGTGTGGGGTCAGGCGATGAACATGAAGGACTTTGTTGAAATTCATCACAACTACGATGAATTATACACTAACAAAAAGTATGAGCATGAGGTTTTAGAACGCAACATTGCCAGTCTGGAGGAAGATTGTCGTCTGCTTCAGGACATCCCTTCACCTCAAATGACTCCATAACGTTGAATGGCAAATACATTTACATTGTCTTCTCTGTTTAGATGACTATCAATGGATGTTATGAACATCATACACTTGTTTAATTTAGGCACTTTTATAAACGTCGTATTACATTTTAAGTGTTATGAAATTTTTGTTCATGTTGATGAATGTTTTATTAATGATGTATGTTATTAATTGAATTTTTGCTTAACGTTATCTCAAACCAAATAATACAATTAATTGTGATATACACCCTTACTTTTGAAAAATATATTACTTACAAAATCTGTTATATGGCTGCCCAACCGTCGACACTTTCTTTTATCTGGTCTACCGAGCTTGATATGGTTCTCAGGTGTTTGATGAGAACCCAATATCACGTGGGTAGATGTGTAAATGGAGTATACTCTACACAGGTTTGGATGGAGGCATTGTACCAGTTCCTATACATAACATGAGGCCCTTACAATGATGGCTCGCGGAAGGAGAGGACGCAGGAGGGGGAGCGGCGGAGGGCGATTCGCTAGGGTCTCCGATGAAGCAGGAGAAAGGGGTGGTTCATTTGGGTCGGCGTCGCCGTCGATCCCTCCGGTGGACTCAGGTGTGGTTGACGGAGAGGAGAACCCCCAAATTCTTCAAAGTCATGAGGCCTCGAAGAACCCTCAGTGCAAGGGTGGTGAATCCACTGCTAACTCCCCAAAGTCTCCGCCCCGCAGGTCTGAGGAGGTGTCTTCCTCAAATCGGCTAGCTGACTGGCTGCAAGCCTGCAGAATGGGCCAATAAGAGGTTGATGTTGAGCTGATGGACTTCATCGAGCCAAGTATCAAGGATGGAAAGAGGTGTGTGTCCATCTCGAGTAAGGATAGCTCCATCCCTGACTAGGATGAGTACTTATCCATCAGGTTTGTTGGTCGGAAACCGTATGGTGGCCAACTAATTGGATGGATTCGAAGGACCTGGAGACCTAGCGGACCTGTTGTGGTTGTGTCCGAGGAAAGGGAAGGGTATATCGTCAAGTTGCCCTCTCGTGGTGATAGAGATCGAGTTCTAAAGGAGGCGCCCTGGTTCGTGGATGGACTGTTGATTGTAGCCCAAGCGTGGAAGCCCGGCTCTCCCCTTCAACCTCTCTCTTTCACGTAGGTTCCCATTTGGTTCAAAATCAAGAACACGGGGATTCCCTGGACTCGCAAGCACATATCCTGTGTTGCCAGTACGTTAGGTCGGCCGGTGGACATCGATGATTACTCGGTTGCTGCTGGATGCCTTGAAGCAACCCGGGTGTGCATAGAGGTGACTCACGAACTGAAAATTCCTAAAGAAACATTGGTAGAAGTCGACTCTGTGCTCAAGACACTGAAAACTGAAGTTATCTCCAAGCCGGCGATCTGCTCTAGCTGCTCGAGATTTGGGCACATGGCCACTTCATGTCCTTTGAAGTCAAGACGACCTCCGCCGGAAAAGGACCTGCAGGTCCGGCTGGGGAAATCTGTAGGTGTTCGAGGCAATGTCAATATGACTGCCAAGGAGCAATCTAAGATGATTCAAGGTGAGAAAATCGCTAATCAGATGGAGAAGAATACGGATTCTTCTGAAGCATTTGATGCAGTTTTTCGAGACTCCATTGAACAACAGGTGAGAGATGTTGTCCTGTCTACTGCTGCTGAGCTTCATCCCCAACCCAATCCTCCCATCTCAGTACCTGAGATGTTTGGGTCTCCTCCGTTCTTCAATGAAGGAAGTCTCAATTTGGAAGGGGAATTAGAGCTGAGCAGGGTAAGCAAGGGAGCGTCGAGCTCTACCTCATGGCAGGTCAATAAGATTTGGAGTAGCAGTGAGTGTTATTCTGATTTCCAACAAGAAAAAGAAAACTTGTTTGGAGATGATGAATCCAATATGGATTCAAACTCGGGGCTGGATTTTGACCCCTGGGAAGCCGACACTCTGGATTTCAGCAAGTTTAGGCCGAATAGGAGGAAAAAGTCGCCAAAGAAAAAGAAGGATGGAGGTTGATTTCACCATCCCCTTTCCCTGCTGAGTACCTGGTACTCCTTCTGAGTTGTATAAGTGTCTGCAGCTTTCTGTTACTGCTCGATGGCTAGGAAGCTTTCTCTTGTTGACTCTCTACTAATTTCTGTGAATGAGGTTAATGCTTATGTGAAGAGGTTCAAGGTCCAGCTTCTACAACATTCGTGGCAGCTGATATGGTTTTCCATAGATCCTTAGACGAGTCAGTTGATATAACAGGTGGTTGTTTTCTCTAGCATGAGTTTTTTAGCAAAGGGTTACCCCCTTCCTGTCACGCTCCTTGCTTAATGGTTCACCATGGCTCTAATCAGTGCTGACGGGCGGATGTTTCGTTTCTCTTATTCTCCTGATCGCTACATTCAGGGGACGAGCATGCTGCTATGTGTGAAGGAGAGTAAAGGAGATGAACGAGCAACTTGTTATCCTGATGTGTAGCTTTTGGAGTCTTCTATGAGCTTTTTGGGTGACAGAATAGACACTGCACATATGCAAGTGTGAGAAATAGAGTTGCATCAGAACAGGAGTGCTATCCAGAGTGAGACCCTGAGCGAAGATGGTGTTTCTACGCTTGCCTGCTGAGCCTGCTATGTTTGTGGGTGATCAGTTATGTTGCAGTGTCTTAGTTGGGTAGGCGGATGATCTATCATCTTATGTTTTGTGTGTGTTTCTCTTGGTTGCCTCCTCCTGGAACGCATGTACCTTTGTTTGGTAGATCTTTTGTTTAAGTCCTGTTGTTGTCAGGTCTTTTAGTTGTTCTTGTGTAATCCTGTTAAGGGTTAGGGGGTGCGTTTTATTCATGTACCTAAAGTTTTGGTATCATTTAATAGTAACATAATTTTTTGCCGACCAAAAAAAACATGAGGCCCTTACATTTCATTGCCTGAGTTGCGAATGTGATCGCAATACATCAAGAGAGAGTTTGTAAGAGACAATATGTTCATATTAGGAGATTTATTGCCTCCCCCCACATTGGCCGCGCAACAAGGCATTGAACGTAACTTTTTGACGACGCGTCACACTTACCCACCAGAGATTTTTTTGGCACTGACGATTGAAATAAACAAATGAACTTGTAACATGTGCTAAATGTAGTTGTGTTTTTGCGTCGCAACATTTTACATTCTCTACTTATGTGTTACAATATTATATGTTTCTACCATAATGCGATCAAATTTCCTACTTCATTATTATGTTATTGCCACAATTACTTTACGAATTCTGTTATTTATTCATACCTTTGTTTTCATTAATTTTAGATGTCGACATCGCGTGCAAAGGCAAGGACAAGGGCAAAATTTGAAAAACTTTTGATGTCACCGGAAAAAATTCAAAAATATGTTGAAGATAACCTTTTATGCACAAAACCATGTTGCAATCACACAAAGGAGGAGGAGGGCAAAATTGGGACCGATGATCAAGTCAATCAGCATGTTCCTCATTTGCCATTGTTGTTTGATTGATCAAAAGACGACATCAAACAACAAAACAAGCAGCCGGTGCAGGAACCATGCCCAGTGTCATGGGACGAGTATGATGAGGCCATAACGTTGGCCTATTTTAATCAAGATCCACATCCAACCATGTTCCGCCAAAGTGCCTTGTCAAAATCTTAGCTTCTGTTTGGCTGTTTATTGCTCCCATTTTTTGTCCTTCTCCCCTGACAAAGATCACCCGTAAACAATTATTTTATTATCAGTGATTGTTTATGTTTAACTAATGATGACAATATGATTATTATCAGTTGCTTTTACTGACGATAATGTAATTTGTTTATGTTATGAACAAAATATATTAGGCCAATTTGATATTTCATGTAGCTTGGTTATTAATGACGATAATGTAATTTGTTACACTAATGACGACAATTAACTATGTTCAACATTACATATATACCACATGCAAATGTCATTCTAGATGACAGTAACATTTCATTAATTTTTAATTACCACGTAAAAATTAGCATTATCATATCTTATTTGCACTATTCTAAATATACAAAATAACACCCACACAACACAAATAAAATATTTTTTAATATATTCTAAACTTAGGTTGAAGTGACATCACAAATACACATTCTGCATACTTGTTCAAATAGTGCTGCAAGAACATGACAGAATAAGCAGATATTGACTACGCTACCAAACAGAATCAGACTTCCAGCCAAACAGATTCAGACTGCACACAGACTGAAATCAGACCAGCTGACCAGAAACAGACTGTGTTGCCAAATAAAATCTGACTGCATCCTATCTGCCCCAGCATCAGAATCCAGACTAACCCCGACTAACCCAGTCAGATTCCAGAATCCCAGTCCTGTGCCAAACACAAGCTTAGCATTTGACTTAATCTTTTACGAAGTATAATATATAAAAAAACATTTAATTTTCAATACGTTGAGATGGGGCGATGGTCTATTTGTATGACAAACAGAAATAATGATAATGTTGTGATCTCCCTTTCTGTGAATTTATTTCCTGTTTATACAGCTAAGAATTTTTTTACAGGTCTCCTGTTGTATAAACTGGTGAAACCAGAAGGAAATTTTCCGTGTATAAGATTACATATTTCCATTTTCCAAAGGAGTATACACATACCTTGTTTTGCAACATATAAGTTTATGGGTCTGTTCTAAGATAGTTGGCTGGGAAACTCTTGAAATGTTAACTTCCCTTTAATGCAAAAATTTGAGACATGGTTAATGGCGGGATAGTCATAAAACTGGACAATAAATCTTTGGATGTCATATTATCACATTTGTTTTAGCAATCACTGTCAAGAGTTCCTATACTTTCTTGTTTTTGATGTATGTGGTTTTGAAGAAGATTCATGTGGCTACTTTGCTAAGTCACATGGGATAGTGTAAAACCAGATAATATATTGATTTTAAATGAATATGGTTAGAAATGAGATAGTCACTTAAAGTAAATTGTGACCAAGACCAATATTTTAAAAAGTGGAAAGCGGGGGGGGGGGCATGTGGACAATATGTTGTGTCTGCTTGAGTGCAAGGCGGGTGCTCAAGCAGCCACTCTCCTTGAAAAAGTGGATGCTTGTTTTCTTATGTAATTTTGTATAAAATTACACACAATTTACCTAAATGTTAATGTTTAAGAACTTTATACAAATGTATACCATGTGATAAGTGTAAAAATTACCACACACAACAAAATAATCATTTAGTAGCCCAACTATAAAACAATGACCAATAGATCATTAAGAAAATAGTTTTTTCCCACAGTCATGTAGTGTTATTGGCCATCTATAAAATACAGTGAAATAGAAGAATTAGTTACTAAATTGTTTGAATTCTGAACATAATATAAGTTAGTAAATTCACTGAATTGTCATATGCTTATATAGTAATATATGAAATCAACAATATACAGCAGTAGCCTGTGCATTATATTTACAATAGTGGTTCATAATACATGAAGCGGGGAAATGTAGCATATAAGTATTTAATTATAAGTACATGGGTCATGGACATTATGTTATTAAAGTATAACTATGTGCACGTAGCACATGTTACATGTATATTAGAGAATGAAATGTATAACTATACAAACTATGAAACATGTAGTATATCATAAGATTATACTTGTTTGTGCTTACTGTTTAGTATGTTATATAAGATAATATTATACTATTAGTATTACGGTAGTGTATAACTATGTTTATATACCATGTTACATTAAAAAATGTTTATAACAATTTAATAGAGAGAGAAAAGAGTGTTACATACTTATATTAGCATATAATTAGCATGGAACATATTGTAATACATAACCTTCATTGAACATTAGCTTTTTTTACATTAGTGTTTCAAAATACATGAAGGGGGGAAATGTAGCATATTAGTATTTAATTACAAGTACATGGGTCATGGACATTATATTATTAAAGTATAAGTACATGCAAGGGATAAGGTGACTGATACCGACACTGTTTCGACAGCTTGGAAATAGGTATTTACCGGTATACAGACAGAAATACCGACATATGCAATCTTGGCCATATCGACGCCTAAATGAATGAATTAAATCAAGAACTTTCACAGGCATGGTATCAACACCTATATGCAACGTTTTATGCAATACAATTCTATATTGGGTATGTGGGGGGGGGTCAATCATGTGGGAGGTAAGGAATCAATCTTATTTTTTTGGAGATTTTGATGAAGGATTTCGATGACAAAATGCAAGATATAAGATCTAAAATTTTACTTGCACAATCCATAAAGTCATTTTTACACACTTATGCAATAATATTCAATTTACAACAAACATATAACAATATAGTAAATTACTAACTCAATCATTTGTATGTCGAGTGGCGTTCCGGCTGCTGATATGGATATTGTTGTTCCACATATTTCTCCCATGTCATCAAAGCTCTGTAAGAGTTGTTGTCTGAAACAACATGCTCCTCATACACTTCAAGATTGACATACTGCATCATCCCAATCCTTGGAAAATGTTCTTCCAAATTTTTAATATATTTTTCCTTATTTGTTGAATTCCTGAGAGGTTGAGAAGAAGCAGGAGGAGGTGCCCATGCTCGAGGAGCTTGAGGTTGAGGAAAAGGGAGCTGTAATGGAACACTGGGAATAGGAAAAATTGTAGTATGCCCACCACTCCATGTTTTCCCTCCATCACTAGAGTATGCTTCGGTGTAGGGCTGTCAATGGGGAGGGTATTACCCGTTTACCCTTTATCCATACCGTGTAGGGTAAGGGTAAGGGCAAAGTTTTTGTTACCCGTTACCCGTTTACCCTTTCCCCGTTTCCCCGCTACATAAAGAGGGGAGGGTAAGGTATAGACATTATCCATACCCTTTTACCCTTTTACCCGCTCATACTTAAAATATATATAATTATATAGAAGCTTCTAGCTACTTTTTTACCCTTTTTTTCCCAACAAGAAAGATTTTATAGGTTACCACATCCCTCTCACTACCACTCTCACCAAATGCATGTAGTATATTATTATTAAATGTTAGTCTAGTCGAGAGGGGCACAAATGTATGGGAAAAGATGCCCTCTGGCTCCCTTAATCGTTTCTCTTATTGCTTAATCATGTGGCTTTTTCCTGTTTCCTTCTTTATGTTTAGAAATTTCCTAGGAGTCCCATTATATGTTTCTCCCTATTTTTGTTGGTCACATGTATCATCTTTGTCCTATTTAGTAGTGTGTGGGATTGTTGTGAGAACTAATATTGGAAAGAAACTTCGTTGTAGGAGACTACCTATCAAAATAGAACCTTGTTCACCTAATTCTTTTTGTTTAGCTCTCATTGGAAGATGAAATTAATAACAAAGCTTCCTCCATCAGCTAAAATATAACTACATTGACTTGACTAGAAAATGACACTTCTTTTTTATTGTTGGACAAATGTATAAATATATTATGCAAGTAACCTATAACATTGGCATGCTTATATTCACATTTAGGACAAGTGCAAGTTAAGAAAGACATGAGTCAATTAATATCACACTAGAACCACCACCTAAAAATAATTTAGTCTTCTTATAAAGTTGCTTTTGATACAAATTACCCGTTTACCCTTTACCCTCCCCGTTTACCCTGTGGGGAAGAGGGTAAGGGTAAGGGGAGGGTAAGGAGATTGCAGAGAAGGGTAATTACCCTTATCCTTACCCGCTACCCCATGGAGGGTAAGGGTAAGGGTAAAGTCTTACCCTCCCCATACCCTCCCCGTTGACAACCCTACTTCAGTGTTCACCCGAAATCATCCATAAGGGCTACGTATAGGGTATGCTTCATGATATCCCATACCGCCATTATAACAAATTCGAGATTCGATGATTTTTCAGCAGGCATTAAAAAATTGGAATTCGGAAAAAATCGTGATATTCATGAAAAAATTGATAAATTTCAGTCAAATTTCGGTCAACTATTCGGAAATAATCGAGAATAAGTCGGCTATATAAATACATATATATTGCTATATATGCATATATATTATACATATAAATACATGTTTATATATGTATATACTATTAAGGTCGCAAGAAATACGATCTTGTTGAGTGAAAAAGTAGGAAAAGAAGTAAAGAATGAGCAATAACAATGAATTGTTGGGAGAGTGGGATTGGAGGCTTAGTATATCAAGAGTTTTTTGTACATAGTATGGTAAAAAAGAGCAAGCAACTTAAAAGAGAAAAATCATGAAAGATCGTGAAAAGTCATGAAGAATCATGAAAAATCATATAAGTCGTGAAAAATTGGCGATGACGTACTAATCGGGGTGAATATTGGGGACACTAAAAATCACAAAAAAAATGCTGATTTTTTGTAAAGTTTGGAGACTTTTGTTACTATGCATTCTAGGTCCAAGTTCTAAATGTAATCTTGGTGGTGGTTCAACTTGATATCTAGAATACCCATGTTGGGATTGAGAAGTCTGAGATGGGTATGGAAGTGTCTGCCCAAATAACATATCTCCAAATGAACGTTGAGATTGAGAGTCAGATATGCTCAATGCATCCATTGAATCAACAAGATTAAAATAATAATCACTTCGACTTTGGTATTGTGGTTGTGGATTGGATGGGTGGGGATTAGGGGTATTGGCTTGGAGTTATGGGCATTGTGGCATGTGGAGGAGGACCTGGAGTAGGTGCATTGCTGTAATCTTTCCCAATTCAAGTTTTTCTCCTTTGAAAAGTTCTTTCAGCCATGGGATATTCTTTCTCTACTGGAGGAGGAGGCACAATCCTAGTAACATAAGGACGATCATCATTCTCAGGATCAACTATAGGAGGATATTCCGGGGAGCGATCATTCTCAGAATAATAATCACTTTGACTCTAGTATTGTGGTTGTGGATTAGATGGGTAGGGATAGGGGTATTGACTTGGAGTTGTGGGCATTGTGGCATGTGGAGGAGGACCTGGAGTAGGTGCACCACTGTAATCTTTCCCAATTCGAGTTTTTCTCCTTTGAAAAGTTCTTTCAGTCATGGGATATTCTTTCTCTATTGGAGGAGGAGGTGCAGTCCTAGTAACATAAGGATGATCATCATTCTCAAGATCAACTGTAGGAGGATATTCCGGGGAGCGGTCACTGCCGTCGCCTCCATCATTGTCACAATCACCAGACTTGGATTTGGACCCAGATGTAGTTTTTAAAGAATCAGAATTGGTGCTACCCAACTCTTCTTCCACTACTCTATTGATTTCTGTATAATATTTTGATGCTCAGGCTCAAGTCTTTCAGGTGGAGTTTGATCAACATTAACATCAGAATCTGCTTCAAATTGATCTTCTATGTATGGATCTTACGACCTTCTATATTATCAAGAATGGGACGACCTATCTCATTCATCCATTCCTCTAAAGGATCTTTTGAATCATCATCTTCTTCTATGCCTCCGCCTGGATGGGTTGAATGTGTATGCAGTGTCAATGAAGTCGTGGACGACATCAAAATCCACTTCGTTGCAGTTGGCATCTCTTATTTCTCTAGTACTCAACCACATGTTCTAGGGAACATAGACAAGATCCCTTAACCTGTTTGCCCCAAGCATGTTCCTTCTCTTTGAGTGTATTAAATTGAAAGTGCTCCAATGTTGTTTGAGAAAGGATGCGAACAACCACTTTTCTTAAATGGGGGGACACCCATTCCATTCCATACCCACCACTCACAAGGATCACCCTTTTCACGGTCGACAACTGCGTTTGGATGACCAAATTCATGAAACTGTGGCAACTGCAAAAATATTTAAGATATTTAGAATTAGATGATGAAACATCAATTCAAACTAGAATGAAGATGTTCATGACTTCATGTAAGTTATGTAATCCATTTATATACTTCATCCATCACTATGGTGCACTCTTCTGTAGAGGTAATGAATTTGTTAATTATGTCTCTGACAACATTCATTAGATCTGCATCTAACCCCAACTTTTTCGAGTATTGGAACCTCAAATTCAGGTAGTAAGCTCTCACAAATTCCAAATAAGGAAATTAGATATAGATTTTAGAGACTGAATTACAAAGTTAGAAAGTAAATTAGAAGAAATTAGAATTTAGAAGAAATTAAATTATATACCTACTTTATGCAGTGGATGTAAAAGCATATATATTCAATGCTTGTTTACAATTTCGAAGTATTGTGAATTGGACTGAGAAGTTGTTTTTTTAATGTTGTCCACCATTACTTGCATTGCATCATACAAGTAAGGCATTGCTGCAACTTTGTCACCATCTACCAGTCTCAATACTTTGACAATAGTTCCATTATTCCTAGCACCTTTGTCACCTTATCCCAGAAAGTACGACTGGCAATTAGTTCCTCAATCCTTCTGCCAACTGGGGTGTTGTGCTCCTTCATGGAGGTCCACTCAATGCCATTGAAGATCCTCCTAAGTCCATCCCCTTTGGACTTTTAATGAATTCAAGGCCAAGAGGTTTGTTGCAAATCTAGTCACCCCTGGTCTAATTAGATCACCTCCGCTTAACAAGATGGAATGGTTGTAGATGAAATCCGTGATCAACCTGCCATCAATTGTCACGAATTTGATGTATTCAATTGTGCCCATGTCTTTAAGAATTAAATCTATGTAGTGGGCAGCATATGGTGTCCAATAGATCAATTTCTTTTGCATTATACTGTCACTGACCTTCTTAAAGTTAGAACCATTATCAGTCACTATTTGCACCACATTCTCAACCCCTACTTGCTTGATGTATCTTTTCATTAGCTTCTTGATGTAGCTGTAATTCTTGACTTCACCAGAAGCATCAACAAAATCAAGAAAATAGTCGATCCACAACAATGTGCAAGGAAGTTAATAATCTACTTTCTGTTTCTACTAGTCCACCCATCACACATGAGTGTGACTCCATATTCAGACCACAATTATTTCTGGTTTTAAATCTATACCTGTAGATCATTCTTCTCTTGGAGAAGATACTTGTTCATTAGTTCATATGCAGTGGGGGCTTTAATGCCCTTACCATAGTCTCCTATCACATCTACCATGTGTTGGAGGTAGGACTTAGTTGCAACATGTGCTTGTATACCATGAGCAAAGAAGAACTTTCCCACTGCCTTGCCAACCTTCTCTTTTGCATCTGAAAACATTGCTTTTAGGTTTTTTTTTGCCTAGCATCAGGCTTCCTAATCCATGGCTCATCAAAATTTTTCAATCTCACACTAGTAGAACAGAAAAGTGTATCAACGGTGCCTTTCTTTCTTTTATGTTGAACATGTTGATCTTCATCATCATCTAGATCAATGATAGGAACATGCGTAACCCCACTGCCTCCACCTGCACCAAATGGCCCATATCTTCTCATAAGTCAAGCTGCCTCTTCCCCATCCCACTCACTTTTACGGGAGTCTCTGAGAGAACACCTATACATATGACATGTATAGGTTGTATCACACCCTGGAGGATATGCGATATCATCATCTGATTCTGCAAAAGAACCTGTGGCCCCAACATTAAAGACTGTATCTACGTAAGACCTTTCAACTTGCTTCAACTTTTGTTGCTTTTGTTTCTTTGCACCCATCAGCTTCTTGAAGTCATCCGTAACACTTGGGGGGCACTTCTGGCACATTGTCACATTTTTGTCATCACCAGTAATGTGACACTTGAATCTAGTAATTCCCCCACCACCAATTATTTTCTTACAATAGTTGCATAAAATCTTTTCCCTATTCCCAGTCCCAGGTGCAGGCGTGCAATGGATCCATGCAAAATCTAGGCTTTGTGTTGCAGCATGAGCATGACCACCATCAATGTCACTTGAACTCGAAGACATCTTCTCAAAAGTCAAAAGTCAACACTGAAAAAGACGAAGACAAACAAGCAAAGCAAGCAAATTTTGTATTAGTAACTCAACATTTAACCAAAACTAAAAAAGTACTAAAAATGTAGTTATTAGGTGAACAAATGGAGTTATTTTGTGCATTATAGAATCAAAAGTATAGTTTTAAGTGTATAATACCTTTACATAATTATAGAATCAAACACATTATTTTTCAGATTTTTATTTGAAGAAAAATATATTTGAAAACCAAATAAAAGTATGAAATTACTTTTCATATTATAAAATATGATATTTACTTAATAAAAAGACAAATGATATGCTTGCAAATACTAATTTCATGTTATACAACATTAACATACACAATTATATAGAAAAAACAAAAAAAACATGTTTTTTTAATTTTCGACATTAAAAAAAATAAAAACAGAAAAGATAAGTATTTTCAATATATTTTTGTTTATATATGTTCATGTTAGTCTTTAATAGAACTTCTTCTACTAAACCTAAATTAAATACCTATTATTAATAGTACTAATTGTATTATTACTATTAATTAGTGAAATTACACGGTAATGTTAATTATTAGTGTGTTAATTAGGTAGATCTAGTGGTAAATCAATAGATCTATATAATCTAATCATAGATCTAGTGATAGATAGAATTAATCATAAGTATTTTGGAGTAGATATAGGATTTGGGGGTATTTGGTGGATTTTTTTGGTGAGAATAGAAGGAATCGAGAGGGGAGGGGTTGGAAATGTAAGAAATTAAGTATACATACCTTAATTAGGGGTGATTTTTGCTCCAATCTCAAAAATCGCCCCAAAACCCCAAGCTCTTCCTCTTCAAACAGCAGCAACAACAATGTCTCAGAAAAAATTTCGTGTCGGGCGGTAAACCACCTGTACCGCCCATACTTGTTGAGTCGGCTGGTCGCTGGAGGGGCGTCCGACTAGCCTAGCGCCCAAATTTGGACCTCAGTTTGGCGTCCGCCCAGGCCGACTAGTCTGACTGGATACATGCTTATATTATTGGATCTATATGATTATTATATATAACTATATGTAGATGATCAATATTATGTAAATATCATACCTACGACTGGGCGACCGACTAGTCAATTGGTCGACGACTAGTCGGCTGGTTGCCCAAGTTGGAAAGGTGACCGACTGGCCGCCTTGACAAGTACTGCCGCCTTGACAAGTACTACCGCTAGGTAAGTGGTGCATTTTGCACCGGTATCCCCGACATTTGGTAGTATTGACGGTAAACCTGCCGAAATATTGATATATGCGAGACAAACGGAGAAATCGCGTGCATCTGTACCGGTACTCAACGGTATCGGTACTTCGATCGAAATACCACCGGTACCGACAATACTTGATTCCTTCGGTACATGCACATAGCACATGTTAAATGTATATCAAATAATGAAATAGACAACTGTACAAACTATGAACCATGTAGTATATTATAAGATTATATCTTTTTGTGCTTACTATTTAGTATATTATAAGAATATTACAATATTATATCTATACCACGGTTCATATTTTTTTGTATATCACAATTTTAGTAGTAAGATAAAGTTGTCTTACATACTTATATTAGCATATAATTAGCATGTAACATATTTTAATACATGATCTCTATTGAGCATCAATTGATATAATGAACATGATACACAATTTGGACGCCTGCAAAAAAAAAAGGCTAAGCGGGCAAAAAGCAGCTGCTTTATATCCAACCACCTAAGGGTCGAATTAAGTGTGTAGCCTTTGGGGCGCTTAAGCGGCCGCTCAGGGCATTTTTTAATGCATTGACCGAGGCCGTATAGTTATAAAGTTATTGCTTGCAGGTGTCAGACTTTATTAGAAAAATTATTGGAGAGAACATTAAATATAAAATAATTCTTGATTCTTACGAGCAACAACACTTCGTAGAAATCTTCTTGTAACTTTCTTGGATACTCGTTAATAGCCATAATTAAAGAAGCGGCTAGATGGTGGCTTGACCGGCTGGGCGCCTAGATTTTTTATATTTTTGATTTATAATATAATATATATCAAATATTAGGTATTTAAAATACTTCTAGTACCATCAGTATTGAGGTAGCAACAATGATTTGTTGTGGCACCTAGATGACGAATATCCCAACAATACTGGTAGTAGCAACGAATATGGTAGTATGAGATTGTCTATTTTATTTGCAACTATTGAAAGTAGCTCTTTGTATTTTTCATAATCACATAAGATACCATAGTAATAATATACGTATATTTTAAATAAATATGGTAGCTTACGACAAGAATAGTTATTTTCTTGAAATGAATGCATGTTTCCATTTCATTAATAAAACTATAATATTATTACAAATTTATATAATTTATCTTAATTTTGACTTTCAAGATGTGTTATCCATTACTTTGAATTTTCTTAATAAATTAGAGTAGCCTCTCAATATGCTTGGATTGAAAAGTAGTTCCCTTCAAACTCTCGCTTTAGGTCGATTTGTTTCTTGATCTTCGACTTTCATAGTAAATCAAAGAAATCACTCTTTGATTTCATGTTGCACTTTGGGTTGAAGTACTCAGGAGAACAAAAGAAGTGATTTCCATAATATGATCATCAACATGGATATAGATACAATATTAACATCAACACTAGTTGTTGAAAGCCAACACCATTTGGATTATGTCTAAATGATAGCTATTAATCAAAAGTGGATTTTTCTTGAAATAGCCGGCTGCTTGTGGGTTTGGACTAGTGAATAAATGAATGTTGCATCAAACTTATTCATGCTAAAAATCTTTGTTTAATGAAAAACATTTTGACATGAGTAGCTTTTGATGTTATGAGATTGATGAGGCGCACTTGAGGTGGTTGAGGTGCCACTATTGAGACACTTGAAATACATTAGTGTTCAACGTCCTGATTCTTCCTCTTCTTTGATCTATCCTTCTCCTTTTTACCTCTTTTTTTACGCTACCTATTTAGAAAGCACTCCCTAAAAGGCAACAAATAATCGACAATTGGACATTTAAGAAAATAACAATCATGTTTCATCAACAACAATTGACATCCTAGTAGAAGGAGAACTAGAATACAAGTGCCTCTGAAGATAACATCGACATGTTATTAATACAATAATAATGTAAATGCTAGTTGTTGAAAACAAGTTCTCATTGTTTTGAAAAGCAACTTGAGCGGTCGCTTCATAGATTGACTGGGTTACCCAAAGACATGGGTGTTTAGTTGGTCCTCGACAACAGTAAATAAAGCGATTGATTTTTTCCAGCTTAGCCTGCTTGAGTGGTCGCCTCATGCCCTACTTTGGATGCTCTATGTATATATGGATATAAATGTATCTATATATGTGTGTGTGTATGTATATGCATAAATGTGTGTGTGTGTGTATATATATATATACATGTATCTATATGTGTGTGTGTGTGTATATGCGTAAATGTGTGTATATATACATATGTATATATATATCATGTAAGCCTCAATCCAAACATGTTGGAGTCGACTACAAGGATCCTTCATTTTCATTCAGCTCTATCACGGGTCATATATATATATATATATATATATATATATATATATATATATATATATATATATATATATATATATATATATATAGAGAGAGAGAGAGAGAGAGAGAGAGAGAGAGAGAGAGAGATAGAGAGAGAGGCTAGAATACACTCGAGTGTACGAACACACCGTATACACCAATTGTGTTTTCCTATGTAGACCATATATTAGGAAAATTTAATCCATCCATCTTCATTGTTACAATAATAATAGACCACATACAAAATTTGAGCCCATTTGGATGAGTGTAAGTCACTCATCCAAGGACAACAAAATCGACGCACAAAACTAATTTGAAATGTATGAATTTTACCATCTTTAGATGCATGACCTATAAGTCTCCAAATGAGCTCAAATTTTATACATAGGCTATTCATATGATGTTTAAGAAGATAAAGGTTCAAATTTTTCGAAACCTCACTTATATGAAAGCACTAATTCTCTTTGGTAGCATTGTGCAGGAAAGTGATCATTCTCTTTGGTAGCAGATCACATTGTACAACGATCTAACTCTTTGGTAGTAGATCATAAGACCTTGCATCTCGAGATCTTTGATAGCCGAGATGATGCATTATTCCCTCAGGTGGAAAATGCATGGATGATATAGTGGAAAATGTGTCTAAAATATGTGTTCTCTTTTATTAATTATCTTTGTGTAAGTATATACTTTTCTTATATTTTTTTGTTACTACCAAGTTCTACTTTTATCTTGTTTCCAAGCTTAGTAATGAGAGGTATATAAAAAGACACGTAGGCGTACTCAGTACAATATTCTTGAATATTGTACTGACGTGTACCACATGTTATCATTTGTTTAGGTTGTGGACATATTCTTTTGGAGAACTAGGATACTTGAGAGTTGTGTGGCGAGCTGCTGTATAGGTGGACCTATTGTCTTAAGATCCTATTGTTTAGTGGTAGTACATGCATGTGTAAAATTTTACTGTTTAATAAGTAATATCAAATGTTGTAGCAATTCTTTTTGTAATTATATGTTGAATGGTAAACATGTGTTTTATGGTTTTATTATTGTTCATGTGCATGTGCTATTGTTGTTTCCTTATGACTTCCTCTAATTTTATTCTTCTTAGCCTAGTGTGGGGTGTTTAAATTGAAATGCTCATTGAGGTGAAGTTTTAATTTGGACGTCACACATTAGTTTAAGTTTTAGAAAATCTAGTGACGTCACATTGTTAGAAGTATTACTCGAGAAAAAGTAGCATGACTTGTCCTTTGATACAATCTGACCAAAAACCTTGGCAAAGTCAGTGAGGGCTTTCATGATATTGTTAGCCTATTTTTAGAAGCTTCTGAAAGGAGGATGATATTGCTTACAAAACATACATGTGTGAGTGGTGTACTACCTCTACACAGGTGTACAAACTTCCATCTACCTTTTGTAACTAATTCCGCAATAGCTTGGCTCAATCATTCAATGCATAAAATAAAAACATAAGGGATATTGGATCTCCTTGGAGAACCCCTTGTTTGGTTTTGAAGGGATGGAGACATTTCCCTTCCCAGATAATGGAAGTGGTTCCTTTTGTGATAATGCTCAGGATGATATTGATAAGAATACTAGGGAGGCCAGTTCTATTCAAGGTATCAAAGATGAAAGTCTAGTTCTTTCTATCAAAGGCCTTTAATAGATATATCTTGGTAGCCATTAGTTTTCTGTTACCTTTTTTGAATCACATTGAATGTATGGATTCCTGGAATAGGAGAATACTATCACCAGTTTTCCTTCTAGGAATAAATCTAGACTGGTTTGGTGATATCTAAGGGTTTAAGAATGGTTTTATGAGATCAACTATTAAGTTTGATATTAATTTTGAAGCATGAGTTATTGAGAGAGATGGGTCTAAGATCCCCATAGATATATGGGATAGAGACTTTAGGTGTAAGAACCATGTGGGCATCATCAATTCTTTCATCAATTGTACCACACATGAAGGCTTTTTGGATAGTGGCAATGACCAAAGGACCTACATGGATCCAATTGTCTTAGAAGAACTCTTTGCATATCCCATCGGGGCCATTCACTTTAGAGTGAGGTAGCTTGAAGGTGATGCTTTTGATTTATTCCACTAAGGGAGTCATAGCAAGAGTCAACAAAGATGTTTGTGGTGGGTCTACAAACATGTTTGGGTAGCCAGTAATACAATCAGTACTGGTGTGGATGAGCACGATGTGAGATTTTTGAAGTAGTAGACAATGAGGAACTATAGTTGAGAAGGATTGGTAATCCAATTTCCATTCTTTGTTTTTGAGTTGAGTAATATTATTTTGATTGTGTCGTGCTCAAACATAGGATTGAAAAAACTTAGTATTTCCATCTCCCCATTGAAGCAAGTTAATTTTGGCTTTTTTTCACCAATCCAGTTCTTCTTGAAGAAGGTTTGAGTGATATTTATCCTAAATGTCAGTAATTATAACCTCATTACTAATGGTAAAGTTACATGATAGTTGTACCTGGGCTTCATTCATTCACTTTAGGATCATATATTTATGCCTTTTATGTTTGTGGTTTGCATCAACTTCCCATTTTAGCATTGAATGTTGGAGGTACTAATAACATCCACCAAATCCTATTTGTTATCCGAGTGCAGATAAAGGTGCTTAATGAAGTCCGAATTTAGCTCAGCCGTGCTTCATTCTAAAGGTCTTTTGAACTTTTTTCATGTGGACTATGTGTTGTAAGTAATATGGGGTGGTGATATGAGCTGAAGTGTGGCAAGACCACTGATTTGGAGTCTAAGAAATGTTGGAACCACATATCATTCATAAGAATATGATCAATTTTCCCCAAAAAAGTGTTTTTTATCAAGGTAAATGATTTCCCTTTAGTTTAAGATTCACACAGACCAAAGTGAAGTATGAATGCATTAAGTATCTGACTTGCTTGGCTATCAAAGAAACTACTACCTCTTTTCTATAGGGGACCGAGCATAGTATTAAAATTTCCTAGTACTACCCAAGGTAGCCCGCCTGATATCAGTCAATCTTCTCCACAAAGGTTCCCTCTTATGTGGTTGCGAACTACCATAGACAAAGGTAATTGACAAACTATTTCTAACTTTACAATGGATGTATTGGTGATGAATTTGAAGGATCTCCAAGGTATATCATCTCTGATTCCATAGAATCCATATGCCCCCCAAAAAATCAATGTCCTCCACCCTACGGGAGCAGGTAAAGCCCATTGTCTTGACGATGACAGAAGCTCAATAACCACCACAATGAGGTTCAACTAATACCATGATACCGATTTTTTGGATTATAGTCATATATTTATTCATACAGATCTTTTTTGGAGAGCACGCTACTTGAATAGTCTGATAGATAGTATTCATATTGGATATATATTCATATTGGATATAAGGAGGTGTATAAATTTTTGGAACAAAATCTAGTTAGTGGCGACACTCAACTAGATGAATTCCTCATCAGTAGTGTCATAATATTAATTGACATAATCATTCATTGCATAATCAGCATGAGAGTCATCATTGAAGGGGGTTGACGTGTTCAGTTTCCCCTTTTTCCTGCCTCTATCCTGGTCTATGAACATTGGATTGTTTTGATAGACCACTTGTTTGCTCCTCAATCTCACTTGTCTTCCTGAAGAATCTCCTAATGTGCCAAATGGGTCGATCTGTGAGTTGCTTGGGGGGTTACCCTCCCTTCCTTCAACCACTTCATCCTCATCCAATGTGACAAAGGTGTTGGAGAATAGTAGGTTCCCAACTATCTTTGGAAAGCTATCTTTACTTTCCTCAGTGTGTTTGGTTTTTCTTTTGTTCTTTTTTCTTTGCGATCTGCCAGTTTTTGTTATCTCCTACATTCTTTTCCTTCATATTTTCATCATATTCATTAGCGTTGTTTTGTTTTGGGTTCTCAGTAGTTGTGGCCTTTAGGTTGGCTATGGATTTTTTGGAATTTGGTCATCATTCCTACCTCTTTGCATGTATGTCCATGGTGTACTGAGGTGGTTGTGGGACTGGGGGTGTAGGCATAGAAGATCATGTAGATGGAATGCCAAATGGGATAACTTTAGGCTTGTAGGGGCATGCGTAATCCACATGACCAACTCTGCCACAACCCATGCAAATGAGAGAAATGTTCTCATATTCAATCTTTAGCTTTTCACCATTGACGGTGATGCTAGGTAGTAGCAGGGTGTTAGTATCCATTTCAAATGATATACCAACAAATTTCCCTATATCTTCCACTTTAGTTATTGAATCAATTTTTATGGTTCTTCCAATTGTGGTTCTAATACCTTGAAGAAGGACTGATTGATATAGGTATATAGGAAGATCGAGTATCCATACCCACACCAAAAATATACGTGGGATGGGATCAAATGGGCAGAAGTCTAGTGACCATGACTGTACATGAATATAGGTACCAAAGATTGTCTAGTGCCCGCATGTCATGGCACATAAAATATTCTTGGTTGGATAATTGAATGATGTAATACCCCATCTCTAAATCGATGACACGAAATTGTTTTGTAGGTTTCCAAAGACTGTACAGTCAGTTGAATAAGGCATGGTAGCTGACCGTTCTCCCAGTTGTTTTGATGACTACCGCGTGCCTCCATGGTTTAAGCAGAGGTGCAATCTTTTCTTGCTGGATCACAAAGGATGGGATCATACCACTATTGATGAAGGCAATATCTATGACTTTAAGGAAATTGGTAGGCATATGTTAGAAAGGGTTGTTCGGCTTGCCCCCATTTTTCCGGAATGGTATATTTTCTATTATAAATAAGATGAACATCATAAAGGCTAAAATTTGAATATTTATAAAGATGTGGTCTTGTTACGACCAGAAATGGTAAAATTGAGCTAAGTATGGGAATTATGGTGCATGATGTGAGGCTTCCTATAGATTCTAGGGTTTTGTTTTACTTGATTAATATTGTAATAATTGTTTTTGAGTCTTTTGTACCTTTTCTTGCCTCATGAAAGATGTGTAACTTCTTAATGAATAAAAAGAATAATCCCATGTAGTGCCCTATGACCATATGAACTATACTAGTGTTTGGAAGTCGAGATAGTGAAATGGAATCTTGAACTGTGAGAAGGTACTTAAAGTCATATACATTTGAATATATGTGGGTGAATGTTGCTTGTTTCCTCAACACTCTAATATAGTTTAAATATATGAGTGTTATGTCTCTAGTGATATGTGACAATATGAATGAGATATGAGACAAGATGCTATTTGAGTATTTATACCCATGAGATAGGTATCGTGGCCCGAGTACTTAGGACCGACATGATGTTGTAGGTTGACTTATGAACCCCTACTAGTAGGTTTCTTGTTGTGAGCCCCTACATGTTATACTCACACCAGATGAGGTGTGGGGGGACCATATGGAGACCGGTAATCCTAGGATTTTATATGATGTGCTAAGAGACTTCACAATATATAGCTAGTGATTTGATTGTGCACCTAAAACTATTCATGGCTTAATAATAAAATGAGTTATCAATCATTGTAGACATACTTGTATTAATATCTTGATAATAAATCTATGATGTTTTTAATCCTCTTATGTAACTTCCAAATAATACTAGTATTAATCTTATTGCATGTATTGTTAACAATATCTTATGTAGGATAATGTTTCTTGATAAAAATTTACTTTATTATGTTGATAAGAGTAGATGTAATGTGTAGAGTCCTTTATAGTTGCTATATTATATCATTGGGACATGGATTTGACTCTTGTGGTTATCCATATCTGTATAGGTGTTCAACCTCATACCTAGGGTTGGAGAAGTGAGGATCCTCCCGTGAATAGTCAATAGTAGATGGTTTTTTTGGGTTTTTGGAGGTGTCTAAAGTTGTCCCTGTATACCTGGGTCTAGGTAGGGTGGTTTTAGATCATGATGTATCTATGACTCAGTTTTTAGCTTGAATGCAATGCATATATGTTCATGTTATAAACTTTGGTGTATATATATTTTGTATAACTTGTTTGTGATAGAGGTCACTGAAGATATTATACATAGTTGCATGTTGATCAATGGAAGTTGTTTAGGTGATGAATGAAAGTTATATCCCTTATATATGTATTTTCCTAAATATTCTTTGGAATTTTATCCTATTCTCTTCCTTATGCTTTGATTAATGATGATGGTTTATCTAGTTTGGTCTTTTGTTTTGAGTAATGTCACTTTCATCGTGGTCATAGTTTGGTTAATATTAGAGTCTAGGTTCCTAGAGTTTCATGGACATAGGATGTCGTGTTTGTTCTTGCACATTCTTCGTATCTGCTCATCACTTATGGATATGTGGATATAGATGAATATTGTGAAGAGGATACAAAGAGTACCTTTTCAGTGCTGGAAGATGGAGAATGATATAGTGTACTGGAGATTGGAGTACTCGAGTAAGGAACAATGCAACCTATATTGCCTCCTCTAAACTGCACAACACTAGTTGACCCCATATCTAGGCTATCTTTAGGAAACAAATGGCTACCATAGATCACATGTAGGATAAGACTCTAATTTCTCCACCGATGGTACTATCCCCACACATTAGATCTTCCCATGGTCATGGGAAAAATTTTAAGAGATTAAAGAGAGTGGATGTCATGGAGTATTCCAAAAAAACTTATCTGGGGGATGCAGACCTTTGGTTGAGAAAGTTTGAGAAGGCCTTATATATCTTGAACATAGTATAGGAGGGCAGGATCAAGCATGCTATCTACAAACTGAAGGGTAGTGTTGGCCATTGGTGGACCATAAAGAAGGAGAAGCAACCTAGGGAAGTGATTATTAGATTTTATGAGGAGTTTGATGACATGTACTTTCCATAGTCATACATAGAAGAGAAAATGACCCAGTTTGAGAATATGTGTCAAAGGACTTTTTCAATTAATGGCTATGAGCCTTAATTTATGAATTTGTTGAAGTATTTTCCTTAGTTAGATACAATGGAGAAGAAGAGGATCCAAAGGTTTAATTTTGGCACAATTGGTGTCTAAACTAGAGAGACATGTGAAATTATCATGCTTAATAGAGGAGGTTAAGAGGAATGAGAACACATTGCCAAAAGTTTGAGAGTTATAATAGGGATGAAATTGATGCCACAATAGATATGATGTACCACCACCACACGATAGAAATTACTTAAAATAAACCTCATTTAAAACCAACTATAATCATTAATATTAACTCATGTCATAAAATCATGAAAACAAGACATTTTCAACATCATCGTGATGATAGAGAAATGAGCCACATGCTTATATATATATTTTTCATTGTAGTATTTGCAAATGGAACAACATGGTTAAATTTGTCATGTGGGTCACTAAATAAAGTTATTACAATACATAAAAGGTATCTTACAACTCATATAACTAGTGCCACAAAGACCACTCACGCATGTCAAAATCTCAAACCAGATATATCCATATAACAAGAACTTCCTATCTTAGACCTAAGTGTATGGAGACAATAATAGACTACCATCCCTACATAAAGTTCATTTAATATGAGGAGGAGATCACAAAAATATCACCTACCTACAATATAGGATCCCTCTCCACTAGTCAGATGCCAATTGCCCCTATCTGGGAAACCCTTTTGATCACCTAAAAGACTTGGAAAATCATGGGATGAGACCCTAAGTTCTAACAATATGATATAACAACTGAAACATATAATACTGGTAGAAAGTTCATATGCAATATAAACAAGCAATATACACTTAGGTTATTTGACCTAGTAGTATATTTAGAGGCATACCCTTATCATTAGCATACATGAATCACCATCAATACAAGAGCAAGATATAAAATAGTTTTGTTATTATTGTAAGGGAATCACACACATGAGACCTGATGAATGTATATTCATCTATTTTTTCCATGAATTTCATAGTCTTTTTGATTAGTACTTATCTCTTTTTTTTGTAATTTCTAGGTCAAATTGCAATTTTCACACTTTTCAATTATTTGTTCAAATATTGATTTTATCTGTCACACTTTTGTAGGTTTTTTGTTCAAAGCAAAATTTTGACATTCTGAGCACACAAGATTACCATCTGGCAATACCAGATGACCGGTTGGTTTCCAATATGTTCCAACCCCAGAGACAGACGACCATGTCGGGTCCTCGACTCAACCTTCACCCATATAAATCAACTAAAGCACTCCACTTACCATACGCCTATCTCTCAACACTAGACACTCGACTCACAGAGTCCAGACAGCCATGTCCAGATGACCTAAAGACCCATTCAGACAAAGAGGAGTGCCACCAATCATAACAGGGTTTTCAACCCTTGATCAATGTGCACAGTGGTGCGAGACTGGTGTCCCACATTCAGATGATCAGTTCAAACAATTCTTTGAGACCAAGAAATCGAATCAAAAGGGTGTTGTCACCC
Source organism: Alisma plantago-aquatica (assembly GCA_963693085.1). Taxonomy (NCBI): domain Eukaryota; kingdom Viridiplantae; phylum Streptophyta; class Magnoliopsida; order Alismatales; family Alismataceae; genus Alisma; species Alisma plantago-aquatica. The sequence goes on from OY856410.1 coordinate 877,043,745, forward strand.
TTGTATTAGGGTTTGATCCGCTTCCCTTTTGGGCCACACCACGTCATTATCCAGACAACTGTATCAACTAGTGAGAAGGTCATTTTGCTGGTCAAACATAGCAACTGTTAGCAGCCTCCTCTCTCATTTGTTCTCCCCCTTTCAGGGTTTCCACACCTCCTTCCCCTATAAAAGGAGAGGGGACTCCACTAAGAAACAAATCCCCTTTTTTGTAATTGCATCTTTTAACTTAAGGTCTGTCATTTCAATTCATAGTGTGTAATCTTTATTCTGCAATAAAATTCTGTTCTTCATCTCTAGATCTGGATTTCACTTTATTTCTTGTTCTTACTTATAGTTCTTTCTCTAGGAGTGGGGAATTAAGAGAGAAAGCCATTTCATAGTCACCAAGATTGGTTTCCTTGGAGATTCCATCTTTTTGGTCTATGGCTTCATACCTTATTTCCCTTGTTTCTCCATCCCTTACCATGGATAGTGAGTAGTTTCTCTATCGAGGCAAGGAGAATATCCCTTAGTTGTGTGTTGATCAGATCGAGACTTTATATGAATTTTTATATATATGTTTTTGGTTTAGAAATCATCAATTTTAATGAAGTAATTAATCATTTTATTGTGGGTTAATCTCGGTGGATGTGTCCGTGGAAACTAAGATTTAGAACAACTAAACCAATCACATGGGGATTTGAATATACTATGGAAAAATCCCTTTTAGGATGATGGACTAGGATGTGTGAATGTCAGGGCCAATGGGTTCACACAGAGTTCGTCTCTTGTGTTTGATTTACAAATGATTCACATACCCTCTTCTATCTTACTTGTCATTTATCTCTTCGATCTTGTTTTCACTATGGCTATGGTGGTGAAACCCCTAAGCCTTAATGCTTTTCCCATCTGATTCAAATCATTTTCCTTCAACCTCTTTCTTCTAATCGTCTTCCTTATATTTCTATAATTAATTCTTGTTCTTAGTTAATTCTATCTTTTATTTTGTGCTAACAACCTCCCATCTTTTCTTTCCTTAGCATAGTATTTTCATTTCATTTCTTCTAGTGTGATCTTTTATTCTTCTACAGATTTACATTCTTGTTTTAGTATAATCACTCTCCAAATCAAGGAATTTACTTTCTTGTTTGAATATTCAAAAACTCCAAAAAGAAATAAAGTTTGAGAATCAATTGGGTTTAGAGAAAAATTCTTAAAAATGTTGTTATGTGGGGTTGACCCTTCTATACTAACCTTAATTGGAAAGTAGAAAATGTTAAACTCTAGGATAATTATCTTAGTGAATTGGTATGCTAAATGACACATATCAATTTTGACACTATTACTGGGGACAACATATCATTTTCTCGAATTTCAAAATTTTTTGAACAATTTTTTTCATTTTGTCTACCTTCTGAGTTCCATTCTGAAGTTCTATCTCCTCCTTCTGCTGAGTTATCATTCTAGCAGTACATTTTTTCTTCATTTGAATATATCCATCAATTATAACTGTGCATGCCATGCCCACTGAACGTTGATTCCGCGCTGCCAGTTTTTGACCTAGAATAAAAAAGAGCATTCCATTATTTGAACTGACAAAACCATATTAGGATGAATGAGGAAGAAGTTAACTATAGGATTGAGCAAGAACTCACTGCTCAAAGAGAGCGCATGATGGGTGAGCGTGTGACTCAAGAAGCCGCTTTGTGATCTACCTATATAATCGAACAGGAGTCCTTAGAAGCCACTTAGAGGGAGGAAGAAATGCAAAAAAAAATTAAAGATTTTTATACACCCAAAACTGGATATTCACAACATCCCATTGCACCGCCCAAAATAACAGACCCCCAATTCAAAATCTGAACCCAATGGATCACCATGCTTCAAACCAATCCATTTTCTGGGAACAAAGGTGAGAGTTTCCAAGAACACCTTCAACATTTTACTAACCCTTGTTCCTCACATATGATCCCAGGTTTCTTTGAAGATGCCATTAGGCTTAGGCTCTTCAAATACTCTCTCTCAAGACAAGCCAATAGTTGATATAATGCCATGGAGAGTGAAGAACATGCCACCACTACTTCAAACTGAGTTTATGGATAAATACTTTCTCCTCCCCTTACTTATAAAATCATGGGACAAATCTTTCTCTTTTCTATGGTACCAGGTGAAACTCTAGGAGAGGCTTGGGAAAGATTTAGGGAACTCCTTTGACATTTCCATCACCATGACATTTTCCAATATCAACTCATTAAGATATTCTACCGTGGTGTTGAGGATGACACTAAGAAATTCCTTGATTCCTCATATGGAGGAAACTTCATGTTTTAGAACTCAAGTAATGATTGGGAGGTAGTAAAACATGCCTTTGAAACCCAAGCAAGACGAGGAACCAGTGGGGTCCTCAAGGTAGCCAAAGCCAAGGTAAACCCTGATATCCAAAACATTGCCAAAGCCCTTAAACTAATTTCTATAAAACATGATCGCGTAGAGTCCTCCTTCAATGCCTATGAGAGGCAACCTCAAAAAGTTAGAGCCAAAAAATCTCTCTACAATTTTGCCAAGGGTATGATCATGCAACCTCTTAATGTCAATATCTATAGCACTCCTATGCAGTCGAAAGTTGGTCAAAAAATGGAGGATCCAAACTCCATCCATAGTCTCTCAGGCCATGCTTACTACAATCCGAATCAAGCCATAAACCATCCTGTATTTCAATATGGAAATCCTTTAAGAGAGGAAAACTCTTCTCAACTCCCTCCCCCATAGAGACCATCTTTCCCTCAAAACAACAATCATCCACCACCAGGCTTCCCATACAACAACCAGAGCAACTTTGGGAACAAAGGGGACTATAGGTGTAATTTCTAAAACCATGGGTCCTACCAAGGGAAACAATTCCAAAACCTTAATCAACCACCACCTCAACCTCAAGCACAACAAAATTCCCCCATACCCTCAACTAATGATAGGGTGTTTGCCTTGGAACAAACCATCCTTGCACAACAAGCTCACCAGAAGGCAACTGGCGCTCAGTTAGCCTGCGTCATTACCCAGTAGAAACCCCCCACCGACACCTTTGCTGGACATCCTGAGAACAACCCAAAGCACCCTGAACAACTTAAGGTTGTCTCCACTCATTTGGGGAAGACTCATATCCCTCCCCCTCCTCTAAAAAAAGTCATCATTGTACCTTTGGATTTTGAGGATGATGACACCGTGGTCATTGAAACTCCCCCTACACTTGAACCTGCCGTTTCCGCTCATGTTGTTCCACTGATAGAGATTGATGAGCCAGAAATCCCTGCTTACAAACCACACCCTCCCTACCAAGAATGCCTTAATAAAACTAGGCTTGATACTCGTTTCATAAAGTTTAGGATGCCATGAAAAAGTTTCATGTGGATATTCCTTTCCTTGATGCTTTAGTTGATAAGCTTGCCTGGTCCAAGTTCATGAAAATTTTATTGACTAGGAAGTATATAACCAAAGATCATGAGATGGTAATGCTTTCTAGAACCACTTCTGATATCATTCAAATCAGGATGCCTAAGAAGAAGAAAGATCCTAGTTATTTCGAAATTGGATGTTACCTAGGTGATAATGCTTACAGGAAAGGCCTCGTAGATTTAGGTGCTAGTATTTCTATCATGCCCTATGGTCTTTGCAGGAGGTTAAGGTGTATTGACATGCTTCCCACTACCATGACAATCTAGTTGGCTGACTCATCCCTGACAAAACCTATGGGTATCATTGAAGACATACCTATAAGGGTTGGAAAAGACACTAATGTCCCATGTGACTTTGATATCATGGACATAAAAATAAGATTTACGCTATCCCATCATTCTTGGCCGTCCCTTTTTGGCCACCGCCTGAGCCTTGAGTGATATCGAGGTTGGAACCATCTTTTTGCGTCTAGGAAAACAAACCCTCTAGTTTAGGGTGTTCAAAAGTATGCACGGACCAAGCCTCCAGGAAGAGATTTATCTCCTTGATTGCGTTGAGAAGCTCCGCCAGTTAAGACGAGAATGTGAGCTAGTTGAGGATCCCCTTTAGAACATCCTTGTGACCCCCATTGGATGTGGTTTTGAATATGAACAACTAGATCAATGTAGAGTTCATCTTGACACCTTTGAGGAGATCTATGAGAAAGAATTTGAGGAACTAAAAATGATCTCTATCATGGATGACATAACTGAACCCCCTAAGGAACCCGAGATGAAACCCCTTCCTGAAGGTCTTAAATATGTTTTACTTGATGAACAATAAATTTATCCTATTATAATTAACTTTGATCTTACCCATGAACAAGAATCCAAGCTCACGACTGAGCTTAGGAAGAGGAAAGCTGCCCTAGGATATAAAATGGCTGATTTGACAAGAATCGATTAAACTATTTGCATGCATAAGATTCCTATGGTAGAGGAATACAAGCCATCTTGAGGCCCTGAAAGGAAATTAAATACAAACATGAAAGAGTTTGTGCGCCTAAAGTTTATCAAACTACTGACTTCAAGAATCATCTATCCCATCTCCGATTCACCCTAAGCTAGTCTTATCCATGTTGTCCCCAAGAAAGGGGGAACCAGTGTTGTGAGAAATGATAAGGATGAACTCATCCCCACCCGTACTATTATAGGATGGAGGATGTGTATTGATTATAGGAAATTGAATAAGGCCACTAGGAAAGATCACTTCCCTCTTCCTTTTATGGATCAAGTACTAGAGCACCTTTCCCATCAACAATATTTTTGTTATCTTGATGGCTATTTAGATTTTTTTTAGATTCTCATCCATCCTGTCGATAGGAGAAAAAACCTTCATCTTCCTGTTTGGCACTTATGCATTCAGGAGAATACCTTTTGGGTTGTGCAATGCCCCAACCACCTTTGATCAGTGCATGTCTTCCATCTTTGCTGGGTTGATTGAAACTGTGATGGAGGTGTTCATGGATGGTTTATCCAATTATGGAGAAATCTTTGACTCTTATTTTGACATTTATCTCTTGTTTTGGAAAAGTGTAAGGAAGCACACTTGATTTTAAATTTGAAAAAAATCCACTTTATGGTGACAAAAGGGATTGTCTTAGGACATAGATTTAGCAACCATAACATAGAAGTTGACAGATCCAAGATTGATGTCATATCCAAACTCCCACCCCCTTATTCTGTCAAGGACATTTGTGCCTTCCTCGGGCATGAGGGATTTTATCGATGATTCATTTGTGACTTTTCAAAAATCACCAAAGCCTTGACAAACCTCCTCCAAAAAGACACTCCCTTTGTTTTTGACAAAGCTTGCATGGCCAGTTTTCTATGTTGGAAAGATGCTGTCACTTCTACCCCCATCATTTAGGCCCCTGATTGGTCCTTGCCTTTCAAGTTGATGTGTGATGTGAGTGATTATGCTATTGGTGCTATTCTTGGACAACATGTTGATAAAAGCATTATGTGATTTACTATGCATCCAAAACTCTTGACGATGCCCAATGGAACTACACTAGCACTGAGAAGGAGATGCTGGCCATAGTATATGCCTTCAACAAGTTCTTTTATAACTTGGTAGGGTCCAAAGTTATTATCTATATAGACCATGTGACCATTAGATATATGATGACAAAAAAGGATGCCAAATCTCATATTCTTCATTGGATTCTTTCCCTTCAAGAGTTTGATATGGAAATACTTGATAAGAAAGGTTGCAAGAATGTAGTTGGCAACCATCTCATCCACCTTGAATTCTTTGATGATGATGGTATCCCCATCAATGACTCTCTTCCTAATGACAAATTTATGAAAATGGAATCCAAATATCCTTGGTTTGCAGATAATGTCAATTTTCTACCTGCAGGGGTATTCCACCCTAAATATAAGGGACATTCTAAATCTAAATTTTTGCATGAAGTAATGAAATTCTTGGGATGACCCCTAACTTTTTAGGCTATGCTCTGATGGGATTTATTGCAGGTGTGTCACTGAGGAAGAAACTCATGACATTCTTGATCAGTGCCATTCTGGCCCCACTTCAGGGCACATGATCTCTAAGAAAACTGCTAGGAAAGTATTACAATCTGGTTTCTTCTGACCCACTCTATTCAAAGATTCCCATGAATTCATTCTCACTTGTGATGAATGTCAAAGGACCAAAAACATATCTAAGAGAGACAAAATGCCCATGACTTCTTGGAAAAAGAATGAAATCTCCAATTTTTGGAGGGTAGATTATATGGGCATGTTTCCTTCTTCTTATGGGTACAAATATATCTTGGTGGCTGTAGACTACATTTCAAAATGCATCAAAGCCATCCCCACCAAAACATGTGATTCCAAATATGTGAAGAAACTTTTCAAAGACATCATTTTCCCTAGATTCAGGGTTCCTTGTACCATGGTTCCCGATGGAGGTTCTTCCCTTTTTGTAGAAAAAAGTTTTGAGTCCTTCATAAAATGATATGGAGTCCATCACAAGGTTGCCTCTCCTTACCACCCTCAAACTAGTGATCATGTTAAGGTTTCAAATAGGCAAATCAAGCCCATCATAGAGAAAATGGTCGATCACACTAGGACATATTGGGATTTGAAACTTAATGATGCCTGGGCATATAGAACTGCCTAAAAAACTCCAATATACAACACTCCTTTCAAGTTAATTTATGGTAAAGCTTGCCATCTAACCATAGAATAGGAACACAAGGCTGATTGGGCCATCGAAACTCTAAATTTTGACTTATCTGCAACAAGTCAAAATTGTATTCTTCAAATACAAGAATTATATGAGCTCAGGATGATAGTCTATGAGAATGCTAGAATATACACAGACAAAACTAAATTATGGGATGATGGTCACATTAGGAGGAAAGATATTCAAGAGGGTGACCAAGTCCTTGTCATAACTCTAGGTCAAGGATTTTTATTGGAAAACTCAAATCTAGATGGTATGGATCATATCTTGTCAAAACTTGCCTATCCACATGGCACCTTTTTACTTTGGGATAAAGTGTTAGGCGAGTTCATGGTCAATGGACATAGGCTGAAATAGTACATTACCATTGAGGACTTTTTAACTTTTGAGGCACATCAACTTTCCTTTCTCGAAGACCTTGACTTAAAAGACCCTCCACCCCTCCCGCACCGAGCCTAAAATGGCTCCATGTCTTAGTTGTGTTGGGTCTTCAACATAAAACTAGGTGCTTATTCAGAGGCAATCTAATCTTTTATTTATTTTTGCATTTTTATTATATTTATTTTAGCTAATGTTGGTTGTTTTGATTTTAGATTAGTTTCAATTCCTTTAAGAAAAAGAGATTTTCCACCCGACCCAACACCTCTCCTTGAAAAAAAGTCTCCCTACCCATCGACACATCCGTTTGGTAAAGGCGAAACGGTCCTCTCGGCCCTTTAGGCAACCATTTCAAAATTGGAAAAAGTTCAAAATTCAAATTTTGAAACGCCACCATTACCATGCTAAACAGTCATTTGGCACCAATAAGACAGTCGTATCATACACCAAGAGGCGTATTCAACGCACATTCAAACTTGTTGACCATGTTAGGAAGCAAAATGAAGACTTTTCCCCCGATACACCAACCAGTAGTTTGGTGATCTCCACATGCTCATCTCACTGCTCGAAATATCTTATAAGACCAACCGAATTGGGGAAGATAACTCACAAACAACTGAGCGATCTTCACCCTCGAGCCAAGTTATCCCCTTCCTCCATTAGCGACGACCTTGCTTCCGGCCATCTGTGCCCAGCCCCCAGCCGATCACCTAACTGAAGTAGATGAACATTCCAACCTGTGCCAATGATCATTCGTTGTCGAGACGTCTGGTCAAAGCAGACAACATTCACCAACTTCCCCAGATCCTACCGACCATCTTACCAGGATGCAACGACCATTTTGGCCACCTACGTCCCTCCTTCAGCAGCCGCCTAGCTGGCCCAGACGACCATTCCATTCTTGAAATGTCCACTAAAGATTATCTCCCACCCCCTTCTCTTTAGTGCATGTCGGCTAAGTTTCCCACCTCCCTGTAGCTAGACAGGAAACTCAACAACCCAAACTGACCATCTCGATCGTTGTAAGAATTCTACTCCGCAACACCTTCTAGGCAAAAAGATTGTTTGGTTCCAGTGAAATGAGCGTCTCGACATTGTCATCCTGCCATTTTGTCTATGAAACAATCACCTCAACACCCACGAAACAATCGTCTCAGGTCCCAAGACACCCGTCTTACACTCTTCCAACCATGTTTGGATGGTTCCATAAGAATAAGGGAAAGGCCCCCGCTTCCTCCTCCCGCGAGATGCCTTACCGCTCCACCTCCGCATCTGGTATCCAAATTCAAGAACCCACTGGAGAGTCTTTTCCAGAGATTCCCTAAGATATGGCCCATGACCTCAAGGAAGCATATGAGTACCTCCGTCGGGCAGAGGTAGGTCAATTTTGACATGACCCCAATTCAGTCACACCTCGACCGCCTCACATAGCTCTGCATCCTAGCACTTACGCTCACTTTTTCAGCAACGAGCACTCTACGAGGTTCAAGTGTTTATCTTCTATCAAAGTCTCACTCCCTAGATGGGCATGCGACACCATCCTCACTTCCCTCAACATCAAAACCATAGTTGACAACATTCTCTGACACATCCATATTTTGATCTTTGTGTAACGACCCTGACCTGGGTTATGAGGTAACCCTATTTTTTTTCTAATAAAGTTTCTTAGAACTTTAATATAATCCTCTAAGGTGTTTTGTTATCATGTGACACACCTATGTTCCAAGTTTGGTCCTGATTGAATGTTGTTTGAACAATGTTCCTTTATTTTGGACCAAAGTGCAATTTACCCAAGTTGAGGGGTTATATTGCAATATGTCATATGTTGAACATGCTTCATGTGTTTTAGAATCATTATAGAGAGAATTATGCAAGGTGGTGTCTGGTGGAAAGCCCAAATTCCAAGTTTAAACTTGTTTGAACAATGATGGTACCTTGTGCACCAATTTTGGTACAAATTATAATTTACCCAAAATGTGGGGTTGATATGCAAATTACCACCTCTAGAGTGTCCCTACTACTTTATATTATCATGTAGAGGATATAGAAAGAAGGAGACACCATGTTTGAATCGATTATGAATGATGGTTATGTTGGTGATGAAATGACCAAGAATAGGGTTGAATATGAAAGCTTAACTTGAGTTGTATCAAGTTGAAAAGCTTATATATGAGTGCCTATCGGCCAAGGAGCCATAGGAGGAGCCTCATATCGTTTTGTGAACTCTTGGAAAAGGCCATGTCATGCAAAACACCTCAAATAGGTGGGTTGTGTTGGGTTACAACTTCCTTAGTAAAGTTGTGATGAGTTGTGAATAAAGTGATGAATTAATTAATATATCTTATTCAAAAGGATATGTAATGGACGAATATTCATTCCTAAATGATCCCCAACCATTTCTCATGTCAAGAAAAATGTTTATGCATGCATGTACATGTGTCATCCATGCATGGACACGTGGCACCTACTACCTCAAATTGATGACACCTCATTTTTACCTTCCTTCATGAGCAACAAGTATATATACCCCTAGTTTCACCCCTTAGTGGAATATTTCGACCCTTACCACCCTCCTACCTTATGGTATCATCCATAGAGCTCTTTTATCATGAAGGAGTGCAAGGATATCGTGCATAGGACCTTGGATATCACCCATAGCAAAAGCATATCGGCCAAGTAGGTCATATCAACCATATAGGGTGATATCGGCCATAGAGTGAAGTGTTGAGTGGCATATCGTGCAAGTGAGTGTCATATCGTGCAAGAGGGGTGACATATCATGCAAGGGCACAAGTGTATCGTGCAAAGGTGTTAAAGAGCAAGAAGGAGCTCATACTTAACCCTAAGGTGAGGATATGATCATCTTCAACCTTGGATTGAAGTATGATTTTAGGGTTTTGATCTTCCTTTCTTTTCTTCTTCACCAATTGCTTATCCATGGTGATTCATTGTATATGAAGGAGTTGTGAACGAGCCTTGTACTGTTTATAAGTCATCTTCAACCTTAGAAATGTGGAGCTTTGGAGCTTGGAGCTTTGAAGTTGTTCTTAAGGCGGGTTATATAACTTGAACTCAACCATGTTATTATTCATCACCTAAATTGCTATATTTAATGATCTACTTTTAATTCCAAAATTTCCTGAAATGGTTGATGAAATTATGAGTTCTAGTAGTTTCTTAGACCTGTTTCCATGAACTATAATAGTTAGAACAAAGGTCTAGAGCTTGAAGATGATGGTATCACTTTATAAAAGTGATATCAGGATGCAAGCACACAAGCAAGCACCTCTAACCCGATATGATGATGTACCTACTTCACTAAAGTGATATGGATATGATTGTATACCTTATTGCACGATATGGTGGTGTAGTATACACCTCTTTCACGATATGAGGTCAAGCAAACACCTCAAAAGTGATATCGGGCACAAGCATACACACACACACACCTCTCTGCCCAATATGGTGTGAAGCATACATGCACACACCTCTTTGCCCGATATGGTGTGAAGCACACACACACCTCTAAAGTGATATGGTGTGAAGCACACACACACACCTCTAAATTGATATGGTAAGCAAGCACACACCTCTTTGCCCGATATGGTGTGAAGCGCACACACCTCAAAAGTGATATGAAAGCACACATACACCTCAAGGGTGATATGGTAAGCACACATACACCTCAAACTCGATATGGTAAGCACACGTACACCTCAAGGTCGATATGGTAAGCACACATACACCTCTAGGTGATATGGGTAGTAAGTATACACCTTTTGGACAATATGGTATTGAGCACATATCTCTACAATGATATGGTGGGTAACCCAATATACTAAATGACAAGAGTGGCAAGGTGGTTAGTACCCTAGTACATGTGAAGGCTAATACACTAAAGTAGGGTGTGGTCAATACCTTCAAGTGAGGTGAGGATGTTACACCCATGAAGGGTGAAGTTGTTACACATTATGAATGGTAATGTTGATACCTTAATTGGTAAGGGTATGAGGGATATGATGATGCCTAGATCAATATACATCTAACCCAATACATGTATTCAACTTGACATACATGATTTAACCCTATACACCTTGTAAAGGTGAGGGAAAGTAACTCTTAGGAGTGATGAGTGTAACACCAAGTAATGGTGTGGCTAATACCTTGATAGGTGAAACACCTAGAGTGGTTGATAATGGATAACCTTATATCAATAATGCCTTAACCCGAGATGAGTCCATATCATTGATGATGGTTGAATAATTCAAATGTGTGACTTATGACCAATACATTACATGATAAATGTGATGAGCTAGTGCATAAAGTATTAGGATGGGAAATACCCTAATATAAGATAAGTTGATGAACTTAAGTAAGTTAAAAGTGATGAGGGAAGTGATACATCAAGACATGATAGATATCACATCCAACACCTCAAGGTTGATACACCTTGATGTACCCTAAATCCAATATACTTGGATGAGTAACACATGAAGTGTGTCATGTCAATTGTTACATTGAGATGTAATGCACTTTGATAAGTGTAGGCTAAGATACCTTGAGAAAAGGTTAAGCCAAGTTAATAAAGTATGATGTAATCATATTCTGGTAAGGATGAGAGAGGAACTCATACCTTGTGTTGATAATCATTTAATGATAAATGATGAGGATAAATAAGTATGATTGAATACTAATGATATCAATGTATGCTACTAGATGTGTGGAGCAATGAATTAGGGCTTGGATTAATAAAATGAACATGAAACCCTAATCGTCTATAAAGGGAAACCCTAACCCTAATGATGGGAAGGTTGTAATTCTCTTATTGCATAAGCCTTGTAAGGCATGATAAATACTTGTATAAAAAGTATAATGCTTAATGTCCTTGTGAGCCATGTGATAATATGTTGCCTAGTGAGAGATGACAAGATACTTAATGGGCCTTCTGAGCCATGTGAGATGCTTATGTAACAAGTATCATGTATACCTTGGTCTGAGGACCTAGAGGTAATGGTTACCTATTAGAGAGGTAACAATGTTATGTGATGATCTAAGGGTTTGAATACCCAGATCTAGTAATCATGATAATGAAGAGATGAGAATTCCCAGTAATGTGATAATGGACTGAGGTCCCAAGTATCACGTGTTTTAAAGATTTGGAAAAGTACATAATAGATGTATTACACCTTTCTTTGTAGCATTTTTTGTGATTAATAATGATAACTTGTTTGATGCTAAAAGAATGCTGTAATGCACATAATATATCACTAGAAACTATAAAATGTTACCCTGACCATAGATCCATCATTGTCAGGATTTGCTGAATGGTGAAACGGGTTCCCCGCAGCATAACCTAGAGTGCATACTTTTGAGTATGTGAGTGCGTAAGTACGGACAACCATGTGTGAGCCGATCCCCTTATGAGCCCAAAATGAATGGGGATTTGGCTATATGTCATATCCTGTATTGAGTGCAACTTCGGTCGTAGACTCTGTGTTGAGAACGGTGAACTGGCCCGTAGCTCAGAGTATGGTGCTTGTGTCACCATGACTCAATGATGTCATAACTGGGGACAGCTGTGTGTAGATGTTCCCCTAAGAGAGTGCAGTTGATGTTGTAGCTCTAAGCGTGGATGCCTACGTACCTGGCACAACTATTTAGCAGTGATACGAGATGTCCTGCTTGTGGTCTCGTACTAACTGAGACAAGTGAGGTCATGGAAACTGGCTCACCCATTGACCTTGTATGGTACCGACTTGTGAGAAGTTTGTGATCGATTGGAGATGAATGGGGTATGTTTCATCTCCTCAGGGCATAAGTGTGATTGTTAAAATATGTTCAGCCGTGTAGCATATCTGTAAGGATCGAATACGAGAAATATTGTTTGATGTGCAATTTAGTTATACATATTAGTTGATAGATGACATTTATGTTCCTTTACATTCCTTGCAAAGCAGATAGATGAATTATAACTCTACCATGGGTATATGTAATGTTCTCCTTAAGATAGGAGATTACTTCATTCTGTTCATATAGTGATTTATCCTGCCTGTTAATATAAAAAGAACCTCTGCTCAATTTATAAATGCTTAATCTATGATAATAATATGGTTAGAGGAGAGTTATATCTCTCGCGGGGAGAATTGTCTCACCCTGTGGGATCCACATTTTTTAGGTGGACGTGCACGAGGTGGTGAAGATCTTTCTACAGAGGTACATCAACAGCAGTAGGGACAACAGTGACAACTCAGGTTGAGTGTAATGTCCGTCATGTCTTGTAGATAGAAGTCCTATATGTTGTCTCTGTACTCTCAGGTCCTTGGATTTAGTACATGTTTGTTTTATGATCGATCTGAGAATTTGGCTTGTATGCCTCGAGGTTTTATGTTGCTCATGTATAGTTTGGCAAAGCAATTGTTATATGTAACCCTCAAGATGAAGATGTACATGGTATATACATTGTGAACAATTGTCACGCCCCAATCTCACATTAACCACAAACCACGAGATTAAGACGCGACAGGATGGGATTTACACATAAGCCAGTCACTCTTCACTTTTTTAAAACCTTTTAAAGAGATTAATAGGATAATCCGATTTATGCTGTAAAATGAAACTAAACAAATTTGCGGAAGCATCTTTATTAACTGAATAGCAATATACGCAGAATCTACAACATATTACATTGTTTGACATAAATAAAGCATAACAGAATATTTACATCTTTAAAGACATTCTCTCTCTCACTCACACCTTGTCCCGAAGATCGAGGGGAATGGACTAAGAGACCTCTAACTTCTAACTACGAATCTTCTATTGACTAGACGTTAGGATGAATCGATCCTTCTGATTTCCTGCTGCTGACGATAACCTGAAAATGTTTTGAGTAGAGGTATGAGCCTACTCGCTCAGTGAATAGCATTTCACTTAGCTATCACTAAACAACTCATCAGGTTTATAAACTGAAAATAAACATATATGCAGAACTAAGCAAGACAGTTCTAATATCATAGCAAACATACAGATAGTAACCACATTTCTAAGCATCAACAGGTATTTCAGGTAAATAAACAGTTATATAAATTTACTGTGAACCTACATGATTATTTATTCATTTTATTATTATGCCCTAAATATATGCAGTGTACTCTGCATATAAAGATCCGCAACAAGTTCATGCTACGGTCCCACCGTACAAGACTTAGCGACACACCCGGGAAATGCTAAGTCTGACTGCTGTCCTGGTCTGCTACAGGACTCTCAGGCTCACACGGCCTCACTGCACTCTCAAAAGAGTGTACTCTAGACTCCTCCTTGAACCTGAGCACACAGGCGGAGAGTCGGGGTTACCACCGTGACACACGCACGGATTATTGTTGAATAACCCCCATATATTCCAGTGCCACCGTGACACACGCACGGATTATTGTTGAACACTGCCTTTCTGCCCTCGTGCCACCGTGACACACGCACGGATTATTGTTGAACACGAGTCACCGACCATCTAGACACACGCTAGGTAGGTCGTTTCACCCCAAGGTGCAGACCTCACGAGGGGTTCTACGGCGTTAGGGCACCTAAGTCTATTAACTGATTAACAAATAAACATTTAAACAGGAATATCACATTTACTGATTTCGTATCAAATCACAATACACTGTCATTCTAAACCGACAGAGCAATATATTTCAAATCATTGTAATTTCTGATAAATTCTCATACCATGCATTCAAGCAAATTAGAAATGCATAAATAACCCAACTTATTTCAATTTGGCACATACATAGTGAATTTACGTAATTGAACATCTTATTGCACAAATTAAAGAAATTTACTTCACATATGAGAATCATACTCAACAATTATCAATTCTCTAAATTTCTCGAAAAACGTGCACATTAACCCAAATCCTGGTTTGTGCATCACTTAACTCAATTAAGAGTTAATTACCTATCACAACACAATTTAATAGCAATACTTGAGAATTTCTGGTAATATTTCAGAGAAATGTGCCATTTCATGTAAATATCAATTTACACATATTAACGTCAAAAGATATATACAATTTAGGGTTTTATTGCATATTTTATTTATTCATATCAACTTTGAAATCGTACATCTGATAATTTATCAGAAATCCCTATTGTCTGGGTTCATACCCAAACCATACCATTTTCAGATATGAATTTCTAAATTCAACATTCAAATAAGCAATTTAGGTTCCAAGGAACCATATAAATCTACCGATTCAATCCACACTGATCAATTGCTAAATTTAATCATATAACAGCGTCTATAAGCAATTTATGAAATAAAAAGTCGGGCGACGCCAAACGCCGCCCTACGCCTGATAACGCCTGTTATCAGCGTAATTTGCGCACCAAACAGAAAATATTCAAACGCCTGAGTTATTTAATGATAAATGAATGAAATCCTACTCACAGTGATTTGGTCTGTCCAGATTCGTCCGGAGGTGCGTCAAGGGCCTGATTCCGGATGATTTTTGGTTGTCTTCTTCAACCTTTCATTTAGCTTGTTCACTGTTGTTCTTGTTGCATCAAGCTTCACGTACACAGCAGGTTGGCGGGTAGAACTTCTTCGGTAGCCAAATCGTAGCTAGAGCTACGGATTTGTGACCTAAACTCCAAGGTCAACTCCAACTAGCTCCCCCCCCACACAACTGGGCGCACCCCATGGCCCTCCCTGGCCGTACGCAGCAGTAGCTGCTACTGCTACTTGCCGCTGGACAGCCTGCTAGGCTGGGCGGGTGGAGGAAGAGAAAGGGAGGAGGAAGAAAAGAAGAAGAAAAAGAAGAAGAAGAAGAAGAAGAAAGGTTGATTGCTGGGAAAACGGAGCCAACTGCTCCTCAACTTCATCGATCGCCCTCCTGGTCGCTTCTGCGGATCACACTGCTACAGTGCACCGCTCAAAAGAAACGAAGAAGAAGATAAGGAAGAACGAAAGGAAAAGAAAAGAAATATAAAGCTAAAACTGGGAAAATTGCATATTCAACCCTGGAATCTTGCAAACCTTATAACTTTTGCCTCGTAGGCCCAAATAACATGATTTCTTTTGCAAAACTTCAAGAACGAGTCCCACTACAACCTCAAGTCAAGAATGCATGCTAATTAGACTGTTTCACTGATTCAAGGCTCTAATTGCATATGTGATTACTTGATTCAACTTAATGAACTTAATAATCAACATTGTTATCATCATTAATTACCTCAGATGATTAAATCTCAACTATTGATTCACCAGTTAGCTTATCCTGATTAACCATGATGTTTAATATGATACTCAACACTAATCAAGGTGTTTCACGCTAATTGAGGTATTTACTGGTTAACCTCAATGTGGGTCATAACAATCTCCCTCCCTTATAAGAATTTCGTCCCGAAATTCCTAAAAGAGAAAGGAAACTTGTTACTCATCTCTGACTCGTGTTCCCACATAGCTTCTTCTAGGTTAAGATTTCTCCACAGAACTTTCACTAATGGTATATTACGATTCTTGAGTTTCTTGATCCACTGATCAACTATCGGTATTGGTCCCTCAACATGGGACACATCTGATCTGATCCCAGATCAAACCACAATACATTGTCTTTGTAGAACTGTTATAACCGTATCTCAATTCACGGTAATTACCGAGAAATTATTATAGTATACATGCAGACAAACTAAAATTCTTAAATAAACAGAATGCATGTCAATTTGGTACTAAAATAAAATCATGCAATTTAACTGTTAAACATCATCACATCTCATAATGAAAATTGATATCAAAATACTTGATTCATCGTACACCCTATCCTTAGGGTTTCATTTGCCTTATTCATTCATCACATGCCAACACCCTACTCTTAGGGTTATCTCATTCACTAGTCACATGGCAACACCCTACTCTTAGGGTTTCCATTATCTCATCTGTTTGATTGCAGTTCAAATCACAATACGGTATCATTATAGAACTGGCATAGCAGTATATTCAAAATCATTGTAATTACTGAGTAATATTTATATCATGCATGCAGGCAGATTAAAAATTTATAAAATTCTAACTCAAATCAATTTTGGCACATACATATCGGATTCATGTAATTAAACATCTTATTACATCAATAGAAGTCATTTACTTCACATATAACAAACCATCTGTACTATTTTTCAATTACTTAAATTTTCTCGAAGAATGTGCATATTAACCAAATTCCTGGTTTATGCACCACATAACTCAATTAAGAGTTATTTATGTATCATCACATAAGTATTTAATAGTACTTGAGAATTTCTAATGATATTTCCATGAAAAGTACCAATTCATGTAAAAAGTCAGGTCACACACATTAACATAACAGGAAGCAGGTATTTAGGTTTATTTATATATTTTAATACTGTCTTACTATCTTGGAATCATATATCTAATGATTTACCAAAACTGTATTTCCTGGGTTCATTCTCTAACCGTACCATTATCAGTTGTGTATTTCTAAACTCAACATTCACACTAAGCAAACTCTATAAGACTTAAATGTTCTTCCCAACTTTCACTGAGACGCATAACATATGCTCTCAGTATGTCCTTAAGAGTCTGAATGGTTCTCTCAGACTGACCATCCGTATGCGGGTAAAAAGGTTGTACTGAATCTTATCTTTGTGCCCGAAGCACGATGCAATTGTTTCCACAACCTAGAGGTGAACTTAGGATCTCAATAAGATATGATTGAAACTGGATTACCAGGCAATCTAACTATTTCATCCATGTATATCTTAGTCAAGTTTCGAAACATCAAAGGTTGACTTAATATGAAGAAAGTAAGCAGACTAAATTAGTCTATCCACAATCATTCATATCAAATCATAACCTCTAGGTGTCTTGGGCAGCCCTATCACAAATCCATTGTGATACGTTCCCATTCCCATTCAGGCATAGAAAAAAGATTACAAGGTAGCTATAGATTTCCTAGGGTTCAGCCTTAACCTACTGGTATACACTACTTTTAACCACATACTCAGCTACATCCTTCTGCATATCTGACCATCTTTCAATTCCTTGACATTCATATACATCTTAGTGTTTTTCCTGAAAGCATAGCATACATCAATTCATACACTTTCATAAGAATCTTTTCTTTCAGGCTTTTCCCCTTAAAAGAATTTTACACTATCTTGAGATACACACAGCATGTCATGTTAATATAACACCTTATCATCATAAAAACTTAACTGTAGTCTCTTTTCCTCCTATCATGTCATGCATAGTCTGGTTTAACTCACTATCACCCTATTGTAGTTTCTTGATCTGATCATAAGAAGTAAGCTTAACTTACATCTATACAATCAAATCACTCTGTGTTGTCACCCCTAAGTCTAAGTCCAACTTCTGCATTTCTACTAACAGGTCTCTATTGAAACCTGCCATAGAGAATGCATTAGCTGTCGAACTTGACTTTCTGTCGGAAGCATCATTCACCACATTCTTCGTATCTGGGTGGTAATCTATTGTCACATCATAAGAATAGTGACGCCAAGTCTTAAAAACATGAACTACATCAACTATCTTTAGATCATAGTCGGGTAATACTCCGTTTTCTATGCTACTTACTTATTGTTACCTTTTAGGTTTATATCTTACTCATTCCTCAAAATCATTTCATGTTGTTCATGTACCAATCATATTATCTACTTCAAAACTCTAGATCACTATCAAGGCCAGTTTACTTTTCATAGAACAAATCTCAAGGTCTTATTTTACAAAGATACTAGTATTCACGGTTACATTACTAGTGATATCCCTTAAACTATTACAACTTTAATCATTCTAGGGTTTAGAGTCCATATAAATATCATCGCATTATTGTGTGTGTGATCGATCGTATAGATCAATTTGTGCTGCTTGGGTCAACAATATATTAACCCATCACTCAGCTTTAATTATGCTGGCTGAAAATTCAGTTTTCACAAAAATTTTCTGTAATTCGTTTATTAAACAGCTAACAGAAACTTCAAAAATTCTGGAAATTTTATATGTTGTGCCTAATAAAGTTTTAGACCTACAGTAAAAATTTCAGGTCATTTCAAGTTACCAATAATTAATTAAAAATCAAATAGTGCGCTGCTATATAGCAGTCTGCAGCAGATTCGGTCGAGTTGGAACTCGACCGACACCTTACTGAAGAGATCAAAAGTCATCCAAAAATTACACCAAATTAATAGAATGTCTAAAATTTGTGATTTTCAAACATAGTTAAAATTTGAGATCAATTGGATATACCAATAAAAAGATAAAATTCAATTACCACATTGCTATATCATTCAGAAAATGTGATCGGTCGAGTTTGATACTCAGCCGATAAACTGGTCAGAACATTCTTCAAAAATTCTGATATCTTCCAATGTTGTTCACATTATATATATCCAACTCATATCCAAATTGGAGCTAAATCAAAGTTACACATAAAATACTAAAAATCATCTAGTGAGACATTCTATTTATCAAATTCTGTATTCATGCGTTATTTGAATCCTAATTTGGGCCAATTAGGGTCTATGCTTCTCAAGCCCTAATTCTCAAGATTAAGAACATTTATACTTCTAGTCTTATGTTACTTGTTAATAGGAGTCATTAGATCCCAGTAACGCTTCCTGCCAGCCGGACCAGGCCGAACCTGTAGTCCTGAAGCCAAGAGCTACTCGGGATTAATCAACCCCTATTAATCTTAAACATGTGGAATGAACATCCACTCAAAGCAAACTCATTTAAACATAAATTTGGGTCTACTTTAATACAAGGAAAACCAACATTAAACAATTCACTTCATGTCACAACATTATAAAAGAATCATACTTATTGTACAAACTGAAAGTCTAAATTCATGCATATAAGAGCGTTTCTAATGATCTTTAATCAATAAGCAATGTAAGGTAGGAGTTATATCACATCCTTTATTTAATCTCTTACTCCTACATTATTTTCTTATTTCTTAACCCTAAGATTTCTAGGGTTTTCTCTCTAGCCTATCCTTTCTCTGCATACCTGGCCAGGGCATCCAGAGAAGAACAGACAGAGTAGCTTGATACTGGTCGATCTAAGTATTCAGACACCTGGCCAGGGTATCTAAACACTCAGATCTTCCAGAGCTAAAACACATCATTCGTTATTCGCCTTACTTATAACCTTATCTTTGACCCTAATGATTCTTAATAACTCAATCTTAGCTCATTACTTGATTCTCGTGACCACATCCTCTTCCTGCTATCTGCAATAGTATAACAGAACACTTCCTGTTAGAAAATTACAGATAGAAGAAAGGCTCCTAAACCTTAATCCTATTGGTCTCTTATCGTCCCCTGACCTTGAGTAACTATGTACTCAAACCAAAGCTCTGATACCAAAAGATGTCACGCCCCAATCTCACATTAACCACAAACCACGAGATTAAGACGCGACAGGATGGGATTTACACATAAGCCAGTCACTCTTCACTTTTTTAAAACCTTTTAAAGAGATTAATAGGATAATCCGATTTATGCTGTAAAATGAAACTAAACAAATTTGCGGAAGCATCTTTATTAACTGAATAGCAATATACGCAGAATCTACAACATATTACATTGTTTGACATAAATAAAGCATAACAGAATATTTACATCTTTAAAGACATTCTCTCTCTCACTCACACCTTGTCCCGAAGATCGAGGGGAATGGACTAAGAGACCTCTAACTTCTAACTACGAATCTTCTATTGACTAGACGTTAGGATGAATCGATCCTTCTGATTTCCTGCTGCTGACGATAACCTGAAAATGTTTTGAGTAGAGGTATGAGCCTACTCGCTCAGTGAATAGCATTTCACTTAGCTATCACTAAACAACTCATCAGGTTTATAAACTGAAAATAAACATATATGCAGAACTAAGCAAGACAGTTCTAATATCATAGCAAACATACAGATAGTAACCACATTTCTAAGCATCAACAGGTATTTCAGGTAAATAAACAGTTATATAAATTTACTGTGAACCTACATGATTATTTATTCATTTTATTATTATGCCCTAAATATATGCAGTGTACTCTGCATATAAAGATCCGCAACAAGTTCATGCTACGGTCCCACCGTACAAGACTTAGCGACACACCCGGGAAATGCTAAGTCTGACTGCTGTCCTGGTCTGCTACAGGACTCTCAGGCTCACACGGCCTCACTGCACTCTCAAAAGAGTGTACTCTAGACTCCTCCTTGAACCTGAGCACACAGGCGGAGAGTCGGGGTTACCACCGTGACACACGCACGGATTATTGTTGAATAACCCCCATATATTCCAGTGCCACCGTGACACACGCACGGATTATTGTTGAACACTGCCTTTCTGCCCTCGTGCCACCGTGACACACGCACGGATTATTGTTGAACACGAGTCACCGACCATCTAGACACACGCTAGGTAGGTCGTTTCACCCCAAGGTGCAGACCTCACGAGGGGTTCTACGGCGTTAGGGCACCTAAGTCTATTAACTGATTAACAAATAAACATTTAAACAGGAATATCACATTTACTGATTTCGTATCAAATCACAATACACTGTCATTCTAAACCGACAGAGCAATATATTTCAAATCATTGTAATTTCTGATAAATTCTCATACCATGCATTCAAGCAAATTAGAAATGCATAAATAACCCAACTTATTTCAATTTGGCACATACATAGTGAATTTACGTAATTGAACATCTTATTGCACAAATTAAAGAAATTTACTTCACATATGAGAATCATACTCAACAATTATCAATTCTCTAAATTTCTCGAAAAACGTGCACATTAACCCAAATCCTGGTTTGTGCATCACTTAACTCAATTAAGAGTTAATTACCTATCACAACACAATTTAATAGCAATACTTGAGAATTTCTGGTAATATTTCAGAGAAATGTGCCATTTCATGTAAATATCAATTTACACATATTAACGTCAAAAGATATATACAATTTAGGGTTTTATTGCATATTTTATTTATTCATATCAACTTTGAAATCGTACATCTGATAATTTATCAGAAATCCCTATTGTCTGGGTTCATACCCAAACCATACCATTTTCAGATATGAATTTCTAAATTCAACATTCAAATAAGCAATTTAGGTTCCAAGGAACCATATAAATCTACCGATTCAATCCACACTGATCAATTGCTAAATTTAATCATATAACAGCGTCTATAAGCAATTTATGAAATAAAAAGTCGGGCGACGCCAAACGCCGCCCTACGCCTGATAACGCCTGTTATCAGCGTAATTTGCGCACCAAACAGAAAATATTCAAACGCCTGAGTTATTTAATGATAAATGAATGAAATCCTACTCACAGTGATTTGGTCTGTCCAGATTCGTCCGGAGGTGCGTCAAGGGCCTGATTCCGGATGATTTTTGGTTGTCTTCTTCAACCTTTCATTTAGCTTGTTCACTGTTGTTCTTGTTGCATCAAGCTTCACGTACACAGCAGGTTGGCGGGTAGAACTTCTTCGGTAGCCAAATCGTAGCTAGAGCTACGGATTTGTGACCTAAACTCCAAGGTCAACTCCAACTAGCTCCCCCCCCACACAACTGGGCGCACCCCATGGCCCTCCCTGGCCGTACGCAGCAGTAGCTGCTACTGCTACTTGCCGCTGGACAGCCTGCTAGGCTGGGCGGGTGGAGGAAGAGAAAGGGAGGAGGAAGAAAAGAAGAAGAAAAAGAAGAAGAAGAAGAAGAAGAAAGGTTGATTGCTGGGAAAACGGAGCCAACTGCTCCTCAACTTCATCGATCGCCCTCCTGGTCGCTTCTGCGGATCACACTGCTACAGTGCACCGCTCAAAAGAAACGAAGAAGAAGATAAGGAAGAACGAAAGGAAAAGAAAAGAAATATAAAGCTAAAACTGGGAAAATTGCATATTCAACCCTGGAATCTTGCAAACCTTATAACTTTTGCCTCGTAGGCCCAAATAACATGATTTCTTTTGCAAAACTTCAAGAACGAGTCCCACTACAACCTCAAGTCAAGAATGCATGCTAATTAGACTGTTTCACTGATTCAAGGCTCTAATTGCATATGTGATTACTTGATTCAACTTAATGAACTTAATAATCAACATTGTTATCATCATTAATTACCTCAGATGATTAAATCTCAACTATTGATTCACCAGTTAGCTTATCCTGATTAACCATGATGTTTAATATGATACTCAACACTAATCAAGGTGTTTCACGCTAATTGAGGTATTTACTGGTTAACCTCAATGTGGGTCATAACAACAATGATGTATATAAGGTTTTGAATCTTTCAGTAAGAGTTTTCCTAGAAATGGATCTCTTTGCAAAAAAGGTTTTAATTTTTAGTGATTTTTGTTAATCCACTGTTTATGTTTAATTTCACTTAATTGTAACAATTTGTCTGTCATTTTGGCGATGGTCATCACACTTTGTCTACCACATCCGTCTAGTATACACCAATCTCACCCTCGAGTTCATGTCCAATTTCTAGTATTTCCAATCTTCTCAAGGGAACTCCAACTATAAAGTTAGGATATTTGGAGAGCGGTTGGAGATCTCATCCTACCATCTCACCTCCATCATCCTTGATGAGAGTGAGTTTGATTGGCTATCTTGATGTATGGCCTGCAACCATGATGATTACCTGGACCACTACAACATGGAGAATTTCTAGGATTACATCACATGACTTCTTCCCAAGTTACCTAGAGGGCCAAGGCTTCCAACACCAGCAATCACAAAATGTGCTATCTTCATTGTGTCTTAGCGTGCACTATCTTCAATATGGAAGTACATAGGAAACAGTCACCCACCCCAAGATATATACTCCGTGGTTTCTGATGCATGATGAGCCTTTTCACTGGGGCAATTCTATGATATCACATCTCAACTACCAAGACACCCACAACATATCTTCCTCATGCCGCATTGGCCATGTTGTTACCTCTGTAGCCATATTCATAGGCTATACTCATATCCCTTTCCCACCACTAGAGCATGTGCAACACCTGATCGATCTTGCATATCTGAATGATTGCAAGTTCATCCGCTACATAGTATCCATGTATGCATATTACTTTACATTCAAAGGCATCACCCTCGGCCTCGAACTTTTTCAGCATGCTAGGTTTGTAGCTACAAATCTAGTGTTCAATTTGACTGACCTTCTAGGGCACATTCAATGTTTCCTTCAGGAGCATACCAACCCTAACATCCCTGAGCCTACTGCCCACATGAGAAGTGTCTCTTTAGAGGCACATGAAGACGTGACTGGACAACATCCTACCCCTTCTCAACTTTGCACCAGGAGATGCATGGACGCTAAAGAAGGACCCGAGGAGCCTTATGGGTTTTACGAGATCTGGGATCAATTGGATGAGATCCAACCTGAGCAACATCACTAAGGTCTCCAGCTGAATCACATGTACTTGATACAATGCTCTCAGGAGTCTTAGCATATGGATGAGGGATACTACATCACCAGTAAACCTCAATTTGAGGATTATGGGGCTCATCAGGCCTATCCTGACCCAAACTCCCCATATTGAGGGAATTACTACTACATTCCTGCATCTTCCTCTCATTACCCACTGATGGAGCTTCCACTCGCGTGGAATTGCATGCACCACTAACAATCCTAAAGATAGTAAGTCATTAAGTTTAACCTTGCTTATACTAGATTGAGAACTCCTCCCACGTATGCTAGGATACATGGAAGTCTTATCGTATTATAGTTAAGGGTCGAATCCACAAGACAACGGTCTTGTTGGGAGAAACAAGATAGAAAACGATATAATTTCACTTAACCTCTTAACAGTTGGTATCTAGATCAAAAAGTTGGTTTGGTTGTTTTAAACTAAGTGCAAGTAAAACAAAGCAAGAAAGTAAACCTAAGGTTGTAAACAATGATAAGAGACCACTAGGATGAGATCGTCTTTCACCACCACTACACATGGATCAAAACATGCAACATAAAAACATAACCTGCAATAAGAGTCTAAATAGTTAGTATCTTTGTAGATTTAGTTTCCTTTCAGAGAACTAACTACGAGAAGTGTGGGAATGTTGCAATGCCAACCATCCCCGAATGAATGGTCACTTACTTTGCATCATTCCCTTCACAAAGTGTGTTCCTCGACTTATCAAGGTTGTATTTCCATATGTCAACTGATTCCATTTCATAGTATGAAAGTACAACGATGGAAGTGAGTTTACTCCACTTTTTGAAAGACACTCCTAGATACCGAAACAGATGCATGGTGGATACATGCATCAAGAACCAACATTCAATCGAGATTCGAATCTAATAGTACAAACGTAGACAATTCATACTAAAAGATAAAAGGTAACACAAGTTGGCGATCAAGCAACAAGCATTCATTAAACGAATGATGTTGAACTGAAAAGAAAGTATATCTCTATTGCAAATTATGGATTACATTGCATGAAATGAAAACATGGCTAGCAGGGCTACTCCCCGCACCCTAGTGTGTAAGACTACTCACTCATGGCAAGGACAAAGGAGGCAAGAAGAGAGAGAGAGAACGTCATCTCCACAAAGGAGGGAGGAAGGTCAACCCCTTGGAGAGAGAGAGCGACGATCTTCACACTTCGCATGTTGCTCGATGATGAATCCTCCTCTTCCCACCTTCTTTGGCGATGAGAGAGAGAGAGTAGCTTCTGGATGGAGTGTGGATCTCAGACCGGCAGCCTCGGGGTGGTGGATGAAGGATGGAACAGCTCTGGAGTAGTAGAGGCATCCTTTGGTCGTCTAAAAATTTGATGCCTTGTGAGGACCCTTTGGGTCTTATTTATAGGCTTTAAATGAAGTTCAAACGGTTTGGGTAGTTTTAGGCCCAAACCGTCTTGGAAACCATTTGGGTTCTGAGACCGTTTTCCTTTATTCGGTCTTGGGACCGTGTAACTTCGTGCGGTCTCAGGACCGGTTGGTTTTGTGCGGTCTCAAGATCGTGTAACTCCATGCGGTCTTGGGACCGTTTGGCTTTGCACGGTCTCAGGATCGTTTGGTTTTGTGCGGTCTCGGGATCGTGTAACTCCATGCGGTCTCGGGACCGTTTGGCTTTTCACGGTCTCGGGACCGTTTAGTTTTATGCGATCTCAGGACCGTGTAACTCCATGCAGTCTCAGGACCATTTGGCGTTGCACGGTCTCGGGACCGTTTGGTTTTATGCGGTCTCGGGACCGTGTGACTTCATGCAGTCTCGAGACCGTGTGACTCCATGCGGTCTCGAGACCGTGTGACTTCATGCGGTCTAGAGACCGTGTGACTTCATGTGGTCCCAGGACTGTGTGACTCCATGCGGTCTCGAGACCGTGTGACTTCATGCGGTCTCAGGACTGGGTAGTCTCCAAACGGTCTTGGGATCATTTGTAACTTTTGTGATTTTTTTTGTATTTTTTTTTAAAAATAAAAGGAGAAAAGTTAATCTAATGGTATATTTACAATAAAGGAGGAAAGTTATGGATTCTATCTAATTTATCTGAGAAAGAGTGTGGAAAACTGAGGAAAATTACTAAGATAACATCTCAAAATGGGAGGTTATCACCCCCCTAACTTAGAGTCTAGCTTGTCCTCAAGTTAGATAGAGCTGAGGCATGTAATGGTGAGGAAATTTTATTTAGTTAGGATTTCCATACTCTTGCTTCAAATCTAAACCAGAGATTTCCTAAGGTTGTATCAGAGCTTTTGCTTGCCTTAACTCTTTCAGGTGTTGAGAGTTGCTTGGATCTTAGGTTTCTTCCATGTTTCGTAGCCCGCATCGGGACCACTTTTTATTCTGTGCATGTCGTCGACTCTAATCAGTTTTATACTTCTCTAAAAATCCTGTCGGAAGCTAGAGTGGGTATGAGGGTTGGCTAAAGGCTTGTTGTGTAACTCCCCCTTCAAGTGGGGGAGGGTTTGTCTATGCATTTAGGGTCTCACTACCGGGCACGATACATCTGCCTTTGTGAGGGCAGCTGAATGTATCGTCCAGGTGAGTCCTTTATCAGCCTTTCATATATTTGGATACCTTAGGGTTTCACTACCAGGCATGACACATCTGCCTTTGTGAGGGCAGCTGAATGTACCGACCGGGTGAGACCTTTATTGGATCTTCATATCGATCCTTATGTGTGGCACAACTCTCATATTTTTATTCAACACTGGCTTTTATTCGTAAACTCACATGCTTAGGATTTGGGATTTTTAGTGTTTTGGTTGGGCGACCAAGCCTCTTTTATTTGAAGAGAAGAAAATTGTTCTTAGAGTTTTTCGACATGCATTTATTTGGTTTTTACTTAGTAGTCCACTTGCGAGGCTTCTTGATTTGAATGTCACCTGATATCCCTCCCGTCCTTGAGAGTGTTTGGCTTGTTTCGGCCCTGATGTTAACCTGTGGAGAGTCAGGTGTAGAATTGAACCAAAAGCATGAAAATCTAGTGTGAAGATAATTTATTAATTCACCATTACATGTCTATATGCTATTCTTGTTATTTCTCTTGAGGACTAACATGATTCTAAAGTTAGCTGGGGATGACTTTTTCCAAGAGGGGTGTTATACTTGTGTGCAGAGTTTATTTTAACAGGGGAATTACTTAAAACAAAATCTAAATGTGCAAAGAAAGCTAAAAAATTTGTACAAAAATGAAAGATAAGGTAGAGAGGGAAGGATTTAAAAATGATACCTCGCCCTTGTCTAGTGTACTCCCCCCTAACTTATCACTACTCTATCCTCAGAGTGTCAAAGTGATAGGTTGAGAAGTACAAGGATAAGGGCATCAGGCTTCTGTTAGTCCTTTATTAGCTCCATGTGTGCGAAGAAGATTAGCAGCGAACTTTCCACATAACGTGTGGTAATCCACGTCTGTCATGTCCTCTACTAGTCTTCCAAGGATCATGATGGTGTACATCCAGTAGAGAATGTGGAGACCACAGTCTTATGACTCGTGAAGCTGTTGGGGACAGTTGTGGCTGAAGGCAGGGCGATGAAAGTGTTCTTTACTGTATGCCCATGTGTGCTTGCTGAGAAGGTCATGTAGTTGGTCAGCACACTCCTTCGCCACCTCCTCTGTGGGCGTTCTTGGTGTTGTAGAATACTGTTGCTGATCTGGATTGTACTGGCTGTCGGAACTGTTATATATGATTGTTGTTCCGTCATGAAGATTTGTTGCCAGTAGCATCCAGTGCTCAAAATGAAGGAAAGGAAGCATGATAAACTTCAGAGTCATATGTTGGAGGAAATAAATGAGTGCCTCAGTTGTTCTGAAGTTCTTTATCTTTAAGAGATCATCCTTCATATATGCTGAAGCCATATAGGTCATAGGGTGATTCTGTATGAGAAGATATTGATAGGCGGCCATCAAACTCACGGATAGAGACCCTTTGAACTGTAAAATTTCACATAGCGCATCTTCCATAACCAAAATATCTCTGGCTAGAAAAACGAGATCATCTTTCTCAGCGTAGAGCCTAGACATGATGAGCCGAAGTTCATTGTCGAAAAGACTTTTGCAGGCGCTGAGGTCAAAATTAGGGAATGTCGGTGTAATGGCAGACATGGGGGCCTTTTGTGAAGATGGTCTGTTGATGGTGGCCCCGGTGAGCAACTCGGTGTCTCCTTTATCATCCGCCAAGTCAAAAGAATAAGGGTCCCATTGTTTCTTCTCAGGGACCTTGGCGGGCTGTTGTTTCTCCAACTCCTTTATTGTTTGCCAGAATGGTCGTTTTTTAGGACGTTGGATGGCCGAGTAAAGGTAGCAAGGAATGTCGTTAGGTGCCATAGTTGGGTCCTTGAAGAACCTTCTGTCACATATTAGCTCCATGGCGTAACACCCTCATAGAGAATGAAAATCCTCTATGGCTAGCTCAGTGAAAGGGATTTGTTGATTGAGCGCTTGGATGTGGCGTATAGTGTAAAAAGCGCAATCCCTAGACCCCTCATGTGTTTGGACTTGTGGGTTGATAATTTGGAACCAGGGTTGGTTCCAACCATTTCGGAGGGATGGGCATGCAACCCAAATTAGTTTCAGAAGCCAGAAAGGGATGCATCTGGCCTCCCCAGCTTCAATGCCAGCAAAATTAATTATACCAGCCTTTAGTTCACTGGTGCAAAAATTGTACACCTTGGCGTATCGAGTCGCGGTGTCCATAATCATTAGCAGCCAGTGGCTCGAAACTTGAAAGGGCACGATAATATAGCGTGCCTTTCTGGCAATCCCCCTCTGCAACCGCTCGATAGATTTCCTTTGTAAATATTTATATAATAGACCCATGGCCAGAGCAGGTGAAGCATTAAGTACTGGTTGCTACCTTTTAGAGCTTCTGTAGGTTTCGATAGAATTGGCAAGGAGGACACGGAAGATTGCCATCTTCACCACTGATTGTGGTCGAAGGATGGTGCGGAAGTCATCACGTGTCAACTTGCGCTGAGTCTTTGTATTTTGGTAAATAACATCTCCCCCTTCTTTGGCATCATATACAATAGTGTTTAGGATGAAGATGTCTTGAGCATCTAGGGTAGAGATGGCCACCATGTCTAAATCGTGCATCTTGTGAGGTAGAGGTGGCAGCGGGGGAAGCTCTTGTAAAGGGTGGGGAGAAGTCTGCTCCAAATCTTCTATGTAGTGTTGCAGATCGGTATCTTTCTCTGAATCGGAAGCAGAGTCGAGATCTTCATCTATATCTAAACTGACTCTGTCTAATTCTTCATTTTCTGGCAGAAGGGGTGAAGACTGCTCCGGGGCGGAGTGTTGAGGTTGTGGTTGACTCGTGCTGGTTCCGAATAAACATTGTTGGAACTCAGCAAAAGCTTCTACTTTGGCGGTTTTCCCCAGAGATCCCAATACATAATAGTCAAGAAATTGATCCCCATATGACATATTAATGTTGTCATTGTGAATAGGGGATTTGGGATCTTTCTCACCTTCATGGTGATCTTTCTGTTGTTTTGGTGCAGCTCCTCGGCTTGGGCCCTCCCCAGCATTGTCTGGGTCGTCAGATTTATCATCTAAGGAGGTGCTATTGTTGGAGTCAGCCGAGGAGTCAGAATCCTCATCTTCATTTTCTTCTTCATCATCTTCTTCATCTGTCGCCTTATCTATTGTCTTCTTTGGTGGAGGCTTCTTGCACTGTCTGTGGAGTGCTTGTAGTTCGTCGAAAGCCACTTGCACATGCTCGTGTGTTTCAAGCAGTGTGTCATGGGTTTCTTTGAGATCTGAATAACGAGCCTCAGCGGAGAGGAGTCGGGCAGAGAGGTCTGTCACTTGAGTTCTCAATTGATTGATTTCATTGTTGGATGACTCCTCTTGGCGGTTATTAAGTTGTGTGAGGGTGGTTCTGATGTCATACAAGTGTGTGCTTAAAGCAGTTTCTTGTTGCTTAAGCTCGTGCAGAGTTTCTGGCAATGGTTGATTTTGCACAGAAATCTTATCGACTCGCTTGACTAGATCGCCTTGCTGGATTTTTACTTCAAGCACCAACTGCGGCAGTTGTTGCAGGCGGTCGTTGATGTGTTCGAATTTCATGGCCACTGCTTTCTACTATTGGTGGATGCTTGACAGGATGCCTGGAAGGGCTCGATTTTGCTCATCAATCTTGGCGACCTGTGTAGTTAGATCCTGCACACAAGAAAAAATAGATTGTAATATATTAGAAGGGTCGGTGAGGAGGTTTCGAATAGCGTCGAATTGACGTCTGAATTCTTCACCGACATTTGTAAAAGGGACCCCAGATGTGGAAGGGTGGGGTGGCTGGGGTCGAGGTGGAAGGGTGGAAGTGTCTTGCGAAAGAGACACTGTTGATGGTCCTGCAACTTGTGTGGTGACTGTAGATGGAGTCACCAGTGGTGTTGGGATGGTGGCGGAAAGAAAAGGTGACATTCCCGGTGAGAATGGTGGGACCGAAAATGGTGAGGGGAATAGGGTGGAGATGGGAGCGAAGGAGGTGAAGTCGGGTGTTGGAGTGGAGAATGGGATACCCAAAGGGAAAAAGGTTGAGGTGGAAGATGTGGGTGGAGGTGTGGATGTGGGAAAAAGAATTGTTGTTGGGGTTGTTGAGGAGAAAGGTGGGAAGGTGGTGGATGGTGGGATAGTAATGGATGGTAGTGTGGAAGGAGTGGTGGTGGTGGTGAGCTCATCATTTAGGCTCATGATGAATGAGTCTAATGATGAGGTATTGATATGGTCCTCGGGGTGGGTGCGTTCTATCTCAGGATTTAGCTTTGATGTCGGCGTGCCCGATAGCTGTTGTGGTTGTAAACGTGCCTTAGATGGTCATTTTACTGGTATTTTTGTTAACCTGGCTGCCGGGGTTGTGATACTAAGTTCTGTCTGGTCCGCTTTGGTTTTGTTTTTGTGTACTTTGACTGAAGCTAGGAGTTTGGTAAGCTCTTCGTCAATGAAGAGGAGCTTTTCTTTGTCATAATCCGCAAGCTCCGGAAGCGGTAGCAGAGTTCTGGAAGATCTTACTGTAGGGCAGAAAACGTAGTGCAATTTTGCATCCTTTTCTTTGATAATGTAAGAGTTCTTCAAGGTTTTCTCGTTAGTGAGGATGTTGTCCTTGATCTGCGTGCACGGAGGGAGTAATCTTTCCATCTTGAGGTATTTAAGAATGGAAGTTATGTGTCCGCCCATGCAAATTTCTTTCCCTAGGGCGTATGATGAAATTTTTTTATCATTTGTCATCCAATGTTGACCGGCTTCCCATGTAGGATGGACCACAGAATAAAAAGATCAGCGGTGATAACATTCCCGCCCTCTGTTCTGGGGAAGAGCGCACTGATGAGAATTTTGTGAAGCATGCGCACTAACCCAGAATAAATATTGGAGGCCTTGTAGGTTTTCGCCTCATAATTTGGGATCCCTATTAGGGATTTCCAAAAGTTGTGTCTATTGAACTGGGAGCTCTCCGTACTAACAACTTTGGCCTTTTTGAGCTGCTCCTGGTTGTCTATGAAGATTTTGTTCAATAAATTTTCTGTTATGAAAACTTTGTGACAAAAAAGTTTGGTGACCAACTTGCGGTCACCTCCGTCCCTTGCTTTGTCCATAATGTCCACAGCTTCTTTGTTGAGATGTGTAAAGAATTCTGTTGTGGGCTTGACGTATGAGATCTCAGGGACAAAGCACAATCTTGAGAGATTTGCATTATCGAGTAGGGTGAGGATTCAGTCATATATCCCCATCTTCATTAGTATGCTTGAGCAAACGTACTTTGTTGGTTTTAAAGTTTTGTCGATGGATGGGATGGTGTGGATGAAAAGGTTTTCTGGTGGTGGTTCAGTGATGGTGATGAAGGAGAAGACATGAGTAGTGGTGGTTGCGGGTGTGTTAGTGGGGGTGGTGGTAGCGGTTGATGGGATGTATCTTGCTAGGGTTTGTTCCCTAGAACTGTGTTGGTTGTTCTTTGGTAGCTGCTTGGGCCTTACGCTTCCCCTTGGAATTTTTGGTTGGGGATTCGTCTTTGGAATTTGGCTCGTATTCGGAGCCTTCATCACTGGAAGAAATTTCTTCCACTTCTTCTTCGGGCTCCTCGGCTAAACACCTGTTGATGCATTGAATTTCATGCATGACCTCGAGCAGGTTGACCTTTGGTGGGACCTGTCCAGTACTGTCGTAGGTGTCGACTATGTTTTGGAGCTTGGCATAGTCTTCTATCAGTTGCTCCATTGTTCAGTGCGGAGCGTCTTCAGTTCCGGTAGCTTGTTGTGCTGGTGAGGCCATTTCTGGAAAGTAATCAGAAAAAAAATCATGTGTTAGAAAAATTTGAAATTGTATAGATAACAGGTTTGTTAAAGGGAAGTGGGGTTGTTAACGTTTGTAGGTTTTTGTGGAATTCAAGTAGTTTGTAAGGTCAAACGGTTTCAGGACCGTTTGGCTCCAAACAGTGTGAAGACCATTTAGCTCCAAACAGTTTCAGGACCGTTTGGCTCCAAATGGTTTTAGGACCGTTTGGCTCCAAACGGTTGCAGGACCATTTGGCTCCAAACAGTTTGAAGACCGTTTGGCTCCAAACGGTTTGAAGACCGTTTGTCTCCAAATGGTCTAAACAACGAGGAAGGTGGAACGTCGGGGGCGCAATGATCGACGGTGGAGGAGCGTTATCGGCGGCGATAAAGATGATGACGGTGATAGAAAAGGGGGCTGCGTCAATGACAGAGGCATTTGGTGATGGTAAAAACAGAGGTGGCGCGATGATGGAGGTGTCAGTGATGGTGGTGCGTTGGTCTACCTTGCTGCTGCGGATGATGATGACGACAGCGATGTGAAGAACGACGGTAATGGAGGTGTGGATGTCGTGAAGTCACGCGGAAGCTAGGGTGGCGCCGGTGATGGTGGCGGAAAACAAGCTGACATCGGGGGCTGCGCGGGAGTGAGAATCAGAGAGAAAAGAAATGGCGCTCATGCGAGGGTTTAGGAAGTACGAGATTTGAAAGAAAGAAGAAGGAGAGGGGATAGGGCTATATTTATAGGATTTGGGGGTTGACTTTACAAATTCCCAATGTCAAATGGTTTGAGACCGTTTGGGCTCCAAACAGTTTCAGGACCGTTTGGCTCCAAGCGGTTTCTGGACCGTTTGGCTCCAAACAGTTTCAGGACCGTTTGACTCCAAACGGTTTTAGAACCGTTTAAGATGGTTTAGGTTTTTGATTGTTATATTTTTATGTTTGTTTTGGTTTTTTATGTGAATTTTTATATTTTCAGATTAAAGATGATAAACCTAAGTTAAACAAAGGAAACAAAAACAAAAATAAAAGATAAACGGTGATACTCAGATCTTGGGTTGCCTCCCAAGTAGCACCTGGATTTTACGTCGCTGGCTCGACGAAGTTTTGATTTTGTTATGGTGATGCTGTGGAGTCTCTGATCTCAATAGTCTATCTTGGAATTTTGTCTGCTGGAGTGTAGTATTTTTTCAATCTATGGCCATTGACTGTCCTTTCTCCTCCATTGTCGTCAACAATTATGATGGCTCCAGTCGGGTATATGTGCTTGATGGTAAAAGGCCCGAACCACTTTGTACGAAGTTTCCCGGGGAACATTCCGAGTCTGGAGTTGAAAAGAAGGACTTTGTCTCCAATGGCTATGTCTTTTATTTTTAGATGGCCATCGTGCCACATCTTGGTTTGTTCTTTGTAAATCCTGGCACTTTGGTATGCGGTCATTCTGAGCTCCTCTAGTTTTACAGCTGGAGTTGTCTGTTTTCTCCGGTGCTTTTAAAATCAAAATTCAGTTGTTTAATGGCCCACCAAGCCTTATGTTCTAGTTCAACTGGAAGATGACATGATTTCCCATATACCAAATGGAACGGAGTTGTTCCAATCAGTGTTTTATAAGCTGTGCGGTATGCCCAAAGGGCATTGAGAAGCTTGGTGGACCAGTCGGTACGGTGTCTATTGACAGTTTTCTCTAAAATTGCCTTCAGTTGTCTATTCGAAACTTCGACATGACCACTAGTTTGTAGATGGTAAGGCGTGGAAATTTTTTAGTTGACTCTGTATTTCTTTAAGAGGGCTTCGAAGCTTCGTTCCAAAAAATGGGTCCATCCGTCAGATATGATAGTTCGGGGGACTCCGAATCTGGGAAAAATGATATCTTTAAACATCTTAATGACTGGTTTGGAATCGCTGGAAACTGTGGGTATAGCTTCTACCCATTTCGAGACATAATCCACATCAACCAGTATGTAATAAAATCCATATGAAGAGGGGAAGGGACCCATGTAGTCTATCCCCCATACATCAAAAAGTTCGATCTCTTGCCACATAGCGAAGGGCATTTTATTCCTTTTAGTTATACTGCCAGAAAGTTGACATTTATTGCATGATTTTACAAAATCATGGGAATCTCTTGCTATCGTTGGCCAAAAGAAACCCGATTGCAGAACTTTCATAGCGGTCTTTTTTGAACTCATGTGTCCCCCAATGGAGCCAGAATGACAATGTTCTAAGACAAGAGTAATCTCTTCTTCAGGTAGGCAGCGACGGAAAAGTCCGTCTGCGCATAGGAAAAAGAGATAAGGTTCGTCCCAGTAGTATTGCTTAACATCGTGGAGGAATTTCTTTTTGTCATGGTGAGAGGCGGAAGGGTGGATGATTCTTGTAGCCAAATAGTTCACTATGTCGGCATACCAGGGGAATCCGGTGGTAATTTTCATTAGCTGGTCGTCAGGGAGGGAGTCTCAGATAGGTACTTTGTCATCATTCTTGACTTCAATGCGGCTGAGATGATCAGCGATGACGTTTTCCACTCTGCTTTTGTCTTTGATTTCCAAATAAAATTCCTGAAGCATCAACACCCAGCGGATAAGTCTGGGTTTTGCATCTTGCTTCTGAATTAGATATCGTATGGCGGAGTGGTCAGTGTAGACTATGACCTTTGATCCGATCAGGTAGGAACGGAATTTCTCGAACGCATAGATGACAACTAAGAACTCCTTTTATGTAGTGGTGTATTTCTTTTGCACTTCATCAAGAGTCTTGGACGCATAGTATATTACATAAGGCTTTTTGTCAATTCTCTGTCCTAGCACCGCTCCTATAGCATAGTCGCTGGCATCACACATTATTTCGAATGGTTGCGACCAGTCAGGTGCTCTCAGAATAGGCACAGAGATTAGAGCATTCTTTAAGGTTGTGAAGCTTTATAGACATTCTTAGTCAAAATTGAAATCGACATCCTTGGTTAATATTTGGGTCATGGGTTTTGCTACTTTTGAGAAATCTTTGATGAATCTTTGATAAAACCCAGCATGACCCAAAAATGCTCGTACTCCTTTTACGTCTTTTGGCAGTGGAAGTTTTGAGATGACATCAATTTTTGCCTTGTCTACCTCAATCCCTCTGTCACTCACTCTATGTCCGAGGACGACACCTTCAATTACCATAAAATGACATTTTTCCCAATTTAAGATAAGGTTCGTTTCCTCGCATCTTTGTAAGACTTGTCCAAGGTTGAGTAGACAGTTGTCAAAGGAATTTCTGTAAACTGAAAAGTCATCCATGAATACTTCCATTATGGACTCGGTTAACCCTGCAAAAATAGCAGACATGCACCTTTGGAAGGTAGCAGGTGCATTGCACAACCCGAATGACATTCTTCTAAAAGCGTAGGTCACAAAGGGACAAGTAAAAGTTATTTTTTCTTAGTCTTCCGGGTATATAGGAATTTGATAGAACTCGGAATAACCATCGAGATAATAGAAGAACTTTTGATGGGCTAGGCATTAAGGATGCAAGATTGTTTAAGGCTTTTCTCCTCTAAGATTTAATTTGTACAAAACCCTATTTCAATATATATTGACCCAAAAAGAATTGGTCTCATCTTATTAAACATGGATGTGTCCCTTTTGATTGTAATTGTTCCACTATGCAATAGAATCTTTACATGGTCTCTATGTAGAGGCTTCTTCTCTTGAACCTGAGAAGTTATTGGAACTTCTTTGTCACCCTTCATGGACTCCTTAATGGGTGAAACTCTCACATGTGCACAAATCACCTCTTCCTCTGTGTCTTCTGGAGAGCCCTTTATCCAAGCATCAAGTTCCAAGGTTTGTGGTTCAAACGACTGCATGCACTATAAGAAATTTGGCTCGGGAGTGTATTTTGTAGTGCATGCTTTCTCAACACTAACAGAACATCCATTTTTTGTATAGACAACTTTTCTTGGTCTAGTGATGCTAGTGTTCCATCTTGATATTACCTAGAAAATCATCTTGAGAAGGTTTCTTAAATTGTACCACATCTGATGCTATCTATGACATTTGAGTTTCCAAGCACTTGAATTGCATATTTTCCTTCCCCCAATTGGGTTTTTCAAAATATGCCCCCATTATATTGATGAACTTTCTGAATATATTCCTCAAGTTGTCATCTTGTTTTGGGCCTTGATCCTATTGGAATTGTCTAGGTCCCTGATGTTGGTGTTTTCCAATCTATGGTGGATCATGTTGGATGTTATTGGGATCTTTCCAAGAAAACCTAGGATTGTTCCTCTAAGAATACTCGTTCCTTCTATTGGTTTGTTGCATATACAATCTTCTTCATCTCTGGATAAGTTTCTAATATGCTTTTCAAGCTTTCTTGCCAACTCGGGCACTTGCATTTTGAGTTCCATTACTTCATGTGATTCATTGGGAATTTTGGTTGAGGTGGAGCATTCACGCTCTTCACCCCATGACTGGTTTCTGGTCATATTCCTCAAGATCTCATGAATTTAGTAGGTTTATTGTTCATAAAGAATCATGCACCAGTGCTATCAATCGTGGTTCTTTCTTTTGTATGTAAGACATAACAAAATGTTTTTTCTTATCCATACAAATCAATCCTATCGTGTGTTACTTTTGTTAAAATGTTTTGAAATATTTTCCATGCCTCTAAATAAGATTCTTTAGCAAATTATTTTAACCCATATATTTTAGTAACAAGAGTATTAGTCCTTTCAGGTGGAAAATATTTTCAAAGAAAACATCTGTCATTGCTTCCCATGAGAACCATGTTTTATCCATGTCTATTAAAAATTATGGAAATAGTTTTAGATAGATGATAGTAACATGGTTACAGTCTATTTTTATCATATCTCATATTTCCATAAAACCATTTATGTGTTGCTCGGGTTCCTCATTTTGGTACCTATGGAAATCTTGTGACTTTATAATTGAAACAAGACCAAGATTGATCTTGTAACTTCCCACAACTTCTTGTCTCTTCATAGGACCCATATGTGCCATAATAGATGAATTGTTGATCTAATCTTCTCTTCATCTGAAACATCGACATCATTTTTATTCTATCCATGGTCAATCATGTTGTATAGTTTAACCACTGGTTATTCTAACTAGTCTCTTTCTCATGCTCAATATCTATATTGCTCTCAGGTCGTGATTTAGAGTACTTATTGTAGTCTATAGTCTATGTATGGGCCATGAACAAGAACCTGAAAAGAAAAGTAGATCATGAGAGTCATATAAAACTATGGAAAAAAAGTTTGCAATAATTTTTTAACTAAGAAGAAATAGTAATAAAAATAAAAAGTGACCTAGAGTGGCCAGTTTTAGAACTGCTAGTGATAGTGTTTCCAATTCCCCAAAAAAGACACCAAAAACTTGACACACCTTAATTGAGCATGTCATATAGAAGGGTATGTGTCATAGTAGTAAACAGACTTAATAAGGCCAGAATGTTTAACTAGGGAATTAACACCGTTAGAAACTACTACTAATGGTAACTGAACAGCTAAGCCTAATAAACGAGTTGATTGGTTGTAATAAAAAGAATTAAAAGTGTAGAAAGTAATGTTGGTGATAGATCAAAAAGATGGATTATTTAGGATGGAAGTGTCACCAGGGTGTCACCCTATACATGCACTCTATTAGATCAACACAACTTATTTTGCTTCTTTAGATTAAGCGTCTATAGCTAGTACTGCTTGATTTAGTAGCATAGCACATTGTTTAGCCAGTTACTTGTCTATTTTCACAACATAAATATAAGAGACAAAATGACAATAACTACTAATAGACTATTAATTCACAATAGTTAGCCCCCTTTCACAACACATTATTGGTTGTGATGACAACAATTCTCCTAAGTGTTAAACCCGATTTCATAGCAGTGAATAGTTCATTACGAATTTATGGTGATCAAGCATAAATAAGGCAGTTAAGCTTTTCCATTATCAAAATCTAATGAAATCGACCATATTGTATTTAGTCAAAATAATAGCATGCATAGAATTAACATTAGGACACTCTTGAGACCTAAAGAATGGGGGTTGCCCAAAAAGAATTCATATTAAGGGAGGAAGGTGAAGAAAGCAGTAGAAAAAATCTTGAGGTGTTGCCTTGGTCGCTTTTTATCCTCCTTGGACTCAAGTTTCCTCCAAGGACAGCCAGTGGGATAGTGAGATAACTTGGATCTCCACCACTTTGATGTAAATTTCAAATTGGATCTCACTCTTTTTCTTACCTTAAATTTCATGTTTAAATGTATTTTGATGTACAATTGGTCCATCTAGTATACACGTATCACTAAAACGATACTCAATTTGACAAGATTCAAGTTTATTTTCATATCATACATTATCATATTTGCCTTGTATTGTTGATCATATACTTGTGTACATATATACCTGACACGACTATATTGTACATGTAAAATGCAAGCATAAGCGTCAAAGTAATACAGGTAAAAGAGGCCCAGATATTGAACACGAGGAAATATAATTCAAGAAACTACTACTAACTTCTTCCGATCAGCTAATATGAAGAAAACTTTGATTTGAGAGTTATTAAACTAACTACAAGAAAGAAAACTATATTAATAGTTTGTGATCACAATGAGAAGAAATTCTTTGGGACTACAGTTTTACCACGATTGACACTACAATTTTAATCTAAGATTAATATATTTTCCTCCCACTCATGGACAAAGATCCTGTAGAAAGAACTACCCACTCCTGTAATGTAGTTCACTACCTATGCTAATCCCAATCCCATTTCCATGGTAAATGGTTGATTAGTTAGGTGCTTTAACGAATTATCTTGGTAATCTCCTCACATTCGTAAGCCACTTTTCCCAAAGGACGATATAAAATGTGTGTTACTATGGATATCCAATCTTTAATCCTCCTCCCGAAGTTATTAAGGATCTAATTAATCACCTATGGTGCGCAACATAGACAATTCAGTACTATTTCATAATAACATGTCCAAGAATAAGGAGAAAACAATATATGAATGCAAAAGATCCATATATAGTGTACAACCGGGATACTCTCGGGTCCTAAAGAACACGGAGATTAGCCTCTCATAGTTTCCATGGAAAAAAATATGCTAGTAATAAGGAAAAATGTAGAGAACATAGAAAAATCGATGAACCCCCTAGAGAAATGTGGTTAGGACGCTCCACACCGATGAACGGATACAATCTACAATTTCTGCCCACTGAACATGCCTATAACCTCCTGAACATACAATTCTCCTTCTCATTCTCCTCTCTTGTGTTGTATCTGTCGTGCAATGGAATAGAACATGATAGATTTGTTGGGTTTTAGGGGAGGCAGAGAAGGCAGCGGAAACAAAAAATTTCTCCTCCCAAACCCAGAATAAAGGAATCACGTCAACGTCTATACAATAGGAAGGATGGTTTATAGAGGCATACCTTGTCTTGAGGCTTGCTCGGTGACATTACCTCGTGGCTTGTGCGATCTTCACCTCTGGTCTTGGATGGTGTCTGTGCGGCTCCTGGTCTCATCGGGATTGTCCTCCGAGCGGTAGAAGTCTCCCACCTCTGAAGTAGTCCACACAGACCACCTAGAATTCTGATCTCATTGTCCCACAAGGAATTGGAAGGATTCGTACCCTCTTGTCAGTGTACTAGTCACCGACACACTCTACTGCAACAAGTTACTTTTCTGTAGTTGTCTTTCCCTTGTTGTGCCTCCGTTATCGGGTAGCACTTGCTCGGGCTCTCTTGGTTACCACACCCAGAGAGAACGAAAACTTTGCAAAGCAACTGGTGTTCTGAGTTGTTGTTCCTGAGAAACCCCCAATACCCCTATATATAGGAGGGACATGAGACAGGGTTCTCTACCCCAGGCAATACAGGATTAAAACAGGAGTAGAAGGGTTCGAGATTTTCCACAAGACAACCAACTGTGCCAGCTGAACCGATCGGTTCACACCCTGAAATGATCATTTTGGGCCCTGATCCGATCATTTGGGACTTGAGCCGATCATCTGATGCTCTGAGCCGATCGGTTCGTGGTCCTGATCCAACTCAAATTGACTTTCATATTTGTTTTCGATTAATCAAATATTAATCCTTGCCAAAATCGAATTTGTACAA
Organism: Alisma plantago-aquatica; assembly: GCA_963693085.1. Classification (NCBI taxonomy): domain Eukaryota; kingdom Viridiplantae; phylum Streptophyta; class Magnoliopsida; order Alismatales; family Alismataceae; genus Alisma; species Alisma plantago-aquatica. The sequence goes on from OY856410.1 coordinate 877,084,672, forward strand.
GTGAAACAAATTGTATTTGCAAAATAGTCTTCTAACATTCCAAACGATCTCGGTTGGTCCACGAACTGATATGTTCAATAATTGAGTCGATCATTTCATTAACACATGAGCTGATCGACTCACCACTTGAGCCGATCGGTTCAACCCTTTGAGCCGATCGGTTGGGGCAGCAGACTGTGTAAATCGGTCAATTGTAGTTTCAATCAATCTGATACTCCAATCAATCGGTCCAACACCTTGAACACTATGATACTGAGCTATCAATTGATTGAGTGTTTAATTGAAATACTAAACTCCTTTAGTAATCAATATAAACATCATTTGTGGATAAACTCCTCTTCCAGGTTAAATCCTATGTGTGTGACCCTGCAGGTCCATTTCACGTTGTTAGTGAAAGTCCATAACACTTATGACTTCACAAGCAAAGAGCGGTGCCTAGTCGCACATCAATGCTACTCAAGTGAAATAGAAAGTTGGAGAACAACTTTCAATCTTACAATCTGTGAATGATGTTACAGTGAATGTATAATTCTTTTGTCACTGATATCTCGAATGAACTCGAGGCATGGAACAGTCATCCTTTCAACGTTCATTCACTTTCTTGATCTCAGAGAAGATTGGAGGAGATATGTATGACATCAATATCACATACTGATTCACACATGCATGCATGCCTATCTCAATCCTACTCATCAAGTGGCCATGGATATCAAACTCCCTCAGGAGGGACAAATCCCATATCTATCACCCACCCCTCAAAAGCCCCATGTGTCAAAGCCACCCAATCATCACCTTTATAACAACCCATGTTTCAGGACTACATTTGATGATGTCAAAGTGTACCCAACGACAAGTGTTGAGTGTAGTGATTTCAGGTCAAAGAATCACACTCACCACCATCACTGTGAGAACTGACTCTGACTACCATGTCATGGTTCCATGTATCAAACTCATGGTGGGTTTGTCCAGTACACTTGTTCTCTAACAAGTACCTATGTGTTTGGTTTGATATCTCCATATCATTACTAACGAGATTCTGTCATCAACCAACACCACAATCTAGTCTTGTGTGTCATTGCTGTCTATCTACCTTCCACATTGACATCCGACTAGGGACATAATAAAAATGTACAAACTCTTAGCATCTGTATGATCACATCGTTCGGGTCCTTAACCTGAAAGCATACGTCATTGAGTACTGTCATTCTCTAGACATTCAATTTGTTCTATCATTATCTCATATGACTGAACTAGAAAGAATTAGAAGCTTGCCTTTCATGTTTATCAAATCAATCTTAATGTATCCCACCAATCATCCCATAATTGGCTCTCAGGGCATACATACCAACAGACTCCCACTTGCACTATGAGACAATCACCCTTGAATCATATTCATAGTGATCTTCAAACATGTCCCACATGTTACTGTGCTCTAGTGCTAACATAGTGAGTTATGGAAGCACCTTGCCAAAGTCAGTATTAATTGCATGTCTCTCATCTCTTCATTGTACGTCACACGTATGAGATGGAGTTGTCGTAATATGCAATCTAGTATTCCTTTGCTAACCTTTAGCCACATTGCATGACCAAGCACTCCTAACTTGTCATCAATGATCGGAATAACTATAAGTTCATCTCATGAACTTCCAGATCCATATAGTATCCACTGTTGTTCTCTAACACACGGATACTCGACATTTCCTTTTAAAATGACTTTATTGGAATGTTTCCATTTATCAACAAACATTCACTTTTATATATTCCATATATATATATATATATTGCGATTAATTTTCTGTCCTTCTCGGAAGTTCACATCAGTGTAACTCTTTACAGTAAACCCTTCCTTATCTCCATAGAACTTGTACTTCTCAAGTACTTAACAAGTTCTTATGGTATTCCAGTAACCCTTACTGGAACTAGACATACATCCACTCGTCATATCCCACATATGAGTTATCATATCTTCATGTCCTACATGAATGCATTGTATTCTTGCTATGTCCATACATGCAAGATAATGGGATGATTACATACATGATAGATCCTTATCTATTCTTAGTGTTTCCATTCTTCAAAAGAATTGGACACTTGGTCTTGGGATACTAACTCCATGTAACATGGACAAGTTTTCTCTCACTGAATCTGTGCACACTGAACCCTTCAGTATAGATTGCCAAAGTATGCTTTCTCTTTCCAGGACAAGAGGTTTTCGAGAACTATCTCTATAGATCTCTATTCCTATCACATAGGAAATGTCTCTATCTTCCTTAAAGATAATTCCCACTTTGGATTTCCATTCTAGAAAATTTCCATTTCACATCAACATGTGAAATGTGAATACGCTCCCACTAAATCACAAATCCCTTCTTTATCTTTGACATATCAGTCAAACCCTTTGACCATATCATCAAAGTAAAGATCCAGCTTTGAGTTGCTTGTACTTAATCAATCACATTGATTAGTCCATTGTAACTTATAGACTTCATTTGCATTAATGGATTCATAAACCTTATAGGTTGTGTCACGTATACAACCTTGTTTTTATTCCTCATAGGAATGTGGTTTTAGTATCCGTATGCCAAATTTCTAAGTCATTAAGTTGCAATCAACAGGCATCATCCTTCTCAAAATGTTATCCAAGTGTCTTAACTCTTAAGACTCATTCGCACTTATGGATTTCATCCCAATGGGTGCTACCATCAAGGTCATACCTTATGGTTCACATGGAAGTTATTTAGGATGTAATGGTGATAAACCATAACTCAAAATCCAGTTCCTCATATTCATCTAGATAGTTGACTCATCACATGACCAACTCATCACATAGATCATTGAGGTGCATCTGTCAAGGATATAAGAACTCACAACCCTTTGTGATTCTTAATGTCCTTTATTAGTGTGGGCTATTCTTTATTTAAGAAGAAATTAGTTATTTAATCATCATCCTCTAACTCCTTAGAGTATGACTCCTTGTTGATTTAGTCATCACCATGCCTTAATCACGAGTTCACTATGATACACTATCATAATCACTCACAAAGTTCTCTAACATTTGGTCTAAGTATTTCATTCATTGATCTCATCAAGAATTAACACTTTACCAAATCCGTACTTCATCTATGATATTCTTGAACACTTCAAGATATTCATATTTGGTTTTTCTCTAAACACCGCTTGAAGTATTAGCATTTGCTCCAAAAGGTATGTAAATACATCATATGTATTATACCTAATAGGATAATCATTCTCCCACTACTACTAGTGAAGATTGATTAATCATGTCTAAGAGATTCATGTCTCTTGCTGGTTCTCTAACTAAAAGAGTCTAGATTTATCCATCATATGGAAGCTAGAGATGAATTTCACATGATAATGCTAATTCATTGTTTGAGTTATCAGTAATTTTTAGGTATCATTTTATCTTATGCATACCAAGTACCATAAGATAAACAAGGCATTTCCATAAGGAAACATCAACTTTATTAATTTCCATTATTGTCATACAATATGCAAAAAATAATGTGTTTCTATCTATTGGAAAATATGAAATAGCAGTTCACAACTCTATTACATGCCTTTAAGGATGAAAATAAACTAAAGTACTCCTATCTATGGCAGAAACATTTGCCCCATTTATTGAGTGCTTTACACTTTATATCTTGGTATCATATACCTCAAAAAGTGTTACAAGTTTATTTCATGACACCTTCAGATAGAGACGTTTTTCGCCTCCTTCTTCTTTAGTTCTTCCAGATAGAGTGGAGAATTCCTTTTACAATATCCTGGCTTTTGACAATGGTGGCAATTTCCTCTCTTGGTCACGCCTCCCTTGGCCTTGAGAGTTGAAGACAACTTGGGTTGCTCGCTAGCATCAGAACCTTTCTTAGCCTTGCCTTTGCCCTTGTGCTTGGACTTGCCTTTCTTGTTGCTGATCATCATCACATACTTAGGCTTATCCTTCTTCATATATGCCTCGGTTGTCCTCAACATGCCTAACAACTCTGTCAACGACTTGTTGATGTGGTATTTTGAACGCACTAACAAACTCACTCGAGGTTGAAATCCTCGAGCTTTTACCAAAACCAAAGTGCAATAATACCACCCGCAAGCGGACGAGTCTAATCGTAGTATAGTTAAGGATCGAACCCAAAGGATAACATGTTTAAGAATCTTTGTCAGTCTAGTCTAGTTCGAGTTAAGACTAATATTTAAAATGATAGGTTGATTTGAGGTTAATTAAACTAATTGCAAGAAAGTAAAAGCTGAATTAAAGTTGGGTTTAGATCAATGATATGGAATCACTGGGATGGTATCTGGTTTCACCACCACTGCTCATGCAAGCACATCCAAACATCAAACATCCAGGCAAGATATAACTATCCAAGTAGAGCTGCTACGAAACCCCCCCATACGAGCGTTAGGTCCGCGTAAGCATCACCTTTGGCATCGGATTTCTCGTCACCATCCAGATTACATACTTACGACTCCGAAGATACAACATCCAACTAAGGTTGTGGGCCCCCTATACAGGCGTTAGGCGCACAAAAGCGTCACCGAAGGCTAGATGGCTCGTCCCCTCGCGGATCATACACTTACGACCTCAAGGAACCCCATTCTATTTCTAGTTTCAGAGTCAACCACGCTAATCGATAAGCAAGCAAACGATTTATATACGAGCAAACATCGAAGATTAACAAGAAGATACAAAATCCAACTAAGGCTGTGAACCCCCTATATAGGCGTTAGGTACACAGAAGTGTCACCAAAGGCTAGATGGCTCGTCCCCTCACGGATCATACACTTACGACCTCAAGGAATCCCATTGTATTTCTAGTTTGGGAGTCAACCTGTTAAATGACATTCAGTCCTACATAAAGATATTCTCACAACATAGGAAGAAAAAAGATGAAAGCAAGCAATTAATCAAACTACGAACATAGCGATTAACAACAAAATGAAAAGTTATATACATTGCCATGGAAAGTTTAACAATATAACATGCTTGCATGGGCAGCGGGGCTAGTCCCCGCACCCCAGCAAAAAGGTACTACTCGCTCATGATGCGAGAAACAAGAAGAGTGAGAAAGAGAGAGAAATCTGCCATGGACTCGGTGCAGAAGGTAGTCGCAACTTGGTGAAGTAGATACAGCCTCCTACGTCGTGTCAGAGCAGATCTGGACGTGAATGGGAGTTGCCAAGACAGACCGAACAGTCTCCCTTGCTCCGTCTTTCTCCTCTCCTCAACCTCCTTGGTTGCAACACGACCAGTAGGTGAAATGAAACTGGCACGGACTGGACTGGTTTTGGATCGGATCTGTATACATGCAGCCTGTCGGCGTCTCGAAACCTATGTCTAAGTAAGGACCCTTGGGGTCCTATTTAGAGGCACAAGACTGACCCCAAACGGCCTTGGATAAAAAGAGACCAAACAGTTTCATTTAGTTTAGACCAAACGGTCTTGAAATATCTCCTCCAAACGGTCTGGAGACCATTTGCTGCCAAACGGTCTGGAGACCGTTTGCTACCAAACGATCATTCCAAACGGTTTTGGACAAACGATCACTCTGTGCGGTCTTCTTCAAACGGTATGTAGACAGGGGCAAATGGTTTGTAAACCGTTTGCTAGCAAATAGTGTGGAAACCCTTGATAAGCAAACGGTCTTCAGCAGTAGCAAATAGTCAACACTCCAGCCCAACTCAAACGGTCTTGGCTGATTCAACGATCTGAAACCCGCACATGGGCCAAACGGTCTCGCGCCGAAGAAGGTCAAACGGTCTTAGACAGATTGTTTGGTTTTCTGCAACTTCAATCGACCTTGCTAACAAGCTGTGAATGTGTACTGGTCGGACGTTGAAGACGACGCTCCACGACCGTGGTTGGGCACCACGGTCATGGTAAAGCTATTGTCCCACAGTCGTGCCACCTTGTACGGGCGTGGTGGGGTAGAAATCGGGCTCTGATGACATCGTGCCACGGACGTGGCGTGATGCCACGGTCGTGGTGAGGTAGTTGCCACACGGTCGTGCTGCCTCGCACGGGCATGGCGAGTGAGCGAGGGTCGATGCAGGTAGGGTGCCACGGTCGTGGCTCGTCAACCACGGTCGTGGCGAGTGAAAGCTCAGGCATTAAGGATGGCCTACCACAGTCGTGGTTCCACCACACGGTCGTGGTGATGGCAGCAAACCATGGCCGTTTTGGACCACCACGGATGTGGTTAGGACTCTGCTTCACGACCTTGAGTTCATGCACTGCTCGATCCCTTGCAGTTGAGTGATGCCTCCAAACGGTCCCTACTGCTCAAACAGTCTTGAAACTGCATGGGCTCAAACGGTCTTGAGACCGCATGGGCTCAAACGGTCTTGAGACCGCATGGGTGGAAATTCTTGGTTAGATTTCTTGATCGGGGCCAGAGATGAAGGTGGGCCTTGACTACTTGATCAGCCTTGTCAAAACCTGCATTAAATGAACAATATTTAGTTAAAACCTTGATAATTGAATCGACTAAGTAGTTTTGCTCATAATGATTCATATTGAGTGAAATAGTATGTATAGAGTTGAATTGGTCCCGAAGTGATAACTGAATATCATGATGAATATACATTCATAAAAATACCCCGAACTTAAACATTGCTCATCCTTGAGTAACACAAAATCTGGAACAGTCACTGAATGAATACTTTCAATTCGTGTGATTGCTTCATCTTCACATCACGAATGTTTTCTTTTTGCTCAATATGACTCAGTATCTCAACCTCCTGAGACCACAGAACACATCTTACCATATCTTCGTTCCTGAGTTCATTTTTCAAAATCACTTCCTCCTCACCTTTTCCAATAACAAGCATGTCAAAGAGTTTTGTAAGAGTTCAGGGACACCCGCAGAATGACAAGTGTGCATTTGATCTGACACTGGTGTTTTCCAGGGTAGGGTAGGCAATCATTGTGCCATTAGGTAGAAAAGGGAGTGAAAGGTGGTATGGAAGGAAGAAGTAAATCTCTCCTCTATTCGACTCGAGATTTTTATTTGCTTTGCAATTTCATTTATTGCATTTTTTGTGCGAATCTCTCCTCTATTCGACTCGAGATTGCATTTCTTTTGGTGTGCACTTTGGCATCTTTTTGTTTGCGAATCTCTCCTCTATTCGACTCAAGATTGTATTTTTGGTGGTACGCCCCTATTTATTTGCGAGGGGTATGGAAGAAGCGGATAAAGAGGGAAGTGGCGTGCCACCCCGAACTTAGGATTTGACACATTTTTGGCTATTTAGTTTCTTTTTTATGAATGGAGGGGTATGAAGATGATGGAAGAGGTGTAGAAGAGAGTTCAGATCGGAATGCAACTTGATTGGCAATTCAATGCATTAGGTTGTTCTCTTTATCAAACTCTGCTCAAATAATGACTTGATGAGGATCCGGTTTGGATTCCATGCTATTGTTCCACAAATTAGATAGGAAGCACGACGCGTTTGATCCCTATCGGTTTGACAGACACCTATCATCTTTGCAAAAGTATCACGATGTTAGGAATCATAGGCTTCACAAGATGATTTCAATCAAAGGGCTTGTTTCAAAAAGTGGTCCTTTTGGGGGTTTACTTCGAATAAGGGGGATATAATGATTCAAAGTGCATAGCAGGTTAGTTAGTGACTTTTAATGAAACCAGGAAGTGTCAAAAAGTTTCAAAAATTCATCAAGTATCTGTTCAATTTCTTTGAAAATCATTAAAGAATTGTGAAAATTTTAAAAAAATTTATCAAGAATGTGATAGTGAAAACTTAAGTATGAAAAGGATGGGTGTAGGTGTAAAGTGAGGTGCGTACCACCCACCCTCCACCCTGAAATTAGAGATTTGCTCATCTCGAGCAAATCCTAAATCCAAGATGGAGGGGAAAAATCATGCCAGAATGACCACTAGGTGTGGTTGCATTATGATCAGCGCGCATCCTCTTATCTAAAAATCTCAAAGGTAAAAAGCAATTAGATCTTAAAGTAGCATCTTGTGATGCGGATTTTATTTAATGATAAATTAACTAGAATGTAAAAACAAATTTAAAGAAATATTCTAATTTGAAAAGAAAAGTAAAAAACATTTATTGATCGGGTAGCCTCCCGACAAGCGCCTTTATTTTGCGTTGATGGCTCGATTGAATTCTTCAGCTTCATGGTGGATCCTTTGGATTGGTGAGTTCCAGCATTATTTCGGTGCCTATGTCAATCAAGGTGAAATATCTCTTCAAGTGGTGACCATTTGCCATAAATTCGCCTAACTTTTCACTCCATAAAGAGAAAGCACCATGTGGGGAAATGCTATTGACAATGTAAGGTCCAGACCAGCGAGAACGGAGTTTTCTTGGAAATAACTTCAACCTTGAGTTGAATAGCAGAACTTGGTCTCCTACTTGTATGACTTTTTTTTTAGATGTCCATCGTGCCAAAGTTTTGTGCGTTCTTTGTAGATTGGTGCATTCTCATAAGATGTCTTCCTGAGTTCATCCAGCTCTTGGAGTTGCAGAATCCTGGCTTGGCCAGCTTCTTTCATATCAAAGTTCAGTTGTTTAATTGCCCACCATGCCTTGTGTTCCAGTTCGACTGGCAGGTGGAAAGCCTTTCCATATATTAATCGAAAAGGTGTAGTTCCTGTTGGTATGTATGCCCTGAGAGCCAATCATGGGATGATTGGTGGGATGCATTAAGATTGATTTGATAAACATGAAAGGCAAGCTTCCAATTCATTCTGGTTCAGTCATATGAGATAGTGATAGAACAGATTGAATGTCTAGAGAATGACAGTACTCAATGACGTATGCTTTCAGGTTGAGGACCTGAACGATGAGATCATACGGATGCTAAGAGTTTGTACATTCTTGTTATGTCCCTAGTCGGATGTCATTGTGGAAGGTAGATAGACAGCAATGACACACAAGACTAGATTGTGGTGTTGGTTGATGACAGAATCTCATTAGTCATGATATAGAGATATCAAACCAAACACATAGGTACTTGTTAGAGAACAAATGTACCAGACAGACCCACCGTGAGTTTGACACATGGAACCATGAGATGGTAGTCACAGTCAGTACTCACAGTGATGGTGGTGAGTGTGATTCTTAGACCTGAAATCACTACACTCAACACATGTCGTTGGGCACACTTTGACATCATCAAACGCAGTCCTGAAACATGGGTTGTTATAAAGGTGATGATTGGGTGGCTTTGACACATGGGGCTTTTGAGGGGTGAGTGATAGATATGGGATTTGTCCCTCCTGAGGGAGTTTGATATCCAAAGCCACTTGATGAGTAGGATTGAGATAGGCGTGCGCACGCATGTGTGAATCAGTATGTGATATTGATGTCATACATATCTCGTTCAATCTGCTCTGAGATCAAGAAAGTGAATGAACGTTGACAGGATGACTGTTCCATGCCTTGAGTTCATTCGGGATATCAGTGACAAAGGAATTATACATTCAATGTAACACCATTCACGGATTGTAGGATGAAAGTTGTTCTCCAACTTTCTACTTTCACTTGGGTAGCACTGATGTGTGACTAGGCACCGCTCTTTGCTTGTGAAGTCATAAGTGTTATGGACTTTCACTGCCAACGTGAAATGGACCTGCAGGGTCACACACATAGGATTTAACCTGGAAGAGGAGTTTTGTCCACAAAGCAACGTTTAGATTGATTACTAAAGGAGTTTAGTAGTTCAATTAAACACTCAATCAGTCGATAGCTCAATATCATATGGTTCAAGGTGTTGGACGCATTGATTAGAGTATCAGATTGATTGAAATCGCAATTGACTGATTTTGCCCTACCTGTGCTCCCAACCGATCGGCTCATGTGATGAACCGGTCGGCTGAGGTGCTGAACCGGTCGGCTGGAGTGTCCAGGCCGATCGACTCATGCCCAGGTTGAAACGACCGGTTCAAGAGTTGAACCGATCGGCTCAACTGGTGCAACTGACCAGTTGGGAAAGTCATGTCGGCAAGAATTTTCCTTTGGTTTCAAATTGCCCAATTCGATTGGGAATAAAATTGGTATACGATACCAATTGAGAATTAAACAAGGAAAGTCTTTTTTGAGCCGGATTAGGACCATGAACCGATCGGTTCAGGGCACCAACTGATCGGTTGGAGTGCCCCAAACGATCGGCTCAGGTCCAACCGATCGGCTCAATGGCCGAACCGATCGGTTCAGTTGTGAACCGATCATTTCAAGTTGCGAACCGGTTGCTTTTTGTGGAAAATTCTCAAACCCTTCTACTCCTGCTTTAGTCCCGTATTGCCGGGCACAGAGAACCCTATCCCATGACCCGCCTATATATATAGGGGTATTGGGGGCTTCTCAAATTACAACTGAATGCAAGCCGGTTGCTTTGCGAAGTTGTCGTTCTCTCTGGTTTTGGTAACCGTGAGAGATCCCGAGCAAGTGCTTCCTGCTAAAGGGAGGTGCAGCAAGGGAAGGACAACTGCAGTTGCAACTGGCAGCAGGAGAGTGTTTTGGCGACTAGTACGTCAACAGGAGGGTGCGACTCCTTCCACTTCCTTGTGGGACAAGGAGAGTGGAGTTCCAGGTGGTCCGTGTGGACTACTACAGAGGCGGGAGGACACTGCCGCTCAGGAGGACAACTGTCATCCGTCAGTCCGGTAGGAGGAGGAGTCGTCAGTCCCGGTGCGACCAGGAGCTGCACAGACGCCGTCCAAGACCGGAGTTGAAGACCGCGCATTGCGCGAGGTATTGTCGCCGAGCAAGCCTCGGGACAAGGTATGATTCCACAAACCATCCTTTCCTATTATATAGACGTTGACGCGTTTCCTCGGTATGGGTTGGGGGAGAAAATTTTTGTTTCCGCTGCCTTCTCTGTCTCCCCTAAAACTCAACAGTGGTATCAGAGCCACGTCAACTGCTCTATATTTTAGGAATATCGATATGATCGATTTTGGTTTGTCGCCTTTATTTATTGCATACAATGCGAATAATATCGGCTTTATGCATGTCCAATCCTAAATCCACAAATCCCTAATTACATATATGATATGTATTATTAATGCACTCGATACGCGTCACCCTTAAACGAGTTTTGTGGTGGATGTGTGTAGCGTGATTATGGCCTATAAACCCCTATCTGTGTGTGGTTGTTTGTGGTTGCTTGCATCTCGGTCTGCGCACCGATCGTCCCTCTCTTATTCCAGATGTAACTCGAAATAATTCGAGATTCTTTCCTACCTTTGCTCCCCCCGAATGTAACTCGGGGTTTCTTCTTTTAAAGCAATGTAATTATTAGAATAGATTTTATTTCCTGTTATGTTGAAGACCGGCGGACATCAAGACGACAGCTGAAACGATCGGTTCAAGGCGTGAACCGATCGATTGACGTTCCAGACGGTCGGTTCAAGGAGTGAACCGATTGGTTGATGACCGGTTCGAGGAGCGAGACGAGCGGGTGGCGGACATGACGAGATGCGCGATGAACAGGCGAACCGATCGGTTGGAGGAGCCAACCGATCGGCTGGTGGCACCCAGACGACCGGCTGGAGAGTACAGATCATTCATGTGATGAGTTGATCAACTCGGATGGCAAGGCACAGAAGTTCATCTTGTACATGTTGCATGTGATGTAGACCTAGATGACCGTGATTCCTCTTGGCTCGAGGAATCACATTAGGATAGCCATAATCATCGCTTTTTATCGTTTGTGCATGTTTTCTGTGGGATATAGCATGTATATGATACATACTATGTATTGTGGTGATTGGATATGTATATGTATATAAAACCAAATCCCTCATTAAAATATTAAGTTTTAGATGCCTTCCAAATGCGACACACGTGAAAAACTTATTCGACCAAGTGTGGGCACGCCCTAGCGTGGTGCACCGTCTACCTCATGGAAGCGTGAATGATGAATGTGTGGGTCTGCCCAAGCAGGGTGCATATTCATCGTGTTTGCTTTGGGTCGGACTTAACAAGGTGACCTAGATAGGATCTAGCTCCTTGAGGCATGGAGATGATCATTGCAAGGAGTTGTAGATGACATCTTATCAAGAGTTGCATATGATGCAATTGGAAAAAGTTGCCTACCTGAGAGATCTATGTTGTGGGTGACAGCCCAAGCTGGTCCATGACTTAGAGGATTTCAGGATCTTGCCCACTAGAAGGTTGTACGCTGCAATCTTCCGAATTGATGGTGAGGGCTATCAATTTGAACTAAAATAGTGGGAGCGATAATTAATTAAAGGCCTAATTTTATCGTCAACTTTTCAAATCAATCAAACAAGTCAAAAATGAGTTTTTGGACTAAAATTGCATATATTTCCCTTTTGTTAATATAAATGGTTAATCAACAAATCACTTTATTTGCGATCGGTCTTTGAGACCAACAAATTAAATGGGAATAATTCCATGACTGGTTAGGATGATGATGAGAAGTGTTCTCAATCAAAGAGCAAAAGCTCTAAGTCCTAGTTATACCAGAACCAGATGAACTCGATCCAATCACATCAATGGCTGAAAGTATGCTTATGGAAGCATACTGAGGATGACATTGATGAGGAGTGCTTGATGTTGTGTTCTCTGAACTGTGAGTTGCAGAGACAACATGAGACATATGATGTCTCTAAGACACTGTCCTAGTATGTCATGACAGAAGGAGATCCAGTAAGGGATTCACACAATCAATGTGATTGGGTATGTGGAAAACCTGACTAAGAAGGATTCCCTCTGAGCCAAGGGTTGGCTATTGGTATTATACTGCAAATTTTGCGAAAATCATACAATTCATGATAAGCTACAACATGAACAACTTTGACAAGCGTTGACAAAGTTGTTAGACATGTTGAGGATAGTAGAGGCAAAGATGAAGAAAGACAAACCATAATCTTTGATGTGATCAAAGAAAAGGTAAGTTTTAAGGGCAAGGACAAGGGCAAAGCAAAGAAGTGTTCTGATGCTAGCCAGCAATCCAAGCCGTCTTCAGCTTCAAGGCACATGGGGAAAGTGTGTATGAGGGATTGCCCTCTATATCTGGAAGAACAAAAGAAGATGAAGGAGGGGATGGAGATCTCCACCTAAGGTATCATGAAATGAACCACTTCTTTATATGAGGTATATGATACCAAGATATGGATATGTCATATATGATATGCAATATCTGCAAAGAAGTGATGGCCTTTGTGAAAGGATCAAGAAAGAAGTACCCATCATTGGAGCAAGTGTTGTTGCCATAGATAGGAGTACCTTTCAGTTCATTTCAGCCTAAAGGGCACGAAATAGAGTTGAGAACTGCTATTTCATATATTGCCAAAAGATAGAAACACTTTATTATTGCATATTGTATGACAATGATGGCAATTAATAAAGTTGATGTTTCAATCTTAAAGATATGATCTTTGTGGCAATGCCTTGCTTATCTTGTGGTATATGATATGCATAAGATAAAATGATACCTAAAAGTTATAGATAACTCAAACAATCAAATTAGCATCAATCATGAGAAATTCATTTCTAGTTTCCATATGATGGATAAATCTAGACTCTTTTGGTTAGAGAACCAGTAAGAGACATGAATCTCTTGTACATGATTTATCAATCTTCACTAATGGTAGTGGGAGAATGATTGTCCTATTAGGTATAATACATGTGATGTATTTACATACCTATTGGAACAAATGCTAATACTTCAAATGGTGTTTAGAGAAATACCAATATGAACATCTTGAAGTGTTCAAGATTGTCACAAATGAAGTACAAATTTGGTAAAGTATTAATTCTTGATGAGATCAATGAATAAAATACTTGGACCAAATGTTTGAGATCCTTATGAGTGATTATGATAGTGTATCATAGTGAACTCATGATTAAGGCATGGTGATGTCTAAATCAAGAAGGAATCATACTCTAAGGAGTTAGAGAATGATTATCGAATAACTGAATTCTTCTTAATAAAAGAATACCCCACACTAATAAAGGAAATTAAGAATCACAAGGGTTGTGAGTTCTTAAATCCTTAACAGATACACCTCAATTATCTATGTGATGAGTTGTTCATGTGATGAGTCAACTATCTAGATGAATATGAGGAATCAGATTTTGAGTTATGGTATAAGACCATTACATCCTAAATGACATCCATGTGAACCATAAGGTATGACCTTGATGGTAGCACTCATTGGATCATATCCATAAGTGCAAATGAGTCTTAAGTGTTAAGACACATGGATAACATTTTGAGAAGGATGATGCTTGTTGATTGCAACTTAATGACTGAGACATTTGGCATATGGATACTAAAACCGCATTCCTATGAGGAATAAAACAAGGATGTGTACGTGACACAGCCTATAAGGTTTATGAATCCACTAATGCAAATGAAGTCTATAAGTTACAATGGACTAATCAATGTGATTGATTGAGTACAAGCAACTCAAAATTGGATCTTTACTTTGATGATATAGTCAAAGGGTTTGACTGATATGTCAAAGATAAAGAAGGGATCTGTGATTTAGTGGGAGCGTATTCACATTCCACATGTTGATGTGAAATGGAAATGTTCTAAAATGGAAATCCAAAAGTGGAAATTATCTTTAAGGAAGATAGATATGTTTCCTATGTGATAGGAATAGAGATCTATAGAGATAGTTCTCGACAAATCTCTTGACCTGGAAAAGAGAGAGCATACATTGGCAATCTGTACTGAAGGGTTCAGTATGCACAGATTCAGTGGGAGAAAACTTGTCCATGTTATATGGATATTAGTATCCCAAGGCCAAGTGTCCAATTCTTATGAAGAACGGGAACACTAAGAATAGATATGGATCTATCATGTATGTAATCATCCCATTGTCATGCATGTATGACATGGAAAAAAAATGCATTCATCATTTTGTATGTATGACATGACAATATGATGTGCTCATCCTGATAACTCGTATGTAGGACATGACGAGTGGATGTCTGTCTACTTCCAGTAAGGGTTACTGGAATACCATAAGAACTTGATAAGTACTTGGGAAGTACTAGTTCTATGGAGATAAGGAAGAGTTCGATGTAAAGAGTTACATTGATGCGAACTTCCGAAAGGACAGAAAATTAATCGCAAAATATAAATAGGATGTATAAAAGTGAAAGTTGGTTGATAATTGGAAATGTTCCAATAAAACTATTTAAAAGGGAAATGCCGAGTATCTGTGTGTTAGAGAATAGTAGTGGATACTATATGGATCTGAAGGTTCATGAGATGAACTTATATTCCACTCATTGATGACAAGTCTGGAATCCTTGATCATGCAATGTGGCTAAAGGTTAGCAAAGGAATACTAGATCGCATATTACGGCAACTCCATCTCATACGTGTGACATACAACGAAGAGATGAGAGACATGCAATTTATACTGACTTTGGCAAGGTGTTGCCATTACTCACTATGTTCGCACTAAGAGCACAGTAACATGTGGGACATGTTTGAAGATCACTATGAATATGATTCATGGGTGATTGGCTCACAGTGCAAGTGGGAGTCTGTTGGTATGTATGCCCTGAGAGCCAATCATGGGATGATTGGTGGGATGCATTAAGATTGATTTGATAAACATCAAAGGCAAGCTTCCAATTCATTCTGGTTCAGTCATATGAGATAGTGATAGAACAGATTGAATGTCTAGAGAATGACAGTAGTCAATGACGTATGCTTTCAGGTTGAGGACCTGAACGATGAGATCATACGGATGCTAAGAGTTTGTACATTCTTGTTATGTCCCTAGTCGGATGTCATTATGGAAGGTAGATAGACAGCAATGACACACAAGACTAGATTGTGGTGTTGGTTGATGACAGAATCTCATTAGTCATGATATAGAGATATCAAACCAAACACATAGGTACTTGTTAGAGAACAAATGTACCAGATAGACCCACCGTGAGTTTGACACATGGAACCATGAGATGGTAGTCACAGTCAGTACTCACAGTGATGGTGGTGAGTGTGATTCTTAGACCTGAAATCACTACACTCAACACATGTCGTTGGGCACACTTTGACATCATCAAACGCAGTCCTGAAACATGGGTTGTTATAAAGGTGATGATTGGGTGGCTTTGACACATGGGGCTTTTGAGGGGTGAGTGATAGATATGGGATTTGTCCCTCCTGAGGGAGTTTGATATCCAAGGCCACTTGATGAGTAGGATTGAGATAGGCATGCGCACGCATGTGTGAATCAGTATGTGATATTGATGTCATACATATCTCGTTCAATCTGCTCTGAGATCAAGAAAGTGAATGAACGTTGACAGGATGACTGTTCCATGCCTTGAGTTCATTCGGGATATCAGTGACAAAGGAATTATACATTCACTGTAACACCATTCACGGATTGTAGGATGAAAGTTGTTCTCCAACTTTCTACTTTCACTTGGGTAGCACTGATGTGTGACTAGGCACCGCTCTTTGCTTGCGAAGTCATAAGTGTTATGGACTTTCACTGCCAACGTGAAATGGACCTGCAGGGTCACACACATAGGATTTAACCTGGAAGAGGAGTTTTGTCCACAAAGCAACATTTAGATTGATTACTAAAGGAGTTTAGTAGTTCAATTAAACACTCAATCAGTCGATAGCTCAATATCATATGGTTCAAGGTGTTGGACGCATTGATTAGAGTATCGGATTGATTGAAATTGCAATTGACTGATTTTGCCCAACCTGTGCTCCCAACCGATCGGCTCATGTGATGAACCGGTCGGCTGAAGTGCTGAACTGGTCGGCTGGAGTGTCCAGGCCGATCGGCTCATGCCCAGGTTGAAATGACCGGTTCAAGAGTTGAATCGATCGTCTCAACTGGTGCAACCGACCAGTTGGGAAAGTCATGTCGGCAAGAATTTTCCTTTGGTTTCAAATTGCCCAATTCGATTGGGAATAACATTGGTATAGGATACCAATTGAGAATGAAACAAGGAAAGTCTTTTTTGAGCCAGATTAGGACCATGAACCGATCGGTTCAGGGCACCAACCGATCGGTTGGAGTGCCCCAAACGATCGGCTCAGGTCCAACCGATCGGCTCAATGGCCGAACCGATCGGTTCAGTTGTGAACCGATCATTTCAAGTTGCGAACCGATTGCTTTTTGTGGAAAATTCTCGAACCCTTCTTCTCCTGCTTTAGTCCCGTATTGCCGGGAACAGAGAACCCTGTCCCATGACCCGCCTATATATATAAGGGTATTGGGGGCTTCTCAAAGTACAACTCAATGCAAGCCGGTTGCTTTGCGAAGTTGTCGTTCTCTCTAGTTTTGGTAACCGTGAGAGATCCCGAGCAAGTGCTTCCCGCTAAAGGGAGGTGCAGCAAGGGAAGGACAACTACATTTGCAACTGGCTGCAGGAGAGTGTGTTGGCAACTAGTACGTCAACAGGAGGGTGCAACTCCTTCCACTTCCTTGTGGGACAAGGAGAGTGGAGTTCCAGGTGGTCCGTGTGGATTACTACAGAGGCGGGAGGACACTGCCGCTCAGGAGGACAACTGTCATCCGTCAGTCCGATAGGAGGAGGAGTCGTCAGTCCCGGTGCGACCAGGAGCTGCACAGACGCCGTCCAAGACCGGAGTTGAAGACCGCGCATTGCGCGAGGTATTGTCGCCGAGCAAGCCTCGGGACAAGGTATGATTCCACAAACCATCCTTTCCTATTATATAGACGTTGACGCGTTTCCTCGGTATGGGTTGGGGGAGAAAAGTTTTGTTTCCACTGCCTTCTCTGTCTCCCCTAAAACCCAACAGTCCCAATGGGAGTTTTATAAGCAGTTCGATAGGCCCATAAGGCGTCGTTGATTCTTGTTGACCAATCCTTTCGATTGCATCCTACAGTCTTTTCTAGAATAGCCTTTAGTTGACAGTTAGAGACCTCTACCTGTCCACTTGTTTGTGGATGCTAAGGCGAGGCTACCTTATGTGTTACACCGTATTTTCTCAGTAAAGCTTCAAAGCTTCTTTCAAGGAAGTGGGACCCTCCGTCAGATATCACGGTTCGTGGCACTCCAAAACGGGGGGAAATAATATCTTTGAATAATTTGATGACGGGTTTGGAATCACTAGTGACAGCTGGTATAGCTTCAACCCATTTTGAGACGTAGTCTACCGCCACTAGGATGTATGAAAATCCATGAGAAGATGGGAATGGACCCATGTAGTCCACCCCCCAAACATCACATACCTCTACTTCTTGCCATAGATTCAGCGGCATCTCGTCTCTCTTTGTTATATTACATGTTCTTTGACATTTGTCGCATGATAGGACAAAATCGTAGGAATCTTTGGATATGGTTGGACAGAAGAATCCACATTGCAAAACCTTTAAAGAAGTCTTTTTAGAGCTCATATGTCCTCCTACTGGTCGTGAGTGACATTGTTCCAAAATAAGTTGAGCCTCTTCTTTGGCGATACATCATCTATACAGACCATCGACGCCTAGTTTAAAAAGATATGACCCATCCCAGTGATATTGCTTCACATAATGCATGAACTTTTTTAGGGCATTCCCGGTGCATTGAGGATGGATAACCCCAGTAGCAAGGTAGTTCACAAAATCTGAGTACCATGGTATAGCTTCTGAGGCCTTCATTAGTTGATCATCTGGTAGGGAATCGTTGATCAGAATCTTCTCAGTATCCAGAGCGTGGATGCGACTGAGGTGGTCTTCTACAACATTCTCTGTACCCTTTTTATCTCTTATCTTCAAATCAAATTCTTGTAATAGGAGGATCCATCTAATCAACCTGGTTTTTGCATCTTTCTTTGCCAGAAGGTAACGAATGGCGGCATGGTCTATGTAGATAATGACCTTCGAACCAATTAGGTAGGATCTGAACTTGTCAAAGGCATACACAACTGCTAGAAGTTCTTTCTCTGTAGTTGCATAATTCCTCTGAGCTTCATTGAGAGTTTTTGATGCATAATAGATCACAGTGTTTCTTCTCTATATATTGCCCTAAAACTGCGCCCACAGCGTAGTCACTGGCATCGCACATAATTTTAAAAGGATGGTCCTAGTTTGGAGCTCTAATGATGGGGGTGGTTGTAAGGGCCTGCTTCAGTGTGTTGAAGCTTTTGACACATTCTTCATTGAAATTGAAATCAATATCCTTTAGTAATACGTTCGTCATTGGCTTTGTTATCTTGGAAAAATCCTTTATCAATCTTATGTAAAATCCTGCATGACCTAGGAAAGCACGAACTTCTTTTACATTTGTGGGGATAGCCAGTTTAGAAATCACTTCAATCTTGGCTTTATCTACATTAATTCCTCTATTGCTGACCCTATGACCCAGGACAATGCCTTCTTTTACCATAAAATGGCAATTTTCCCAATTTAGCATAAGATGTGCTTCTTAACAACATTTGAGGACCAGGGAGAGGTGCTTAAGACATGAATCAAATGAATCTCCATATATAGAAAAATCATCCATGAAAATCTCCATAATTGTTTCAGTAAGACCAGTGAATATGGCAGCCATGCATCGTTGGAAAGTTGCAGGTGCATTACAAAGACCAAACAACATTCTTTTAAACAAGTATGTTCCGAATGGGCAAGTAAAGGTTGTTTTCTCTTGGTCATCTGGATGTATGGGTATTTGATAGAATCTAGAGTAACCATCAAGATAACAAAAATATTCTTGATGAGCCAACCTTTCTAGGACTTGATCAAGGAAGGGAATTGGAAAATGATCTTTTCGAGTTGCCTTGTTTAATTTTCTATAATCTATGCACATCCTCCACCCAGTGACTGTTCAAGTGGGGATGAGTTCATTGTTTTCATTTTGTATAATAGTTGTTTCACCTTTCTTCGGTACTACATGTACTGGGCTCACCCATGACGAATCTGATATTAGATAGATTATTCCAGCTGTGAGCAGTTTAATGACTTCACGACGGACCACTTCCTTCATATTTGGATTCAACTTCCATTGATGCTCAATAGTAGGCTTGTGATCTTCCATCATAGGGATCTTGTGCATACATAGCACTTGACTGACCCCAGTGAGGTCACTCATTTTATAACTGATGGCTTTCTTTCTTTCCCTCAGTTCCTTCAGAAGTTTGTCTTCTTGTTCAGCTGTTAGATCGGAATTTATAATAATTGGGCAAACTTTTAGGTTATCTAAATATACGTACTTCAGTCCTTCGGGCAGAGGCTTCATTTCGGGAGCCTCTGGTTTTTCACTTGTTTCTTCTGTAGTTTCCATATCCTTGAGTTCTTCACTATTGGCTCCAACATCTTCTTTAGCAGAGTCGAGGGATTCGATGCAATCCTTTACTCGTTCGTCGATTGGTTCATCAACTGATGGGTTTGTTAGAACAATTTCCAAGGGATCGTTTGATTCATGATGCTCTTGAGTCAGAAGTGACATTTGTTCACTGCAATCAATCAGATAGACTTCTTCATGCATACTTGGTCTTCTCATACTTTCAAAAACTTTAAATTCGAGAGTCTCTTTTCCTAATATGAGCAGTTTGGTACCAACTTCGACATCAATCAGGGCTCTTGCAGTGGTGAGGAATGGACGACCAAAAATGAGAGGATATCTAGCATCTTCTTTTATATCCATAATGATGAAGTCGCATGGAACATATGTCTCCTTGCCTACCTTGACCGAGACATCTTCGAGGATTCGTAACGGACATTTTATCAAATTGTCTGCAAGCTGTATAGTCATGCCAGTAGGAAGCAATTCTGCAAATCCTAATCTTTTGCATAGGGTAAGCGGCATAATAGAGATGCTTTCACCTAGATCTGCCAATCCTTTCTTGCATGATGAATCGCCAATATGACATGAGATTCCAAAGGATCCCGGGTCTTTTTGTTTCTTGGGCATCTTGCTCAATATGATATCTGATGTAGTTGTTGCCAGTTTTACTGTCTCATATTCCTTAGTTATATACTTCCTGGTTAGGAGTGACTTTAAGTACTTAGTCCATGTTGGTATCTCAGCCAGATCATCTAAGAAGGGTATATCAACATGAAGTTTCTTCATAGCCTCTTTAAACTTATTGAATCGAGTATCAAGCTTGGTCTGCCTTAGACAAGATAGGAAAGGTATACAAGGTTTATATATAGGAATATCAGGTTCTGGTGTTCCAATTTCTTCATAAGTAGATTTCTCAGGACTTCCCTTATCTGTCTTTTCATCTTTTGATTGAGACTCTAGTGTTGTTGAGTTTTGGACCATCACAGGTTCATCTTCGTCTGTAATAACCATAGGTGTCTTTACTGGGGGATCTGAATAGTCTTTTCCTAACCTGGTGGTGACTGCCTTCAACTGTTCAGGATGCTTGGAATTGTTGTCGGGTTGGCCAGCAAAGACTCCAGCGGGTGGCTTTATGCTAGCTGCAAGTTGAGCTAATTGAGATTCAATAGCCTTCTGCTGAGCTTGTTGGTTAGCTATCATAGTTTGCTGAGTTTGCAACATTTTTTCAATGGTTGATAGCTTGTCATCAGAAGACATGGGTCCTGCTTGCTGTCCTTGTTTTTGATTAAGATTCTGATACTGAGGGTTGTTTTGATAATTATTGTAGTTCCTATTCTGAAAGTTCCCCTTGAAATTTCCTTGATTCCCAAAATTCTTTTATTGATTATACTGGAATCCTGGTGGGCCTCTTGGTTGATTGTTTGAACCAAATTGATGTGAGTTTACTGCTCCAGTGGGGTTTCCATATTGAAAACCTGGGTGATTCCTATTCTGATTCGGATTGTAATAACTTTGCCCAAGAATAGTGTTGATAGCATTAAGATTTTCCATCTGACCATTATCTCCTTGTCCACATACATTGCTCAGTACAACGTCATAGAGAACATTACATGATAAAGTGGAATGATCGGTGCTCTTACATGCTTCACAGAATAGGGAAGTGGACTTGACCTGTTCTGGTTGCCGAGTGGGTGAATGTCCTCTTCCAATAGCAGCTAGAGATGATTCAATATGGTCTTTCTTGGCAACTAAAACCTTCAAGGTTTCCGCGATAGACTTGTACTCAGGGGTAGCTTCAGCCATAGCTACTTTCAAGACTCCTTTACCTACAGATCTACCCCAATTGGCTTGATTTTCTGCTCCCAGGGTGACTACTCTCCATGCGCTGCCATAACTTTGACGCATGAAGTTTCCTCCAGACGAGGAATTTAGAAACCTCTTAATATCATCATCCACACCCCTATAGAAAATTTCGATGAGTTGATTCTTGGGAATCCTGTGGTGTGGACACTTGCATAGAATCTCTTTGTATCTATCCCAAGCTTCAGCAAGGGTTTCTCCACGGACTTGAGTGAAATTTGTTATCCGGCCCCGAATTTCATATGTGAGAGATGGAGGATAGAATTTTTCCAGAAACACATTTTGGAGTTGTTCCCAGGTGGTGATGGGTATTTCACTTTGCAATGAATTGTACCAGCTTATGGCTCTATCAGCAAGGGAATACTTGAAGAGACGGGGTCAAATGGCATCATCAGTGACTCCATTTTGCTTTGTCATAGCACATAGATCGATGAATCTCAGAAGATGTTCTTGGCTATCCTCTGCTTGTTTGCCATAGAAAGGGTTATTCTGAAGCAGGGTAATCCAATGCGCTCTTATCTCGAAATTAGGAGCATTGATAGGAGGGGGTTGTACTGGATGATGAACATTCACAGCTTTCAGGATTGAGAACTCTCTAAGATCCTTTTGTAGTTTAGCTGCTTGCGGAGCTGCTTGCGCTGCAAGGATTTCCTGTTGAACCGCAGCCCTGGCTTCTTGCATGAGCCTCTCTCTCTGT
Organism: Alisma plantago-aquatica; assembly: GCA_963693085.1. NCBI lineage: Eukaryota > Viridiplantae > Streptophyta > Magnoliopsida > Alismatales > Alismataceae > Alisma > Alisma plantago-aquatica. Next base: position 877,107,470 of record OY856410.1, read on the forward strand.
GTATTGATGGCTTGAGCCACTCTTTGGGCCACTTCCTCTTCCTGAGCCATCCTTGCTTGATTTTCTCTGATCTGACGATGAAATGTTTTGTCTATCTCTGGATCAAAGCTCGTTGTTAGTCCAGGGCTGTCCGAACGGTGCATGCACTATGCCTTGGATTGTACCTAAAAATAGAAAGATTTTGAAAATGAGATCCACAAAGTAGAGTAAAATTCAAGTAGATGATCGATTGTTTCAAAACAAAAAGCAAAATCCTAGTTTAGTCTTAAAAGAACTAGATTTGACTGACTGATTCCGACTTCCCCAGAAACGGTGCCAGAATTTGACGTGGTATTTTGAACGCACTAACGAACTCACTCAAGGTTGAAATCCTCGAGCTTTTACCAAAACCAAAGTGCAACAATACCACATGCAAGCAGCCGAGTCTTATCGTAGTATAGTTAAGGATCGAACACAAAGAACAACATTTTTAAGAATATTTGTCAGTCTAGTCTAGTTCGAGTTAAGACTAATATTTAAAACGATAGGTTTATTTGAGGTTAATTAAACTAATTGCAAGAAAGTAAAAGCTGAATTAAAGTTGGTTTTAGATCAATGATATGGAATTGCTGGGATGGTATCAGGTTTCACCACCACTGCTCATGCAAGCACATCCAAACATCAAACATCTAGGCAAGATATAACTATCCAAGTAGAGCTGCTGTGAAACCCCCCATACGGGCGTTAGGTCTGCGTAAGCATCACCTTTGGCATCAGATTTCTCATCACCATCCGGATCACATACTTACGGATCCGAAGATACAACATCCAACTAAGGTTGTGGGCCCCCTATACAGGCGTTAGGTGCACAGAAGCGTCACCGAAGGCTAGATGGCTCGTCCCCTCATGGATCATACACTTACGACCTCAAGGAACCCCATTCTATTTCTAGTTTGGGAGTCAACCACGCAAATCGATAAGTAAGTAGCCGATTTATATACGAGCAAACATTGACGATTAAAAAGAAGATACAAAATCCAACTAAGGCTGTGAACCCCCTATACAGGCGTTAGGTACACAGAAGCATCACCGAAGGCTAGATGGCTGGTCCCCTCGTGGATCATACACTTACGACCTCAAGGAATCCCATTCTATTTCTAGTTTGGGAGTGAACCTGTTAAACGACATTCAGTCCTACATAAAGATATTCTCACAACATAGGAAGAACAAAGATGAAAGCAAGCAATTAATCAAACTACGAACATAGCGATTAACAATGAAATGAAAAGTTATATACATTCCCATGGAAAGTTTAACAATATAACAGCTCGGTGAAGTAGATACGGCCTCCTATGTCATGTTGGAGCAGATCTGGATGCAAACAGGAGTTGCCAAGATAGACTGGACAGTCTCCCTTGCTCTGTCTTTCTTCTCTCCTCAGCCTCTTTGGTTGCAACACGGGCAGTAGGTGAAATGAAACTGGCACAGACTGGACTGGTTTCGGATCTGATCTGTATACAGGCAGCCTGTCGGCATCCGGAACCGATGTCCAAGTAAGGACCCTTGGGGTCCTATTTATAGGCACAATACTGACCCCAAACGGTCTTGGATTAAAAGAGACCAAACAATTTCATTTAGTTTAGACCAAATGGTCTTGAAATATCTCCTGCAAACGGTCTGGAGACCGTTTGCTACCAAACGATTGTTCCAAACGGTTTTGGGCAAGTGATCGCTCTGTACGGTCTTCTTCAAACGGTCTGTAGACAGGGGCAAATGGTTTGTAAATCGTTTGCTAGCAAATGTTCTGGAAACCCTTGATAAGCAAATGGTCTTCAGTAGCAGCAAACGGTCAACGCTCCAGCCCAACTCAAACGGTCTTGGCTGATTCAACGATCTGAAACCCGCACAGGGGCCAAACGGTCTTGTGCCGAAGAAGGTCAAATGGTCTTGGACAGATTGTTTGGTTTTCTGCAACTTCAATCGACCTTGCTAATGAGCTGCAAATGTGTGCTGGTCGGAGGTTGAAGACGATGCACCACGGTCATGGTTGGGCACCACGGTCATGCTAAAGTTGTTGTCCCACGGTCGTGCCGCCTTGCACGGGCGTGGTGGGGTAGAAATAGGGCTCTAATGACATTGTGCCATGACCGTGGTGTGATGCCACAGTCATGGTGAGGTAGTTGCCACATGGTCGTGCTGCCTCGCATGGGCGTGGCGAGTGAGCGAGGGTCGATGCAGGTAGGGTGCCACAGTCATGGCTCGTCGACCACAGTCGTGGCGAGTGAAATCTCAGGCGTTGAGGATGGTCTACCACATTCGTGGTGATGGCAGCAGACCACGACCATTTTGGACCACCACGGCCATGGTTAGGACTATGCTTCACGACCTTGAGTTCATGCACTGCTCGATCCCTTGCGGCTGAGTGATGCCTCCAAACGGTCCCTGCTGCTCAAATGGTCTTGAAACTGCATGGGCTCAAACGGTCCTAAGACGGCATGGACTCAAACGGTCTTGAGACCGCATAGACTCAAATGGTCTTGAGACCGCATGGGCTCAAACTGTCTTGAGACCGCATGGTCTCAAACGGTCTTGAGACTGCATGGGCTGAAACGGTCTTGAGACCACATGGGCTCAAACAATCTTGAGACCGCATGGGCTCAAACGGTCTTGAGACCGCATGGGTGGAAATTCTTGGTTAGATTTCTTGATCGGGGCCAGAGATGAAGGTGGGCCTTTACTACTTGATCAGCCTTGTCAAAACCTACATTAAATGAACAATATTTAGTTAAAACCTTGATAATCGAATCGACTAAGTAGTTTTGCTCATAATGATTCATATTGAGTGAAATAGTATGTATAGATTTGAATTGGTCCTGAAGTGATAACTGAATATCATGATGAATATACATTCATCACTTGTCGAAGTTGTTCATGTTGTAGTTCATCACAAACTGACTGTAGGATTCTGGCAACGATTGCAATATCACGTCAGTAGCCAATGCTTGGCTCGGGGGAAATCCCAGTCTCATCAGGTTCGCTACATACCCAATCATCTTGAGTGTGTGAGGACCATATGGATCTCCTTCTGTCATGACACACTTGAATAGTTCCTTGGAGACATCATATCTCTCTTGCCATCCTTGATCTTCATACATGTTCTTGAGATGTTGAATCATCTCAATGACACCCATGTTCTCATGTTGTCTCTACAATTTGTGGTTCATGGAGAACAGCATCAAGCACTTTACATCAATGGCATCTTTAGAATGCTTTTTATAAGCATCCCTTTCTGCCTTTATTGCAGTAGGAGCAGGTTCCTCTAGAATTGGAGTATCCAAGACATAGAACTTTCGCTCTTGAGTGAGAACAATTCTCAATGTCCTAAACCAGTCGAGGAAGTTAGTCCCATTCAGCTTGTCCTTTTCAAGGACCGATCGTAATGAAAAGTGATTGTTGTGTGTTGTCATTTGTAATACAAAAGGAAATATATGCAGTTTAGTACAAAACTCAATTTTGACTTATTTGATTGATTTGAAAGGTTGACGATATAATTAGGACTTTAATTAATTATCACTCCTACTATTTTTGTTCAAATTGATAGCCCTCACCATCAATTCAGAAGATTGCAACGTACAACCTTCTAGTGGGTCAAGATCTGTATTTCATCAAGTCATGAGTCAGCTTTGGCTGATCGCCCACAATCTTGACTATTTAGGTAGGCCATCATTCCAATTGCATCATATGTAACTCTTGATGAATGAACATGTGCAACACCTTGCCATGAACATTCCGTTCCTCTGGGCTTAGACGCTCTAAGAATCACCAGTTAAGTCTAACCCAAAATCTGACACGGTAAACATGCACCCTACTTTGGCAGAACCTACATGTTTACCCTTCACACTTCCACGAGATAGACGACACACCACGCTTTGGCATAACCTATGCTTGGTCGATCAAGTTTTTCATGTGTGCCGCTAATGGAAGGCGTAAAAGACTTAATATTTAGATGAGGGATTTGGTTTTTATAGGTACATATACATATCCAATCACCACAATACATAGTATGTATCATATACATGCTATGTCAAGCCCCGATCTCACACTAGCCACAAACCACGAGATTAGGGCGCGACAGATGAGATTTACACACAAGCCAACCACTCATCACATTTTAAAACGTTTTAAAGACATTAAAAAGTTAACCAGATTTATGCTGTAAACTAAAGCTAAACAACTGCAGAAGCATTTCTATTAAACTGACTAGAAATATAAACAAAGTCTACAACATATTACATTATTCGACATAAGGTAAAGCATACCAATTAATTTACATCTTTATACACATTCCACATACACATTCTCTCTCACCCACACCATGTTCCAAGGATCGAGGGGAAAGGACAAAGAGACCTCTAGCTAGACTAAATACATATACCTTCTATTATTAAGCATTAGGATAAAAAAAAATCCTTCAGATTCCTGTTGTTGATATTGACCTGAAAATGTTTGAGTAGAGGGATGAGCCTACTCGCTCAGTGAATAGCATTTCATTTGGCTATCACTAAATAACTCATCAATTATATAAAATTGAAATAAAGCATAAGTGTAGTATTAAACAGGGCAGTTCTAATGACATAACAGATTTACAGATAACAATCTCATTTCTACGCAACATCAAATGTCTTAACAATTGAACAATTATAGAGAATTGGCATAGAAGTTCAAATCTCTTAACATATTAAATTTACTGCGATCCTATGTGATTCATATTTATATTTTTATTATTCCCTAATCATATGCAGTGTACTCTGCATATAAAGATCCGTAGCGAACTACGATCCCACCGTACAAGACTTAGCGACACACCCGGGAAATGCTAAGTCTGACTGCCAGCCCTGGTCTGCTGCAGGACTCTCAGGCTCACAAGGCCTCACTACACTCTCAAAAGAGTGAACTCTAGACTCCTCCTCTAACCTGAGCACACAGGCGGAGAGTCTTACCGGGTTACCACCGTGACACAAGCACGGATTAATGTTGAATAACCCCTATTTATTCCAGTGCCACCGTGACACACGCACAGATTATTGTTGAACACTGCCTCTCTCTATCCTCGTGCCACCGTGACTCCGCACAGTTATTGTTGAACACGAGTTTCACCCCCCTGGTGCAGACCTCACAAAGGGGTTCTACGGTGTTAGGGCACCTAAGTCTATTAACTGATTAACATATAAACCATTAAATAGGAATAACACATTTCATACTTATTTCACATTCTGAACATCATTTTAAACACATATATATCGTTTGTCATCTTTAAACATGACTCAATACCACTTATCCAGATTCAATGCTAAACAACCGTCTTTAATCAGCATATACATTGCAACTGTAAAACATAAAATTCCATCATTTTCATCAATCATATCACATATTTCAAATTCCAATGAATCTATCATACTCTATTGTATATGCTACACTGTCTAGGAGTTATACCAATTAACATAGAAGCATTTAAGCACTTAAATTGAGTTTAATAATGATTACTGAATGAACTACCACTCATAGTTCTGAAACTCGGCCGACCAACCGGAAACTCGGCCGATCAGAACACTACTCGATTTCCTATAAAAGAAACTTGGCCGAATCACACCCAATTCGGCCGATCAAAATGTTGTTCCTGCAACTTGACAGTAGCATGGTTTCATCATGCACGAATCTAAATTTGAACTTAGTTGGAAACTGAATCTTAGGTAGGGCTTCAGATTAAGCATAGACCTGATGGGCAGACCCAAAAAGCCCCCTGGTTGTTTCCATACGCAGCAGCTTGCTGCTGCAAAGAAAACTGGCCGTAGGCCAAGCAACAGGGTGGCAGGGCTGCTGGTTGCTGCTAGGCCCTCAAGGACGAGCTCAACGCCGATGATTGGAGGAGTTGGCTGCACTAAAATGGCCTCTGGCTGGCGCCCTGCTACTTGATCGTGGCTCTGCAGATGCTGCTACTGGCGCAGCTACAAGGGGGGGGGGCCGCCGTAGGCGTTGGTGCTTCTAGTAGAGGTGAGGAAGAGGGGAAGGTAGAGGAGGAAGGGGAAGGGGAAAGGAAGGTAGGCGTTGTGGAAGCTTGGCTCAAGGAGCCCTAATCACCCTGCCCATCGTCCTCCGTGGATCCCTGCTGTGCGCCGCTTCTAAAGCGGTTGCCTACTGTTCTATCGGGGAAGAAATAAGGAAGAAGAGAGGAGTAGCCGACCCTCTTAAAGAAAGAAAGAAAAACAAAATCAATTACTGGGAAAATTGCAACCAGGTCCAAAATCCTTGAAACGGTCATAACATTTGCCTCGAATGTCCGATTCAAGTAATTTCTCTTGCAAACTTTCAAGCATGGGATTCTCTACAACCTCAAAGCACAAAATCACAATTAGTATCTTATCACAACTGTTCAAAGCACCAATTGCATCTTGGCATTTAACTTAACTCAACAATTAACACTACAATTGTCATTAGTTACCTTAGATGATTCAATCTCAACTATTGATTCACATATTAGCTTATTTTGATTATCCTTGATGTTTAACAAGATTCTTAGCACTAATCGAGGTACTTACTAGTTAATCATGGAGTGGGTCATAACAACCTTTTTCCCTTAAAAGAATTTCGTCCCGAAATTCCTAAAAGAGAAAGGAAACTTGTTACTCATCTCTGACTTGTGTTGCCACGTAGCTTCCTCTAGGTTAAGATTTTTCCACAAAACTATCACTAATGGTATCACACAATTCCTGAGTTTCTTGATCCTCTGATCAACTATTTGTATTGATCTTTCAACATAGAACACATCTGATCTGATTTCCAGATCGAACAATAACAGTAACTCAGTTATGGTAATTACTGAGAAATTATCATACTATACATGCAGACAAACAAAAATTCTTAAATAAATAGAATGCATGTCAATTTGGCACTTTATACCGTCATGCAATTGAACTGTTAAACATCACCACATCTCATACTGAGAATTTTGATATCAAAATACTTGATTCATTGTACACCCAATCCTTAGGGTTTCAGCTACCTCATTCACTTGTCACATGGCAACACCCTATCCTTAGGGTTTCAGTTATCTCATATATTTGATTGCATTTCAAATCACAATACGGTATCATTCTTGAACTGGCAGAGCAGTATATTCAAATCATTGTAATTACTGAGTAATCCATATATCATGCATGTAGGCTGATTTAAAATTCATAAATATCCCAAATTCATATAAATTTTGGCACATACATACTGAATTCATGCAATTGAACATCTTATTACACCAATAAGAGTAATTTAATTCACATATAAGAAATCATCTGTAATATTTATCAATTATCTGAAATTTTTCGAAGAACATGCACATTAACCCAAATCCTGGTTTGTGCATCACATAACTCAATTAAGAGTTGTTTACGTATCATAACACAAATAATTAATAGTGCTTGAGAATTTCTAGTAATATTTCAGAGTAATGTGCCAATTCATATAAGTGTTAAGTCACACACATTATCATAACAGGAAGCATGCAACTAGGTTTATTTGCATATTTTGATGCTATCATATTTTCTTGAAATCATGCACCTGATGATTTACCAAATCTATATTGTCTAGGTTCATACCCAAACCATATCATTATAAGTTGTGTATTTCTAATCTCAACATTCACACTAAACAATTTGGGTTTCGATGAACTATGTAAATTCACTGGTCCAATCTACATTTTCTACCATACAGAGCTTCATACAAGGCCAAACCAAGCTTCATGCAAACTCTATAAGGCTTAAATGTTCTTCCCAACTTCCACTGAAAAGAAAAACACATGCTCTCAGCCTGTCCTCAAAAGTCTGAATGGTTCTTTCAGACTGACCATCCGTCTGCGGGTGAAAAGATTGTACTGAATCTTAACTTTGTGCCCGAAGCACGATGCAACTGTTTCCACAACCTAGATGTGAACTTAAGATCTCAATATGATATGATTGAAACTGGATTACCAGGTAACCTAACTATTTCATCCATATATATCTTAGTCAAGTTTCGAGATATCAAAGGTTGACTTAATATGAAGAAAGCGAGCAGACTAAATTAGTCTATCCACAATCATTCATATCGTGTCATAACCTCTAGGTGTCCTGGGTAACCCTACCACAAAAATTCATTGTGATATGTTGCCATTTCCAATTAGGCATAGAAAAAGATTACAAGGTAGCTGTGACCACCGGTATAATTCCTTGAGATTCCTGTACATCTTAGTGTTACCTGGATGCATAGTATACATCGATGCATGTGCCTCCTCAAGAATTTTGTTCTTTCAAATCACTGTCTCGAGGTACACAACATATCATGCTAATACAACACACCATCATTTAAAAATTTGAACTCTGGTCTTTCCCCCTATTACGTCATGCACGATCTGCCGCAACCCACTGTCACTCTGCTAAGGTTCCTTGATCTAATCTTAAAAAGTATTTGACTTGCATCTGTGCAATCAAACCGCTCTGTTTTGTCTCCCCTATGTCTAGGTTCAACTTTCACACTTCTACTAGCAGGTCTCTCTTAAAGCATGCCATAGAGTATGCATCAGTTGTTGAACCTAACTTCCTGCTGAGGGCATCTGCTACCACATTCACTCTTCCAGGATGATGGTCTATCATTATATCATAATCCTTAATCAATTCTAATCGTCTCCGCTATCTAAGATTCAGATCCTTATGGGTAAAGGTATATTTCAAGCTCTTATGATCTATAAACACCTGGCACACCTCACCATAAGGATAGTAACGTCATGTCTTATGAGCATGATCTACAACAACTAATTCCAGTTCATGTGACGAGTAATTCTCCTTTTGTTTCAAACACACTTGTTACATTTCAAATTTGAATCTTACTCTTTTCTATGAATCATTTTCATATTGTTTATATACCTTTTAGATTAACTACCTTTAAACCCTGGGTTACTATCAATACTAGTTCACTTTTCATAGAGCAAATCTCATGATTTTGTTTTATAGAGATGCTAGTATTCAAGGTCAAATCACTAGCGACATCCCTTAAACTATTTCAACTCTAATCATTCTAGGGTTTGGTCCTTATCAATAACATAGCATTATTTTGTGTGTGTGTGTGTGGTCGATCATATAGATCAATTTGAGCTGCTTGGGTCAATTGCATATTAACCCAACACTCAACTTTAATTAAATTGGCTGAAAATTCAGTTTTCACAATAGTTTCTGTAATTTGCTTACTAAATAGCTAACAGAAGCTCCAAAAATTTTGGAAATTTTATATGTTATACCTAATGAAGTTTCAGACCTCCAGTAAAAATTTGAGATCATTTTTAATTACCAATAAATAATTAAAAATCAAACAGTGCACTGCTATATTGCAGTTTGCAGCAGATTCGGTCGAGTTGTCCTACTCATAACTCGACCGACACCCTCACTGTTAGGATCTCATAAGTTTACTCAAGTCTTCCTTATCTTATCACTGGAATTTCCTTCCTCTTACTTGAACATCCAAATAAGTTACATTCTCAATTTACCCTGCTAGGGTTTCATCATCATATTGGGTGTCATCATTTTACTTACTTAAACGTCTCTACCATGGTAGTTATGCACCATATATGATTCATTTTCTAATTTACACGTTTCTTCATGTATATCATGTTGCTCTTCCAAAGGCTCTTTATTTCTATGTAAGAAGTACAATAAAGTATTTCATTTTATTACATGATCCATTCCAGGCTGAATTATTACTATCTTAGCCCTACATACTATTCTCATATCTTTACCATATTCTCATATTTAGAGTTCATATAATACAAATCATTGATTTTAATCTGAACCTTATATCATGTTCTTTAAATTCCAATTAATGATTTCTCATATGAGGCTTCAACATTGGGCCTCGATATCGATTCCAGCTACTTCTTAGCTGCTCTAATCTTTCCCTTATATCTCAACATCTTAACGTATGTACATTCTTACTATGTTGCAGGTCTAAATTATCCAGAGTCTACTTTCATTATATTCTCAATAAGAGTCATTAGATCCTAGTAACACATCTTGCCAGTCGGACCAGGTCGAACCTGTAGTTCTGAAGCCAAGAGCTACTCAGGATTAACCAACTCTTATTAATCTCAAACATGTGGAAAGAACATCCACCTAAGGCAAACTCATTTAAACATAACTTTTGGTCTCTTTTAATACAAATAATATAAACACTAAATAATTCACTTCATGTCACAACAATATAAAAGAATCATATTTATTGTACAAACTGAAAATCTAAATTCATGCATATAAGAGCGTTTCTAGTGATCTTCAATCAAATAAGCAATATAAAGTAAGAGTTATATCACATCCTATATTTAATCTCTTATTCATACATTAATTCCTTATCTCATAACCCTAAGATTTCTAGAGTTTCTCTCTAGCCTATCCTTCCTCTGCATACCTGGCCAGGGCATCCAGAGAAGAATAAATAGAGTAGCTTCATACTGGTCAATCTAAGTATTTAGACACCTGGCCAAGGTATCTAAACACTCAGACTTCCCAGAGCTAGAAACACATCACTTCTTATTTGCCTCACTTATAACTTTATCTTTTGACCCTAATGATTCTTAACGATTCAACCTAAGCTTGTTACTTGATTCTCGTAACCACGTCCTCTTCCTTCCATCTGCAATAGTATAACAGAACACTTCCTGTTAGAAAATTACAGATAGAAGAAAGACTCCCAAACCTTAATCCTATTGGTCTCTTATCGTCCCCTGATCTGTTCTGAGTAACTATGTACTCAACCTAGGCTCTGATACCAAAATGTCAAGCCTCGATCTCACACTAGCCACAAACCACGAGATTAGGGCGCGACAGATGGGATTTACACACAAGCCAACCACTCATCACATTTTAAAACGTTTTAAAGACATTAAAAAGTTAACCAGATTTATGCTGTAAACTAAAGCTAAACAACTGCAGAAGCATTTCTATTAAACTGACTAGAAATATAAACAAAGTCTACAGCATATTACATTATTCGACATAAGGTAAAGCATACCAATTAATTTACATCTTTATACACATTCCACATACACATTCTCTCTCACCCACACCATGTTCCAAGGATCGAGGGGAAATGACTAAGAGACCTCTAGCTAGACTAACTACATATACCTTCTATGATTAAGCGTTAGGATAAAAAAAAAATCCTTCAGATTCGTGTTGTTGATATTGACCTAAAAATGTTTAAGTAGAGGGATGAGCCTACTCGCTCAATGAATAACATTTCATTTATCTATCACTAAATAACTCATCAATTATATAAAATTGAAATAAAGCATAAGTGTAGTATTAAACAGGGCAGTTCTAATGACATAACAGATTTATAGATAACAATCTCATTTCTACGCAACATCAGATGTCTTAACAATTGAACAATTATAGAGAATTGGCATAGAAGTTCAAATCTCTTAACATATTAAATTTACTGCGATCCTATGTGATTCATATTTATATTTTTATTATGCCCTAATCATATGCAGTGTACTTTGCATATAAAGATCCGTAGCGAACTACGATCCCACCGTACAAGACTTAGCGACACACCCGGGAAATGCTAAGTCTGACTGCCAGCCTTGGTCTGCTGTAGGACTCTCAGGCTCACAAGGCCTCAGGCTCACAAGGCCTCACTACACTCTCAAAAGAGTGAACTCTAGACTCCTCCTCTAACCTGAGCACACAGGCAGAGAGTCTTACCGGGTTACCACCGTGACACAAGCACGAATTAATGTTGAATAACCCCTATTTACTCCAGTGCCACCGTGACACACGCACGGATTATTGTTGAACATTGCCTCTCTCTATCCTCGTGCCACCGTGACTCCGCACATTTATTGTTGAACACGAGTTTCACCCCCCTAGTGCAGACCTCTCAAAGGGGTTCTACGGTGTTAGGGCACCTAAGTCTATTAACTGATTAACATATAAACCATTAAACAGGAATAACACATTTCATACTTATTTCACATTCTGAACATCATTTTAAACACATATATATCGTTTGTCATCTTTAAACATGACTCAATACCACTTATCCAGATTCAATGCTAAACAACCGTCTTTAATCAGCATATACATTGCAACTGTAAAACATAAAATTCCATCATTTTCATCAATCATATCACATATTTCAAATTCCAATGAATCTACCATACTCTATTGTATATGCTACACTGTCTAGGAGTTATACCAATTAACATAGAAGCATTTAAGCACTTAAATTGAGTTTAATAATGATTACTGAATGAACTCCCACTCACAGTTCTGAAACTCGGCCGACCAACCGGAAACTTGGCCGATCAGAACACTGTTCGATTTCCTATAAAAGAAACTCGGCCGAATCACACCCAATTCGGCCGATCAAAACACTGTTCCTGCAACTTGACAGTATCATGATTTCATCATGCATGGATCTAAATTTGAACTTAGTTGGAAACTGAATCTAAGGTAGGGCTTCAGATTAAGCATAGACCTGATGGGCAGACCCAAAAAGCCCCCTGGTTGTTTCCATACGCAGCAGCTTGCTGCTGCAAAGAAAACTGGCCGTAGGCCAAGCAACAGGGTGGCAGGGCTGCTGGTTGCTGCTAGGCCCTCAAGGACGAGCTCAACGCCGATGATTGGAGGAGTTGGCTGCACTAAAATGGCCTCTGGCTGGCGCCCTGCTACTTGATCGTGGCTCTGCAGATGCTGCTACTGGCGCAGCTACAAGGGGGGGGGGGGGGCGGGGGCGCCGCCGTAGGCGTTGGTGCTTCTAGTAGAGGTGAGGAAGAGGGGAAGGTAGAGGAGGAAGGGGAAGGGGAAAGGAAGGTAGGCGTTGTGGAAGCTTGGCTCAAGGAGCCCTAATCACCCTGCCCATCGTCCTCCGTGGATCCCTGCTGTGCGCCGCTTCTAAAGCGGTTGCCTACTGTTCTATCGGGGAAGAAATAAGGAAGAAGAGAGGAGTAGCCGACCCTCTTAAAGAAAGAAAGAAAAACAAAATCAATTACTGGGAAAATTGCAACCAGGTCCAAAATCCTTGAAACGGTCATAACATTTGCCTCGAATGTCCGATTCAAGTAATTTCTCTTGCAAACTTTCAAGCATGGGATTCTCTACAACCTAAAAGCACAAAATCACAATTAGTATCTTATCACAACTGGTCAAAGCACCAATTGCATCTTGGCATTTAACTTAACTCAACAATTAACACTACAATTGTCATTAGTTACCTTAGATGATTCAATCTCAACTATTGATTCACATATTAGCTTATTTTCATTATCCTTGATGTTTAACAAGATTCTTAGCACTAATCGAGGTACTTACTAGTTAATCATGGAGTGGGTCATAACATGCTATATCCCACAGAAAACATGTGAAACGATAAAAATGATGATTATGTCCATCCTAATGTGATTCCTCGAGCTAAGAGGAATCACGGTCATCTAGGTCCACATCACATGCAACCTGTACAAGATGAACTCTGTGCTTTGCCTTTACTGGGTTTGATCAACTCATCTCCATGATTGATCGGCTCGTCGTCAGGACGGTCGGTTGGGTGCCACCAGCTGATCGGTTGGCTCCTCCAACCTATCAGTTTGCCTGGTCATCATACATCTCCTCATGGCTGCCACCCGCTCGTCTCGCTCCTCAAACTGGTCATCTGGAATGCCAACTGATCGGTTCACACCTTGAATCGATCGTCTCAGTGGTCGTCAGGTTGTCCGCCTTTCTTTCACATAACAGGAAATAAAGTTCTATCTTGTTTTACATTTGAATAGGGAAACCCCGAGTTACATTTGGGGGGAGCAAAGGTAGGAAAGAAATCTTAAGTTATCTCGAGTTACATCAAGAAAAAGAGGTAGGGAATCAGTGCGCAGACCGAGATGCAAGCAACCACATTTAACCAAGCACACATACATAGGGTTTATTGGCCATAACCACGCTATAAATCCACCACAAAACTCGTTTAAGGGTGACATGTATCGAGTGCATTCATATTACATATCATATATGTATATTGAGATTTGTGGATTTAGGATTGGACATGCATAAAGCCAATTTTATTCGCATCGTATTCAATAAATAAAGGCGACTAACCAAAATCGATCATATCAATAATCCTAAAGTATAGAGCAATTGATGTGGCTCTGATAACACTGTTGGGTTTTAGGAGAGGCAGAGAAGGAAGCAGAAACAAAAAAATTCTCCTCCCAAACACAGAATAAAGGAATCACGTCAACGTCTATACAATAGGAAGGATAGTTTGTAGAGGCATACCCTGTCCCGAGGCTTGCTCGGTGACGTTACCTCACGGCTTGCACAGTCTTCACCTCCAGTCTTGGACGGTGTCTGTGCACCTCCTGGTCTCACCGGGACTGTCTCATTTTTTATCTTTCATTCATATATATATAAGGAATTAAACCGGAGAAGGTCTTGATGACTTTTCAAAGGGTTCAGAGTTGGGTCCCCGGCCTAAATCTCCTGGCTTGGGTTCACAAGCCATATGAATGGAAAGGCATAGGAAAGCCACCATTGTACTCCCCCACTCCCCGACGTGACGGGATAAAAGATTGGATCGCGTTCTTTGAGTCCTTCTTACGTTACGGCCGTGGGCGAGTTCGGTCTTGCTCTCTCGTCTTCTTTCTTCCACCTTCCTCTCGTAATTGATCTATTCCGGACAGATGACCTCCGAGCGGAAAAAGTCTCCCGCCTCTGAAGTAGTTCACACAGACCACCTGGAACTTCGATCTCCTTGTCCCACAAGGAATTGGAAGGAGTCGTACCCTCCTGTCGGCGTACTAGTCACCGACACACTCTCCTGCAACCATTTGCATTTTTGCAGTTGTCTTTCCCTTGTTGTGCCTCCCTTATCGGGTAGCACTTGCTCGGGCTCTCTCGGTTACCACAACCAGAGAGAACGACAACTTTGCAGAGCAATTGGTTTTCTGAGTTGTTATTCCTAAGAAGCCCCCAATAGCCCTATATATAGGAGGGTCATGAGATAGGGTTCTCTACCTTGGGCAATGAAGGATTAAAGAAGGAGTAGAAGGGTTCGAGATTTTCCACAAAACAACCAACTGCGCCAGATGAACCGATCAGTTCACACCCTGAAACAATCGTTTTGGGCCCTGAGCCGATCGTTTGGAACCTGAGCCGATCGTCTGATGCTCTGAGCCGATCGGTTCATGTTCCTGATCCAACTCAAATTGACTTTCATATTTGTTTCTGATTAATCAAATATTAATCCTTGTCCAAATCAAATTTGTACAAGTGAAACAAATTGTATTTTCAAAATAGTCTTCTAACTTTCCAAATGATCTCAGTTGGTCCACGAATTGATCTGTTCAACAATTGAGCCGATCGTTTCATTGACACATGAGCCGATCGACTCACCACTTGAGCCGATCGGTTCACCAACCTGAGCCGATCGGTTCAACCCTGTGAGCCGATTGGTTGGGGCAGCAAATTGTGCAAATCAGTCAATTGTAGTTTCAATCAATCTGATACTTCAATCAATCGGTCCAACACCTTGAATACTATGATACTGAGCTATCAATTGATTGAGTGTTTAATTGAACTACTAAACTCCGTTAGCAATCAATCTAAACATCATTTGTGGATAAACTCCTCTTCTAGGTTAAATCCTATGTGTGTGACCCTACAGGTCCATTTCACGTTGGCAGTGAAAGTCCATAACACTTATCACTTCACAAGCAAAGAGCGGTGCCTAGTCGCACATCAGTGCTACCCAAGTGAAATAGAAAGTTGGAGAACAACTTTCAATCCTACAATCCCTGAATGGTGTTACAGTGAATGTATAATTCTTTTGTCACTAATATCCTGAATGAACTCGAGGCATGGAGCAGTCATCCTTTCAACGTCCATTCACTTTCTTGATCTCATAGTAGATTGGAGGAGATATGTATGACATCAATATCACATGCTGATTCACACATGCGTGCATGCTTATCTCAATCCTACTCATCAAGTGGCCATGGATATAAAACTCCCTCAGGAGGGACAAATCCCATATCTATCACTCACCCCTGAAAAGCCCCATGTGTCAAATCCACCCAATCATCACCTTTATAACAACCCATGTTTCAGGACTACGTTTCATGATGTCAAAGTGTAACCAACGACATGTGTTGAGTTTAGTGATTTCAGGTCAAAGAATCGCACTCACTACCATCACTGTGAGAACTGACTGTGACTACCATGTCATGGTTCCATGTGTCAAACTCACGGTGGGTATGTCCGGTACACTTGTTCTCTAACAAGTACCTATGTGTTTGGTTTGATATCTCCATATCATGACTAACAAGATTCTATCATCAACCAACACCACAATCTAGTCTTGTGTGGCATTGTTCTCTATCTAACTTCCACAATGACATCCAACTAGGGACATAATAAGAATGTACAAACTCTCAGCATCCGTATGATCTCATTATTCAGGTCCTTAACCTGAAAGAATGCGTCATTGAGTATTGTCATTCTCAAGACATTCAATCTATTCTATCATTATCTCATATGACTGAACCAAAAAGTATTGGAATCTTGCCTTTGATGTTTATCAAATCAATCTTAATGTATCCCACCAATCATCCCATGATTGGCTCTCAGGGCATACATACCAACAAGATTATGTTTGGCCGAACTCCCCTTAAGTCATAGAAGTGACTTAGTGTGAAGTAAATCCTCAACCGTCAGATTAAAACTTGATTTCCAGACTGCCTGATCGGGCAGTCTCGGTAGTACCAACTTTTGGACTTGGTAGTACTAAGTTTGTGCAATTTTTGGAGTCTTTTACTGGTGTGAATTTGGTAGTACCGACTTGTGAAGTCGGTAGTACCGAATTTGTGAGACTTTTGTGGCACCTAAAAGACACAAAAATGTACATAAGTACTTGAAATATAATAAATCATTCAAAAACATTAAAATTATACTTATTTGATGAAATTGAGTAACACGGGCTAATATTAATAAATCATAAACAAATTAATATTAAAATGAATAGTAAGTGCACAAAAAGCAATATAAAACAGTCTATGAAAAATGAAAAATATCCAGTGCATCAAACTCCCCTAAGCTTAAATGTTGCTCGTCCTCGAGCAACACACTCTCGAATCTATTTGAGATAAGTCAACAAAAGGACAAGGAATATGAACTTCATTTCTAAACCACTCCCACTTGGTGGTCCCAAACTGACATTCACTAATCACTGAACAATCAACTACTCTGTAGCGACCAAAAATTTCCATAAAAGTCATCCACCCTTAGATCGATGAACACTATCAAGAGAGTATTTAACATTGTAATCAATCAGGCATTTGCTTGGTGCATTATGTGATTACTTATTCTACATTGCTCTTTCCTAACTACCAATCTACTTGGAAGAAGTTCTCCATATAAAAATGAATGAGGAGAATAATTATTGAAGTGCCCTACCGATAAGAGCAATGAATGGTATGAAATGTGTGATAACCTCAATTTTAGGATTCAATATCCAATATAATATTTGAAGCCATATTGGTGTAAAATGATTTTAGTGTCGATTGAGGTGTGATGTGATCGACTAAATTAAGTTGAACTTGTGTCGACACTTTTAGATGTCATTTAATGCATACTTGACTTCAAAATCTTTGTATGGGTACCAATTGGGATGATCTTAACTGAAGGGTGAACAAACATTTATTTTGGTCTTATTATGATTATTAGCTAATGTTAGATAAAGGGTATCAATGTTCAAATTTCAATTTATTTGAAATCATGGCTAGGGAGTTACTCAAATCCCAAAGTAAGGTTTATCATATACTTCAGGCTTCAATTTTCATGTTTGGCCATTATAAACCATCCTGGCTGGGGCGCATGTTTGGCCAAGGTTTGAGAAACCAAAGACCTGGCTTTCCTCCGAGAACATAGGAGCAGGTGACTCTTTTCTGGATCTAGTGGAATTAGTCAGTGCGAGGAGTTTGGGTTTGTTAACTTAATTGGTTGAATCCACCACAATTCTAGGATCTCAGTAACTCTCGTGGTCAACGTTTGGAGCCAGACCTCTCTCTACTCTCCATTATAGCTCACAGGCAGTGGCAATAGTTGAGGCTCCTTGACATTGCGTGAAGCAGGCAGCAGTGTACTCAGTTATGCACCTTCACAAGGATCGTGCCTGCCATTGCTATCTCCATGCCATCGAGCTCCTCCCCCATGCTTTACAGTGACCTGGCCACTGCTCCAGTCCTAGACTTTAGAGAAGTTACAACTTGTTACCGAGGGTTACTTGGTTGGGTAGGAAGGTTGGTTCCTACAATAGCCAGACTCCAAGCTCCAGCTCAAGTGCCTGATCTATAGTCAGAGGTGCCTCCTTAGACCTTGACGCAGCCAATTCTAATACCCAATGCCAACCTCGTAGCCTGAACCCATGATGATCTTGTTGTCTGTATGGACACTGGCGGAGGTCTCGCCCCCTCTCCAAGCACTTCCGTCGATGTGCTCCCTAGGTGTGCTACAATGGCGCAATCATCTTCCAGAGAGGAGGTTGTGTTGAGAGGAGCTAGCTCACTACAGACCTCCCACGCAACAGTGGCGACGGTGGCTCCACCGCAGCAACAGGCCGGGATCAGGAACAACACATGATTCATATCTTCAGTCAATGAGGGATTCATGGCAGGAATCATCGCAATCGCTATGATCTAGAGTAGAGTCTTCTTCCCTATTACTTCCTCCTATACGGTGGCTCTGTGATCTGGAGCGACTCTTGTGCGCGATTATGATCGCCTGTGAGAAGAGACGGGCTGATCCGCGCCTAGCTATGGTATCCGTGGTCACCAAAGCAACCATGGATATTCGAGGGACCTCTATACACCATGGGAGCCACCACTCATGTGCTTACTTCTCATCGGTGGTGGCGGAACCTAGAAACAAAGTGCGGCGACCCCAGCAAAGCGAGAGAAGAAATCAAGCGTTAGACTCACTAAGGGGGGGGATGGACTCTCGCTGAGTCGGCTCTAATCTTTGCTAGACTAGGTCAGAGCTAGGGTTACTTAATGAACCGGACCAAACCCGTGCTGACTCCAAAGGAGCTGGGCATGACTAGGGGAGGTGGGCCGACCAAGGTGGCCCAATCCAACAATGCCACCTCAGTAGTGGGACCGCCACACAAGGTAAAATGTTATTAGTTCCCAGAAAATGACCTTTTATTAGAAAATACATTATAAATAGACCCCTTATCCTAAAAATCCACAAAAAATATCAACAGACTCAAAAGAGTACCCTCTTCATTGTGAAACCCCTATACCAGACTTTTGAGGCACAAATATTGATGATATTTAATTTAGATGAGAATGCTTCATTTAAATCGTATAATTAGAAAACAGTTGAGATTAAATCTGATAAAAATAAGTTTGTACCATGATATCATCTAGAAACTAAATGTGGACTCGTAAGTTGATATTATTGAGAAATTTGAGGCCTTTCCTCATTATTACCTTATTACATGTTTAATCCTCATATTAATTCTAGAAAATAGACCAGTCATCAGAAAAATACAAAAATTGGATCAGACCTCTAAAATGACCTCCTGATCAGTAGAAAAATATCAGACACAAGCTCTAGGATGTTTGAACCTATATTTAGCCAAACCCTAATTTTGGACCTAAAATTACCAAGAATATGAGGAAAATATATTAATGATGATTAATTTCTATTAATCAGGTGATGACCAGATTGTTTAGATGATCAAGGATGGCTATGATTCTCTGAACTTAGCTACGTGGTCTTATAAGTATAAGACTAGATTTCTTGGTTGCTTATGATATGTAATATCATGAATGTTATTATTTGGATATTCATTGCTTGGTTGAACTATTATGAGTTATACTTCGCCAAAATCTAATATAGCATAAAAGGATATGGATGGGTTGTAGCTACTAGTGCACATAGCCCGATATGGATGTATGTTGCCTAACATGGATGTATGATGCTTTGGCCCATGTTAGATGTATGATGATATAATTTTTGCCCATACTGGATGTAAGTCAAGTGCAGATAAGTGTAGTACAACCGCATCAAATAAATGTAATAAAAAGGATGTTTACCTGATTTTCACCTTAAGAAATGGTTTTTCTCTCTTTCTTCCTTCTTCAAGTATTTTACTTTATGCAACCTTACTAGTGTATCTTTTACTACGTACCGAATTTTGTTGAAGATTTTATTTCTCATATTTTCTAGGTCCAGAGCTAGAATGGGATAAAAGAATAGGATGTGAGCAAGTTGTCAAGGTTGTACCTATCGTGTTAATATCCTATTAGCATACATGTTCATACTATGTGTAAAATTTTCTTTCAATATACAATTGTAATTCATGTTGTAATATAAATATGTTGAATGTTGAGAAATTTTTATGGTGTATGTTATGGTTGTATGTTCATATATGCGTATATTGCTTCCACAACGCACTTTGATACAATTGCTTAATGTTTTTAGATTTTATCTTCTCATCTCTATGGGGTTTTGAGAAGGTGAAAATCCGAGGACATTACATTTGGTATCAGAGCATGAACAATAGCTAAACCTAGAAATTGCTCACCATTAAACATAAACTAAATTTCACCTTTCACTTAAATCCTAGAAACTTAGTAAGTTGTTCTACATTAATAAGGTTTGACTTAGCCTTTAAGTTAGAACCTAGATGTTCGAGAACTAGGTTTAGACAAGTGTCTGAAACCCTTTGCATATAGAGCTCATATGTATTGGGTAGATACACTAGTCTACATCTTGTTCTCACCATTTCACTAGGTTACATGACACTAGACTATCTATTGTGTGTGGGACACTCGTTTTGCTGATTTGGTTTTATTTTCCAATCGGCTCGAGCCTCGACAGTTTTCTCTGATGACTTCTTTCTCAGAGAAAAACTATATAATATTTTATTATATATATGTAAATATAAAAATGTGTACCTCACACTGAAGAATAGTTAGTGTTCATGCAATCTAAGTGAAAGGGAGTGACATCAGTCTAGAAGAGAGAATAGATCTAGATTAGACATCTAGAGCCTCATAAGGTTATGTGATACATAGATAGACAAAAGAAAGATGAAGGAAATAAGCATATAGAATCTTATCTAACTTTAATCCATGATGGTATAAGTTCCCTTATTAAGATTTGAGTTGTATATGAGCTGAATCCACTCTTAGAGGATCTATGCTAAGTTGTGATGATGAGAGTACATTCCCTTTTCCTACTAAAGATAAGCTAAGTTAAGATAGAGATGAGTGTGCATGAGCCTCAAGCTCTTATACAAGGAGGATGTCTAGTGGTAGGATGAGATATGTGGTGAACTCTTGAGAGAGTAAGACCCACAGGGAGAAGGCCATATGACCTAGCATCCAATGTATGAGATATGTGTTTAAAAAATGTCCTTCAATAGATTACTCTTGAGTCTTGACTTGAGTCCTTATGCATGATTCAAATCTATATATCAGAATTGGGTAAAAGAAAAGGATGGGTAGATGACCCATATGATAAAGTCAATCCTTTGGCTGGGCTAGGTCCTAGATGGAGTGACATATTTTGTGAATCTCATCATTAGTTGTAAGTGAGGTAATATATGAACTCTAGTTATGAGAGTATGATGCTTTGTGTAAAAGATACTCAAAATACATGTTCTCCCTTCTTCTTCTCTTTCTTAATATATGATGATAGAAACCTCACTTGAGCTATATAGATGATTTATATATGAAGAGTCACTCGTATAAGCTTGACCTATTCTATATTCCCCCCCCCCTATACCATACATGTAGTATCCAAGATTGAAATCATGATAAGATCGACCTAGTATATTTTCATTCCCCTTCTATCATATATGAAAGATAAATGTTACAAAAGCATGATCTTAACACAAAGTCCCTTTGGATCATATACTGCATGACAATATAGTGCTTAACCTAAATCCTTCTAAATCCAAGCTTATAGTTTGAGAATTAACTACACCATGAGGTGAAACCCTAATACTCAAGCATGACAACTAAGACCCTCTCACATGATTAAATTATGATATGATGTTGATCATAAAGCTGGACTAGTGATGTTAAGTGCCAAAATTCTAGTAAATGATGCTAGATATTGTCTTACATGCGTTAGTGGAGTGAAAGATTGAACCTTGAATAATACCATCTTATATACATATGTATGAATAAAATCCTTATCCTTAAGTGACTATGAGGATGTAAATCCAAAATGTAAGAATGTCATGTGATGACTAAGTGACTAAGGGATGCTACAATTCCTTATAAAAAAATGACGCTTCAACCTATATAAGGTGGGGTGGGTACACCTTACATGATTAAATATCCTAACATGACCGAATAATGATAATCTTAGCACTTAGAAGTGGTAGCCTAGAGGCATCCACACTCCTTGATATCAACTTAAGAATGAGACTAGTTGAATTTCGAGGACGAAATTCCATATAAGATGGGGTGAATGTGATAACCTCATTTTAGGATTCAATATCCAATATAATATTTGAAGCCATATTGGTGTAAAATGATTTTAGTGTCGATTGAGGTGTGATGTGATCGACTAAATTAAGTTGAACTTGTGTCGACACTTTTAGATGTCATTTAATGCATACTTGACTTCAAAATCTTTGTATGGGTACCAATTGGGATTATCTTAACTGAAGGGTGAACAAACATTTATTTTGGTCTTATTATGATTATTAGCTAATGTTAGACAAAGGGTATCAATGTTCAAATTTGAATTTATTTGAAATCATGGCTAGGGAGTTACTCAAATCCCAAAGTAAGGTTTATCATATACTTTAGCCTTCAATTTTCATGTTTGGCCATTATAAACCAGCCTGGCTAGGGTGCTTGTTTGGCCAAGGTTTGAGAAACCAAAGACCTGGCTTTCCTCCGAGAACATAGGAGCAGGTGACTCTTTTCTGGATCTAGTGGAATTAGTCAGTGCGAGGAGTTTGGGTTTGTTAACTTAATTGGTTGAATCCACCACAATTCTAGGATCTCAGTAACTCTCGTGGGCAACATTTAGAGCCAGACCTCTCTCTACTCTCCATTATAGCTCACAGGCAGTGGCAATAGTTGAGGCTCCTTGACATTGCTTGAAGCAGGTAGTAGTGTACTCAGTTATGCACCTTGACAAGGATCGTGCCTGCATTGCTATCTCCATGCTATCGAGATCCTCCCCCATGCTTTATAGTTACCCAACCACTGCTCCAGTCCCAGACTTTAGAGAAGTTACAGCTTGTTACCGAGGGTTCCTTGGTCGGGTAGGATGGTTGGTTCCTATAATAGCCAGACTCCAAGCTCCAGCTCGGGTGCCTGATCTGCAGTCAGAGGTGCCTCCTTAGACCTTGACACAGCCGATTCTAATACCCAATACCAACCTCGTAGCCTGAACCCACAATGATCTTATTGTCTGTACAGACACTCCCCCTCTCCAAGCACTTTCGTCGATGTGCTCCCACACCTAGGGCTGCAATGGTGCCATCATCTTCTGGAGAGGAGGTTGTGTTGAGAGGAGCTAGCTCGCTACAGACCTCCAACGCAACAGCGGCGGCGGTGGCTCCATCGCAGCAACAGGTCGGGATCAGGAACAACATAGAATTCAGACCTTCAGTCAGTGAGGGATTCATGGCAGGAATCATCGCAATCACTGTGATCTGGAGCAGAGCCTTCTTCCCCATTACTTCCTCCTATACGGCGGCTCTGTGATCTAGAGCGACTCCTGTGCGCGATGGTGATCGCCTGCGAGGAGAAGGGCTGATCTGTGCCTAGCTATGGTATCTGTGGTCACCAAAGCAACCGTGGAGCTTCGAGGGACCTCTATACACCATGGGAGCCACCACTCATGTGCTTCCTTCTCATTGGTGGTGGCGGAACCAAGAAACAGAGTGGGGTGACCCTAGCAAAATGAGAGAAGAAATCAAGAGTCAGACTCGCGAGGGGGGGGATGGACTCTCGCTGAGCCGGCTCTAATCTTTGCTAGACCGGGTCAGTGCTAGGGTTACCTAATGAACCAGAACAAACCCGTGCTGACTCGAAAGGAGCTGGGCATGACTAAGGGAGGTGGGCCGACCAAGGTGGCCCAATCCAACAATGCCACCTCGGCAGTGGGACCGCCACACAAGGTAAAATGTTATTAGTTCCCAGAAAATGACCTTTTCTTAGAAAATACATTATAAATAGACTCCTTATCCTAAAAATCCACAAAAAATATCAGCAGACTCAAAAGAGTAACCTCTTCATTATGAAACCCCTATACCAGATTTTTGAGACACAAATATTGATGATATTTAATTTTGATGAGAATGCTTCAATTAAATGGTATAATTAGAAAACGGTTGAGATTAAATATGATAAAAATAAGTTTGAACCCTGATATCATCTAGAAACTAAATGTGGACTCCTATGTTGATATTATTGAGAAATTTGAGGCCTTTTCTCATTATTGTAACATGTTTAATCCTCATATTAATTCTAGAAAATAGACCAGTCATCAGAAAAATACAAAAATTGGATCAGACCTCTAAAATGACCTCCTGGTCTGTAAAAAAATATCAAACACAAGATCTAGGACGTTTGAACCTAGATATGGCCAAACCCTAATTTTGGACCTAAAATTACCAAGAATATGAGGAAAATATATTAATGATGATTAATTTCTATTAATCAGGTGATGACCAGATTGTTTAGATGATCAAGGATGGCTATGATTCTCTGAACTCAGGTATGTGGTCTTATAAGTATAAGAATAGATTTCTTGGTTGCTTATGATATGTAATATCATGAATGTTATTATTTGGATATTCATTGCTTGGTTGAACTATTATGAGTTATACTTCGCCAAAATCTAATATAGCATAAAAGGATATGGATGGGTTGTAGCTACTAGTGCACATAGCCCGGTATGGATGTATGTTGCCTAACATGGATGTATGATGCTTTGGCCCATGTTATATGTAAGATGATATAATTTTTTCCCATACTGGATGTAAGTCAAGTGCAGATAAGTGCAGTACAACCGCATCAAATAAATGTAATAAAAAGGATGTTTACTTGATTTTCTCCTTAAGAAATGTTTTTCTCTCTTTCTTCCTTCTTCAAGTATTTTCCTTTATCCAACCTTACTAGTGTATCTTTTACCACGTACCAACTTTTGTTGATGATTTTGTTTCTCCTATTTTCTCGGTCCAGAGCTAGAATGGGATAAAACAATAGGATGTGAGCAAGTTGTCAAGGTTGTACCTATCGTGTTAAGATCCTATTAGAATACATGTTCAGACTATGTGTAAAATTCTCTTTCAATATACAATTGTAATTCATGTTGTAATATAAATATGTTGAATGTTGAGAAATTTTTATGGTGTATGTTCACGTATGTGTATATTGCTTCCGCAATGCACTTTGATACGATTGCTTAACGTTTTTGGATTTTATCTTCTCATATCTATGGGGTTTTGAGAAGGTGAAAATCCGGGGACGTTACAAAATGGGTGGCAATTGAAGAATCACAAGTACATCCAAATCATTTATGCAAAAATAAACCATGATGAACCAATATGGAGAAAAGAATGAAAAATGCAAGAGTCCTAATGCCTACTTTATTGGTAGAATGATGCATGAGTCAAAGGATGTTATCAATTCAATGAACAAAAATCTAAAGAAAAGAATGTATCATGTGTATGTTTCCCTCATTTTTTTGAAGAGGTGAGGACATCCTTTCTCCCTCTTAACTTTAAAACATTAGCAACCTTTTTTTTTTCATTGGCCCACTGTGTTAGCATGATGGAACGTTATCCTTGGGCATTACTACATATCATTCATTTTTTTTCTTTTGTTTTGAGGGTATGGATGTGTATCCCTACACTCAAATTATTAAGGAAAATGATGCCCACATGATATAGAAATGAATGATGAAAAAGTGCATGCAATCTACATGTAATTTGTTTATGCAACTAGAATGATGTGTACATCAATTTTTGAAGCACACAACTTGGTATATTTTTTCATTTTTTAATGAATGCAATAAAAACAAACTAACTATCATGTCACCTACTATGCTATGCAATGCAACAAGAGAAAATAATTTGGAGTAATTTTTCATCTTAAGGTGGTGAGACAAAAAATGAGAGGAGGATGAGTGGAATCACATAACAAAGAGACAAAGACTTTCATAAATTTATGATATATCCCTCTCTAATGACCTATGTATAGGGTAACCTTAGGGTTTCTTTCTTAAACTTCAATTTAAGGTCTCATTAACTGTTTGATCAATTCAAGCTCAAACCCCATCTTCATCCACATTTAATGAATAATTAAGATGTCCATTCATATCAAATGTCCTTAAGATGACTAAACCACACACTTCCTCTAAGTGAGATTACTCAAGCACTCACAACTAAGCCCACAAAAAGATTTACAATTTCCATTGCAAAGTTGAAAGAATGCATAATAATTACTAGGAACAAACCAAATTTAAGCTCCACTTTATGCTAGTTAGATTGTGGATTCTACAAATTACAAAAATAAAAGTTAAAAGCAAGTAAAAAGGGAAGATAAAGCCGTTCCAACACCTACCTCCCCTAAGTTTAAATTTGACCATGTCCTCATAGTCAAAAATGCAAACCTAGAGGTGGAACGGGTTTACCATATGCTCTTTAGGGTGGTGGAGGTGGATGATTGGTGAATCTTTGTATCAAGTTGTGCAAGCATATATCCCATCATTGGTACCCCTAATTTGTGTCATTTTAGCATCAAGATATGACATTCTCTCTCCTTCTTTGAGCTTTGAAAATCAGTTCCCATCAGCATGTGTATCGGTGATGCCGATAGCTTCTTCTTGTCACTTTTTGTCACCTTTTTGCTAAAAAAATTTGGTAGTAACAAGTTTAGACTCGGTAGTACCGACTTTGGTCCAGGTTCTAGGTAACTTTCTGGGAAAATTTTCAGTAGTACTAACTTTCTACAGAGATTGTAGAATTTTAATTGATAAGGAGTCGATGGTATTGAGTTTGCACTCGGTAGTACCAACTTTGACCCTGTCTGCACACCAAATAAAAGCATCAAGGTATCTTATTTACATCAAATAAAAATCTAACAAAATAATATGAAATGAAACTAATATAAACACCTAGATAAATAGTAAATGACAAAAATGAAATTGGGTTGTCTCCCATAAGTGCCTTTATTTAATGTCCTAGGATCGACATGAATGGTCCTCCTCAGCTCTGATTGTAATGAGATGGTGGTGAAGATTCATCTGGCAACCTAAACTCCACTCTATCATCATCTATCCCAAGTGTCAAATAGCCTCTATCAATGGCAGTGATCACATCGGCCCTAGATTGAAACATCCTTCCTAAAAGCATCACTAATCCTCGTACCTCCTTCATATCCATCACCACAAAGTCAACCGGATAGATGAACTTGTCGACTTTAACCAACACATCCTCGCATATCCCATATGGCCTCACAATAGATCCATCCACCAGCTCGATTGTCATAGATGTCCTTGTTGGTTCTTTCAATCCTAAATTTTTGAAGGTAGTAAGAGGCATAAGATTTATGCTTGCTCCCTAATCATACAATGTCTGCTTGAAATGTTTTCACCTATAGAACATGGGATGTAGAAACATCATGGATCCTTCCTTTTCCTTGGCAGCTTCCCCTTGATGAGTGCACTCATCACCTCATCAACCTATACAATATTAGTGTCTTTAATCTGCCATTTTTTGTTTATGATATGTTTCAAAAATATCCCATAAGAAGGAATTTTCTCTATCACCTCCACCAATGGCAAATTGATGTGGAGTTTCAAAAGATATCTAGAAAATTTTTGAACGATGCTTCCTTTTTCCTCAGCTTCAGACTATTCAAGTTTGGCACATTTGACTTCTCTTCTCACTTCTGTGGGGGAATATGTGGCCCTTTATGAACTTTCTCCCCTAAGCTTGCTTCAGCACCACTGCCTGGAGTAGAAATAGGCATATCCTCTATGAGTGGTGTTACTGGTGGTTGTTCCTTATGAATTGTGGGTGCCCCTTTATTGACTGTGACTGTTCCACTGCGTAGTAAAACCTTCACATGCTCTTGTTGAATAGGTACCTTATCAGGAAATGTAGTCAGTTATTTAACATTAATGGAACCTTCAGGTACTCTGTCCACTGGCATTCTGCATCCTCATGGTAATCCAAATAGACCGTGAGGAAATGGGATTTTAGGCACATACTCCCAATCAGACTCTTAAGTGTGTTGCTTGTGTGCCTCCTCGATATGATGTTCTCTCTCTTCAATAACAGAGATGAATCTTTCTTAGTGATGTTGATGGGCTACAGCTGCATTCCCAGGTGCTCCTTGCTGAATGGACATCTTCAAGGAAGATACTTCTGTTGCTATCTGAGAAATTTGATATTCAATGTTGTGGATTCGGGCACCTTAGTTTTGTAGCTCCCTCTGTGTCTGACCCATAAGTGCTTCATTTTGGCTCACCAGCTTTCCTAACAAAGTCCCAATTTTGTCAATCTTGTTTGGGCCCCTGTCCTATTGGTACTATTGGTGCATGCACATGCAATCCTCTTCTTCACCTACAGACTTTACATCCTTATGGCACAATTTTGTACCAATGAAATCAAGCTTATCATTCAATGCCAAGATGACTTTCGATTCTTCAACACTTTTAATGGTTGTTTGGCGTTCTCTTTCTTCACCCCACGACTAGTTTTAGCCATGTTATTCTGAATCTCATGGTATCTAGAAGGCTTGTTTTGTAAGAAAAATCTAGATCCTGCACTATTTAGAGTGGTCCTCCCACCCTAATGTAGGCCGTAGTAGAAGGTCTTTGCTTGGACATAACAATCTATACCATGGTGAGGCATCTTCCACAACATGTTCTGAAAGTGCTCCCAAGCCTCTGAGTATGACTCTTCAGCCTGTTGCTTGAGTTGTACAACTTTCATGTCAATTCATTCATCTTCTACGGAGGGAAATAGTGCTCAAAGAAAGTGTCTATCATCTGGTCTCATGTATCTATAAATTCCAGCTTGAGGTTATAGAACCAAGACTTAGCACTGTCTGCCAAGGATGATGCAACAACTTCATATATATCACAGTGGCAGGAACCTTGTCTATCTTCACCATGTCACAACTTTCAATGAAATTGCTGATGTTCGTCATTGCATCTTCAGTACTGTGGCCATTGAAAGCTTGTTGCTTGACTAATGCCACCAGCCCAGGATCAATCTTGTAGATTCCCACATTTATTGCTTGTCACTTGATTGGACCAAACTAAGCTGTTGAGGATGATGCCTTGATCTTCTCCCATATGGTCGGTTCTTCTTCTGCATCACCAATACTTTCCAGTTGTGGATTTGTTTTGGAAGTGTAAATAGTTGTTCATGTTTGAACCATGCACTAGAACCTGAAATTTGTGAATTCAATGTGAGAACGAGATACTAGTGATTGAATAAAAAAATATTTACAATTCAACTTTGGAAAGAATAAAAAAAAGGTGGCCTAGAGTGGATGATTACAACACTCATACTATTTGAATATGATGTTTCCCTGACAACGGCGCCAAAAACATGACACGGCTAAATTTTGTGTAAAATGCAAGCGTACGTGTCGAAGTAATATAGGCCAAAGAGGCCCAAATATCGAACATAGGAAAACATAATTCAAGAAACTACT
Source organism: Alisma plantago-aquatica (assembly GCA_963693085.1). NCBI lineage: Eukaryota > Viridiplantae > Streptophyta > Magnoliopsida > Alismatales > Alismataceae > Alisma > Alisma plantago-aquatica. Next base: position 877,137,225 of record OY856410.1, read on the forward strand.
ACTAACTGCTTTCGATCTAGATAAGTCGAAGAAAACATTAATTTGATAGTTATTAAACTAATTGCAAGAAAGAAAACAAAATTAATGGTTTGTGATCACAATGCGAAGAATTTCTTTAGGACTATGTTTCACCACAATTGACACTGCAATTTTAATCTATGATTAATATATTTTCCTCCCACTCCTGGACAAAGAGCATGTAGAAAGAACTACCCACTCCTATAGTGTAGTTTACTACCTATGATAATTTCAATCTCATTTCCATAGTAATTGGTTGATTTGTTAGGTGCTTTAACGAATTCTCTGTGTAATCTCCTCACATTCGTAAGACACTTTTCCCAAGGGGCGATATAAAATGTGTGTTATTATAGTTTTCCTATCCTTAATCCTCCTCCTGAAGTTATTAAGGATCTAATTAATCACCTATGGTGCGCAACCTAGAAAATTCAATACAATTTCATAGCAACATTTCCAAGAATAAGGATAAAACAATATACTAATGAAAAAGATCCATATACAGTGTACAACCAAGCTACTCCCGGGTCCTAAAGAACACGAGGATTATCCCCTCATAGTTTCCATGGAAAAAAACATGCTAGGAAGAAGGAAAAATGTGGAGAACATAGAAAAACCGATGAACCCCCGGTGAAACGTGGTTTGGATGCTCAACACCGACGAAGGAATCTACAATCTACAATTTCCCGCCGAACGTGCTCGGAACCTCCCAAACGTGCAGTTCTCCTTCTTGTTCTCCTCTCTCGTGTTGTAGCCATCGTATAGATTAGGTCTGGTTGAACTCCCTTTAAGTCATAGAAGTGACTTAGGGTGAAGTAAATCCTCAACCGTTAGATTAAAACTTGATTTTCAAACTGCCTGATTGGGCAGACTCGGTAGTACTGACTTTTAGACTCGGTAGTATCGAGTTTGTGTAATTTTTGGAGTCTTTTACTGATGTGAGTTCAATAGTACTGACTTGTGAAGTCGGTAGTACTGAATCTGTGAGACTTTTATGGTACCTGAAAGACACAAAAATGTACATATGTACTTGAAATATAATAAATCATTCAAAAACGTTAACATTATACTTATTTTATGCAATTGAGTAACATAGGATAATATTAATAAATCATGCACAAATTAATATAAAAATGAATAGTAAGTGCACAAAAAGAAATATAAAATAGCATGTGAAAAATGACAAATATACAGTGCATAAATATCCTTTCCATATTCTCATGTTTATAGCCCTCATTCATGTTTCCCACAAATTCCATTTCATCCAAATCGGGTCTCGGACGAGTGAGTTATGCCCTATTGAAAATATCGTTCTCAAAATTTCTTTTGCACCTTTTTTTAGCCTCTTTGTGTATTTCACCTATGGGCCGGCCAAATTAGGCCCAAGATAGGGAACATCCCCAAGCCCCTTTTCCTTCCTTCATTCTCCTCTTTTGTCTTGGTCTAATTTGTGCCCCCACGTGTCAGACCATGTTAGCCATTGGATACCTGCAAGCCTCCTATCGTGCCTCGATCTGATGGCTACAAGTGTGGTCGTCCACCTCTACCTTGGCGTAGTAGCAGAGCGACAACAGTGCCATTTTTTGTCATGGATGGCTCTCACTACGATTGTCCTTGGACTGCTTAGGCCCATGTGACTCGCGGCCAACACCAATGGAGGCGGGAAAGACCAGGTTGGGTGGGAGAAATTCACTCTCTCTTTTCGCATACCACTATATGTTGGCCGTCCAAACCCTATAACCCTTTCTATGTTTCCCCTTTTCCCTTAAATACATCCATCCTCCTCATCTTGGACTTTCCTTCATTTTCTCTTCTACATCCAAATTCTTTTGCCGCTCCCAACTCCTCTTTTGGCAGCCACTACCACTCTATCATCTAGGAAGCCTTAGATGAGGGTTAGGGACAACCCTAGGCCACCATACACCTAAGCCCACAGCCTGATTCCGCTCATCACCCACTTCCATGCAGTCTCCCTACCTCACAACCCAACAACGACACATCATTACTCAACCTCCTCCCAACTACGTCATAGTGCTACACAGATAGGATCCACTAAACTTGCATGCCTCCAATCTCTTTCTACCACTACAGACCAACCTCAAGTGTGCCACTCATTCATGGGCTCAGACTGATGCCAAGCGCGCAAGCCCAAACCAAGCCCTTTTGGGTAAAAATCCTCCCCAAGTCACTATTTAGGGGTTTAATCTTCAAAACCTTGTATCTCCTACGTTCCTAAACCAAATAACAAAATGTAATATACCATTTGACCCAAAAATAGCCACCTTTTTAATGATGATATTATATTCTACTAGTTTTTCACAATTCACCCCTGTTTTAGTAAAGATGATGCCTTTATAATTTTTAACTAGTAATCAATATCAATCATGCAATATATACATCATTAATGATCTCTAGTTTTTCATATCCCCTAAAATAGTATGATTTAATTCCTTTTCACTATGATTTGTTTTGGATTACCTAAATGTACCCCAAAGATCATGATTTTCTATGTTCATCCTTGACCTAAAGGGGCCTCATTTATGTACTCACATATTATAACTTGGCCATTGAACTTCAGCTCAATTTTTTATCACCTAACCTTTTAATCTTAAAATCAGAAATTGTTTCCATGCCATGTGATATAATTAAAATAATATTCCATTCTAAGTATCCCATGCTTGACTCATGAGGTCTCAAGCACCTAGTTTGTACATAAAAATGATCAAGTTGACCTAGTTTTCTTCTACATGATGAAATATGAATTTTATGCTAATCTAATGCTCCATCTAGTTCAAATCAATAGATATATCATGTTATAGCACTAAAATAACCACTTAGTATACCTTATTAACTTCTTTATCATATGACTTGGAAGTAGAAAACTATTTCTTGAAGGTGATGTAAATGAATAAATGTGATTTTTCATGATTAGTCCTTGTTGATAATCTAACTCTCATGTTTCCTCAATCACCAAATCAGAACTTATACCTACTATCACTCATAATGTGGATGGTTTACTTATATCTAGGACTTAATATTGATACTTCATCTATGTTGAATCAATTCATGCATGTTTGACAAGATGAGACTATACTTGAATTATTTGATACCTAGGTTCAGGAGGACATGCACATGCCATGATACATGGTTATCTTACCAAAAATACTGATGTAAGACCCGCTACTATGTCTTTTTATACCTTGGATCTCCTTTGGATTGGACCTTATATAGAATCTACACATAGATCATAAATTGTACTCTACTCGCAAGGTACACTTATTCTCTTGACCCGACTATGATATTATCTTATTTGTGTGTATGCTTTTATGAATGATTGGCTAGATAATTACTTGATTGATTTATTGCTCCTATTATTACTAAATTCGTGTTTGATTATACTGTATTGACAATCCTTGAACATAATCTAGAGAAATCCAATATATATCCTTATGTAGTTGCCTGAAGTTTTGGGGTAAGGGCGCAAGGTATATTAGGTTAGCTCTTGGCAATGGCCTTGAGGTCCCATATAAATCAACTTATGACATGTTAGTCTTAATCAATAGGGAACATATTTTTCTTCATCTTAAATTTACCTCACATATCACCTTCCTTAGGAAGTGGTTAAAAGGCCTATTCCTTTCCATATATATTCTAATGTGAAACTATGTGCCATTCTAGGTATGGATGGCCAAGTCACTCACCTTTGGCTATGTAGTCATTAGGAGTGTGGACTTAGGGTAATAAATAGTTCTACAATAAATGGTATATGATCCATACACATAGGGCTCTATCTATGTTTAAGGCATAACATATCTTAAGAACTTAGGGATAACCAAAATCCATAATGGTGAAACTAAGGTAATAGGTATGGTTCTAAATGGGGAGATTCTGGCTAGTAATCACCTCCTATTCGACTAATGTGGTGGTTAAGGTTCCTTTTCACACCTACCTACCTGAAGTGGACTCAATATTGGATTAGGTTTCTTTCCCTAAAGCTTACATAGTTTCTAGCATTCATAGTTTTCTAGCATCTCTCCTCTTCTTTAAGGACTGCCTAATCCACCCATGTAGATGATGATAGTTAGTCTTCTCATCTTCTCATGTGATTCTTCTCTCATGACTATTAATCGCATGATTTCTCAATTTTGAGTGGTTTATTCATGGGAGACAATAATTCCTATGAAATCATGGAAGTTGAATAAGATTATAATTCCATGATCTAATATCAAGTTGAGAACCCTATTTTATGGATGAAAGTACTCTTTCTAGTGATGTACTCATGTGTAAAGTTTATGCAAACTCTATGTCACCAAATCTGACATAAGTTCTTTCTATATTTGAGGTAATCCTTGTTATGGTCAGATAAGGAAGAACTCAAGTTCTATACTTCATGGTTAATGAGGTCCTTATTGATCATAACTATGTTTTACCTATTTTGAAAAAACCTCAAACATAACTAAGCAATCTCACCCCTTTGATATGTATCATGCCACATACTTTGAAATGATTTTGTCCTTGTACCCCCTATATCTTGATGGAAAGACTTTGATATAAGAGGAATTTCCCTATTGCTTTCTATGCCACTTTGAAAACTCGATTTCAAATAATATGGTAAACATGGATCAAAATATTTCCCTATAATGCTCTAACTCTCAGAGTGCACTATTTAAATTCTCAATTTCTAAAATTCACCTTTACCTTCACCATCAGAGGAAGGGTATGTATTTATGACCTTGACCTTACCAAAATGTTGAAATATTGTTACCCTATTACTGATCTTGATGTTTCGCCTCATGACCTTATGAAGTATGATTTGACAATTGATTCTCCCTATTATGACATGCTTGACAGTTCATGACTAATTTTCTAGATTAGGGAGGTAGTTGACTTATAAATTCCCTAAACTATGTTGGATCCCTATTATGATTGACTCTAATTTTTTGTATTGTTGATTACTTAGAGTTCGGAAAGGTAACCCCTTCCACCCAATTTAGATTTCTAGACCTAATTCTCTAGTAGGTCAGATTTAAGATGATATTCATATTCGATCTTGAATCTTGATTTGATGATGATTTTTTTTTGGGTAAGTCAGAGGGTTTTTATTCATCTCGCCCCTCTCGTGCAAGAAAAAATCTTAGAACCATTACAACTTATTGACTCATTTGCTGAAAGAAATTTGGTAGTACTACTACCATTACAAGACTCTAAGTTGATAATATCAACTAGACTATTAGGTGGTACCTTATAGGCAAAGGAACCACCCTTGGTTTTTTTATGAAACTTCGCAAGACCATCAGCAGCCTTGTTCATCTCTCTGGGAATATTCCTACACTTCCAACTTTGTCTCCAACCAGCTTGAATGCCTGTTAGCCATAACGCCAACCTTGGATAATCTTCTACTCTTTCCTCCATAGCTTCTTTTGCCCTTTTAGAGTCTGTCTCGAAACTGAGTTGTTTGCATAAGAGATGTTGTCCTATCTCAACAGCCCAATGAACCGCTCTCACTTCTGCCTCAATCACACTGTTGACATGAATCTTCTTGCCCCAACCACTTATCCAGTTTCCCTTACAATCTCTACACACCACAACAATCGATGATGGGGTAGTGTCATTTCTGAAAGTAGCGTCGGTGTTTATTTTCCACCAATTAAGATCTGGTGGCTGCCAAAGACTAGTAGTGGGTTGCATGATTCTACTCTCCTTTACCTTTGGGGTGAAGGCTATGCTCGTGAGGTTACATTCATGTCTGATGAGATGAACAATATAATTGCTTGAATATCTAGTACCTTCGAAAACCTGAACATTCCTTCCTTTCCATATCTGCCAGCATCCCACCATAAACATAGTGCTTAGGTTCTTCTCAGTCTTAATAAACTTCACCATCCACGTCCAGATATCATTAATGGAAAAGAATTCGCTCCAGATTTGGTGCTCTAAGATTGCTTTCCATGTTTCATGTGCCCTTGGACAGTCCCGCAAAGCGTGAATAATGGTTTCCTCCTGGTTTTCATAGATGGGGCAAGTGGCAATTTTAGCTAAGCACCGATCTACTCTCTTCTTGTTCATTAGGATAGCATTATGGCCCACTAGCTAGAAGAAAAACTTCACCTTCATAGAGACCTTCATCTCACATATCATATTCCAGTTTCCCTGGACCCAAATATCCTTGTTTTGTCTCAGGATATGATAAGCGCTTTTGATAGTGAATTGACCAGTGTCTGAGTGGTTCCAGGCTAGAACATCACTCTCTTCGGATTGTCTGGGGACATCAAGCTTGATAATCTTCCTTGTGATATGTTGCGGTAGCCAATCGTTTAGAAACTCAGTGTCCCATTCATTATATAGGTTGACTAGACTTGATACTTTCAGGTCCTTCAAATCTTCTGGTATGGGCCGAGAGATATACTGTTGTAAGCATCCTTCTACCGCGCACCATCTATCCAGCCAGACATTGATGTCTCTTCCACTAACAGGTATCCAAGTCGAATTTTCAGTTATGAACTCCTTGCACTGAATTACTGATCTCGCAAATCTGGAGGTGTTTATGCTCTTCCTTCCGTCATGGCCAATATACTTGGGTTTCAGACTTTCGCACCAGCTAGATTTTCTCTTCGTGGCAATTTCCCATGCGTGTTTAGCAATGAGCGAAGTGTTCAGCTCCTTCATACTCCGTATACCCAGTCCACCATGTTCTTTACTACTGGTAACTTTGTTCCATGCAACCAGGGAAAGTGGGTGTCTCTTATGGTTGCCACCCCAAATAAATCTTCTGACTATGCCATCAATGCGGTCACAAACTTTGGTAGGAATAAGTGCAGTCTGCATAACGTAGCTAGGGATCACCGTGAGTGTAGACTTCGCGAGACAGACTCTGCCGGCTAAGCTTAAACACCTCGCTGACCACGCTGCCATCACCGCTTCTACTCTCCTCAAAGTGCTGCTATATGTCTCTTTGTTCACCTTTCCATGAATGAGAGGGACTCCGAGGTACTTCCCTAGGTTGCTTGTGACCGTGAAGCCGCTTATGCAACCAATCCTGAGTTGGGTACTTGGCCTGACATTCCTCGAGAAGAAGATAGAGGATTTGTTCACAGATATGGCCTGCCCAGAAACACGACTGAAATCTTTAAAACAACTTAGGATCATCCTCATTTCTTTCACATCAGCCTTGGCAAAAAGAACCATGTCATCAGCAAAACAAAGGTGGGAGATTTTAGGACCTTTTCTATAGAGTTGGATAGGGGTTCATTTCTTCTTGGATACCAGCTTCTCAATAGATTGAATAAGTCTTTCTAAGCATAGAACGAATAGGTAGGGTGACAGAGGGTCACCCTGCCACAATCCCCTAGTTCCCTTGAAGGATCCAGCCTCCTTCCCATTCCATATGATGGAGCTGTCCCCAGTTGAGATAGAGTTCATGATATAGTTGCAGATGGTGACAGGTATTCCAATTTTCTTGAGGGTATCCCGTATGAACGGCCATGTCATCTTGTCATAGGCTTTGGACAGACCTATCTTGATCACCATCGTCTTCTTCCTCGAACACCTTCTTCTCATAATGTGGATTATCTCCTGAGTTACAGTAATATTGTCTGAGATTTTTTTGCCAGGAACAAACACACTCTGCATTGGGGATATCCAATGTGGGAGGTAGGATTTAATCCTCTCCACAATGATCTTCGAAGAGAGCTTTAGACTGAGATTATTAAGAGAGATAGGGCGGAAGTGTTCACATTGTTCAGGTTTAGGGATCTTCGGTATCAACACTATACTAGATTTACACATGTTCCCACTTAAGGTTCCTCCTTGAAGTACCTCGTTTACAGTAAGTAAGAGGGATTGTTTGACAGTGTGCCAATTCTTCTTTATAAAGCTACCATCTGCACCGTCTGGGCCAGGCGCCTTGTGCGGGTTAATCTTCGATAAAATGTTGTAGAGCTCTTCAAGTGTGACCTTTGCACACAACTTTTGTTTCTCAACCTCAGACATAATTTTAAACTCTCCTGGGTACTCCTTTATGTCCTTCACGTGGATGGTGACTGGTTCTGTAAAAAGGTTCTTGATATAATTAAAGATTATTTGCCTGATCTCCTCCTCATTGCTGGTCCAGTCTCCGTCAGTATTTCTTAGCATAGTGATTGTGTTATGTCGCCTTCTCATCTTGACATAAGCATTGTAGAACTTTGTATTCAGGTCTCCCTCAGTTAGTCGGTTGATGTGGCTTTTTTGCCTGAGATCCGCTTCCTCCTGCTTCAGAATCTTACCGTATTGGGTCTCCATACTAATGATCATGTTAGATGTGATTTCATCATAGTTTTCTGCCAGGGTTTTTTGTAAGAGATCAATGTTCCTTAGGACTCTCTTCTTCTCCTGCAAAGTGCGCTTCCTACTCTCCATAGCCCAGTTATTGATAACTTCATGTGATTGTTCAAGGCCTTCATTGAAGTTGAGACTCAGGTTCCAGTTTTCCTTGATCATATTTTGGAAATCTTCTGAAAGAGACCAAGACTCCCTTATGAAGAATCTTTTTTTAGTACTTGCGCGTCTCGTATCACCAATCACAATAGGGCAATGGTCGGAATACACCTTCGGTAGGTGTTCCACTGTGAAGCTAGGATAAACATTGATAAATTCGTTGTTTGCCACTGCTCTATCGAGTCTTTCCTGCAGTCTGTCATGGATATATGTGAATCTTTGTCCGTTGAAACCAAGATCAGTCAGACCTGCTTCCATCAGGGTGTTGGTAAAAGTAGCAGCCTCGTTAAAGTTGTAGTGTATGCTCCCAAATTTTTCCTCAGGTAGTAAGGTCGTATTAAAATCGCCAATCGCAATCCAAGGGAGTGTGAACTTCTTACCCATTGCAACCAAGTGTTTCCATAACAACTTCCAAACAAAAATATGAGGATGCGATGAAAGTGATCAGAACATTGTTGTTAACTTTACAAGTGACAAATTGGCGATGCCAGTTTATGATCTGAACAGTACAATCACCATCTTTCCAACACACCCAGATTCCCCCAAGAAGCCCCTCGCTTCACACCGGAAGGACCTGTTGAAGCCTAGCATCTTAATGGTGTCCTCCGCCTTGTTTCCACTGATACGGGGTTCAAGAATTCCCACAATTTGAGTTTTCTTCTGTAAGATCATATCTTTGAGGACACGACATGTATCGTGATTGCCGATTCCTCTGGTATTCCATACAATTGTGTTTAACATTAACAACTGAAGAGATTGGAAGTAAAGGCATAACCCTCTAATCATCCATAGCTGTCTCATCCTTCTCGTCATTTATCTCTGTTGCACCCTCATCCACCTCCTTTTGTATGCGTGGGCTCTTCCTCCAGTGCTCATACGGAGGTTTTTTTTCTAGCTACCTTCATTTTCGGCCCCGATCCTTTCAGTTTCCTCCCTGGTGGTAGTCGAGTGGCTGTGGAGTTGGAGTCCACTTCTTTCAGCGGAGCTCGTTCCTCCATCTCTTCCCCCTCCTTGTTCTCCATTCTCACTTCTGTGCTCCTCTCCTTGCCTCTCTCATTTCCGGTACCAGTACTGTCCTCTGTTATCTGCATTATGGTTTCTGTTCTTGGTTCTTTTTCTAGAGTTGCAACTTCTGTCTCAAGATCAATAACCTCATCCACCTCCAGGTTGACTGCCACGTGAACCTCATCGCTGATATTTTCCTTATTCTGATTCTTGTTGTTCTCCTTCAAAACTTCTCTTTTTTCGTCCGCCGTCTCTATAGTTTTCTTCTTCCATGTCTTCGGGGGGGTTTGTACCTGATGTACTCACCCTTTTATCTGCTTCACTTTGTCTCCTGTCACTGTTGTCATTTCTTTGATCCTCATCTTGCTTCTGAGCATCAACCAGGTTAGCAAATCTATTCTGAACATTCACCTCAGTATTCTTTCCCGTGGTCTGTGCTTTAGATTTTGCTTTGTGGGCGGTCCTCCTCTGTGTCTGCCATTTGTTAGAGCGACTTTCCTCCTTGTTGGTCTTAGGGCTTCCACGCTCCTTAGAAGTATTCTCGATGTTATCATTCGGGCTTCCAGTTTTCGGGTTGGATTGGCATTTCGCCTCTCCATGTCCTATCTTTCCACAAAGATTGCATGATTCAGGGAACACCTCATATTCAACATGGTAGATTTCATTATTTATGGTGATGGTGTTAATCAGGGGTTTCGATGTATCCACCTCAATTGCCAATCTGGCAAACTTACTCCTTGTCCTAGCCATCGTGTGATTGTCGACTTTAACCAGACTTCCCAACGCCAACCCTATGTAGTCGAACAGAGTTGATACATACAGGTGAAGAGGGAGGTCTAGGATGCGAACCCATGTAACAAAGTATCTGGTTAGCTCAATGGACGGGCGAAATGTGGGATCCCATTTCCACACAGCTAAACAATTGCCGAATAATTTCCATGGTCCTCCAAACAACGCCGTTTCAAAATCCCTTCTGCAAGAGAACTGCACCACGTAGTGGCCCAGATCTACTTCATAAATGTTGAACCTTCCTATGGGATTCCATAAGCTTTTTAATCGATCTCTCATAGTCATATATCCTACATTAGATCCAATCAATCTAGCAACCACAATATACATCCACGGCTTGGCGAGATTCTCCTCAGCATCTGGGTTAATTTCTAGCACTGGTTGTCCGTTCAGAGCCTTCAGGATCACATCTGTCGTTGCAAGTCTATGCTCGAACAGTTTGTCCAAGAAACAATCTGCATCATCTGTTTTTCCATCTTTCATGGTGTAATCGTCCAGATATGTATCTTGGTTACCCCCGTTATCCGGCTGCTCTTCGTTTGCTCAGTCTCCTTTTGTTCCTGCCTGGCTGCTCCAGTTTACTTTCTCCACCCTTCCCCCATTGCTTCCACTCAACGGTGGAAAGAGCGATTCATAATCTTTCCCGTGGTTGCTCCCATCCTCCGCCGCTTCATTTCCTTGCTATTTGTCATGGCCTCGCATTCCAGCATAGTGAAACTCAAAGCCCACATTCGGTATGGTGACTTTGACCCCCTTCCCGCTGCTCGAGTTTCCGTCCATCATGTTCTGTTTTTCCGGCCTTCTCCCCGTCCCTTCGTCTGTAGCCCCATGTAACAGATTATCTGTTGGGATCTTCGGGTCCTTCCGTGTTGTTCCTCCCTCACCAGTGCCTCCTCCCTTCGAGGTGTCGTCATCTTCTCCCCTTCATCCCCCCCGTTTGCCAGCACCCCCAGAAACCCTAGCCGCCCCCGCGTTCGCCATCTCATATGAAAAACACATATGAACTTTGATGATGATTTTTAAATGTGAAGGTGTTGACTTTAGCTTGTGATTTAGTTCCTAGAAGACATGGGTCTGGATGATTTATCAACCTTGAATACCATGACATTGAAGTTTATGTTGATACCATGAAATGTTTCTCGATTGTTGCTCAATTGTTGTATACAGATGAATGATCATACCTAACGTCTAAATAGGAATCTAAACCCCAACTTTGAAATGTTCAGACCAATGAATCTTATGTCCACACTCTGACTCTCCATATCAAATAATGAAATTTTTATTCATGATTGATGATATTGATACTGAAATTTTTATTCATGATTCATGATATTGATATTGATTTGAATCCTATGATCACCCTATTGGATCTTGAGATCAACCTTGATATATGACTAGTGACTTTCATACTCCAGGAAAGTTTGAAATGATGACTATGTTGATTTTCTCGATTTATGATTTAGGATTTAGCTATCCTGTGGACTAGGATGGGGACCTCCATTGATTTCAAACATGGAACCATGATTGAAATATGATGTTTGTCTCCAAATTTTGAAATATGAAATCTTATCAGGGATGTATAACCCCACCTTGGACAAGAAATAAGCTAAAACCCTTAACGTTGGGACTAAAATTCAGGTTGTACTCTTCATTGAAAGACTCTAATTGTTTGACCCAAACTGTGATCTCTATAAATTTGTGATTTATAGGATAATCCCTTCAAATTTTGTGATTATGTCATGATCTCCCCAATATGGTGAATAATTTGATTTACCATGACCATGATGCTTGAGTGCTCAATTTTTAAATATCTTGATGTAGAAGGTATACCAAGTTTTTATGATATGCAGTATGAAAATCTAGTCACAATGATGAGTCGATTTAATTTTGTGGATACAATTTCAGATCTTACTCTTATTCTTACCTTCAGTTTAATGTTTGAATGTGTTTTGATGTACAATTAGTCAATCTAGTATACACATATCACTACAATGATACTCAATTTGACAGAAATCAAGTTTACTTTCGTATCATTCATTATCATATTTCCCTTGAATTGTTGTTCATATCCCTATGTACATATATACCCTTTTCATGTGCTCATGTTGTTGAGTTCCAATTCATTTTTTCAATGCATCTAATTTCATTTAAATGAGGTTATGGACGCGTGAGTTATGCCCTATTGAAAATCTTATTCTTAGACCTTCTTTTGCACCTTTTTTAGCCCCTTTGTGCCTTTCACTCATGGTCTGGCCAAATCATGCCTAGCTCCTCCTTTGGTGGCCGCTGCCACTCTATTGGCTGGGAAGCCCTAGCTGAGGGTTACAAACAACCCTGAGCCAAGGATCACCTGGTCCCGTAGCATTACGCCACTCATTGCACACCACCATGCGGTCTCCCGACCTCACTGTCCAACAACTGCACGTCATCATCCAACCTCACTCCCAATCACGACAAAGCGTTATGTAGACTGGATCCACTACACTCTCATACCACCAGCCTCTTTCCCATGTTGTAGACCAAGGTCAAGCATGCCACCCAATCATGGGCCCATACTGATGCCAAGCATGCATTCCCAAGCCATGCCATTTTAGGTAAAAATACTCCCCAAGACACTATTTTGGGTTTTGATCTTCAAAACCTTTTATCTCCTAAGTCATTTAGATAAATACCATGATGTAATATACCATTTTGACCATAAAATTGTCATCTTTCTAGTCATGCTATTATATTCTACTATTTTTTCACTATTCAGAATTTTTATAGATGTTTCCTTTATGGTCATTTATTAGTAATCAATATCAATCGTGCACTATATGCAACATTAATGATATCTAGTTTTTATTTATTTTTGGTTAGCAATGATGTCTACTTTTTCATATCCCCTAAAATAGTAAGATTTAACTCATTTTCATTGTGTGTTGTTTTGGAATACCTAAATGCACCCCAAAGATCATTTTGACCTTCTATGATCTAAAAGTGACTCATGTATATACTTGCATACTATAACTTGACCATGTCTTGAACTTTATCCTAATTTGTGATCATCTAACCTTTTGATCTCAAGATCAACAACCTTTTCTAGGCCATGTGACATAATGAAACTATGATTTCATGCTAAGTAACTCATCCATGACTCATGAGGTCTCATGTACCTAGTTTTGCATTAAAATGATCAAGTTGACATAGTTTGCTTCTTCATGATGAAATATGGTTTTTTTAATGCTCCATCTAGTTCAAATATGTATATTTATCATGTAGTAGTGATAAAACACCCGCTTAATCTACTTCATTATCTTATTTATCAAATGACTTGGAAGTAGGAAACTATTGCTTGAATATGATGTAATATTAATAAATGTGATGATTAGGCCTTGTTGATAATCTAACTTGTAGGCTTCCTTAATTTCCAAATCAGACCTTATACCTATATATCATCACTCATAATGTGGATGGTTCACCTAGATCTAGGACTTAATATTGATACTTGTGCTATGTTGAATTAATTCATGAAATGTTTGTCAAGATGCGATTATACTTGAACTATTTCATACCTAGGTTTAGGAGGACATCCACATGACATTATACATGGTTATCTTAACAAAAACAACTGATCTAAGGCTCACTAATATGTCTTTTTATACCTTATGTATCTTATGGATTGGTCCTTTTGTAGAATCTACTCATGGGTCATTAATTATAATCTACTCACAAGGTATGGTTAATCTCTTGACCCTACTATGATATTGGCTTATTTGTATGTATGGTTGTATGAATGCTTGGCCAGATAAATACTTGATTGAGATATTTTTCCTATGTTCACTGCTTTCATGTTTGATTATACTGTATTGAACATGATCTAGATAAATCCATTATATATCCTTGTATGCCTATTGGATATTTTGGGGCAAGGGCACAAGGTATATTGAAAATGGATTATCTCTTGGTGATGGCCCTGAGATCCCATATGAATGGAGTTATTCATGACATGTTAGTCTTGATGAATAGGAAACATATTTTTCTTTGGATTAAATGTCCCTCACAGACCACTTTTCATAGGAAGTGGTTAAAAAGCTTATAGTTGATATAATGGATAAAGAAATCTAAAACATGTTTTGTATAAAAAACCTACAGTTAAGTGGTCTTTTCTTGTTTCTGCTTCTTTTTTACTATGATGTTTCTAGACAAAAAAAAACTTCTATATTACTGTTAAATTGTGTTCACTTGCCCTTTCATAGTGTACATAATGCTTTAGCATTAATATATTGTGTTGATTAGTTTTTTAGTTGCCAAATGAAGATTTGTTGCACTCAAGACTGTAAGCTCTAAAATGAAACACAAATGGGTGTTCTTGATATAGAAATTGTTACTTGTCTCTTTCTCCATGTTAGTATCTTGTTATTAATTTATTCTTGTTATTGCCTTTCCATATATATGCTTGTGTGAAACTATGTGCCATTTTAGGGACGGATGCCCAAGTACACTCACCTTTGGCTATGTAGCCATTAGGAGTGTGGACTTAGGGTAATAAATAGTTCTATGACATATAGCCTCCTGGTGAGATGCCTTTCCTCCTAATGGAATCTCTCTTGAATGAGATGGTTTTCCCACATAAAAGATATCTTGAGTATGATACCTCCAGGTGGCTGTCCCCTTTGCTTTATACAGGAAGAATTTAGTACCACTTGGATATGGATCCTTAGATGTACCTTTTTTTTAAATCTTGGCCATTAAACAAATGTTGATTCCACCAACTTGAGTCATTGTCACCTGCTATACACTTCTATTATAGACTAGGGAATCAAATCTCAGTGCCACTGACTTGGGTCAGTGATAACGAGAACCCTTTTCACATTTACCCTAATTCTTGATTCTTCTTTGTCGGTTCCTTTCTTCTCATGCCGGTGCCACCGACACAAGTCAGTGGTAGTAAATATATTCGGTTTTGACTCAGTCATGTTTGCAATATAGAAGCAATACATTAGGTAAAATAATAAAATAAAGAATTTTTGACCTAAATAAATGTATATGGATAATATTGATGAACAAGGGCTATTTTAAGAAATTTATGCAAAATATTCATAAAACACATGAATTTGATAGAAAGCATCATTAAATCATGCCTAAATAGGCCCCAACTTTAGTAGATATATCATGTGCATCACCTAGGTTATGGTCATCCATTGATCTTGCTCAAAAGGCAAGTCCATCAATCACTTGGTCAAAATAACTATCAATCGGTGTGAGATAGGAAAAATCATCGACCCTAAGTAGGGTGAGAAACTGTTGACTCTTCAGTAATGACCCATAACCCTTACTACTCTATGGGCCATCAACCTCACTCCATTAGAACCACCCAACCCTAGGTGATGAGAGTGATGTGTCATTGACCCTCTAAGGATGAGGTCATCAACCCCCCACCAAAGCACCACAAAAACCTAGGCAAGGGTTAAATCAAGAACATAAGGGTGAAATGTGATGCAAGCCAAAATTGAAAACATCAAATTATCATTATACAAGGCACATACATGATAAGCATGGTCTTATATATTGTTAACATTATTGCAATTAAGTTCTCATTTACTAAATTAATCATGAAAACCATGAAATTGGGGAAAAGGAAATGTCACTAGAGATAAATTAGGGTTATCACATAATTAACTGATTCAAAATACCAAGCATTCACTTAAAATTTATAGTAAATATTTGGGTTAAGTTAGATTAGGGGACTTACAACCCTAACCCCCTAACAAGGATTTCATCCACAAAATTTTAAAACAAATACGGGTACTTCCTACGCATCTCATCCTCAAGCTTTCAAATGTCTTACTCAACACGACATTGATACCACAAAATCTTCATTAAGACTATATCCATCTTCCTCAACTTCTACTCATGTATATGCAAGATAAATTATTATCTAAACATATGAGATATCATCATCAAACTAAACATCCACTGGTTGTATCATTTGCTCAATATTAGGGGGACACTATCTTAACATTGACACATGAAGTACACTATGCAAACACCTCAACTCCTATGGAAGTTGCAACATGTATGCGACTTTACCAAAATGCTCAATGACATAAAAATGGTCTGATAAATCTAGGATCCAACCTACCCCTCTTCTCTAACCTAAAAATACCCTTACAATGTAATATTTTAGGACATATAAGGTATCTGACACATAATTCTAGCAGTATTCTACAATTATTTGCATGGGAATTTTGTATATCATGTTCTTCCTTGAAATGTTTCTTGATAGCCTTTATATTTGGTTTCAATTATTGCACCAACTTGAGACCCAAAAGTTCATATTCACATGATTTGTAACAAGAAAGAGGTGATCAACATTACCTTACATACAAAACCACTTACTATGCCATTTTTATATTTCTCTAATAATTTTAGTTGCAAGTAAACTCTATCAAACACATGTGACTATGTCATATACCAAAGAACTAGAGCATAAATGTTCTTAAATGATCTTCCAAAAATATTTATCATTCTCTCTGCCTAACCATCAACCTATGGGTGAAAAGTTTTACAAAACATCAACTAGGTTCCAAAAGATCCATGCAAAAGAACTGAAATCTACTAATGAACTTAGGCCATCTGCCTTAAACTATAGTGGTTGGCACACCATGTAGATGGTGTCACAGAACCAGAATCCCAATCCCATGAACCAAACAAATACTAAAGACAACATGCAGAAGCTTGAAATGCTTCACATACATGAACAAGTAACAAGATAAAGGCACCAACAATATCTCAACATTCAAAAATATTATTAAGCAACATCCTTTTATTACAAGCTTTCACTTACATATTCAATGAGTACAGTTTTACAATAATGTTCATGCATACTAGGGATCCTACAACAAGTACACCTAAAATAGCTCACCAAACCCATCACTTCTAACCATCTCTGAACCTATAAAATATGTTAAATAGGGCGGGTCAAGCACACGAGGTGCTGAGTACAGGGCTAAAAGATACATATACATAAGCTTTACATAATTTGAAAAGATTTACATAAGTAAACAAGAAAGAATAAACAAGTTAAGTATTTAACAAAATGAGAGCCCATGTTTTATGTCATTTTACTCCAATTATACCATCACATCATGTATTCATAAGGCCTTTGACCAACTTCCCATTGGAAGGGTCTGTAAGGGTTCTCAAGATTAGATAACCCTTTAATACGTAAGGGACCTCAAGGCCATTGCTGAGAGTTAACCCTTTTATCAACATGGTATGCCCTATCTTGACGACTCAAGTAGGATGCCTAGCCTCATGTCCTTACCTCGAGAATACAGGCAGGTGCACAAGGTTTGTATAATGGAGTTTCTATTTTATGTTTGCAAGTTATAAAGCAACGATATGAGACAAACATCAAGTACAATACTAGGAAACTACATGGCAATATTTGAGCATGTAAACAAGCATACATGTGTATTACATTCAAGCAAAAAACCATAGTCATATAAACACATTCAAAGTAAGGTAATGTCCACTAAGGTGGAGGAATCAAACCACCAACATGGGGTACCAAAATTCAATCATTCATGCAATTATCATAATAGCATACTTATGTCATCAAGAGCGTAAGGAAGGTTATACAGTTTTCCAAGGGTTCTAATAGCATAAATTATTAATCACAAAATTAATTAAGCATTTGGAGTCATTAGGTAGAAAGGTTAGCAATAAAAGAGCAATGTACATCATTATAGTCCAAAATGGTCACATATGTGCAAAAGAATTCATTTATGAGCAATAGGGAGAGTAGGAACTTCATTTAGTTCAAGTATACATAATAGGTATTGATTTAAGGATCAAGGGGTAGATTGAGTAACCAAGATCCAAGTTTACATCAAAATCATGCATCAACTATACTCCAAATGATTAAAGTATGCATCTTTAGGGAAAATAGGGAACAAATAATGGAATTATACCCTAAAACCTAGTCCATTTTGTAGATCCTTTCGAAGGGATCAATTTAGTATATTTGTTCGTATTATTTGCCCAAGGGATTTAGGAGATATGACTTTTTGAAGATATGCATTAAAACTATATAAGTTGGAAAAGGGAATTTCACCTTTATTTGTGTGTTGTTCAGGACCGTCGATGGCATATACTTCATGGACAACCCATGATCAAGTGGATGAGATGGGGTGTTCCCACTCACAGCAGAATGAGAGGGGGGTGATGGCCTACAACGTGGCATGTGTGCAGCCATCCGATCGGGGTCCAGAGTTGACCATGCCCTCAATCTGATAGTTGTAATTGCTCGTGACCTTGGGTTGGGATTCTTGTTGGGCATATCATCCAAGCACCCTATGCTCATCCCTCTCCCTCTACGCTCTGGTCGGGCACCTCTTTTCCATGTGCGGGAACAGGGGACGGCACCCCAGCCTCCCCGGTGGTCCGTCCACCCAAGCCAAGCCACGAAGGAGTAGGTAGAGGGGGAGATCAGGACTCCATGAGTAACATCCACCAAAGTGGCACATCGAGGACTCTTCCTTGGTCATTGGCACCACTCCATGGTGGTTTCGGGCAGAAACATCAAGAAGGAAGGAGGGAGGCCGACACAAGCAGAAAAAGGAGGAAGGAAAAAGATGGTTGGCGGCTAGGGCAACCGAGAGAAAAAGGAAGATGAGGAGAGAGTGCAGGCTATAAAAGGAGTAGCGTTAGGGTTCTTAACAATCCCATTGTTGGATCTCGCTTGAAACTAGAGAAGTTTCCCCTAGCTGCATACTTATTTCCTGAAGGGGAAGGGAAAGAGCGAACAAATAGTTGAAGTGTTGGATTGGTGGTTCCTTGGTGTTCCACTCATGATCGGACGGTTGTGGGTGTCCACGCCCACCTACTCCTGTTAGGCTAGGTGGATGGTCTGTGGGCAAAAGAGCCAACTAAAAAAAATAAAGTTAAAAAGGTAGAGCTTCCAAATGTCATAATTTTTTATTGAAAGGTCAGATCGAGGCAAAACTTGCATCATTAGATTCATAATTGAGTCCACTATAAAAGATATATATTAGAGATTCAAAATATCATAGTGCTAAGGTTCAATATTATATTCAATAAGGTGACATGATAAGAATTGGTATTTAGTTCAAAAGTACAAATTGATGTTACATTTAATAAAATTGAACATTGATGTGACTAGTTCGGAGTCTCACAGCCATCAAACCATGAAATTGACATTGAATTGAGTAAGGGGTCAATCTATGAGAGGGGAAGGGTACAAGATAGGAGAGAGAAAAGTCAGGTTGTCACCTATGGACTATCTCATCAATGTAAATATGTTCCAACTTCTCAACAGTGAAGGTACTCTGGATTGGTAAAAACTGAGTTGAGTTCATCAAATAGTTAATTCTTATCCATATGGAATCATACCCCTTTTCTATCCTAAGAAGACCAACCTCCAAGTTTGTGTTGACATGATTCCATTTTCACTTGGGAATCAGAAATAGTTGCAGTAACCCTAAAGGTTTACATGTTTAACTATTATCTTGTAGGAAGATTTGACATTTTGCCACAAACTCTGCCACATCATGCTTCATCCCTATCCACTAACATGGTTCCTTTAGATTATGGTACATATTTCTACTTCCAAGATGCATATTGTACATTGAGGAATGTGCTTCTTCAAGCACCATATTCCTTAAGCTTCTTACGTCATGAATCATCATAATGTTATGAAAGTAAATTGTCCCATCCTTTGAGTTTTGAAGACCATCATGCTTCCTGTGGGCTCCGATCTCCAAACCATGATATAAACACGATTTAAACTCAGCGGAAGCATTAAATTAACAGCGGAAGACAAAAATCACAAGAAATTAAGACTTTTTGAGATAGGACATTGAAACCATAAAACTCCCTTCATAAAGGAGATAAACTTTTTACATCTTTGTCAAATTACTTCTTGAGTAATTATACACATCATGATTCAAAATCTCAAGAATCGAAACAAAATCTCAGATCAACATCTCCAAGACCTGAGAGTACAGAGGACACATAGGACTGACTCTAACTACACCACATAGCAGACTGAATCTCCACCTGAGATTTACTGCTGCTCCTGATGCTGCTATTGCTGCTGGGTTTGGTCACCTGTAGGCTGGTTTCTCCGTCTTTGACGACCACCTAAAAAGTTGAAGTCTATGGGGTGAGACAATTTTAAATAATTGTCCCAGCGAGAGTTATAACTCTCCACTAGAAACTTTATATAGCAATCAAAGAACAACAGAAGTAATAGAAGCTTTCAAAGTAATCAACAGCAGATAGGTAACTCAGCAGAGTAACAATATGTAAGCAATATGAATAACATATCTACTTATGCCGTATAACATCAATCCAATATCTCATAGTTCATTCTAAACAGATATACTACACGGCTGATTATGTTTTACAAACATCCTTAAGCCCTGCGGAGATGAGGTATACCGCTCATACTCCAACCAACCACTTTTAAGTCACATCGGTATCATACAAGGTCATCGAAAGAGCCGGATTCTCATGACCTTCACCTTCCTCAGTCAGTAAGAGGATTGTTTGCAGGACATCTTGTGTTTCTGCCGTTATAGCTTACCAGGGTAATCTGGTCCTTCGCTATTTTAGAGTTACAGTGGCGTTCTGTACTCTCTTCGTCATCGGAAGATTTTGTGTTTATCTCTCACCGATGCGGTATTTGTGTTTTCTCGAAAGGATTGTGATACATCATAGACACTTAGTGAAGGGTTGATGGATTACACATCTACATCAATACCTACACTAGGATGTAAGGTTCTACACATCCATATACCCCACATACTCAAAAGTATGTGATCCAAGAGTTCCCTTAGGAAAACCTATTTCACCATCATTTTGCTCCTGACAATGATGGATCTATGATCAGGGCTATATATAGTACGATTATACTTGATTAGTTAGGTACATTTCAGTATTCTTTTAACATCATACATGTTCTCAAACATTAATCATTAGCATAGAAGCTATGGAAATAGAATACTAAATGTAACATGTCTAATCTCACATCATATAACATTTCTCAGTCATGTCATCACAAGTCATCTGTTAAGCATGACCTTGATGATCCTCATGGCTCTCGCAGCCCATAAATCTCATAAGATGCCATTAACAAGGCATCAGGATATTTTACTATTCATAAAGCTAAAGCATGCTTTCAATGAATATAGTATCATAATCCATACCTGGATATGATCATCCTCATATAGGAACCTGCATGGTTAATTCAACTGATAACAGTAAACAATTCATTCTAGAAGTCATACTTTCAAACTCTTAGAAGAGTCAAGTTTCCCAATTTTCACCAATTAGGGTTTACTATTCACATTACATGTCATCACCCTAGAATTAGGGTTTACTACTCACCTCATGGTGAATTGAACTCATAACATCATCATGTATGAGAAACATCAGCATTAAGCCCTCAGATAATATTAAGATTCATCAATTATCATAATTAGGGTTTCCATGATCTCACCTAGGTGGATCATACCCTAATCATGCACATTCATATGTATTGAAGGTACTTTACTTAAGGTTCCACCATAAATGGTACTTTCTCTCTCCTATGATACTTTCTCTCTCCTCTTACTATTATATGGTGATTACACCACTCTAGATTAGGTTGGATCAAGTCCTCTTTGATTATCATAAGCCAAGACATCACCATCATGTGATTAGGGTTTAATTAAAACAAGGTATCCTTCCTTTGAACCCCTCAAGGGTATTTTGGTAAACTACCCCATTGATCATCATTATGGGTCAATTCATTAATCACTTAGTCCCTTAATGTCCTAAGTTACCATTAGGGTTTAGATTAGATCACCATTGAACCAATTACAACCATCAAAGTACTAATCAATTACAACCCTAAAGTCTCCAATCGGTCGCACACCTTCAACCTCCAAACGGTTTGAAACAGTTTGGATGTGTTGACCGTTTTCTATGTTTGACTCCAAGACCGCATGACCTCAAGGTCATTTTCCCTCAAACGGTCTTAAGACCATTTGGGTGCGTTGACCGGTTGGGAAGGTTGACTTCCAAACCGTTTGGTGCTTATGCGGTTTGAAACTGTTTGATCAAAACGACTTGAGATCGATTGGTCCAAATGACCTTGAGATCGTTTGATCCCAAACGGTCTTGAGACCGTTTGGCCCAAATGGGCTCAAACCGTTTGGAACTCCAAAGAGGTTCAAAAGGTGCAATCCATTATGGTTATCTATGTTGAAGCCTTCAATTAGCCAAATCCATGATAACCACTTACAAATTGAGTTAATTAGGATGAGCCTTAATCAATTGGACACCAAATTGACCCTCAATTGAAATCCAATTAGGGTTAAATTTAATTCAATTAGGGTTTCAATCGGATAGTCATCAATGTTCAACAATGTGAATCAAATTGAGGTTGAACCCATCAATTGACATCCAATTGAGCCCAAACTTGGCCCAAACGGTCTTGAGATCATTTGGACATCCTCCAAACAGTCTTGAGACCGTTTTCCCAAAGTTTGACCAAAAACCAAGTCGGTTGGATAAGGGTTGAACCCTAAATGGGTCTAAAATCAGCACTTTTATCAATTCATCAATCTATTGTAATTGGACCCTCAATCCATCAAATTAGCTCAACTATAGACTTTCGAACGGTCTTGGGTTGTCACAAAACGGTCTTAAGACCGTTTGGATGAACCCCCAAACGGTCTTAAGACCGTTTGGGTCCTTCAACCCAAAACTCAACAAGATCTATACATGAAAACAGCAATTTCAACCCAATTAGGGTTAGGATGTTGAAGTGTCTTCAACTCTCAATTGGTTAAGAATTGGATTATAATTCTTTGTAGGAATGAAATTTAATATGTTACCAACAGACCCTCAAATGGTCATCCCTTGGTCAACTCTATCAAATGGTCTTGAGACCGTTTCAATCCAAACGGTCTTGCAAGATCGTTTGAGATCAAACGATTTGAGACCGTTTGATTTCAAACGGTTTGCAACCGTTTGGACCAAAACGGTCCAAGGTCGTTTGATAAAGTTACCTAGGAATTCACACCCATAATCTTGAACCTCTGTTCATGTCGGTTACTCCACCGTTTACTTGCAAAAGTGCAAGGAAGAAGGGTGTAGAAGAAGAACTAAGTACAATATTGCAAGAACAAGATATGCATATAAAGTAAGGAGTTTAGAGTTATAAAACCCACCTCAAACGTTGTTCCTAGTGCTCCAAGCTTCCAAGCTTCAAGCCTATAATGGCATCTTGAGCTCCACAACTCGGCCAGAGATGATTTTCCAAGTAAAAGATGGGGATGGTCGGCTAAAACAAGAAACCTAAGTTAGTTAACCATAGAACCAACCTTTTAAGAAGAATTCCTCCATGAATTCGAGCTAGAAGATGGTTCCTCCTCACCTTAGCACTGTTTGGTCATCTCCCTAAGGTCCAGAGCTCTGCCTTGGCCATTTTGAGAAAGATGAGAAATGAAGAGGATAAATGATACGTTCACTTGGTTTGCAAGGGTGAAGACTTATATACTTTAGGCTATTTTCCATCATAAGGACCTCTATAACATGGAATTCTCATCTAAGTCCCTCCTTGTTTATAAGGCACGCCCAAGCTATCAAAACTTAAGCAAAAGTCCATCAAAACTTAAGATCTAAGGGTAAAGAAAACCAACTTTCAACTAGAGAACATATATGAAAGGTCTCCTTACTCATACTAGGTGATTTTTACCACAAAGATCATTTTTCTTATCTTGTTACTTATTCATGTGTCCCTTTCATCATTTTTACTCTAAATGATGTCAAGAGTCATAAAAGATGTTCTAGAAGGTGTATTTTATAAATTGCATCCCACAATTTGGGTAAATTGCACTTTACTCCAAATTAGGGTTTTTAAGCACAAGGATCATTCCACAAGCTGCATCTTGATGCCCAAGCTTGGAAAATCCATCATCCCTTATCATATTCACTTATATGATGTCTCATCATCAAAAGAACATCTTAACCTGTGATCATTGCAAGTTAAACCCCTTAACTGGGTAATTTGCACATAGGTCCCTACATTACAAAACAATGCTACAACTTTGTTTATAAAGGAGCAAAATTGAAAGTATGTGTTCCTGGGGAACTTATTTACATGCCAGATAATATTCACAAGTATATAATTACCGATTTAGGCAAAAATTCTAGGGTTAGTCTGTAACCCAGGTCAGGGATGTTACAAATCATCCACCCCTTACAAGT
The DNA here is from genome assembly GCA_963693085.1 of Alisma plantago-aquatica. Taxonomy (NCBI): domain Eukaryota; kingdom Viridiplantae; phylum Streptophyta; class Magnoliopsida; order Alismatales; family Alismataceae; genus Alisma; species Alisma plantago-aquatica. The sequence continues at coordinate 877,161,774 of OY856410.1, forward strand.
ATTTCGTCCCTGAAATTGATAAAACATATTAGGAGAAAAGAGAAGGGTATTTCCTTCTCATCTCATCCTCTAGTTCCCAAGTGGCTTCTTCGACACCACGGTGGTTCCAGAGGACTTTCACAAGGCTTATATCTTTCTTCTTTAGCTTTTTAATTCTGTTATCAAGGATTGACACTGGTCCTTCCTCATATGTTATATCTTCATTCAATTCTACTTCCATAGGTTGTAGAACTGACTCGGTGTCTGGGTGACATTTCCTCAGCATAGAAATGTGAAACACAAGGTATAACTTCTGTAACTCCTGAGGTAACTCTAGTCTATAGGCCACCTTTCCAATTCGTTCAACAATTGGATAAGGCCCCATAAATCTAGGAGCTAACTTCCCTTTCCTTCCAAAACGAAGGACTCCTTTCCAAGGTGAGACCTTGAGGTACACTCTGTCTCCAACCTGGAATTCTAAGGGTCTACGACATCTGTCAGCATAAGATTTCTGCCTATCCTGTACAGTCTTGAGCTGTTGTTGTATAACTTTGATCTTCTCTATAGTCTGTTGCACAAGATTAGGACCTAACAACTGATATTCACCAGTCTCATACCAACACAAGGGTGATCTACAACGTCTTCCATACAAGGCTTCATAAGGTGCCATATCAATACTATGTTGATAGCTATTGTTATAGGCAAACTCTATCATGCTTAGGTGTAGATCCCAACTCCCTGTAAACTGGAGAACACATGCTCTCAACAAGTCTTCCAAGGCCTGTATAGTCCTTTCTGACTGTCCATCAGTCTGTGGATGAAAGGTTGTACTAAACCTTAACTTGGTTCCTAAAGCTTTGTGCAGTCGCTCCCAAAAACGACTCGTAAATTGGGGACCTCTGTCAGAGACTATAGTGACAGGAACTCTGTGCAAACACACTATCTCTTGAACATATAACTGGGATAACCTTTCAGTAGAATAGGTTGTTTTGATAGGTAAGAAATGCACTGTCTTTGTCAACCTATCAACAATTACCCAAATGGAATCATGTCCTTTTCTTGTCCTGAGTAGGCCAACAACAAAGTCCATGGTCACATGGTCCCACTTCCACTGTGGTATGGGTAAAGGTTGTATTATTCCTATAGGCTTTTGATGTTCAGCTTTAACTTGCTGACATACAGGACACCTCAAAACAAACTCAGCCACATCCTTCTTCATCCCAGGCCACCAATACATATCCTTTAAGTTTCGATACATCTTGGTGCTTCCTGGATGCATAGCATACATCGAAGAATGAGCTTCCTCCAGGACTAACTTCCTCAGGTTATCCACATCTAGTACTATCATCCTCCCATGATAGCATGCTACTTGATCATATGAATCATGGAAACCAGCTCGCTTTTCATCACCATACTCAGATCTAATCTGCTGAACTGCAGCATCAACTTGTTGTGCCTCCTTTATCTGCTCTCTTAGGGTAGGTTTAATATGCATCTCAGCTAACAAACCGACTAACAATGACACCTTCAACTGTACATTGTTTTGCCTTAAAGAGATAAGCATATCTCTCCTAGAGCATACTAAGGAGTTTAGTTGTGCCCTATCCATGGTTGATGTTGCTGATTTCCTACTCAAGGCATCTGCAACCACATTGGCTTTCCCTGGATGGTAATCAATTGTATAATCGTAGTCCTTGATTAACTCCATCCAACGACGTTGCCTCATGTTAAGCTCATGCTGAGAGAAGATATACTGAAGATTCCTATGGTCTGTGAAAATCTGGAATGTTTCTCCGTAGAGATAATGCCTCCAGATTTTCAAGGCATGAACCACATCAGCCAACTCGAGGTCATGTATCGGATAATTCTCCTCGTGTTTCTTAAGCTGTCGGGAAGCAAAAGAAATCACTTGCTTATCCTACATCAACACACACCCAAGTCCATTCTTGGAGGCATCACAGAAAACTACATATCCTTTTCCTTGCTCCGGTAGCACAAGCACTGGGGCACTTGTCAACCTTTCCTTCAATAGCTGAAAAGACTGTTGACACTTATCACTCCAAACAAAAGGAACATCCTTCCGGGTTAACTTGGTCAAAGGTAAGGCTATAGAACTGAAGTTCTTAATGAACCTTCGGTAGTAGCCAGCTAACCCTAGGAAACTTCGAATCTCCGTCGGCGTCTTCGGTTGTTCCCATTGTAGAACATACTCTACTTTTTTAGGGTCAACTCGAATACCCGAGGCAGATACCACATGACCAAGAAAAGACACTTTGGGTAACCAGAACTCACACTTGCTAAACTTAGCGTATAGCTTATGTTCTCTTAGCAAGGTCAAAGCTTGGCGAAGATGCTGCTCATGCTGCTGAGCATCCTTACTATAGATCAGAATGTCATCTATGAAGACGACAACACACTGATCAAGGAAAGGTCGAAAGAATCTATTCATGAGTTCCATAAATGCAGCTGGTTCATTAGTTAGTCCAAACGACATAATCTTGAACTCATAGTGACCATATCTTGTCCTAAAGGCAGACTTAGATATGTCATTGTCCTTAATGCGGAGTTGATGATATCCAAATCTCAAGTCTATCTTTGAAAAGACTGTTGCACCACGCAAATGATCAAAGAGATCATCAATCCTCAGCAGAGGGTACTTGTTCTTTATTGTTACTTTATTGAGTTGTCTATAGTCAATGCACAACCGCATTGACCCGTCCTTCTTTTTAACAAACAAGACTGGAGCACCCCAAGGTGAAGTGCTCGGTCAGATAAAGCCTTTCTCAAGTAACTCTTGAAGCTGTTTCTTGAGTTCTGCCATTTCGGAAGGCGCCATTCTATATGGTGTCTGGGCTATGGGTTGTGTATCTGGGACTAAATTGATTTTGAAATCAATTTCCCGAGGTGGTGTTATACCGGGAAGTTCTTCAGGAAACACGTCGTCGAATTCCCTGACTACAGGAACTTCAGCAGGGTTAGGGCTCTCCTTAGTAACATCTACCACATGGGCCAAGAATGCATAACATCCTTGCCTCATCAGCTTGTCAGCAACCATAGCTGGCACAAGACATGTGGGTAGAATCTTTCTTTCTCCTTGAAAGATCCATGTGTTGCTATCATCAACAAACACAGCCAACTTGGATTCACAATACAAGACAACTCTATACCTTTCCAAGGTATCCATCCCAAGGATTATATCAAATCCTTGCATATCAAGTGGTATGAGATCCACTTGAATGCGATGATTAGAAAAGAAGAGGATGCAGGGAGAGCATACCTCCAGCAAAACAGCAGACCCTCTCAACGGAGTCTCTAACAACAAACTATCTGCCCTATGACTTACTGTCATATTGCAGTTACGAATCACTCTTCGAGTGATGAAAGAGTGCGTAGCACCCGGGTCAATCAGAACAGATACAACATAGGATTTAGACATATCAGAATATAAAAGTTCCATCTGACCTGCCACAACCCGTGGATTGACCACCGCATCTGGTGGGTTCATAGCATAAAACCTCGATGTCGCCTGCGGTTGAGTTGGTGCTGACGATCCAGCTTGAGATGCTTGTCCACGTCCCCTAGATGCTCCTTGAGACTGCCTTCTCTATGACCCATGTTGGTTCTATCTCGGAGGCTGTGTCACACTGACAGGCCTAGACCGACAGTCCTTCATCAAATGTCCCACCTTCCAACAGTTGTAGCAGCTTCTCTCCAGTTGTTGTGGTCTTGGTGGTCCAGTAATCGACATTGATGCAGAACTCTAAGTCTCTTGTAGTGGTAAACTCCGTCCTCTACCTCTACTTGGGGACCACTGAGTTTGAGAGCTAGATCTGGGTGGTGGAGGTGTAGGTGCAGAGAATCTAGGCTTCTTAAAGTCTCTAGATGAAGAACCCTGGAATTGCGGATATCTCTTTTGGGTTTGCCTTTTCTCGACTACGGATCTCTCTATCCTTTGGACTGACTCAACGAAGGTAGCAAACCTCTCCCGGTTTTATAGGACAGACACGGGAGTAGTCATGTCAGCATTCAAACCCTTCTCAAACCTTCTGATCCTCTCTTCTTCTGTGGCGGCCATGTGCGGACAGAACTGCAGCAACTCCATGAACTTAGCTTCGTACTCACTAACAGTCATCATGCCCTGCCTTAATCTCTCAAATTGAGAGATCTTCTCATCCAGGAAGGTCTTTGGAAAATATCTGAGGACAAATTCCCGACGAAAGTCTTCCCACGAGATCTCTATTCCAGGTCTCTTCTGCTCTTCCATGGTCCACCAGTGACCAGCGCTTCCTTTGAGAAGATAGACAGCGTGTTTGACCTTCTCAGCTTCAGGGATGTTCAAGATTCTGAAGGCTTTCTCCAACTCAGTTAACCACAGATCGGCATCTGTGGGGTCAAGTGTCCCAAAGTATTCAGTAGCTCCAACACGAAGAAGTCGCTCGAACGTCTTACCGATACCTTGTCCTTCAGGCTGGATAGGTGCCCTAGGTACATGCATAGGAATTCTGTCGGTGATGTGTGTCATGGCAGTCATAAACTGCCCGAACATAGTCTGAACAGCTGGGTTTCCCATGTCAGCTGGGTCAAACTGAGGTGGCTCAGGTACGGGTTGCTCTATTTCTAGGTTCCTTGCACCTTCCCGAGGTGCAGCAACACTACTCTCCGCCACATACTCGTCATGTGGCTCAGACATCCTTATATATCTTCTTCTCCTGAGGAGCAGAAGATTATATTAGATAAGGACGAAACACTAAAGATAGACTCGACATCCTAAGTCCTATGTCTCTGTAGACTCAGCGAACCTAGAGCTCTGATACCACTTAATTGTGGGCTCCGATCTCCAAACCATGATATAAACATGATTTAAACTCAGTGGAAGCATTCGATTAACAGCGGAAGACAAAAATCACGGGAAATTAAGACTTTTTGAGATAGGACATTGAAACCATAAAACTCCCTTCATAAAGGAGATAAACTGTTTACATCTTTGTCAAATTACTTCTTGAGTAATTATACACATCATGATTCAAAATCTCAAGAATCGAAACAAAATCTCAGACCAACATCTCCAAGACCTGAGAGTACAAAGGACACATAGGACTGACTCTAACTACACCACATAGCAGACTGAATCTCCACCTGAGATTTACTGCTGCTCCTGATGCTGCTGTTGCTGCTGGGTTTGGTCACCTGTAGGCTGGTTTCTCCGTCTTCGACGACCACCTAAAAAGTTGAAGTCTATGGGGTGAGACAATTTTAAATAATTGTCCCAGCGAGAGTTATAACTCTCCACTAGAAACTTTATATAGCAATCAAAGAACAACAGAAGTAATAGAAGCTTTCAAAGTAATCAACAACAGATAGGTAACTCAACAGAGTAACAATATGTAAGCTATATGAATAACATATCTACTTATGCCGTATAACATCAATCCAATATCTCGTAGTACATTCTAAGAAGATATACTACGCGGCTGATTATGTTTTACAAACATCCTTAAGCCCTGCAGAGATGAGGTATACCGCTCATACTCCAACCGACCACTATTAAGTCACCTCGGTATCACACTAGGTCATCGAAAGAGCCAGATTCTCATGACCTTCACCTTCCTCAGTCAGTAAGAGGATTGTTTGCAGGACATCTTGTGTTTCTACCGTTATAGCTTACCAGGGTAATCTGGTCCTTCACTATTTTAGAGTTACAGTGGCATTCTGTACTCTCTTCGTCATCGTAAGATTTCATGTTTATCTCTCACCGACGCGGTATTTGTGTTTTCTCGAAAGGATTGTGATACATCATAGACACTTAGTGAAGGGTTGATGGATTACACATATACATCAATACCTACACTAGGATGTAAGGTTCTACATATCCATATACCCCACATACTCAAAAGTATGTGATCTAGGAGTTCCCTTAGGAAAACATGTTTCACCATCATTTTGCTCCTGACAATGATGGATCTATGATCATGGCTATACATAGTACGATTATACTTGATTAGTTAGGTACATTTCAGTATTCTTTTAACATCATACATGTTCTCAAACATTAATCATTAGCATATCAGCTATGGAAATAGAATACTAAATGTAATAGGTCTAATCTCACATCATATAACATTTCTCAGTCATGTCATCACAAGTCATCTGTTAAGCATGACCTTGATGATCCTCATGGCTCTCACAGCCCATCAATCTCTTAAGATGCCATTAACAAGGCATCATGATATTTTACTATTCATAAAGCTAAAGCATGCTTTCAATGAATATAGTATCATAATCCATATCTGGATATGATCATCCTCATATAGGAACCTGCATGGTTAATTCAACTGATAACAGTAAACAATTCATTCTAGAAGTCATACTTTCAAACTCTTAGAAGAGTCAAGTTTCCCAATTTTCACCAATTAGGGTTTACTATTCACATTACATGTCATCACCCTAGAATTAGGGTTTACTACTCACCTCATGGTGAATTGAACTCATAACATCATCATGAATGAGAAACATCATCATTAAGCCCTCAGATAAGATTAAGATTCATCAATTATCATAATTAGGGTTTCCATGATCTCACCTAGGTGGATCATACCCTAATCATGCACATTCATATGTATTGAAGGTACTTTACTTAAGTTTCCACCATAAATGGTACTTTCTCTCTCCTATGATACTTTCTCTCTCCTCTTACTAGTAGATGGTGATTACACCACTCTAGATTAGGTTGGATCAAGTCCTCTTTGATTATCATAAGCCAAGACATCACCATCATGTGATTAGGGTTTAATTAAAACAAGGTATCCTTCCTTTGAACCCCTCAAGGGTATTTTGGTAAACTACCCCATTGATCATCATTATGGGTCAATTCATTAATCACTTAGTCCCTTAATGTCCTAAGTTACCATTAGGGTTTAGATTAGATCACCATTGAACCAATTACAACCATCAAAGTACTAATCAATTACAACCCTAAAGTCTCCAATCGGTCGCACACCTTCAACCTCCAAACGGTTTGAAACCATTTGGATGTGTTGACCATTTGCTATGTTTGACTCCAAGACCGCATGACCTCAAGGTCGTTTGCCCTCAAACGGTCTTAAGACCGTTTGGGTGCGTTGACCGGTTGGGAAGGTTGACTTCCAAACCATTTGGTGCTTATGCGGTTTGAAACCGTTTCATCAAAATGACTTGAGATCGATTGGTCCAAACGACATTGAGATCTTTTGAGCCCAAAAGGTCTTGAGACCGTTTGGCCCCAAACGGTCTTGAGACCGTTTGGCCTCAAACGGTCTTGAGACCGTTTGGTCCAAATGGGCTCAAACCGTTTGGACCTCCAAAGAGGTTCAAAAGGTGCAATCGATTATGGTTATCTATGTTGAAGCCTTGAATTAGCCAAAGACAAGATAAAGACTTACAAATTGAGTTAATTAGGATGAGCCTTAATCAATTGGACACCACATTGACCCTCAATTGACCAATTAGGGTTAAATTTAATTCAATTAGGGTTTCAATCGGATAGTCATCAATGTTCAACAATGTGAATCAAATTGAGGTTGAACCCATCAATTGACCTCCAATTGAGCCCAAACTTGGCCCAAACGGTCTTGAGATCGTTTGGACATCCTCCAAACGGTCTTGAGACCGTTTCCCAAAGTTTGACCAAAAACCAAGTCGGTTGGATAAGGGTTGAACCCTAAATGGGTCTAAAATCAGCACTTTTATCAATTCATCAATGTATTGTAATTGGACCCTCAATCCATCAAATTAGCTGAACTCTAGACTTTCAAACGGTCTTGGGTTGTCACCAAACGGTCTTAAGACCGTTTGGATGAACCCCCAAATGGTCTTAAGACAGTTTGGGTCCTTCAACCCAAAACTCAACAAGATCTATACATGAAAACAACAATTTCAACCCGATTAGGGTTAGGATGTTGAAGTGTCTTCAACTCTCAATTGGTTAAGAATTGGATTATAATTCTTTGTAGGAATGAAATTTAATATGTTACCAAAAGACCCTCAAATGGTCGTCCCTTGGTCAACTCTATCAAACGGTCTTGAGACCGTTTCAATCCAAACGGTCTTGCAAGATCGTTTGAGATCAAACGATTTGAGACCGTTTGATTTCAAACGGTTTGCAACCGTTTGGACCAAAAAGGTCCAAGGTCGTTTGATAACGTTACCTAGGAATTCACACCCATCATCTTCAACCTCTGTTCAGGTCGATTACTCCACCGTTTTACTTGCAAAAGTGCAAGGAAGAAGGGGGTAGAAGAAGAACTAAGTACAATATTGCAAGAACAAGATATGCATATAAAGTAAGGAGTTTAGAGTTATAAAACCCGCCTCAAACATTGTTCCTAGAGCTCCAAGCTTGCAATATTCAAGCCTCTAATGGCATCTTGAGCTCCACAACTCAGCCAGAGATGATTTTCCAAGTAAAAGATGGGGATGGTCGGCTAAAACAAGAAACCTAAGTTAGTTAACCATAGAACCAACCTTTTAAGAAGAATTCCTCCATGAATTCGAGCTAGAAGATGGTTCCTCCTCACCTTAGCACTGGTTGGTCGTCTCCCTTAGGTCCAGAGCTCTGCCTTGGCCGTTTTGAGAAAGATGAGAAATGAAGAGGATAAAGGATACGTTCACTTGGTTTGCAAGGGTGAAGACTTATATACTTTAGGCTATTTTCCATCATAAGGACCTCTATAACATGGAATTCTCATCTAAGTCACTCCTTGTTTATAAGGCACGCCCAAGCTATCAAAACTTAAGCAAAAGTCCATCAAAACTTAAGATCTAAGGGTAAAGAAAACCAACTTTCAATTAGAGAACATATATGAAAGGTCTCCTTACTCATACTAGGTGATTTTTACCACAAAGATCATTTTTCTTATCTGGTTACTTATTCATGTGTCCCTTTCATCATTTTTACTCTAAATGATGTCAAGAGTCATAAAAGATGTTCTAGAAGGTGTATTTTATAAATTGCACCCCACAATTTGGGTAAATTGTACTTTACTCCAAATTAGGGTTTTTAAGCACAAGGATCATTCCACAAGCTGCATCTTGATGCGCAAGCTTGGAAAATCCATCATCCCTTATCATATTCACTTATATGATGTGTCATCATCAAAAGAACATCTTAACCTGTGATCATTGCAAGTTAAACCCCTCAACTGGGTAATTTGCACATAGGTCCCTGCATTACAAAATAATGCTACGACTTTGTTTATAAAGGAGCAAAAGTGAAAGTAAGTGTTCCTGGGGAACTTATTTACATGCCAGATAATATTCACAAGTATATAATTATCTATTTTTAGTAGCATCATATTTATTTGCAATTGAGTACATTCATCTAATGAAGAGACACCAACATGTCCCTCTTGCTACATGACATGGAATACAATTGTAATTTATCTGTGTAAGATGATAAAGACAAATTTATTCTTAAGGAATGGTCCATGACATTTTCCTTTTCCAGGTGATAATGTATCCTACCATCATAGTCCTTGGTCAACTGCACTCATTTCATCTACTATCATATTCAACACATGTTGTGAAAAAGTTGTATTTGAAGTTCTTATGGTCCATGAAAAGGGCACTTTTCATTATATAAGTAGTACCTCCACACCTTCAAAGTCAAAACCATTGTTGTTAACTCTAGTTTGTTCATTGTGTATTTCTCATCATGCTTCTTGAGCTTCATATAAGCATAGGAATCATATGTTTGTCCTTCGTCAACATACAACTAACCCATTCTCCAAAGCATCATGGAAATAGATGTAGCCTTTTTTCTCTCTGATAGAACTAAGGCATGTGTAAATATTAAATTCTTCTTCAAAATATGAAAGCTACACTTGAACTTTTCATTTCAAACAAAAGGTACATCCTTCTTGGTTATCTTAGTTATTGGTAAGTATATATATCTGAAGTTCCTAATGAGCCGACTATAACAACCAAATAACCCAATAAAACATCAAATGTCCTTCAAAGTTTATTGTTACTCCCACTCCAAAACCACCTCCACCTTCTTGGGATCTACAAAAATCCCTTCCCTAACATGAATGACCAAGGAAAGTCACATTGGTCATCTAAAACTGTCACTTACAATTGATGCTTCCTTAAAAACTCATGTTGATCTATTTCATGGAATAGATTAGGATGTCATTCATTAAGTCTGCCATGAACATATCCTAATACTTTCTGAACATTCTGTTCTATCCACAAAACATGAAAGTGAATTGTTTACCCAAATAGAATAAACACAAACTATAATGAACATTCCTAGTTCTAAAACTTATCTCCAATATGTCCTCAACTCTGACATATACTATACCTAATGTGACTGTCGACACAATTTTGGTTGCTATTGTAAGAAACCTAACCTAGATTAATCTCTTAAGCATGCTTTTTTAGTACAACTTTTTGTTTGGTTGCTTTCATATCAGCTTAATTAAGGTCTGCAATCTGTCAGTTGAAGTTTTTATTATGTGGGTCTAAGTGTAAATTCCCCATATTGGTGGTTCTTCATATAATTTTTATGTAGAATGTTTGATATCTTTCTCTATCTCTTGGTTGGACTTGGTTAACTATACCTAGATCATCTAAGTAGGTATATTGTCTTTCCATCTGTTGATGACAGATGAAAGTTTCTTGCCTTTGTATTTTAATTAAGAATTGATGGGGTTGTGTTGTTCTTCCATTAGTTGAGACTTGATGGACCTACCAGCCTTGTATACCTTTTGTGCTTTCATCAGTTGTGAACTGATGGGGTAGATGACAGATAGATGCCAAGCTTTCATTGGTTGAGGACTAATGAAAAATGGCCCCAACATTAGCAACCGATGGAAAGCTTGAAGGAGCACCATCCAATGAAAGTTCTCGACTGACAACAAATTGTCTGATGAAGCTTAGAAATGATGATATTTCAATATACATTCTCCAATGAAACTACAATGTCCTTGAACTGATGGCCAAGTCCCTTGTTTATGGATGGGAAGTCGAAGATGTCTTCTAATGAAGTTGTGGATGTGAAGGCCTATGGTTGGATAACTTTGACCAAAATTATATTTCCTTAGGGGCTATATATACCCACATTCTGCTCCTCTTGCCACATTCATTATAGTTGTTCTCAGAGAGCTATAGTAGCAATGAGACATCATTGTTTGATTCCACTAGTTGATGTCAACTAATGAAAATCATATCTTCATCGACGTTGTTGGTTGCTTCTCTTCTCCTCACCCATGAGGATCAATGATATTCCTTATGTATTTTAAACCTAGATCTATGTATGTGTAGTTGCTATCCTTCAAATTCTTGGTGATCCACTAGCCTCTTTATCCTTGGACCATTTTCTTGATGGTTTTCCTTTAGGTTTCATATATGGAAGTATTATGCCTCTATTTTTCTTCTCTTGATTGCTCAAGTTGTTCATAATTTTTGGATCTAATGCTGAGGGGAGCTTTTAGTGGAGAAATTTTAGATCTTTGGAATGATCATAGCTTCCTTGTAGCAGGTTCATCTTGTGGATTGAAGAGCCATTATCAAGACTTTCCCAATGTCCTCCTTGAATGGACTTATTTACACTATTTTTATGGCAAGTGATATAAATTTTGAAACATTTAGTCCCTACCTTATACATGCAAATTGTTATCTTTTAGTCATATTTCTTCAGTTCCAAAAGGGTGGAATCGTGTATTACTTTAAACTGGTATAAAGTTGACATGAATTTTCAAGTTCTATTTAGACCTCATAAACATTTTTCAGATGCAAGAAATATGAAGTTTAGTGTCCTTTCATAGATTTAGGTCTTGATGAAAGTAGGAGCTTAAATATAGTACTTTTATATATGATGATATCCTAAGAGTATATGGATGTGAACTAAATGTCTCCCTTATAGTTAGAACCACCTTAAGAATGAGTTAAGGTCTTTTCAAATAGTTTTCATGTTGTTGAAAATATTGTAAAATAGAGATGGTATATATGAATGATGTTCTTTTGTATATCTTAAAATTCTATCTTGTCATACTTGCAAAGATAGAGGTAGTATTCTGATGACATGATATGATGTGCATGACATGATTCAACCTAGGTTTGGTATTGATACCTTTTTAACTCTTTAGTGTCTGATTGTTAGTGATAAGCCTTGGTGTGGATAAGAGACATAATTATATACCCTGCCTTGAGAAGTAAAGTTCTTCCAATTATATGGTTATACCTTTTGAAGTTACAATGCCCTAATCAACTTTGTAATTCTTCAATTGTTGTCTAAATGCAACTTGATTGCTATAATCTTAAACGAATAATGGGTCTAACTAATCAAGTCTATACTTACTCTTACAGAGCCTTGGGTCTGAGATCTATTTCCCTAGACTATTGGGGGAAATAATGAAATGAGTTAATCTTGTAGCACTCTAAAATTGTGAGAAGATTCTCATATCTATATATTAGTGAATGTATAAGGACGATTGGGTTGATACATCATGACATCTTTAAGGTCTATTTAAGACTAGGTGAAGGTCGATCATCCTTTTAGGAATGGTATTTGTCATATGATGGAGAATTTGTATATGTTATGTTGGGTTGATACCCAATGTTTGGTGCAGATACATTGTATCAATGATGGGTTTTGATATGTGGATCCTCGCATGAGAAATTATACATGATAGAAATTACATGTGATCCCTCTACCTCTTGGTTACCTTGCTTCTACTGGAGGGTAAGTGAAGTGATATAATGGAGTATGTATATCCTTATATCTATTACAGATTACTAGTATGGCTTATTAAAATATACCTAATAGTTGAGTGGTATGATTTAAACTACCCATGTCATAATAAAATGTGGAATTCATTTATGTAGCATGTTGGTTTAGGTTTATTTGGAAAGAAATACCACAGTTCTCATGTGTGTGATTTCCTTACTAGAATAATTATACTATTAAATATCTTGTTCATGTATTCATGGTGATAAAAGTATGTTCATTTTAAGGGCACACTTTAAAATATATTACTAGTTCATTAACTGAAGTTTTTTCCTTATGTATATTACATATGAACTTTATGTAAGTAATAAATGTTTTAGGTATTATATCATATTGTTGGGATTGGGGGTCTAACCCTATGATTGATAGGGTTTACCAAGAAGCAGTGATGAGGATCTAACTAGTGGAGGTTGAACCTCATTTGAAGTTAGGTGATATTTGCATGGAGGAGTCCCAAAGGTAGATGATGATTGTGAGAGATACTCTTGGGATTTAGTGAAGTATATGTATAGGGAGTGTAGTTTAGTGTCTTCCTTGTACATATGGATCTAGGTTGAGAATTTTTTATACAAATATATATGTCTTGAGATCTTCATATGTGTGCTTGGTCTTTATGGCACTTATACAAGTGTAAAGCTACCTATTTATGTAGTGTCATGACATTCTTTTATGACCAACGTGACTGAGGTTGCCATGTTGTGCAATTTCTAAATATGACAATGGAAAATATATATTTTATAAGATCATGGATTTTTCTCTCTCATGGTGATGATGTTTGAATTTTTTTGTTTCCATGATGTGATGATATGGTGTAATGTTAATGTTTATTATTGGTTTGAAATGAGTTTTGAATTGAATAATCTTGAACTTGTGGCTATGAAGCGTCACTAGTTTTTGGCATCAAATCCTATGTTCATTGAATATATAGGGACAAAGGATTAGGTTTATGTGTATGCTATTACAAGTCCATCATATCTAACTATTGATTATGGTTGTGCAAATATGGATGGACATCATCAAGAGCATTTGGAAAGTAGGTTTGTTCTTCCAGGTGGTTTTGGGAGGCAGCATGCACCCGAGGGGAGGATGCTCTAACTAGACTAGAATAGCCTAAGACAACACCCTTGGACCCAACAATGCATGTCCATCTATCTTTCAAGCTATATTTGGATAGAAGATTTCCATGGTAGTCCAGTTTGTTGAGAAGGTACAAGCCCCTGCAGCCATGGACAACTTCTCATATCAAGTTTACAAGCTCAAGTAATATGTTTGAAAGGATGAACCATGTGGGGTCATTAAGTACTCATATATGATAGATCCCTCATATGCATATATGTGGTTCATGGAGCTAGAGAAGAGTTTTAGGTTGTTGGATATACCACATATAAACAAGTTGAAGCATGTTATTTGCCTATTGAAGGGTATGTTGGCCACTAGTGGCCATTTACGAAGACAAATAGGGCCAGTGAGGTCATTACTTGGATAGAGTTTAGGAGGGAGTTTGAGAATTGATACTTCCTTGAGTCCTATGAGATGAGAAGATCACTCAGTTCAAGCACCTAAGACAAAGGACAATGACAATAGACAAGCATGAGGCGTGGTTCTTAGAACTATTGAGATTTTTTTGTATATGGAGCCAACAAAGAAGGAGAAGAATAAGAAGTTAGAGAAGAGTCTTAGTGAATATTTGTCCAAGCTAGCGACAACCTTGGAGTTGTGAGATGTTTTCCACCATTCTGGAGTTTATACGAAATACATAAATAAAAAGTGTATAATTCATGACCATTATGATAAGAGGTATCCTAGATTGTCATCTGTTCAATTTTCAAGGGGGTCTAAAAGGAAAAGGTATTTTGGTTCATCAAATCAGTTTTTTTTAGCAGTCACAATGAAGGACCACTATGTCGGAGCTAAGGCAACAACAACAATTCCAATGGTCACCGATTAAGGAAAAAGTTTGATGACTTCTTCCATCTGGAGCCCATACTTTGGGTTCTGTGTCAATGACAGGGCCATCTGGGCCACAAACATCTCTGTGGAACATGTGCTTCTAGTATAATCAACCAAGGCACCTGACGATGTTCTTCCCATAGTTGATCCAAGATATTTTCCAGTCGTAAGGATGGAGCCAATAGGGCTCATAGTAGTAAGGAGGTAATAGATGTAGAGGACATGGCCAAGCATCACAAGAAGGATCATCAAGATCTATAGGAAGAAGCCAAGTACGAGGAAGATCATAGGTGGCTACCTTCTTCTATTCCATGGGTCAACATGAGGGAGTTGTCAACCTTCAAGTCACTACAAGTTAGATGGACCTTTTCCATTTTGACTTGTTTGTATGTATATTTGTTTTGGTTAACCCAAGTATGATGCACTCAATTATGACTTAAAGAGGCGATCATACATTGTAATCTACCTCTTATCTGCTGGTATAAACCCCGTTTTCATGAAATCCCATTAGTTGATATGAAATTTTGTGAGAGGTGTGCCCATACTACATTCTCATTTTCTCTAGAAATGACATTCAAGTGGATCTCAAGCCACTTGAAATGCATATATTTCATGTGATTCTTGGTATAGATACCATAGAAAAGTATAAGGTTGTGTAGTCTTATGAGGGAGATTTCTCTTGGAACTTCCAAGGACATCAAAAGATTTATCTACATGTAATGTGTATGTTGATATTGATGTGAAGTTGATGAGATGTGTTTGTGAGCTGTTATTAGCACACATAGTTGATTCTTGGGTGGTGAGTCCTAGTATTAGAGATGTACCTATGGTGTGTGAGTTTGAAGATGTCCTTCCTGATGAGTTTCCTATTGTTACACCCCTTAAATAGTTTGATTTTGAAACCAATCTAATCCCTGGAACACAACCCATAGCATAAGCATCATACACAATGGCTCCAACAGAGATGAAAAATATTAAAAAATAGCTTTAGGAGTTTCTAGGTAAGGGTTATATACAACAATGCATGTCCCCAAGGGGTTTTGTAGTCTTTTTTATCAACAAGAAGGGTGGTTCCATGAGTATGCATAGACCGTCAACAGTTAAATAAGGTCACAATGAAGAACAAGTACCCCTTACTGAGGATCAGTGATATGTTTGATTAGTTGAAAGGTTCTATAATGTTTTTAAAGATAGATCGTATGTTTGGATATCACCATATGATTATCAGGACAAAGGACATACCTAAAATAGCCTTTAGAACTAGGTATGGTCATTATTGTGGTTATATCATTCGGACAAATCAATGCACCTGCAACTTTTTTGGACTTGATGAATTGTGTGTTCAAATAGTATCTAGATCAGTTCATATGGTCTACGTATATGACATTTTGATTCACTCCAAGGATCGGGACCAGCATGAGAATTATTTCTATTTGATGCTAGAATATCTGGGTTGAATCATTGTATGCAATGCTTGGTAAGTGTGAGTTTTAAGTAATAGAAGTTTCTTTCCTTGATCATGCATATCCAACAGAGAGATTTGCATAGATCCCAAGAAAGTGGAGTCAGTGATGATGTAGGAACAATCCAAGACATCTAATGAGTAAGGAAAAAGTTTCCAAGAACTTTGGTGCTATATCCTTGTAGTTGATCAGACTATCCCAGAAGGACATACTATTTTCTTAGACAATGGAATGTAAATGAAGTTTCTATCTATGAAAGGAGAAGTTGTCGTCATCCCCAGTGTTAGTGTTTTTAGAGTTTGGAAAAGGATACGTTGTATTTTTTGACACATCATAGGAGTGTCTTATATGTGTGCTCATGTAAGACAAGCATGTGATTTCTTTTACTTCTATACAGATCAAGAGGCATGAGAGAACTACCCAATGCAAGAACTTTAGTTCTATATTATGGGAACATCCTTCGTGGTCATAGATTATTTTTTTAACCAAAAAGGATCTAAACTTTGAGTGGATGCATGAATGTCAATGAAGTTTCCATCTATTAAAGGAGAAGTTGAGATCGGCCCCAGTGTTAGTGTTGTTAGAGCCTGCAAAAGGATACATTGTCTTTTGTGATACATCAAAGGATATCTTGGATGTTTTCTCATGCAAGACAAGAATGTGGATTTTTTTGCTTGTACACAAATCGAAAGGCATGAGAGAACAACCCAATGCATGCTCTGGAACTAGTAGTAGTGGATGTATCACTAAATATTTGGAGGCATTATCTTTATGGGAAAAGTTCTATATTTTCACATACAATAAGAATATTTAGTATCTTTTCTCAAAACATAGTTGAACATGATATGGAGAATATATCTTGAACTAATAAAATATTTTGACTGTGTTGTAGATTATCACCCATGGAAGGCAAATGTGGTGTATGATGCACTGAGCAGGATGACATCATCGTCAACTTTGCCAAGACCAGCATAGTTGTACTTTTTGGATTGTGAATGGATAAATATGTTAGTGTTGCTTTGTGGGATGAATTTTCAAATGAAAGTCTTCATGCTTGGCAGATCATTATCATAGCTACAAGTTAATCCGTCATTTATGTGGCAGACCAAGGATGTACAATAGGTTGATACTATAGTAATAAATATTATATAAGAGATAAACAATAGAAAGCATGAGGTGTTTCATGTGTCCAGGAATAGGACACTTTATTTCCTTAATAGGATGGTAGTTCAAGATGTATATGACTTGAGGAAAATGGTGTTTGAGGAACACACATCAATGTACACAATGTGTACCAAAAGTACAAAAATGTACCACAATATCAAAGATCTATGTTGGTGGATAAAATCAAAGAGGGATGCGGTAGAGTCCTTGAAAAAGTGTCATGTTTGTCAACAAGTCAAAGCACAATATTAGAATCCAGTAGGAATAATGCAACCCTTTTGAATTCTATAGTGGAAGTGGGACATGTAGGATCTGTTGTACCCAATTTTCACAGGAGTAGGTTGCTCCTTATTACAGATGACACCATGTGTTTACAACATTTAATCGAAAGCGTCAATACTCATATGTGATTGTATATGGACGGAGTAAATAGAAGGAGTAGCATGCTCCTATTTTTTTAGGAGTAGAAAATCCACGCTCAGAAGTGGGATTACTTGAAAATGGACTATGTGATTGATCTCCCATTGACGGCTAAAGGTCATGATTCCACTTGGGTGGTAGTTGACTGGCTGATAGAACTGTCTCACTTTTTACTAGTCAAGACCACCTACACTGTGAAAAATTTAGCATAGATGTACATTGATGATTTAGTACACTTGAATGGGGTACCTACAATGATAGAATCTGAGAAAGGACCATAGTCTACAAGTAGGTTCTGGTATCGATGCATACAACATTGGGAACACAGTTAAATTTTGCATAAAATTTCATCCACAGTCATATTATCAGTCATAAAGAATAATAAAAACTCCAAATGAACTATTGAGGACTTGTGTACAACAATTCCTTAGACATTGGGATGTTCATCTCATCGTGATTGAGTTTTCCTACAACAACTTATACAATAGGAGTTTAGATATGGCACCATAGGAGCCTTTATATAGGAAACTATAGATCGCCTCTTTTTCAGGTATGAGGTAGGTGAGTATCAGTTACTAGGTCTTGAGTTACTTAAAAATTGATAGAAAAGATCAATGTGATCAAACATCATTTGAAACCAGCAAATAACGTGTAGAAGCCTTGTGTAGATAATTGACATAGTTAGTTGGAGCTTGAAGTCAGAGACAAGGTGCCACTCAAGGCTTTTCCATGGAAACAATTCATGAGGTTTAGTAAGATGTTTAAGATTACACCTAGGTTCATGGTTCCTTACCCTATCAATGCTTATTTTGGGAGGGTGATGTATAAGTTGGAGCTACCATCTGAGCAACACATGTTACACAATGTTTTTCATGTATTCATGCTCAGAAAATGTCATCCAAAGCTAGAGTAGACTATTCTCCACTTGAATTCTAGCTTGATGATGAAATATCGTATGTTAAGAGTCATGTTTTGATTATGTACGTGTGTGTATAGAAGCTGAGAAAAAAAGATATAGTTTTGGTGAAGGTGTTGTGGAACCATTGTAGTGTAGAAGAGGATATGTGGAATCTTGTGAAAGAGATGTGTAGAAAGTATAGGGATTAATTTTATAGGATTTCAATGGAAAAATCCCTATCAGGTGTTCTTCTTATAAGAGCACTGACCTATCTTAACCTATTAAGCATGCTTTGTTAGCATAAATATGTATCTGGATGCTTCAATATCATGTTGGATTAAGGTACGTAATATGTTAGTTGATGATTTGTTGATGAGGGTCTGTGTGCAAATTTCCCATGTTGGTGGTTCTTCTTGAAATTTTCATGTAGTAGGTTTTCAATCTCTCTATCTCTTACCTAGACTTGGTTGGTTGAACCTAGATAACCTAATTAGGTATATTGCCTTTCCATCAGTTTGAGGGAAGATGGAAGTGCCTTGCCTTTTCATCAGTTGAGAACCAATTAGGTTTTCCTTCCCTTCCATCATTTGAGCACTGATATAAAAGTATGGTTGACCTTATGTGCTTTCATTGGTTGTGAACCAATGAGGTAGCTGACTAGCTGGATGGAAAACTTTTATCAGTTGAGGAGTGATGGAAATTAGCACCAACATCAGCAATTGATGGAAAGCTTGACGAAGCACCCGTTGATGAAAGGTTTGGGATGAGAATAGATGGTTTGATGGTGCCTAGAAATATATGATGTTTCGGTATACATCCTCCAATGAAACTCCAATATTCTTGGAATTATGTATAAGATTGATTAAATATATCGATGGAGTTGTACTCACATACACTGATGGGAAGTTGAAGCAATCTTTCAATGAAGCTAATAATGTGACAGATGATAGTTGGACAAGTTTGACCACCTTTATCTCTCCTTGGGAGCTATATGTATCCCCCTTTTTTCTCCTCCATTGCCTCATTTGTGTGAGTTATTCTCAGAGTGATGAAGAAGTTGAAATACATAATTAGTTGTCACTATTGATTAACACCAACCATATAAAAGCATGTATTCATCAACCTAGGTCGACATTGTTGTTTTCTTCCCATCTCTTTTTCCATGAAGATTGATGCACTAGATCCATGTACATGTAGTTCCTATCCTTCATGATCTTGGTGACCCAACATCCTCTTTCTCTTTGGAATGTTTTCTTGATGTTTTGTGTATCTAGTAGTCTGATACCTTGCTTACCTTCTCTTTGTTGCTCTAGTTGCTCTTAGATCGTGGATCTGGTGCTAAGGGGAGCTTTTGGTGGACAAATCTCAAATAATTGAAAAATCATTGGTTCCATGTGGTGGGTTCATCTTGGAGCTTGAAGAACGATGTTTGAGGTTTTCTAGTATCCTCTTCGAGTGGAGTTGTTTTCATTGTTTGTAAGGTGAGTGTTAAAACTTTTGATACATCTAGTACCTACTTTATACATACAAATTTGTTATCTTGTAGATCATTTTGAATTCCAAAAATGTGTATCTTATATTACTTTGAATTGGTATAAAGAGGATGTAAATTTACATGTTCTATTTAGACTTCATAAACAGTTTTTTAAATGTAAGAAATATATATTTCAACATGTCCTTCTATAGATTCAGTTCATGATGAAAGTAGGAACTTAAATTCAGTACTTTTATAGTTGATGATACCCAATGAGGTATATGGGTTGCAAATGATATGTTGCCTTTGTTTTCAAAACCTTCTCAAGAATGTGTTAAGACCTTTTTCACTAGTTGTTATGCTACCAAAATTTATGTTAAAGTTTAACTACTATATAGGATTGACATGTTATTTCTTATATCTAGAAATCATGCCTTGTCATACTTGTAAGGAGAGAGGTGGTATTTTGATGAATATTATGATGCCCATAAAAGAATTTGACCTTCATATGGTGTATATACCTTTCGAAGTCTTTGGTTTTTTATTATTAATGATAGGCCTTGGTGTGAATGATAGGCATTATTGTATACCTACGTTGAGAAGTCAAGTTTTGACAATTGTACATTGTACATTTTTTGAAATTACACTACCATGATCAACATTATAATTCTTTTATTGTAGTCTATTATAACTTTATTTATGTAATCATAATGAGTAATGTGTTTGTCCATTCAAGCACAACCTTAATCTTGTAGATCCCTAAGTCCATTGATCTATTTCCCTAGTTCTCTAGGGGGAATAGTGAAATGAGTAAATCTTGTAGCAATCGAAAATTATAAGAAGATGCTTGAATCCATATATTTAGGAATATATGGGGACTATTAGGGTAGATATAACTTGAGTATATAAGCTTTTTGTGACTTGGTGAAGCACGATGATCTGGGTAGGAATAGTATTTGACATGTGATGGAGATTTGGATTATTTTGTGATGTGGTAGCATCTCTTGATTACCTCTCTTAACCCAAGTTTAAGTGGAGAGATCTAATGAATTTCCAATATTCCTTAGATCTTGTATAGACTAATAGTATGTCATAGTTGCATCTTGCTAGTAATCGAATGGTGTGAATTCAATTGCCCAGAGCACAATAATATGTCTAACTCATTCATGTACCGTATCAGTTTTAGTTTATTTAGTGAGAAACATGGATGTGCTTGATACACTTCATTTATCACATCAATTCACTAAAATAATTATCCTAGAGTTTAACCTTTTTTACTTTCCAATTAAGGATAGTATAGAAGGGTCAATCCCATAGGACAACATTCTTAAGATTGTTTCTCTAAACCCGATTGATTTTTAAACTTTATTTCTTTTTGGAGATTTTGAATTTTTGAAAAAGAAAGTAAATTTCGTGATTTGGAGAGTGATTATAATTGAACAAGAATGTAAATTTGTAGAAAAAATAAAATATTACACTAGAAGCTACAAAATGAAATGACTATGCTAAGGGAACACAAGAAGGGAGGTTGTTAGCAGATAATAAAAGATAGAATAATCTAAGAACAAGAATTAATTGTAGAAATGAAATGAAGATGATTATAAAAAAGTGGTTGAAGGAAATTTATTGGAATCATATGGGAAAAGCTTATAGGCTTATGGGTTTCACCACCATATCCAAAGTGAAAACAAGATCCAAGAAATACACGACAAGCAAGATATAAGAAGGTGAGTGAATCATTCACAAATGAAACACAAGAGATGAACTCCATGTGAACCCATTGATCCTGGAATTCACGCATCCTACTCCATCATCCTAAAAGGGATTTTATGTGGTCACATACAAATCCCCAAGTGATTGGTTTAGTTGTTCTAAATATCAGTTTCTACGATCGCACCCATCGAGATTAACCCACGATAAAAATGATTACTTACTTCATTAAAATTGATTATTTCTAAACCAAAAAACATCTATCTAAAAGTTCGTATAAAATATCGATCTAATGTACACATGGCTAAGGGGCTACTCTCCTTGCCTCAATAGAGAAACTACGCACTATCCATGGTAAGGGATGGAAAAACAAGGGAAATAAGGTAGGAAGCCATAGACCAAAATGATAGAATCTCTAAGGAGACCAATGTTGGTGACTATGAAATGACTTTCTCTCTTAATTCCCCGCTCTCAGAGAAAGAAATAGAAGCAAGAACAAGAAATAAAGTGAGATCAATATCTAGAGATGAAGAATAGAATATTATTGCATAATGAAGATTACACACTATGAATTGAAATGACAGAGCTTAATTTAAAAGATGCAAGTACAAAAATTAGGATCCATTTCTTAGTGGAGTCCCCCCTCCTTTTGTAGGGGAAGTAGGGGTGGAAACCCTGAAAGGAGGGAGAGGGGTGGAAACCCTGAAAGGAGGGAGAACAAATGAGATAGGCAGTTGTTGACATTTGCTATACGCGAGCCGCAAAAATGCCCTTCTCGCTAACTGAGATGGTCATCTAGCTAATGGCATGGCATGGCCAAAAGGGAAGCAGATCAAACCCTAATCCAAGGGTGGTGGCACCCTTTTGATTCAATTTCTTGGTCTCAAAAAATTGTCAGAACTGATTGTATAAATGTGGGACGTCTGTCTGGCACCGCTGTATGTTTTGACCAAGGGTTGAAAACCCTAATATGATTGATGGCGCTCCTCTTTGTCTGAATGGGTCTTTAGGTTGGTTGGACATGGTCATTTGGGCTCTGTGAGATGTGCGTCTCGTGTTGTGAGACGGTCGTCTGGTAAGTGGAGTGCTTGAGTTGATTTATTAGGGTGAAGGTTGAGTCGAGGACCCAGTACGACAGTCTAGCTCTGGGGTCCAAACATATTGGAGACAAATCGACCATGCGGTACTGCGAGATGGTCGTCTCGTGTGCTTAGAATGTCAACATTTTGCTTTGAAGGAAAAATCTACAAAAGTGTGACAGATAAGATCAATATTTGAAACAATAATCAAAAAGTGGGGAAATTGCAATTTGACCTAGAAATTACTAAAAAGGAGATAAGTGCTAATAAAAAATACTAAGAAATTCATGCAAAAAGATACATGAATATACATTCATCAAAATATCCCTGACTTGAATATTTGCTTGTCCTCAAGCAAATAAAATCACAAATAAGTCCAATATATACTCGCAACATGTTTATGCTCACCTTTATAACATCACTTTATTCCTAACCTCCGAATTTGGCCCATCAACCTAATCTCCTAAAATCACAAAATACAAATTTCTAATTCTCTATCGAAACAAATTTCATTGCTTGCTTCTAAATCAAGATTTTGTAGAAAAAAATAGGTTTCATCTTACTTCTTCTTTGACACTCTAATTTTTTCTTTTTGTGAGTTGTTGCACAAGAACAAGACAAAGGTGGGGTGCAGAAGATGGTGATCGCTCCTCTATTCGACTCGGGAAATATATATAATTTAGGGATTTGTGGCTATATTGGTCACAATTGTTTTCTTGTGCTCTTTTGCATATTTTGATGGCATGACCCTTTCTGGGGTATGGAATTTTGATATGGGAAGCATGCCACCCCGGACTTCATTTTTGTCTAGAGGTGATTCTTTATTTCTCTTTTTGAGAAAAAAAATAAGGGGGTAAGTAAAAGGTGTCCTTGTGCTTATACCTTCAACCTTTTTTTGAAAGTGTCATTGCGTCAGATTAAATATCCTTGTCAATCACATTATATGATATTTACATCAAGTTGATCCATAGTTTGAAAATAAAGAAAAATTGTGTTTGGTTTTGAATGATTCCATACAACTTGCCAACTTTTCCAAGAAGTGATGCTATTTTGGGGTCCTAGGCGACATTGTTGTTTCAGAATGCAATTTGTAAAAGTTTCGTAAAAGATTTACTAAGCTCAATTGGGGTACAATGATAAACATCTATTCATATTGTCTGACTAGATAATGGCTATTGTAATTAAAGAAAGTAAAAGCATGGCCGACTAGATAAAGGCCATAAACAAATAACTACATACAAAAAAGGCAAAAATGATTCAAGAAGGGAAAGATAAGGGGGTGCTATAGAAAAATACCACCCACTTCCACCTTGAACTTAGAATTTTGCTCATCCAGAGTAAAACCTAAATTGGAGATGGAGGGAAGAAGATCACTCTGACGGTGGGTGCTAACCTCCCATTTTATGATGTTATCTTAGTAATTTTCCTCAATTTTCCACACTCTTTCTCAGATAAATTAGATAGAATCCTTAACTTTCCTCCTTTATTGAAAATATACCATTAGATTAACTTTTCTCCCTTTTATTTTTACAGAAAAATACAAAAAAATCACAAAAGTTCCAAACGATCCCAAGACTGTTTGGAGACCAAATGGTCCCAAGACCGTTTGGAGACTACCCAGTCCCGAGTCCGCATGAAGTCAAACGGTCTCGAGACCACATGGAGTCACACAGTCCCAAGACCGCATGAAGTCACACAGTCCCGAGACCGCATGAAGTCACACGGTCTCGAGATCGCATGGAGTCACACGGTCCCGAGACCGCATGAAGTCACACGGTCCCGAGACCGCATAAAACCAAACGGTCCCGAGACCGTGCAAAGCCAAATGGTCCTGAGACCGCATGGAGTTACACGGTCCCGAGACCGCATAAAACCAAACGGTCCCGAGACCATGAAAAGCCAAATGGTCTCGAGACCGCATGGAGTTACACGATCCCGAGACCGCAAAAACTAAACGGTCCCGAGACTGTGCAAAGCCAAACGGTCCCGAGATCGCATGGAGTTACACGATCCCGAGACCACACAAAACCAATCGGTCCTGAGACCGCACGAAGTTACACAGTCCCAAGACCGAATAAAGGCAAACAATCTCAGAACCCAAACAGTTTCCAATACCGTTTGGGCCTAAAACTGTCTAAACCGTTTGAACTTCACTTAAAGCCTATAAATAAGACCCAAAGGGTCCTCACAAGGCATCAAGTTTTTAGACGACCAAAGGATGCCTCTGCTGCTCCAGAGCTGTTCCATCCTTCATCCACCACCCCGAGGCTGTAGGTCTGAGATCCACACTCCATCCAGAAGCTTCTCTCTCTCATCACCAAAGAAGGTGGGAAGAGGAGGATTCATCATCGAGCAACCTACGAAGTGTGAAGATTGTCGCTCTCTCTCTCCAAGGAGTTGACCTTCCTCCCTCCTTCATGGAGATGATGTTGTCTCTCTCTTCTCGCCTCCTTCTCTTTCCTTGCCATGAGCGAGTAGTCTTACACACTAGGGTGCAGGGAGTAGCCCCGCTAGCCATGTTTTCATTTAATGCAATGTAATCCATAATTTGCAATAGAGATATACTTTCTTTTCGGTTCAACATCAGTCGTTTAATAAAATGCTTGTTGCTTGATCACCAACTTGTGTTACCTTTTATCTTTTAGTATGAATTATCTATGTTTGTACTATTAGATTCGAATCTCGATTGAATGTTGGTTCTTGATGCATGTATCCACCATGCATCTATTTCGGTATCCAGGAATGTCTTTCAAGAAGTGGAGTAAACTCACTTCCATCGTTGTACTTTCATACTATGAAATGGAATTAGTTGACATATGAAAGTACAACCTTGATAAGTAGAGGAACACACTTTGCGAAGGGAATGATGCAAAGTAAGTGACCATTCATTCGGGGATGGATGGCATTGCAACATTCCCACACTTCTCGTAGTTAGTTCTCCGAAAGGAAACTAAATCTACAAAGATACTAACTGTTTAGACTCTTATTGCAGGTCATGCTTTTATGTTGCATGTTTTGATCCATGTGTAGTGGTGGTGAAATCCGATCTCATCCTAGTGCTCTCTTATCATTGTTTACAACCTTAAGTTTACTTTCTTACTTTGTTTTACTTGCACTTAGTTTAAAACAACCAAACCAACTTTTTGATCTAGATACCAATTGTTAAGAGGTTAAGTGAAATTATATTGTTTTCTATCTTGTTGCTCCCAACAAGACCGTTGTCTTGTGGATTCGACCCTTAACTATACTACGATAAGACTTCCACGTATCCTAGCATACATGGGTGGAGTTCTCAACCTAGTATAAGCAAGGCTAAACCTAAAGACTTACTATCTTTAGGATTTTTAGTAGTGCATGTAATTCCACGTGAGTGGAAGCTCCATCAAAAATTGGCGTCGTTGCCAGGGACAACGGAATGTTTTAATTTCATTTATCATCTTGCTAGTTGGTTAGGGTTTTACACTTTTCTTTAAACATTACTCCATATCTTTTTGATTTCATCACACCTTCCGCATCATCTAAAAAGTGTGTTTCTTCCTCTACTCAGGTAGAAGACATGTATGCAACCATCACATAACCTCGGATTCTCCCCTGATCCAGAGTATGAATCTGAGGTAGAGAGAAGCTTCCACCGCCGCATCGGACTTAACTGCCAAAGAGCCAGACAAATGGCTGAAGATCAACGCCAAGCTGCGCTAGTAATGGAAAGGGTCAACACCGCCATAGCCGCTCAGAGAGCACAACTCATTGCTGACACTCATGCTCAGATCCAAGCCGAAATCTGAGCTGAAGAACAGGCATGCATCTGAGCTGAAAACGAAGCAGCTAACCAAGCTACCCAGTTAGAGCTAAGAAACAAGCAATTGAGGGACTATGCCATCCCCAAGAACTATGAAGATAATCATCCAGTCCGGCCACCAATCATCAACATACCCAATTTCGAAATCAGGACATAATGGATTCAAATCATGCAGGGCATCTCATTCTCCGGTGGTTCTGGAGATGACTACATGGATCACTTGAAGAGATTCAAGGCACTTTGCCGACTTGTCCCACAAGCCGGAGTTGCCTTTGACGCAATAATGCTACGTCTTTTTCACTTCACTCTATCTGGAAGGGCTTCGAGTTGGTACAACTCACTTGATAGGGAGCCAACCATCACCACCTGGGCTCCCTTGGAAGAAAAGTTCCTAGAGAAGTTTTTCCCTCCTTCATTAACCTACAAAATTAGGGGGCAGATCAACCACTTCGCCCAAATTCCTGGAGAATCACTTGTAGAAGCACGGGAAAGATTCAAGGAGCTTCTAAGGAAGTTCCCTCATCACGGCATCTCCCAAAATGAATTAATAGAAATGTTCTATAGGGAGTGAGTGATGATATCAAGCAATTTGTGGATTCCTCATCTGAAGGAAACTTTATGAGGAAGAACTATGAGGATGCTTGGAAAATCATTACACTTGGAGCTAAGAACCAATCCAATTGGAGACGATCATCCGCTAAGGGAGTCCTCAAAGTTTATAAGGATGAGGAATCATGGGAAATGAAGGCTATTGTTGAATCTTTAAAGACTATAGCTCATAAACAGCAGGCACTTGAAACTTCATTTGGAGAATATGATAAGAAGAAAAACCCCCAAGTCCAACAAGTTAAAGCTGCCACAGGGACTTGTGAAGCTTGTCACGCATCTGATCACCCTACATTATCATGTGGCTTACTTTATAATGTGATGATGGATATGCAACCACCACAATAGCAGTATGAACAAATCATCGAACACCATGAAGATCAGGTGTCCGAGCAAGTTAATTCCATTCATTCCATACTGGGACAAGCTTACTATAATCCAAATCAACCAAGAAACCACCCATGTTTTCAATATGGGAATCCTACGGGGACTGCTAACCCGCAACATCAAACACAAGGCGGATCCTCCGATAGGTTTCCACCTGGATTTCAAAGTAACTTTAACCAAAATCAAGGGAACCTCAGAAATAATTTTCCAAGATCCAACTACCCTAGAAATCCCTACACCTACTATCAATATACTCATCATCCTCTGCACCCACAACTACACCCTCAGCTATAGCAATCGCAACAACCTCAGTTAGCACCGCCTCCGCAACAACCACATCAAGGACAACAACAACTTACCCAGAAAAATGCCCCTTCCCAGCCAAAAGACGAGATGACTATGATCAGACAGATGTTACAGTCACAACAAACCATGCTTGCCAATCATCAAGCTCAGCAGAAGGCTGTGGAGGCTCAACTAGCACAAATTGCTGCCCAACTGAAGCCACCAGTAGGTACTTTTGCTGGTCAACCAGAGTCAAACCCTAGACATGATGAAAATAGACCAAAACAATTGAATGTCGTCACTACAAGATCTGGTCGTGTTTTTCATGAAACTATGAGAATCGCTCATGATGATGATGATACACCCGTCTTTACTCTGAATGCAAGCCCGAATCTAGGAATTGAGAAATCTGCAGAGACTACAAAAGGCAAAGAAAAGGAACAAGCCCCCAAAGAGCCAGAAGTTTCACAATATAAACCTAGGATACCATATCCAGGAAGATTGAGGGAGACTAAAATGGACACTAGATTCAAAAAATTCAAGGAAGCGATGAAGAAACTTTACATCGATATCCCGCTCCTCGATGCCCTCCCTACAGTACCAGCTTGGGCTAAATATCTAAAAACCTTACTATCAAGGAAATATATTATTGAAGAGCAAGAGACAGTCAAACTGGCTCAAACCACCTCCGATATCATTCTTAATAAGATGCCAAAGAAAAAGAAGGACCCTAGTTCTTTCAGTATTCAATGTTGTATTGGAAATGCTTCGAGCAAAAAGGGATTAGCTGACTTAGGGGATAGCATATCTATTATGCCCTACTCCATGTATAAAAGATTAGGTTTTACTGACTTGATACCCACAACTATGACAATTCAGTTAGCTGATTCCACTATCACTGCACCCCTAGGAATTATTGAAGACATTCCGGTCAGGATAGGCAATGATTCTAATGTCCCATGTGATTTTGTCATTATGGATATCAAGGAAGATCTCAGATACCCAATAATATTTGGCAGACCCTTCCTTGCCACAGCTAGGGCGCTCATTGATGTCGAAGCTGGCACGATCATTCTAAGACTAGGAAAAGAAGCAATTCAGTTCTGGGTCCTCAACAGCATGAAAGGTCCCGACATTCAAGAGGAAGTTTTTCTCTTAGACGCAATACATCAAATGTCCCAATTGGAAATATCTGAACCATCTAATGAGTTGGAAAATGTCCTAATAAATCCAGAGGTCGAATTCTCAGTCAAAGAATTAGTTCAACAATGCTTGCAACACTTAGAAAAAGTTGAAGAAGCACCAACATCCACTTTTGAGGAGCTTAAATATGTTACTATTTTAGAAACAACAGAAGCACCTAAGGCTCCCAAGATGAAAACCCTACCAACAGGACTTAAGCACGTCTTCCTGGACGAAGAAAAACTATGTCTAGTAATCATCAGTTCCATGGTAATGAAAGACCAAGAAGAAAGGCTTCTCATTGAGTTAAAGAAACATAAGAAAGCCATTGGGTACAAAATAACTGACCTGACAGGTGTAAACCCAGCCTTATGCATGCATAGACTGCCCATGGTAGAAGACTTTAAGCCTTCAAGAGAGCACCAGAGAAAGCTGAACCCCAATCTTAAAGAGGTGGTTCGCCTTGAGATCCTCAAACTGCTGAAAGCCAATATTATCTACCCAATTGCAGAGTCCCAATGGGTCAGCCCTATCCAAGTGGTCCCCAAAAAGGGAGGAACCACTATTGTGCTAAATGATAAAAATGAGCTAGTGCCCACGAGGACAGTCATAGGGTAGAGAATGTGTATCGACTACAGGAAACTAAACAAAGCAACACGAAAAGATCACCACCCTCTACCTTCACACAGATGTCCCATATCCCTGCCTCTAGTCTCTATTTATGAGGTTAATTCTGTGGTTTACAAGAAGTTCATGAACAAAAAAGAGAAATTCAATGACTTCTTGAATATGTTTTCACAAACTCCACATCAACCTTTAATTGGTGGAGGTCCTTGAGAAACATCCATCTTATGGAAAATTATTTAAGCACGTCATCAACAAGAAAAGGCAAGTCAAAAATTCAAACCATTTCGGTGTTGATGAGTTGGTGATCACATTAATCTAGAGATGCCACCATGCAAAGAATAAGGACTCATGATGTCTTCAACATCCCATGTTCTATTGGGAGAATCATATTTTAAGAAGCACTCTGTGATTTTGGGGCAAGAATCAGTTCAATTCCTCTTGCCAAAATTAAAAAGCTTGGACTGAGTGAACCCACAAAGACCAATATGACATTACAATTGGTAGATGACTTCATAGTCAGACCTCTTGGGATCTTCGAAGATGTGTTGGTAAAGGTAAATTAATTTTAATACCCAATTGACTTTGGTGTAATGGATAAAATAGAAAATAAAGGATGTGAGTTACTCTTGGGTTGATCATTTCAAGATATGACAGATGTAATTTTCCATGGGCTGTGGATACTTGACTCTGGGGATAAAAAATGACAAGTTGGAATTCCAGTTTCTAAATTATACTTCACCACAAAATAATGATAACCCAAGATAGATATAAAAATACTATCAAGCCTAGGACATAAAACAATGGTGTTTTATGGGAGGCAATCCATGATTTTTTTCTTCTTCATGTAGTAGTTTTTGAATCTTGCATTTTTGTTTAATTAAAATTTGATGTAATATGATGGTTCATGATGAATGTACTCTACATGTAAAAATAGAGAGAGGTTGGTGTCACTGCCACTTATTTGTGGAACTGACTTACATTAATTGATACATAATAATTCTTTGGACATGTGTAATTAGGTGGCACCGACCCAGGTCAGTACATGAGTGATTCATGCGAGTCGGTACCACCAAATCACACTGATACCACCAACTCAACTCAGTGCCACCAACTCAACATTCTTAGAGTCAGTACTTACATGGACCACGATAGTCAATATTAGACATAGAGAAAGCACATGGATAGGGATGAATATCGGTAGAACAAACTCAAGTCGATGGAACCAACTTCATACTATTGGGTGCATCTTATCCTATATAAGGAAGAGGATATCACATGGACAACATATCTCAACTCATACATCTACTCCTCAATCACCCCTTTGCAAGATTCCCTATGTTCTTATTTTCCAAGAAAGCCCTTCATCGAGCTCTCATCCACTCCCTCTTTCCATGATGGAGAGCCAATGGCCCCAATAAGAAGTGTGTTCATGAGTAGAAACTCCTTCATAACTTTGTCCTAGTCCATGATCGGAATTGGAGACTGGAGTATTGATAAAGAGATATGTTGATCTTGTGAATCATGACTTTGAAGCTACTCTCTATGGCAATGCAGACTTCACCCCATAGTTGGACTTCACTGAGAACTTCAACACAATGTGCATAGCCCAGGGTATGGCTTCTACTAATCCCATCCTAGGGGGATGGCCAACACATTAAGGCATTATGTTGTAATTCCTAGAATAACTAGAGGTTTATTCTTGACACAACACAATGACAATAGGGAGATAGGCTAGGAAAATTTCAAGATTTATAACAACACTGAGCACCTTAATCTTGAGGTGTTCAATGCCATATTTAGGTAGGTGAACTATGAAATGTAATGCTGCCCTGATGATTTGATTCAGTCCATGGCATGGAGTAAACTCATAGTACCATCAACCTATCACAAGGTCAAATTGCATCATTCCAGTATAACCAATGTTGAGCACCCCTTTCCATACATTCTTGACCAACTCCTGACAGACACCTTGTTCACCAGGTCCACTCAGGGTCAAGGGAAGCCATAGACCTATTCACACTTTGGGAATTCCTCTCATTAGGAAGAGAGAAGATTGATTTGGGTGCATGGTTCATTGGACATGCACACTCGGTATACAGAAGAGAGAAGAGGAAGCTACCCACCCAAATTTCACATTCTCATAATGAGACTTGCCATCCATTTCAACCTTGATGTTTCTAGTCTACAACCCTTGGAGTCAAAGGTGGATTTGGACTTTAGGTATTTTCATAGTACTAAGCTTCTTGACTGAAGTGGAGGTAGCATGCATGCAATCTCTAAAATAGGCATATGAGAAGTTTTGTAACATACCGAATTTTGGACTTTTTTCCTTTTTGGTCCTCTTTTCCATCTTTTTCTTTCATTTCTACCCTCTTTGGCTTTTCTACTTAATTTTTGAAGAATATGATGGTCTAATGAACATTTGTTCACCTTTTATTCCAATATTTGGGTTTATGCACAAATACCTTAGTGAAAGTTTAGAAATGGGATTAATATGTAAAATTTCTACTTAAGTAATAAAAAGGATAAAGTATTTCATCCTAGAACTTTCTAGTGCTTTTTAGAATATAAAATAGGAGAGAAATCTCTAAATATACATAAAGGAGATGATAAATGAAATAATTGGAGATAATATGGGATGTATTGGATAATAGGAGATAATGTGGAATATATTGTTCCAAAATCACAAATATGAAACCATGAGATAATTTGATATGCAAATTCGTTTTCTTGATCTAAAAGAAACTTAAGGGCCAAGTATCACCTAATTTGGAAGATAAATGCATATATTAAAGTCTTTATTAAAAGATAATAGGACATAAGCCAATAAGGTGAAATAAAATATCTAAAGTCCTCAAATTGAAAAACTAACTCCAAGTTCGTAATCTATATATCAAAATGAGTCTATGTTTGAATTTTTATTTAATTTGGTCAATGTTAAATATTTTATTTTATTTAGGAGAGAGAAAATGACTTAAAGACCAAAAATATTAATTATATATTGAAAAAAATTAATTAATGCTTATAGGCCAAGTTTAGTATTGCTTATAGGCCAAGTTTTACATTTTTAGAAAGTTTGTAGATGACTCTAATAAATTAAAAGGATAAATAAGTGATAAAATTTAAAAGAATTAAATAAAATAATAAAAGTCTTCAAAAAGTAAAATAATACAAATTCGTATTCTACATGTTAAAATGTATATTTGGATGAATTTTGACTCAATTTAGAAAATATTTGATGAGAAGGTGAATTTAGGAGAGAGAACGTGTGTAAAACATTCAATTCATTATTTAAAACAACAAACAACTTCAACAAATGGAAATAATGGAAAATCCGTATCCACCACACTTAATAAGACTTATAGGTGAAGTTTTATTATTTTGTAGAATCCTAGAGTCATTAATGCATGAGGAAAGAGAAAATATGATTTGAATTATTTAACCTATTAAAAGTCCCCAAAAGGTAAAACGAATTCCATATTTGGATTCTACATGTCAAAATCAGTCAAGATATAAAACTTTGTTAATTGTGGAGTTCGTTTGCACCCTCAAATAAGGAAAGATAAAAAGATAAATGATTAAATAAGAACTTTAGTCTGAGTTGTATTTGGAAACTCATCAAATATCATGATGCGTGCTCCACCGTGGACCCTTGGATCACGATCAAATGGTGTCCGCATCATCTTCTAGCTCCAACCCGATCCGGAAATAAGAAAAGATGCACGATTTTCAAATGTCAATATCTCATTTGTTTCTCGACCAAATCGTGAGTTCTTCGGCTCGTTAGATTCCTTGTTTGAATCCGCACAATGTTATTCAAAATGTTTCACATTTTGATGAACATTCGAGAACTTCCCAAGTCAACCGAAACTCCTCTCACAACCCAAACTCAAAAATCCTAACACACACCTCCTCACCTATATATACCCTCACACATACGTGCGCCATCGTATTTGCAACACAACACACCTATTAATTTTGAGATTCATCATCGTTTGACCCTTCAGAGAGCAGCCGAAGCAGCAGATGTTGCAGTGCCTATCTCTCTCTCCTCGCTTCATCTTCGAGCAAATTGAAGACACCATCAGGTTTGGTTCTTCTTGCTCTTTCTTTCACATACTTGAGCATCGCTTTTCGTGAAGAATTGTGCAAACACCTAATTTTCCCCAAGAAAGCAAGAAATAGCTTGCAGCCATGGAGTAGGGCTGGTTTGGGAGAGACAACTCCTCATCATTTTACTATTTTACCCCCGCTCTCTTCCTCTCTTTGGTACAAAGTGCCTACGTGGCAATTTCTTATTGGTTCATATTCGAAAATTCATAACTCCTAAACTGTACATCCAAAAATAAAAGTAAGATATGTTTTGGAATCAAAAAAACATAAGCTATCTAATAAAAATTAATTAGATTCCTAGTTTTTAGTTTTTCGAGTAGGTGTTTTGAGAATGATTTAATTAACTAAAAATCACCAAAATGCATCTAAAAGTCTATATCTTCAAAATACATAATATATATGTTATTTTGATAAAAAAACCTAATAAAGACAGTAGTGGTGGTTTCATGACCTAAATTGATGGTTTGTACAAATAGTTGATAACTTTGAGGTTTTAAGTCCTTAATGAATGAATATAGTGCTAATAATAGGGTATCAAATACCCCCGCTTCTCTCTCTCTAGAACGAGAGCTCCCGCTTCTCTCTAGGGTTTCCCCCGCTGAGGGGAGGGGCATCGTTCCCTTCTAGCATGCCCTCCACTTGGCCCTTCTCCATCCCGATCCTTCTCCCCTCTCTCCCTCGATACTACGAAAAATATGGTCTTTAACTACAAAAAAAATTGTAGCGAAAACTCCAAAATTTGTAGCTAAAAGCTTTAGCTACATTTATCCTTACATTTATAATATATAGCTAATACCTGTGTAGGCTAATTGTTTAGGCTACATTTTTTAAAGTTGTAGTTAGTTATTCCTCTGGCTACAAATTCATATGTAACCCTAATTGTAGGTAAAAATGTCCTCACACATAAACATGTAGTTTCAATTGTAGCCAAATATATGACTACAATTCAATCTGTACCTATGATATGTAGGGAGAGATGACATTGGTTACAATTTGTATTTGTAGTTCATGTATAGAAAAAATTAGCACTTTCTATACATGTAATTATAGCTAGTGTGTAGTGAAAGACACCATGTACTATACATATATATGTAGTGAGAGATATTATGTATCCAGTCAATCGCTTGCCAATATAGAGGGGTTTTCAATAAGAAAAAAGATGAATGTTAATCAAGATTGAGTTGTGCTTACAATGTCAACAATGATACTTTTATTTATATTTGAACAATGAGTACACATGGGGATGGCATTAACCTGGCCCCTGTTTTACAATATGCATGGAAAAAAGACACATGTATACAATACCTTCTTATGACTGCACAATATAAAGAGGGCTAATCTCCCTTAGTTCCTTCACTTAATTCAGAATGAGTTCAACAACCCTATGAATCTCAGCTTTAGTGGTGAATCTTCCAATCCCAAACAAGGTATGTGACATGTCCTCATCAACTCCCAGAGCTCTCAACACATAGGACTAATCACAAGAGTTGCAGCCTTTCCTGTTGGCAACGTCATGTAGAGGTTCATGTATGTAGTTTTGGTTGGCAAATCCCCTAGATCAGAACATATTGGAATTTCTTCTCATAATCCATACGTTCTATACTTTTGTATGTTGTGGATCTCAAGTTCCATCAAGTTGATAGTAGCATCCACTTTGTGCGAACCACCATGGATACCTACAAATAAACATACAAGTTTTGAGATATAGCTCACGAAAGAAACAAGCAAACATAGTTTCTCCTACTCATAATTTACCTATTACATAAGCCGTCTTCTCCCAATGAATGAGAAGTATGAAGTGAATGAGAAGTAATAATGGGCTTCATGCCTTAAGTTTTCTACAATTCAATATATAGTCTAGCTGCCCTGACGACAATTTGTGAACTACAAGAATTTAAATGGATACTAACAGGTCAGTAAAAGAAGATATGAATCAAATCAAGTAAATCCTTCGATCGAAAGATAAGAGTCTTCAAATTACTTCTATAAAAATGGAGGATGATATTTGTAGTGCTTTGCAGAAATCATAATCGTACTAAATTACAATAATTAGCATAATATAAACAAGTAACTCACAATAACTTAAGAAAATGACCCAGAATGTCAGCAGGCCCGTGCTAGCCAGAGCCTAACACGGCCGTGCTAGATAACACACCCATGATAGCCAGAGCCCAACACATCCGTGCTAGCCAACACGCCCATGGTAGCCAGAGCGTAGCACGACCGTGCTAGCCAGCACGCCTGTGGTAGCCAGAGCCCAGAATGACCATGCTAGGCAGCACACCCATGGTAGCCAGAGCCCAGCATGGCCGTGCTATCCAGCACGCTCGTGGTATCCAGAGCCCAGAACGGCCATGCTAGCCACCACACCCATGCTACCCACTGCCCATCACAGCTGTGCAGACCAACACGGCCGTGCTACACACAATTTTACCTGTCACAAATTTCAACTGGTTCAAACATGTACATGAATGGTTTTCAACCTGTAAATGAATGTAAGAAGGCTTGCTATGAAAGGGTAGTCAAGGATCATGTGTTGATATGTGAAAAAATAAGAAAGAGGAGGATGAGCATTCAGTGGTTTTAGGTACATTGAGATCATGTGTTGATATGTGCATAAGTTAGAAGCAATTGTATAAATACCTCTAATCCATGGATCTAACCAAATATAATAACAATGTAACAAAGAGTAGTGTGCTATGCAGCATAATATGAAACATGTGCACCTCTGATAGGTAGTTTTTAGACTGCACATATTCACATTGCAATAGATGGGGGACTCTTATCCACCAAGACCTTAAATAAAAAAATAGTCTTCAAACAAGTAGAAATAATATAACAATATTTAAGAGTATGTCTTTTTGAAACAACCTTTAGCAAAGTTTTATCCACAAAGACTTTGCTAGCATGATCTTGTATTCTACATTGATGTCCTCTTTTGGCTACTTTCATTTGTTGTAGGATCTGGTCCAACTTGTTCCTCCATATTAAGATGCAATTCTAGACATATGCAATCAACTAAAATTATGATTGAAGATAGATGACCATAGCTAAGAGTGATTTGCAGACTATCATTCCATCTTCTCGACACTATAATAGATGCATGTGAATACCTATCAAATCATCTTCCCAACAATGCAATAGGGAAACATAATTGATTTTAGTCAAAACAATCATCAAGCACAACTACAACACTTACATTAATAGAGAATAAATTTGGAGGAGCAACTCCTTAGGCCAACACCTAGACCAGACCAACAGAGAGACAATGTTGTTCAACTTCTAATCATTGTTGTACTTAGTTCCTTTCCTTAAAACCTCTTTCAAGATAAGATTAGAAAGAATAACAAATGATGAGAGGTTCACCTGGAGATTTTGTTGAGGCTCAAGGAGCTTTGGAATGTATGGTCACTCAGTTATAGCAGGAGGAGCTGATTTATCTTGTCTATGGTGTAGCAGCCCCTGATCACAGGTCCAAGTAGTTGGACAACTGGTTATTGGTCTGAGAAGAAAAAATGCATGCAATAGAGGGTTAAGAAAGCCAAGTTTGAATGCATGTCTTACTGAGGAAATTAGCAGTCAAGAGCTTACTTTGCCACACTTTCAATCATTGTACATGGTAAAACCCTACACTTTCCATGACATATGCAATTACTCAGCCTTCTAGGTACCCAGATATATGATTTAATAGCAATTTGGCTCTGCTAAATTTTGTACATAAATTAAAAAAATGTTAGATTATCAAACTTACCACCAAGAAGAAGAGACAGCTGAAAACCTTCCAAACTTGAGATACTAACCCAATAAACCTGGCAACCATAAAGGTTATATTCACAATATGCATAATTCGTTATAGCACTAGTGAAGCACATGGCATGGTTACATGACCCATAAATAAGAGCAAATATAAGATATTAATGGATGATGACTTCTAGGTACCCAAATATATGATTTGATAGGAATTTGGCTCTGCTAAATTTCGTACATAAATTAAAAAATTTGTTAGATTATCAAACTTACCACCAAGAAGAAGCAGATCAACGTCAACTCTTTCAATAGGCTTTTCTTTCTGTATATGGCAACTGCAACCTTCATCTTAGGGATGACACTGAGAACTCAAAACATTGTAACTCCAAGGTCAGGTCTAACTTGCACCAAGAGTATACATCAACAAGGAAAGGTAAATTGCATATCAATATACATATCTGAATGGACAACTTCATAGTCTGCATATTAATCCCACAATTTTTGGTTACTAAGATGTTGCCTTCTTGAGCACAAGAGCATTAAAGTTGTGACATGGAGGGTAAAATGAAAGAATGACAAATAGATGATAACGGAACAATATAAGGATGATAACAATTAAATTCCATTTTTCGTAAGTATCTCCTTTCTAAAGTGCTTATTCTTGACGTCCTAGAAAACATAATAAGAAACATATACTATACCATATATACCTTTTAAAGTATGTGTGATAAGTTTACATAGATAAATGAGAGGTTGTGCTTGTCCATTTTAGGGAAAACCTACATTAAGAGATTCTCTCATGTTTCCATTGATCAGATATCCATTACCACACTAAAGCATCTGAGTCCAGCTCAATGTGACATAGTCCTTGTTTTCTGGTTATCTATAGGCGGAATAGATCTATATGATAAGTTAAAGCTAACTGTGTTGGTTCTTGTACCATGATCAAAAAACATGACACCATCAAAGACATCTATATCCATACCATCTATGTGAATTTTATGAGTAAATGCATTCTTAGACAAGCAAGCACCCACACTCATTTAATATTCCATATTACATATACAATGACTGAATGCATTTAGTTCAAAAATTCTTCATTTTAGCAGCAGCTTTTTTAGTTGACACTCAAAGCTGCAATTTTAGATCAAACGGTTACAAATGGCAACAAATTATTCTAAAGAAATGCAACTATATAGTCAATGAATTATCAATTACATATACAATGATTGAATGCATTTAGTTCAAAAATTCTGCATATTAGCAACAACTTTTTCAGTTGACACTCAAAGATGCAATTTCAGATCAAACGGTTACAAATGGCAACAAATTATTTTAAAGAAATGCAACTATATAGTCAATGAATTATCAATTACAAAAATTTACTCACCAATGTGTTGAGTG
Source organism: Alisma plantago-aquatica (assembly GCA_963693085.1). Lineage (NCBI taxonomy): Eukaryota > Viridiplantae > Streptophyta > Magnoliopsida > Alismatales > Alismataceae > Alisma > Alisma plantago-aquatica. The sequence goes on from OY856410.1 coordinate 877,200,824, forward strand.
AATTGGCTTTAAGATGATGTGCATTACCTTGTGTCCTCTCGTCTCTGAGGCATACATCAGGCTAGGCAATAAGTTGCCTTCCAGGTCTTCACCAATTTTATGCAAAACCTAAACATTGAACATATATAAATCAAACAAATAGAGAATGCCCTCGATTATGTAAAATAACATTAATCATGTTCATGTGTGTGAGAGAGAGACATGAATTAACTTGATAAAATGAATTTATGATAATATACTTGGAAATAAGGTGCACTAACTGTTTAAGGTGCACTAGCTGAAATTGGTCTCATCCATCTATCGAAGAAGGGTCTTGCAGAAATGTTTCATTGAGAGCCTAGCTTCAGAGACGATCTATAAAAAATCCTCCACCATCACTTCATTTCTAACTGGCATTATTCTAATAGAGTTGTCCTTTACACTATCAATAGATTTTTTTCTGGTTCTATTTTGTCTCTCACTAGGTACATTTCCTTGCCTTGTACCACCTACTTTAGAGCCAACTTCGGCTCTTTTCAATAGGATTCCAAATGGCCCAACTATTGTTTCAGTTCTTCCAAAAAGAACCTCGTTTCTCCAATCTTTTCTAGTGCTGCATCCTCATACTTACAGTGGATCATGATTGATGATGACAACCATGTCAAGCAATATAATAGTCCAAGAGGAAATTACTAAGCCTCTCTCAAGCTGTGGAGTATTACACAGTTCACAGGTGCAAAAAATTAAGAACAACTCAGCGGTTACATGGAATTACCCCAGGAGACAATGAGTTCTTATCCATTGAAACAAAGATCACATCAAATGAGTAGAACTACAAAACAATATTTTGTGGCCTTGTTTGACTATATATGCTTAAAACAAAGATCTCATTTGGTTGTGCCTGATCTACATCTCTCAGACTTCAAGAAATGATATACACAATTTTTTTCAACAAGTATTAGAGCTTGCACCACTGAAAACACAACTATGGAACTGAGTATGTAGTTTCTTTGACTAATTCTAATATGTACTTGTAGCATTGGACATGCCTCATATGATGGGAATTTGGCTATTTTAGATGGAAGTGCAACATTGGTTGCTGCTTCTTAGGTGAATATGATGCACTACCCCTATCACCCACGAGCAAGCCAGTTACCAAACCCCATGCCTTGATAGAAACACTAAACCCTCCTCTACATGTTGTACTATGGTCAGACAGTCCAAACAGATTGCCATGCTCCATTTGCAAAAGAAAGAGAAAAAAAAACATGTATCACAAACCAGACCCAATAACACATGTTATGGAATCATACGTGGTGGGATGTTTATAAAATAACAAGAATGTTTGGACGGGAATCCAAGCATATGTTAAATTTTAAATATTGACAATCAAGCACATAGTTTTACTACATAGATTGATAAAACTAAAGCACACAGACAAAGTTTTGGAACAATGCTAGCTTCTCTAAATCGACTATGTTAAGGAGATCAAAGAACAAGGACCTCAAGGAGTCCTTCAACGAGTAAGCGGTGGATGAATGCATTGTACTCTGAGAATGTTGACAATGTCAAGATCAACAACCACCTGAAGAGACATCCTACATGGTGGTTACATCCAATACCAGACTCAGTTTAATTAAAACAAGTAGTCCTACACATGGAAGAAGAGGGAAGAGGGTCCTCAAGTATTATTTATTCTATGCCCATTTAGAGAAAGCCTCCATCATATAATCCTTTAGTAGAACAATTGAACTAACCTTATTGATTCTAGATGTCTACAGAAGGTTATAAACATGCTTTGAATTCAGTATAAACTAGAATTTGTGCAAATACCCACCCCAGTGAACCCCTATTATCTGGTCTCATAAGCACATGACATGCTCACCATCAACTGAGAAGTCTCCTGACTGGGTCCCGCAAAAGGGTTATCAAAAGGTACCAATAGCTCACTGAATGCTTGACTATTTGCACCTCTTCTAGTTGTGATGCGGGTCCATCACCTCCTATATCATCATATGAACAAAAAAAGAGAAAAAAATAAATATAGAGATGTATGACATGCTAGCATTAGAATGCATGTCAACCATCACCAACAGTGAACATCCATTACATTACCATATGAATATATAAGGTTGAATTGAGGTGCTCCAATAAATGCCAAGACCGTTTCCTCATGTCCTCTCTTTATGAATCCCTTTGTTCAAACTCAAAGTTGGTGTTTCTCCACTTTCCCATACATATCTAATCATCAAGTTAGCATGTGTAAGAGTATTACAACTCAACTTTAACATAAATTGAAAATTCTGAACCAGAACCACAAAGAAGTAAATTTATCATTCTAGAAGCATTACAAGAGATGAAAATAGTACTCCAAATTGAATATAATTGAACCATACTTCTATTTCAATTAAACCAGAGAATTATAGAGGTTGTCTTTGCTAGATAAGATTACATACAAAATGGAAACAAATCACTAAAATTCCAACTGAAGTAATCAATATTGATGAGGCCCAAGTTAATGACATACTGAAATAGACCACTAAATAGATGAGACTGAGGGAAAAGAAATCAAATCAAACGAACACTGAACACATAAAGAAAGTGAGACAAATATACCCATACAAGAGCACCTTTGAAAAGAAATGATGTCATTATTGGTATAGTTGATATGGTCAATGCACATTTCACCAAAATTTTCACGTCATCAAGTTAAGCATTTCAAGATGAATTATTCATGGCAGGATGAATACTTTCAATCAGAAATTACTTATGCACTGGAATACATCTCAGAATGTGGGGAAGCCTTGCAGAAAGCACAAGGAAAACTAATGCATTGGGATATTGAATCCACTGAAAACAGATCTAAACAAGAAAGGAAGGTACTGAAACTTCATGAAACACTTACAAAAACTTATAGAGGAGGGATATGATGAGAACATTCAGATAGATGCATCAAAATACAAAGGACATTTGAAACCATACTAAAAGAGGAGGAAGAAGATGTCAATTGGAATCAAATTCAAAGATCTAATATTATAAACACGCTTTAACGTGTGGATGGCAACTAGTGCAATGAAAATGAAGAAATGTTGGATATCATTCTCAGTTATTTGGAGAACCATGTTACAATAGAGACTTCCTTTGAACCTCAACTTCCTACAATCATGTCCTATAATGAATTTGGCTGCTACTTTGCCTCCTATAGAGGATGTTTAAATCCACAAGTCTAGAACCAAACTATATATAAAAAATGACACTTCGAAGCATTCATCACCATGTTATATTTGGTGTCATGGTTATGGAATATTAGTCTTGTGAATCATATGCAGGACAAATATAGCAAAGACAGCCACATATGGCACTAAATTCAGATAATAAAACAAGTAACTATACTAGAAGTGCAAAAGCAATCATCAAGTTTAGAAGCAGGTCATCCACTAAGCATCCTTAAAGTAGTACACGAACAAAAAATGATTTACAATGGTGCATATCTGTGACGACCGTCTCGTGAAAACAAGATCAATGAATTTAAACTAATGCGGAAGTGATTCACTAGCAGCAGAATTATGGAAAATCACTAAAAATTAAAACTTTTCGTAAAGAGATCCTCAAATGGTAAAACTCTTTTACAAAGAAACAAGTTAATTTATTTACAAACTAATCCATCATTACATCTCTGGATTACTCATCTCAAGATTCATGACACTGACTGCCCTGTTAAATTATTCATGAGCAGTATATAAAATTTCTCGAGGCATTAAGCCAAAAATCTCAGATCTACATTAAACATCTACTGACTCCTAGGACCTGAGAGTACAAAGATGACACATAGGACATTCTATCTACAAGACTTGACAGACAATGTCTCCACCTGAGGATCACTGCTGTCCTTGATGTTGTTGCTGCTGTTGTTGTTGCTCACCCACTGATGGGTTTTTTCGTCCTCGACGTCTACCTAAAAAGTCGAATCCCACGGGGTGAGACAATTGAATAATTATCCCAGTGAGAGTTATAACTCTCCGCCAGAAGCATTGTTATTGCAATAATGGAATAACATTGAGCGGTAAAATTATAATTATTCAACAACAGCTAAAACATTATATAAGCTAAGTAGAACAATATTTCATAAGCAATCATTTCAATTATAACTTGATTGAATGACAAGACATATACCAATAAGGAATATGAAGAACATGTATACTAGTTATTCAACTAGAGCACTATAAACAATGTATCATCAATCATTGTTTCTCGTAGTTCAACCTAAGAAATTATGCTATACGACTGATTACATATTTCAAATATAGTTTTGCCCTGAGGAGATGAGTTACACCTCTCATACTCCAAACGACCATTAGGAAATTGCAATCGGTACCATACATAGGTCATTAGAAGAGCCAGAGTCCTATGACCTCATCCTCCTTAGTCAGTATGAGGAACAACATGCAGGACATCTTGTGTCTCTGCCATAATAGCTTTCTAGGGTATTCTGGCAACTTCTCTATTAGAGTTACAGTGGCATTCTGTACTCTCTTCACCATCGAGGGATTTCATGTTTACCTCTCATCGATGCGGCATTAACAACATCATCGGGAGATTGGTGATACATCATCCCGGCATAAACATATAATGAAGGATTGAGAGATTAAATGAACATCTCACATCAAATCCTACATTAGGACATAAGGATATTTGCGTCCATAACCCCCACATACTCAAAAGTATGCTCTCCAGGAGTTCCCTTAGGAAAACCTGTTTCACCATCATTTAACTTCTGACAATGATGGATCTATGGTCAGGGCTCTACATTATATCATTATACTTGATTATTTAAGTACATTATGGCATTCTTTTAGCATCAAGCATGTTTTCAAACATAAACCAATAAGACAATTGCTATAAATAAAGAGTACTAATCATATCAAGTTTATGTCACATATTGTTAACACTGGGATGTCAATCCCTAACCATCTCATCATTGTGATTCAGGAATATGGGTGTTCAAACTCTCAGATCAACAACACATTTGTTATCAAGTAACATTTGTCATCAAGTCATCTTACAGTATGACCTTGATTGTAATAATGCAGATATTTCTCATGGCTATCACAACCTATCAATCTTATATGTTACCTCTTGCTAGGAAACATAGCATATCATTATTTTCAAAGCTTATAAAGTTCTTTCAATATATATGGCATCATAACCCTTACCTGGTTATTCTCACTTCTTTATAAAGACCTACATGGTTAACACAGTTGATAACCTGTACATTATTTCTATTTCAACACAATATAAACCATTTCCAAGTCAATCATAGAGCACCATGACCGTTCTATCTTGCACGGTCGTATAAGGGAAAGCCACCACGGTCATGCTTCCTTGCACGATCGTGCTACATAAGATAACCACGACCGTGTCATATTACTACGGCTGGTTTCTAGGGTTAGGGTTTCCCTATTCAATTCGATTAGGGTTATTCAACCCCTTTAACTTACAAAGGCATAATGATTACTTATTTCATAATTCAAGTATAAAGTTTCATGCTTAAAAGCATAACCCAAAAATAGGCCTTACTGTTCATATCATGACATTACCCTAGATTAGGGTTTACTATTCATATTTCATCACATTTACCCTAGATTAGGGTTTACTATTCATATTACAATGAATTAAGATAATACCATCATCATGTATGAGGAATACTTCCATTAATGCCCTCAAATTAGGTTAAGATTCATTAACCATCCTAATTAGGGTTTTCATGATCTCACTATGATGGATCATACCCTAATTAGATATATTCATACATATTGGAAGTTCATTATTGATTATCGTTCATATAGGAAGTTTTCTCTCTCCTCTTTCTATTAGATGATGTTTACATCACTCTTGATTAGGTTAAGTCAAATCAACCTTGACTTCATGGGTTATGTCATTACTATGGTGATCATTAAGGTTTACTTATTTAAAGAGTATTAGTCACTTTATCCCAACAAGGGTATCTTTGTAAAGTTCACCATTGATCATAGCATGCTTTAATCAACTAACTACTTGGTCCCTTAATTACTTTAGGCATCTATAAGGTTTAGGTTAATCAACCACTAAACCATCTTGACCACTAAGGCATCAAACGTTCTTGACCTTTTTAGACCTCAAACGGTCTTGCATACTCAACCCCCAAATGGTCTTGGATAGACCTTGAAACCATTTAGTAAAGTGCACACTCAAGACCGTTTTCCCAAGGTGAGGTGAAGACCGTTTGGTCATGAAGACCGTTTGGCCAAGTTTGACTTTGAAACCGCATGGGAAAAACCGATCTTGAAACCGCATGAGATCAAATGATTTGGGATCGTTTGGACTCAAACGGTCTTGAGACCGTTTGGACCCAAACGGTCTTGAGACCGTTTGGTCCAAACCACCTCAAAACTGCATGGACCAAAAAGTGTCTCAACCACTTCAATTGAGTTAGGGTCTCCAATGTTGAACCCCTCAATCAACCATGCACTTGTTAGCCACTTATCAATTGAGTCAATTAGGTCAACCCTCAACTGATTTGACACTCAGTTGACCCTCAATTGATCATCAATTAGGGCTTGGATCAATTGAATTAGGGTTTGGAATCGATTACCCTTCAACATGTTTCAACATGAGTCTAATTGATTTGAAATCATTGAACCATCATTCAATTTGGTCATGACCTGACCCCAAACGGTCTTGGGATCATTTGGACATCCTCCAAATGGTCTTGAGACCGTTTGCCCATTATTTATCAAAAACCAAGTCATTCACTCAAGGGTTGAACCCTAGGTTTAGTCACCAAATCAGCAATTAATTGTTTATCAACTTGATATCTTTGGACCCTCAATTGGTCCACCCTACTTAACCCTAGACCTCCAAATGGTCATGGGTGATCACCAAATGGTCCTGAGACCGTTTGGGTGATCCCCAAATGGTCTTGAAACCATTTGGGCCACTCAACCCAAACTTCAACTTGATTCAATTATTGAAATAAGCAATTAACACGATTAGGGTTTAGGTGATTGTTGGGCCTTCAATTGGTGATTTACTTGGAATTAGTTGATGATTTTTGATAGGTAATTAGCCCACATTATTCATAACAGACCTCCAAATGGTCAATGCCTGGTCAACACATCCAAACAGTCTTGGACCGTTTGCTCCTATGCGGTCTTGTGAAACTGTTTGCATTCAAACGGTTTGAAACTGTTTGCTCCCAAACGGTTTGGGAAACCATTTGTGCAAGAGGTGGAAGACCGTTTGTTAAAGAAAGTTTGTGGATAAACTTTGGAGTTAATGTCATCATCTCCTACCTCAAGAACAGGGGTGGTTATTCATGGAAATGATAGCAAGAACACACCAAAGTGTCTAAAGAAGAAGAATAAGCAATTATACTAGAAGAAGAGAATGCATTAACAAAGCTTAAGGGTTAGAATTATAAAACCCGCCTTAAGATCTGATCTATAGCTCCAAGCTTCGTAGATTTAATGGTGGATGAAGCTCCAAAGGTTGTCCAAGGTCCATTCTTCAATTTATGGATGGAGAAGATGGCTAGAAAGAAGAATTGTGTGAAAAACACCAATAAACCAACCTTGTTTTAGGATTCCCACCATGAATTCGAGGTAGATGATGGTCCATACTTACCAATCCAGCTTGGTCATCTTCCTTATGCTCCAGAGCTCCTTCTTGGTCGGCCAAAGCAAAAAGATAAGAAAAGGACTAAGGGAAACGATCCCTTGCTTTGTTGAAAAGAGTCCTTATATATTTTTGAATATTTTCAAGGCAAAGAAGATTATCTCTTTTATTTCCTAAACACATCCACCAAGGCTTAATCCATTCATGGCCACGTTTCTTCCTCCTAATATCATGCAAAACTCCTCCCTTATCCAAGGTTAAAAGGAAAAGAAACCAATTACCTTACTAAGTTATATATATATTAAAGGGCCATTTGCTTAAGTCTTGATTATTTTAATATCAAGACTATCTTTCCTTCTTGATCATTCAAATGAGGCACACTCCTCATTTTCTTTGCTCTTCTTGATGCCAAGAAACATGAGAGATACTCTAGAGGATATATTTTACATGTTGCACCCTATGTTTTGGGTAAATTGCACTTTACACCAAAACTAGGTTTTAAAGTACAAGGATTGCTCCACAAGCTATATCTTGGTGCTCAAGCTTGGAGAATCCATAAAACTACATCATATTCATTCTTATAATGTCTTATCATCATAGGAACATCTTAACATGTGAAATTTTGCAAGTTAACCCCTTAATTCGGTAATTTGCACTTTAGTCCATTATTAACAAAACAATCTTTCAACATTAAGCAAAAAGGACTGTATTTGAAATACAAGCTCCTCAAAAGCCTTAATTACATTTCATAGGTTAAACACAAGCATCTAATCACTTATTTAAGCAAAACACCTAGGGTTAGTTCATAACCCAGGTCAGGGATGTTACAAATTATCCACCCCTTACAAGGATTTCGTCCCCGAAATCAACAAAACATATTAAGAGAAAAGAGCAGGGTATTTCCTTCTCATCTCTTCCTCTAGTTCCCACGTGGCTTCTTCAATACCACGGTGATTCCAGAGGACTTTCACAAGACTTATATCTTTCTTTTTCAGCTATTTAATTCTCTTGTCAAAGATTGACACAAGTCCTTCCTCATAAGATACATCATCATTCAATTCTACTTCCATAGGTTGCAAAACTGATTCTGTATCAGGGTGACATTTCCTAAGCATGGAAATGTGGAACACATGGTGTAACTTTTATAATTCTGGTGGTAACTCTAGCTTATAAGCTACCTTCCCAATCCATTCAATGATTGGATAAGGCCCCATAAACATAGGAGCTAACTTTCCTTTCCTTCCAAATCTAAGAACTCCTTTCCAAGGTGAGACCTTGAGGTACACTCTGTCTCCCACCTGGAATTCTAAAGGTCTACGACGCTTATCAGCGTAAGATTTCTACCTATCCTGTGCAGTCTTTATCTATTGTTGTATTACTTTAATCATCTTAGTGGTCTACTGCATAAGATCAAGACCTAAAAGTTGATATTCACCGGTTTCATACCAACATATGGGTGATCTACAACGTCTACCATACAAAGCTTCATAAGGTGCCATGTCAATGCTATGTTGATAGCTATTATTGTAGGCAAACTCTATCAAGCTTAGATGTAGGTCCCAACTTCCTGTAAACTAGAGAACACATGCTTTAAGCAAGTCCTCCAATGTCTATATAGTCCTTTCAGATTGTCCATCGGTCTGAGGATGGAAGACTGTACTAAACCTTAAATGTGTGCCTAAAGCTTTATGAAGTCGCTCCCAAAAATGACTCGTAAATTGGGGACCTCTGTCAGAAATAATGGTAACTGGGACCCCATGCAGCCACAATATCTCATCAACATATAACTGTGCTAGCTTTTCAGCAGAATAGGTTGTTTTGCCAGACAAGAAATGTGCTGTCTTTGTCAACCTATCAACTATTACCCAAATGGAATCATGTCCTTTGGTTGTCCTTGGTAGACCAACCACAAAGTCCATGGTTACATGGTCCCACTTCCACTGTGGTATGGGTAAAGGTTGCATTGTCCCTGTAGGCTTCTGGTGTTCAGCTTTAACTTGCTGACACACAGGACACCACATAACGAACTCAGCAACGTCCTTCTTCATTCCAGGCCACCAGTACATATCTTTCAAGTTTCGATACATCTTGGTGCTTCCTGGATGCATAGCATACATTGAAGAATGAGCTTCTTCCAGGACTAACTTCCTCAAGTTATCAACATCCGGTACTATCATTCTATCATGATAACAAGCTACCTGATCATCTGAATCATAGAAACCATCTCATTTCTCACTACTATACTCCGATCTAATCAGTTGAACTGCAACATCGACTTGCTGTGCCTCCTTGATCTGCTGTCTTAGAGTAGGTTTTATGTGCATCTCAGCTAACAACCCGGCTAACAATGATACTTTCAACTGTACATTGTCTTGGCTTTAGGAGATAAGCATATCTCTCCTTGAGCACACTAAGGAATTCAACTGTGCTTTATCTAGGGTTGATGTTGCTGATTTCCTACTTAAAGCATCAACAACTACATTGGCCTTCCCTAGATGGTAATCAATTATACAATCATAGTCCTTGATTAACTCCATCCAGTAGCGTTGCCTCATGTTAAGCTCATGCTGAGAAAAGATATACTTTAGGTTTTTATGATCAGTAAAAATCTGGAATGTTTCTCCATAAAGATAATGTCTCCAGATCTTCAAGGTGTGAACAACAACAACTAGTTCTAGATCATGTGTCGGATAATTCTCCTCGTGTTTCTTAAGCTGTCGGGAAGCAACAGAAATCACTTGTTTATCCTGCATCAACACACATCCTAGTCCATTCTTAGAGGCATCACAGAAGACTATATATCCTTTCCCTTGCTCAGGTAACACAAGCACATGTGCACTTGTCAACCTCTCCTTCAGCAACTGAAAACATTGTTGACACTTGTCACTCCAGGTAAAAGGAAAATCCTTCCTGGTCAACTTAGTCAAGGGTAAAGCTATAGAACCGAAGTTCTTAATGAACCTCTGGTAATAGACTGCCAACCCTAAGAAACTACGGATCTCTGTCGGTGTCTTCAGTTGTTTGCATAGCAGAATAGATTCTACCTTTTTAGGGTCAACACGAATACTCGAGGCAGATATTACGTGTCCAAGGAAAGATACTTCTGGTAACCAGAACTCACACTTGCTAAATTTAGCATATAACTTGTATTCTCTTAGCAAAGTTAGAGCCTGACGAAGATGTTGTTCATGCTGCTGAGCATCTCTACTGTAGATCAGAATGTCATCTATGAAGACAACAACACACTGATTGAGAAAAGGTCAAATGATTCTATTCATGAGTTCCATGAATGCAGCTGGTGCATTAGTTAGTCCAAACGACATAACTGTGAACTCGTAGTGACCATACCTTGTCCTAAAGGTAGACTTTGGTATGTCACTATCCTTAATACACAGTTGGTGATATCCTGACCTCAAATCTATCTTTGCGAAGACGGTTGCACCACACAACTGGTCAAAGAGATCATCAATCCTCGGCAGAGGATACTTATTCTTTATCGTTACTTTATTTAATTGTCTGTAATCAATGCACAACCGCATTGATCCATCTTTCTTTTTAACAAAGAGGACCAGAGCACCCCAAGGCGAAGTACTCAGTCGGATGAAACCCTTCTCAAGCAATTCTTGTAGCTATTTCTTGAGTTCTGCCATCTCAGAAGGCACCATCCTATACGGTGTTTGTGCTATAGGTTGCGTATTCGGGATTAGATTGATCTCAAAATCAATCTCTCGAGGCGGTGGAACACCTGGAAGTTCTTCAGGAAATACATCTACAAATTCCCTGACTATAGGAACTTCAACAGGGTTAGGAGTATCCATGGTAGTATCTACCACATGAGCCAAGAATGCATAACATCCTTGCCTCATCAGCTTCTCAACAACCATAGCTGTCACAAGACAGGTGGGTAGAATCTTTCTCTCTCCTTGAAAGATCCATGTGTCACTATCATCTGTGAACACAGCCTGCTTGGACTCACAATCCAAGACAACCTTATACCTTTCTAAGGTATCCATCCCAAGGATTATATCAAATCCATGCATCTCAAGTGGTATAAGATCCACTTGAATGTGATGTTCAGAAAAGAAGAGGATGTAGGGAGAACATACCTCCTACAACACAACAAATCCCATCAAAGGAGTTTCTAGCAACAAACTATCTGCTCTATGACTTATAGTCAAGTTGCAATCAAGAATCACTTTTCGAGTGATAAAGGAATGCATAGCACCTGGATCAATTAAAATGGATACAACACAAGATGTAGAAATATTAGAATATAACAATTCCATCTGACCTGCCACAACCCGAGGGTTGATCACTACATCAGGTGGATTCATCATGTAGAATCTTTCCATTGCATGTGATTGATTCGGTGCTCGATGATTAGGTGTCGATGATCCAGCTTGGGATGCTTGTCCACGTCCTCTAACATTACCTGGAAACTATCACCTTTGCGATCCTTGCTGACTTTGCCTTTGAGGTTGAGTCACACTCCCTTCTCTGGCTCTGCAGTCTTTCATCAAATGTCCCACCTTCCCACATATGTAACAACTCCTATTCAGTTGTTGTGGTCTGGGTGGTCCTGTAACCGACATAGATGTTGAGCTACGAGCTCCTTCTAAAGGTAAGCTTCATCCTCTACCCCTATTTGACATCCACTACGTCTGGGTATTGGATCTAGGTGGTGGTGTAGGCATAGAAAACCTAGGTCTCTTGAAACCTTTAGATGAAGATCCTTGGAACTGGGGATACATGTTCTCAAAATGACCAATAAATCCTCGTAAGCAATTCCATATCCAAGGTCAATCACACTGAAGACCAACCTTATTACTTCTTATCAACTGATTAGGGGTGTCCTATCAAAGCATGAAGAAAACGTTAGAAATACAAAGAACTAGAGATGATACATAGACTTCAAAGAATAGCTACAAATACTCAACTCAGATAACCTAATATACATTACAGACTAGAATGGCTTAAACCTAACAAACTGAAAGAAGTGGAGGTAGATAAAACATAAAAGGTTGACAAAAGAAACTAAAGGAAGGGCATCCAACAAATCATTATCTCATATAAATCTCAACACGAACAACAAGCCTTCAACTCCTTCAAACATATAAAAATCATGGATAGTAGCCTTTTATATTGAGAAGACTAAAAAATAGTTCATACTGGACCACCAAAATTTAGACTAAAAGCACCCTCATCAATGTGCCAAACCCATCTATAAAGGCACCAAGCATGACAAAAATCACAAGTCCCCAAAATTCAAGACAAGACAGGCAACACAGTTGGAAACATGACACTTCATGACGCAAAATACAACAAATCAACATGAGAAGAAGAATTCACAGCTAACAACAACCAAACGAAACACAAAAATATCTATTAACAACAACCAAAAGAAGACCACATATCAAAATTATTGGTTATATTAGACCCTTGGGAATCCGAGACATGGAGAAACCAACAAGTTGTTCGTCAACCAGAACCATACATGCCACTTGTTCAGTAACTATAATAACATAGTAATCATTTGATGCATGGAAAATAGATAGCGAATGATCTATAAGAATTTTTCCTTTGAATTTAAAATCAAGACAATGAAATAATGAATGGTACTACAATATGTGTGACATCCACATTTATTGAAAACCAGCTAAATATAATAAAGAATGGATGACTTCTATTTTTACTTAATCCTATGAATTTATATGATTTGTGAATCTCTATATTGATCAAATGATTGCTACTCTTGGTTTCCACATCTCCAAATGGTTCACCTACAATGATGTAGAAACAGTTCAGAAGTGCACTCTAGTATTGAGATTAATTTATAAAATGTTACCTGACAATGAGTAATTTCTTTGGCCAAGCTATCATTGTCCCAATTACATCCTCAATGACTTGGTGTTGACCAAAAGGCCTAATCAACTGCTCTTGAGGATGGATTGGCACAGTAATGGACACGACAACAAATGCGGACCCCAATAGTGCTCCTTCTACGACATAAGTTGGACTTGTAGAAGTAACGTGTCTTTGTGCTACAATTGAATTCCCATCCTAAAAACTTAACAAGGAAACGACCTTTAAATTTATAAAGACTGTGTCAAACATTATTTCTACCTAAAAATCAGATTGAAAAAATTAATCAATAAATGCTAGGATATAATAATGGGTGTTTCACTACTCGATTGATTTGGTCTGGGTAGTCTTTCATTGGTGGTTTTTGTGATATTCTACAAAATAAATAGTTTACTATAAGAAAATCAATTTTCTTATGTAATCACATTATATGAATTTGAAGATTTACCTCATTCGGCTGAAATGAAGAACTCATGTTAGAATTTCTCAGCATCATAGCTTCAAGATTTTCAATTTTTTCTTCATTTTTAAGAACTCCTTTTGTTGGGTCTCGTATATCTGGGTATGAGCATCAACAACCATTTCTAAGTATGTGATTTTATTTTCATATACATTATGAGACACATGAATCACATGTTTCACATGAATCTTCTTTGGGCCCAAAATATGATCAAATATCTCATCTTCATCAAGATTTTCATTATAACTTGCAAGTGCCGCATTCAACTTGTCCTACATACAATATTCATGAGATTATTTTCATTAAATAAAAATAAATTTGTTAAATGATTCCTTACAATCAATTCTACAAATTTTGCATCCACAGCTGTACCATCCTTCTTCAAATGGGTGGCCTTAAACGAGTCTAATATGCTAACATTGCCACCATTTTTCTTTTATTGTAACTGTTTGTAATAGTAGCAACATATATGAGCATAGTAGTATGAAAGTGTAATGCACATTTCAACTAGAAGATAACTCACATTAGCCTTCACACAAACATACGACGTTGATCCCGATGTATGTCTCATCATTATGAACTTTTTGCTCATAACATTTTTAGCAGTCCTTAACTACATACAATGAATTATAATATAATTATATACAATATACACTATTAAATTCTACAAAATTAAGGAATAAATTATTTTACCTTTCCATCGTCAGAATCCCAAAAATTCATAAGAAATTTCCATTGATCAGGATCAACACGGGAGGGGCAATCAATAAGTCGGTCAGATTTTTCTTTGTGTCGCATATAGTGGTTTTTTTTATATCCGCTTTGAAGTTTCTCCAACAATCCCTCACTGTTTGCAAAATTGAATTATTCCCCTTTATGTCGATAACAAACTTGGTCTGTAACAAAAGAATAGTTTTTAAATAAAAATTCACAACATTGTATTATATCTCTAAGACTAGAATTACCTCCACATAATTCCATATAGTGATTTTGTTCTCCACAGGAACTTGTCACCAATCAAGATAGTTTAATGGTGCAAGATCAGAATTTCTAGAAATAGTTCCCAAAAAGGAACACAGGTCATTCTGATGTGGTCCTATTGGATCTACATTCTCATCCAAAGTAATTGGCATCTTTTTATCCCCTGTCTTACCCCATAATCGGATACACTTAGAATAGACCCTTGTTTTTTATTTGTAGCCCCCCTACATAATCATGAATATGATGCAAGCATTTACAAGGATATACATATTATACACATATATATAAGTAATAGTTTGTGAAAAATGTAATGCATCTTTGTATTTAAATTTTCTTACCTTCACTCTTCCCAGGATCAACAGTAGGAGAATCAGCAACAGAACGTTGATCATTATCTAATTTATCAATTTCAACCTCTTGATTGTTACTAACATCATTTACCAAACGTTGCATACTTTCTTTTACAGGCACTCCTTGATTACTTTTTTTTTTCTAAGTGTCTTTTAGAATGACTTCCTTCTCTAGCATTATTTGAGTTTGCCACCACATGACTTTTACCAATGATACCAACCCCATCATTTGACATAGATGGATTTTTTTCTTTAGCAAGGTTCAAAGAAGAACTTCTTTTGTTGTTTGCAGCTGATCCCGCCACGATTTTACTATTTCTAAGTCCTTCTTTTGCATTTGAGCACCCCCAATCAGTATTTATCGAACCAAGATACCCTCCTTTTGGTCTTTTGGAAATTCCTGCAACTAAAATGATGATATGAGCGGTTCTAAGAAAGATATTAAATGATGTATTTTTTATTTTACCTATCATACTCCCATGAGTTAATCCTTCATTGCAGGCTTGATCAGTAAGTGGAGACAATAGCTGATTGCGTATTTTCATTCTCCTAAAAAGACAATTGATATCAAAAATATTCGATTACAAACTAAAATCATGGCATACATTCTCTAATTGTGTTCCTCAAATGGAATTAAAAATTTCAATAATATTTATATGTTTCCGATGAAGCCAACATCCAACAAGAAAACTCATTAAGCATATTAACCCCAAAAGAAAAAAAAAATGTACAATAAATGTATAATCATGTAAAAGAATAAATGACAATTTTAGAAATAAAAGGATAACATGAGTGTTTCCACTATTTGACCCAACTAATAAAATAAAAAGAGTTACATAAGATCAATGATTGGGATCATGACCCCCTTCATAAAAGGTCACACCCTCCATGTCTTCTCTAACTAAATTAAAGTCATCACAAATGTCACTTAAGATATCTTCCAAATCACTTAGAGATTTATCTTCAGATAACTAGGTTCCATCCATGAAATTGTCATGAAGCTTCTCCTCCATGTCATAAGTATCACGAGGTGTAGTGTGCACAAAAAAGCTCCAATTTTTTTGACTTATGTCTTTCACATAAAACACTTGTTGTGCTTGGGAGGCCAATGAAAATGGATGATCAGTTACATCAATATGTTTTAAATTGACCATTGTGAAGTCATTTTCAGATTTTTTGATGCCTCTGTTTGCATTGACCCAGTCACATTTGAACAATACAATTTTAAGTTGCTCGTAATAATTGATCTCAAAAACATCCCTTAACACCCCGTAGTACGTAACCTGACTCGTTACAGGATTTTTGTCCGTGGAGTTGGCAAAACTTTCAGTCTGAGCGTTCACCATAATTCCACTATTTCATGTTTTTCTACCGCATTCTCGATCCTTGGTGCGAAATCTATAACCATTTGTTACATATCCTGCATATTGCATCATCATTTGTTGTGGTCCTCGAGCCAACACTAACAGGTTTGGTGACACAATTGTCGACTTTGCCTTCTCCTCAATCTGAAAATATTAAGAATATTATTATTTATAAACTTTTTGTTATTATGCTAATGGAAATAACTTATTTAAACTTACATGTTTCTTAAACCATTTATTGAAACCGTTCAGATGAAGATTACTGATTTCCCATTGTCGTGCACGTGGATTGATTTTCTTCAAGTATCGAATGTGCTCCCTACCAACAAACACATGTAACACACCTAGACGTAAATATGAAATTACATAATAATAAGTAAACAACAATCTTACTTCACGTATGGATCAACTGCATCACAGTTGGCTAAGATATATTGATGTGTAGATTTGAGCATTGCGCTATCAAGCATAATAGGAGTCTTCTTTCCTAAATGACGTCCTTTATGAAAGAATATAGCCCACTCTTCATCATTATCCATATCTTCATATTCCAAATCATTTCTAAAGAATTTAGTGATCCTTGTCTCAACTCCTGAGAGATATCTCGAATAGAATGTTAAACATTCATCTGCCAAGTAACCTTCTGCTATAGAAGCTTCTGGAGAAGCTTTATTTCACACATATTTTTTAAAAGTTTGTAAGTGTCTATAATAAGAAGAATAAAAGTTTTGTAAGAACATCACATATGATCAGATGCAAAGTCTAAACATATTTAATTGTTAGAAATATTACCTCTCCACGGGGTACATCCAATGATAGAATATCGGTCCGACTATCTTCACTTCTCGTGGAAGATGAATGACCACATGCTCCATCACATCAAAGAATGATGGTGGGAGAATCTTCTCTAGGTTACAAAGAGTAACTGCTATTCTGGATTCCAACTTCTCAAAAGTATTTGGATTTATGACTTTAGAGCATAAGTCTTTAAAAAACTTGGACAACTCAATTACAACAACTCTAACATTTTTGTTGGGAAACACTACCTGTAAAGGTAATGGGATAAATTGTTGCATCAATACGTGATCATCATGACTCTTCAATGCCATCAACTTTCTTTCTTTGACGCATGCATTTCTAGCTATATTAGAAGAATACCTATCAAGAACTCGAGCAGACTTCAATAGCTTCCAGAATAATTCTTTTTCCTCCTTCTTCAAAGTAAAACATGATGGCGGATGCTATTTTTATTTCCGTCTTTGATAATGTGAAGTCTATGCCTTATGCGCATCTCTTCGAGGTCGTATCGAGAATTTTCAGTGTCCCTTGACTTCTCCATTCCTAGCAGTGTGTGAATCAAACTCTCACATACATTCTTTTCTTTGTGCATCACGTCAAGATTATGACGTATAAGGTTATGCTTCCAGTATGGCAGCTCAAAAAATATACTTCACTTTCTCCAGTTGTACGGTAAAGTATCTACATCTCTAGTTTGATCTAGAACTTGACTTCCAGACAACATCTTAGGAGCACTTCTAAATTCTTCTTTTCCGTCAAATGATGAAGCATCTTTACGAAATTTATGATCTATTGGGAGGAACCTCCTGTGACCCATGAAACATGCTTTCTTACTATATGGTAGTCTCCATGAGCACGCATCTTTGTTACAGAAAGGACATGCAAGATACCCACTAGTTTGCCAACCAGATAGATAACCATATGCAGGAAAGTCACTTATCATCCACAATAAGGCAGCATGCAACTTGAAAACCTCTTTACGATTAACATCATAAGTATCAACACTAGATTCCCATAGTTCTTTTAACTCCTCAATCAACGGTTGTAGGTAGACATCTATGTCCATTCCGGGTTGAGTTGGACCAGGAATAATCATCGATAGGATAAAATTGGGAGACTTCATGCACAACCAGTGGCAAGTTGTATGGAATCAATACGATGGGCCAAATGCTATATGATAGACTCATGTGGCCAAAGGGATCAAATACATCGGAAGTTACTCCAAGGCGAACATTGCGAGAATCAGAAGCAAACTCAACATGCATATTATCAAACGTCTTCCATGCTGGAGAATCTGCTGGATGTCGAAGAATCCCGTCCTTGGTACGACTTTCATCGTGCCACCGCATTAGGGGTGATAGTTTCGAACACATGAACAATCTCTTCAACCTAGGAGTCAAGGGAAAGTAGCGCAAGACTTTACAAGGAACTCCTTTCTTGTTCGTACGATGTTTTCTACACCAACTTTGTCAATTTTGATTTCTTTATATCTAGTGTTTTTAAGAATCGTTGCTAATCTAGTCTAGTTCAAGTAGGACCAATATTTAGAACAAAAGGTTGGTTTTAGGTTAATTAAACTAAGTGCAGGAAAGTAAAGAGCAAAAGTAAAGTTGATCTAGATTTTTTTTTGAGAGCAAATGGATCGATTCATTACTTGTTAGCCATACGACATCTACAATTGGGGAGAAAGATACAAATAGAACATACAAACGTCACGTTCAGTAACCCAAGGGCACTACAACTCATATTGGAACGAGAGAGACATTTCTGCATTGATTCTTCTTCCTTGAGGCTATCTTAAGTAGCTTTTCCTGAAGAATTCCTTCAACTTGAGCGTTAAGTAGTGGTAGAGGGGCTGGAACAAGATGGTATTCTGCTCGTATATCAACTCAAACGAAGCCATACAACTGAGTAATAAGATCAATCCAGAGTGAGATTTAGCCATAACCAAGGTTGAATTATCGGGGAAAAACCCAGAAAAACCACCGCCTTCACAGAGGAAGGAGACACAATCCTTATTCAAAGGAACAAGCAACGACGATATATAGTGGAACAAGATAGATAGCCTTCCCGAAACTAGCTCCCAAGTGAAAAACCTGCAAGGCAGAAACAAAGGAGGGAAACCCGCCTCCTCCGGAACCCCAGCGAGGACACCCCCACCAGCTACCTACCTCAGCCTCAAGGCAGATCTGAGCAAGAATCTACCAGGAGAAGAGCGCCACCACCTCCTGCAAGCAACACTCCGAAGAGAAGACCCGATCCCAACCAGGTCGCACGGCCGCCGCCCAGGGGGAGAGATGAGGAGCACGGAGAGGCATCTGCAAAAGGAGACTGGAAAGAGAGACAAGTCGAGGAGGAGGTCTGGGGGGAGAAGGTGACGGCCCAGCAGGATGTCTGACTCCCTCCCCCAGGTTTGAGCGCCGCATGCGGGGGGAGCCCTAGATCTCCACTGTGGTTGCCAGAGCCCTAGATGACAGGGAGCCGCCGTTACAAGTTCGTTGCTTTTGAACTTCCTACGAAAAAAAAGTTGATCTAGATTAATGATATGGGATCGCTGGGGTGGTCTCGGGTTTCACCACCACTACACATGCAAACACATACAAACATCAAACATCCAGGCAAGACATAACTATCAAAATGGAGCTATTGCAAAACCCCCCATACGGGCGTTATGTTCACGTAAGCATCACCTTCGGCATCAGATGTCTCGTCACCATCCAGATCACATACTTATGGCTTCAAAGATACAAAATCCAACTAAGGCTGTGACCCTCCCTAAGGGATGTTTAGGCACATAGAAGCATCACTGTGGGTTAGATGGCTCGTCCCCTAACGGATCATACACTTACGACCTCAAGGAATCTCTTTCTATTTCTAGTCAAGGAGTCAACCGTGCTAGACGTCAAGCAAGCAGGCAATTAATCTACAAGCAAACATAGACGATTAACAATGAAAATACAACATCCAACTGAAGATGTGGCCCTCCCTGAGGGATGTTTAGGCCATAGAAGCATCACTGTGGGCTAGATGGCTCGTCCCCTCATGGATCATACACTTACTACCTCAAGGAATCCCATTCTATTTCTAGTTTGGGAGTCAACCTTGTTAATCGACATTCTACCCTACATATAGAAATTTTTGCAACATAGGGAAGAACAAAATGAAAGCAAGCATGTAATCAAACCACAAACTTTAACGATTAGCAACAAAATGGAAAGTTATATGCATGCCATGGAAAGTTTAACAAGAGAACATGCTTGCATGGGCAGCGGGGCTAGTCCCCACACCCCAGTGAAAAGGAACTACTCACTCATGATACGAGAAACAAGAAGAACAAGAGAGAGGACAGATTCCACCATGAGCATGATGCAGAAGGTAGTTGCAGCTCAGTGAAGATGATGCGATCTTCTACGTAGTGTCAGGGCAGATCTTGGATGAGAAGGAAGAAAGGAAGAACCACCAAGGCTGACCAGGCAGCCCTTCTTCTCTTCCTTCTCTTCTCTGCTTGACCTTCTTGTTTGTAGCAAAAGGAGCAGCAGGTGGAGTAGCAATGGCATGGACGTGGATGGATCAAACCTTCCGTTTGGGTAGCTTGGCGGCATCCCAGATCTGATGCCTAAATGAGGACCCTTGAGGTCCTATTTATAGGCTCAGGTCTGGTCCTCACATTTTTGGTGTGATTCATTAAACGGTCTATAGTATCTCATCCAAACGGTCTTGAGTAGCACCCTCCAACAAGTCTTGGAGACAGTTTGATGGCCAAACGGTCTTAGAGACCGTTTGATGGCCAAACGGTATTGGATTTCATACAGTCCTAGACTTAACAGTTTCTACCTCTGATCAGTCTTGAATCTCTATCCAAACGGTCTTGCAAATCTATGATCATACGGTCTTCAGCAAACGATCGTCGTTCAAATGGTCTTGATAGTATCTCTTGACCAAACAGTCTTGAAGACCGAACAGATCAAAATGGTCTTGGGACCAAATGCCGCCAAATGGTTTTGAGCTTTCACGGTTTCGGGAAAATGGTCTCCAACTCATCAGTGTTCTATTCCAAGCGGTTTCTACTCCGATCGGTCTTGGCCCCAACTGGTCTTGAGATGTAAACGGTCTTTGGCATCCAAACGGTCTTCGTCATCCAAACAATGTTTGTCGTCCAAACGGTCTTGGCTCAAATGGTCTTGGGGACCATTTGGGTAGGTGGCAGGTGGAAGACCATGTGAGTGAATAGCTAAAACTGAGAGGCCAAAATCGAATGGGTAGACCGCTAGGGAAAACCGTTTGGTACAGAACGATTGATCAAGACCGAATAGGAAAAACCGTTAGGTCAGGACCGATTGATCAAGACCAAGGTTGAGAGGATCTTGAGTGAATTTCTTATGATGGTTGAACCTCATCATGACCTGCACAAAATCAATATAAATCTAGTTAATAATCTTGATAATTGAATCAGTTAAGAAAACTTGCATTTTGTGAGATTTAGGAGATGAAATCGAAAGTATTGAATTGAATTGGTCCCAAAAAGGTGACTGAAAATCATGATGAATAGAGATTCATCATAATACCCCAAACTTAAACGTTGCTTATCCTCAAGTAACAAAAAATCTTAAACAGTCGCCAAATGAATACTTTCAACTCGTGTAGTTGCCTCCTCTTCACGTCACGATTGTTTCCTTTCTGCTTAGTATGACTAAGCATCTCAACTTCCTGAGACCATTGAACACATCTTACCATATCTTTGTTCCTGCGTTTGTTTTCCAAAATCACTTCCTCCTCACTTTTTCCAACAACAAGCATTTCTAAGAGTTTTGTAAGAGTCCAGAGATACCCGCAGAACAACAAGTTTGCAACTAATCTGACACTGGTGTATTTCAGGGTAGCGGGGGCATTCATTGTGCCTTTAGGTAGAAAAGGGAGTGAAGGGTGGTATGGAAGGAAGAAATAAATATCTCCTCTATTCAACTCGAGATTTTTATTATATGGTTTGCAATTTCATTGATTGCATTTTTTTGGTGCAAATCTCTCCTCTATTCGACTCGAGATTGCATTTATTTGTGTGCGCTTTGACATCTTTTCTTGGTGGTAAACCCTATTAATTTGTGAGGGATATGGAAGAAAAATATGTAGAGGGGAGTGGAGTGCCACCCTGAACTTAGGGTTTGGCACTATTTTGGCTATTTTTGATGAATGGAGGGGTACGAAGATGATAGAAGAAGTGTAGAAGAGAGTTCAGATCAGAATGCAACTTGATTTACAATTCAGTGCACTGGGTTGTTCTCTTTATCGTACTTTGCTCAAATAATGACTTGATGAGGATCTGGTGGTGATTCCATGTTATTGTTCCACTAGTTAGTTAGTAAGCACGATGTGTTTGATCCCTATCAGTTCGACAGACACTTATCATATATGCATAAGTATCATGATGTTAGGAATCATATGTTTCACAAGATGATTTTGATCAAAAGGCTTATTTCAAAAAGTGGTCCTTTTGAGGATCTTCTTCAAATAAGGAGGATATAATGATTCAAAATGCATAGCTGGCTAAGTAATGGCTTTTAATGAAACAGAAAGTGTCAAAACTTCATCAAGTGTCTATTCATGAAAATTTTATTTAAAATTTTTGAAAATGTTGGTAAAAAATGCAATGATGAAATCTTAAGTCTGAAAAAGGATGGGTGTAGGTGGAAAGTGAAATACATACCACCCACCCTCCACCCCGAACTTAGAGATTTTCTCGTCCCAAGCAAACCCTAAATTCAAGATGGAGGGGAACATTCATGCCATTTGGACCACCAGATGTGGTCGCGTTCCAAGTAGCGCACGTCCTCCATATGAAAATCTCAAAAATGAGGACTCATCAGACCTAAAAGATTGCATCTCGTGATGCAATTTTTATTTATTGCAAACTTATCTAAAATGTAAAATCAAAATTAAAGAAACATTCTAATTTGAAATTAAAAGTAAAAATGAATTTATTGATCAGGTTGCTTCCCGACAAGTGCCTTTGTTTTACGTCGATGGCTCCACTAGATTCCTTCAACTTTATAGTGGATATGTTGTATTGGTGAGTTCCAACATTGCTTCGGTGCCTGTGTCGGCTGAGGTGAAGTATCTCTTCAAGCGTTGACCATTTGCCACAAACTTGCTTGACTTTTCTCTCCATAGAGAGAAAGCACCATGTGGGGAGATACTCTTGACAATGTAAGGACTAGACCAGTGAGAACGAATTTATCCTGGGAATAATTTCAATCTTGAGTTGAAAAATAGAACCTGGTCTCCTACTTGTTTGCCTTTTCTTTTCAAATGACCATCGTGCCAAAGTTTCATATGTTCTTTGTAGATTCATGCTTTCTCATAAGCTGTCATCTGGAGTTTATCCAATTCTTGAAGTTGCAAAATTCTGGCTTCGCCAGCTTTCTTCATGTCAAAATTTAGTTGTTTGATTGCCCACCATGCTTTATGTTCCAGTTCTACTAGCAAGTGGCATGACTTCCCATAGATTAACCAAAATGGTGTAGTACTGTAACACACTGAATTCTAAAATTTTGCCTTTTTACCCCTCTTTCCCATCTTTTCCTTTCATTTCTATCCTTATTGGCCTTTCTATTTAATTAGTGGAATTTATAGTGGTTTAGTGAACATTTATTCATTAATTGTACCAATATAAGGGTTTATGCACAAATACCTTAGTGAAAGCTTAATTACCATAGTTAAGTGCTCTAAACCTTAGTCTAACTTTTTGATATGATTTTAAAACATAAAATGAGGCTAAGTTTCAAATTTGGTTTGATTTGGATGTTGTTTGTGCAAGTTATGCAATTTTAGGTACATTCTGGACTTTTATGCAATTTACCCAATTGGGAGGTTTTCTTTGCAAATTATCAACTGAATTTTAATCCTTAGATATTACATTACCATTAATGAGATTTTAAACCATTGGAGAACCTAGTTTCACCTTGGTTTGATGGTATTTCTTTCCAAGGGCATTATAGGGATTACCATCTTTATAAAGGTGC
Source organism: Alisma plantago-aquatica (assembly GCA_963693085.1). Taxonomy (NCBI): domain Eukaryota; kingdom Viridiplantae; phylum Streptophyta; class Magnoliopsida; order Alismatales; family Alismataceae; genus Alisma; species Alisma plantago-aquatica. Next base: position 877,225,287 of record OY856410.1, read on the forward strand.
TTATCTTTAAAAGCTATCAACCAATGAGGTTATTTCTTTCTTGAAAAATGGTGGGGATGGCCTATAAGGATCGATGGGATCTTAGGACCTAATTTTCTCCCTCTCCCTCTCTCTTTAATTATCTCGATCGGTTTGATGATGTGGCAATTTCCTATTGGTTAGTATTGAAAAATTCATATCTTCTAAACCACTTATCCAAATTTGACAAATAAATATGTTTTGGAATTGGAAAATTATCTCTATATAATAAAAATATTTTCAAGATCTGATTTCATGGTTTTACGAAGGGTGATTTTTGTAAAATAATTTAATGCATAAAATCCATAAAAATTACATCTTAATCATCATAACTCCAAAATTAACATAAAAATATGTTTTCTTGATCAAGAGAACTTATTACGTTTATTGGTGATGTTATAAGAGTCTAAATCTGAGTTTTTATAAAAAGGTCTAAAATTAGGATTTCTATACATTAATGTGCACTATGTACTCTAATACATGTTAATACATTGAAAATAGGCAAATTGGAACTTGGACTCAATTAAAGTGGTGAAAGTTAGTAATTGATATCAGTAAGAGAGGTATGTGCAATCCCAATTTGTGTATGTGCATTCCTTACACCCTATGTTGGGATAATTGCAGCCAAACCATATATTTCCCTAATGAGGCTTAAATGAACCTTAAATCTTCTATTATTGAATCCTAATGTTGTTCATGCCTCAAATCAGATTATAAATTCTTCTTGTTGGGTCTTATACCCCATTGCCATGCTTATTGAATATTATCATTACTCTTGCCATGACTACTTTTATAGCATGTGGATTTATGTTCTATTTAATTTAAAGTAGTGGTACTTATGTACAACCACCAAAAGAGGGCATGAAAATAATCGCCCTGGGGAATGTCTTATTCTCCCCATAATATTGTAGGTGACTGGGAATGTCTTATTCTCCCCACACCTAAGGTTAGAGGTTCGGTAGGTGCCTCAACCCTACTTAGTTAGGTAGACATAATTATCTTACATGAAAATCCTTTTTGATATAATTGTTAATGGCAAGTTTCTTTTGAATATAGCCTCATACTCTTTTTATCTTCATCTTATGATGAACCCTAGCCTGTTCTTATTTGCTTTACTTATCTTGATATCCTAGACTAGTTTTGTGACACATACTTTTCTTTCCTTTCCATTTTTGCTGGGTGCCTTCCCAACCACCCAGGTGCTGAGCAAGGTGATGGATAAGACAAGGAAAATATTAGCTTTTGGCTTGGACTCGATTGATGGAGATGTTTCTTGGAGACAAGATCGTAGTAGTCTAGACTTCCCTCTATCTAGATCTTGATTGTGTGTCTTGATGTAAACCCTAATGGGAGAATTTGATGTATTTTATAAACCTTTTATGATATTGAATATAGTCAGTTAATTTTTTATTCTGCTTCTTTCTAATAGTCTTTTGTATACCAATGTTTAATAAATTTAGAAAATTTATGCCCATTCCATCATAACACTGAGAGTTTTTGGAATGGATGTCAATTTTTCAAATTTTTAGTAAAGGGGTGATTTTACTCTCTTACAACATGGTATCAGAGCCCATGGTAGTGAGAATCTAACTATTTTAGTCTTGTCTCCCTAATTAGAATACCTACCTTACATAGTTCCTTTTGGTGACATGGTTTCCCTAGAGTTGATCTATAAATGATGAAAGGTTGATTTAGGACCCTATAGTTCCACATTAGTATCATGATGAATAAAATCCTAAAAATACTCATAACTAAAATATGCATAACTTAATGTTGTTTAGGTTTGCCTTTAGGAAACTATTAGGGCATGAAGTTGAAGCAAAGGTGTCTATAAAGGATCAGGTTCTGGGGGATGGAAATATTTTCCTCCGCACCACTTGCTTGGTTTACGAGGACTCCCAGATCCATATGATACCGGCTTGGCCTGAGCTAAAATGGATTGTCCAAAATAGTTTGCTTTTAGGCAATAGTGACTTTAGACATCTATGTTGTATATCTTTGGGAACCCTAAGTTTTAGGTGTATGATGACTTGTTTGAGGATGGATACTAAGATAGTCTCCTTATGTCCCTTGGGGCCACATGCTTGGATAGTTTATCCCTAGAACCTAGACTTTGATGTTTGGGGTTAAGTGAGCTATCAGAGTGTACAGTGGAAGTGTGATGGATCTTGTACATGGTTTAGTTAGACTCATCCTTTGGCTTGATAGGTCGAACTCTTTAAGGGGTGGAGTATAGTTAGTTTGATTATGTTGGGTGGTTAGATTTCGAGGACAAAATCCTCTTTAGGGGGATGGAGCCCTATGACATCTTGAAATCTATCTACACTATGTTTAGAAACCCTAACCCCATACTTAGGAGGTTGTTGTGTTTGAAACCTTAGTGGGGTCCAAACAAGTTATAGTTATAGCCTAACATGTTTGTTTATATATTAATGAACATATAATGATCATCTGAGGAATAATTTATATGTTCAAACCCTAATGAATACCTAATGCACATAATATGAGTAACTCACATATTAATCCTAATGGATATGCATGGTGTTTCCCATGTCATAAACCAATAAAATCTAATTAAATGACAAGTAAGATGATTGTTACCTAATCTTAGACTTAATACATGCTAAGTAAAATATAGCGATCATATTAACCTGGACCCTAAGTTTAATCATTCAACCTTAACAAATACATCCTTAATGCCTTTCATGATACATTAATGACATTAGGTGCCATAATCAGTTAACATACTTTGATACACATAAATGATATATATAATCATCTAATCACATATTAATCAAGTCATAAATATGAAATGCATGGTATGTTACCTTGTTATCTAATACACACACGATTAGTCACTTAATGTGAATCAATTCATAATATGCCTCACCTTGATCATTAAAATACATGGAATGGATTCAATATGAATATGAAGTGATTTGATTCACATAAATGTGCAAATCAATAATATAAATAAATCTGAGAAAATGATTAATGATGACATTAATGTGAGCAATTAAGATAATGTGGTAATGAGATAACGTTTAATATAAATATATGCAATTGATGTGACATAATTTGGATTGAATGGGGATTTAATGACAAATTGAATATTTCATGCAAAATGATTCGTTTTAACTAAATGTGGTGATAGTATTAGGATAATGAAGTCGAAGTTCAATATATTAAGGATAATGATCAAGTATATTAAGGGAATCGAGGAACCCATAATTTTGCTAAAATTCTTAGTAAGATAAATGATATATATAAATATATATATATGATGTTTCATGGATGATAATGAAATATAACTTACTTTGAAATAAAGTGATTATGACATGACATAATTAAAATAATGGTGATAATGTGATATCATAATGAATATAATGCCAATGAGCCAAAAACATTAAATCTCCTAAAAAGAATATCTAAACAACGGAACCTAGGTGATCCTTGAGAACCTGACCTATGTTGAGATGCTTGGGGAGTGTATGTTGATGAATTGTTTGGTGGAATTTAAGGTTGGAGAAATAACCTAAAGTTTTGTGATGAGATGTTGCACACTCACCCTTCCCTTCTTGCTTATGATTTTGGGGATGAAATCCTCGTTAAGGGGTGGAGTGTTGTAACATACCGAATTCTGAAATTTTGTCTTTTGACCCTCTTTCCCATCTTTTCCTTTCATTTCTATACTTATTGGCCTTTCTATTTAATTAGTGGAATTTATAGTGGTTTAGTGAACATTTATTCATTAATTGTACCAATATAAGGATTTATGCACAAATACCTCAGTGAAAGCTTAATTGACATAATTAAGTGCTCTAAACTTTAATATAACTTTTTGATATGATTTGAAAACATAAAATGAGGATAAGTTTCAAATTTGGTTCGATTTGGATGTTGTTTGTGCAAGTTATGTAATTTTAGGTACATTCTGGACTTTATGCAATTTAACCAATTGGGAGGTTTTCTTTGCAAATTATCAACTGAGTTTTAATCCTTACATATTCCCTTACCATTAAAGATATTTTAAACCATTGGATAACCTAGTTCAACCTTGATTTGTTGGTATTTCTTTCCAAGGGCATTTTTAGGGATTACCCTCTTTATAAAGGTGCTTATCTTTAAAAGCTATCAACCAATGAGGTTATTTCTTTCTTGAAAAATGGTGGGGATGGCCTAGAAGGATCTGTGGGCTCTTAGGACCAAATTTAGATATCCAAGAAGAGTCCATGAGCTGTCCACTTGCATGGCCATCAAGCCCTAGGCTAAAGACACATGGAAAGTCACTTAGACACCTCATGCTTCACCTCTTTCTTTATATAGCCATGCATACCCCTTCTCAACTCACAATTTGAAAACTCTTTCTCTCCTTTTCTTTCCTATAGCTTAGATAATAGTTCCTGTTGGATCCTAGATGGGTGATTAGATGCTCTAGAGGGGGGTGAATAGAGTTGAAAACACTAAACAAAATTCATTAAACCTTCAAGATATATCACAAGATAAGGTCGCTAAATAGGAAATTTGTGTGCAACTAAAACATACATAGCAAGGGAGAGAGAGATTGAACATGCACCAATTAGACAAGCTATTTCGAGTGGTTCCACACTTCAAACTAGAAGTGTGTCAGTCCACTTTCCTAGAGAGGTCAACCTCTAGGACTTCCAAACTATTGCATTCTTATATTCATTCATAAGACTTACAATACATGACCAAACAAAGGACTTACCTATCCAATACAAAGAGTCTTCAACCTTACCAAGGACTTACCCACTTTTCAAGAGTCTTCGACCTTCTCCAAGGACTTACCCACTCTTGCACAAGTCTTCAACCTTGCAGGAATTACCCACTCTTCTTGGATCCTTCCGCCTTTGACTTCACCTTCACTCGGAGAAGCTTCCACCAAGGTCTTACCCACTTGAGCAAGGAGTCTTCTACCTTCACCAAGGGCTTACCCACTCTAGCTCCAAGTCTTCAGCCTTGTTCTTCTTCACCTCTCTTGGACAAGAGAGAGAACCTTCATCTTCATGGTTGAAAGAAGAGATAAGAGGTGGTGGAAGTGAGAGCCTCACAAGATATACATGTAGGACTAGCTCTCTTACAGATTTCCTACTCACTCTAATGGATGTAGCAAGTGATTAATCTTAGAGAGAGAGAGGAGGCTATAGGAAGCACTCAATTATAAAATAGGAGCCTCACATAGAGTTTGCATTGAATGCTCAACCTTGGAATGAAGCTCAAGGGGTCCTATTTACAGATGGGGATGCCTCTTAGCCTTTGGGAACACTTGTGAACAAAAAATAGCCATTTTGTGGCTTGTAACGGATCTATTTTCACTTGTTGCAACTCCATAATGGCTAGAAGCACTTTTCTGCACTTTTTTGTACAGTGCAATCGGTTGAGTTTCTATAAGGGTAACTCGACCGATAGAGTAAAAGACAAAGCCGATATTTAGACCATCGGTCGAGTTTGTCCTGAGGAAACTCGACCGACCAATGAAAATCGATTTGGTCAATTACTCCATCGGTCGAGTTCTGTGTAAACACAACTCGACCGATGCAATCTCCAGAAAATTGATCAAGGATGATCGGTCGAGTTTTCAGGCAGGGAAACTCGACTGACAAAGTGCCTGTAATCAATTTTCAAAGTTGCATTGATATTTTTCTAAGCTTAATTACAAGTCATACAATCATTACAAGTGATTTACAACATGATTCTAATGGATATACATCATATTACAAAAATGTGCACTTGTATGACTTTGACTTGCGTTTTCTCGAATTTGATATGCGCAAGTTAGGGCATTTGGAGTGTGTCTATACCTAATCTCAAATCACTCAAGTAGAGACATTAGACACCAATATGTGGAATGGTTAGTCATCATCAAAACACGGGTTTAGTCAATTTAGACGTGAGTCAACATTGACCTAATTGACCTTGAGTCAACAATCTCCCCCTTTTTTAAGATGACAAACCATTCCATAAATGTATTGAAAGCTTTCAAGTAAAATCATACCTTCGGAGAAACCTAGGGGTTTCAATAGGATTGAGATCATATGCTCCCCCTCAATTGATGTGCATGGAGTTCTCATACTCTCCCTCAATTGATGCTATTTCTCCTGCATGGTTAGCTTTCACAACATTTATAGAATACTATGTCTTCTACTCATGGAGTTTTCATACTTCCCCTCATGGAGTCTTCTCCCATTTACCTTCTCCCCTTTACATGGATATACTTCTCCTCTTCATGTAAGACATGCCTTCTTCCTCTTTTAAAAGAAGACATACCTTTCTCCCCCTTTGTCATTTCAAAAAGTGGGGTTATGAAGAAATAAGAAACATCACTTGTTAAAGAATAAGGAGATAACACAAATATATATAAGGAGAGTAGAAGATCACATATAGGGGCTTGTCCAAGCATAGAAAGAAAAGCAAGTTAAATCATATACTTGAACAACCCAAGATGCAAGATAAAGTGCTGCAGAAAAACAATCAAACACAATTTTGACCCTCAAGATGACGGAATTTGACCAAAAACCATCAGAGCTCATCGCGATGCAATGAGTCTTGCTCAGAAGGTCGTTTCTGCATGAAAAACACTAGTCTTGCACCAAAAACTGAAACTGGAGCAAAACCTGCATAAAATCCAAAAATACTCCAATTTCTACATACAATGTAGCTCTTTGTGCCCTACATCACAATGTTATGCAAGCAACTCAAGATAGTAGATATTCAATTCAAGGAACAATCTTGAGCATGTATGAGACAAGATATAAGCATAACATATAGATGAGCAAAGATGCCAATTTTAAACAAGGTTAGAACTACATGTATGTGAACTAGTAGTAGATGATATCACAAGTTAGGACTACTAGTAGGATCTTGATCATAGCAAGAGATACTAAAAGATACATAAGATAAAACAAGCTATGAGTAGATGTAGAGATATATTCGAACAAAGAGATAAGCAATTTTAGAAGCATGAAAGGATATAACTCACTAGATATGCATCCTTACCATAAGATGATTACCACTAAGAAACTCAAGGTTGTATCAACACAAGATATACACCTATATAGATGTAGCAAGTTAGAGCAAAATGGAAGCAATTTAAGACACAACCAAGAGATCCCAAGAGATCATCATCAAAACCTGCAAAACAACTCAAAGCAAGTAATTGCAAGATATAGATATACCAATTTAGAGCAATTAGAGAGATAGAGTTGTAAGAAAGATAGGCAATTTAGAACATGGCAATATGCATATATAAAGGTACCAAATGAGATTGCCAAAGAATAATGCTATTGGTTGAGAAAATCTAGTTGAGAGGGAAATTCGCATTCAATAAGCCAAATGTATATTCTGTGCACAATGTTATCGGTCGAGTTCTGTGCATTGTCAACTCGACTGATGACAACTACTGGCAACACCCATTGGTGCCTATCGGTGAAGTTTCAATAGGGCAAACTCGACCGACAGAGCAGCTATCAAAAAGCACATATATTTTATAAAAACATTTTTTTTGAAGTTTATAAAAAAAAAACATATTTAAGCAAGTTAGTAATGCACTATAGAAGTATTAGAAACAATTTTTGAGCAAAAGTGTGAAGAGAATCACAAAATGTCACTTTTGACTCAAAAACCATATGTATAGTGCACAAAAACTTGACAAAAACAAGTTAGAAATGGTTATAAGCAATAAAACCTTTACCTTTGTGCTTACCAATGCTTTTTCTATTGTTGTCACCCTCTACAAATCTCACCTTTCTTCTTTCATGTGAATTGACAAGTCAATTTGCAATTCAATAGCTCAACTCAATCCATTTGCAAGTATCTACAAGAAGAAAGATGAAATGGTCCCCAATCATGTTTTTGGGTCCGGAGGGGTTAGTTTAGCAACCCAAGTCCTATTGCTCTTGGGTGCTTTCCTAAAGGGACAACAAGTAGAATAATGACCAAAATCATTGGAATAGTTGCAAGTGCCCATAGTCTTGGAACTAGAGGATTCTCCATGGAATATTGGAGGTCCTTTATCTTTGTTGTTCCTTTGAAACAAATTGGTAGACATCCTACAAAGAGTCTCAATTTTGATATTATCTTTGTTGCTGCTCTTCATATCTTTGTTGTTCCATGTTTAGTAGTTTGTCCTGAGGAAACTCGACCGACCAATGCAAATCAATTTGGTCAATTACTCCATCGGTCGAGTTCTGTGTAAACACAACTCGACCGATGCAATTTCCAGAAAATTGTTCAAGGATGATCGGTCGAGTTTTCAGGCTGGGAAACTCGACCGACAAAGTGCCTGTAATCAATTTTCAAAGTTGCATCTAAAGTGCTCTAATATTCGATCTAAGTGCTCCTGATATTTTTCTAAGCTTAATTACAAGTCATACAATCATTACCAGTGATTTACAACGTGATTCTAATGGAAAAAACGTGCACTTGTATGACTTTGACTTGTCTTTTCTCCAATTTGATATGCGCAAGTTAGGGCATTTGGAGTGTGTCAATACCTAATCTGAAATCACTCAAGTAGAGACATTAGACACCAATATGTGGAATGGTTAGTCATCATCAAAACACAGGTTTAGTCAATTTAGACGTGAGTCAACATTGACCTAATTGACTTTGAGTCAACAGTTCCTTCTGTATTTGTCCACGAAGTTGCTATCCCAAGGTAATAGAGGGAGCCTACCTTGGTGAAGAAGGCTCATAGGGCTTCCAAATTGCTCTATTAGGGTTTCTAAAACTCCTCCTTGATCATTTCGACAAAAACTAGTAAGTTTCCTCCCTTCCTTCCCTATTTTCATACTATTAGTCTTCCTTACACCTTCTTATAGGTCTAAACCATGACCTTACATGGTAAAACTCCACCTAAAACCCTAAAACATCTCATCTCCATGCTCTTTTGCTAGGGGTTGCACCTTTAAAGTGGAGAAGGTGATCTTTTCTCAAGAAAGGAGCTTAGCTTGGAGCAACCATACCTTATAATCTCGGGATTATTTCTATTTGGACTTTCTTACATTCCTAGAGTCAAGTTTTGTTAACCCCCTTCTCATATATTTCTTAGTACATGCTTAAAACTCATGCTTCTATGTTTAAAATTGATGATTTCCATCTCTTTTTAGCATGTTCTTTTAGGGTTTTGGTTTCTTGCTATTTTACCTTCTCTAGAAGCTCTAGTTTGGTTACCTATGAAACTTCAAACCTGATCTTGGGTCAAATGGTTTTTTCTCCCTCTCCCTCTCTCTTTAATTATCTCGATCGGTTTGATGATGTGGCAATTTCCTATTGGTTAGTATTGAAAAATTTATATCTTCTAAAACACATCCAAATTTGACAAATAAATATGTTTTGGAATTGAAAAATTAATCTCTATCTAATAAAATATTTTCAAGATCTGATTTCGTGGTTTTATGAAGGGTGATTTTTGTAAAATGAATTTAATGCATAAAATCCATAAAAAATACATCTTAATCATCATAACTCCAAAATTAACATAAAAATATGTTTTCTTAATCAAGAGAACTTATTAAGTTTATTGGTGATGTTTTAAGAGTATAAATCTGAGTTTTTATAAAAAGGTCTAAAATTAGGGTTTCTATACAGTAATGTGCACTATGTACTCTAATACATGTTAATACATTGAAAATAGCAAATTGGAACTTAGATTCAATTAAAGTGGTGAAAGTCAGTAATTGATATCAGTAAGAGAGGTATGTGCAATCCCTATTTGTGTATGTGCATTCCTTACACCCTATGTTGGGATAATTGCAACCAAACCCTATATTTCCCTAATGAGGCTTAAATGAACCTTAAATCTTCTATTATTGAATCCTAATGTTGTTCATGCCTCAAATCATATTATAATTTCTTCTTGTTGGGACTTATACCCCACTGCCATGCTTATTGAATATTATAATTACTCTTTCCATGACTACTTTTCCAGCATGTGGATTTATGTTCTATTTAATTTAAAGTAGCGGTACTTATGTACAACCACCCACAGAGGGCATGTAAATAATTGCCCTGGGGAATGTATTATTCTCCCCATAATATTGTAGGTGACTGGGAATGTCTTATTCTCCCCACACCTAAGGTTAGAGGTTCGGTAGGTGCCTCAACCCTACTTAGTTAGGTAGACATAATTATCTTACATGAAAATCCTTTTTGATATAATTGTTAATGGCAAGTTTCTTTTGAATATGGCCTCATACTCTTGTTATCTTCATCTTATGATGAACCCTAGCCTATTCTTATTCGCTTTACTTATCTTGATATCCTAGACTAGTTTTGTGACACATACTTTTCTTCCCTTTCCCTTTTTGTTGGGTGCCTTCCCAACCACCTAGGTGCTGAGCAAGGTGATGGACAAGACAAGGAAGATCTTAGCTTTTGGCTTGGACTCGATTGATGGAGTTGTTTCTTGGAGACAAGATTATAGTAGTCTAGACTTCCCTCTATCTAGATCCTGATTGTGTGTCTTGATGTAAACCCTAATGGGAGAATTTGATGTATTTTTATAAACCTTTTATGAAATTGAATATAGTTAGTTATTTTTTTATTCTGCTGCTTTCTAATGGTCTTTTGTATACCAATGTTTAATAAATTCGGAAAATTTATGCCCATTCCATCATACCTCTGAGAGTGTTTGGAATGGATGTCAATTCTTCAAATTTTTAGTAAAGGGGTGATTTCGCTCTCTTACAAGTACCAAGGGGAGTCTTAAAAGCGGTTCGGTAGGCCCACACCACATCATTGATTTTCACTGACCAATCTTTTCAATTGCGGCCTACTATCTTTTCCAAAATAGCCTTGAGTTGACGATTTGAAACCTTTACCTGTCCACTTGTTTGTGGATGGTAGGGTGATGCTACCTTGTGTATTACACCATATTTATTTAGTAATGCTTCAAAGCTTCTTTCTAAGAAATGAGAACCTCCGTCAGATATCACAGTGCGTGGGACTCCGAATCGGGGGAAAATGATATCTTTGAACATTTTGATGACAGGTTTGGAATCGTTAGTGACAGTTGGTATGGCTTCAACCCATTTCAAAACATAATCAACCACAACTAGGATGTAGGAAAATCCATGAGAAGATGGGAATGGACCCATGGTCCACACCCCAAACATCAAATATCTCGATTTCTTGCCACAACTTTAGTGGCATCTCATCTCTCTTTGTTATGTTACCCGTTCTTTGACATTTTTTACATGATAAAACAAAGTTATAAGCATATTTGGATATGGTTGGCCAAAAGAAACCACATTGCAAAACTTTCAAAGCAGTTTTCTTGGAACTCATATGGCCTCTGACTGGGCCTGAGTGACATTGCTCTAAAATAAGTTGGGCTTCCTCCTCAGTGATACAATGTCTGTAAAGACCGTCAGCACAAAGTTTGAACATGTACGGCTCATCCCAGTGGTACTGCTTCACATCATGCATGAATTTCTTCAATGCATTTCTGGTGCATTCAGGGTGGATGACACCAGCGGCAAGGTAGTTCACATAGTCTAAGTACCAAGGGGTAGCTTCTGAAACTTTCATTAGTTGGTCATCCGAAAGAGAATCTTGGATCGGGATATTCTCGGTTTCCAGAGTGTGGATGCGACTTAGGTGGTCCTCTACAACGTTCTATGTACCCTTTTTATCTCTTATCTCTAGATCAAATTCTTGCAATAGGAGAATCCGTCTAATTAACCTGGGTTTAGCATCTTTCTTTGCTAGGAGGTAACGGATAGCTGCATGATCTGTGTAGACAATGACTTTAGAGCCAATGAGGTAAGATCTGAACTTGTCAAAGGCATACATGAATGCAAGAAGTTCTTTCTCGGTAGTTGCATAATTCCTTTGAGCTTCATCGAGGGTCATTGATGCATAGTAGATCACATAATGTTTCTTTTCTATACATTGACCTAAGACAACACCCACAACATAATCACTAACATCACACTTAATTTCAAATGGGTGATCCCAATCAGGAGCTCTGATGATGGGTGTTGTTGTAAGAGCTTGTATCAGATTGTTGAAGCTCTTCACACATTCTTCATCAAAATTGAACTCAGTATCCTTTAGTAATAATTTCGCCATTGGCTTGGTTATCTTGGAGAAATATTTTATAAATCATCTGTAAAAGCCTACATGACCTAGGAACGCACATACCTCCCTTACATTGGTAGGGATAGAGAGCTTGGAAATCACTTCGATCTTGGCCTTATCTACTTCAATTCCTCGAATACTGACCCTATGGTCGAGGACAATACCTTCCTTTACCATAAAGTGACACTTCTCCCAATTAACACAAGATGTGCTTCTTCACACCATTTAAGGACAAGGGAGAGGTGCTTCAGACACGAGTCGTATGAATCTCCATATATAGAAAAATCGTCCATAAAAATTTCCATGATGGTTTCAGTGAGACCAGCAAATATAGCTGCCATGCAACGTTGGAAGGTTGCAAGCACATTGCAAAGTCTGAACGACATCCTCCTAAAGGCATATGTTCCGAATGGTCAAGTAAAAGTCATTTTCTTCTGATCGTATGGATGTATAGGAATTTGATAGAATCCAGAGTAACCATCGAGATAATAGAAATATTCTTGGTGAGCCAATCGTTCTATGACTTGATCAAGAAACAACATTGGGAAATGATCCTTTTGAGTTGCCTTGTTTAACTTCCTGTAATCTATACACATCCTCCACCCTATGGCTATTCGAGTGGGGATGAGTTCATATTTTTCATTCCGTATCACAGTAGTTCCACCCTTCTTTGGGACCACATGCACATGACTGACCCATGGCAAATCGGAGATCGGGTAGATGATTCCAGAAATGAGTAATTTAATAACTTCACAGCAGACAACTTCCTTCATGTTAGGATTTATCTTCCTTTGGTGTTCAATATTCGGCTTGTGGTTTTCCATCATAGGGATTTTATGCATGAATAGTGCTTGACTTACCCCAATGAGGTCACTCATCTTGTAGTCGATGGCTTTTCTTCTTTCCTTTAATTCTGTCAAGAGTTTATCTTCTTTTTCTTCCGTTAGATCTGAATTAATGATGAATGGACAAACTTTGAGGTCATCTAGAAATACATACTTCAATCCTTCAGGCAGGGGCTTCATTTCAGGAGCTTGTGGCTTTTCACATGGTTCTTGAGTAACTTCCACAACTTTGAGTTCTTCAATTTTGGCTTCGGGCTCTTCTTCAGTAGTGTCAAGGTCGAGAACACAACTTTTTACTTGTTTGTCAACTGAATTGGCAGCATTTGGATTAGTTAGAGCCACTCCTAAAGGGTCATCTTGTTCATAATCCTCTTATGTGAGGAGTGACATCTTCTCTATGCATTCAATTAAGTAAACTTCTTCTTGCATACTTGGTCTTCTCATACTTTCAAAAACTTTAAACTCGAGGGTTTCTTTTCCTAATATGAGCAGCAAGGTTCCTGCTTCAACATCAATCAGAGCTATTGCAGTAGCAAGGAATGGATGACTAAATATGAGAGGGTATCTGGCGTCTTCTTTTATATCCATGATAACAAAGTCATATGGGACATAGGAGTCTTTGCCTACTTTGACAGGGACATCTTCGATGATACCCAGAGGAAGGGTCACTATGTTATCTGCAAGATGTATGGTCATGCCAGTTGGAAGAAGTTCACCAAACCATAGCCTCTTGCAAAGGCTAAGTGGCATGATGGAGATACTAGCACCAAGATCTGCCAATCCTTTCTTACAAGATGAATAACCGATGTGGCAAGAGATCCCAAAAGATCCTGGATCTTTCTGCTTCTTAGGCATCTTGCTCAGGATGATATCAGAAGTAGTTGTCGCTAACTTCACTATCTCATATTCTTCGGTTATATACTTCCTTATGAGGATAAACTTTAAGTACTTTGTCCATGCTGGTATTTCAGCCAGCACATCAAGAAAGGGTGTATCAACATGAAGCTTCTTCATGGCCTCTTTGAACTGGTTGAACCAAGTGTCAAGTTTTGTCTGCCTTAAACGAGCTAGGAAAGGTATATGAGGCTTGTACATTGGTACTTCTGGCTTTGGTGTTTCTTTTTCGGTAACAGTAGATTCTTCAGAACTTTCCTCATCTGTTTTATCAGTTACTGCCTTTTTTGGTTGGGACTCAGATGTTGTAGAGTCTTGGACAACCACATAGTCATCTTCGTCTGTAATAACCACATGTGTCTTGACAGGAGGATCCGAATAGTCCTTTCCAAACCTGGTGGTGACAACCTTCAGTTGCTCTGGGTATTTAGGGTTGTTTTCCGGTTGGCCAACAAAGGCTCTAGCGGGTGGTTTCATACTTGCTGCAAGTTGAGCTAATTGAGATTCAATAGCCTTCTGATGGGCTTGCTGGTTAGCTTTCATAGTTTGCTGGCTAGCTATCAATGTTTGTTCTGACTGTAACATCTTCTCGATGGCCGATAACTTGTCATCAGGAGAAGTGAAACCGGCTTGATGTCCTTGTTGTTGATTCTGGTAAGGGACTTGATTGGGGTCTTGGAACTGCGGGTTGTTCTGGTAATTGTTGTAGTTCCTTTTATGAAAGTTACCCCTAAAATTTCCTTAATTCCTAAAATTTTGTTGTTGGTTATACTGGAATCCTGGTGGGCCTCATTGTTGATTATTTGAACCAAGTTGTTGCGAGTTTGCCACTCCTGAAGGATTTCCATATTGAAAACCAGGATGGTTCCTATTTTGATTTGGATTGTAATATCCTTGACCAGGGATGGTGTTGACAATATTGAGATTTTCCATTTGACCATTATCTCCTCGTCCATAAGCATTGCTTAGGACCACATCATATAAACCATTGCATGCTAAAGTGGAATGATTGATACCTTTACATGCTTTACAGAACTGTGAAGCTGACTTTATCTATTCTTGTTGTTGAGGGGGTGAATGTCGTCTTCCAAATGCAGCAAGGAATGATTCGATATGGTCTTGCTTGGCAAGTAAGAGTTTGAGGGTCTCAGCGATAGACTTGTATTCAGGAATAACTTCAGCCATAGCTACCTTCAACACTCCTTTACCTATAGATCTACCCCAATTAGCTTGATTTTCAGCCCCAAGGGTGACAACCTTCCATGCACGATCATAACTTTGATGCATGAAGTTTCCTTCAGATGAGGAGTCTAAGAACCTCTTGATATAATCATCCACACCCCTATAGAAGATCTCGATAAGTTGATTCTTAGGAATGCCATGGTGTGGACACTTGTGTAGAAGCTCTTTGTACCTTTCCCATGCTTCAGTAAGGGTTTCTCTAAGGGCTTGAGTGAACATTGTTATTCGACCCCTAATTTCATAGGTGAGAGAAGGAGGGTAAATTATTTCTAGAAAAATATTTTGAAGTTGTTATCAAGTAGTGATGGGTTCACATTGTAAGGAGTTGTACCAACTTATAACTCTATTAGCAAGGGAATACTTAAAGAGATGAAGTCGAATGGCATCGTCTGTGACTCCATTTTGTTTTATCATTGCACATAGATCGATGAACCTCAGAAGATATTCTTGGCTATCTTCTCCTTATTTACCATAGAATGGGATATTTTGAAGCAAGGTAATCCAATGTGCTCGGATCTTGAAATTTGGAGCATGGATGGGAGGAGGTTGAACTGGGTGATGTACATTAGCAACTTTAGGGATTGAGAACTCCCTAAGATCCTTCTGCAATTCTACTACTTGTACTGCCGCTTGTGCTGCTAGGATTTCTTCTTGAACCACAACTCTGGCTTCTTGCACGAGCCTTTCTCTTTATGAATTAATGGATTGAGCTACCCTTCAGGCTATTTCCTCCTCTTGAGCTATTCCTACTTGATTCTCTCTATTCTGACAATGAAGGTTCTATCTATCTTGGGATCAAAGCTCACAGTGAGTCTGGGACTGTTCGACCGATGCATACACTATGCTTTGGGGGTACCTGAAAACACATGCATCATGCCCTACTTTCTCTATAGGTGCTATTATGGCACAACTTTATTGTTTTGTTTATGGGAAGTATCTCTTTTATTGTTGTTCTCTTCCATTTCTGCCCTATTTGGGTAGTCCTTGTCCTTTCTATGGGAAGCCTTTTATATTTGTTGTCCCTTTATTTCTTAATATTGCTCAATTTTCTATTTAGTATGAACATACCAGCCTTTGATGATGTCTTCTATTTTTCTCTTCTTGTTGAGGTATGCTTCCAACCCTAGGTGAAGGATATGGAGGATATGGCATAAAGTTATGGACTTATATTAAGACGTTAAAGCTTGGAGACAATCTTGATGTGGTTTAGATTTTCCTCTTCATGGATCCTTATGATGTACCTTTAATGTAAGTATAAGATGTTCTTTTGTAACCTTATGAGAAATTGAATATAGTCAATGTTTATATTCTGCTGCTACACTTTGGTTGTTTTGAATACCATTAATAAGATTTAAAATTTTTACACCCACTCCAAGATACCTTATGGGTGTGTTTGGACTGGAGGTTCTATTGTTCAAAATTTTAGTAGGGAGTGGTTCCCCTCTGGGATCCCACTCCTTACACATCTTCTGTATACAAGTTGTAGCCTCAAACACTGGACATATATGTAAATACTTGATATGGTATGTGCTTATATGTAGGTTGTTGGACTTATATGTAAATGTTTTGAACTTGTTAGTGATGTTTAAATTGGTTTTAATTTACCCTTTGTTCTGGTTATGTGGTTAATTAGTGATCGATTGTGTGCTTTGTTTTGAGTAATATCGATTAGCGTGGTGGTGCGTCACACATATGTCCATAAATAAGACTTGACTCTTGGTATATAGGGCTTTCTTTGAGTGAAAGTAATAACTCAGAAAAAGATAACAAATCCCTATCTCTAAACCTTTGAGGAATTTAATTAGTAGCAATGAAGGCATTCTGACTCCTCAAAATATACCAACACCCAATCATGAAGGTCATATGGTGCTTATCCCCTATTTTGAATGAACATGAACTTAACTTGGAACATCTAATTTGATACATTCTAAATATGAGATATAGGGTGGGAACATCTTAGAAGAATAATGATAAGGGAAATAAGTTAGTATTCATGGACACATTCAGAAGTTGTGCATTCCATAGGCTTGGTCGATGAAAATTAATAGTAGTTGTTCTATTCACAAAAAGAAAGTAGGTAGGTGTGTTTTATCAACGGACAATGAAGGTAACCATAAGGTGGAGCTGAAATCAAGAAGGATGCGTCCTATTTCCACGAGGCAAGCATGGTGGCAGTATGGATGATTATGGAGGAGGCTTTGTGAGTTGGGTAGAAGAGAGTTGTCATTGAGACAAACAACACTAATGTAGTGAGGCGATATTGTGTAGATGTTTGCAAATTTATTGGGAAGTAGAACCCAACCGTGTTGGGAGAGATGCAAACACAATCATAGATGGGCAAGCAAGACTATAATTTAAATATGATGCAACTGGAAATTTAATAAGAAACTTCCTTTAAAGTTGAGGGAGCCTTTATCTTGAAAAAATCTTATTTTCATACTTCCACATGTAGAATGTTGCACTAGTTTATTGGAGGTAGTGCATAAAAGGAGAGAAAAATGAATAAGTAGTCTACCAACATCATTAAAAACTTGTGGTAGATGTAAGAAATTAAAATAACATGGATGAGTTAGATGAAGACAATACTAGTCGTAATAGGAAGGCTGAGTAAAATGAACTTGTAAAATATATTATGGGAGTGAGACTCAAACCAATGCAATTTGACTAAAAAGCAGAAATGGATACTAATTTGACTACATATTACTTGAATATATAAAGGGAAATCACACATACATAGAATATTTGGTATTCTATATATGTATATATACATATTTATAGATTGGGGGGTTTAGATGCATAGTTTCCTCCTTTAGATCCGCCCTTGCTAAAAACAAGAGGGGTTTGGTTAGTAGGCGACTATTCTATGTCATGTTGTAGTTTTTAATATATTGTATGTTCAAATTTGAGGTAATATTTTAAAAGCTTGATGACTTGGGAAGTTTTATTCTTGCACCAATACTTCATATAATAACTTCATTTTCATGATCTATAAGGTCTAAGCACATATAGTATATCGAGATGAGACGGAAAACCTTTAGATGCACAATCTTTTGGTGCATATATTTTCTAAATCAATGTATTTAATTAAACTAATGATGTGTGACAAATAATTTTCTAAACAAATTACTTATGCTTTACTGACAACACAAAATTATCATTTAGGTATAAATAACACATTAACTATGTATCAATGTATGATATTGGTTTTTAATACTTGTCTATATGCAACAAGAAAACAAGTCTTGATTCTTTACTAGGACATATAACACATGATTGCTTATGAGTAAAAATAGAGTCATGTGTAAAACAAGAATATATATGCAATCAACTTCACTTTCTTTAGGTGAACTATGAAAAGAGAGGAGTCACCCATTGGGGCGACTATTTGGGGCTAGGCCCCTTGTATATTGGGCTTTGTTGGAGTGGCAACATTACCTCAAAAAAACACAATAGCCTCCTATCTCTCAACCATTAAGTGGTTGAGTTTGTAGTAAACTATCTTGTTGATGTCTTAGTTTTCAAAACGTTGTATGATTACATTATACCAATGTTTCTAAAATCTTGAGGATTTGGGTACATTTGATAAGTTTTACTTCTTGCACCTCTATGATATGATCTTATCCTTGTACAGTTTATAAGGTGTTAGCACTTATAGTGTGGCAATTGACATATAAAAGCAAAGGGGTATGCAACATGAAGTTATCGAGATAAAATAAAAAATCTATGAATTCAATCTTTTGTTATATATATTTTCTAAATCAACGTTGTTAGATAAAACCAACAATGTCTGGCAAGTAATATCGGTAACACATTCTACACCTATATGTTTGGTTGGCAGGAGAGGATTTTGATGAGATATGTCAAAGGTTAGAATAGGATGGAATTAGAACAGGACAGGTTGTCTATTGTCCTTTATTGTCCTTTATTACGTTTGGATGTTCGCGTATTGTTTTCAGCCTTATTTTCTTGGTCATCATCTATCCGCTCATGAACAACAGTTATCAAATCCTCAGCTTTAGCGGACACAATAAGGTTTATAATCTATAATTTGTTAACAAAACGAACAGGCACTCCCATGGACTCAGCGGCAACATGAACCAACAAACTAATACCAAATTTTAGACGATTCCCAAAATTTGTCTGCTAGAAAATCGTGAACTAGGCTTCAAGTTCTCTGTTGCTAATGCATCCTGTACATAGGTCTGAACAACTGATTTTTGCAAGGAGGAGACGTGACGTTGAAGATGGTAGAGCGCAGGGGTACTCGAGAGTTATTACTCCAAAGAGGTTGCCAGCAGACCTACGTGGAAGGGGGACGGATGCGCAGGTCGGCGCTGAACTACAGATTCTGTACGTAAGGGGGTACAGGGCGCAAATGATGAAAAGCGATAGAGTTTTCAGAAAACGGCGCTGATGCGAGCAGTGGTGTTCATGAAGCAGAATTGACGACGAACGGGTATCGGGGGCTTGAGCAGGGAGCTCGGAAGTCCTGGCTGTTCAGGACTCGAGTACCGCCGGTTACCCATCCCATTGTGACCTTTTACAACCAAACATAAGATCAGGTTTTTAGTAGGATTGGGAGTCCCTTCCTTCTTTATATCCAGCGAACCAAACACGCCTTAGTGATAAGTTTTTGAGTTTGTGTGTAAATCATCTTTTGCTAGGCTGTATCTCCATTCGAGTCTTCTCGAAAATAGTAATTATTGGAAATGTCTTGTAGCATTTAAGTTCACCAAGAACGTTTAATCAAATGACCATTATTGTATACCACGTGGAAGGGAGCATGTGCTTCTATTAGCCCATGCAGTCTATATAAATTCATACTTTTGCCTTGACACTATGCGATAGCAACAAGAACATCACAACAACCAATGGTGATGTCTGGGAGCAACGACTTTATAAGTCGACAGCGCGTTGTCAAAATAAACACTATTTCAACCTTTTGACCTAAAAGCTACTACCAATATGCTGGATAGTGGGATTCGATTGCCATTGCACGCTCACGTCGCATTAAACACGAACCGCTATTTGGCAGGGGATTGGGGCGGCATACATCTCCATACATTGACACGCCACCAGTAACATGGACTGCAACGCGGCATCGAACTACACTTTTCTCATTAGCAGCAGTGGTTCGCACACTTTCTTTTGACAAATGCTGGAGATATTCTAAGTTGAAAGTTTATGAATTCTTGCTTAATTAGTGATTGTATTTTGTCGTGATGTTCGTAAGAGGAAGGCGAGACGAATAAGATTGTCTCCTGACTTTACTATAAAAAAAAAATGCAAAGTCCATATTGTCCTCGCTATGCAAAGTCCATATTGTCCTCACCGGCGACGAGCAGAATATCTTAAACCTCACTAAAGTTATAGGTCGAGGACAGTGACAAATCCTTACAAGATTCTTAGGAGGTGGGGTGGGGGTATCATTTATATAGTCAAGGTCTATTCTGACTGAAGTTGGTACAATTTCACCCTTATCTTGACCGTAAGTTTTGCCATAAAAGGCGTTGGCAGCACTACTAGTTTCACGTCTACCTTTAATGACAATGGGATTTTTTTTTAATTTCTAATTAACTATGCATACAAAAAAATAAAAATAAAGAGATCAGTAGTCATGTGGTTTACATATACTTAGTAAAAATCTCGTTCAAAATTAACAATAATAGTATTTGAAGAAAGTTGTTATCGATTTTTATGTGAAGTTTTATCTTGATAGACAGCTCTTTGACATTGCGACAAAGGAGTTGTGATAAAAATCTCAAGATATATAACCAAATAATGAAGTTGGAGTTAGTATTTCCTTAGAACAGTTTGGAAAAAGAATGGACCGATCAATGCTAAATAATCAAATTATATTTATAAGAGTTCTAATCAATCAACCTTAATAATCTATACCATTGTTTGAAATCAAAAAGTTGGTATGATAGGAGAAAAATGGCGGTGGAAAGAGAAAATATTTTTTGTGATTGTTTAGACAAAATGATAGGAAAGGGAAGGAAGTAAAAGGGAATGAGTGTGAGATATTTTTAACTATTTTCAACCACATCTTTCCCTATTAAATTAGAGTGAAGACATGTAACAAAAAGAATAAATGGTGATATACCAATAATTGAATGAAAAACTAAATGGGAAACATGGAGAATAAGTTAGAATAATGGAGGAAGACACATATACCATTTCAAAACATCATAGGTAATTTAGAAAGAGAAAGTTAATGCTAGAGATAGAAGAATCTTATAGAATTTCATCAAAAAATTATTTAAATATAGTAAAAATACTTGCCTTTCCTACAATCAATAAAAAAATACATGTAGTCTATTTATTATGAAAAAGATTTAAGTTTTATGATCTATTTCTCTTTCATCCACATACAAGTCAAAATAGTAAATTACTATCTCTACCAATAATCCTCATCTCTCATCCCCTTCTTTCCTTTTTAATCATCACATATCAAAGTTAGCATAGATATGCACCTAAAAAATAGTTTGATTGAAAGCCAATCTACTATAACGACGTAACTATAGAATTGTTCAGGACTCATTTGGATGAAAGAAGTAATAGACCAACACAGTAGAGTCTCTGAAAACTAAGAAGCTGAAGAGAGGAAGATGACGAGAAGCTAGGACAGACAGAGAAGAAGGAAGAAGAGAAGAAATGGAGTATGAGACAAGTGGGGAGGATTCTCGGTTCTCACTTTTCTACATCAAAAGAGACTACACACAGTCTGTTATATACAACACACATGAGCTCCTTTCTCCACAAAACACGGCCAGGTTGGTACAACCTTTATAGTTCAGTAGAGTAGCTGGCCCACTAGCTAACATACTAACTAACTAACGAAATAAATACAACAGAAACACCATGTGCTTAACCATAATCGAAACTGTTAGCTATGGCCGTGTGACTATGATTGCTAACATTCCCCCTCAAACTAGTGACGGGTGAAACAAGTCCTAGTTTGGCAATGAACCAGCTTAGAGCAGAGGAGCTAAGAGCTTTGGTTAGAGCATCCACAATCTGATCTGCAGAAGCAACATGCTGCGTTTGAATGGGCCCAAGAGCCACCTTCTCCCGAATAAAGTGGTAGTCAACCTCCACATGTTTTGTCTTGCCATGAAAGATGGGATTCACGGTCATATATGGAGCACTGACATTGTTGCGTAGAAGGACAACAAGTCGACTCAAAGGAACATATATGTCTTTAAGGAGAGCTGATAGCCAAGTTAATTCTGTAGATGCTACTGCCATCACCTTGTACTCAACTTCAAAGATGGATCAAGAAACAATTGGCTATTTCTTTGAGCTCCAAGAGTCACAGGTGTTTCCAAGAAAAACACAATATCCAGTGGTCGATCTACGAGTAAGCGGATACCCAGCCCAGTCAGCATCACAATATGCTCGAAGCTCCAAGGTTGAAGAAGGTGTGATGGACAAACCCAAATTAATAGTACCCTTGACATATCGCAAGATGCGTTTGACCATAGTATAATGGCAGAGAGTCAGACTGGCCATGAAATGGCAAGCAAGGTTCACAACAAATTGGATGTCTGACCTTGTCAAAGTGAGATATTGCAGGCTACCCACAAGTTTTCGATATTTTGTAGGATCTGGTAGTAAGGAGCTTAGTGAATAATGACAAAGGCAATCTTTGACTATTGGTGTAATGGCAAGCTTACAATCCAGCATACCAACTTAACTAAGAAGATCCAAAGCATAGCGTTCTTGAGAAAGAAGAAGACTAGATGCTGTGATAGTAGCTTGAATGCCCAGAAAATAGTGCAAATTACCTAGATCTCGAAGTTGAAAAGTAGATTTTAGATTCGTGATGAAGATCTCAAGAGCAACAGTACTATTTCCAGTGAGTATCATATCATCAACATACAAAAGTAAGTAAATGAGAATTTTATCATGAGCATACACAAATAGAGAGGAATTTGATGTACTGCAAGTGAACCCATAAGTAAGAAGGTAATTACTGAGCTTGTTAAACCATGCTCTTGGTGCCTGCTTAAGTCCATAGAGAGCCTTGTTAAGAGAACAAACATAATCTGATTTAAACGGGTCTATAAACCCTTGTGGCTATTCCATAAACACATGCTCATGTAAGTCTCCATTGAGAAAAGCATTACAAACATCAAGATGTCTCAATGTCCACTGCTTGCTGACAACAATAGTAAGAACAACCTTAATCATTGGAGACTTAACGACTTGGCTAAAAGTCTCCCAATAGTCAACACCCTCCTCTTGAGTGAAACCCTTGGCTACAAGTCGATCCTTGTACCGTTCAACTGAGCCATATGGCTTATATTTAACTTTGTACACCCACTTTACCCCAACTATATTTTGAGAAGATGGACGAGGTACAAGAGTCCAAGTATTATTAGCATGAAGAGTATCTAACTCCGATTGCATTGCAACTGTCCACTCGGAAGAGTTAAGAGCAGTCATAATAGTTCTTGGAATCACCTCGACATTAGAAACAAGAAGAGCATATTTTACCTTTGGCTTCACTATTCTATCTTTCTGATGTGTAATCATATGATGTGGTGTAACATGTGAATTTGAAAGTTCAAAAATAGAAGTAGATTCAGGGATAAGAGTCTCAATACTTGGACTGATTGAAGACTCATTTGATGGAACATCTTTTAAAGAAGAGGACATAGAAATAGGCTCTGTAATGAAATCATCACGTGGTACATGCATATGTTGTTCAGGCGTATCAGTAACACTTGGAAAAGAAGACAATTCTCCCAAAGCTACACATGAGGGAATAATATCTTTAAAGGGAAAACACACTCATTGAAAATAACATTTTGAGATATGTAGATGGTACTGGTTGAATAATGTAAACATAGATAGCCTTTATAGACATCACTATATCCAAGAAAAACATAGGGTAAGGATCTAGGAGACAACTTGTGAGGTGCCTGATCTCTCAAATGTGGGAAGCACAAACAACCAAAGATTTGAATAAAACTGTATTCAGGCTTGCAAGAAAAGAGCAACTCATATGGAGACTTCATATTATGAGCTTTAGATGGCAGCCTATTGATTAAGAAAATAGCACTAGAGAAAGCCTTGACCCAAAACTTGAGGGGCACACTAGCATCCTGCAACATAGAGAGTCAAATTCCACAATTTATTTGTGTTTTTGCTCAGCTTGACCATTTTGTTGAGGAGTGTATGGGCACGATATTTGATGATGAATTCCATGTTTAGAAACAAAGTGTTCCATGTTAGTATTCACTAACTCTCCACCTCCATTAGTTTGTACAACTTTAAGTTTAGCATTAAACTGAGTTACAATCATGGCATGAAATTTTAAGAAGACTGTATAGAAATCAGACTTGACACACATTAGATAAAACCAATTGAAGCCAGTACAGTCATCAACAAAGACCACATAGTAATGAAATTGCTGACAATATGAGACATGTGACTTTCCCCATACGTCACAGCTAATTTTATCAAAAGGAGCAACAAATTTCTGATGACTTTGTATATAGGGTAGGCGTGCACTCTTACTAATTGCACAGCTGGTACACATATCAACTTTATTACTACTCGATTGTAGTTTACTGGACTTTATTAGATGCTGAACAATCTCATCATTTACATGGCCAAGACATTTATGCCAAGTATTAGTAGAAACATAATTTTGTCTATTTGAAAATAAAGCCTCTCTAAAGCATAAAGCTTTATCTTCATCCTTCATCAATATGGGAGACTTGAGTTCTTTATCCAGAGCAACCACTGTTGATGATTATAGTTGATATAGGCCACCATTACACCATCCTTGAGCCAGGATCTTCTGAGTGTGTAGGTGTAGAATCAAGAATTGATCCTTAAAGAACATAAAATAACATGGAAAAGTCCTGGTTAGTTGGGAGACAGATAACACATTTCGTTTAATTTGAGGCATTACAAGAACATTCTCCAGAGGAATGGGCATTTTCTGTATAACAAAGGAGTTTCCAACATGTGTGATAGGTAGATAGTTCCCATTGCCTACCATAATGAAGTCATATCCCTTATATGTAACAAGAGAACTTAGAATACCTGGGGCAGATACAACATGATACGAGGCTCCAGAATCCACATTCCGCTCTATGATATTGTGGTTTTTAGTAAGCCTGATAGCAACTAAGGCCTTTGCTTCTTTAGTGAGAAACTGAGGAACATAGTTAGACTAATAAGAGTTATCATATCTATGCCAACACCTCAGCGCATCATGTCCATGCTTTCTACAGATCTGACAACTAGGTAATTGCCTTGTGATCATGCCTGGAGCTGGTCGTGTACTAGGATTAAATCCACTTCCTTGTGAATTGAAATTCTGATTCTGATAACTCCCTAGAACACCAAAATTGTCAGGTACTCTCGACCTCATTTGATAATTTCCTTGAAACCGAGGTCTATTCTATCCAGTGAATCGTCTGTCTCCCCTACATGCTGACCGACCTAAATCACGTGTCCGAAAAATGGAGCGGATTTGAAGTAGTCAGACTTTTAAATTTATAACTCGAAACCTTCTATGCCCCCACAACTTTATTTACGGGGTCAAAGTAGATATACAGGGTCGAACACAGGGACAAGGGTGGTAGTGTTGCGAACGCGGAATCCACACGTTACACTCTGGTAAGGTTAAGGAGATGATACAATTCCCCAAGGGAACAACAGGCTAAGATCGATAAAACAAAAGGAATCTATCTCCAACTGGAGCCACGAGGAAAATTAAGGTTTTAAGCATTTATCAATTTTTAGGGGTTTTCGTGCAACGGAAACAGAGAGATAACACTAATGCTATAGTAAGGAATGAAGGAGAAAACTTCGGTAAAACAAGCGGCAGCAGAAACATCCTGTACCCCTCCTCTCAAAGAGGGTACCTCTAACTAAGCATCAAAACCCCTCTCGAGGTTGCTGGACTTAAGTTAGAGTGGAAAGGTTACTAAAGCAACTCTGATCCTGGGCACTCTCGTACTCCAGTATCGGACCAAACACTAGAGCTACAACACCTCTCTCGGGGCTGTTGCAACGGAAAAACACGATTTGGTAGCTAGTCGAAACATGATCCAAACGTACAAGCTAGAGTTCAGATGTTAAACATAGCAATCATCCAACAAAAGGGACCAAACATAAAGCAGCAGATAATTAAAACTCTTCTGATTCCATTAGCATAAAAGAGTCTGATTACATTGCATAAGTAAATAAAGTAAATGACTGGAATAAGTAAAGATAAATGTCTCCTTCTTGATTTAGAAGGGCAACAAGCAGCAGTAGACCCTCCATCCCGATACCGGGCGGGATCCTTGCCCGATACACCCGTATCGAGCGGCACACCCTCTCAGGTGACACGTTGTGATGGGCGGACATATCGTGCGGGGCGCCCTCGCCCGATACGATCGTGTCGGGCGGTGCCCTCTCGGGAGACACACCATGACTGGTGATGCGTATCGGGGTTTGGTACCGTGTCAGGCTAGAGTGTTGCCTCCAGTATTGGGTACTTCTATCGGGCGTCCTTGTTGGCTGATATCGGTCTGCAGCGGTGCCCGGGGCCGACCCTAAGTGAACCATTCCCTCCCTCTCAGGATGGGGAAGTGTTCACCTAGAATCGCCTGACACACCTCTGAGGCACGACACACTAGCTCCAGATGCTTTCCTAAGTTGGCTTTCGAGAGATTCCGACCCGTCCCATCGGAGTCCTATAGCTACTATTTATAGGCAGCGGTTGGGGGAAGTTATGGTGCTCCGGACGCCACATGTTCTTCATCAGCTCTTATTATCGTGGATTCAGGGGTGCCCGATATGTGTATCGCCCGACACCAGGATGTCGGGCTGTCGGTCATCGTCACGAGTGGCACCTGCCGGTGGGTGGCATGTATCGCGCGACACGCTTCAGCAGTCGTGGCGAGTCCGTCTCCCTGCCGGGTAAATGACGTATCGCTCATCCGCTTCCTCTTGCGTGACATCCTTGTGTCGTGCGATAGTGTATCGTGGTGCCCTATCGGGAAGTGAGCATATCGGCCGACTGGTTGGTAGGAAGGTTGATGCAGGTGGAACACGTTCGTGGGCCGGGACGAGCCTTTTTGCTGATAAATGAGTTAAAAATCAAGGAAAACTCTACAAAAGATGATAATATTGAGTTAAGAGCATAGCGTGGCATGTTTATGCAAAAATATGACAAAAAGGAGAGGAAAACATTTTAAAAGGGCAGATTTGATAACAAAATAAGGGCCAAAAAATCACAAAATTTGGTGTTATCACCTGCTCCTGGCTGTTGTACTCATTGGCCAATAAAGGCAAGGTTTGGATTAACTAAAGGAAGACGAGATCCTTTCCTAATCTCATAGTCTTTTAGAAGAGAGACAATCTCAGTATAAGAGGGAATAGGAGGCTTCATCATCAATACAGTGAACACTTCGTACTCAGAGCCTAATCCATTGAGAAGGTAATAGACTCTGTCCTCATCATCTATCATTCTCCCAATAGCCCGTAATTGATCACACACAAGTTTAAACTCAGTTAGGTAATCCGACAAGCACCTAGTTTTTTTCTGGAGGTGTCGTAGCTGAGACATAAGCTCAAAGGATCTAGTCTGGGATGACTTATTAAAACAAGTAGTAGGAGCATTCCAGATATCAAATGAGGTAGTAGCTCCAACAACTACTCCTAGAACATCAAGAGATAAAGATCTAGTGATCCACCCTTTGACTAATCGATTAGTGTGAACCCAGGCCTTATATGTGGGATTTGAAACAAGAGATCCATCAGAACTAGTAACAAACCTTGGTGGAGGTGATTCTGAACCGTTGATGAAGCCTTCGAGAGCACATCCTTCAATCAGAGTTTGAATCTGAAGCTCCCAATAGAGGAAGTTGGAGTTGTTGAGCTTAAGAGACACGAAGTTGGAGAAATTTGTGTTAACATGATAGGGATAGATGTCAGGGATGGGAGTAGCTTCAGACTTGCTTGATTTAGATTGTCGCGATGAGATTTCTACTAAGGGATTTACCGATCCTTCATCTTCATGATCTTTGATGTGTGCAGCTTCATCAGTCTTTGGATCGGGCGAGGTGAGATCTCCTTTGGATGCCATTACTCGCCTAGAGAAGCTCTGATACCATCTGAAAACTAAGAAGGTGAAGAGAGGAAGATGACAAGAAGCTAGGACAAATAGAGAATAAGGAAGAAGAGAAGAAATGGAGTATGAGACAACTGGGGAGGATTATCGGTTCTAACTTTTCTACATCAAAAGAGAGTACACACAATCTATTATATACAACACACATGAGCTCCTCGCTCCACAAAACACGGATAGGTTGGTACAACCTTTACAGTTCAACAGAGTAGCTGGCCCACTAGCTAACAGACTAACTAACAAACAAAATAAATACAACATAAACACCATGTGCTTAACCATAATCAAAACTGTCAGCTGTGGCCATGTGACTATGATTGCTAACAGATTCAACCTAGAAATAAGACAAAATTTCTTTTAAAAATTAATTCTTCATCCTTTTTCAAATCATCTTCTTAGTCTTAGAAGAGTACCGTTTATTGAGCTTGTCCTTAAGTATATCAAATACTTTTCGGCCAACTCTATACCAATTGGTTTATACATGTTTAATTATTTAGTACATTCTATTTTCCATATTTGTTCATTACATATTCTATCATTTTGTATATGCATTTTAATGTTAAACAGTTAAGTTATAATTTTAGTTTATAGAAGCATTGCCAATTTTAGAATAAGAAATACTAAGAAAATTTTAGTCGATCATTTTTATCCATTCACTATCTCACTCAATACCTATCATTATTTTTACATATTAGTTGACTAAAAGAAATATAATTGCATTGTAACATTTGAACCCTATCTTAATAGCTACTTATTGTAATAATATGCATATTATTTTAATAATCAAGGTGGGGATGCATGTAATAGAGATACTTTTAAATATTTTTGAAAAAGATAAACATAATTCACAATTTAAAAAATAAAATATATTTAGGGAGGATGTGACCCCCCCAGACCTTGTAGAGATCTGTCAATCATTAGGACAATCATCAGATAAAAAATAAATTTTAAAATAACAACCAACGAATCTGAGTTGAAAAATTCTGAATTGAACAATCCACATAGTATCCAGCTACAATAAAACACCATAAAAAGTGCAAAATGAAAATTTAAATTGTACTATTTACACATTTAAATTTTTCCACACGTAAATTTTAAAGAATATTTGAAACCTCTTTTTTTATTTTACCAAAGGGTTATAAAATTATTCATATCCATTGAACTAAATTCTATAAGATGTCTAAATCTAATTACACCCTGATATAATAAGAAAACCATCTCGTAAGACAACTTATCATGTATATCATATACTACTCATCCATCACTTAGGAAAGAGAGAGTATATGGATACACTAGAGTTAACGATATTGTCTGTTGTTTAACCTTGAACATCAAGTCCTTTCTGATGCTCCATAATACCTAAAAGATGTAAATAACCATATGGGTGAGACCCCATGTCCCAATGATATAATATAACAACCCATAACATATTTTCTTATAAGAAGTACTTTTTTTTGGAAATAGGTTAATATATTGCAAAAGGAGCCTGTACAACGACAATACCTACAAACTACAAAATGTATACATGGGGGTGTTATCTACAAAAACCCCAATATCTTTTGGCTTGCTCAGACAGACCTGAAGCAAGACCTTTTCTACACTTAATGAATCGAGAGAGGGTAGTGGCCACCTTGCCAACCACCTCGTCGTCATTACTGTCCTTCCTACCATGGTTTCTATTGTTTCTTTCTTCCCAAACATAATAACAAACACCTGATATGCATAAACCCCCAATAGTAATACTATGCTTGCCATTAAGTTTAGACATTAGCTTTGTTATTGTCCTCTCTATGTTGTCTTCAAAAAACTGTCCCCAACCGCTCTTGAGGAACACAGTGGCCCAGACGCATCTGAAGAAGCTACAAGACCCAAAAAGGTGTTCATTACTTTCATCACACCTATTGCATAGAAAACAAAGCACCTGAACCTACAATCCCCATCGGGCCGGCCTATCCATAGTCGGAAGCCTACCTTGAATTTCTCTATAAGTGGTTGTGCTCCATTTTGGTATGTGACACTGATTCCACAACGTCATGTGCCAACTAACATCACTCCCTGCCAAGGTGTTGATCCATGGTGTCGCCCTCGAGTCCCAGAGGGAGGCAATACTATTAATATCAACACTGTAGGCACTCCACATATCCTACCATTGTTTACACATGTTCCTCCATATTTTTGAAGATGAGAAATCAAAGCCCCTATGCAGTCCACCATATATGTTCAACATCCACTGTGACCAAATGTTGTCCCTTTCTCTAAGGAGTCTGTCGACCCTTCTCCAATAGCTCTACTTCACCATCTCTTCAGGCAATGTCAGGTTCAGTCCCCCTTTGATAAAGGGTTTAGCAATGATGTCCCATGCCACAACATGGCCCCTACTTCCCCCAAAAAAGTTAGCTATAATCTTCCTCATATTTTCAACAGTGGGGGGGATGTCGCACACCTAACTCCAGAATCTTATCATTGCTTGTAGGACCAATCTAGTCAGCATCAGCCTTCCAGACATAGACAAGAGTACAAACAACCATACCTCTATCTTGGATCTTAGCTTATCCAAGCATTGAGCATAGTCAATGGATGAGCCTTTCCCCCCAGTAATAGGGGCATCAAGGTATCTTGTAGGCAACCTGCTTACTTTGATCCCAGTAGCAGATCAAATCCTACCTCTTCTACCATCACACGACGTAGAAAGATAGATACTGGATTTGATGGTACTTGGATAAAGGCCTGTAAGGTACCTGAACTTCATAAGGACCTTTTTTATCTCATTCAGTCTGTTGGCATGTCCAGAGGTAAAAAACATGATGTCATCAGCAAAGATCAAGTGAGTCTTAACTTTGGTATTCTTGATTTTGAACGGCTTCACCTTACCTTTTCTTTCAGCTTCATTCAACATTGTGGTGAGCCCCTCCATCACGATGTTGAACACCAGGGGGGAAAGAGGATCCCCCTGCCTTAGGCCATTCGATACAGTAAAGAACCCAACAGGTCCCCCATTAAATAAGATAGATAAAGAGGTAGTTGAGACACATTGCTTGATAATGTGGATCCATCTATCATTGAAGCCTAAATACCCCATAATGGCGCATAGCGAGTCCCATCTGACATGATCATATGCCTTCGTAAGATCCACCTTCAAACACGCCTTGGCACTACTTTGTCTAATCTTGAACCCAGTAAGAAATTCCACAGCCAGTAGTGTACTGTCAGAAATCCTTCTACCTTTGATGAATGCACTTTGCTCCTTGGATATTATATTAGGAAGCACCTTCTTCAAATGTCCTATAAGAACTTTAGATACTATTTTATATATTACATTACAACAAGCAGTCGACCTATAATCAGCAATGCTTTCAATTTCATTTTTCTTAGGAATTAATTTGATGAAAACATGGTTGACTGCCTGGACCATGTTATGGCCATTTGTGATCCACCTCACTACTTTGATTATATAATACTTCATCAGGTGCCACATATTCTACAAGAATTTGACATTCATGCCATCGGGCCCAGGGGCCTTGCTAGAACTGATGGAGAAGACCGCTCTTTTGACTTCGTCTTCATTAGCTTGTGCATATGACATATCGTTATCTTCATCACTCAGCCTCTTGTCAGGTAATAACTCTGAGTAGTTGGATCTACTACTATCATCCTGGTTGTACAACTTGGTAAAGTAATTAATAGCATTCAAGTCAACCCCATCGCTACTATTCACCACCTACCCATTGTCATCTATCTGCTCATGTATTGATTCCTTTAGTTCTTTCTTCTTCACAACCCTATGGTAGATCTTGGTGTTACAATCACCATCTTTCACCCACTCCATTCTAATTCTTTGCCAGTAGTACACCTCCTTAGCTTTTTTTAGTCTGCCCAGTCTGTCCTCAACATTTTTCTCTTCTTTGATAAGCTCCTCATTTAGGGGGTCATATCTGATCTTCTCCATGACTTGACTGTACTTAAGGTCAGCTTCAGTAATCAGATTTCTCAGATTGATCTTCTATTTGTTCCACTTTCTCAAAGCCTTCTTAGTGTTTTGAATTTTCTTTAGTGCAATGTACAAGTCGTTGCCTTCCACATTTATCCTCTAACTATTCTCCATGATGTCTTTGAAACCAGACCAATCACACCACCAATTTAGAAACTAAAAAGGTCTCTTGATCATAGGTTTGTCAACCATATCGATCTTCATCCATGAGTGGTCACTCAAAGGATTTGATCCTAACTTGATAAATGAATTAGGCCATAGATTTAACCATTGCTCGTTCACCAAACCTTTATCGATGGCACTAGCAATCCTCCTACTCTTAGCTTACTTATTAGACCAGTAGTCCTCCCCCCTATTTTATTCAGTTCAATCAGTCCTGCCTCTTCCACCATGTTGTTGAAAGCATCCAAGACCCTTTCAGGGATAGCCCTGCCCCTAAACTTCTCATCTGACCTCCTAATATTGTTGAAATCCCCTATCACAAGCCAGGGGACTTACTACTGAGTAGAATCCATAAGCATCTTCCACATACCCACTTAGTGTCTCTCCAGGCATTTGCCATACACTCCAGAAAAGATTAAAGTAGCTCCTCCTTGGTTATAGCAGGAAACTGTCATTACCTGGTCTGACGTGTTGATGGCATCAACATCTTGGACTTCGTTCTTCCATCTGATCAGAATGTGACCACCCTCTCTCTATGTAAGGATGGACAAGGAACCCCATCCAGTAGGGAAGAGAGTATCAACTCGCTCACTAACTATTCCTCTAATTTTGGTTTCTAGACATACAACCAATGATACTCCGATCTCAATGATGGCCTTCCTCAGCTGCCTTTGGCTCCCAGCCAAAGATGCCCCTTACACTTTCCATGCGAGGATAGACATTACTTCTGTTTGGTTGTACCTCCCCCAGAGTTGGGGTGGGTACTCTTCTTTCATTTCTTGGCTACACTTCTAGTCTACCTCGGGCTTCTACTTCTTCCATGTTCACTTACTCCTGGATCCTCCTCTCCCATCTTATCAAGCACTGAGAAAGGGTTATCGTCTTTGACGGCTTCAGTAGCACTGCCATCATTCAGTGTCTCGTTTATCTTGCCTTCTTCAATCACAACCATCTCCTGCTCATTGATTACCTCTGTCTCAACACACATCATCAGCAATGACGGTGTCAGCAGTATCATCCATTGGCTTCATGGTGACCGTAGTCACCACTTCCTCAATATCACGCTCGACAACTTTTTCTTTGCCTTTCCTTGACCCCGTCGGGGGTCTGGACTTACCCATCCTTCTGTTCCTTCCACGAGGCGGGTCAGGTATGATGGGTGGAGCCCAAAACACATTCTTGCTCCTCTCCCCTGGACACTGGTCTGTGACGTGCCCAAACACTTTGCAAGTGCTGCACCTACCAGGCAATTCTTCATACTTGAATCTGACTTCCCATTCATCATCGTTGGGGAGTTCTACCATGACCTCAGGAGGTGGTTCCTTGTCCGCAGAGATATCAATATAAAATAGCACACAACCTTGAACCAAACCATTGGATTTTCTATCAATAGCTTGAGGGGCCCCTACAACATGTGTAATGACAAAAATGGCTCGTGGAGTCCAATGCTTTTCCACATCTGGGAGGGACACCCAAACTAACACCGTGGTGAAGGTGACTCTGTGAGTATCTGCTTGTGGCATCTACTTGTGGATGAGCACCATCTAGTAATCGAAGAACCAGAGGCCCTTCAGCATAGCGGCATTGCGACCAACATCACTGGTGAACCTGGTTAGGATGAGCCCTCCATCCAGGGTGAAGACATCAATCTCCCCCTTAGGTCACCATTGCCTGATCATCTAACCCTTCATCTGCTGAGGGTGGCTTTTCTTCCCAAGGATCTGGATGATCGCCGGGAACCGATGATAGTCCTCCATCTCTTCCATGATCGGGTCATTGAACCGCGTCCACAACCGTTTATCCCCCTCTTTGAGGAAAGGGACTTTTGGGTCCACTGCCACCACACTTCATAGCTTGGGGGAGGGCCAACAACTGATTTCACCCAGTCTCGACCAATGCTGACATCAGCATACGGAGCAAACCAATCTTCTACTTCCTTAGAGCCACTAGGACCAACAGGATGGGTGGAGGCAGAGGGAGGCGGAGCACCCCCAATCGCCATTGTCACAAGCTAACCTAGATTGGTTGTATATTGGTTGAACTGGAATTCAGAAGTAATATTTTGTATAAGCATATTTCGTACTATTTTGTAGTTAAAAAGAAGTAAATAATATACTAGGTATATGTTAGAGCAGATACAAATATGTGGGTAAATTTTACATCACATATAATACATTAGTACACAAACTATCTCTAGCATCAGTTAAAACAACCCTTTAACGTCGGTTAAAAATTGACACCTAAGTGGGCGAAACTGCAACCACAGGTCTAAGATGTCAGTTCTCTGGGGAAGTCAAAACCAACGCTAGAGATCCAGTGTCTGTTGTGTGGATAAAAGAACTTGACACAGATAGAAGTCTTATGCGCCGATTACATTCCAAAAATTGGCGTCACAAGAGCCATGCCATGTCACATTTATAACTGGTAAAGGACCCTGCATTTTTAGTTTGTTAACAACCGGCACCTATCATGATGTACAATGTCGATTGTGAATCCAAATAACTGACAACTATGATGTATAATGCCGGTTAAATCTACAAAGCTGACGACTATGACATGATACCCAACAAGGCCCTATTGTCCAACACAGTCATTTAGTTTTGTCCTTAAATGTTGATTATTTTACTCAAACTGATAGCTCAGGTCTGTAGTGTCAATTTTTTTGATACAACATATGCCTAAGTTTTAGTTTTTTTAAATAGAAGGCCTACTAACCTGCTATCTGACTGGTCAGTAGGATGCAGAACCTGTAGTTCCGAAGTGGAGTTCTAAACTACGGGTTAACAACATCATGTGAATTCATCTTAACAACATGCCACCAAACCTGAAATAAAAAACATAATATATGCATATAATTCTATTCATTTTCCAATTCCATTTCAATCACAAGTGCAAACATAAATATTCACATTCATTCACAATGATGATACTTCATTTATATAATACACCAATTCCATTATCATGACATGTAGAAACACAATTCATTCATTCATACACAATTCATTTGTTCATCTTCAAATTCACACACATGTACATATATCATCATTCACATATGCACCAATAAGCTACTCACATCAAATTTAAAGTTGCAACATAAGCACAACATGTTTGAGATATAAATAACAATATCAAACTTTATAAAAGTCATTCCTTATCCCAATAAAATGGAAAGTTCACTTCTCTTTCAAAGGCTTCTGCCCATTGTTCTCATGTCTCATCTAGTTGTTCTATGGTATAGGGAATTTGTATGTCTTTTAGCTTTTCTAGTGTATTGAAGTCTTTCATTGCAAACACCTACAAAGCTAATGTGGTATATAATTAATAAGTATGCTATTTTCATATTATCTAATGAGACTATATACTTATTATGTTCAAGACTATATATTTGGATTACATTTTGTATGCAGTTGATGTCTAGTACCCATATATGACAATCGTGTCCATATACCACATCACAAATTATGTGCATGTCCAACCGTTGTCTTGTATAAAACACTATAAATTTCAACATATAAAATGTTAATAAATAAAAGTAAGTATAGTTGGCATAAATATGCATTGCAGTAAGAAAACTACCACAACATTCTCCCAGACTATCACTTTCTTTTTCTTGTCCACCTTTCCTCCATATTTTTTGAATTCTTGTATAGCCCTATATGTTAATGGAGCATGTCGAAATGCATTAGTAAATAGTCATGTAAAATAGATGTTAACAAATATAAATATACAAATTTACTCACGTGAGTAATGCTTTCAAATCATATCCCCCATTGTCTATTTTGTTACCTGTAGGATCTAGATAATACACAATTAGCGTCACATGGACAATAACCAATAACACCCAATGTTTACTCCTGAGTAATAAGAAGGCAAACAAAATATAACTCAAAATCCACAATGAAATGTAATTGATTAAGTCAAAATTATAAGCAGAGTAAGTAAAACTTACTCAACATTGTATGGATCTAACATCACATTCTTTTTATTTTTATCAAAATATTTAAATGCGCTAGAGAAGTATTGCGTAACAGATGCATGTTCTTTAATTACACGAGTAATCAAGGATGGAACTGGAAATACCACATGGAGCAGTGAAAACTCATTATAGACCCTATGTAAGTGGCTGCCAAACATATATCATGTATGCATTTATACATAAGAAAACAAATCAACATATATAAAATGAGGTATATATCTATATAAACTCTCTCCATATCCAAAGTTATATCATAGAAGTATTCAACCAAGCATAACCAAACAACTCCAAAACATCTTATAGAAATATACTACTATCATGAGGTTGACCTACAATGTTCTCCTTAATAGAAACCTCCATAGGTGACCATACATCATGTTTTCCTATCCATAGTTCCATACCCCTACACTGAAGACCTATCTAGCCGAATAGGTCCTTTTCAAGCCAACTAGGTATTTTAGGAGGAGGTGGGGGATGACCTGCAAGGGGTTTCTTAGGCACTACATCCTACACATATATAATCTTATATCAAAGGTGTCATGTAAATAAAGATACAAACACAATATAAATTTACCATACATCAGTATAGATAGCTCCATCTTTGGGCCACACGACCACGCCGCCTTCTGCATCACCTATATGTTATGGTTGGGGTGCACATATAGAAGTGGAGTATGCTTCCAAGGGGTGTAGACAAGGTTTAATGATAAACGAACTGCATCGGCAGGCAACGGTGAACCATGAACTGTGTCACCTTCAAGGTGTGGGTAAGTCATGCCCACAACAATGACATATTCTTGTAATTTAAGATTCCATGGCCTCAACCACTACAAATTTTCATGGAGTGTTATATATATTATACAAATCATTCTGAAAGACTAATATGTCATAAAAATACTTACGACAGACATGCTAGGTGACGGGTCCATAGGATTACTCCCAAACAACTCTATTGGGGGGTCCACCTCGTATGAAGAGTGGGGCAACACATGTACTATCGGGGTAGCTACTGATTGATGACATAAATGCTGGCTCATTGCTTCCTGAATTCCCTTTGTAATTAACTCTTTTACCTCCTTTTTGAGAACCCCCCTTTAGCAGATTTGCACTATGCTCTGATGGCCCAAAGAACTCTCTTATCCTGACACCAGTGCCAACAAGCCTAACATGCCCAAGATGCTTTGGGTTACCTAGAGCAACTGTCTATTCATCCCTTGTGCCCTCAGGGATAAAATTGACTTGTTTCCTTTGCTCGTAGAGCTCCCACTAATCATCATCAATAGTAATTGGTAAGTAAAACATAAAAATCATCAATACTAATTGCTCTGAGAGTTGAATTTTACCATTTTTGTAGCCACCTCAGTAGTTGCGGGGTTGGGTATATCTCCAGATTTGTATTGCCTCCCATCTATCCATAGATCATGGCAAAGTAGAGGTTCCATAGTAGTAGAGGACTCAACAGTCCCAAGAGTAGGTTGCTGAGAAGTAGATGCCTGCAATAGCTTTTGGAGAAGATGTGCATATTCATTTGAACCTATTGTGTGGTTGTGCACATTCTTTGCATGCCTTTCTTTTGAGCATCACTTGCATTGGTAACAATAATCAATAGTAGTTATAAGTAAAACGTAACAATCAACGTCAAGGTAAAATAATGAAATCATAAGAATGCATTCATAATGGGGAGTGAGGATTAATACCTTGAATTCACTAATTATTTCTCACATCAACTAATACCCCCACATCTCTGGGTCAAGATAGCCCCATTGCTCAGTGGATGACTTATTCCTTTTCTCAGCATCCCATATGTATAGTCTTGTCAGAGTTGTCCTATAATTCCTTAGAACCCTCCCACAATGTTGAATCACCTTTTTACGATGAAAATTTTCATCCAGTTCATATATGCTCTACAAAAGTTCATATACTTAATGGAATATTCTTAAAAATAGAATTGTAAATAACTTTCAAAATAGAATTGTATATGATAATATCTTACACATAGTTCTTTCCATATGAAGTCTTTATTGCTGTTATCAATTTTATGCCAAGATTCTACTGCTATAGTACAATGGCTACGAGTAAGAACCCCTAAATATGCCACAAAAGAGTTGTGACTCTTTCCAACAGGATTTCCTGCATGATCAAACTCAACGACCAACTTTGGTCTATTACCCCTTTGTTGTATCAACTTATTCATCATGGTGATGCTCCTTATTTTTACCTTTTTACTATACTGCTCATCAAGATGAGCAAGATCCTCAAGGCATACATCCTCTACCTAGAATTGACAAAAAATCACATATAGGTCATAACAATATATAAATTATAATTGCGACAAAACAATACAAAAATACAACAAGATAGACATATTGTAAAATGCATAAAGTGTTGATAAAACAATACACACCTTACATTAGTGTCAAGGTGCACATCATGATGCTACTCATCCTCACAGTAATTCTCATCACAGTCATCATACTCATGGTTAGACACCATCTAAAAAATGTCACATAAAATAGTCCAAACAATGAAATATAAGATAATAAAATGCACATCTAACATTTATAAAAATAAAAGCATGCCTCTAAAATTGAGATCTTCTATCAATTAAAATTCCCTTAGTGTAATCTCCATGCACATATAAGTCAGCATCAGTTTCAATATTTGTTGTTGGCAAGCCAATTGAGAATGGACTAGAGTCATCATACTTGTCATAGTACTCAATAATACTTCCTTCAGGCCGATAATAGTTTCAAACATCACCTTTAAAAACACTCATGTATTGTTCAAAAGGATAAATCCAATGCAAGAAAATTGGTCCCAACATTTTAACTTCCCTATTCAAATCGACAACACGATCTGCCATGATATCAAAGAATGAAGGAGGAAAATTCATCTCAAGATGGAATAGGGTAACAACCACTTCTCTTTGTAACTTATCGAGATTCTCATGATCAATAACTTTGCTTCATAAAGTGTTGAAGAAGAAACAAAGTTTGGTGATTTTAAACCTTACATACTTCGGCAGTATAGATTAAATTGCCACATGTTGTATTTGTTGCATTAGAGTGTGAAAATCATAATATTTAAGACCTATAAACTTCATATCTTTCATTGATATAAGTTTATGGATATTTGAAGAGTATCC
This sequence comes from Alisma plantago-aquatica, assembly GCA_963693085.1. Lineage (NCBI taxonomy): Eukaryota > Viridiplantae > Streptophyta > Magnoliopsida > Alismatales > Alismataceae > Alisma > Alisma plantago-aquatica. The sequence continues at coordinate 877,264,800 of OY856410.1, forward strand.
TTGTAGTACAGTAACATTAAGCAAACACTCACAAAAAGTTTTCTTCTCATTTATAGACAATGTGTAACAAGCAAGAGGTAAATATATTTTCCGATCACCGCTAACCACCTCTGTTATTTTTTTCCTTATTCCCATTTCATGTAGGTCCATTCTGGATTTGATGCCATCTTTAGTCTTACCTAGTGTATTCATTAGAGTACAAATGACGCTATCACTGACATTTTTCTCAACATGCATGACATCGATACAATGCCTAACTGTCAAAGAACTCTAGTAAGGAAGACCCCAAAATATTGACCTCTTCTTGTATAAAGATTTGTCACTATGTGTGGGAATGGTACATTGTGATCTCTTACCTAATGGATTTACAAAGTGTTTTACTCTTTCATAAACAACCTCCCATGATATGGGTTTAGGGGCACTCTGTTCCTCATTCGATCCACTAAACGCTTTGCGTGACCTTCGATAAGGATGGACTTTTGGAAGAAACCTTTGATGACCAAGATATACAGTCTTGCTTCCATATTGTAGTCATATTGAATTCGTGTTCTCTTCACATATAGGGCATGATTTGGATCCTTTTACAGTGTATCCAGACAAATTTTCATATGCTGGAAAGTCATTAATAGTGCAAAACAACATAGAATGCAAATGAAATGTCTCTCTATGCGAAGCATCATAGGTCATGACACCTTCTCCCCAGAGTTTCTTTAAGTCATCAATTAGAGGTTCAAGATAAACATTGATATCAATACTAGGTTGTTTAGGGCTCGATATCAACAATGATATCATGACATATTTTTCATACACAACCAGGGAGGACGATTATATATAACAATCATAATAGGACAAGTTCTATGTTGGTTGTTCAATATGCCATATGGATTTATCCCATCGATACAAAGTTTAAGTCTAATATTCCTGTCTTCTTCACCAAATTCAAGGTACAATAAATCAATCTTCTTCCATTGTGGGGAATCACACACATGTCGTAGGATCCCATACTTATTTTTATTTACCTCTGCATGCCAACTTAAATTCTTTGCATCCATGGGATTGGTAAATAGGCATTGAAATCGTGGTATTATAGGTAGATACCACATCATCTTGGAAGGAGAGACAGTTTTTGACTTCCCCAAAGTCATCATTTTGTACCTAGATGACCAATCTTTCAAATCGACATAGTCCTTTTGAAATAACACACATTCATTCAGGCATGCATGTATCTTCTTAATCTTCATTGCCAGTGGGCACAACATTTCCTTTAATTTGTATGTTGAGATTGGAAGCTCATTGCCTCCAGGAAGCTTTTTTTCAACAAAGACAACAATGACGTAAAGGTTTTATCACTCCATCTATTGTTAGCCTTTAGAGTATACAATCTCAACACAACACTCAGCTTTGTAAACTTGGTACAACCTAAGTGTAACAACATCTGAGCATCATGCATAATGTTTCTAAATAAGGAAGGTGTGTCAATGTGCTCTACCCCAAAACTATCTAGCATTGCATCAACCATGTCAATTGGAATCAGTTGGTTTACATCTATATCATCGACAACAATTTTTATTCAATACAAGTAATGTTGTCAAAATCTACTGATCTCACCAATGGATTCTGTCCATGCCAGTACCATTATGTATATCCCGGTATAATCCCCTTGCACAGGGCATGACTTTTGATTTTGTCAATAGTGTTGGATTTCAAGTTGTTACCACAATGCCTACATGGGCAATAAAACCTATTTGTAGGTTGTTTCCTATGTTTCTCCAAAAATCTTATAAACTGGTCAAGATCAACAATAAACTCCAAAATGTAGCAATTTGGAATGAGCATCCATGATCTTTCCATTCTATGATCAAAGAAAAAAGAAGTATTAGGATTTAGGGTTTAGGATTTATAGGTAGATTAGGGTTTTTTTATTTTGGATTTAGGGATAAGGGTCAGCTATATTAGGGTTTATGGTTTACAAATTAGGGTTTATGGTTTACAGATTAGGGTTTAGGGTTCAGTAATGAATATGTGTACCACCCATCCCATTCTTGAACACCTAATCTCACTAGTAAGTGTATAGTGTGTATTTAGTTTTCATTTTTTTTGTAGCATCTCCCCACAGTTCTCCAAGTACTCCGATGTAGATGGGAAAATGTCCACCAACATATGTACTTTAAGGAACAAATGGGGAAGTGCTGAAGAAACATTTTGATAACCAAATATACATTATACACTTACTTCCTATGTGAGATTGATGCTCAGGAACAGTCCCAAATCGGGGACTATCCAAGATTTACTCCTAATGAGTAAATCTCAGACAAGTTTCTAGGCCATAATACAATGTTGTCATTTATCTACCTATGATCTTAGTGTCATCAACCACTTCATCTCGCCCCCACTATAGGAGTGAATCTATGATTCTATATTATGAGAGTTTGCAGATCAGGTTCATGTACTGTGTGTTGTACAAATTATTTCACCAACATTTAATCATTATCAATATACTATTAACTAGAAAATGTAAGGATATCATCAACATTTAGCATTATCAAAACATAATTAACTATCAAAGCGAAGAGTAGCATCAGTTGTACTAAATAATGTTGCAGGCTCAAAAATATGGTTGTCAAGGCACACACATATATACAAGGTTTATCCCAGATCCATGTTGTCACTTAGCATTTTATTTTTGTCATATATTGTTAACAATCAAGACAATCATCAATTGCAATAAATAAACATTATTTGTTTGTATGGATTCTTTGTTGACATATATTAAAGAGGAATAGAGGATGCACAACCAGCAAATTGGGGGCTTTACCTCTAGCAGTGGCGACAATGACAATGGTGGTGGTGTTGGATGCACTGGTAGCCCTAGCTGTGACTGGCTTTGATAGACAGCAGCAATGATGAGCAATGGTAGGAGAGCATGAGCAGAAATGGTGATGTGTTGCACAAGCATGAGCAGTAGTGGTGGTGGCTAGCTCAGGTGGAAAGCTTCAAGTGGTCTAGCGAAGACATCAGTGGTGAGCTCTGGCGACGACGTCCAGTAGGAGAATCAGTGAGCACAACAAGCTACAGCGGCGACATCCAGCAGCAGCAGCGGTGAGCAGACTAGGACCTTAGGTGGCGATCTCACAAATTTCCAGAGCTTGGTATTGGGCAGTAATGAAATAAATAATTGGAAGGGAAAATAGATTTTGTGGGTCTTAAGTGGGACATAGCCGCGATTGCATTAAAAATATGACAACTAAGTCTTTATTCGTTGGTTGGATGAGAAAAACTGACACCAGACATAATCACTTAAACATCGGTTTATTCCAAAAAACTGATGCAAGTGGCCTTTACCCGAATGAAAAAAAATCAGCCTCAGTAATGGATAAAATCTTCGATTACATTAAAAAAACCAACACCACACATAGTAACTTAAATGTCGATTTATTCCAAAAAACCGATGTAAGAGGCCATAATCCAAACAAAAAAAAGCTGCCCCAACAATGTCGATAATCCTCTGTTATGTGTGAAAAAACCGACACTAGAGTGCAACTTGAGGGGGGATTTTCACAGGGAGGTGGTGCGAACACTAAGACATTGATTTCTTGACTAAAAATTGACACAAATTGTGCAAATTTTTACCATTTTCATGTGAGTTAATGTCAGTTTTGTGGAGAAGAAACTGATGCCATAAGTATTTTGGAGGTAAAACTTATTACACACATGATGTCTATCGTCGATTAACCTAAAACTGACGCCCATCTTAAAAAATTTAGAGGCATTTTCCCCTAAAAAATTGTATATTGCGGGTTACTTAAGATGTCAGTTTTCTTGGAGTACGACTAACATTAATGAAAAGTGGTACTCCTATCTTTTCTTAATCAGCTAGACTTCATCTATGGTTATGGTTGTGCTAAACAATCGACATTGTTTGGTATCTAGTGTGACGCCCAAATGCGCCATAGAGTGAGATCACTCAAAACAAAACACAGAATTAAAACTAATCAAACCATGTTACCAAAAAATCAAAGGAAATTAAAACCATTTCACATATCCACCTCAAGTGGAAACATATCACATCAGAGTCCACAAAAGTCACACACACACACACACACACACACACACACACACACACACATATATATATATATATATAACCTTCCAAAAATGTCATATACATACATACATTCCATATATATACAACAAAGTCATAAAGCCAAAATGTCATCTTGATATACAACATCTACAAGACTCCCACAAGGACCTGGGAGTACATGGATGACACATATGACTCTACTACAAAAACATAAGCAGCTTATCCAACCTTTACTCAGCTACTGCAACTCTTGCTGCTCAGCCTCAACAACACGATCTCTACCTCCTCGTGCTCAACCACCTAAAACATTTGGAAACCCATGAGCTGAGATCAAACATCAAAGTGAGATATATAACTCTTCGCCAATGTCTATTAAAAATACAGATAACTAAGTAGGTAGGGAACATACTTAACACATTGAGCACATTCTAGGGGTGGGCAAATAATAGTCCAGACTGCAAAATCAGACCGGACTGCTCAATTCTGTCTGGTCCGGTCCATTATGAGTTGGTCCTGTCCACTGTCAAGGAATTTTGGTGAGTTCAGTCTTCGGTCCGGTCCGATCTAAAACCGGTCTTGGACCGGACCACAAACTGACTTTTATATAAAATTTATGTATATTTGTAGTTATATTAGGTAATAAGTATAAGTAAAGTACATATATAAGCACTAGTAGTGTAAATGTTTGCTACTAATGTTATATAATTGCTATAAGTGACTAAGATGATCAACTTTATACAATTAAAGTAGTTGTAAAACATGTAAAAAAAGGCTGATTACGGTCCAAACGGTATGGTCCAGTCACAAAACGGTCCGGTCCCAGTCCGGTTCTCCTCGAAATGATCTGTTTTATAGTCCATAAATTCTTACAAAATCGGTCCTTGGTCGAGACCATTTTTGGACCAATGCTCAGCACTAGCAGATTCTACTAAATTATATGTATCTAATAGATAAAGAGGATTAAATTAACTAAGCAGTTACCACTGAGTAGTGGAAGAATTAATATTTTAAGAAGAAATATAAAGAACATGTATAACCGTTGATTTCTCTTACCACATTACAATTCAAGAAATCTGTACAAAGATACAGCAAAGGGTTCAACCAATGTTATTCACATTGGACCCTAAGCAAAATTTATTACACGACTCTATTATGTCTTTTATTATACCCTGAGGAGATGAGGTATACCACTCATGCTCCATCTGACCACAGCTAAGTCAAAATCAGGGTCGTATACGAACTAGGAGGATCCTGACTCCTATGATTTCTCAACACCCTCGATCATTTGAAATCCACTACAGTGACATATAAAGACCAACTACAAAATGGGCTAGCCTGCCTTGGTATATAGGTCATGACGCTAGTGAAATTGAGTTACGATCGCAGTCTCACTCATGCCGAGGTATGACTGTAGCCATGCTCAAAATATATCATATACATATATTGAATCACATTATTGCGATAAGACCTCGACCATTCTCCTACAGGGGTACGACCGCAGCCATTACTGTGAAATGCATATACTCAACAATATACAACTCTGATCTTCCACCAAGGGAGAACTTGTTTCACCATCCAACAAGTACAGAGGTTGAATATGGATCTATGGCACATGGAAACTACATGATTAGGGATTCACTTGATTAACTAATCTTATTGGGTATCTTTTAGCATCAATCAAGTTACAATGTACAAACCCTAAACAAACTCTACAAAGATAAGGGCATAAAGAAACTTTAGAAGATATAAAAGGTATAAGGTGTGAACTTGTCACATCATCATCACATGATACTTGTAGCATTGCCATTCACAAGGCCATCATCAATGTCACATTTACATACAAGGCTACCACCAATGTCATGTCACTATCAGATACCAATCCCTCAATGACATCACTAGAATGTCATACCTCACATTAGGCATTAAGCCTCTACCAAGTTATAAGATCCATCACATCATTATGATCTCCACATGCCTCATAAGATTCATAACCATAAACACAACATACACAACCCATGGCATACATTTCACCTGTAAGATTAGGGGTTCATAAACAAGAGAGAGAAAACATCTTAATGTGGTAACCACTTCAAATGAGACAAGCAAACACATCATGTTTACCAACATTAGTCTTAGGGTTTTATAGTTAGCCTATTAGGGTTTCATATCATTACTCAAGCGCCAAACCTTAATTTAATCACCTCCTACTTTCTTGGAGCATACTAGGATTAACACATCATTATTAAACATGATTAGAGAATGATGTCAATAACACCAAGTATCCACATCATATACATGTGTACGTGTACCATCTCATTATGTTATGCATGTGTTACTACTATGCACTCTAGTGAGTGTATCAAAAACCCAACAAGCATATGGCATGACCATAAACCATCCAAGAGTCTCGACCTTAAGACAACTTGGTGTCTCAACCAAGATAAGAACAAGTGTCTCAATCACCACAAAAGTAGTTGTCTCGACTACAAAAAAACAAGTGTCTCGACCACTAACAATATGGTGTTTCAACCACCAACTAATATGGTGTCTCGACCACATGTTGTTAGGGTTTCAACCACCAAAAAAAGAACATGTATTGAGCAAGACCAAGCCATATGTCTCGACCAAACAAGAGGATGTCTCGACCAAAGCAAAACCAAGGTTCACGTCTGAAACAAAAGCATGCACCTCGACCCAAAACCAAAACATAGGTCTCGACCATGAACAACGCATATGTCTTGATGTAGACTAGATCAAGGTGTAGTGACCACCAAGGTCAAGCCACCCTAACAACATGTAGCCAACATCAAAACCGAGCTAAACCTTATTCAAAATAGAAGGTTAACATCAAGGGATATCACCATCAACAAGGTGGAAAACTCCATAAAAGAAGTACATCAAAGCCTTGAAAACCAAATTCCAACATAAAACCTTCAAGAAATCAAAACCAGGTAAAGAAGACCAAGCATCAACCTCAAGAAAACACAAAGTCTGAACCAAATCATGGTGATGAAACCAAGAAAACATGATGCCTGTATGATCATAACCTCAACCGTCACTTAACAAATTAGATATAAGAATTTAGGGTTTAGGATATGAAGCAACTTCCAATAAATTATTAACAAGTTTTAAACCCTAATTTATGATAACATCATCTAGAATATTAGCATCAAATTTAGAGATCAGACAGTAACATGCAAATAGTAATATGGTGTAAGAAATAGAAGAAGGTAGATAATTATATAACCCACCTTAAGAGAAGGAACAAGCTCCAAGCTCTCGATCACCAAGGAAGAAAATGAAGCTCCCCCAAAAGCTCAACTCTCAAACATAAGAGAACCTCAAGAAGAAGAAGACACCAAGGTCAAAGATAGATCAAGAAAAGAGGGTAAGAAACCCTAGGCCAAACCATGGAGAAAGAAGAGGAAAACTTCCTCACACGTAGGTACCACCTTATCAAAACATGGTCTCTGACCCTTTGTGATGAGGAGTTCTCTCCCAAAAAGACCACCATGGATAGTCCATAGTATATGGCCGAGAAAGGGAAACAACAAAGGTAGGGTTCCAAAGGAAAAACGTGATCAAGGGAAAAGAACCACTTACCAAGAAGAGAAATCATCAAGAATCACCACAAGGAAGGAGATCAACCTCGAAAGCAACACATGCAAGGTTGATCGACCTCCAAAGCACCCAATATTAGTCCTTCTTTCTCCTCAAAGATCCATGCACAAATACAAGAGAAGGCAGAAGAAAGAGGGCCAAAAAAGATACTTGAATGAAGAAGAGAGAAGTTATATACTCAAAGAAGGAGGGAAGCAAGGTAGGGGTGAGGTGTCAACATAAGAGACCACCAAAGAGACACTTGTCCACAAAAGAAACTAACATGCAACCACTATATGCATGCATGCACGAGATGGTGATACTACCAACATTGGGTATTGACCTCTTTAGGTCACTAACTCATTGGTTTCGGTCGAGACACATCAAGGGGTGGTCGAGATAAACATAAAAGCACATGTCTCGACCACAAGAAAAGGCCACCATAGAAACTAGGTTGAGACACACCACAAAGAGACAACCATCTTGACCAAAAACACCTCAGATCATCAAGGTAGACACAAAAACACCCAAGCAAGGTGTCTCGGTCGAGACACACCAAAAACACACCAACATGGTTGAGACTAAGGTCACAACTCTCAACCAAGCTCAACAAGGTCTGCACCAAGCAAACCCTAGCATCACCACATGATGCCACCTCACCAACCCAGGTCCAACAAGGAACCACATAGAATCATTCTCTCTCTAATGTTGTTAAATCACTAAGGGAACACTTAGCATGTGAAAAATTGCAAGATACACCCTCAACTTGGGTAAATTGGAACTTGGTCCTAAACAAGCATATAAACCTCAAACATCATCAGAACATGACCAAACTAAAAAAATAAGATTGTCACATACTAACAAAGCATCTCAAAGAATTATATTAAGGTTACAAGAATCTTTTTTAAAAAAGAAAGCATACTCAAGAACTAAACTATGTCAGGGGGCTTACAACCAAAAAACCCTAACAAGGATTTCACCCCTGAAATCCTACGCAAAAAGAGACAGGTAATTCCGACACATCTCTTCATCAAGCTGCCATGTGGCTTCCTCCACTCCACGGTGGTGCCACAAAACCTTAACCAAAATGATATTATTCTTATTCAACTTCTTGATCCACCTATCCAGGATCAACACATGACCTTCCACATAAGATATGACATCATCAAGCTCAACCTCCACTGGCTACAAAACCAACTCAGTATCTGGGTGGCACTTCCTCAAGATAGACACATGGATCACTGAATGCAACATGTGCAGCTTAGATGGAAACTTCAACTTATAGGCCACCTTTCCAACACATGCCACTTTATGATAAGATCCCATATACCTGGGAGCCAACTTATCATTTTTCTCAAACCTCAAAACACCTTTCTAAGGAGAGACCTTGAAATACACTATGTCCCCCACTTGGAACTCCAATGGTCTATGCCGATTATCTGTGTATGACTTTTGCATGTCCTGAGCTGCTTTCAATTGTTATTGAATCACTTTGAACTTCTCTGTCGTCTACTGCACAAGAATAGGACCTAGAAGCTGGTACTCACCAATCTCATACCAACAGAATGTAGACCTACATCATCTCCCATAGAATGCCTCATGAGGTGCCATATCAATGCTCCTATGGTAACTATTATTATAATCAAACTCTATCAAACTAAGGTGCACATCCCAAATGCCCAAAAACTATAAGACACAAGCTCTCATCAAGTCCTCTAAAGTCTGTATCATCCTTTTCGACTGTCTGTCTGTCTGTGGGTGAAACACAATGTTGAATCTCAATTGCATACCCTAAGTTGTGTGCAAGTTCTCCCAAAAGAGACTGGTGATCTGAGGACCTCTGTCAGACACAATGGTAGTTGGGATACCATGCAATTGTACCATCTCATGAACATATATCTGTGCAAGCCTCTATGCTATGTACATTGCATTTACTCACAAAAAGTGCACTAACTTGGTTAACCTATCAATGATCACCCAAATGGAATCATGACCTTTGACCATCCTGGGTAGACCAACCACAAAGTACATCGTAAAATGATCCCATTTCCTTTATGGTATAGGAAACAATTCCAACATTCCTACAGGCTTCTAATGCTCTATCTTAACCTACTGACACACTGCACACTTTCCAACAAACTCAGCCACATCACATTTCAAACCAGGCCACCAATATAGGCCTTTAGGGTTGTGGTACATCTTGATGCTACCTGGGTGCATAGCATACATCAAAGAGTGATCCTCTTCTAGAACTATCTTCTTGATGTTGTCAACATCAAGAACCACAACTCTGCTATGGTAACACATTGTCGCATCCCCAGTCTCAAGGAACCCATCACACTTCTGACTACCAAACTCTACTCAGATCTGTTGTATCACAATATCACTATATTGTGCATCTTTGATCTGCTGCGTTAATGTAGACTTCACTTGCAATTGTGCCAATAGTCCCGCTAGCAAGGACACTTCCATCTTCACATTCATATAACACAAGGAAACCAACATGTCTCTCTTATGGCACATCAAGGAGTACAACTGTGCTTTATCAGTAGATGACAATGAACAAGACTTTTGGCTCAAGGCATCTGCCACCACGTTTACCTCTCCTAGATGATAATCAATAGTGCAATTATAGTCCTTCATTAACTTTATCCAGCATCTCTGCTGCATGTTCAACTCCTACTATGCCTGGATGATAATCAATAGTGCAATCATAGTCCTTCATTAACTTTATCCAACGTCTCTGCCACATGTTCAACTCCTACTATGAGAAGATGTACTTCAAGTTCTTGTGATATGTGAAGATCTGACACTCCATCCATAGTATCATAGATCCATATTTCTTCTTCACAAACAACACAGGAGCACCCCATGGAGATGTGCTCGGTCTAATAAATCCTTTCTCAAGAAACTCTTGCAACTATTTCTTCAACTCTTCCATTACCATCCTATATAGTGTCTATAATATCGACTGCATGCTAGGAACTAGATTAATTTCAAAATCAATATCTCGAACTGGAGGAACGCCTTGAAACTCATCTAGAAATATGTCCTCAAACTCATTTAGAACTGGGACCTCCTGGATACTCAAACTCACTCCTCACATTGGTATCCACCACATGTGCCAAGAACGCTTTGTATCCTTGTCTCATCATCTTCTCTGCCACCATCTCCAACACCGAAAAGGTAAGAAGAATCTTCCTATCTACTTGGAAGATCCACAAAACATCACCATCAAAAAACGTCGCCACCTTAGGACTACAATCCAAGACCACTTGATACTTCTCCAAGGTATCCATTCTAAGGATCACATCAAATCCATGCCTGTCAAGTGGTATGAGGTTCACTTGAATGCTATGTCCTGAAAAAGAAAGAACATATGAAGGACACACCTCGTGCAATTCGGTGGAACCAACTAACGTGGTTTCCAAATGAATATTATCACATCTATGACTAATAGGAAAAGAACTTGTATCGATCCCTTCTCGAGTGATAAAAGAGTGCATTGCATCTGGGTCAACCAAAAGTGATCCAAAGAAAGAAGAAGACAAACTAGAATGAAATAACTCCATCTAACACGTCACTACTTGTGAGTTGACAACTCCTTCCAGCTGAATCATGGTATAGAATTGAGACATCACCTATTGTCTCCCACATCCTCTACTGGCCTGTTTAGAAGAACTAGCCTGTGATGCCTCTCCATGTCCTTGACCTCCACCACTGCCAAACTGTTGTCTCAGTGAGCCCTGCTAACTCTCCCTCGACTATTGGGTCATTTTATCATCTTTTACCGGACATGACCACCTCAGATGTCCTACCTGCCCACACTTATGGCAAGTCTTGGTCTCATACTATGGGCTAAACTACACCATCACTGACACTGATGCTGTGTTGTGGGCTCCTACTAGTGGGAAACTGCAGCCTCTTCCTTTACTTGGTGACCATTGTGTTTGCGCACCTAACCTCTGTTGTCACTGTGGTGCTGGGAACCTAGGCTTCTTGAAGCCTCCAAATGATTGTCCTTGATACTGTGTCAGTCTCTTCTTGGCACTCTTCTCATGTTTCTCAACAACAGATTGTTAGACCCTCTTTACCGACTCCACAAACATGGAAAACTTATCTCGATTCTCAAAAGATGACACTACAGTAGTCAACTCCGTGCTCAAGCCCTTCTCAAAATGACTGATCCTCTCTCGATCTGTAGCAGTCATATGAGGGCAAAACTTCATCAGCTCCATGAACTTGGCCTCATACTTGTTGATCGACATGGATCCCTACTGGATCCTCTGAAACTAGTTGATCTTCTCATCTAGGTAGGTCTGAGGAAAGTACCAACTCACAAACTCCCATCTCCTCCCAACTGATCTCGACACCTGGTCTCTTCTCCTTCTCAATTGCCCACCAATGACCAAAACTCTCCTTCAAAATATACAGAACATGCTTCAACTTGTCTTCCTTGGGGATGTTGAGGACATTAAAGGCATTCTCCAGTTCTGTCAACCAAAGATGAGCATCTGTTGGATCCTTCATACCAGCATACTCCATAGCCCCAACTTGCCTCAACATTTTAAAAGTCTTCCCAGAACCCAAGGATTCCACATTGGCGACTGCTGCTCTCGCTTGAGGAATGGGCATTCTATCTACCATATGTGTAATCATGGTCATAAACTGTCCAAACATGGACTGAAAGGCAGGGTTGGCCACCATTATAGGGTCTAACTGGGGCTCCTCAGGCACAACATCCACCGTATCCTGCCTCCTTGCACCACATTCTAGTACAACAACACTGCTCTCATCATCATGTTGTTCATGTTCTTCAGCCATCTTTTCTTCTCTTCTTCTTCTTCTTCTTCTTCTTCTTCTACATAAGAAGAAGTAGCCATTAATAGAATAGAGGACACTAGAACAGTCACAAACCCTAGTCCTATGTCCCTGTAGTCTTAGAAAACCTAAAGCTCTAATACCAACCTAACAATTGATGCCCCGACATTCCACAAAGTGAGATTACTCAAAACAAAACACAAAACTAGAATTAATCAAACCAGGTTCCTAGAAAATCATAGGAAATCAAAACCATTTCACATATCCACCTCAAGTGGAAACATATCACATCAGAGTCCATGAAAGTCACCTATATATATAACCTGTCAAAAGATTATTACAAATCATTGTTCACAAGCTCATAGGCCACAACCTATACATATGATAACTTATAATATATACATACCTTCCATATATGTACATCAAATGCATAAAGCCAAAACATCGTATCAATTTAGAACATCTACGAAACTCCCCCATGGACCTGAGAGTATAGGGACAACACATCAGACTTGACTTCAAAAACATAAGAAGCTTATCCAACCTTTACTCAACTACTGCTCCTCTTACTGCTTAGCCTCAATAGAGCGATCTCTACCTCCTTGTGCTCGACCACCTAAAAGATGTAGAAACCCACAGGGTGAGACCAAACATCCCATCGAGAGATATAACTCTCTTCCAACGTCTATTAAAGGCACAAATAACTAAGTAGGTAGGGAACATACTTAATAAGTTGAGAAAATTTAGTTAAATGATATGTATCCAATAGATAAAGTAGATTAAACAAATTAGGCAGTTACCACTGAGCAGTAGAACAATTACTATTTTCAGAAGGAATATGAAGAACATGTATAACAATTGATTTCTCTTACTGCATTATAATTCAAGAAATTAATACAAAGATAAGGCAAAGGGTTCAACCAAAGTTATTTGCATTTGACCCTAAGCAAAATATACTACACAGCTATATTACATCTTTTATTATGCCTTGAGGAGATGATGTATACCACTGATGCTCCAATTGACCACTGCTAAGTCAAAATCAGTGCCATAAAAGATAAAGGAGGAGCCAAACTCCTATGATCTCTCCACACCCTCAGTTAGTCCAAGTCCGTCGTAGTGACATATCAAGTCCAACTACAAAACAACCTATCATGCCTAGGTATATAGATCACAACACTAGTGAAATTGAGTTATGACTGCAGCCACACTCCTACGGAGATATGATCACAACCAACCCTAAAAGATATCATATACATATACTAAATCACATCATTAAGATACATCCTGGGCCATTCTCCTTCTTGGGTATGACCGCAGCCAATCCTATGAAATTCATATACTCAATAGTATAGGACTCTGAGCTTCCACTAAGGGAGAACTTTACCATCCAGAAAGTACTGACGCTGAAGATGGATCTATGGTACATGGAAACTACATGATTAGGGTTTCACTTGATTAATTAATCCAATTGGGTATCTTTTAGCATCAATCAAGTTACAACGTACAAACCCTAAACAAAATATACAAATATAATGGCATAAAGCAACTTCAGAAGATATAAAATGTACAAGTTGTGAACTTGTCACAACATCATCACATGATACTTGTAGCACTGCCATTCACATGGCCATCATCAATGTGACACAGCCATAGAAGGCTACCACCAATGTCACATCACTATGGGATATCAATCCCTCATTCACATCACTGGAGGATTACACCTCACATCAGGAATCAAGCCTGTACTAGGTCATAAGACCCATCACATCATTATGATCTCCACATGACTCATAAGATTCATAACCATCATAATAGCATACACAAGCAATGATATACATTTCACCTGCAAGGTTAGGGGTTCATAAACAAGAGAGAGAAAACATCATAATGTGGTAACCACTTCAAATGAGACAAGAAAACACATCATATTCCCCAACATTAGGGTTAGGGTTTCATATTTAACTGATTAGGGTTTCATATCATTACTAAAGCACCAAACCTTAATATCATCACCCCCACTTCCTTTGTAAATACTAGGATTAGCACATCATTATTAAAAATGATTCGAGAATTACGTCAACAACACTAAGTATCCACATCATGTACATGTGTACGTGTACCATCTCCTTATGTTATGCATGTGTTACTACTATGAACTCAAGTGAGTGTATCGACCACCCACCAAACATGTGTCACAACCATAAACCATCCAAGAATCTTGATCTCAAACTAACTAGGAGTCACGACCAAGACAAGAACAAGTGTCTCGACCACAACAAAACCATGTGTCTCGACCACTGACAATATGGTGTCCTGACCACCAACTAATATGGTGTCTCGACCACCTATGGTTAGGGTTTCACCCACTACCAAAAGCACACGTCTCGACTGAGACCAAACCATATGTTGACCAAACAAGAGAATGTCTTGACCAAAGCAAAACCAAAGGTCATGACCAAAACAAAAGCATGCATCTCGACCCAAAACCAAAACATAGGTCTGGACCATGAATAACGCATATGTCTCGACCTAGACAAGATCAATGTATAGTGACCACCAAGATCAAGCCATACTAACAACACTTAGCCAACATCAAAATAGAGATAAACCTTATTCATAATAGAAGGTTAACATCAAGGGAGGTCACCATCAACAAGGTGGAAAACTCCATGCAAGAAGCACATCAGAACCTTGAAAACCAAACTCCAACATGAAAACCTTCAAGAAATCAAACCAATGTAAAGAAGACCAAGATTCAAACTCAAGAAAACCAACTCAAAACATCAAGAAAACACAAAGACCAGACCAAACCATGGTGATAAAACCAAAAAAACATGATGCATGTATGATCATTACCTCAACCATCACTTAACAAATCAGATATAAGTTTAGGGTTTAGGATATGATGAAACTTCCAAGAAATTATTAACAAGTTTTAAACCCTAGGTTATGATAACATCATCTAGCATATTAGCATGAAGTTTAGAGATCAAATAGTAACACGCAAGTAGTAATATGGTGCAAGTAATAGATGAAGGTAGAGAGTTATATAACCCCCCTTGAGAGAAGGAACAAGCTCCAAGCTCTCGATCACCAATGAAGAAGATGAAGCTCCACCAAAAGCTCAACTCTCGACCATAAGAGCACCTCAAGAAGAAGAAGACACCCAGGTCAAATATAGCTCAAGAAAATAGGGTAAGAAACCCTAGGCCGAACCAAGGAGAAAGAAGAGAGAAGAGAGGAAAACTTCCTCACACTTGGGTACCATCTTGTCAAAAGATGGTCTCTGACCCTTTGTGATGAGGAGTTCTCTCTCAAAACGAGCACCATGGATAGTCCAAAATATATTGAAGAGAAAGGGGAAGAAGAAAGGTAGGGTTCCAAAGGAAAAATGTGATCAAGGGAAAAGAACCATTTGCCAAGAAAAGAAACCACCAAGAATCACCAGAAGGAACGTGATCAAGCTCCAAAGCAACACATGGAAGTTGGATCAACTTCCAAAGCACCCAAGATTAGTACTTCTTGCTCCTCAAAGCTACAAGGACGAACACTAAAGAAGGGAGAAGAAAGACAGCCAAAAAAGATACCTGCATGAAGAAGATTGAGGTTATATACTCAAAGGAGAGAAACAAGGTAGGGGTGAGGTGTCAACATAAGAGCCCACCAAAGAGACACTTATCCACAAAATAAACTAACATGCAACCACTAAATGCATGAATGAATGAGATGGTGATACTAACAATGTTGGGTATCGACCTCTTTAGGTCACCAACACATTGGTTTCAGTCGAGATGCATCAAGGGGGGTAGAGACAAACATTAGAGTACATGTCTTGACCACAACAAAATGTAACGAAACAAACTTGGTCGAGACACACCACACGGAGACAACCATAACAAAGACAACACCTCAAGGTCATTAAGGTCGAGACAACAACATCCAAGCAAGGTGTCTTGGCTGAGACACACCAAAAGCATACCAACATGGTCGAGACAAAGGTTCCAACACTCAACAAAGCTCAACATGGTTGACACCAAGGAAACCCTAGCATCACCACATGATGCCACCTCATCAACCAAGGTCCAACAAGGTGCCCAATAGCATCATTATCTCTCTCATGATTC
The DNA here is from genome assembly GCA_963693085.1 of Alisma plantago-aquatica. NCBI lineage: Eukaryota > Viridiplantae > Streptophyta > Magnoliopsida > Alismatales > Alismataceae > Alisma > Alisma plantago-aquatica. Next base: position 877,281,432 of record OY856410.1, read on the forward strand.
TAAATCACTAAGGGAACACTCAATATGTGACAAATTACTCGATAACCGCTCAACTTGGGTAAATTGCAACTTGGTCCAAAATAAGCATACAAAGCTTAAACATCATCAGAATAGGACCAAAATGAAAATGCAAGATTGTCACATGATAAGAAAGCATCTCAAAGGATTAGATTAAGGTTTTAAGCATCTTATTATGTAAAGAAAATATACTCAAGCACTAAGATAGGTAAGGGGCCTTACATCTAGAGTCGACATTTTAGTGTAACTGACGTCAGGAAAAGTGACATTAGAGGCTGGAAATGTACTAGTGATAACTACAGGAAGGAAATGATTAACAATAGCACATCCAAACATGCATCGAGTTACTAAAAAAATAAACATAAATAGATAGAGTATACAACTAAATTAAATACTTTATTTTCCCGAGGTATTTTGAGGAGTACTATTCAAACTACAAGCTAACAACTACAAAGCCTCTCTAGCCATCCATATAAAATGTAAGGATATTGTGATTCTATTAGATTTCTTCAAACACCTACGGTTAGAATGGGGGTAATAAAAGGTAGAGTGCTCAAAATCAAGATTTACCATTGAATTCCTATAAATCTAACCTACATATCACATGTCCACCCTGGGTACATAGTTGATGACACCAAAATTCATGGTATGAAAACCCAAAAACTAAGGCACAACCATAGCCACTCTCTATCATATATTACTGGACCATTATTCACAACAAAAACCTAAAACAACTTATTGATGTTAGGATATAACAACACCACACACTCTCATATATTAAAAAACATACACTCCAATCATCTTCTCACAATTCATAGATTGCTACAAGATTAACTTGTTCTACTATTTTTGTCAATGACCCAACAAAATAGATCTGCATATTCAAGGTGGTACATAATTAGGATTGCATTCTATTAATTAATATAATTACTCATACTTAAATTGCATCAAAAAAATTACAACAAGTGACAAATTTAGAAGATAGAAAATATAATCACATATACCAAACCATCCAGATCAAAGTACGTGCAATACTCTTTGGCCATACTAAAATCCCATTCATAAAAAATCAAGGCATTAAAAGGCTCAACATACCAATCACGTCACCACAAGGCCCAACATGCCAAATATGAAAAAAAAGGCCCAACATGCCAACTTCAACCACAACAAGGCCCAATACATTTACATCAACCTTTAACAATTGCACTATTTAAACTCCAATACACAACTAGTATCACAAAAGATAGTCATACTATAACCCATAAATAGAAATTCTCACAATTATCACTTAGGAGACATGATCATACAACATGAATAAGTATCTCTTCCTTTAGTGTAATGGATTTTCATGAAGAACTAGCATATTGGATTGTTTACAAGAATGTTTCAAAGTCAATAATTCATCATTTCATGTCTCTTTTAGGGCCTACTTAATTATCATAAAGCATACATCATAATTAAGGGCATATAAAATCTCAAGACTACTTGATTACCACAAATGATATCTTAAAATTTAAGGGTAAGTGTATCAAACACACGTGACCCATAACTCTCCATATTAAGTGTATTACAATGCTTCCCATTATCTTCAAATTAACTTTGATCTGATTATAAATTAAACATTTAACCATTGGGCCATTCTGTTATCTTATACTTTATTCATATTAAAAATGGACCAACATTAAAATATGGCCCTCACACCATCCCAATGTTGACACCCATATCATAACTACAAGACACAATCGTCAAGACATGGTACCTCCTTGTATATCCCATACCCAATGTTCTCATATAAGGTTAAAATTATATGTCACACTGAGTCAATTCCATAAGAATAGGGGAAGATAAGAGAAGAGACATTTATATATTAATATTAGGAGGTGATATAACACATTATGTGGCATCTTATGATTAAAGTTTCCCTAAATTACATAAAGCTCATGTTTGATTTGTAAACCCCATACCACTTTACACATCAATTATTAATTGACTTGATTGAATATGTTATGTATATTCATATAGTTATTACCATGCATTCATAACCACATTTAGGCTCATTAAAAAGTCAAACATGTTATGTGTAACTATTCTGTTGGCCTTAATGAGACCCAAAACACCAACTTAGGGCACACAAATGGTCAAGTAACCTTTAAGGAAAAAATAGAGACAAGTCCTTGTACAAGCATCATTTACACCTGAAAAGTTTCAAGTATCTTTATAAGACAGAGTCTAGGAAGTACCATACATTTAATGTTAAAAATTCAATAGATGTGCATGTTATGCTTGATACAATATTAGAATTTTATGAAGGTCAATTATGGTATAAATAGGATAACTTAGGGAATAAATGAGCCGCCTTTACTTATAGGATTTTGTCCAAACAAGAATCCAGAATTATAATGACTAGGTAATGGCATGAAAAATCATTTTAGAACACCTCACAATCAATTTGGATGCACTGACACTTCATTTACCATGAAAACGATACTTAAAAAACTCCAAAATAAGCACTTTTAGGGTTCTTAAGAATGTATATTATCATTTCAGCCCACAACAATAGAAAGAGTGGAATTTTATGTATTAGAAATATTTGTAGCAGAAAAACGAATATGAATAAATTTTGTAGGCACTTATTATACATATAAAGCATACCATAAAGATTCATTTTCTAATAAAGTTAGGAACACTTTGAGGAAGATTATGGATTTTGATAAAATTATAGCAAAATAAGGGACTATATGCTATATCAGTCACCTAGGTTGGCGATGAAAATGAGGAACAACAAGAACACATAAAATAAACCTCCTTCACACACCCAATATCACCTATTCATAACCAAGATGACTCCTCCATGGTGGATCTATGGCAAATAAGGCAACATATGAGAAAAGAAGGTGCTTTGATGGGCAAGTTTCCACCATGAAAGACCATGGATTTTGGTCGAAGGAAGAAGAATATAGGAAAAATACTAGGAAAGAGATAACGGAATGGAGAACCTACGTGATTAGCTGTAAAACTATGTCATCTCATATAGGGAGCAAGTATTGAAGCAATATCATCCATGCACAAGGAAATTCAAGTATTTGGAGGCCTCCATACATGGCCATCTTCTTCCTTGTAGTTTTCACCGACCACCATAACTTCCCTAGTGGTTACAATAGAACTGGGGGTGTCACATGGGGGTCAAGGTTGATCGGGGAAGGGTTTATATATATATATATATATATATATATATATATATATATATATATATATATATATATATATATATATATATATATTAGAATGGGTGAAAAATTCAAAACATCCCATAACTACTTTCTAAAATTACTTTCAGTCAGTGTAGGATTTTCATTAGTCAAAGCATCATTTTCATTGACCCTCCTAGCATTTTCATAAACTTATGCATTATTCTCAATGGCATATACATGAATTTTGTCAATTTGACAATTTCGTAGGTAAAAAAGTCCATTGTGTTTGTGCACATATAAACTTCATTAATTGATAACTCAAAAACAGCATCAATTGTCAAACCTATCTTCTCATTGGTTTCTTGACCATACATTCCATCAATTGATCACTTTCTTTCACATCAATTGTTAAATTATTGGTCCATTGATTTCCAACCCAAATATTCACTCGGTTTGTATGTCCAAATGTTTCATCTCTTTGTATTGGAAACATCATTGATCAATGCATCATAACTCTTATTAGTTTTGAATCTAGGATCTCTATTGATTGACTCATATGTGCCTTAAATGTGTAACATACATGACTTTGGGTACCTTACTCATCCCTCCCCTTTCATAAAAAATCTTTCACAAAACTAATATATATTTTTTTCTTAAAAAGAAAAATTTAATACTTTAATTAAAATATGATTTGTTGTTTAGTTGAAACATGTTTCAAGAATATATATTCAAAACAAAGGGTTTGAAATGTAAACTATTTATAATAGAAATTAAATAGTAGGATTTAATATATTAATATCTCAAATAATAAGTTTGACACTCTAAAATCTTCTAGGAGTCTGAAATGAAAGAAAATGAATTAATATGAACAAAAATTCCACAAAATATTAATTGATACATTAAGTGAATACTTAAGGAAATAACATCAAATGTTTTCAAAGTGTAGAATGAATGTTGAATTTGAGTTCCTTGTATCTTAATTAGGTTACCTAGAAAATTTTGAGGTCAAATGAAGGATAAATTCTCTCTCAATTTAATTTAATAAGGAAACATATAGTCAAGAGAGGTTTTGTTTGCTCAATTAATTATCAAATTATTTCCTTCCCTAAGTATTGTCTCACAGTTATTTAAACCATTATAACACGTGATTTTCTCTACAAGCCAGTAATATAGGACGAGTCTTATACTTTTTATATAGGAAAACCAATCCAATGTGATATCTCCTTCTCAGTCATCTTTAAAACTCACCCCCCGAAAAAATAAGGAGAGAGAAACACAAACTATCAACTATAACACAATCTGATTGGATCCTATGGAGTTTCTATAGGACTCGTCCTATAGAAAATGTGTCAATTTTCTCCATGTTATTGTTCTTCTTACTCACTGACACATTGACTATAATTGACATCTAATCTCCATTCTCTTCCCCTCTCCATTTCTTACTACCCTCATCAGTCCGAAGCTTCCCAAAAATATAGATATAGTTACCACCTTCATCAATCGGTGCCCAATGACCCAACCACAGTGCCTCCTTCAACCATGAAGTTTCTCAGATCTACTGCCACATGATCTTCAACTCTTTTAGATATACTGCCATGATGACCTATGCATCTCATTTGCATCTACAATTGGTTCGCATATTCATATCCATCACCAAAAAAACCATAAACTTCTTCCTCCTCCATTACTGTCACTTATCGGAAAACACACAATACACATCAACCACCCATGATAGGACCATGAAGGAGTGCACAATAGAATGAAGCCACATACCAACTCAAAGGAACACTGCTGTTGATGGTTTTGAGATAGGATACCATATCAACCATATCCTCACATCTAGATCACAAATGCTCCCTTCCTCAACACCACAACCACTACCCATCGAAGCATTTCCTCCAACCCCAGAGACTCCACCTCTTGACCACTGCCCATGACTCATTTCTTCTACTCCTCTCCTCTATCCGTCATATGACCACCTCCAGCTACAATATTCTTTGCAGATGCCCACCTCTCAAGCACTTGACCTTCATGCACTCAAAACTTTGATGTCCTAGTGAAGACACAAATTAATAAATTCTGAAGATCTAATTAGAAATTCAAAGGTGCTTAGGAAACAAATACACATTTTGCGAACCTCACTCAAAGATTGGTTACTAAAGATCTATTTATAATGCAATGTTGGAAGGTTAGTTATTCTCTTCATGTACTTCATTTTATTAATAATTCAATAAGAAAAATGAAAATAGCTGACAAGAAAGTAACTTAGGGGACATAGAACTTAGTTATTCTTTTTAGTAGACTCATACACATATACATAGTCTATTAGTGTATACATATCTACTAGTGCATAATAATATAGAAACTAATGGAAACAATTCACATGTATATTTTAAGATAGAAAATTAGAGAGAAAGAGAGAAGTACGTTTAAAAGGTTGATCTTATAAATATGATTATGGATGACTTTATGATTTGATAAGATTACTCATGATGATATGATTTTGACCATATTATTCACATTCTCTAAAATAGTATCATATGCATACTTGTTTTATATTGGCAGTCATAATCTATGTAAGAGAATAAGAAGTATAAACTTTTTCCTATATGAATGTTAGTAGACCTAAAACTAAAATTTATCTAATAAGAGTATTTTAATAAATAGTATCTCATGCAACACATATCCATTACCCTAGTTGACCAATTTAGCTATGCGATATAAAGAGAGATCGACATTATGAGACCTAAATCAAAATAATCCATATTAGCACCCATCAATATGTTCAACCTAGTCATATTTAGATTTATGTGACAACAATGGGTATTAGAATTAAAATAGATATCTAATTAATCATATGTTCACTAAATAAGAATAAAAACCATAATATGTCATTAGGTGATGGGGACTAAAACAAAAAAATGAAAATTTACATTAGGAATATATGGACATGTGCACCTTAGTTGGACTAACTTACATAATGTTTTTCTAAGGTGAATACTCATTTTTGGGACCAACTATACCTATTGTGATAACCATTAGTCATGAAGACTAGGTACATGCAACTCCCATTTAATTTTGGACATTATGTGACTTTTACCTTTTTTTTACTTAAGATGAGGAAATTATCTTTTATTAACCATCCTTATCATTTCTTTTTGAAATTATTAAATTCCCAAACTATTTATTTGATTCCTTTGAATACAGTTGTCTTTATACTTGGAAATTGAGATATTACTAAACTGTATGTTTCACTTCTCCATTTATGCATGTTGTATGTTAGACTTTTTATCTAGAGTAGTGGTGTATGGACACAACCATTTATATAATAGCGCACACTTATTCTACTGAGGGTGTTTGTTTATGCCCTTATTTATTTTTGGCCATGATCCAATGGAGTTATGGCCCTATTTTAGATATTGGCCTATATCATATATGTATGTAATTGTGTTTATGTGTGATATTATAAAATGATTATGGCAAGACACTTTATGATCTCTTGTTTATCCTTTCTTGAACTTACCTACTTGCTAAAATGCTCCTCTTGAATGAGAATTCCTACTTTTATAACCATCTAACTTGACATGTCCCAATATTATCGTACACACATACTCAAAAGTCTTCTATCACATACCTTTTGTTTCTTTTGCTGGGTATGGTTCCCAAATCTGCCTAGGCATTGGAGTTCTAGATGACCAAGACTCAGTAAGTTCACTTACATGATGTGGACTTAAGAATAGTTTGGAAAGGACCGGTTACCCTTTGCAAATGGCCTTATGTTGTATTATATGTACACCTTATTAAGTTGTCATGCGACCTTTTATAGTGAGAAACAAGTTTACATGAATTAAGATGCAACTTTGTAATAGTTTTGTTTTCACTTCTTATAAACTTTTGTGCTCTTCATTATATAATACTATTTTAGAAATAATAAAATTCCTCATTTCTTCCATTTTTGGAATATGATGATTTTATCTCTCAATTTAGTGAAGAGTGGATTCCCTCTCAGGTCACACTCTTTTCATTGAGGGATCTAGAAATCCATCAGTTCACAAGGTTCATAGGTTGATGAACCTAGGTATCTCATTGGGTGATAATTTCCGCATATCCCATCTATTTGTGAGGTTGGACCATCACTAGTTGATGAGTCCATAGACCATCATCATCAACCACCACCACCACCACCCCCACTCCATCGAGGGTTGAAGCCCTAATCCAACTAAGTTCAAAATCATCAAACCAAAGCAAGTAAATAAATACATTGCATAAAAACACACACTTAGATACATCAATTTTTACAACTAGACCCTTGATTATGGTGATATTACATATTAGTCTGCAATTGTACATGAAATTGCAAATTTATCCAAACAAGGTAAAATTGAAGTTGAGTTAGAGTTGTATCTTAACCGATTCATTACAAGGATTAAGAAAGTGTGAGTATGAAGTAAAACACAAGTTTAGATACTTTTCATAATTTGAACTAGGTCCTAATACAATGTTAAATTTATAATTAGGTCCATAATTACAAGGAAACTTGAAATTAGGGCAACCAAAGTGCTACTCAAACCTATTCAGATATATCTTATAATTAGTTGTTATCTAAATGTAATAAGGTACACAATTATGATTAGAAAGTAAAATTTGAGGAAGATTATGGTTAATCTAGGTTCATTGACTCACAACCATAAATAACAACTTTTAGCTTGTCATAGATTCACAAAAAACTCATATTAACATAAAAATATACCACATACTTTTTCTTTCCTCATAATCATCACTATCTTGGCTTTGTTCTGCTTTTGAAATATGTTATTGCTGAAAAAGACTACCCCTAAAACATCTAATTCATACATGTTTTATCCTTTAATCATACAAAGAAATTAGGATGACATTATATTAAATCATTAGGTCATCATTCATTCTTGTTTCCCTCATGGTATAAACCTACAAATTTCATTATTATTATAGAATGACCTTATAATTGTCCATCTTTGTGTCATTCAACCTCAATTTACAACTTGGTAATTTAGTTACACCTTGGTAGGGATCTTATTCTATACCAGATTAGGGATTATGTATCTTCATCTTGGTTTAGATTTACTTCTATTTATCATTATTATTCACATCCTTTCATACACAAGAGAGAATTTCCCAAGTAACTTCTCTAATATGCTCATGGTATCATGGTTATTTAATTCAATCATTCCATAACATACATTGGTTGGTCTCAGATCACCTCAGGATCCACTCTTCTCATCTATCATTCTACATTTTTATAATATCAAACCATACTCACCATATGAGTTCTCCTCTTCTTATTAGGATACATCTTAAATCCTTCTTATTGTCTATATTCTCTATGAACGACCTCATATACTACCATACAGTCTATATACTACTTCATGATTATCCTGAATACCACATAAAATTCAATGTTCTTATGTAGAGTCATCTCTCCTTAATCTCATCATACTTTAGAATTCTAGATTGAAATACAATATTCCTATTCATAAAAGGTATCCTTTCAAGTTTTAGGAACTCATTTTTATGTTGTTCATATTCAAATACACATAACAATGTCATATATTTTCCATTAATCATTAAAATCTTAGGTTATGTTTTGTTCAAACATTGATTTCATCTTTCTCAAGTATTTAAATTAACACCTTCCATCACTGATTTGACCACTTTGTACATTGATTTTGTTCAACATATCCAAACTTAATCTGGGTTCTACATCTCTCATCAACTTTTATTAGATACTTTTTATCATGATTTCATATTTGTAATACTATTCAGGTCATTCCCATCTAACTACTTCTTCGATGTACCTAGAAGGAAAACAACCAAAGAATTCCACACTAGATTTTCCCTCAATACTTGGATGCTTGATCAGGGTACCCAAATATCGACTTCAAGTAGCATGCACCATGATCATGTCATGTTCATCACATAGTTAACATTTTAACCCCAATTCCTACTGTCCATGTAGACTCAACTAACATGTGCTCTAATTCCAAGCTTGTAAGGGCCCGTCCAACTGTTCAAACCCTAATTATTGAGTATGACAAATCCCTAGACAAAAACCCAACTTAAAACAAACAACCATCAAGAGTTGAAAATTTTCAAATATAAGAATTCATATAGAGATACTACTATGAGAAATTTCCATAGAAACTTTGCAAAATGACTTATGAAACTATATGTCTTACAGAATTGATTTTTTGTACCAAAAAACATTATAAAGAACAATTGAAACCTTTCTTTATTTATTTCATCAGAGCATTACAAAAATCATTCACATCCCTAGAGATACAACTATATAAGTTGTCTAAATCTGGTTACAACTAGATATCATAAGAAAACCACTCGGAAAAAAAATGTATCAGGTATATCATATACTACCTATCCATTATTCAGGAAAGACATAGCATAGGGACACTTTAGACTTAACTATGTTTTTTATATTTAAACCTTAATCATCACATGCTTTCTAATAGTTTCCAACATACCTAAAAGAATAACAACAAGGAAGAGACCCCAAGTTCAGACATATGGTATGATAAATAGTAGCATCTTTTCTTACAATAAGGAGCAAGCTGTATAAGCATATTACACTATGGAAGTAGTTCAACATGCAATATATACTATACTGAGTATACATCAGAGAAGATACCAATATGAGGAGGAATTATCAATCACATACAAAAACTGTAAGAAGTAACAGAGTTACAATAGCACATCTAAATTTGCATCCATGTTATTTACCAATAAAACTAAAAAACATATATTTTATGATAGAGTTACACATTTTATAATTACCTTGGTAGTTTTAGGCATACCACTCAAGTTGCTAGCTTCTGTGAAGCCGATCTAGCCATCTACATAAATCTAAGGATATATGTACTTATTAGATCTCTCCACACATTTCCGATAAAAAAAAGGGTAACAAAAGGTAGAGTTCTCAAGGGCATGATCCACTATGGAATTGCTCAAAAGAAGATCCACATATCACAGGTCCTCCCTGGGTACATAGATCAGGAAAATCAGATTATATAAGACCAACAACTAAGACACGACCATAACCACTATGTATCACAAATACTAGACCATCAAATGCAATTGAGTTCTAACAAATCTTGTGGATGTTAGGACATACCGACCCCAAACACTACTATATATTTGAAAATATACACACAAAGAGTCTTCTCACAATTTATAGATTTCTACAAGATTAAATAATTTCACTATTTCCCCCAATGGCCTAGGGAAATAGATCTGCTGACTCAGGGAACTGTATGATTAGGGTGACACTTGATTAATTAAGCCAATTACTCATATTTTAGTTGCATCAAACAAATTACAAGAAGGCATGGAGATGTAATTGCAATATTAGTCAAGTCTAACAACTTCAAAAGATATTACATGTATTCAAATATACCAAAACCCCAAAATCAAGGTATAAGAAATTATCTTTGGCTACACAAAAATCTCATTCAAAAATTAGTGCACCACAACACCCAATATACCAATCCCAGTCACTAGAAGACCCAGCATACCAACCACGACCACAACAAGGACTAACATTCCAATCTTGGACACAATAGGATCTAATACATAAATCTAGGGCACGTCAGTCTATAAAAAGACTTCATCATGAGATATTTTTTCCTTCCATTATTCAAAATCCAATGTGCAATTAGTATCACAAAAGATAGAATTTATCCCATACATATAAAGTATCATAACCATTGCTTAGCACAAGACATGATTATACAACATGCTTAAACATCCTTTCTTTTAGTGTAATGGATTGTTGTTAAGAAGTGGTATACTATATCTGTTTTCAAGAATATTTAATCTGAGCCAATAATTCATATATTCATGTCTCTCTTAGGGCCTACTTAGTTATAAAAAAGTGTACATAATCATTAACGACATATAAAAACTCACAACTACTTTATTATAGTAGATCATATCTCATTATTCAAGGGTAAGTGTATCAAACACACATAACCACATAACTCTCCATATTAAGTCTATCAAAATAGTTTCCATTACTTTTTAGTTAACTTAGGTCCAATTATAACTTTAAAATTTAACTATTGGACCTTCCCATAATGTTATACTTTATTCATATCCAAATATGGACTCACCTTAACATCGGAACCTACAATCATCCTGATGTTGACACCCATATCATTTCCATAAGACAAAAGCCTCAAGACATTGTACAACATTGTATATCCCATACATAACATTATTGACATAAGGTTACAATTTTATGTCACACATAGTGGAATCCATAAGAAAAGAGGAAGATAAGAAAAGAGAGGTGTAGATATTAATATGAGAAGGTGATATATCCCATAACTGGTGGCTGATAATTAAGGTTTTCTGAAATTACACTAAACTAGAAATTGATTTCAAAATGCAAACCACTTTAATTTCCTCAATTAAATATGTTTTGCACATTCATATAGTTACACCCTTGCATTCATTATCACGTTTAGGTTCATTATACAACTCAAACATGTTATATGTAACTATTCTCTTGGCCTCTAGGAGACCTCCAATTTCATATTTAAACTTCAACAAATGTGAATGCTATTCTTGATACAAGATTATGGTTTGATGAGGGTCAATTAGGATATAAAAAGGGTAACTTAAGGTATAGATGAGCCATCTTTACTTGTCAAATTTCATCCAAACAAGAATCCAACAACATAATGACTAAGTAAAGACATGAAAATCATTTTATAACACCTTAAATTAAGTAAGAATTAACCTACATTTTGTTCACCTTGAAAGTGGTATCAAAATTCAAAAAGATCTAAAATGAACACTTTTAGGGTCCTTAAGAATGTATTTAATCATTTCAGGCCACAAATACTTACAATAGTGAATTTTTATGTATTGAAAACATTTGTAGCAGAAAAAATAAGACTCATTTTTTTATATAATTATTTTTTATCCAAATAAAATGATATATATTCATCTTATAAGGAAATTAGGCACATTTACAGAAAGATTAGGGATCTATCTTAAATGTAGGCACAATAAGGGATTATATGTTATATAACTTACCTAGGTTGGTGATGAAAATGAGGAACACAAAGAGCACCTCCAGTTAACCTCTTTTCACACCCAATGTCACCTCTTCAGATCCAAGATGACTCTTCCACGATCAATCTAGGGAAAGCAAGGGCAAAAGAGGAGAAAAGAAGGTGCTCTAGTGCTAGCTATGTGCACAAGTTTTACATTTATAAACTCAAACACTACTCCGCAAGTATACGGGTGCGTGAAGTATTATGGAGGTCATCCAAGGAGCAGGGTGTTGTAGGATGCAAGAGTGTTAATAATCAAAAATCTACATCGATTTAAAAAGGTTGGTTTGGTTTTACACTAGTAAACTAGAAAACTAGAGAATTTAACTAAACATGACTCACTTGTATTAACAATCAAATTTGTTTAAGGATTCTTGAGGATTGGATTTCACATCCACATCATAACTTGAAGAACAAAACATGTCAATAACACTAGAAATAACACAAGGATAGTCTATATACTACACCCACCTCCCAGTAGTATTGAACAGTCCTAACTTTGTATACCACTCCATTTGATGTACTTAGATTCAGACTAAAAACCTTCATTACCCAACACATCCTAGCTAGTCCCATGATCAAGGTAGTGGAACTAAGGTTCATCTCCGTACTCCCATGCATTTCTTCCCAGATTATACAATGAACAAAAATCATACATACAAAGTGGCCAAAAAAGAATGTAATAAGAATTCAACACTGATGAACCTTAGAATAGTGAAACAACTAGAATATATATGAAATTTGTGTTCAACAATGTTATCACATTGGAGTTACTCCCCCATGCGTAAGAAATGAAGTTCAACTCGTACATGATGTCAATACAAAAGTAGAAGAGATGGAAGATGAAATTGAACATGGCCAGAGAAGAAAAAGAGCAAAGAAATCTGTACAAGAAGAGAAGAAAGTGAGAACTTCAGCTTGGAGATAAAGTTCTGCCCTTGCTAAATCTTCTTCTCTAGAAACCTTCTCACCTTAGGGGTTAGAATGGAGAATGGACATCCTTGGTGCAATCTGCTGAAGAAATAGAGTAGAGAAAGGGGTTCTTTCCTGAGTAACCACCTATTCTTCCCCAAAATTGCCTCTCATCTACTCTAGTATATTCTCTAGTCAAAACTCTTCCAAATAACAAGAGATAACCACCCCCTATGTGGGATTTCACATTTAAAAATGAGGGGCATTTTTTTTAGGATTATAGAATTTGACATGTGACACAACATGTTGTTGAAGGCACACGGTGTGTCACCTTGAGTAACTAACATTTGTACTACCTTTCCCAAAGAGTGCATGGTACATCATTTGAGAGACGCACTATGTTGTTGCTAGTCAGTGAGTACTAGGAAAATCTAATTGAATTGAACATGACACATGCTAACAAACATACGTCGTGTCTTTTAGGAAGAACTTTTAGTGAGTCTTTTGACTGGTTGGGCACAATGTGTGGTCTGAGAGACACATTATGTTTCTTCTCTTCAGTGGAAAAGAAATCCATCTATAAACTCACACGTCGAGTGATAAAACACATACACCATCTTCCCTTTAGAAAGTTCAAGAAATTCCTTGTGATATATGCAATCTCAAGGGGAATCCAACTAAGGTCAGATTCTGGTTGGATTAACCCCATTTCCTCGTCAAAGTCGTGTACCTACGGTCACAAATATGAAACGAGTAAAACAACTAATAGGTGATAAATCTAAAATGATTGAAAATGGAATTATCATCAAAATGAGTGAAATGTGCATCCAAAAATGGTCCAAAAAGTGATATGGTTTGTGTGCATAAACCCCCCCTAAGCTTGAACCATTGCTTGTCCTCAAGAAAAAAGAAATAGATACATGGATAAAGATAAACATATGTGCACACCATTAAATTTGCATGAATATGAATTGATAGATTAGGGAATGGGAAATTCATCACTTAGATATGTAACTAATCATGAAATCAATTCTAACTCTCAAGATTAGAAATTAAGTTTGAATATACATTCAAATTTTCTTGGATGAATCAACTAGATAGCAATCATTAAAAATAAGATGACAGAGCCTAATGTGTAATTATTTTCCATAGAACTCCAATGTATAGTTCAAATGAAATAAAATGAAAACCCCTTTAAACATCTATCCACCTACAATGACATTATTATTCAAATCATAAATATTTTAACCGTTGTCTTCTTTTATATGGTGCTCAACTGTTAATTTATCCTTATGCACACATGGAATATTGTTTGGGGTTTCATTTCCCTCTTTCAAACATAATCTCCAATCTTCATTGAGTTAACTCAAATGTGAAAGACTTAGGTATCTTTTTTGGGGATTAAAATTTTTCAAATCAAGATCAAAATACCTCTTTTAATGTGAACCAACATATGTTTTGGAAACACAAGGTCCTTTGATAAACCACCTCCCCAAATTATTTAGAAATTTCATGTAGACGGATAATGTAGAAGGTGGAAAATAATTCATTTTGCAAACTTTTTCTCAAGTAGAGCAATGAAAAATGCATTATAGAATTGGTAACGTCATCATACTACCAATCAAAGCCATAAAGTTGAGAGATTCAAAGCATTTGAATTGTTACATGATTTGAGAGCATGAGTGAAAGAATTGCAATCCATGTTTAGACAAATACCTAAATGTAGAGATGAATAACCATGATTCAAAAATTTTCAAATAGGGTGATGTGTGCCCAACTATCATTGTTTAATCAATATCTTAATGTAAGCAAATGGTTCAAGAAAAAAGAACCGATATTGGCTACAATTAGACTATCAACTCATCATCATGCAAGATCTCAACAAAACAAGGTGAAACAGATTGATAAACACCCAAATAGAAAATAATTGCAAAATAAACGACATAAGCAATTGACATTAAAAAATGACATGAAAGGGAAATCAAGTAAAACTAAAGACTACCGCCCGGTTGCTCCCCTCTAAGCTTGAAATTCGTAGTGTACTCACTACATTAATCAAACTCAAGTTGATAGAAATTGAGTACCAGTGAGGATGAATCAAAGTGAAGGGCCAGTGCCCTCTTGTTCAGCTGGGAAATGCTGGCTCAGAATGTCGTCATCATCAGGAATGAGAGTGGAGGTGTGACGACCCCAATTTCTATATACTTTCCACAGTGACATTCACAGATATGCGTGCACTCATATCTATAGATGTCAAAAGGGAAAATATAAAAGATTAAGGTAGTCAACTAAAAATAGAGATTTAGCCAAGATCAAGTCCACATCATCATATAATGCCACACGAACATTCATTCATATAGATAAAATAAAGTCATTACATATGGAGAGGAAATATTATTCTAGAGAAAGATAACTTTATTACATAGGATCTCAATCATCCTCAACATCAACTAGGAAAAGAAATAAACTAACATCTAGCAAGAAATGAGATAAGAGGAAAAGATCTATCTAATATATCATCCATGCTTATTATTTGTGCCTTCAGGTACTTTGAGCATACATTTCACTTTGTTTTCAATTATTCCTTGTACCTAGAAAATATGAGAAACAAAAACATCAACAAAGTTGGAACGTGGTAAAGGTTACACTAATAAGGTTGCATAAAGGAAAATATTTGAAAATGAAGGAAAGAGAGATAAAACCATTTCTTAAGGAAAAAATCAAGTAAACACCCTTTTATTACATTCATTTTGATGTGGTTGTACTACACCTATTGCACTTGCCTTACATCTAGTGTGGGCAATAGAATATCATCATACATCTAACATGGGCCAAGGAATCATACATCCATGTTAGGCAACATACATCCACACTAGGCTATGTGCTCTAGTAGCTACAACCCATCATAACCATTTATGTTCTATTGGGTTTGGTGAAGTATAACTCATAGTAGTCAACCAAGCAATCATATTCAAATATGAGCATTCAAGGTATTACATATCATAGAAAACTAGAAATCTAGTCTTATACTTATAGACCACGTACCTACTTGTTCAAGTCAGATATTCAAGAATGTGTAATCAACAGAAAATAAGTCACCCTGCATAGAAAGTAAGGGTATAACATTACAATTGGTCCATGTGACCAAGGCTAAGATATGTTCTGAGCTATTATCCTATTTTATACTATCTAATTCGGATCAGGGATTTCCCATATTTTTAATTGGGTTTTTGAGATATTATCAGATCTGATCCATCATACAAAGTTGATTAAAATATAATTTTAATTAACCAATTAGAAGATTTCCATAGACTAGGATTTCTAAGATGGTTGGATAAAAAGGGGAAAGCAACCCTAACATATTAATCATTCATTACATCAAGGTTCGTTTAAGGGTTCAGGACCAAACATAATCACTAATCATCATCTAGTGATATCAAATTTTGTTATAAAGCTATACCTTTAATTTCATGTAGAAAGAGAAAACTAGATTTAGGCTTTCTTCTAATCCTTTGATCATTTATCAACTTAGAATAGTATTTCGGTTTATTTATAAATTAGGGTTTTATCTAGGGTTAAATACATTTTAGACAGTCGTACATCATCAAGAAAAGTCATTATCAATAACTAATTATAATTAAAGAGGTCATTTAGGCTTTAGGTAACTATTTTTGAGATAGGGAACGGATCCAAGTCCTAATAACATTTTATTTGGATAGGGAATATTTTTCTGATCAAAGTATTATATAGGTTCAACATTTTATGATATTCCTCTCATTTACTATGATTTTTCTAAGAAAATCAATTTTTGCATTTTAGGAAAAAAAAGAAAGAAAAAAAGGAAAAGAAAAAGAGAAGTACCTTGATCAACGGCCGGATCCGACTGGATCGATGAATCTCGTTGATCTAAGGAATTGCAAGGTAGCCCGCAGACTAGTCCAACTGGCCTCTCCCTTCTCGCTCTGCTTCTCCTTGCTCGCTGCTAGCCCAAGTAGTTGGATCAAGCTCCGACGAGGGCCTGCTTCGTGTAGCAAGGAGATCAAGAAGGATTGTGGGCGCGATCAACTTTGATAGGCCTCGCCGCATCTAGGCATCAAGGTCCCACCCTCAAACTTTCCCTAGAGTCCCCTTCCACCATGAGGGTGGTGAATGTCGTCGGCATATTGGAGGCTCTAGACGTGGAGGATGTTTGAGATGATAGGGGTTGGCTGCGAAGCACCCCTGGGTTGGGGTGGACTTGATGGTGAAGGGTAATTGGTGGGGCGAGGTCTGTGTAGGTTCCACCAAGGTGATGTAGTGAAGGAGGGGAAGTGAAGTTGGTGGCGGTGCTCGGAGGTCAGATGACTTGAATTGGGTTTCGTAGGAGCCTAAGGGAGGTCGGGCGGAGCTGTTCGAGGCCTTATATAGGCATTTGAGGAAGCGAGCAGTAAAGCCCTAAAATCTGCCATCGCCGCCAGGAGAAGGGCGAAGAAGCGGGGGTTCGTTCTCCCGATTCCGAGGATGGGGGAGGTCAAGTTGGGGCTTGACGAGTTCGTCGTGGATTTTAGGAGATATTCGTTGGGTTTAAAATTCGAAAGGAGGCGTGAGGTGGTGAGGTAGGCCGAGCCTTGTCTCCTGTTACCTCCCCGCCCTTTGCGGGAGGTAGGAGACGGGGTCTCCTCCATTGGATTAGGGCCAGATCTTTGGATTGCCTGATCTGACAGCTAGGAGAGGGGCCGGGGTATCAAAAGGCAACGTGACATCTATATAAGCTCGATTAATCAGAAACTTAGGTCTAGGCTATATAAAAGGTGATTTATTTACTCAAAACTAAATTGGCCATAACTCCTGATTGGTAAATCCAATTCTAATGAAATTTATGAGTAGCTTCATAAGGTAACTATGATACTATGTTATAAATTTGAGATCAAAATTCGAATATTTGATATGTTCATTTACTAAATACATTAACACATGTATTTTATCATCATAGCATACTAGGGTTTGCATATTTTTGCAATTTGTGACACATATTGTTTAATTGAGTGAGGAAAGTATATGAGGGTATTTGGGTCAACAAAATTTGATAATAAAACTTTTAAGAGAGAGAAATTATTATAAAAACTCACTTTATCACATTCTCCCCTCCTTTTAAGAATTTTTCCCTCAAAATTCAAGCAGCCTGAAAGAGATGTGGATATTTCCGCTCATCTTCAGACTTGAGCTCCCATGTGGCATTGGTTTCATCATGGTGGCTCTAGAGAACTTTCACCATATCTATACACTGATTAATGTGAAGTTCCTTTGTCTTGAAATCAAGGATTTTGACTGGTGTCTCAGCATAAGGCAGATCATCTTTCAGCTCAAGAGGCTAATGATTCAGAATGTGACTGGGGTCCTTTACGCAAGGCTTCAAATTAGATACATGAAAGACATTATGCATAGCACTATACTGAGGTGGCAAAGCAAGATGATAGGCACATTATCCAACCCTTTCAAGGATCTCGAAGGGTCCCACATAATGAGGACTGAGCTTTCCCTTATTCTTGGCCAAAGCTCGAATAGGTCAGATTTTCAGAAAGACATGATCACCTTACTTGAACTGATGTTCCTGTCGGTGAGCATCTGCATACGATTTCTACCTATCCTATGCTCACTTCATTCTCTGCCTGATCAGTGCAACTTTATCTACATACAACTACATCTCCTCAGATTTCATCAAGGTGTGTTCTCTGACATCGTCCCAATGTAATGGAGATCTGCATGGTCAGCCATAGAGAGCTTCGTATGGTGGCATCCCAATACTCTCTTGATAGCTATTATTATAGGTGAACTCAGCTAAAGGCAGGTAATGGTCCCACGAGCCTTCCCAGTCAAGCATACAAGCTCGTAGAAGATCCTCCAGAATCTGCATTGTTCGTTCTGACTGTCCATCTGTCTGCGGATGATAAGTTGTACTGAAGTTCAACTTGGTGCCCAATTCTTATTGAACCTATTTCCATAGCTTTGAAGTGAACGTTGGGTCCCAGTATGAGATAATGGACGCTGGAACTCCATGTAGACGTACAATCTCCCGTATATAAAGGTTGGCCAACTCAGAAACTTTTGCAATAATCTTCACCGGTAGAAAATGAGCTGACTTGGTGAGATGATCCACGATGACCCATGCAGCGTCGTACCCCTTCCTGGTCCTAGATAATCCCACTACGAAGTCCATAGTGATATGTTCCCATTTCCATTCTGGGATCTCGAGGGGTTGCAGTAGACCACCTGGTCTTTGGTGCTCGACCTTGATTCTCTGGCATGTCCGACACCTAGACACGAAATCTACAATGTCATGCTTCATGCCTCTCCACCAGAACTGACATTGTAGGTCTTTGTACATCTTTGTCGTGTCGGGATGAACTATGTACTTGGACCCATGTGCCTCACTAAGAATTGTTGTCTTTACAACTGACTGCTCAGGGATCCACATACAGTTCTTGTATCAAAGACCACCATCAAGACCCACAGACAGATGTGTATGAGGTTTAGCCAGGAGAGAGGAGAGCTATGCAAGCTCGAGACTAGCTTTCTGTGCCTCTATAAGTTCAGAATGCAGGTTGGATGTGATAGAAATGTTATTGACATGCATACGATCAACCAGGAATTGTGGTCTCCAGTTTGCTAGATCCTCCATGTTCCTCCATTCGGGTATGGATAGGGATGCACAAATAGCTCTTTTCCTACTAAGAGCATATGCAACCACATTGGCCTTACCTGGATGGTAGCCAATGGTGAAGTCAGTCCTTCAGGTATTCGATCCACCGTCGTTGTCGCAGATTCAAATCCTTTTGTGTCAGAATGTACTTGAGGCTTTTATGGTCGGTGAAGATATCAAACGTTGCCCCCGTACAGTGCCTCTAGATTTTGAGAGCATGGATGATAGAAGCTAACTCCAAATCATGCGTAGGGTAATTCAACTCATTGGGTTTCAGCTGTCTGGAAGCGAAGGCCACTACTTTCCGGTTCTGCTGTAGGACACATCCTAGACCATGTCGGGAAGCATCGGTGAATATCACAAATCCTTCATTTCCAAAGGGTAGAACAAGGACATGTGCTGACATCAACTTCTGTTTGAGCTCTTGGAAGCTAGACTCACAAGCTACTGAGCAGATGAAATGCTTGTCCTTCCGAGTAAGCTTAGTGAGAGGAAGTGCCACTTTGGAGAAATTTGGAATAAAACAACGATAATACCCGGCCAGACCTAAGAAACTCCAGATTTCAGAAGGATTATGACGAGGTTGCCAATCAAGTACAATAGATACTTTAGAGGGATCAACAAATATGTTACCCCCAGAAATGACATGTCCAAGAAACATAACTTTGTCAATCTAGAATTCACATTTAGAAAGCTTGCCATAGAATTTCTGGGCTTGAAGAATTTCTGGGCTCTGATACTTACTGTGACGGCCCCAATTTCTATATACTTTCCATAGTGACATTCACAGATATGCGTACACTCATATCTATAGATGTCAAAAGGGAAAATATAAGAGATTAAGGTAGTCAACTAAAAATAGAGATTTAGCCAAGATCAAGTCCGCATCATCATATAATGACACACAAACATTCATTCTTATAGATAAAATAAAGTCATTACATATGGAGAGGAAATATTGTTCTAGAGAAAGATAACTTTATTACATAGGAACTCAATCATCCTCAACATTAACTAGGAAAAGAAATAAACTAACATCTAGCAAGAAATGAGATAAGAGGAAAAGATCTATCTAATATATCCTCCATGCTTATTATTTGTGCCTTCAGGTACTTTGAGCATACATTTCACTTTGTTGTCAATTATTCCTTTTACCTAGAAAATACGAGAAACAAAAACATCAACAAAGTTGGTACGTGGTAAATGTTACACTAATAAGGTTGGATAAAGGAAAATATTTGAAAAAGAAGGAAAGAGAGATAAAACCATTTCTTAAGGAGAAAATTAAGTAAACACCCTTTTATTACATTCACTTTTATGCAGTTGTACTACACCTATTGCACTTGCCTTACATATAGTATGGGAAATAGAATATCATCATACATCTTACATGGGCCAAGGAATCATACATCCATGTTAGGCAACATACATCCACACTAGGCTATGAGCTCTAGTAGCTACAACCCATCATAACCATTTATGTTCTATTAGATTTGGCGAAGTATAACTCATACTAGTCAACCAAGCAATCATATTCAAATATGAGCATTCAAGGTATTACATATCATAGGCAACCAAAAATCTAGTCTTATACTTATAGACCACATACCTGCTTGTTCAAGTCAAATATACAAGAATGTGTAATCAACAGAAAATAAGTCACCCTGCACAGAAAGCAAGGGTATAACATTACAATTGGTCCATGTGACCAAGGCTAAGATATGTTCTTAGCTATTATCCTATTTTATACTATCTAATTCAAATCAGGGATTTCCCATATTTTTAATTGGGTTTTTGAGATATTATCAGATCTGATCCATCATACAAAGTTTGATTAAAAGATAATTTTAATTAATCAATTAGAAGATTTCCATAGACTAGGGTTTCTATGATGGTTGGATAAAAAGGGGAAATCAACCCTAACATATTAATCATTCATAACATCAGGGTTCGTTTAAGGGTTCAGGACCAAACATAATCACTAATCATCATCTAGTGATATCAGATTTTGTTATAAAGATATACCTTTAATTTCATATAGAAAAAGAAAACTAGATTTAGGGTTTCTTCTAATCCTTTGATCATTTATCAACTTAGAATAGTATTTCGGTTTATTTAGAAATCAGTGTTTTGTCTAGGGTGAAATGCATTTTAGATAGTCATACATCATCAAGAAAAGTCATTATCAATAATTAATTATAATTAAAGAGGTCATTTAGGCTTTAGGTAACTTATTTTTAGATAGGGAACGGATCCGGGTCCTGATAACATTTTATTTGGATATAGAATATTTTTTTGATCAAAGTGGTATATAGGTTTGACATTTTCTGATAATCCTAGCATTTACTATGATTTTTCTAAGAAAATCATTTTTTCCATTTTAGGAAAAAAAGAAAGAAAAAAAAGGAAAAGCAAAAGAGAAGTACCTTGATCAACGGTCGGATCCGACTGGATCGAAGACTCTCGTTGATCTAAGGAATTGCAAGGTAGCCCACAGACTAGTCCAACTGGCCTCTCCCATCTCGCTTTGCTTCTCCATGCTCGCTGCTAGCCCAAGCAGCTGGATCAAGCTCCGGCGAGGGCCTGCTTCGTGGAGCAAGGAGATCACGAAGGATTATGGGTGTGATCAACTTCGATAGGCCTGGCCGCATCCAGGCATCAAAGTCCCACCCTCAAACTCTCCTTAGAGTCCCCTTCCGCCGTGAGGGTGGTGAAGGTCATCGACGTATTGGAGGCTCTAGAGGTGGAGGACGTTTGAGATGTCAGGGGTTGTCCGCGAAGCACCCCTGGGTTGGGGTGGACTTGATGGTGAAGGGTAATTGGTGGGGCAAGGTCTGTGGAGGTGCCACCAAGGCGATGCAGTGATGGAGGGGAAGTGATGTTGGTGGAGGTGCTCGGAGGCAGATGATTTTCATTGGGTTTCGTATGAGCCTAAGGGAGGTCGGGCGGAGCTGTTGGATGCCTTATATAGGCGTTTGAGGAAGCGAGCAATAAAGCCCTAAAATCTGCCATCGCCGCCAGGAGAAGGGTGAAGAAGCGGGGGTTCATTCTCCCGATTCTGAGGATGGGGGAGGTCAAGCTGGGGCTTGATGAGTTCGTCGTGGAGTTTAGGAGATATTTGTTGGGTTCAAAATTCGAAAGGAGGCGTGAGGTGGCGAGGTAGGCCGAGCCTTGTCTCCTGTTACCTCCCCTCCCTTTGCGGGAGGTAGGAGATGGGGTCTCCTCCGTTGGATTAGGGCCAAATCCACAGATCACCCGATTTGATGGCTAGGAGAGGGGTCAGGGTATCAAAAGGCAACATGACATCTATATAAGCTCGATTAATCAGAAACTTAGGTCTAGGCTATATAAAAGGTGATTTATTTACTCAAAATTAAATTGGCCATAACTCCTGATTGGTCAACTAAATTCTAATGAAATTTTAGGAGATCTTCATAAGGTAACTATGCTACTATGTTATAAATTTGAGATCCAAATTTGAATATTTGATATGTTGATTTACTAAATACATTAACACATGTATTTTATCATCATAGCATACTAGGGTTTGCATATTTTTGCAATTTGTGACACATCTTTGTTTAATTGAGTGAGGAAAGTATATGAGGGTATTTTGGTCAACAAAATTTGATAATTAGACTTTTAAGAGAGAGAAATTATTATAAAAACTCACTTTATCACAGGAGGCCGACTCTTGGGGTGGTGGTGACAAAGGTGGAGTTGGAGGCATTAAATAGTGGCTCTGAGAGATGTTCCACATATCCATCCTTTGTAGCATATTGTGCATGTAGGAATACTATTGACTCATCATGTCAAAATGGCATTGGACATAGCCATAGAGAAGATACACATTAGGCATAGCTCAACTATACTCTGTCTGAGTGGTAGTGGAGGGAGGGTGAGATGATGCCACAACTGCATTGGAATCCTCAAATTGGTTTCCAGAGTCAATCCCATCATCAAAAATTTATTTTTAGTTGTCATTGTTTGTCAAGGTAACCCCCTCTAAATTAGGAAGTTCAATAAAATATTCAGGATCAAAAAAGTATTTGTGGAACTTGTTATCATCAGAGGCGTTCCTAACAAGTAGGCATGGGGAGATGAGAAATTTGAGGTCAATTTTGTTCCTCCTGGGAGCAACTTCCAATCATGTTAGTTCAACATTAACTTTGTAGGAAATGTGGCTTATTAATCTTCTAGTCAGAATGTCACCTAATTTCTTTCGTCTGATTTTAAAGAAATGATATAGGATATAATAATCAACATTAATTTTGAAATCATGAAGCATTGTCCACAAGAAGAATAGATCTTGTTTTCCACAAACGCCCAATGTTTCTTTTGTATAAAAATACACAGTGCTAAGGTTCATGTGCATATAACAGAATATAGTGCATATGTGATGCCCTAGTTTGTGTACCATCATGTAAATTTCCCTATAAAAATCATCCCTTCTAAATTGAGTTGTATGACATGGACCCTTCATAATAGAATTGAAAAGCATCATAGAATTACCTGAAGGTAATATTATGTTGCACCCAAGAAGTTAAAGGTAATAATGCCAAAAGGATAATGTGGCATTCTTGGATCATCTTCAGCAATAAAGGTAGTTAAGAATTCATAAGTGAATCTTGGATAGGTAGGGCTTACAATGCAGTAAGTAGACTAGAGCCCCGGTTCTTCGAACAATCCCAAGACTTCATCCTTGAACCCTAGTGCCTCCAATATCTCGTCACAAACAAAGCTTGTAGGTAATTGATTCAACCCTATTTTAGGTCTTCATCTTGTTTCATATTGCATTTCAATCATAGATATACTTGTTAGACTACATGTTATTTCCCTCAATATGCATATTTGTGTAAAATGCACTTATGGACATCATTTGCATGTTTTTTAGGAATTTGGACCACACTTGGATGAAATAGAAAGAACATGAGTGATCCTAGAGTTTATCTTCCCCTAGAGAAGCCTAAAGTGAAGTCTGAGGCTCCATAAACCTACCCCTAGTGGTAAAAGATCCATTGAATCAAAGATGTCTAAGAAAACCCAAAGAAACATGTCCAAGTGCTGATCTAGGGACTAGCACAATTGTGGTATCACAGAATGATCGTGCTAGCACACTTGCAAATCATCAGAGTCACCTCCAAGAAAAGCAGAGTCATCACTCGATCTGATGGCTAGAAGAGTGACTGGGGTATCAAAAGGCAACATGACATCTATATAAGGTTGTTGGTTTGTGCTTGAAATCACCTTGGAATTTATGGAAATGGCTTATATGTGTAAATTTTGGGATTTTCTCATAGTTCCAATTCATGGATCCCTAGCTAGCTACCCATCCTACTACATGATAATTAATTCCCCTAACCCTAGTTCAGAGATCTAAGTAGCTAGTTTAGATGAATTTAGTGTGATTAGCATGAAGCTTTCTCAAGGCTAGAATGTGGGTGAATTGAGGCCTAAAACCTTACTTCCACTCCCATTACTATCCTCAGCCCCTAATCACCCTAAGACCATCTAACCTAGAAACCTAGGTTTGTTTGGTCTCTAATTGGATCGCACCTAAACCTTAACCTAATTGAGCCTCACAAGGGTAGTAGGGGGTGTTAGGGACTAGTTCCCCTATACACAACCTAGCATATCCATGGCCAGTTAATAGTTTAGAATAATTTATTTGACTCTAGATTGTTGTTTGGTTTGGTAATCTAAATGAAAGCATAATGTTAACATGTAAACACTCAAACTAATTGATAAGTGCATACCCCAAACAACCCACATTTCCCTTAATTGTATTGAAACTCTAATTGCCTTCTTGCTTAGCTAGTACTAGCTTAGTTATTTATTTACTTGCTTAGTTAGCTTCATGCCTTGTTATTTCTTTGTTCTTGCTATATTAGGTCTTTACTAGCTCTTTTACCCTGTTCTCTAGTTTAGTTCAATGTTGACCTTTCCTTGCTTTCCTTAGTGTAGATTGTTCTTTTCTTGCCTTGTCTTGTCTTTTCTTGCTCAGTAGAATTAACTATTTAGGGTTAACTTAGGTTTTAATCTTGCTTGTCTTCCTTTACTTGCATTCCTATTCATCCTTAGTTTAACAATCAAATCAAACTTTAAACCCTTCAACCCTAGACTTTGCAATAGGAACCTAGCACCAAAAACTAACCTAGCTCTAGTGCCCCCTTTTCTCGCTTTGGATTGACCCTATACTTACCTCCCTCCTATACTATAACACGGCCCTGTACACTAGCGGGTTTAGTGTTTTGGTTTTTGAGAATGCGTTAAATTAGGTCTTTATAAATTTTGAAAGTGAATACACCGTGTGTTTCTGTTCATGGTGTTTCATCTATTCAAACTCCAATCGAGTAGTGTGTAACACCATTGGCAAGGACACACCTGTAAGACCCTACGAGTGATCATCGTTTGGTATGTTTTGTCTTCTTCCTTGGTGACATTGAACTGAGCTAAAGAGATGTATGCTGGGGTAGAAGAAGAGCTTTGTCCTCTTTGGTGCTTTGTTGTTTGCTTGGTGGGAGCCATGATGATTGAAATGTGGCTTCTAGATGGACAGACACGACATGTTGTAAAATGCACACAACATGTCATCTGCTATTTAGGGGAACTGTCAATTGAAGAAGATGTTGATGAGCATGGTGTGCCTAGGGTTGTGCACGATGTGTATTCTATACTTGGAGCTGATTTACAGGCCGAGAAAGAAAGAATGGGAACACAGTGTGGAGAAAGGTTCCACAACTTGTCTTCTGCACTCATGCGTACGTGTCATTCTTTGAGGTCAGCGATCTCAGCATGCTCTTCCTACTTGGCCCAACAACAAACACAAGAATATGGTGTTGCTAAGAATCTAGTGGCGAACTTCAATGGAGGGGAAACTATTTGGCTTTGCAGCTTCAATGGACGATAGTGAGGAAGGCTATGATCTGACATGAGCTCACGACATTGAAGGTTGGCACCTATGGAAATATGACTATAGGAGTTGGCAGACAACATGAATGCTAGGGAGAAATGGTAAGAGTGGAGTTGAAATTTTGTGTTAAAACCCTATTTTCAAGTTTTCCAAACATGTCATGTCTAAAACGACACACACCATGTCAACAAATTCATTAAGTCCCCTTATCCATTTATTTTTTATCTTCCCGACAATGACATGTCATGTGCTAAATAAGACACATTGTGTTTTCTCCCAGAAAGAGAATAGAAGTGAATGACTTTGCGGACACACCATGTACATATTAAACACACACCATGTGTGTTTCCATCATCCTTCTTGAAAATTCCCTCAAATGGTAGTTGACGTGTTTATGAATTCTCACACACCGTGTTAGCTTGTAGATTTCCATCGATATGTGTTCTGTCAATGTGCACATCGTGTGTGGACAATCACACTCCGTGTTGACACACTCAAACTATGTGTGCAAACATAAGTGTACACATCAAGTAGTATATTCCTATGAGGTCTAAATTCAAATTCAGAGAAATGTTAATTCAGAAACTATCAATCACTACAACTTGATCATCTAGACCTAACGAAAAGGTGGTTGATTGTTTGATTAAACTAAATACAAAATTAAACTACTAAGTTAAGTGGATTGTGATCACGTCTTGGATGAGGTCCGTTAGAATTAATTTTCACCATAGATTACATTGCAATTTACTCCAATTCATTAATAACTATTAATCCAAAATCTTGGACCAAGGGACCAATGACAAATATTACCCTCTCATGCAGCATAATACCCTACCTATACTAATGCAAATCCCACTCACGTAATGATTTAAGAGTTAGATAGGTGAATTAGTGACATATCTCAGCTATTCCCTTCATAATTGTAGGCCCTCTCTCCAGACATGATATTAACTATGTAATTCTATGATTTTTCTAACCCTTAATCCCTCTCACTAAACAATGAACAATTTAACTAATTGATTTTGGTGATCCAGCACATACAATTCATTGAGCTATCATAAAATTATTTCTAGATTCATAAAAATATGTGCACTAACTCATTGTGCTCAATTACAACACAAAATCGGGCTACTCATGGGTCCTAAGGAACAAAGTAGTGGGATTGCCCCATATGATTTCTATTATCATATACATGGAAGGAAAGAAGAAAAATGTGGGAAACATGAGAAAACTAATGTAATCCCTAGAGAAACTCGTCCAAATGATCCCTTCAAGATAGCATCTTGATCTGTAACATTCTATCTACAAATCGACTATCCTCCAGAATTGCTTGGGATATGTCATCTCCTCTCTCGACTCTGTGCTCAGTTGCAATAGGCTGAAAAACATGATGGATAGGTCTAGCCAAACTCCCGATAGGCCATAAGTTGGACTTTGGTTGTCATTAAGTCCTGATCGTCGGATCTATGTTTTTTGAAATTTGCACTGATCGCGACAGGTTGGTACCACCAATAAGAAGTCAGTGACATCGAGTTTCAAACTGACTCAAAACCCGTACTTCATGTCGATACTATCATCGACACAGTCGATAGCACCAATTTAATAATTTGTAATTCCTATATTGCTGAGTAATTTCGGTACTACCAACTTAATTGCCGAAAGCATGAAGTTAATAACTCCATTCTCGTTGCATCCGGATCATAAGTTGATAGCACCAAGTTGTCAATTTGGTATCTCGAGCACTGACTCAGTAACACTGAGATTTCTTTGATCAACCTATTGCATTTTCATCTCAAGTCAGTACCATTGATGTTGTTCTTGGTAGCACCGAGCTTCCTTATAAGTGTTTCAATTACATTAAATGTGTAAAAACCAATGTAAGTCTGAACAAAACATAGAAAATTGGCATAATTGGGTAAAATCAATTTCGATGCAACCGTGCTTCATATGCTAATAATGATAAACAATGTCAAAATGAGCAATAATGCATAAAATACATAGCAAACTAGCATGTGAAAAATAGATAACATTCAATCCATCATGTGTATTCTGGGCTATTTACCTAGAACTCCTCCTATCTAAAGGTGACTAGCCATGTTACCTGTCAAACATGCAATGTATAACTAAACATTGCACAATTTGAGTTTCTTTTCTTAATTGTTCACCGCCACCTACAATGATAAGGATATGTATGGTATATCTAAATTATTACATTCATCCATAGTAAATTTATTTGGAAAAGGAAAATGTTCTTAAGAAAGTGCATTAAATGAAATGTATCCTAAATGTGGGGTGAACTCCCACAAGGTTCTCTCTTTAGAGTCTGGAGTGAGACTCTTCATTCTTCTTCAGTGTGTTGTAGGGAAGGAGATGGATGCAACAAATTTCCCTTTATCTTTCGAGTCCAATTCTGGATGGCTTGGAAGAGATCTTGGA
Organism: Alisma plantago-aquatica; assembly: GCA_963693085.1. NCBI lineage: Eukaryota > Viridiplantae > Streptophyta > Magnoliopsida > Alismatales > Alismataceae > Alisma > Alisma plantago-aquatica. Next base: position 877,310,691 of record OY856410.1, read on the forward strand.
GTTTGATGGTTGGCAAGTGCTTGTTGAGGAACTTTATTTTCTAACATCTTTGCATGGGTGGTGATTTTGTTTCCACTTTTTCTGAAATCTACTCAATGTTGTCTTTCATTAGCTGTACTTGTTGGTGAAATTCCTCATTTTGCTAGATCTAACATGTGACAAAATTATCTAAAAGTGACTCAAGGCTAGGTTTTTAATATGACAAAAGTTGGTTGAAGTTTTGATTTCCGTTACTGTTGAATCCTGGAGGGTTGTTGCTTGTTGAAGATCTATTTTGAACAAGTGGTGGTTGTTGATTCTAGGGTGGTTGAGGATTTTGAGTGTTATTGTTGTGGTAAGAAAATTTGGGATGGTCTCTCCAAACCGAATTGTAGGATATGTAGTATGGATTATAGAGATGTTTATCCCCATAGTTTCCTACTATGTTGCATTACTCCACGTCTCCTCAAAAGGAAATAAAGAAGGGTAGCCTAGAGAAGATACATGCCCAAAGCTTGATTGCATCACAAACAAGATTTACCGGCTAAGATGATTGAAAGCTCAACTTGTCAAAATTCTGTGTGAGAACATCTAACTTGTCTGAAATAAGGCCAATGACATCAACAAAATGTATGCCAACTTGCTTCCTAGAAGCAAAAAAATTTGTGGATGGCCAGTTTCTCATTTTAGTACCCCATTGGCAATGGTTAATTTCCATGTCATGAATGATTGCATATGCTTCCCGATAAGATTACTTCATCTAAGCTCCATTAGTTGCAATGTCTATAGACATCCTTGTGTTATAATACAACCCATTATAGAAAGTTTGAAGGAGTAACTAGTTGCTAAGGCCATGGTAAGGACAAAGACATGAGATGTTTTTGAATCTCTCCCATGTATCATAGAGGGTCTCTCTATCTCTTTGAGATAAGTTAGTGAGTTCACTTCTAAGCTAAGTGGTCTTTCTTGGAGGAACATATTTAGCAAGAAAAGCTTACAGTAGTTCCTCCCATCTGTTTATAGAGTTCCTTGGCAAAGAAGAGAGTCACACCTTGGATCTATCCCTTAAAGAAAATGAAAATAAAAGTAGGCATATACCATCATGAGTAACACCATTAATCTTGAAGGTGTTCAAGTACTAGAAGAATTTAGATACATGAATATAAGGGTCCTCCATGTGAGTCCCTCCGAAGCAGTTCTGATGAATCATCTACATGATCGTCGGGCTGATAGAAAAGTAATTTGCCTCAACCTATTGGTTGCTCATAGCCCCGTTGATGTTTATAGTAGCAGGAATGGCGAAATCCTTAAGAGGATGGTCATCTTCCATGATTGGTTCTTGATGGTTCGGTGAAGATTATGATGAAGATGAAGGTGAACTCTCCATGTTTGAATGGATTTCACTCCTCCTTATTCACCTACAACTACTGAATGTATGCTCGATCTATGGTCTAGGAATATTGATGGCTATATAGCCCATTTTGAATGCCACATAAAGTCCGACAAGTTCACAAGTGGGTGAGAAACACTTCATAAACAATGGAAAATATAATAAATGATAATGTTGATGGTGAAATGATAGAATGTCAGTGTGATCTAGTCTCACTTACTAATCAACACATCTTACTCTTATAAAAATTCTGATGCTACTAAAAAACAATGCCAAAAACCTATTATCCATGTGTGCAAGTTTTAAATTTTAAACCCGAACACTAACTCACAAGTATAGGGGTGCGTGTAGTAATATCGAGGTCGTCCAAGGAGAATGGTATTGTTAGGAAAAAGAGTGTTAATGTTCAACAATCTAGATCGATTTCAAAGGTTGTTTGGTTTTAGACTAACAAATACCAAAATAGAGAATTTAACTAAACATGAATCACTTGTATTAAAGATCAAATTTAATTAAGGATTCTTGCAGATAGGGTTCCACTTCCACATCACAACTTGAAGAACAAGAAAGGACAATAATACTAGAAATAACACAAGGGAGGTCTATATATATGAAATAATGAAACAACTATTATGACATGGGTGTCTCTCCCCCATGCCCAAGAAATGAATCTTTACTTGTACATGATGGCAATACACACAAGTACAAGAGATGGAGAATGAAACTAAACATGACAAGAGAAGAAAAAGAGCAATGAAACTCTTAAAAGAAGAGGAGCAAGTGAGAACTCTATCTTGGATACAAAGTTACACCCTTTCTAAAGCTTTTTGACAACAACCTTCTTTCCCGAGGGGTTAGAATGGAGAATGGATGTCCTTGCTTTAATCTGCTGAAGAAATGGAGTAGAGAAAGGGGTTCTCTTCCAGGTAACAACCTCCTCTTCCCCAAAAGCACCTATCCTCTTTTATGGTATGTTATCTAGGTAAAAACTCTTCCTAATCACAAGAGATAACCGTCCCTAATGTGGGCTTTCATATTAAAAAATAAGGGGTGGTTGTTTAGAAAACTACAGAACTCGACTGTGACACAATGTGTTGCTAGAGGCACATGTCGTGTTGCCTTAAGTAACTAATGTTGAAACTGCCTTGGCCAAAGAGTGCATGACATGTCATCTGACAGATACACCATTTTGTTTCTAGTTGGCAGGGACCTGGGCAAATATTATTGAATTGAACATTATCTGTGCTAATAAACACACATCGTGTCTTTTGGCAGAACTTTTGGCAAGATACTGATTCGGCACAACATGTGATCTAAGAGACACATCATGTTTCTAATCTTCAGGGGGGAATTCATTTGTAAGCTCACACATTGTGTGCTAAGAGACACACACCATGTTCCCTTCAGAAACATCAAGAAATTCCCTATGATATATGCAATATCTTAGGGAATCCAGCTAAGGTTGGATTTTTGTTCGATTGACCCAATTTCCTTATCACAACCATGTACATGTGATCACAAACATGAAACGAGTAAAACAACCAAAAAGTGAGAAATCTAGCATGATTGTGAATGGAATTTAAAATGAGTGAAATGTGCATCTAAAAATGGCCCAAAAAGTGATATGATTTATGCACATCATCTAGCTAGATGGGCAAGTTTCCACTATTAAAGACAATAGATTTTGACCAAAGAAAAAAAGAGAGGAAACATTGTAGGAAAAAAAATAATGGAACAAACATATTAAATGATTACATAAAAAACCATAGTCATCTAGTATAGGGAATAATGATGGAAGCTTGATCATCCATATGCGAGGAAATGCAAGCCTCCATCCATGGCCATACTCTTTATTGGATTTTTCATTGACCACCATAAATTCCCCAATGCTTCCAGCATGACTTGGGGAGTCAAATGAGCCTCAAGGTTGATTTGGAGGGTTTGGTACATATTAGAATGGGTGAAAATGTCAAAATTTCTCATAACGAGTGCCTAGGATTACCATCTATCAATGTATGACATTCATTGGTGAAAACAACCTTTCCATCAACCCTCAAGTATTCTCATTATTAGGAATCATTTTGATTGATTTATACACAATTTTCATTGGTATTGTACTTCCATAGGTTAAAGATCTATTTCTCATAACAACAAGATTGCTTCGAAAACTATGTAATGGGAAGGATGGCTTAACAAGTTCATACCTAGTCCTGGAGAAAGTGCAATGACTATAACTCATTGCAGTAGTGCAACACTCATAGTTGCATAGGGATAATTCCTACAGTAGCTCCCAGTCCCCACCACACACTGCAGTCTGACAGTGTTCTCCTAGCAGTAGAGAACAATCATCACCGTTATGGCAATGCTTATTCATGTCTACGTTGGATGATGTCAAAGTATACTGAATGACACGTGATGAGTGTAGTGATTTCAGGTCTAAGAAACACAATCACCACCTTCACTATGAGAGATGACTATGATCACCAAGTATGGTTTCCATGTGTCATTCTCAAGGAGAGTCTATTCGATACACTATTCCCTAACAAGTATCCATGTGCTTTAATTGGTTTCACATATCATGATTGACAAGATTCTGTCACCAACTAACACATACTCTAATCTTAAGTGTTACTTCTATCTGTCTACCTTCCATAGTAACAACAAACTAGGGACATAATAAGAATGTATATACTCTTATCATCTGTATGATCTCATACGTCATTGAGTAATATTATTCTTTGAACATTCATTATGTTTCCTCATTATCTCATAACTGAGTTAAATAGAATGAATTGGAAGCTTGTCTTTATTTTTATTAATCAAATCCTGTATGTAATATGCCATCACAGTCATCATATAATTGCCTCTCTGGGCATACATACCAACTGACTCCCACTTGCAGTTAGAGCCAACCACCCACGTATCTCACTCGTAACAGGTCAGATGGAATTGTTTCATTATGATATGTCTTCATCCTGCTTCATATCTGTTTTTATTGATCCGGGTGGTACACATTCCTTTATCACTCGAGAAGTGATTCATGACTGCAATATGACTATCAGTCATAGATCAGATAATTTGTTATTAGAAACTCTGTTAGTTGGATCTGCAGTGTTGTGGGAGGCATGTTCTCCCTGTGTTCTTTGTTTTTCAGAACATAGCATTCAGGTGAATCTTATACCACTTGAGATGCATGGATTCGACTTAATTCTTGGGATGGACACCCTAGAAAAGTGTAAGGGTTTCTTGGATTGCGATTCCAAACAAGCTATGTTCACAGACAACAGTGATACATGGATCTTCCAGGGGGACAGAAAGATTCTTCCAACCTGTCTAGTGTCGGCTATGGTAGCTGAGAAGTTGCTGAGACAAGGATGCTTCGCATTCTTGGCACGTGTGGTAGATACCAGGGCAGAGAGTCCTAGTCTTTCTGAAGTTTCGATTGTTAGGGAATTTGAGGATGTGTTTCCTGAGGAACTTCTAGGTGTTCCTCCACCCCGAGAAATTGATTTCGAGATTAATCTAATCCTGGGTACACAACCTATAGCTCAAACACCATATAGAATGGCATCTGTTGAGATGGCAGAACCCAAGAAACAGTTATAGGAGTTGCTTGAAAAGGGTTTTATTCAATCGAGTACTTCACCATGGGGTGCTCCGGTTCTTTTCGTTAAAAAGAAAGGTGGGTCTATGTGATTATGCATTGACTATAGACAGTTAAACAAAGTAAACATAAAGAACAAATATCCTCTGCCAAGGATAGATGACCTGTTTGACCAGTTGCGTGGTGCTACTATATTCTCTAAAATAGATCTGAGGTTAGGATACCATCAGTTACACATCAAGGAGAGTGACATACCTAAATAAGCCTTCAGGATAAGGTATGGTCACTATGAGTTCATAGTTATATCGTTTGGACTAACTAATGCACCAGCTGCATTCATGTAACTCATGAACATAATCTTTTGGCCATTCCTTGATCAATTCATAGTAGTCTTTATAGATGACATCTTGATTTACAGTAGAGATGCACGACAACATGAGCAACATCTTTGTCAGACCCTGACTTTACTAAGAGAGCACAAGCTATACGCCGGGTTTAGCAAGTGTGAATTTTGGTTATCAGAAGTGTCTTTCCTAGGACACAAAATATCTGCCTCAGGTATCTGTGTTGATCCTAAAAAGGTAGAATCTATCTTGGAGTGGGAATAGCCAAAGACACCAACGGAGATACACAGTTTTCTAGGACTGGCAGGCTACTATAGGAGGTTCATTAAGAACTTCAGTTATGTAGCATTACCCCTAACCAAGTTGATCAGGAAGGAGGTTCCTTTTGTCTGGAATTACAAGTGTCAACATTCTTTCCAATTGTTGAAAGAAAGGTTAACAAGTGTACCTGTGTTAGTGTTACCTGAGCAAGGGAAGGGGTATATTGTTTTTTGTGACGCTTCTAAGAACGGTCTAGAATGTGTGTTGATGCAGGATAATCAAGTGATTTCTTTTGCCTCTCGATAGCTTAAGAAACACGAGGAAAATTATCTGACACATGATCTAGAATTAGCTACAGTGGTTCATGCGTTGAAGATCTAGAGACATTATCTCTATGGAGAGACATTCTAGATTTTCACAGACCATAAGAACCTAAAATACATCTTTTCACAACGTGAGTTAAACATGAGACAATGTTGTTGGATGCAGTTAATCAAGGATTATGATTGTACAATTGATTATCATACAAGAAAGGCTAATGTAGTGGTTGATGCACTAAGTAGAAAATCATCATCACCAAACATGGACAAAGCACAGTTGAATCTTTAGTGTGCTTTAAACGAGACATGCTTGTCTCTTTGAGGCAAAACAATGTACAGCTTAAAAGTATCTCTGTTAGCTGGATTGTTAGCTGAAATGCAAGTGAAACCTACTCTGAAACAACAGATCAAAGAGGCACAACAAGCTTATATTGTGATTCAGTAGATTAGATCAGAGTATGGTAGTGAGAAATGGGATGGGTTTCATGAGTCAGATGATGAGGTAGTCTATTACCATGGTAGGATGGTAGTACTTGATGCGAATGACTTAAGGAAGTTAGTCTTGGAGGAAGCTCATTCGTCTATGTATGCAATGCATCTAGAGAGCACCAAAATGTATCATAACCTAAAAGATATGTATTGGTGGCCCGGATTGAAGAAAGATGTAGCTGAGTTTGTTATGCAGTGTCAAGTGTGTCAGCAGGTTAAAGATGAACATCAAAAGCCTATAGGAACAATGCAACCTCTACCTATACCACAGTGGAAATGGGATCACGTGGCCATGGACTTTGTGGTTGGTTTACCCAGAATAGCCAAAAGTCATGATTCCATTTGGGTGATAGTTGATAGGTTGACTAAGTCATCACATTTTCTTCCTGTCAAAACAATCTATACTGCTGAGAAACTTGCACAAATCTATATGGATGAGATAGTTCGGTTACATGGGGTTCCAACTACAATTGTTTCTGATAGAGGTCCCCAGTTCATGAGTCATTTTTGGGAACGACTACATAAAGCTTTGGGTACACAGTTAAGATTCAGTACCGCCTTTCACCCACAGATAGATGGACAATCTAAGAGGACTATACAAACTTTGGAGGATTTTCTTAGGGCATGTGTCTTTTAGTTTATAGGAAGTTGGGATCTACACTTGAGTTTGATAGAATTCGCTTATAACAATAGTTATCAACACAATATTGATATGACACCATATGAAGCATTATATGGTAGACATTGTAGATCTCCATTATGCTGGTATGAAATAGGGGAATATCAACTTTTGGGTCTTGAATTAGTGCAACAGACAACTGAAAAGATTAAAGTAATACAACAACAGTTAAAAATTGCACATGATAGATAGAAATCATACGATGATAAACGACGAAGACCTTTAGAATTCCAAGTTGGAGACAGAGTATATCTCAAAGTCTCACCTTGGAAAGGTGTTCTTAGATTTGGGAAAAAGGGTAAGTTAGCTCCTAGATTTATGGGGCCTTATCCAATCACTGAACGGATTGGAAAGGTAGCCTATAAGTTGGAGTTGCCACCTGAACTACATAGATTGCATCCAGTATTCCATATATCCATGTTAAGAAAGTGTCACCCTGACACGGAGTTAGTTTTGCGACCTGTGGAGGTATAATTAAATGAAGATATATCCTATGAAGAAGGACCAATGATGATTCTTGATAGGATAATCAAAAAGTTGAAAAAGAAAGACATAGTTCTTGTGAAAGTTCTTTGGCATCATTGTGGCTTTGAAAAAGCTATGTGGGAGATGGAGGAAGAGATGAGGAGGAAGTACCCTTCTCTTTTCTCTTGATGATTTCGGGGACGAAATCCCTATTAGGGGTGGATAATTGTAACATCCCTGACCTGGGTTATGCCTTAACCCTATAAGTTCTGCTTAAGTAAGTCATTTAGATTCTTGTCTTTATCTTTTTAAAAGTAATTAAGACTAAAGGAGAGCTTATGCTTCAATTTTGGTCCTATTTGAATAATGTTGAAACAATATTTTACCTATTTTGGACGAAAGTGCAATTTACCCAATTTAAGGGGTTACCTTGCAAATGTTACATGATAAATGTTCCTTAAGTTTTATAGCATCATAAGAATGAGAATGATGCTGAGGTATGGCTTGTGGAAGCCTAAGTTCCAAGAAGGAGCTTGTTTGAATAATGTTTGTGCATTGAATCATTAGTTTTGGTGTAATTTGTAATTTACCCAAAACCTAGGGTTGGATAGGTAAAATACAACCTCTATTATGTCCCTATTGTTTCTTGGTATCATTTAGAGAAAAGAAAAAGAAAGGGCCGTTTTTTTTTAACCACATTTGAGGAGAGACAATCTTGATAATAAAATAATCAAGAAATAAGCATAAATGAAACCCTAATTTATTTTGTAGAAAAAATAAATATATTAATTGAAGTGCCCATCAACTAAAAAGGCTATGGCTGAAATCCTATAGTGCGAGGACATCCAAATGCTTTGAGTGGCACCGAAATATCTTAAGTAGGTGAAGAAGTCCACTCACATTTGTTAATTAAAAAGTAATGTCCACTAAAAATGGATAATATTATTATAATAATTAAGGTTCTTAAGTGGTTGTTTTTAATTCAAGGATAATTGAGAGGATATTGAGGGAAAGGAAGTTTTCTTCGGAAGTAAGGAAGGGAGGGGGCATGTGGAAAGAAAGTGGATGAATTTTCTCCTCTTTCTCTCTCCTAGAAAATCAATTATATGTACTCAATTTTCTCCTTACTTGAAAGGCTATTTTTGCAAACCACTTTCTTTCCTTACTTCGGCCGACGACCAAGGAGCTTAGGAGCAGGAGGAAAGCATACCCCAAGCTGAAGGTAAGTTCCATGATCATCTTCAACCTTGAATTAACGGCTGAAATTGGATTTCAACACTCATTTTCTTCTCTCTTCCATCCAATGCTCAACCTTGGCTATCTTTTGCACCCAAAGAGTTGGAAACAAACCTTGGATAGTTGAAGGAGATTCTTTCACCATTAGAGATGAGAAGCTTTAAGCTTTGAAGCTACTTTGAAGGCGGGTTATATAACTTGAACCCATCAATGTTATTATTGATTTCAATTTCTCATCATATGTTGATCTTTTATTTTCTTCTTGAATAATTGATGAATTCATCATATATATGATAGTAGAATTCGGAGGTCTGAAGCTTGATGATGATGAAATCATCTTAGAACACACCTCAAGAATATAAAAAACAAACAGTTTCAATTTTTTTGGTCAAACGGTTTCAAATCGTTAGAGACCAAACGGTTTCAAACCATTTGGTGACCAAATGGTTTCAAAACCATTAGAGGTTAAATAGTTTCAAACTATTAGAGGCTAAATGGTTTCAAGAATGTGTAAAGGTCTAATGGTTTCAACCTAATCTACTCCACATGGTCTCAACCTTGGAAGGCCAAACGATTTCAAAACATTTGGAACTCAATTGGTTTCAAAACCCTAGATCAATTGATGTCAAAACCTTAATTTAGGTTCAAACGGTTTCATCTCTGAATTGACCAAACGGTCTCAAACCGTTTGAGGATCAAAAAGTCTCAAACCGTTTAGGGTTAATCGATCTTCAAACCATTTGAGGGTCTTGGGTTGAAACAATTTCAAAACTGTTTGACGAGAAAAAGGTTCAAGACCGTTTGAAGGACTAAACGGTCTCAAACCGTTTGAAGGATTAGGACCAGACCGTTTGAAGGTCTAAACGGTCTCAAACCATTTGAAGGATTAGGACCAGACCGTTTGAAGGTCTAAATAGTCTCAAACAATTTGAAGGATTAGGACCAGACCGTTTGAAGGTCTAAATAGTCTCAAACAGTTTGAAGGATTAGGACCAGACCGTTTGAAGGTCTAAACGGTCTCAAAACATTTAAAGGTTTAGGACCAAACAATTTGAAGGTTCAATTTGTCGAAATCGTTTGAAGGTCCAATTGATTCAAACCATGTAAGTACTAATAACCCCATAAGTAGTTGAAGAGTATCTCAAAATTAATTTCAATGGAAGTACCTCTAGAATATTTAGGTGATTAATACATTTAGAGTGATTATCACTTGATGCCTATGAAAGTAATAAATTCAATACACTATGATAATCATATGTACATGTACTTAGTGAAAGTTTAAGTCGACTGAATAAGGTATGATGGTGATGTGTGTTCCTAGTACATGGAACAATGATAAGTATGATTTAATACTTAAATAATGCTATGCGCTCCAAGATATGTGGAAGCACTGACTTAGGGTTGGAATTAATGAGGTAATCATAAAACCCTAATCAATGGAGAATGGAAACCCTAATCAATAGGGAAAATTACAATACATAAGTTTAATTGAATACTTATGAAGGTATTATGTAATTCAAGACATGTGGAACAATGAGTTAGGTTTTGGATATTAATTGTAATATCAATGTATTTTCCAAGATGCATGGAGTTTTGAATTAGGGTTTGATCTTTGATAATGTAATCATAAAACCCTAATTGATAAATATGGGAAACCCTAACCCTAAAATAGGGTGATGTTATGTGAAACCCTAATATAGGGTGATGTTATGTGAAAACCCTAATATAGGGTGATGTTATGTGAAACCCTAATATAGGGTGATGTTAAGCGAAACCCTAATATTGGGTGATGTTATGTGAAACCCTAATATAGGGTGATGGTATGAGAAACTCTAATTAATAAAGATGGGAAACCCTAACGCTAATGAGGGAATAATGATGTTATCTTGTATTAAATAATGTTGATATGTAATTGATATGGTTGTTATCAAGTGTACTAACCATGCATGTATCATAAGATGATGAGCATAACCAGGTATGAGCTATGAAGTTAATGGGCCTTGTGAGCCATTATTTTATTTGTTGCCTAGTGAAAGGTGACAAGAAGTTTAATGTGCTTGGTGAATTATGTGAGATGCTTGTGTAACAAGTATCATGAATACCTTGGTCAGATGACCTGGAGGTAATAGTTAACTGATAGTGGTAAGCATGTTCAGTGATGAACTAAGGGTTTGAATAACTAGATCCAGTAAACATGATGATGGTATTGTTGAGGGATGTGAATTCCCAGTAATGAGATAAGGGATTGAGATCCCAATGTTTTATAAAGTTTTTAAAAGTACTTGATAGAAGTATTGCATGTTTCTTTGTAGCATTTGTCATAATAATTCTTGTTTGAAAACTTGACTGATGCTAAATGAATTTGATAATGTACTTAAATAATCAAGTGGAATTTTATCATGTACAACCCTGGCCATAGATCCATCATCGTCAGTAGATGGTGATGGTGAAACGGATTCTCCCACGGGTTAATCCGGAGTGTATATTGTTGAATATGCGGGGTTTCTCCTAGCTGAAAATAGGTGGATTAGAGTGCAACTTCGGTTGTAGACTCAAGATATGTATAAGATCATGGTGAATAGGCCCATGGCTCAGTATGATAGAGCATGAATGCTTTCATGGCTCAGAGAGCACGGTGAACTGGCCCGTGGCTCAAATTTACTAGCGTCGGGACTTGTACCAAGGTGGGATAGAGAATGGATAGCCGATGAGAACTAACCCTATGACTGAGGTGACTTAAGCAAGAGACTGCAGTCCTACTTGTGGTCTCGCACTGACTGAGACAGATGAGATCGTGGAGTCCGGCTCTTCCTTTGATCTTGTATGGCACCAACTTTGGGTTTCGCAAGCGAAGGTTGGTTTTGAGCGGTACAACTCACTTCCTCAGGGCGTAAGAATGATTGTAAAATGTAATCAGCCGTGTAGCATATTTGCTTAAGGACAAATTACAGAAATCATTGGTTGATGTTACATTGCTTACTATATCATAAATGGATAGATGTTATACATGTTCTTCATATTCCTTATTAAATTGGATAGATGATTTACTACTTTATCATTTATAGCTGTAATGCTTTAAAAGATGATATTGCTCTATTCTGCTTAATAATGATTAAATCCTGCTTTTCAATAGAGAATCCTCTGCTCAATTTATTACTGTTTATCTGCAATAATAATATTTTTGGCAGAGAGTTATATCTCTCACTGTGACATGGGTCTCACTCCGTTGGTCACCAACATTTTAGGTGGACGCGGGTGAGGATATATGGACCATACAATAGGGGAAGGATAGTAGTTTCAGGGACAATAGTAACATCTCAGGTGGAGATATTGACTGTCGTGTCTTGTAGATATGAGTCCTATGTGTCGTCTCTGTACTCTCAGGTCCTTGGAGTCAGTAGTTAGTGCTCTTATGATCGATCTGAGATTTTGGCATTGAATGCCTCGAGGTTTTATATTTCTTATGTGTAGATTTAATAGAGCAACTATTGTATGTATTCTTTGAGAAGAGAAGATACATGGTATGTACTTTGTGGACCAGAATGTATACATAATATTTTGGTTTTTTTATAAGAGCTTCCTGGAAATGAATCTCTTTGCAAATGGTTTTAATTTTTAATGATTTTCACTAATCCACTGCTAATGCTTTCTTCCGCATTAATCATTATCCGATGACGGCATGATTTGTGGTCGGGTCGTCACATCATCTTCCCCCCTGAAGATTCTTCTCCATAATAACACACATAGAGAAAGGGTCGAGTAAGAGAAGAGAAGAGTAGGTCGTAGAAGAGGGATTATGTCACAGAACTGTTCTTACCCCAATCCCAATCCTACTTCCTAGATAGTAGTAAAAGGTTTGAAGTGCCTGTCCCTCAGTGGCCCGATAGGATCTATCACACTGGCATATACAATAAGAAATAATAACTCAAAAACTAGATATATAAAAAAACAAACTAACCCAATATGGAGATTTTTCCAATATATCCTTGTCGTCAGAGTATGTAGAGTGCGAAAGCGATCTTATTCAATATTCCATTTGTATTGCCTAAAATTAAGAACATCGAGACACAATCATGCAATTGCACGGTACACTATCAAAATCAAGTAAAAAAGTTTATAAGAAGAAAAAGTGTATTAGGCAAAACTTATATTTCAAATGTATAACAAGTAGTTTGCAAAAACCAAAAGTTATTCGACAAGTTTTTCAAACGATTCGATTTTTATTATGAGTACCCATTATTCTGTAATTCAAGAAGCATGCTTATATATTTTTGTGTGACTTTATTGTTGGATCAATGGGCTCTAGAAGGAGGGGGGTTTGAATAGAGCTTCACAATTCTCACAAAATTGATTAGACCACCAAATTATACTAATTGTAGAAACTTAAACCAGCAACAATTTGATGTCCTAATCTAGCATTCATAGCAAGGATGAGAGATAGTGAAAGACAAGCACTTGGACAGGTGGTTTAGAGTGGTTCCATGTCCTAAACTTAGGAGCAATGTCAGCCCACTACCTAGATTGGGTTAGTCTCCATGATTTGCAATCTTGGTACTCTTATATTCCACAATAAGATTACAAGATACAACAACCACACATCCAAGTGCTTAGTACCTCAAGAAAAGATCTTCAACCTATAGAAGGAGCTTACCCACTTGAAGCATGGAGTCTTCAGCCATCAACATGGACTTACCCACTCCTTTCTTCAAGTCTTCTGCCTTCAAGGGATTACCTATCTTCCTTGAGTGTTGCCTTGCTTCTCTCCTTCACTTGGAGATGTGGAGCACCTATCTCCTTCACTTGGAGATCTGGAGCATCTTTCCTTCTTCAACCTTGAAGAACAACACCTCCTTCTCCTTCACTTGGAGAGGGATCTTCAACAATCTTCAAAGGAATGAAGGTTGGAAGATGGATGAGGAGAGATTTTACATCAACACATGGAGTAGCTCTCTTACACATGGACCTATCTCACTCATACTTATGAATTTTACTTGAAGGTAGAGAGAGAAAGGGGCTCAAAGGGTTAGAACCCTCTCAACTATGCTAGCACCAAGTTTGCAATTAATGAGCAGCCTTGGAATGAACTCCAAGAGGGTCTATTTATAGTTGAGGGTGCCCCTTTAAGTTGTGGGACACTTGGATACAAAAATATGCATTTTTTGTTCAAAGAAACGACTCTATTTTCACTCAAAACACTCACCAACGGTCACATCACTTTTTTTCTAAAATTTCTGTACAGTGCAATCGGTCGAGTTTCAATAAAGGTAACTTGATCGATCAAGTAAACGACAAAGACGATATTTAAATGATCAGTCGAGTTTGTCCTAACAAAATTTGACTGACCATTTGAAGTCAAAATGGTCAATTACCTGATCGGTCGAGTTCTGTTTAAACACAAATTGACCGATGTAATCTCCAGAAAATTGACTAAGGATTGATCGGTCGAGTTTTAAGGCTGGGAAACTCGACCGACAAAGTGCTTGAAATCAATTTTCTAAATTGTATCTAAAGTGATTAAAACTTGGTGATTTTTTTCCCAAACAATTTTTCTCACTTAAGTTACAAGTCAATTCATCATTACAAGTGATTACATAAAAGTTCTAAGGTCATTTACATAGAAATCCCAAAAAGCACACTTGTTGCTATTTTGACTTGAACTTGACCCATTCTAGGGCTTTGGATTTTGGATCCTTTTCATGTACCTAATTCCTGCAAACAATCTTAAACACACATATTAGATACATATGAATGGAATGGTTAAGTCATTATCAAAATATAGGCAACGTATAACCTCTAGGTCAACATTCTCCCCCTTTTTGACAATGACAAACCATTCCTCATGCATATTGAAAAGGATATGAAAGTTATACCTTTGCCTTGTCAATTATGGGGATTCATGATACGAACAATGTGAATTGCTCCCCCTCAATCTATGCTTCCTCTAACCTGCATAGTTTGTTTCTCTACACATAGCAATACCAATATACATGTAATGTGTAGTCCTTTGCAAGTTCACATAAAATACAGTGAATTGAACAAGAAAAGGATCTCACAAGAAAAAGCAATATTATAGCAAAGAAAAAACCAATATGATTGAGTTTCAAGACATGAGCTATCACTTGAAATATCTCTCCCCCTTTTGACATTATCAAAAAGGTAGGGGGGTGAGAAGAGCAAAAGCCAGGTCTTCTCCAAAACTCAACCAAACATGGATGCAAAGAATTAAACAACAGTTTAAAGGTATATATCACACACAGATAAATGATGACATAAAATCCAAGTCATGATCAAAATATAACTCAAGATGGCACCAATGCATATGATAAAAACAGAGGAAAAACCATAGTGCACATCAAGGATATTACAACTCAGATGTATGTTCACATAAAAGCAACTACAAACACAAAGGTGATAAGACAAAGATAAGAAATAGTTCAACTCAGAAGAATGTGCCAAGATTTTTGTAATACAAAAGAGTCTAGAAAGATGTATATAATAAGCATGCTAGACTAACAAATGAAGAAACCACCTAAACATCTAGGCTATCTATATCAACAAGGTCCTCATCGCCAGGAGTATAGTCCTTATCCCTGTGAGAAGGTGGAGCAGTAGTGCCAGCATCAGAAACAACACCATCACCATCACCGTCATCGGAAGCATCCTCACAATCACTGTCTTCATCATCAGCATCCTTGTCCTCATCCTGGTCTGGCATCTCCTCATCCGCACGAGACTCAAAGGAGCGACCGAGCCAGCGAACATTTTGCTCATCCCAAGACATACTAAGAGTGTGAAGCTCATTGGCCTGTTGGAAGGATGGAACAAAGTCACTAAAAGAGGCGAGCAGAGTGGCCAGGGGGCCAGTTGGTAATGACAAAACAGAAGGAATGGAACTACTAGCATCAAAAGGTGGCGGAGCAGCAGCGGAAGGCTCGGGAGCAGGATAGTAATGCTCATATGCATATGAAGCATAGGCACTACCAGGGTATGGCTGGTAGGTGGGGTAGGGCGATGCACATGATAGGTTCATGTGAGACATTATGGAATACAGATCCTAGTGCAGGTGGTCCTGAACCTGTTGATTGTACGCCTGTTGATGCATCATATAACCCATAGGGGTTTCATTTGACACATGAAACGATGCACAGCTAGGTCTAGGAGGAGGTTGTGGAGGTGGAGCTCGGGTAGAGGAGGATGGGGTAGCTGAAGCGGCTACAGAGATGGAAGCACCAAAGGCAGAGGAAAACACAGGAACAAACTTTTGAAGAGTGGTTTCACTAATACAAACACCCTTCCTGGTGACCAGATAATGGAAGTCAGAAAAGAGACATTTTTCAGTGGCGAACTTGAAACAACCACAGATCAAAGCTGGGTAGGGTGGGTGGTTGCCTTTGGTGTTCTTACCAGTGTCAAAGCATGTCATGTGATGTAAGATATACTTGGCCCACTTGACACCGATATTGTTTAACAAACAATACATAATGACTGCAATGTTTTCAGCAATGTCCGTTTGATTTCGCATTGGATGGACATTACAGTTAATCACCAAAGCCAGTATGCACCTCTTTAGGTCAAGAGAGGAGGAGGGTAGGGTGGACTTCTTCTTATAGGCCACGTCAGGTTTCTTCAAAAACTGATGAACATCCAGCCACATCAATTCATGGTGTTTGTAAAAACCTTTCGGGTCAAGAAGATCGAAATACTCGCCACAATCCTTACGCCATGTATCATTTTCCTGATCTCCGAAAAAAAAAGACATTTAATGTATCCTCGGAGATTTGGAAACGACGACTGGCGATCATAGATGTAAGAATTACTTGAATATTCGGTGGCGGGATAAGCGTGTCGTAGTTCCAACGCAAGTTCATGTAAAACTCGTGAACTGCTTTAGTGCTAGATAGAGTGTTGTTAAAAGAGTCACATTCGACCGCTAGGGCTGACAAATGGTGGGAGGCGAGAAGCCAAGAAACAGAGGCAATAATCGCTTGATACCTAGGGGAAGGATCAATCAAAGCACGAAAAGGAAAAGGGCTTCAAGTAAGAAGGTCCTTGTACCTATTTACAGCTTCACCTGACACAAAAAAGGTATTATCAAACGGAATCAAATGATTATTGGATGAGGAAGCTGGGGCATTTCTTGGAGCAGGATGTTTTCCTCTATGAGAAGCCATGGAAGTGAAAATGAGATGAAAAACGTGCACACATGCAACAACAAACCTCAAACGCCAAAGAAACACCACCACTGACGCCCGGGGAGGTCAAGAACAATGATTCTAGGTCAATCTAGGGCTAGGAACGGGAGGTTTAGGGCTGGGTTTGAGAGCTTAGGGCTAAGAGGTGAGGAATCGGTCATCTATTTTCTAGTTGAGAGGGAAAATAGACGGTTGATCCTAACTTTTAAGTTGGCTCAGCCCGTGGATCGGTCGAGTTCTGTGTGTGGAAAACTCGACCGAACAGTCCACTGAAGACTTGCTCTCGGCTCCTGATCGGTCGAGTTTCTTAGGGTGAAAACTTGACCGAAAGTCAACCTGACCTAAAAGTCACATTCTTAGTTTCTAGCCATATACATGCCAATTAAATTTATTTTTCCATTCTATTATGTATCATTAACATACTTAGGCACATTTAGCTCATCATTCGGCACTATTTTTTGATAAAACATGGAATTAAAAAAAAAACCCAAAAACAAGCAAAAACTAAGCATGTTTACAAGCAAGTTAGGCAAATTTAAGCAGATATAGGCAAAACAAGATGAAGAAAGACATGAGAAAGCATATAGGAAAGAGAAAACTAGATAGATCACATGGCAATATCATTCAAATCAACAATAAGAAATTTAGATCAAATAAAATTAAATTGATCTCTAGCTAGAGGTTTTATAAAGATATCTGCCAATTGATTTTCCATGTCCACATGCATGATATAAATATCCTTCTTGGCAATGTGATCACGGAGAAAGTGATGGCAAACCTCTATATGCTTGGCTCTACTATGCAATATATGATTGTAAGATAGATTAATTGCACTAGTATTGTCACAAAAGATAGGAGAAGCATCAAAAAATATTTTGAATTCTTAGAGCATTTGCTTCATCCATAGGACTTGTGCACAACAGCTCCCGACTGCAATATATTCAGCCTCAGTAGTTGATAATGCCACTGTACTTTGTTTCTTAGAGAACCAAGACACTAAGCATGGTCCTAGAATGAATCAAGTTCCACTTGTGCACTTTCTATCAACCAAACACCCTGTGTAATCCACATCACTATATGCTCTAAGAGTAAAATCCCTTGATTTAGGATACCATAGTCCAAAATTTTGGGTTTTGGCTAAGTACTTCAAAATCCTCTTAACAACAATAAGATGCGACTTCTTAGGGCTAGATTGAAAGCGAGCACACAAGCCAACACTAAACATAATATTAGGTCTAGGGGCAGTTAAATAGAGTAAACTTCCAATCATACCTCTATAGACCTTCTCATCTACCTTCTCACCTTCTTCATCTTTATCAAGTTTGGTAGTGTTGGACATGGGTGTATCCATCGACTTCATGTTCTCCATCCCAAAGTGCTTGAGCAGTTCATTTGTGTACTTGCCTTGGTTGATGAAGTTTCCTTATTTTGTTTTCTTGATTTGAAAGCCAAGGAAGAAAGTCAACTCTCCCATCATGCTCATTTCGAATTCACTCTGCATAAGAGAACTAAAATCCTTGCAAAGATCAAGATCAGTCCCGCCAAAAATGATATCATCAACATAGATTTGAATTATAGAGAAAATGGTTAGAAGTGTGTTTTAGGAACAAGGTAGAATCAACTTTTCCCATGATATACCCGTTATCTAACAAAAAGTTCTTTAATTTCTCATACCAAGCTCGAGGTGCTTGTTTGAGTCCATAGAGAGCTTTTTGCAACAAATAAACATGATTGAGTAACTTGTCATTTTCAAAGCCCGAAGGTTGAACAACAAATACTTCCTCCTCGATTGTACCATTCAAAAATGCACTTTTAACATCCATTTGATATAACAAGAAATTTTTGTAACTAGCAAAGGCAAGTAACATACGAATAGATTCTAATCTAGCAATAGGAGCATAAGTTTCGTCAAAGTCAATACCTTCCTGTTGGTTGTAACCTTGTGCTACTAACCATGCTTTGTTTCTTACCACTTTTCCTTGCTCATCTAGCTTGTTGCGGTATACCCATTTGGTGCCAATGATTTTTCTATCACTTGGTCTTGGCACTAGAGTCCACACACGATTCTTCTTGAATTGCTCTAACTCTTCTTACATGGTTAGGATCCACTCATCATCACCAAGGGCTTCTTTGTTGTTCTTTGGCTCTAGTTGGGAGATGAAGGCACTATCTACTTGTTCTTTGTTGTGAGAATCTCGTATCCTCACTCTCTCGAATGGGTTTCCAATGATCAACTCCTTGGGATGATTCTTTGCAAAGCAGGGAGTGGGATCCTTCTTTTCTTCTTCTTCTTCTTCTATCACCTGCTTACCTTTATTTTCAATGTTGAGGTCTTTTAAGATAGGAATCAAATCATCTGCAATATCACTATCAACAACATGCTTGCCAACAATAGGGTTAGTTTCAATAAACTAAATATTGATAGATTCTTCAATTTTAGACAATTCAATGTTGAATACTCTATATGCCCTGCTAGTAGTGCTATAGCCTAGGAAGAAAGCCTTATAAGATTTCAGATCAAACTTGTCACGATAATCCTTCATGTTTAAAACAAAACAAGAACATCCGAAAACATGAAAGAAATCAATAGACGACTTTCTACCACACCATAGTTCATAGGGGGGTTTTCTTTAAAGAAGGATGTGTAAAAACTTAGTTTTGCACAAAACATGAGGTGCTAACGGCTTCAGCCCAAAACTTCTTAGGAGTGTCATACTCAAGAAGCATGGTCCTAGCCATCTCTTGTAGCGACCTGTTCTTTTTCTCTACAACCCCATTTTGTTGAGGCGTACAAGGAGAAGAGAAATTGTGCGAATAACCAGATTTTTCACAAAAATGCTCAAAAAGATCATTTTCAAACTCTCCCCCATGATCACTACGGATAGAAACAATTTAGCAAGAAGCTTCATTTTCAGCCTGTTTATAAAAGCTCGAGAAAATATCAAGAGTATCACTTTTAGAAACGAGAAAGAAGGTCCAAGTATATCGAGAGAAATCATCAAAAATAACAAGACAATACTTAGAACCATGAAGTGTTTGTATTCTCATTGGTCCGAATAGATCAATATGAAGAAGTTCAAGAACTCTCTTAGTACTCATGACTCCTTTGGATTTGAAGGAGGATTTGGTTTGTTTCCCTTGTGTACAAGGTTGGCATTCCTCATCCTTTTCAAAATCCAATTTGGGAAGTCCTTTAACCAAGTGCTTTTTGCTCAATTTCTTCATTTGATGCATATTCACATGACCCAAATGGCGATGCCAAAGAGAAATATCATTTTTATCCACTACCAAGCATCTATTTAGTATGGGCTTAAGAGCATCAAGAACAATAACATAAATATTACCATTTCTAGTTCCCTTATATATAACAATATTGTAGGAGAGGGAATCTAGAAGCAAGCATTCTAAAGAAGTAAACAACACAAGATATCCATTGTCACAAAGCTGACTAACACTAATCAAATTGTGATGTAGGCCATCAAAAAGAAACACATTTTTAATACATAGCTCATTGCCCACATCAGCCTCACCTATGACCTTACCCTTCTTATTGTCCTCGTAGGTTACCGATCCTCCTTTCTTTTCACAAACTTGTTGAAATGGCTGATTTCTCCAGTCATGTGCTTAGAGCAGCCACTATCAACAATCCATCTCTTTTTAACCTACAAGAAAGAAGGATGTCGGAATCCAACTCAAACTTTGGGATCCAGGGTTAGCTTGGGGACCCATTTCATCTTTGGGTTGGTCCCCATTGGCTTGTAAGGACAATAAGTGGAGTAATGGTCATCACATTTACAATGAACACAAACCATAGGGTTCTTAGAGCTAGAAGTCTCTCCATGGAAAATAGGAGGTTCCACACTCTTCTTCTTACCCTTGTTCTTGCTCTTTTTATTAACTTTGGGAGCAGTCCCATCATATACCAAACCACTAGTACCAACATGTTTGGTAGAGTGTTCTAGGACATCATTGAGGGATTTCTTTCCCGAGAGAAAATTTTGCAAAGAAGATCTTAACTTGGCATTATCATCACTAAGGTTAATGATAGTAGTAGAAAGACTAGCAAGATCATCTCTAGCATGAAATAGGTCGGCCTCAAGACAAAGGGCTTTAGTATGAAAAGAATCTCTTTCTAAATCTATGCTATCAACTTTATTACTTTGCAAAATAGGTCTACAAGATAAATCATTAACTTGAGCAAGCAACTTAGCATTTTCATATTTAACCAAGACAATCTCTCTTTGATAAGCATAAACTTAATTTCTCCTAGCATCATCCATGAGTTTGAGTTCCACATTTTTAGTTTTAAGAACATCAAGCTCATCTAGGCACTTTTGGTTTTCTATCTTAAGATTTTCAACATTTTTAAGATATACACCATTCTCAACCTCTACTCCATTGTATTGAAGTTCAAAGTCAAGAAGTTGCCCTTGCAAGGAATCTATGCTCTCAAGATGAAATTTTTCATTTTGATTAAGAATATCAATTTTAGCATAAAGATTATCAATTATCTTCCCTAATCTTTTCCTTTTAGACTTTCAATTAGTAAAGGAGGATTTGCATTCATTCAACATATCAATGAGAGTTTCCTTAGAAAGTTCATGCAAATTAACATTGCTTACCTCACTTACCTCACTTACCTCACCAATATCTTCACTAGTAGAGGCCATGAGGGCAATATGGCATTCTCCATCTTCGGAGCTTGAGGAGCTTGAAGAATACTCCTCCCAAGCTGCATGGGCAGCATCCCTTGATCTTCTTTCTTTATTGTCCTTCCTCTAGTACTTGCCTTCTCTCTTGTGCTCTTTATCTTTCTTGTGGATGCTCTTGTGGTGGCTCTTCTTGGCCTTGGGGAAGTCACTCTTGTAGTGGCCTTTTTGACCACACTAATAGCACCTTGGAGTTGAAGAGGAGGGCTTGCTCTTGAAGTGTTTGCCCTTTGAGTAGTTTGCCTCATGCTCATTGGAGCCTTCATCTTCACTTGAGGAAGGGCTGGGAGACGTCAAGGTGAGTTGTTGTTGTCGGACCATTTCTTCAATTTGTGCTTTGAAGGTTGTGTCCTTTATCTTCTTTGACTCTTTTTCTTCTCTCTTCTCTTCCTCTTTTTGCTTGTCAAGCCTAGGCTCATGGGCTTGGAGGTTACGAACCAGCTCCTCGGTTTACAACTCACTTAGCTTGTACACCTCTTCAATTGAAGTAACCTTAGGCTCCCATCTCTTGGGAAGAGATCTCAAGATCTTAGAGTTGATAGTACCTCTATCCATCACACTCCCAAGGGCTGCCAAACCATTTAAGATGACATTGAGCTTAGTGTACATATTATCCACTCTCTCATTAATACCCATCTTGAAGTTCTATAGAAGACCACCAAGCATGTAGACCTAGGCTTCCTTCACTTGCTCAGTTCCTTCATAGGTGACACACAATTTATGCCATATCTCATGTGCGGTGTCCCATGAGGAGATCCGATTGAACTCAGATGGAGTAAGGGTGGCGTAGATGATGCTCACAGGTTTGGCATTGAGTTGAGCATGCTTCATTTCAACTTCAGTCCATGTGGTGATGTCCCCCTTTGGATCTTCATATTTGAGATGGAATATCTTCCACATTTCATAGCTCACACCTTGAAGGTAGAACTGCATCCTTCTCTTCTAATAGAGGAAGTTGGTGACGTCGAATACTGGAGGTCTCATGGAGAAGCTTCCTTCTAGGTTAAGAGAACCAAGTGCCAAATTGCCCATCTTCTCCTACTTGTTGAAGTAGCTTGGAGAAGACCTGCTCTGATACCACTTGTTGTATCAATGGGATCTAGAAGGGGGGGGGTTGAATAGAGCTTCATAATTCTCACAAAATTGATTAGACCACCAAATTATATTAATTGTAGAAACTTAAACCAGCAACAATTTGATGTCCTAATCTAGCATTCATAGCAAGGATGAGAGATAGTGAAAGACAAGCACTTGGACAGGTGGTTTAGAGTGGTTCCATGTTCTAAACTTAGGAGCAATGTCAGTCCACTACCTAGAGTGGGTTAGTCTCTAGGATTTGCAATCTTGGTACTCTTATATTCCATAATAAGATTACAAGATACAAAAACCACACATCCAAGGGCTTAGTACCTCAAGAAAAGATCTTCAACCTATAGAAGGAGCTTACCCACTTGAAGCATGGAGTCTTCAACCATCAATATGGACTTACCCACTCCTTTCTTCAAGTCTTCTGCCTTCAAGGGATTACCTATCTTCCTTGAGCATTGCCTTGCTTCTATCCTTCACTTGGAGATCTAGAGCACCTATCTCCTTCACTTGGAGACCTGGAGAAGCTTTCCTTCTTCAACCTTGAAGAATACCACCTCCTTCTCCTTCACTTGGAGAGGGATCTTCAACAATCTTCAAAGGAATGGAGGTTGGAAGATGGAGGAGGAAAGCTTTTACATCAACACATGGAGTAGCTCTATTACACATGGACCTATCTCACTCATACTCACGAATTTAACTTGAAGGTAGAGAGAGAAAGGGGCTCAAAGGGTTAGAACACTCTCAACTATACTAGCACCAAGTTTGCAATGAATGAGCAGCCTTGGAATGAACTCCAAGAGGGTCTATTTATAGTTGAGGGTGCCCCTTTAAGTTGTGGGACACTTGGATATGAAAATAGCCATTTTTTGTTCAAAGAAAGACTCTATTTTCGCTCAAAACACTCATTAACGGTCACATCACTTTTTTTTTGCAATTTTCGTACAGTGCAATCGGTCGAGTTTCAATAAAGGTAACTCGATTGATCAAGTAAACGACAAAGACGATATTCAAATGATCGGTCGAGTTTAACCTGACAAAACTCGACCGACCATTTGAAGTCGAAATGGTCAATTACCTGATCGGTCAAGTTCTGTGTAAACAACTCAAGCGATGCAATCTCTAGAAAATTGACTAAGGATTGATCGGTTGAGTTTTAAGGCTGGGAAACTCAACCAACAAAGTGCCTAAAATGAATTTTCTAAATTGCATCTAAAGTGATTAAAACTTGGTGATTTTTGTCCCAAACAATTTTTATCACTTAATTTACAAGTCAATTCATCATTACAAGTGATTACATAAAAGTTCTAAGGTCATTTACATAGAAATCCCAAAAAGCACACTTGTAGCTATTTTGACTTGAACTTGACCCATTCTATGGCTTTGGATTTTGGATCCTTTTCATGTACCTAATGCCTGTAAACAATCTTAAACACACATATTAGATACATATGAATGGAATGGTTAAGTCATTATCAAAATATAGGCAACGTATAACCTCTAGGTCAACATTTATCACCCCAACACGATGGGGGAAGTCATTGGGCTCCTTCTATCCATATGAGGTAGGAGGCCAATGTACAAGTCCCACCTCTCAATGAGGGGGGGGGTCGCTTGCACCCAATATCAACATTATCAACATTATCAACATCATCATCATTATCAATATATAGGCAGTCATAATGGGCATGCAATTTATGTTTTCATGTTTTTCAAAATATAGTATAGAAAAATGGAAAGACTGATCATAGGGAATAGTAGCTCATCCAAGTAAGTAACCAAGTATATAGTCAAGAGATACATAAAAGTATCTTCAATACAATCAAGGAGGAGTTATATAATAGCGTACCTTTCACTGAGATTTCAAGTACACATCTACTAGTAATAGGTCGACCCTTCAAGTTAGATCCTAAAACAAAATGTTTGGATCAAGGGTCAAGATCAAGATAGTTGGATATCATGTTTCAATATTCAAGATTAGGGTTACATTTTCCTAGGTCAACCTTAGGGTTGGGTCATCCACGTATGATTCATACTATGTCAATATGTCTAACATTTATTCAAGTGTACAATATATTTGAGTGTGAATGACTTACCTAGGTTTTATAGGATAATATATGTTAACCCTAACTTTATGATTATTATACAAGCCATCATCACATTTCTAGATCATCATCATGATAACTAACATCATTGTAATTCAAGGATCAGTTTTATTAAAGTAGAGTCATGGATCATACACATGATAAATCTTTACATAGGATTTAGATCCATTATCACAATATTAAGGTTAATCCTTGGTTCAATGTATATGATTCACATTCTAGGAGAATTAATTGCAAGATCAAATCTAAATTCATGTGTAGTCAAGTTTGGTTTCAAGATGATCATTATAGTCAAATATCATGATTTCAAGAGATTAATCACTAAAATAGTGTCATTTGACAAATTAAATAAGAAAGAGATCATGATTTAGGTATATCAGTGAGAAATATCAACAATTAGGATTAAAAAGTATTTTTAATGGGTTCAATGAGTTTTTATGATCAAAATTGACTATTTCCTCGAATTATTTGGAGTCAGGATGCATTTTCTATGATTAAAACAAGATTTGACCATTTTACTAATTTTCTGAGATGAGAGGAACAAAAAAATACCTTAATGTGGAAAAACAACGACTGTCAGATGTGCCAAGAATGGCCCAGATTGAGCCACGTGAGCTAAGCGGCTCACTTGATCAAAAGTCTGGTTCAGTCCTTGATTTCATCGGTTCAAAGCTTGATTCTCGGTTCAAAAGTGGTTCGAATGGCGCCTGTGGACCAAGGTTCTTCTCCTTTGAATAGATGGTTCAAGGACCTTTCTTTATCATGTTCTAGTCTTTGTGCATGAGCACACAGATGCGGTGGAGTGGGCTTGCTGATGTGGAGGGGCTTTGGGAGAAATAGTGACCGAGGGAGGACGGGGAGGTGCCAGTCACGCTCGTCTAGATCTCACGAATGTGAGGGGGTCCTTGATTTGGGGGCGGGCGTGCAGCTGTGAGATGCCCAAAGGGGCTTGTGTGGTGGAAACATTCTGGAAGCAGAGAACGACGAGGAGAATGGGGGTGTTTCGAGGCCATGTGCGAGCACAGAAGAGGGGGGAATCCCTACGGAATGATGGGGGAGTCATATGCTGAGGTTTTTATAGAATGTTTGGGTAGGTTTAGGGTTAAGTGAGTTGGGTTGGCAGCCATGGCCTCCGGAGTGAGATGGGACAGCAAGGGAGGCTTGTTGGAAGTACAATAGTGCATAAAAATTGGTGAAAATAGGTTTCATTGCATTCAAAATCACAAGAGGAGCATTTTGGCTCGCTCAAAACTTTGAATCTTGGTTAAGGGCACGATATTGCAAGTCTCAACCATAAAGACACCTCCCCATTGATTGTGGGAGGTAGGAGATGACTCCATGGCCACTGGATCAGGTCGAGATCCATGAGAGGTAGATCCAAGGGCTGAGATCGCCCCCAGATCCTTGCCTTGGATCGCTGACATGGAAAAGGGTCAAATAAAACACAAAAATAATGGTTTTCAACACATTTACTTCAATCATCCATAGAAAATCGTATGATTGTCCAATTGTTCTCAAATTTGGATCACAACTTCACAAAAAAGTGGAGAACCTTTAGAAAAATCTTGAGAACAAAAGGATGAAGTTTGATGGTAAAATTTGCTTCATTGTACAAAGTGATGAATTAATCAAATTTGTGATGTCACAAGGTGTATAAAATTCACATTGATCATCATATTTCGAATTTGAGTGTCAACAATGATTATAATGCCAAGAAAAATGATTTGGCATCACGAGTGATCATAAGGAGGGTGAAAGTGGAATTATTCCATATTAATGCTAAATTCCAATTTGTCACAGATTAGTGGTGGAAATCAATCCTCAAGACCTTGAAAATAGAATGGAAGATCGAATTTGAAGCTTGGAACTGTGGAAAATTCTATCCAACCATGAGTTTGTCGAAGAAGAATGACACCATCAAGGGCAATCCATAGTGGCTCCCACCACAAACAGAGGCTACGGTTGAATTTCTAGAGGCGTTGTGCATATTTTTGGAGGCTTTGGTTTGGAGCTTCACAGAGTCGAGGCATTTCAACTCTTGTGCCTCGCCATGCTAGAACCTGATGCAGTGAGCCCACATAGATGAAGATCTGGAGCGGCACTCAGGGAGAAGAGTGGTCACATCATATGCCATTGATCATTACAACTTGAAGGAAGCCTAAGATCAAGGAAAGGAGGAGTAGATCAATGGGAAATCATTCGGAGCAGGGCCCAGTGGCAGCGCCTCTACAAAATAGAGTCTCAGTGGCATTGTGATCGGGGGAAAGAAAGAACACAAGAGTTAGAGGAGAGTTGGACTAGGATTTCTCATCAATGAACTGGTCAAATCAACTGAACTAGACAACCCTGAACCGGATGGCTCAAGTTAGGGTGGGTCACCTTGATTAAAGAAGAGTTGTTCCAACTGGAGCCACCTGGTGCACCATAATTGGCCCAAAGGTAAGAAAATACCAGTTTACCCTAGATCTTTGATAACTCATAGAAAATATCACAGTTATCAAAACAATATGAACAAAGTATCGAAATTCTCAAGAAAATGAGTAGAACAAAGATAGAAACATAATACCACTGATTCAATGCTTAATATCAAGCTTATCGTGTAAGATGTAAAATGGTCTTTTCATGTCTAATAAATAATAAATGAAGACTTAAAATTATGGGAATGTTCTAATAACTCCTAAATGTGATTTATAATCCATATGATGTTGTATATGATGCTATTTCAACACAAAATCATGTAATTGTATTAATGTGGCTAATTAGGGCCAGTAACCCTAATAATGTGCAATGATTACACATATGCTCAAGAAACCCTAGAAATTAGAGAGTTAGCTCATATCAGTAATTGGAAGCTAGTATGTAACTCTAGGATCATAATTAAGCATATAAATTATGTTACTTGTTAAGTGATCCTAAAATGATGAGAAAACCCTAACATGATAAATACATGTAACTTAGGGTTAATATGTGCAAAAAATGCTAAGCAAGGTAATGTCCTCATGGTGAACCCTAATATGTAACAGAATTGGAAAATAACATCAGTAAGATAATTCCAAGGAAAGAATGCAAGTAAAAATGAGAACATCCCAATGAGCTAAGTAAAAGCATAAAATGAATCATAATTAGGGTTAAGATGAGATGTATGATGATGAGAACCTGATGATGATATGTGATCTTGTCTTGATCAGGGGTTGACAAGGATATATATTACATCAGGAATATGGTTTAGATTATCTTAGTTGAAGGTACACCCTTACCTCTTACTTGGCCTACTACTTAGTATGGTTGCATTATGTGTGTACAAATACTTGGCATATGATATTGGATGAAATGATTGTTCTTGTGTGATTTCTTATTTGTTTTTCCATACTTATGGCTATGAACACATGAAACATAATATATATGTTCCATTATATGGAAGCACTATATATCTCTAGTAAGCATAGTGCTAGTGAGTGATATATCTCTTTGGTAAGTAGATCATAAGGCCTGAATGCATCTATCACATTGGTAGGAAGATGTACAAGCATATAATGGAAATGAGCTTAAAACATGTTCTCTCTTTTGTTAATAAATATATATTTGTTCAAGTATGCTTTTGTTATATATATTTTTTCATTTCTGCCCAGTATTAGTTTTATCTTATTGCCTAGTCTTACTAATGATAGGTATATAAAAGACACGTAGGCATACTCAGTACAATATTCTTGAATATTGTGTTGATGTGTACCACATGTAATCTTTCATTTAGGTGATGTGGACATATGATCTTGAAGGACTAGGATAGTTTGAGAGTTGTGTTATGAGCTAATGTACATGTGGACTTGTTGTCTTAAGATCTTGTTATTTAGTGGTAGTACATATATTTGTAAAAGTTTGATGTTCAATATGCAATATCAAATGTTCTAACAATTCATTATGTAATTATATGTTGAATGGTGAACATGTGGTGTATGGCTTTATTCTTGTTCATGTGCATGTGCTACTGTTGTTTCCATCTGATTTCCTTTGATTTTCTTCTTGTTAGCCTAGTGTGGGATGTTTAAATTGGGATTCTCATTGAGGTGAGGTTTCAATTTGGACATCACACATTAGATTAAGTTCTAGAAAATCCGAGGACATCACATGTGGTATCAGAGCATGAACAATAACAAAGCCTGACCGTTTCTCATTATGTAACTCAAAACTAAAGAAAACCTTGAACTTGAACATCTTTAGGGTTAGATTAGTTATCTTTAAGAGACTAGAAATGAATTATCCTCTAGAATTTTAGAACTAGGTTTAGACTAGTGCTTTTTGTATTTCAAGTCCTAACATTTCATTATTTCCAAATAATGTAGCAGTATGGGACGTTGCATTATTTGGAGATAATGTGCATCAAGGGAAGATAAATCCTAGACATATGGCGCTCATTGTCTAGAATAGCTACACTAGTCTACACCATGTTCTCACCCTTTTCACTAGTTTTCACTGCACTATACACTCTACTATGTGTGGGACACTCATTTTCTAGATTTGTTTTTTGACTTCAATCAGATCGATACTCAATAGTTTTCTCTAACTCTTTTTTATATCGATGAAAAAATATATAATATTTTATTATATATGTTAGCATTACAAAAATGTGTCCCCACACATGTACCAGTAGGAGGTGGTCATGCAACCTAAGTGAAAGTGAGTGACATCAGTCTAGAAAAGAGAATATTTCTAGATTATATTTGTAGAGCCTTGTTGGAATATATGATAGATGGAATAAATGAAATAAGTTTGATGATATGATGTAGGTCTTATATAGATTACATAAGATGGTTTGTGATGATCAATGTTCTCTTCAAGCATTAAGGTTTAGTTTTGAGTGTTTGAGATAAGTTTTGATGATTCAAGTATGTGTGCTTTTCTAAGTTAAGATAGGCTAAGTTGAGATCAAAGATGTGAATCAAAGAAGGCCGCAATATCTTTTATAAAGGAGGACCTCTAGTGTTGGGACCAATTATAGGGTTAACTCCAGAGAGGGTGAGACCCACAGGGAGAAGGTCAGAGAACCTAAACTCTAAGATATGTGAATTTTGAGAAATAGGAAATATGATATGTCCTAAACTAGAATACTCCTGAGTGATTAAGTTGAGTCGCTTAATGCATGATTCCTATAGACATGTTGAACCCTAGATGTCCTTGGGAGGACCAAACCCTAGAGTTAGAGAGAAGTTGGTTATATATGCATATGTGAATAAAGAAATATAAGAACCTACCATCTGGGTGAGGGATAGAGAGAGTCCCAAGACCCACAATCACACCATCCTCACTATGCAAGCTGATTCTGACTATCATTCCATGGTCTCCATGTATCACTCTCAAGGTGGGTCTGTCTGGTACATTATTCTCTAACAAGTACTTATGTGTTTGGTTTAGTATCACATATCATGATTGATGAGTCTGGTACAATGTCCTCTAATAAGTACCAATGTTTGGTTTGATATCACATATCTTGGCTGATAAGATTTTTTCATAAACTAGCACATATTCTAGTCTTATGTATTATTATTTTCTATTTTGCTTCCATAGTAATATCCAACTAGGGACATAACAACTTATCAAAAAAAAAAAAACTAGGGACATAACAAGAATTTATATACTCTTAGAATACATATGATTTCATTGTTCATCTCCTCAACATGAATACATATGTCCTCAAGTAACATCATTCTTTAGACATCCACTATGTTTGTGTCATCATCTCATGTTTGAAACAAACATAATAGATGGAACTACCTTTATAATTATCAAATCTAGTATCTAATACCCCATTACAATCATGTATGATTAGCTATCTTGGCATACATACCAACAAGTAGAATGTGTAAACAACTTTTTAATGGGAGGTAGGGTTTCTAGGTTTATATTTGGTCTTGGATAAAGTCCAGCAACAATCCCTTCCTACAGTGTGCTTCCTCTTTCAAGTTGCACCTAAAGAACCTCTACAATGGCCTCCTGGTTGTTCACCATGGACAGTGGTTTAATTCATCCTCTTAGAGGGTGGAAATGGCCTCCTCACCTCTGTAGTAGTCTACACAGACCACTGAGAACTCTTGTCATTCTATATGAATAGATAAGAAGGAGTTTCCCCTTCTAGTGAATGTGCTAGCATTGACTTACTCTTACAATTGTCTCTTCCTTGTCATTCCTCCCATTGATGGTTAGAACTTGCTTAGGTTCCCACGTTACCACAGCTGTCATAAGACAATAATTTTTAGAGCTTATTTTTGTGTCTTTACAAAGCCTTGGCTGCCCCTCTATTTATAGGAGGGTTAGGGTCAGGAGTTATAGTCTGACCAGGAGTTGAAAGGATGGAATTTTATGAATTTTTTGGAACCTTCAAACATTGAATTGGTTGGTTCACTAGTGAACCGATAAGTTCACACATGAGAATATTGGTTCAACCCTTGAACTGCTTGTTTCACTATGTTTACTATTCACAGTTGTATTGGAAATTAATATTCGATCAATGCACAACATGACATCAACATCAATCCTTGATCTAATCATATTGATCAACCAAACGGTTAGTTTACAACCTAAATTGGTCGGTTCAGACATCTGAGGTCAACATTACCAATATTGGTTCAAATTGACCTGACACGTTAATCGATGAGTTCAACACTTGAACTGGTCAGCTCAAAGTCTAGTTAATCAATTTCCAAACATTTTTGTTTAAATTAAATAGCTAACACATCAAGTTAAACATCATTCTTGAATAAACTCCTATTCCAAGTGCATCCTATGTTTGTAACCAAATAGCTTCCAAGTTACATTGGCAATGAATATCCATAATGTATTTTTGACATCACAAGCAATGAGTGGTATCTAGCAAGACATCATTTCTACCAAGTAATTAGAAAGTTGGAGAACAACTTCAACCTACAATCTTTGAGTGGTGTCTAGCATGTTCTGTGGGTGCTTCTCACACTAGGGAGAGATAAGATCAACCTCAGATCATTATTCCTATAGTACATTCTAGTGGTGAAGAGGCAAGATCAAAGGAGGCCTCCATTTTAGTTCAGATGATTATAGACACATGTAGCTCTCCACCTCGACCTAGACCTCTCCAAGGTTGCCACCATCAAGACTTCATTGATGCTCGTATCCAAGCATTTCAATCGGGCTCATCTCATCTCCAAGTTTTAAGGAAAGGTGTATGCCTTTTGCACCATCTACAGGATGATGAAGGAAATGGATTTCCTCGACCCCATATTCTACCTTCGAGGAGTGTGGTTCCTTAGATGGCTAGTAGACGATGAGGTATTTGTCCCAAAGGGAAAGGATGAAGAGAAAGAGTCTGAGTCAAAAGAAGATGAAGGGGATGAAGAGGAGGAGGAGGACATACCTTTCACATGGAGGCAGTATCCACACAAGGTTCCACATAGATACGCAACATCTAGATCCATAGTGTCACCACCTCCACTCCTTGGAGATTCTTTCTCTATGTAGGTTATGTATTAGATTTTGCAGTCTATACAACAAGGACACCAGCAACATTAAATCACCCTGGCACAAGCACACTGGGTCCAACAACGGCTTTTATACTAATAGAAATCAATCTATGACAACAAGCACCTTCTCTTAGCCAACTAGGAGAACATGCACACTTGTATGCAATGCATTGAGCACTACTAGCAGCCACTCTGTGGCCATTATTGGAGATAGGGCCATTTTGCTAGCTACCCTTTACCACCATATATGCCTTTAGACTCACCCATGTTCACCGATGCTTTCCCCACCCCTAATTCCAAAATGTAGCCAACCAATTAAGAGTTGAAGAGGGATGTCATAAACAATAGAATTTTGATGCATTTCTCCTTTCTTACTAGCCCATGTGGTATGGGACACGTGTAATAGTAGGATAGTGAGAGGTAGCATTACAAGATCCTACATCTCTGGGTATGTGCCTGACCACCACATATTTAGAAACATAGGAGGTACCTAAAGGACCTAATATTAAATATTCATCTACACCTAATGATAGAGAGCCATCACAACATTGATGGTAGATTCCCTACGTGTAGTGACACATTTTGTTGGGACCCACTCTTTTTATCAGCATAAATACCAATCATTAGAGATAATCCTAAAACCTAAACCCATATTATGAAATAAAATAATGGATTCTCGACAAAGGTGAATAAACAATATATGAAAAACACAGATAAATTTTTCCTTTTTCTTTATTGACAAACTCATAAATCAATGTCACATCAAGGACATCATATTCAGATATTACAAATCATATTCGACTCCATTAAATCCATAATAAAATCTTATTCTCATATGCAGTTCAGTTTACATTAGATACATGTACATTGATGAACAAACATAGTCTACAACCCATCCCGAGAAAGAGAGAGTACATGGACATTCTAATCTATCTATATTATGCTATTTATATCTTCCTTGTCATGACCTCTCCACTGGATATCATTATACCTAAAAACATTTGAAACAACCCCATGAGACTCATATAGAGCCCCAGTGAGTGGATACCTCCTGCTCATGCTTGGTACATGCATCAACATCAGATTAAGTATAATAAACTTAACAAAAACATGCAGATATTGAAAAGTCTAGCAGATAGTTCTATCATAAGTCATTTCTAACTTACAATGGTGATCTAATCCAACAGATAAGGTAATCAATTATACCAATTATAACTTTGAAACATCTTTTAAAGCATGTCTATGAACAAATCAACAGATACTTCTTAGTTCAGATTATGAATCCTACTACATGAGTAATAAGTCAAGTTCTAAGCATTTTGAATCAATACATAACAATAACATTATATTTGTGACACTCCACCAGCCAGACCAGGAACATATCCTGCAGTCCTAAAGCTGAAGTACACATAATACATATCTACCAAACAATACTATCAAATACCAAGCAATCCAGCTCATATTTAGAATGGATATAAATCCCAACATTTATAACTTGTCAGCATGACAGACCACAATATGAAATAGAAAATGTCCATAGCAACATGATTACTTTCCACAATAACAAGTATAATCAACGATAACAAATCATCAAGTAGCACTACAAGGAATGTAACAACCATTCCAATCATGTTCTACACGGCTTATCATCTTTTATTCATTTGCCCTGAAACTACTCAGCCTGAAGCAATACTATCAAATAGTAAGAAATCCAACTCATAATCAGAATGGATATAAATCCCAACATTTATAACTTTTAAGCATGACAAATCATAATATGAAACAGAAAATGTCCATAGTAACATGATTACTTTCCACAATAAGAAGTATAATCAATGATAACAAATCATCAAGTAGCAGTACAAGGAATGTAACAACCATTCCAATCATGTTCTACATGACTTATCAATTTTTATTCATTTTCCCTGAAACTACTTGGCTTCAAGCAATACTATCAAATAGTAAGAAATCCAACTCATATTCAGAATGGATATAAATCCCAACATTTATAACTTATCAGCATGACAAATCATAATATGAAATAGAAAATGTCCATAGCAACATGATTACTTTCCGTAACAAGAAGTATAATCAATGATAACAAATCATCAAGTAGTAGTATAAGGAATGTAACAACCATTCCAATCATGTTCTACACGGCTTATCATCTTTTATTCATTTGCCCTGAAACTACTTGGCTTGTACCTCACCAAGTAGAAGTCACCACACCTGATTCTCATGTCAATGACTCACCATCACTATCTTAGGGTTTAGTCGGCCACCCTAAGATATCAACAACAGACCCTGGCTACCTGAGGAGTGCCTAAAGAGGCTCACATACTCATCTCGGGTACACGAGATAGGAACCAGCAAAACAATATATCACATATCACAGTATTTCACATATTTTTCATTTCAACATAGTCTATTCCATCTGGACATAGACTTTCACAACAAGGATTTAGGGCTAGAGCCACTCCAAATGACTCACTCCTAAATCTTGGTGGTCTAACCTTTAAGGTCTTGATCCACAATCTGGTAGTCCTTCTCATAATTCATCGATTACTACAAGGAGATCCATTTTGTTTCCCCAGTGTGGTCCTCAGGGGAACACACGGTGTTCAGGGAACCTAACTAGATGTTCCATCATTTCACTTGTTATTAATCTCTTTTACTCATCTTAAAAGAATTCAAAACATCATATATCATATCTGTGTGTTCTCTCATAACTAGAATAACATGAAATAGATCAAGTTTATCAATAAGGAAAATGATCAAAGTAAGAAGCATGATAAATTTGTATATTGCAACACATGACTATTTCTATCTTCTACTTCATCTCATAGCAATCATCAATAGTGGGCTTTATGCCATAGACATAATCTTATTATCCAGCATTTACCCCATCAGGGTTTTATCATCATCAGTGGGCTTTCAACCCTAGACATGATCTCATTATGCAATATTTACCCTTATCAGGGTTTCTTAATATGTAAGGAGTGCATATTAAATTCAATTTCAACATATTCCTTATCAATTCATTGTATATCATAGTTATTAACAAATATTAGCAGAGGCATTAGAACTAGCAACAGTAAAAGAATATAGACATAATGTATTATTCATCATATTCAGAATAGATTTATCATACAACATATGCTTGTTCTATCAAATCTCAATAGATGCAAATAAATTTCATGCACATACATGCATAACAGACTTAGTTCTCTTCTTCTTTTATTTCACATTCTTCATATGGGTTACTAATCAACACATGTTGATTATCATTTGAATTCCATCAAAATAGTTCATTCTCGTAGTATAGGTACTCTATCAAACAATCACAATACAAGAACACATTCTTGTAAATTAATTCAAATACTTGAGTTTCATCTTTTAGTTGAATTAAACTACAATTATGTACATTCCTTAATCCCTTATTTGAGATTGTTATTCATTAGCACCATCTAGCTCAACATTTTAGGGTTAGAGTTCATTTCTTAAATTCATCTACTAATTCTCATCTTTTTCCTTCAATTCATATTCATTAATCTCCAATTCTCTCATGTCATGTTCATTAAATTACTGGAACCAATCATTTTTAACGCACTTGATATACAATACTTCTCTTTTCATTGATATCCATCGAAACCTAGTTTTAGTATGTTTCATTCAATTTGTCTTAACTCTTAAGCCACATGTATTTAAAATAAACGATTAAAGACTTCATCATAATAACTTCTTTAGTTTCATCTTTAACTTGCCATCACCATCAATACATTTTCTTCTTCATATCATTTCTTACATTTAGATAAGTGTACCATGTCATTGACTTCTAATGTCATTCCCATAATAAAAAATGATCATTCTTTATTATAATAAAACAAATGCATTAGACTTAGATGATATTAGTAAGACTCATCATATTCAATTGAAGTTTTAATACTTTCAACTTTCGCATTTGATCACATTTACAACATCATATACAAGTTTTAGCTTTATCACTCATAATTATCTTAATAATAAACTTTTAGGGTTTTCAAGAAGTCATTCCTTAGTTCAACATATCCTATCATTCAAGTAATCCAATCATGACTCAAGGGTTCATTAGGGTTATTCACAAACATGGAAACCCTAGTTTCCATTTTCACACATTTCATTTTGATCAATCATAAGTATACTTTTGACTCATTTGATTCACATACTCAAAACAAATCGTAATTAGGATATGTGGTCATTCAATTCCATTAACATTCAACAATGCACTTGTATAATACAATCTAGTACAATTCAAATATGATTTATACATGTCAATTCAATTCCAAGCATATCGGCCATTGGGCTGATTTTTAGGAAAAATTCACATGAAATAGCATAGTCATCTACCCATAAGAAAACCCATGGATCCTCAATCAATATATTAGGAACTAATAAAGTTCCAATCAATGATAAATAATCAAAATCAGTAGAAGTTGATCCCTTAATATCTTTCCCAAATCAAATCCAATCACATATATATACAAGAAAGGTTTTTGATTGTTTTAGCCGGATAGAATTAGGCTTTCAACATGAATACAAAGCTTAGGAGGGAGAAAAAACACTCACCTCAGGTGCTAAGCACTTAAAAACGTAGGTCAACCTCTGAATTTTTGGAAATCCAATCAAACTCTCACAAAAGAATCCAATTCTTTCTCCTCTCAACTCAGAAACCCTAGAAATGGGGATTAGAAGAGAAAGAGTGAGAAAAGGGGGAGATTTGATGTGATTTCGAATCAAATTAGGGGAGGGACGGAATCTTGATATGTGAGAGAATATTCACCATGAATTGCTATGCAAATAAGCTAAGCTTACTTGTTTTCATCATATCTTGGATAGATAAACCCAAGGTCAACATCTCCACCACTTTCTCTTCTCAAAACCCTAGCTCTCCTCTCTCTCAAGAATTTCATTTCTTTGACAGGAAGGAAGAGTTATGAGAGCTCCTTGTGTGTTAGGTTAGTGATATAGATGAATTGAGGTGCTTCATTTGCAAACAAGCACTTCAATGCACTTTTATTTTTTTCAGACTGGTTGGTCGGCTGAGTTATAAACTGAACCGAAACCACACATTTCAGAACTCAAACCTCATCCAAAATTATAGAACTTTAACCTAATATCTAAAACTAAGTTTATAAGAAACATTAAAAATTTTAGATCATTTGGAGTTATTAATAAATAAATACAAATCAAATACTACACTACTATATTGCAGTCAGAAGCATGGTCGGTTGAGTTTTTCCTTCACATAATTCGACCGAAACCCCTCTCTGTAGGGATCAAAAATCATACAAAAATTATACCAATTTAATAGTGTATCTATAATAGAGTTTAAAAACTACATTTAAAATTTTAGATCAATTGTATATACCAATAAAAAGATAAAATTCAATTACCACACTGCTATATCAATCTAAAAATATGGTCAGTCGAGTTTGAAACTCGACTGATAAACATGTTAGCACATTCTTCACAAATTCTGATATTTTTCAATACTGTTCACATTTTTTGTATCCAAATCATATACAAATTTGATTTAAATCAGAGTTACACATAAAATACTAAAAATCATTTAGTGAGACATTATACTTATCAAATTTTGTATTCAAATGTCATCAAAACCCTAATTTGGGTCAATTAGGGTTTCCAAATCTTAACCCTAATTATGTGACTCAAAGTATGATTAAACCTTCTCATTATATTTAAAACATCAAAAATTAAGTACCATCACTAATAAAGCTTTAAACAATGATCAACTTAGTTAAGCATACAATCATCCAATTAAACCCTAATTAGATGAGTAATTTGAAAATGGGTCATTACACATTTGGTATCATAAACCCTAATGATAGTTTCAGAAGGAGTCAAAGGTAATGTTTAATCTATGTTCACATAATTTTTATGAAATTTAAATGCAATATGTTATGCATTTTTAATGAAATATTTTGAACATAAATGGTAATTATTTAAAGAGGTACCCTAATGTGGGCAGTCGCCTAAAGAAAATTTTGAGGACGCAATTTATTTTAAGGTGGGTCAAATTGTAACATCCCAAATTTATAGACTAATTTGAGCCTTAGGATGTCTTTTTTCTGAAATAATGACAATTGAGGGGCCTAATGTAAAAAGACCATGCATGAATTGAATTTTTTAAAGGATAATAAAGTGAGAAGAATAAAATGAGACTTAAAATACATCTTATCTTTCATGTGTGAATATATGTTGCAATTAATCAAAGAGAAGAATGTTTGTTTCATGTTCCTTTTTCTCTCTCCTATCCTTGAGAATATTTGAAAAGAAATAGAGAAAAGAAGTAGAATTTGAAAATATGCTTGGAGAAGAAGTTTTCCTTTCTTGTTTTTAGCTTTTAATATGAGAAGAAAATATCAAAATCCCTTTTCTCTAAGAAAATTTTCCAAAAAGCATAAAAAGGATGTATAACACAAATATTGAGTGGACAATACTTAGTCAACCCGGATTTGGACTAAAGAAAGAAATTAAGGGAAAGATGTATCACATTACATCTTTTAATGCATTAAAAATCAAGGTAAATGACTTATGTGGAAACTATGGACAAAACTTGTGCAAAACCAAAATGTAATGTCTAAGAATGATGTAGTCTACTTAATTAATGTGTGGCCCAACTTTGGTCTTATTTTGACTAAGTTTGACCCTCCAAATGAGTAAGGGAAGAGTTACATATAGTTTTGATTACAAATTAATAAAAATCAATTTAATGCAATGAATACAGCCTATGATCACACCCTTCTATCTTTTCTTTCCTTTTAGCACATGGAGCATCGGCCATTCATCCCCAATCCAATAGTTTCCAACTTATAATCTACCTCCATTTATCTCACAACTCTGAATGCAGCCTCACAGGCTTTCCTCCCTCAATCTTTCCCTCTCTCATCTCTCCAACGTTTCAAAAATTTTCTTCACCATTGAATCTATTTCTCTCTCCCAGTTTTAACAATATATTACTCAATTTCTCTTTTCTCTATGCACAAAATGCCCAAATAGGGTTTTGAACACCCTCCCCACCATTGATTGTAGAATGCCTTCACAAAGAGCCTCCGTCTTACCTAAAGGTGCATAAAGCATTGCCTCCACTCACATGATTATCCTAAACTGCCAATTAGGCCCCCTATGCTCTCAAACGTCTTGACCTACTTGTTCTTTGTCTCTGGAAAACTTGGTCTCACTCCGACATCCTTCACCTTCTTTATATCCATTGAGGATTTTATAAGCATCTACGACTCCTCTCTATGCTTTTTGCATCATCAGTTTGCATCACGTCTATCCCCTTTTATGTACCCTATAGATGTCTTCAAGGTCCTTATCGATGCTAAAAACCATGGAATTTTAGAGACCCTCCAACCATGGACTTGGTACCCATGAGCTTTTCATGCCTCATGGGGCAATTTTCAATCTTCGGTTGGCCTTACTCTGGCCTATTTCATTGGTTTTAGATCTCCAACCGTCCCCTCTGTCTCTCACTTTATTCGGTATTTCTCTTAAACACAAGAGTCCTCGACCTTCTTTCTGCCATTTTGGCTTCAAAAGACGTCGGAGGATCATTTATACCTTTGATCTTTCCCTTTCTGGCCTTAACGACACTTTCCCCACTCCTATTAGTATTCGACCATTGCAATGGTCTGGCCTTGGTGCTCTAGTGTCCCTAAGAACTTCTCCTTTAGCTCATTCAGTTCGTCTGGGAATTGTGAAGTCAGAAAGCTTTCAGATGTGCTCCAAGAGACCACAAGGATCCATTGAAATGGCAACCTTTGGAGCTCATTGATGCTCATTGAGCATGGAGCAAGGAGGAAGATCCACCAGGATAATAGTACCCTCATGCCCAAGCCAAGTCAATAAGTTGATATTAGGTGCAACGACATTTCACACTTTACACATGTGATTTTGTTTCCCTAATCACATGACTTTAGTTTTGGGTTAAATGACATTTTTACCCCACATGTTTAATTCATTTTTCATGCCTTCCTATGGTTTTGTAGTAATTTGGTCTTTTATTTGCATCACATTTATTGTCGATTTAAATTGATGTCATGCCTATGATTTTCCTGACTCTAATTGGTCCATATTGCAAAATTCATAACTTTTGCATATGACCCTAAAAATTGATGGAAAATATGTGTTAGAAGGCTCTTTCGATTCTCTACTTATCTGACATGTTTCCAATTATCATTTTACACATTCAATATATTCAATAATTCAAAGACCAAGATTAGGGTTTAATATTTATTAACTAATGTACATGTCATGTTACAAAGTCGAATTCCAATTGATTAAAGGCATGATCAAGTCAGAGGACTTAACCTAAGAAGGTTTACTCTAGGTATATGGGCCATGCATATTTGGTACAAGTAAATTTGGGTTTATCGATGTTTATCTTATGATTATGCACATTAGTATCTTTCATGAAATTATGAATGCTTTCTAAGATAACATCATGTGTAGATATCATTTTGTGGCTGATTGCTTATGTTATATTGTACAAACTGTAGCTATGACTGTGATCTATGAATAATGAATCATGTTCAAAAAAAGGAGAAATTTCACCATGACATTATGAGGGAGAAACCCCATTAAGACATTACGAGGGAGAAATCTCATTCAGACATTAAGAGGGAGAAATCTCATTATGATTCAAGGGGAGAAATCCCATTATGGCATTAAGAGGGAGAAATCCAATTATGGTCAATATTAAGATTAAAGACAAAGTCAATATGATGACAAAACTTAAGGAATTGGTTAATTTTTTACATGCTCCTCGATCATGACCTTTAGGTCATTATGGGCTTTCCCAGCATGATGGGCTTCCTAGAAATTATGTGTTCTGATACAACATTAAGAGAGGTTGTATATATTTACTTATCCAATTCATCAAGTTTAATTAATTCAAGGAATATTTAAGATAATCCATGGTCAAGCTTATGTGAATTTTAAGTCAAGTATTATCAAGTTATGTCAATTCTATTTCATGTAAAGATTACTTCATGTCAAGTTATATTTACTTTGTTTTATATAAAGTGTCAAATACTTCTTACTAATGTGATGTTGATTTTGCACTATTGGAGACATGATGTCCGTAGGACCTGGATCAAGTTAAGAATAGAAAGGACAATCAAGAAGTGGGAGATTTTGAAGCTTTTCCTGGTGGGTTTCCATTTACCAATGTCGATCCAATGTCATTAGGAATCACTTACATCATATCCAAGTTATTGCATCCAAGTCTAGTTCAGTAGTTTTAAGTTTCATGATGAAGTAGTTTTAGATTTCATGTCCAAGAATTGTGTATGAATCTAATTTCATTCAAATGTGAGTATTTGATTTATTTTAACTTCTAAGATCAGCATATTGTGACACCCCCCCCTTGATTAAAAATGCTTCCGATCAGTGATAATTATATGTTGTGAAAAGTGGGGTGTTCCAAAATCACATGGTTCACGAAGTGGATTCCCTATTTACTATGATGTTAAATAATATATTAATAGTGTTTAATTGATTTAAGGGTGGATGACAATGAACATTTTTTGTCACTACAGAGTAGTTATTTGTTCAGTGGTTTGTAAGGGCCGGTTCAAGACCATCAAGCAAGGGTATTTGAGAAATATAGGTCATATTGTTTTTCCTCTTGCTGGCTCATTCGAAACATATCAATGGGTAGTATTGCTCGAGGATGAGCAACATTTAATTTTAGGGGATTTTGATGCACTGAGTTTGATTCTCTTTTCACAGGCCATTTTTCCATCTGTTTCATGCATTATTGTTCATTTTTATATTATTAGTGCATTGTTAATTACTATTAGCTTGTGAAATGTTATTGCATCAAATAATAAGTATTTTCACCAAATTATATCAATTTATCATATTTTATCTAAATTATGTTGGTTTTTCCCAATTTCATGCAATTTGAGCACTTACAAGGCAACTCGGTGCTACCGACTTAATTCGAAAATCCAACAGTGAAATTAAAGAAATCTTAGTGCTACTGAGATATGACTTCGTGCTACTGAGTCAGGGTCTGAGACCACAAAAAGGCTAAGTCGATGCAACCAACTTACGGTCCAGAGATCAGTAGTAACTGAGATTTATCAAAATGGTGCTACCGACAACCAACTCAATGGTACCGACTTTCATAAGCAAAAGAAGTCAAAACTCACAAAATGGAAACTAGGTGCTACCAACCTTACTATCAGTAGTACCAACACTCAACTAGAGGTTTGAGTTAGACGATGACTCAGTACCATCGACATGCAATCGGTGGTACCAAATTAGCACGATCGACACAGATTGAAGATCAAACTAGATGCAACAATTGGGACTTAATGATGGCCATAACCTTACTTAAAGCCTAAGGAGAGTTTGTCTAGACATATAAATCAAGTTTGATTCTATTACAACCAAACACTGAGATGAGAGAGAAGGAGATTAAGCAGACAACAATGTTTCAGATGATTTGAGCACCTCAAGAGATTAGATTTGCAGTTGGAACATTGCAGATCGAGACATTCTCCAGGGGGGATCTTTTAAACTGGTTTCTCCATTGGTTTATATTAGTTCTCTATGCTTATCATGTTTTATATTTTCTCCTCTATGAATGAGATAGTAGAAATGTTGTAGGGCTAATCCCTTTTGCTCCTTAGGAATTAAGAGTAGCCCGGTATTGTGTTGTAATTGACTCCCATGATTTAGTATAGTTATTTCTTTTCATTTAGGACTTAAATTATGATTTCTTAATGAATTCATCTATGCTTTATCACCATAGTTAATCTATTAGACCATTAATTTCTTTAAGAAAGAGATTAAGAGTTGGAATGGTCATAGATATACATAGCATATATCATGCCTTGGGATAGGGCTTACGGTTATGAAGGGTATAACCCAAAGGTATCATTAATGTGCCTAGATAATTCCTAAATTTCTATGGGAGAGGGATTTGTTTTATTATGTTGTGGGAGAGGGTAATACATGCTACAGGTCCTCAGTCCATGGTTAATGTAAATAATTATGAATGAGATGGAGTTGAATGCAATGTATGCCATGGTAAAACTATAATCTTAAGGAATCTGTCAATCTATGATCAAAATCCACTTAATTTAGGTTTCAATTTTTGCAATTAGTTATAATCAAACAACCAATCACCTTTTACATGGGCCTAGCTGATTAGGTTATAGTTAGTAGTAGTCTCTAGAGTATGTTTCCCTCAGTTTGACATTCAAGCCTCATAGGCCTATACTACTCGATGCGTACACTTGGGTTTTGCATGCATAGTTTAAACTTGTCAAGTCCTAGCATATAGGACGTTCTTGAAGTGAGTGAGTTTTAGGACGTATTTCTTGAGTAGTTTCTAGGATTTCCACCACCCACTGAGATTGGTTTTGATATTAATATGGTATCTAGTATGCAACCTACGATTGAATCACCTTATAGAATGGGACTAACAAAGATGAGAGAGATGAAGAACATATTTATGAGTCT
The DNA here is from genome assembly GCA_963693085.1 of Alisma plantago-aquatica. Classification (NCBI taxonomy): domain Eukaryota; kingdom Viridiplantae; phylum Streptophyta; class Magnoliopsida; order Alismatales; family Alismataceae; genus Alisma; species Alisma plantago-aquatica. The sequence continues at coordinate 877,354,575 of OY856410.1, forward strand.
TTAAACATGGTTTTTATACAACTTATCATGTCTCATTGGGGTTCTATGGTACTCATGAAGAAGAAAAATGGATCTATGAGGTTTTGCATAGACTATAGGAAGGTGAATAGAGTTACAATGATGAATATGTACACATTGACAATGCTATATGATTTATTGGACTAGTTGAATAGAGGTCTAGTTTTTTCAAAGATATACTTTGGGTTGGGATATCACATGTCAAGGATTAGGATGAATGAAATACCTAAAAAACATTCAGGACTACATTTTTTCACTATGAGTTTGTGGTTATCTTGTTTGGGTTAACCAATTTACCTATAGTTTCCATGGATCTAATGAGCATACTATTCAACTAGTATACACATAAGTTTGTAGTTTTGTTTATAGATGACATCTTAATATACTCCCAAGGAAATAGATCCGCAACTTCATCATCTTTAAATGGATTTATAGTTGTTGAGGCAACAAAAACTGTTTTCCACATTTGGTGATTGTGAGTCTCCATAAATTGAAGTAGCTTTCCTTGGTCCCATCATATCTAGGAAAGGGATATTGTAGATTCCAAGAAGATATATAGATTCTATTATATAGTTGTAGTAGCTAAATAAGTTGAAGTGTGGAGTTACCTTGGTTTAGTTGTTTGTAATAGATGGATCATTAAGAACTTTAGTTCTATATTTTTAAAATTGACCAGGCTAAGCAAGAAGGGTGTACCTTTTATTTTGAATTGGGAGTTTTTGCATTATTTTGAGTTATTCTGGAGAAGTTGACCTCCTCTCATACGTTAGTTTTTCCTATAATGGGGAAGGGATACAACATCTTCTATGATGCTTTTAGGAGAGTTTTGGGTTCTATTTTGGTACAAGACCTCAATTATGACACTCCAACCCTGAGATGGCAACAAAGTGAGAAAACTAAAAGAAAAAAATATGAATGAATACTAGTTAGCATCACAACCCCAGAATATGAAGAACGTATATGTTAAAACATTAACAACATTCATGTGATTGATCACAAAAAGACCATTGTATTCATTGATATGTAAATAAATGTACAAAGTTCATCTCATGTGACTAAGGTCACAACCTATTTATATAAAGGATTCTCCTATTTATAAACATATAACATAAGAATCATGTATAGGGTATGCAATGAAAAGCAAAGTCTTATATACAAATGAACAAAAACATCATTCTTGGACCTGAGTAATAAATGGACGACTCTAGGATACCACAAGCCTAAAAGATCCCCACCTGCAACTCATTTTTTCTAGGGGATAGAGACCTCTCTCAACTAAAACCTTTATATGGGTGTTAAGCATATATGGTGAATTAAGAAATTGTGCATTAAGCAATAAAACCTACAAAACATCTTTGAGAATTAGAGAATTATAAAGTATTGGCAAATAATGTGTATTAGGCACGTCAAAATGGTAGAAGCAACACAATGTGAAAGAAATATGACAATACGCAAGTAAAGCTACATGTCTTGGTTACATATTTTATTATGAACCACTGGCTAGCTTGGATGTAGAGTCTAAATCATTGGCTAGTGCCTTTGATGCCCTATACACCACCAAAGAGGACCTTACAATTATCTTGTTTGCATAAGATTTCACAAAGCCTTGATCAATGCAAGTGTAATAAATAGGGGCTCATAATCTTGTGTCCTACATGTAGACATAAAGACCATCTTTGTCCTTCAAATCACATAACATATCATATAATATAGGTAGTATTTCCATTGAGATCATCATATTACTTTATTTTATCATATTGGCAGGACTACCATTCACAACAAGAGATATTTATTCAGATAAACTCATCTAAGTAAACACGACAATGAGTTTAGGTGAGAATTCTCAATATGGATTATTGGTAACCCACATATATTGAACATTATATGACTCTCACTATATTATGAGAATTCCAAGATTGTTGTTGAATACCCATTTTGTATCCCAACTTCGGATAAATATACAAATACATTATTTGGAGTTTCACATGATTATTGAGCCAACTACTATTATGTTATCATGAAAGGTGGAATTCAGATTGTGTTACTTTTTATGTTTGATTTTGACATTAGAAGTAATAAAACCTTTATTCAAATTTAGCATGCACAAATGTAACACAGCTTTGCTATTTTAGAAAAATTTATATCACCATAGGGCTCAAAACTTAGTTTTATTTTCTGGAATCTCTTATTATAATAGTAAGTAATCATATAAAAAAATTTAATCCATTCAGTAGTTGCATGTAAGAATTAGAACCTGTAAAATATTGGTTGGAGGCTAAATCATCCTTGTATGAATAACATGGTATTTGTTAGGAAAGAATGAACCCTAGATCTCAAGAACGTCCATTACCTCCAAAAACGTCCACCTTATCAAGCTCTACTCCAACTATGAGAACAAGGTGAACATATGATTTTAAGAAGAAAATAATGTATTAACCATGCATAGACAAGAACTTCATCCAAGAGTTTAAAAGGAGAGATATAAAATTATAAAAGATGGGAAGAAATGGAAGGACTACATGGATTCGTAGTATAGGAATTTAGATATGATTCTAGGCTTTGATTATCCAAAAGAAAGCTAGATCATTTGTGTGCATCATCATGCATGAGCTCCAACCCCAAGAATGCTCTTATCTAACTCAAATAGGGTACCACATCTCCAAATGATCTCAATGATCCCTCGTGTCAAAGTGATCATGCATGTATAGACTTGGTGGAGAGTGAATTGCATTTTATCCCATAAGCAACCCACTTCAGGTTCCTCCACTAACCAAAGTGGTCCAAAAATTAGCTTGAAGCACCCACTCTAGCCTTCCAAAACACACATTGAGCCACCAAGACCTATAAAAAGCTTTGTGCATTGACATCTACTGGCACACCTTATCCTTTCCAGTACCTCAAAGAGATTGGGGAAGCCTTTAATGGCACACATCTAGTGCCAACCTGGCCCGATGAGCTAGAATAGTCTAGCCCGAGGTATGCAATGGTTGGCCTAAGGACCAAATGCAGCCTGAAGCCTTCCACCCAAGGCTCTCACAAGGCCCAATTATCGATCCATATCCATTTTTTCCATCAAATTAGTACATGAACACTATGGTATGTATTTTTATAAAGTAACAACTTCAAAAACTTCACTTGACCAAAACATGAGCATATCATTTCCCATCATTTATAACCTTTGTGTGTGTTACTATAGTGCACAATTTTTAGTTATTAACTAATTCCAAAATAAATCCATAATAAAACAAATAAATCAAGCATTAAATAAATAAAATATAACACATATTGTGCAAAAATATGGTTTAGGATCTTACACTTATGTTTCCAGATAGATCAAGAAGAATGAGGATAACTATAAGGCATTCTCTAGAGTTGGTAGTTATTATTTTTGGTAATAAAGTGTGTAGAAACTATCTTTATGGGGAGACTTGTTAGTTCTTCATGGATCATAAGAGACCCAAGTATATCTTTAGGTAGAAGGATCTAAACTTGAGGTAAAGGCAATGGTTGGAGTTGATCAAGGACTATGACTGCATTGTAGATTACCATCCACGAAAGGAAAATGTTGTGACATGTGCTTAATGCATAAATTCATATTTGTCTTCCTCATCAAAAAGTGTGTAGTTGTATCCATGGGTTACAACAAATGAAAGGTGTTGTTATCTCTTTGTTAGATGAAAGTATTCTTGTTGGATGGTTTATTAGCATGAAATCATACCAAGATATGGTATGCATATCATTGTATAGATGCTTATAGGAAGGATATAGTGGTACATATTATACATTTTAGGGTCAGGTGATGAGGAGTGAGAAGGCTTCTTGGAGTCAATTGATGGTTCAATTTTCTTCCAACACATGTTATTTGTTCCTTATGTTGGATTTTTAGGGATATGGTGTTGTAGGAGGCCCACTCCTAGATTTATATATGCATCCTAGAAGAACCAAGATGAAAAAACATACGCAAGAAGTTTATTGGTAGCCAAGAACGATGTGTGATATGGTAGAGTTTTTTGCAAAGTGTGATGTATGTGACTAAGTGAATGTAAAGCATCAAAACATGTAGGTTTATTGTAGACATTGCCTATCTCTAAGTAGAAATCAAACCATGGCATGATGAACTCTGCGGTTAATCTACCAAGACAATAAAAAAATATGATTCCATTTTGATAGTTGTTGATCATCTCACTAAGCCATCACACTATATAGATATCATAATTACCTACTTAGTGTAAAAGTTGGCATATATCAATGTAAATAATATAGTATGTGTAAAGTGCCTATCATCAACTATGGTTTTAGATAAAGAATCACAGTTTACAAGTAGATTTTGTGGATGTCCCCATGAATATTTGGGTACATGTTAAAGTTCAACATAACTCCTAACTCATAGATAGATGGTTAGTCAGAATGAACAATCTGTATACTTTAATATCTTTGCATGTCATGTGTGCTTCAATTCCTTGGTAAATAAGGTTTTCTCCTTGGTTTGATAGAGCTTTCCTACAAATACAATTTTTTACATGAATCCATACAAATTGTCGTATGGTAGGTGTTGTAGATTTCATATATATTGGATTGAAATGAGAAAATATCATCTTTTTGATGCCATAGCTATTGCAATAGGTGATTGAGAATATATAGTTTATCAAGCAACAATTGAAAGCAGTGTATTATATATGAAAAATTATATTTTGATAATCATATGAGACCACCTGAGTTTTAGGTTGAAGACATGTTCATCTGAAGGTCTCACTATAGAGAGGAGGTTTGAGGTTGGTTAAAAAGGGTAATATTTCTCTAAGGTACATCATGCCTTGCCCCCTCATAAAATGAGTTGGTAGAGTAGCCTACATGTTAGATTCATTGTAAGATTTGAGAATGTTGCATGACATCCTTCACATCTCTATGTCAAGGAAGAGCCATCTTGATATTGAAGAGAATATGCAAGTAGTGGAGGTTCATCTTGTAGATGATGTTTCATACAAGGAAAGATTGGTTCATATCCTCGATAAGCATGTAAAAAGTTGAGTAAGATGTATGCACCTTTAATGAAGTTTTTATGGCATCACCATTCTGTTGGGGATACCACTTGCAAGTTAAAGGAGGGTATGGGTCAGTTGCATTAAACCTTGTACTAGGATTCTTGGGGTGAATTCATATTAGTAGGAGTGAGTTTTCTTACCCAAAACCTTACTATTTCCTTAATCATTCCTTGTTTGCCTTAGCTTAAGGGCTTATTGGGTTTTTATTAATATTTAAATATTATAAATCGTGTTAGATGATAATATGCATATATATTTTAAATAGTGAGGAAATTATATGTTCAAATTCTAGTTAAGTGAAAAAATTTAATTTTAGTAAGATAAAAAATATCTACCTTATTGTTTGCTTTGGTCGATCCTATTAAATAAAGCAAGTATATATTTTTATGGGTGTTGAAAATGATGCTTTGAACAACCTGGGCACTAGATGCAACCTCTTTGGGCATGGTTCTAGGGTGATGTTCTACCATTGGGTCAGGGGGATAGGTCTAAACTACTAATTTGGGATGCTAGTTGTGTTTCATTAGAGGCTAATGTGTGTTTCTTGGTCTAATAGGCATGACTTGTCAGTGATTTTGGGGCACTTATATCAATGGAGTATCCCAAATTTCTTGTTTATGGTTGAATGGTAATTTTCTCCAATTTAAGACTATACATAGATAACTCTTCAACTCTAGAGGTATTTTAGATCATTTTATGTATAGAATGTCAATGTGACTAGGAGAGAACATTCTTGGAGGAGGAGCTCGTGCATGTTGGTGGTGTACCTTACTTTCATAGGATTAAAGCCAAAAACAATCATCTAAATCATGTCTATCATGAATATATGTAAGCTCTTCCATTCCTCCCCATCAATTTTGTTGTTTTCTCTCTCCTTGTATACTCTTGGCTAAATTTCTTAGTCAACCATGGTGAAAATAGGTTTTCTTATGCTAAAACATCTTATTTTCACCTTCCTTCATCTACTTGAAGACAATTACTAAGGTGGATATTTTGAGCTAAAAAGGAAGAAATTGTAGGTTATGTCATGTGTATGATCTCGTTGGAGATCGTTATCTTCATATAAGGTGATAGATTTATCCCTTTGTTCAAAATAGTTGAGATGCAATTCTTACATGTTTTCACTAAATCTCACTAAATAGGAAGTTAATGATAAATGGAATCCTATGGGTTTTTGTGCTATAACTTGGGGATCTCGGGATTATCACCTTCCATTTTTACACTATTGATCACATTCAATGGAATTTTTTAAAGAAGTTTCGTACAATGACTCTTTATGCTAATAAAAAAACCTTTAGCAACTAAAAGTCTTCTTTTGTTACCCCATATTGATATGTCCTTTATATGAAAAAAGGTAAATTACAGTTATATATATGTGTGTGTGATGAGTTTGATTTGGTTCTTCTACTATTGATATACTTTTGCATACCTTATTTCCTTGTTCAAAATTATATCCTCTCAATATATGAACTATAAGTAATCAACTTTTTTAATAAGTTGAGCCCAAATTCATGACATTTCTAGTGATTATATAACTCCCCAATGATCAGAAGTTGGGGTAGTGAAATGGGCATCCTTTTTTCAATCTTGGAATTTTCATATTGTATTCAAAGTAAATAATTTTGGATATATTTGGGTTATTGAGAATCTTTATTAGCTATGGTCTCCTTGGCACGTAGAAACTGCCATTTTATATGAGTGTGATGTGTGATTGAGGTCATATCTCCAGTTTTGGGTGGAATTTCTATCAAAATTAAATGAGAAATATATGATATGATGATTATAAGGAAGTATTATATGTGTGGTATTACAGTGTTATGACTTAGGTACCCAGGATAGGACTAATGTTTATATATAGGTCAGATGTTTATGAGCTCCTACTCTTCATACTCAGACTGACTAAAGCATGGTGAGATCTGATCTAGTTCATATAACTCTAAGATATGATATGATTGGAAAGGGGACTTTATAGTTAGTAGCCCGTAATATGTATAGTAAATATCAACTATTCAGGGATTGATCATCACATATGTAACCAACCGTTTAGCTATGTTTGTGGAAATATGCTCCCATTTTCACATAGCATTTCCTTTAATTCCTTGATGTTCTTTGTGCATGTCACTTTCCTTTACTTTATACTACCCTTATTTCTCAAATACGTTGTATAGAAGTTGTTTTTTTATCATATAGTTTTGTTAATTCAACAAGTATAGTAGAATTTTCGTACATGGATGCACTAAAAATGCTTTATCTCTCACTGGGACTTTGTGTCTTGGTCTTGTTTTTCTCCTCCCTTTTTTGGTTATAAGCACCTGCCCCCAAGTTTTTTTGTGAGGATCCACCTTCTCCCTGGAAAAAGTGAGAATTGTATTTTACTTTAGGCTTCTTTGTTGTATAAGATGGTCCATTTACACTCATGCATGGTGTTTAATATGATGTTGTATCCACACATCAAATTTGTATGCTTTGTATGTGATAGTCATATTGTATATATGAATATTAAGATCGTGTGTAAGAACATGTCGTGATTTTTGTCATCTTGATGCATGATGTGCAACTAAATATAGATGTAATAGTAATGGGTCTTTTATTTGATCTTATACATGAATGTTGTTAGAAATTTTGTTTTAGACATAGACCTTGTTAGTTTTTGTAAATTTTGAAGAGATTGAATTTGGCATTTTGGTTTTAAAGGTTTTTCTGTGTGGGATGTATTCGACTTTCTGGTGTGTTGATGTACTAGCCATAGGGTTAGGTTTCACAACTCCTATGAGCCATTATGACATGTGTACACTTAACGATTGAATATTTTAGCCATTTTTGTCTAAGCATGTGTGGCGTAATCATGCTTATATTTTTGCCTTATAAAGATCATCACAGCTGGTTTTACTTTGTTAGGCTCACTTTTCTTCTTGGTGGATTGGTGGCAAACTCTTTCAATCTTTTTTTCTAGTAACTTAATGATCCTACAAATGAAGATGACTTAGATGCCATGAAATGGAATATATCTAAATTTGAAGCTCGTTTTATAGACTTTGAATTCTATTGTTGTTGACATAAATGTTTCCAGTTGATGTTCCATTAATTGACTACCCATGTGAGATTGTATGTTATACTTCCTAATCTAATCTCCTATATATTTTGAAGCAAGGTATTGATTTCTATTTTAAATTACAGATCTTGTTGCATACCCAAAAAATAATCTATGACAGATATCATTTAGCATAGAGGTCTATAAATATTAATTGGTGGAGCATTTCTATAATTGTCATTAATGAAATATATACTAATAAATGTGTGGTTTTAAAACCTTGGTAGGGCATGTGCCTACCCATACTATCATGCGGCTCCTACCACTACACACATCGTTCATGTAATACCTCTTTCCTAGTGAAATAGCTTAGGATATCTAAATATATCTTTGGAGAAATGAGATAAAATTTCATGATATACATTGTTGTCTCAGCTTACTAGATTTTTTGTCAGGAAAAAAGTTAGAAACAAAGACTATCTCCTTATACTTGATGATTTAAATACTAGCCCCATTCTTTATTGTTTTGTTAGCTCAAAACCCACTTTTTCTCTAGCTTTTCCATTTCATACTCGAAGCATTGTATATCATGATTCTTAAACAAAACTAGATTTTGGCTAGGCATCATATCTTGTTTAGTGTCCTCTAGTGGCATGCACAAGTCCTTGAGTGACCCCATGAGGATGAATATGATAATGACATTCCAAAACAAGACATTAAGATGTACTACAAGCACCATAACCCCTACCCTTCATGTGAGACCGTGCACCATCATTAATGAATAAGGCAAACATGTAAAAGAAATACCATATGACAGAGAGCAATCTCATTTATTTCTCATTTGAACTCAATTCATTGTCAGTAAATTAGATGAATGTAATCATCACTTTCTAACATGGTGCATCCTTAATAAGGCTTATAATCTATACTATATGTCCTTTGTCTACAAAATAGATGACAACCTTAAGTGTGGTATCAAATTGTATTTCTCAGGCTATCTCTAGTGTACATAATTCATTCGAAAACAAAAAATAGTGACATTTACTCAAGTTTTGATTCCCTTTACATATAGTACCATCTTAACATGCTAAGGGAATAATCCAATTAGTTACGTATGTTAGAATTTAAGAACATTACACTTTATCTCTTTCAGGATACATTAACACTAAGGAAGATATTGTGATTATTTTCATTATAAAGGCCCTCACAATTATCATATGATGTATGGTATCTTATGAATATTTAATGTATAAAAATAATTAGAACATCTCTTTAATTAATCCACAATCATTTGTTATTTAATTTGATTTTTCTCATGTATATACAATATCCAAGGATTACTTAAACCCTTTCTGGAAACTGAGGACATCGACCCTTTCTACTGACCAATTGTAGTGACTCTCTAATACCAAGACCCACTTCCCTAGACTCTAGTAAAGTTTTAAGAATGACAACTATCCCCACAGACCAGCACTAGCCTTAGGTACATGTAGTGTCCTTAATCACGCACAAGACAGGCAAAACCTCCTGATTGGTCACCCATCCTATTACTACTGTGGGTTGAGCATGCTTAACCACGAAGTTCTTTAGTCATGGGCTCCCTAAAAAGGAGGTGTACCTTGGTGATATGAGTAGTATAATCATTCCTTTTAAGATCATTATATCTGAGGCCTTAAATCATGGGATGTTACATTATTCCCCATTTAGACTCTTGACGTCCTCATCCAAGCTCAACTATATGGCCTCATAATTTATCCCCATTTTTATGCAAACCCATGTGGCCCTTGTAAACCCATATCTCAACCACAACTACCAATGAATGGGTGGCTCCATCAACTAGGATTTCCCTTTCCAACATGCTTGGACTACACATCTCAAAGATAGGAATACAATAGTCCCAAGTGGACCCACCTACTGGAGGGGAATTAACTCCATTACCATTTGTAACACCCAAACCCACTACCCAAATCTCTAGTAGATTTTTAGGGATGATGACTGGCCCGACATACTACCACTAGCCTTAAATGCACACTTTGTCCTCACTGATGCACAAGCCAGGAAAAACATCCTGACTGGTCACACATCCTAGTACTACTCTGGGTTGAGCATGCTTAAATGTAGAGTTCTTTAGTGATGGGCTCCCTTTAAAGAAGGTACACCTTGGTGATATGAGAAGTAAAATCATTCCTTTTAAGATCATTTCATGTGAGGCCTCAAATCCTAGGACGTTACCGACTCCATGGTAGAAACACATGCCAATTTTATTATAAAGGAGACACTAATAGTAACTTCATATTAGCTACCCTGATCACACCCCATGGAAAGAACCTATGATAGTGTCCCCATGGTAGTGCCCCATGATAAGGAACCAATTGTAAATATCCCTGGCAGGTAACCCATAATGGTTATCTCCTATAACCTATTATCAAAAGCTAATCTGCAATACTTGATCAAGCCTTAATCCATAATCTATCTCACTTTAGGTCATAAAAATTAATCTTAATGGAAGTATCATGGTTTATCTCTAAAGGAAAAATATTTCTTATTGTGACTATTTTCTTTGCAGAACCAAATTTTTTAACATGTCAACCCATATATTATTTGATATTATCTTGAATAAGATTTATGCATGATATATTTACATTCCTATCATACCATATGAAACTGTAGATCCATAATTTTATCACAATAACACATAATCCTTTGGATTAATTTTTTTTTTGTAGCATGTCATTAGTATTATAGACATTTTTAGCCACTTTTCATTTTCAATGTTTAAATGATATTAAATTCTAGTATTAGAAGGATATAGTGAAAACATGCACACATCCACTACCTATTTTATACCAAACAAGGATTTAAAGAGGGTGAAGAGAAATATGCTCATACATGATGGAAATTCTCAAAATCTCATTAAGGTTAAATTGCATATTTAAAAGATGTTTAGGAGCAGGTACAATGTCATAATAATATAATAGGGATTTCATATTTATTAAGATTCTATTATTTCCACCCATGGCCTTTAGTTGTTAGTAAAAATAGGATTTAATGTCTAGTTGTGATTGGTTTAGGACTTAGAATGTATAAATTACATAAGGTTAATTAATATATTCACCTTAAGGAAAGAAAAACACCTCTAAAATAAAAGGATTATGGATTAAAGATACAACTCTAAGAGATCCACCCATGAAGGTTTCAAGATCCAAACTTGCATGCAATACCTTCATCTAGAAAAAAGAGTGAAAGATAGAGTAATTTATAAGATTTTGGGGAACTTCAGATATGAGGGTAGAGAGGAGAAAGAGAATATGAGAGAAAGCTTTCCAAGAACCCCATATGGCCGAGAATACAATTTCTTTCTTGAATCATTAAGAAAAATACAAATAATGTCCATGAACTTGATATCATTTCTCATTCTACACCTATTGTAAGGTCTCAAGATTTGAGGCCTCAGGTAAAATGATCTTAAAAGGAATGATTGGAATATACATATCACTAAGGAGGACCTCCTTTTCAAGGAGTCGATCTCTAAGAAATTTATGGTTCAGCGTGCTCAACTTGGAGTACTACTAGGATGAATGACTAGTCAGGAAGTTGATCCCAACTTGTGTGTGAGTGAGTTAAAATCATGCAATCAATACCCCTGGTGGTCTGTGGGGCAAGTCATCATTTTTGAAACTCTACTAGATCCTTGGGCAATGGGACCAAGCATCAGATTCAATTCTCCTCCAGTAGGTGGGGCCTAAATGGGTATGTGCCATGCCAGTCTTGAGCCATACAGTTCAAGCATGTTGGAAAGGTTGTCTATGATGATGTAACCACCCTTGGTCTGGTAGCTATGACTGGAAGTTGGGTGTTTATGGGCTATTTTGGGTCTGCACTAGAATGGGGAAATATTATGAGGCCATATAGTTGAGTCTTTATGAGGACGTCAAGAATCTAAGTGGAATATATTATAAAGTCCCATGATTTGAGGCCTCAGATAAAATGATATTAAATGGAAATAATTGTACTACAAATATCATAAAGGTCCACCTCATTTTCAGGGAGCCCATCGCTAAAAACTCCATAGTTAATCATGCTCATCTTGGAGCAGTACTAGGATAGGTGTCTAGTCAGGAAGTGATATTGACTTATGCGCGAGTGAGGACAAAGTGCATAATCAAGGTCAGTTGTGGTCTATGAGTCTATTTATTATTTTTCAACTCTACTAGAGCCTTGGGAAGTGGGTCCAGGAATTACAAATGTAACTTGCATATTAGGTAAGTTGGTAAGAGTATCATGACAATAATGCTAAGGTTTCATGTTTGAGATCTACTGGGCCATTCTAGGTATGCAATGAAATGGGGAACTTATGAGGCCATATAATTGAGCCTTGACAAGGACCTCACAATTCTATGCGGGGGATACTATAACATCCCAAGATTTGAGTCATATTATATAATGATATTGAGAGGAATGATTGGAATACTGATATCACCAACATGGACCTCCTTTTAAGGGAGCACATCTCTAAGAACTTTGTGATTGATCATTCTTATCCTAGAGTAGAACTAGGATGGGTGACCATTTGGGAAGTAGATCTTGGGTCATGTGTGAATGAGGACAAGGCATGCAGTTAAAGACAGTGGTATCATTCTTGAAACTCTACTAGAGCCTTGGTCAGCAGCCTCAGGTGTTACACCTACATAATTTAAAATATTATTTGAGGTCCATATTGGATGATATATAGGATGGGTGATGTGAAAATTTCCTTTTAGACCATATTTGAAATTGTTTAGTAATAGGGTTATTACTCAGTTGACTATTGGAATAGTCATTCTGACTAATGGGATGAGATGTTCTACTAACCTAAAGTGAGGGATAACAACGGTCCTCAATCTTTTTTTATAGAGAGCACAATAATAAACTTGAATATTTAAATAGTCAGTTTAACTATTGTCCTAACAAACAATGATTCACAACATCAACGTTAAAGAGTGATAAAAGTTCCCTCACTACTAGTGAACCATGTTGCTCAGTCCAAAATATGAATAGTTAGTGGATTAAAGGATCTAAATAGATACTGATAAAGTAGAGATGGGAAATTATGTCACTTTTGACTCCGACATAATTAGCTTTTCTAAATAATGAATGATGAACAAACTAAGGGTCAAACTCAACATAAACCTAGATGAGGTCAGCCAACGATCCATGAAGGTTTCTCTAAAAACCTATGGATTTAGTACCCCTATAAAAGGTCTCAAACTCCTCCAAATTTATTCAAAACTTTAGGAAAAACATATGATATGATATTTAGATTATTTTGTTCATGTTCTATGTTGTGAAAAGACCACAACATACATGGATCCTAATTGGGATTTCAATTATATCAAACCCCGAGAATATGGTTAGCAAAGTTGTGTAAAACATAAATAATATTATCATCCATTCATACTAAATAACAGTAAACCACAACTTTAGTAACAAATTATGACTATAGCTAAAGCAAAGATCAAGCAATAACAAAGTATGATGGTTTTAATACCTAAAGGGGTTGGGTAATAGTTAGAAAGAAGCATATGTGGGGTGTCTCTATGTGTCCAATGGAATAACTAGGATGTAAAAAATGCAATTTTTGTTTTAAAAGAAGGTCGATGGTTGTTTTTTTTTTGTATTCTTTTGAGTTATACAGGCTATGCCAAGTTAAGACTCATAGGAAAATGATGATAATTGGTTTTTATAACATATTTTCATGCACACAACGTGTTTCAACTTGGTAGTTGTTGCTTCATCTTCCTAGAATAGTGGAAATCATTTGGAAGAGGAAATGAACAAGACATCTATCAAGTTTGATGGCTAGGTTAAATTATACTTGAGGATGGTTGTTGAATACTTTCAATTTTATCATTATCACATATGTTTCAAGGATTGTATAATGTGCATATGTGATGATGTCTATCCTAGTGAACTCCCATCCACATGGCATAAATTGATGATCACGAAAACATATATTAGGCCACCATTAGGTCATGTAACCCCTCCCAACAATCATGGATATAAATGGTTCATAATCTTTGGATAAGTCAAAAATTGATCTCAAGTAGACTATCAAATAATCATCAATTTATAGTTTCTTATTCATTATATTAAACACTATTTTAAAATACATTGACTACTCAAAAATAAAATTTTCTTCATGTATTATTTTCTACATATTTCTATATTATTCCCTACGTAAAGTACATAATTACCACTTCATTTTTTTCAATTCTATCTCAATAAATCTTTGTTGGGAAATAAACATACTTTGTCAATCTAACCTGACTTTTGGCACTAGGAAAAGATCAACACAAGGTTGTCTACTGAAAATAAATGATTTGGCATGTATTCATAATTGATGTTAGAAAATTCAATATGATTGTTGCCTCATCTAGATATGTCTTATGAAATTCTTCAATGTGATGATTCATAGAAATGACATTGACAATGCATTTGCCACACATTTGAGTTTGGAAAGCCTATCACACTAGTTTTGGATTGGTACCTAATAAACTCCAATTTTGTGGATGTTTAATGCCTTATTTTACCCCTTACTCGCCCTAATTTATAGATAATTACTTTGATTTTTCGTTACTCTGCACATAAAACTTTCTTATGTTTTATCTTGAAGGTTACTACCTAACCCTATGCAAGTAACTTAGGTGATGGATTTGCTTAATAAGGAGAAGGATGTCTATTGATTCACACATGCAATTGATGGAAACCACTGAAAAACAAAGGATCAACCACCAGGCTAGCCATCGAGTCACAATCGATGGATGAAAAATGAGGACATGCTTCATTTTCTAACTGACTAGTTCCAATGGCTATTATGTTATACCATCGAGTGTCAATAGTCGGTGGTGCCCCTCTAACAAGACTCCTCCTATGAGACCATCAAGCACAACATCTGATGCTTTCCCCCTAGACCTAAAACTCACTTCTTCATGAACATCGAGTGGTGACATCTGATGTCCCTACTAGACGAGCATTCTCCCAACCTCTCCATTTGCCTACCAAATGTTGCCATCATATTTCTACTGCTACCAATACCATCGACTCCCATCATCCGATGGGTCAACTAGCATAGCAGGTGATGGTCCCCTAGAACTGATGGATTACCTGATTCAACAATTGACGACCATTTTGATCCATCAACTGATGGGAAAATAGATGCTACTGAAGGACTTAGGGCCCAACATCATGACTCGATAGCTAGACTGAATGGTCACCTTCAGATCATTAAACACACACCCTGAGGCATATTCTTGATACTTTTAGTGCAAGACAAAGAGCAAGCAGGCGAAGCTAATAATAGAACCCCAAGGGCACAGTTTGAGGAGGCACAGCTGAGGAAGACACTAAAGTGTTTCTACAGACCATACTCACCATCGACCCCGAACTAGATCATCAATTGAAGGATGAGAGTCCAAAAAACTTACTAAGGGTATATTATGGGTGTCAATATTGCATATTGGTGAGAGGCCTTAGATGGTGAAACCCAATCCAAGTCCCCATCCATATTTGTTATATCAATCTTTATTTCTACTTGTTATCTTTCTTTACTCCTTACTTTTTACTTGTTTTGTTTTGTTTGATTGGTTGGAGTGACACCATTCCATAAGGAACACCAAACTTAATCCTATTCCTTGGTTGGGGTAACTAAGCCAAGGTTCTACATTCTAAACACTTACCACCCATTGTCCATATGGATCGATCCCCCAATTACTACATCAAACATTGTATAATAGTTGTGGGGGCCTGAGTTTCAAGTTATAAATTTAAGAGTCTAAATACTCTAGATCCACTACTTTTTTGATGTGTGATTTAGATGGTCAACTTTTTGGCACCGTTTCCAGGGACAAGGCAAAACATATTTTTAAGAACCCAAATATACTCACCATAGACCTGCACCTCAAGCCTAGCAATTGGCTTGACTACACAATCTTTGATCCATTATTTCTAACTGTCTCAAAGACTTTTTTTCACACATCCAGTTTCTGACTTGTCTATGCAAAATATTTTTAGGTATCTTGGAGAGAAATAGATATCCACTACCATCTCCTACTTGCATCAACATGTCTCCTCGTAGGGGTGGATGCCAAGCTGGCAGGAATATAAACCTGAGGGTTGAACAACCTCAACCTGAACCAGAGTCTGAGTATGAGGAATAGTATTGGTATGTATGCCCTGAGAGCCAATTATGGGATGATTGGTAGGATACATTAAGATTGATTTGATAAACATTAAAGGCAAGCTTCCAATTCTTTCTGGTTCAGTCATATGAGATAATGATAGAACATATTGAATGTCTAGAGAATGACAGTACTCAATGACGTATGCTTTCAGGTTCAGGACATGAACGATGAGATCATACAGATGCTAAGAGTTTGTACATTCTTGTTATGTCCCTAATCGGATGTCATTATTGAAGGTAGATAGACAACAATGACACACAAGACTAGATTGTGGTGTTGGTTGATGACAGAATCTCATTAGTCATTATATGGAGATATCAAACCAAACACATAGGTACTTGTTAGAGAATAACGGACCCACCATGAGTTTGACACATGGAACCATGACATGGTAGTCATAGTCAGCTCTCACAGTGATGGTGGTGAGTGTGATTCTTCGACCTGAGATCACTACACTCAACACATGTCGTTGGGTACACTTTGACATCATCAAACATAGTCCTAAAAAATGGGTTGTTATAAAGGTGATGATTGGGTGGCTTTGACACATGGCGCTTTTGAGGGGTGAGTGATAGATATGGGATTTGTCCCTCTTGAAGGAGTTTGATATCCATGGCCACTTGATGAGTAGGATTGAGATAGGCGTGCACGCATGTGTGAATCAGTATGTGATATTGATATCATACTTATCTCCTCCAATCTACTCTGAGATCAAGAAAGTGAATGAACGTTGAAAGGATGACTATTCCATGCCTTGAGTTCATTCGGGATATCAGTGGCAAAAGAATTATACATTCTCTATAACACCATTCATGGATTGTAGGATTGAAAGTTGTTCTCCAACTTTCCTTTTCACTTGGGTAGCACTGATGTGTGACTAGGCACCGCTCTTTTCTTGTGAAGTCATAAGTGTAATAGACTTTCACTACCAACGTGAAATGGACCTACAGGGCCACACACATAGGATTTAACCTGGAAGAGGATTTTATCCACAAACGATGTTTAAATTGATTGCTAAAGGAGTTTAGTAGTTTAATTAAACACGCAATTAATTGATAGCTCAAAATAATAGTGTTCAAGGTGTTGGACCAGATGATTAAGAGTATCAGATTGATTGAAATTGCAATTGACTAATTTTGCACAGTCTGCACTCCCAACTGATCATCTCACTTGGTGAACCGATCGGCTCAGTTAGTAAGTCGATCGGCTCAGGACAGGTTGAACTGACTGGTTCAAGGGTTGAACCGATCGGCTCAGCTGGTCCAAACGAGCGAGTAGGGAAAGTCAGGTTGGTGAGAATTTTCTCTTCATTTCACTTGTCCAATTTGATTGGAACAAGGATTGATATTTGGATCAATTTGAAACAAAAGAGGAAAAATCAATCGGGAACTGACCAGGGCAATGAACCGACTGGTTCAGAAGTGAACCGATCAACTCAGGTGACCCAGCCGATCGGTTTAGGTGTGAACCGATCGGCTTAGGTCCCTAACCGACCGTTTCATGCTTGAAACGATCGGTTCAGCTGACACAATTGGTTATTTTGTGGAAAATCTCGAACCCTTCTACTCCTGCTTTAATCCCACATTGACCGGGGTAGAGAACCTTATCCCATGACTCTCCTATATATATAGGGGTATTGGGGGCTTCTCAGCAACAACAAATTAGAACACCATTTGCTCTGTAAAGTTGTTGTTCTCTCTGGTTGTGGTAACTGAGAGAGCCCGAGCAAGTGCTACTCGACAAGGGAGGCACAATAATGTAAAGACAACTACAAAAAAGTGACTGTTGGTAGGAGAGTGCGTCGGTGGCTAGTACGCCGATAGGAGGGTGTGACTCCTTCTGATTCCTTGTGGGACAAGGAGATCGAAGTTCCAGGTGGTCCGTGTGGACTACTTCAGAGGCGGGAGATTTCTGCCGCTTGGAGGATAATTGTCAATCCCGACAGTCCCAGTGAGACCAGGAGCTGCACAGCCACCATCCAAGATAGGAGGTGAAGACCGCGCAAGCCGTGAGGTAACGTCACCGAGTAAGCCTCGGGATAAGGTATGTCTCTACAAACCATCCTTTCTACTATATAGATGATGACACGATTCCTTCAGTCTGGGTTTAGGGAGAGTAAAATTTTTGTTTATGTTGCCTTCTCTGTCTCCCCTAAAACCCTACAGTGGTATCAGAGCCACATCAACTGCTCTATACTTTAGGATTATTGATGTGATTGATTTTTCTTTGTGGCCTTTATTTATTGCATATGATGCGAATAAAATTGGCTTTATGCATGTCCAATCCTAAATCCACAAATCTCAATATACATATATGATATGTAATATGAATGCACTGGATATGCATCGCCCTTAAAAGAGTTTTGTGGTGGATGTATAGAGTGGTTATGGTCAATAAACCCTATGTATGTGTGCCTGGTTTAATGTTGTTGCTCACATCTCGGTATGTGCACCGATTCTCTATCTCTTATTCCTGATGTAACTCGAGATTTCTTTCCTTCCTTTGTTCCCCCCGAATATAACTCAGGGTTTCCCTATTAAAATGTAAAATAGGATAGATCTTTGATTTCCTATTATGTCAAAGAATAGAGGACAACCTGACGACAATTGAGACGATCAGTTCAAAGCATGGACCGATCGGTTGGCATTCTAGATGACCAGTGCGTGGAGCGAGACGAGCGGGTGGTGGCCATGAGGAGATGCATGACGACCAGGTGAACCAATCGGTTGTAGGAGCCAACTGATCGGCTTGTGGCACCCAGACGACCGACTAGGGTGATCAGGTCATTCATGTGATGAGTTGATCAACTTGGACAGCTATATCTCTTCATCATGGATAGATTGCATGTGATGTAGACCTAGATGACCGTGACTACTCTTGGCTCGAGGAATCACATTAGGATGGCCATAATTATTGATTTTATTGTTTCACATGTTTTCTGTGGGATTTAGCATGTATATGATACATACTATATATTGTGGTGATTGGATAAGTATATGTATCTATAAAACCAAATCCCTCATTAAATATTAAAGTTTTAGATGCCTTCCAAATGTGACACACATGAAAAGCTTGATCGGCCAAGTGTGGGCATGCCCTAGAATGGTGCACCATCTATCTCGTGGAAGCGTGAAGGATGGATATGTGGGTCTGCCCTAGCAGGGTACATATTCATCGTGTTGGCTTTAGGTCAGACTTAACAAGGTGACCTAAATAGGATCTAGCACCTTGAGGCATGGAGGTGATCATATCAAGGAGTTGCATATGACATCTTTCAAGAGTTGCATATGATGCAATTAGCAAAAGTTGCCTACCTGAAAGATCTAAGTTGTGTATGACAGACCTAGCTAGTCCATGACTCATAGGATTTCAGGATCTTGACCCACTAGAAGATTATACGCTGCAATCTTCTGAATTGATGGTGAGGGCTATCAATTTGAACAAAAATAGTGGGAGCGATAATTGATTAAAGTCCTAATTATATCATCAACCTTTCAAATCAATCAAATAAGTCAAAATTGAGTTTTGGACTAAATTTCATATATTTCCTTTTGTAGTACAAATGACAACAAACAACAATCACTTTTTTTTGCAATCGGTCATTGAAAAGGACAAGCTGAATGGGACTAACTTCCATGACTGGTTTAGGACATTGAGAATTGTTGTCACTAAAGAGCAAAAGCTCTATGTCCTGGATACTCCAGTTCCAGAGGGACCTGCTCCTACCACACCAAAGGCAGAAAGGGATGCTTATAAGAAACATTCTGAAGATGCCATTGATGCAAAGTGCTTGATGTTGTTCTCCATGAACCACAAGTTGCAGAGACAACATGAGAACATGGGTGTCATTGAGATGATTCAGGATCTCAAGAACATGTATGAAGATCAAGCACGGCAAGAGAGATATGATGTCTCCAGGGCGTTGTTCAAGTGTGTCATGACAGAAGGAGATCCAGTTGGTCCTCACACACTCAAAATGATTGGGTATGTAGAGAACCTGACAAGACTGTGATTTCCACTAAGCCAAGAGTTGTCTACTGACGTGATACTGCAATCATTGCCAGAATCTTACAGTCAGTTTGTGATGAACTACAACATGAACAACTTTGACAAGTCGTTGGTAGAGTTCTTGGGCATGTTGAGGACAGACGAGGCACAAATGAAGAAGGATAAGCCTAAGTTTGTGATGATGATTAGTAGCAAGAAAGGCAAGTCCAAGCGCAAGGGCAAGGGTAAGGCTAAGAAAGGTTCTAATGCTAGCCAG
Organism: Alisma plantago-aquatica; assembly: GCA_963693085.1. Taxonomy (NCBI): domain Eukaryota; kingdom Viridiplantae; phylum Streptophyta; class Magnoliopsida; order Alismatales; family Alismataceae; genus Alisma; species Alisma plantago-aquatica. The sequence continues at coordinate 877,375,149 of OY856410.1, forward strand.
CAACCCAAGTCGTCTTCAACTCTTAAGGCCAAGGGAGGCGTGACCAAGAGAGGCAATTGCCACCATTATCAAAAGCCAGGACATTAGAAAAGGAATTGTCCACTCTATCTGGAAGTACTAAAGAAGGAGGAGGCGACAGACGTCTCCACCTGAAGGTGTCATGAAATAAACTTGTAACATTTTTGGGGTTTATGATACCAAGATATAAAATGTAAAGAATCCAATAAATGGGGCAAGTGTTGTCACAATATATAGGAGTAATTTAGTTTATTTTCAGCCTTGAAGGCATGCAATAGAGTTATGAACTGCTATTTCATATTTTCCAATGGATAGAAACACCTTTATTTTTGCATATTGTATGACAATGATGGCAATTAATAAAGTTGATGTTTCCTTGTGGTAATGCCTTGTTTATCTTGTGGTACTTGGTATGCATACGATAAAATGATACCTAAAAGTTATTGATAACTCAAACAATCAAATTAGCATAAATCATGAGAAATTCATTTCTAGTTTCCATATGATGGATAATTCTACACTCTTTTGTCTCTTAGACATCAATCTTCACTAATGGTAGTGGGAGAATGATTAATCTATTAGGTATAATACATGTGATGTATTTACATACCTATTAGAGCAAATGCTAGTATGTCAAATAATGTTTAGAGAAATACCAATATGAATATCTTGAAGTGTTCAAGAATATCATGAAGTACGAATTTGGTGAAGTGTTAATTCTTGATGAGATCAATGAATGAAATACTTAGACCAAATGTTTGAGATCCTTATGAGTGATTATGATAGTGTATCATAGTGAACTCGTGATTAAGGCATGGTGATGTCTAAATCAAAAGGAGTCATACTCTAAGGAGTTAGAGTATGATTTTCAAATAACTAATTTCTTCTTAAATAAAGAATACCCCACACTAATAGAGGACATTAAGAATCACAAGGAGTTATGAGTTCTTATATCCTTAACAGATACACCTCAAATATCTATATGATGAGTTGGTCATATGCTGAGTCAACTATCTAGATGAATATGAGGAACCATATTTTGGGTTATGGTTTATGACCATTACATCCTAAATGACTTCCATGTGAACCATAAAGTATAACCTTGATGGTAGTACCCATTGGGATGAAATCCATAAGTGTGAATGAGTCTTAAGCATTAAGACACATGGATAACATTTTGAGAAAGATGATGCTTGCAACTTAATGACTAAGAGATTTGGCATACGGATACTAAAACTACATTCCTATGAGGAATAAAACAAGGATGTATATGTGACACAACCTATAAGGTTTATGAATCCTTTAATGCAAATAAAGTCTATAAGTTACAATGGACTAATCAATGTGATTGATTAAGCAAAAGCAAATCAAAGATGGATTTTTATTTTGATAATATAGTCAAAGGGGTTGACTGATATGACAAAGATAAAGAAGGGATCTGTGATTTAGTTGGAGGGTATTTGCATTCCACATGTCGATGAGGAATCAGATGTTCTAGAATGGAAATCCAAAGTGGAAATTATCTTTAAGGAAGATAGAGATGTTTCCTATGATAGGAATAGAGATCTATAGAGATAGTTCTCAAAAAAGCTCTTGACCTGAAAAGAGAGAGCATACATTGGCAATCTATACTGAAGGGTTCAATATACATAGATTCAGTGGGAGAAAACTTGTCCATATAACATGGAGTTTGTGGGCTCTGATCTCCAAACCATGACATAAACATGATTAAAACTTAGCGGAAGCGAATTGGTAATCAGCGGAAAACAAAAATCACGGAAAATTAAAACTTTTCGAGACAAGAGCTTGGATCCATAAAAACTTCTTTCATAAAGAGAGATAAACTGTTTACATCTCAGGATAATTACTTCTCGAGTAATTATATACATCAAGATACAAAATCTCAAGATCACTATACAAAAGACTCCAAGACCTGAGAGTACAGAGGACACATAGGACTGACTCTAACTACACCACATGGCAAGACAATCTCCACCTGAGATTACTGCTGCCCCTGGTGCTGCTGCTGAGATTGATCACCTGTAGGCTGGTTCCTTCGTCTCTGACGTCCACCTAAAAAGTTGAAGTTTACGGGGTGAGACAATTATACATAATTGTCCCAGCGAGAGTTATAACTCTTCGCCAGAAGCTTTATTATAACATCAAAGAATATCTTAAACAATAAAGCCTTTAAAGCATTCTATAATAGTTGCAGGTATAACAAGATCTCAACCATTTAGGAGATATGGAGAATATAAACATTATTGCAATGTAACATCAATCAACTAACTTGGAGTCATCTCTAACAAGTTATACTACATGGTTGATTATGTTTTACAAACAACATTATGCCCTGTGGAGATGAGGCTTACCACTCATACTCCAACTGATCGCTGAGAAGTCACATCAGTATCATACATAGGTCATTAAGAGAGCCGGATTCTCATGACCTTCTCCTTCCTCAGTCAGTAAGAGGATCACTTGTAGGACATCTTGTGTCTCTACTTAATATAGCTCACCAGGGTAAACTGGTCCTTCGCTATTCTAGAGTCACAGTGGCGTTCTGTACTCTCTTCGTCATCAGGAGGTTTCATATTTACCTACCACTGATACGGATATATGTGCTTTCTTCGTCATCAGGAGGTTTCATGTTTACCTACCACTGATACGGTATGAAACTATAGTGAAGGATGGATGGATTCCACATCTACATCACTTTCCTACACTAGGATGTAAGGTTCTACACATCCATGTACCCCACATACTCAAAAGTATGTGCTCCAAGAGTTCCCTGAGGAAAACATGTTTCACCATCACTTAATCTCTGACAATGATGGGTCTATGATCAGGGATCTACATTATACTTGATTAGTTAGGTACATTCAGTATTCTTTAACATCATACATTGTTCTTCAAACAATAACAGTAGCATAACAGCTATAAGAGAAGAATACTAAATGTAATATGCCTAACTCATATCAATCATCATTCCTCATTATCCTCATCACAAGTCATCTTTAAAGCATGACCTTGATGGTATTCATGGCTCTCACAGCCCATTATCAGTATAGGATGCCACTGACAAGACATCAAGTTACTTTTCTTATTCATAAGGATAACAACATGCCTTTAATGAATAGAACATCAACATCCATACCTGGATATGATTACCTTCATATTAGAACCTGCATGGTTAATACAACTGATAAAGGTAATAAAAAAATAAGGAATATACTTCCTACTCTTGTCATAAGAGTTAAATCTCTAATTCATATCAAATAGAGTTTAATACTCAAAAGCATGCCATTACCCTATAATTAGGGTTTACTATTCATATTATATGTCATCACCCTTGAATTAGGGTTTACTATTCACATTAAGGTGAATTGAACTCATAACATCATTATGTATGAATAACATCATCACTAATGCCCTTAGATTAGGTAAAGGTTCATCATTTATTATAATTAGGGTTTCTATGACCTCACACAGGTGGACCATACCCTAATTATGCTCACTTATGTGCATTGGAGATGCTTTACTTGAGTTTCCACTTAAAAAGGGTACTTTCTCTCTCTAGAATTACTTTCTCTCTCATCATAATGTTAGGTGATGTCAACATTACTCTAAAACAGGTTGGATTGAGTCATCATAGGCTAACATAGCCAAAAACATCACCATTATGTGATTAGAGTTACTTTCTCTCTCTAGGGTACTTTCTCTCTCTAGAGTACTCTCTCTTTCATCATACTAATGGTTGATGATAACATTAGACTAGATCAAATTGGATAGAGTCATTATGACTAAAAATATCATTCTCATGTAATTAGAGTTTGAATTGAGCAAGGTATAACTCAATTGACCCTTCAGGGGTATTTTGGTAATTCACCCCATTGATCATCATCATGGTCAAAAACCTTAGTCAAATAACCCCTTACTATCCTAGATTATCATTAGGGTTTGATTTGGGCAACATTGGACCATTTATATTATGAATTGATTGAAAGAAGTCAACTTGGAATTACATTGATTGATTTTAATCATTAATCATCAATTGAGTTGAGATCGGTTGAAAGTGTTGACCGTTTGCCCACTTTGACTTTCCAAGACCGCGAGCCTCCTTCTAACTTCAAGACCGCGAGCCCCCTTAGGCTTCAAGACCGCGAGCCTCTTCAAGGGGTTCAAGACCGTGAAGCCCTCTCATTGGTTCAAGTTGATGTTGAGACCGCGAAGATCAAAGTGGAGTTGAGACCGCGAAGAGACGTTGACCGTTTAGCTAGTTTGACCTCAGGACCGCGAGGCCCTTCGTGGTCTTGAGACCGCGAGCCTCCTCTCGGTCTTGAGACCATGAGCCCCCTCACGGTCTTGAGACCGCGAGCCCTCTCACGGTCTTGAGACCGCGAGGCTCTCAAGGTCTCAACCGTTTGGTCCATCAACAAAATCAACAAAGCAATCGATGATGTCAACCGATGTTGAAGCCCTCAAAAAGTCAAATCTATGTTGACCACCTATGAATTGGGTCAATTAAGGTTATGCTTAACCATTTGGTCATTCAATTGACCCTCAATTGTTGACCAAATAGGGTTGAAATCGATTCAATTAGGGTCTATCACTGTTCACCCATCAACACTCAACAATGTGCATCAACACAAGGTTGAACCCTTCAATTGAGCTCCAATTGGACCCAAACTTGGCCCAAACGGTCTTGAGGTCATGTGGGTGGACCCCGCATGGTCTTGAGACCGTTTGCCCAAGATTTCATCAAAGTCTAAGGTGGTTTGATAGGGTTTGACCCATGATTGAGCCACAAAACAGAATTTTGATTAAATTGATAACTTATTTGCAATTGGGTCCTCAATTGGTCAAATTACTCAACCCTAGACCTTTAAACGGTCTTGGGTGATGGTCCTCTCGGTCGTGAGACCGTTTGGATGAGTTCCAAATGGTCTTGAGACCGTTTGCCCATCCAATTTTGGATTCTAGTGGGAATTCATCAAGGTTGAACAAATTGAGTTGATGATTATATCAATATTTAATTGCAATGTAATTTGGTGTAATTGTACCTTCAATTGGTCAACTAATCTTGACCCCAGACCTCCAAACGGTCTTGGTTGATTGCCCTCGCGGTCTTGAGACCGTTTGGGTGACCCCTAAACGGTCTTGAGACCGTTTAGGTCAATCAACCCTAAAAACCCTAATTAGGTCACCATAATTTCAGTACTGATTTCGCCTAGGGTTAGCCCTAGTATTCACCCTTCAACTCTTAGCCCGTTTGGAATTAGACCATCAAACTTGGTGCGTTGTTAATTAACATTATTTTGAACAGTAATCTCATACGGTCAACGCCTGGTCAACGACCTTACACAGTCTTGAGACCGTTTGCCCAAAAAGGCAATTTCAGACCGTTTGAAAATCAGTAATAAATTCATATAAAGTTGTTACTTAAAAAGGTCATATCTCCCGATTCCCTTGGAGTTAGCCTCCCAAATGTTGAGGGTACTTAGCCTATATAATTAGGAACAGATTTCTTATACGGTCCACGCCCGGTCAACGGGGCCAAACGGTCTTGGAGACCATTTTCCCTGTCGCGGTCTCGAGACCGTTTGCTCACCTCGCGGTCTTGAGACCGAGAGAGCAAACTTTTGAGACCGTTTAAGGAAGTGAAAAGCAGTGGGTTTTTCTTGGAAATCACGCCTTCATCTCCTAGCTCAAGAACAGTATGAATATCCCATGGATTTGCTCGAAAAATAGCAGGGAAACGTAGGGAAACACTAAGAGCTATCATCAAACTGCATATAGAGATGTACATAATAAAGCATGGGTTTAGAGTTATAATACCCGCCTAAAGCTTGCTTCTTGAGCTCCAAGCTTTCAAGCTCCAAGCTCTAATGGCGTCCTTGAGTTCCCACAGGTTGGCCAAGGTGAAAACTCCAAGGAAGGTCAAGGAAAGATGGCTAGAAAGATAGGATTTTGAGAGTTAACCATGAAGCTGACCTTGAATTCGAGTTCTAACCATGGAATTAGGCAAGAAGAGGGGTTTAAACCTACCTTGCACCCCTTGGTCGTCCTCCTTAGCTCCAAGGAAGTCCTTGGTCGTCTTGGTGAAATGAAACAGTAAGGGAACGAAGGGTAAGTTCCCTTGCAACCAAGGGAAGGAGAGCTTATATACATGGGGTAGGATTTTCAACATTAGTTCATAAGTTGTCCATAATTCCAAATAGGTCCCTCCTTCTTTACTTGATCGTCCCTTCCTCTTTATTCTAAGGACAAACCTTCTCTTAAGGCTTTACGAAAAGAAGGTAAGGAGATCAAGCTAATAATAAGGTACATAACTAAGGAAATATTGCACATATACCCTGATTATTCAATCACAAGGCATATCTCATAATCTGATAGTTCAATTGAGGTGACTTCCCCATCATTTCTTCTCTAAATGATGGCAAGAGTCTAAAAAGATACTTTAGATAATATATATTACAATTTGTATCCCTTAATTTGGGTAAATTGCATTTTTCCCCAAATTAGGGTTTCAAGCACCGGGATTGCTTCCACAGCTGCACCTTGGTGCCCAAGCTTGGGAAATCCCTCAAACTTTGCTAAAAAGATTTCTCATGATGTCTCAACATCAGAGGAACATCTCATCATGTGCAAATTGCAAGCTAACCCTTTTAACTGGGTAAATTGCACATAGGTCCCTGTATATCAAAACAATGCTACAACTTTAAATAAAAAGGAGCAAATACTGAAATATATGTTTCTGAGAGACTTAATTACATGCTCAGAGTTAATCACAAACATTTATTCACATTTTTAGGCAAAACACCTAGGGTTAACTCATAACCCAGGTTAGGGATGTTACAGAGTTAGTATCCCAAGGCCAAGTGTCCAATTATTATGAAGAATAGGAACACTAAGAATAGATATGGATCTATCATGTATGTAATCATCCCATTATCTTGCATGTATGGACATAGAAAGAATAAAATGCATTCATCATCTTGTATGTAGGACATGACAATATGATGTGCTCATCCTGATAACTCATATGCGGGACATGATGAGTGGATGTCTGTATAGTTCCAATAAGGGTTACTGGAATACCATAAGAACTTGATAAGTACTTGAGAAGTACTAGTTCTATGGAAACAAGGAAGGGTTCACTGTAAAGAGTTACACTGATGCGAACTTCCAAAAAGGATAGAAAATCAATCTCAAAATATATATGGGATATATAAAAGTGAATGTTTATTGATAAATGGAAATGTTCCAATAAAGCCATTTAAAAGGAACGGTCAAGTATCCATGTGTTAGAGAACAACAGTGGATACTATATGGATCTGGGAGTTCATAGAGATGAACTTATAGATATTCCGATCATTGATGACAAATAAGGAGTACTTGGTTATGCAACATGGCTAAAGGTTAGCAAAGGAATACTAGATCACATATTACAGCAACTCCATCTCATATGTGTGACGTACAATGAAGAGATGAGAGACATGCCGTTAATACTGACTTTGGCAAGGTGTTGCCATAACTCACTGCGTAAGCACTAAAGCATGGTAAAATGTGGGACATGTATGAAGATCACTATGAATATGATTCAAGGGTGATTGGATCGCAATGCAAGTGGGAGTCTGTTGGTATGTATGACCTGAGAGCCAATCATGGGATGATTGGTGGGATACATTAAGATTGATTTGATAAACATCAAAGGCAAGCTTCCAATTCTTTCTGGTTCAGTCATATGAGATAATGATAGAACAGATTGAATGTCTAGAGAATGACAATACTCAATGACGTATGCTTTCAGGGTCATGACCTGAATGATGAGATCATACGAATGCTAAGAGTTTGTACATTCTTGTTATGTCCCTAGTCAGATGTCATTATGGAAGGTAGATAGACAAAAATGACACACAAGACTAGATTATGGTGTTGGTTGATGACAGAATCTCGTTAGTCATGATATGGAGATATCAAACCAAACATATAGGTACTTGTTAGAGAACAAGTTTACCGGACAGACCCACCGTGAGTTTGACACATGGAACCATGACATGGTAGTCACAGTCAGCTCTCACAGTGATGGTGGTGAGTGTGATTCTTTGACCTAAAATCACTACACTCAACACATGTCATTGGGTACACTTTGACATCATCAAACGCAGTCCTGAAACATGGGTTGTTATAAATGTGGTTATTGGGTGGCTTTGACAAATGGGACTTTTGAGGGGTGAGTGATAGATATGGGATTTGTCTCTCCTGAGGGAGTTTGATATCCATGGCCACTTGATGAGTAGGATTGAGATAGGCATGCACACATGTGTGAATCATAATGTGATATTGATGTCATACATATCTCCTCCAATCTACTCTGAGATCAAGAAAGTGAATGAACGTTGTAAGGATGATTGTTCCATGCCTTGAGTTCATTCGAGATATCAGTGGTAAAAGAATTATACATTCACTGTAACACCATTCACAGATTGTAGGATTGAAAGTTGTTCTTCAACTTTCCTTTTCACTTGGGTAGCACTGATGTGTGACTAGGCACCACTCTTTGCTTGTGAAGTCATAAGTGTTATAGACTTTCACTGCCAATGTGAAATGGACCTGTAGGGTCACACACATAGGATTTAACCTGGAAGAGGAGTTTATCCAAAAACAATGTTTAAATTGATTGCTAAAGGAGTTTAGTAGTTCAATTAATCACTCAATTAATTGATAGCTCAAAATCATAGTGTTCAAGGTGTTGGACCAGATGATTAAAAGTATCAGATTGATTGAAATTCCAATTGACTGATTTTGCACAGTCTGCACTCCCAATCGATCGGCTCATGTGATGAACCGATCGGCTTAGCTTGGTGAACCGATCGAATTAGTTAGTAAGTTGATCGACTCAGGAAAGGTTGAACTGACTTGTTCCAGGGTTGAACTGATCGGCTCAACTGGTCCAAACGAGAGAGTAGGGAAAGTCAGGTTGGTGAGAATTTTCTCTTCATTTCACTTGTCTAAATTGATTGGAACAAGGATTGGTATTTGGATCAATTCGAAATAAAAGAGGAAAAGTCAATCGAGAACTGACCAGGGTAGTGAATCGACTAGTTCAGAAGTGAACCGATCGGCTCAAGTACCCCAACCGATCAGTTCAGGTGTGAACCGATTGGCTCAGGTCCCCACCCGATCGTTTCATGCTTGAAACGATTGGTTCAGCTGACGTAGTTGGTTGTTTTGTGGAAAATCTCGAACCTTTCTACTCCTTCTTTAATCCCGCATTGCCCGGGGTAGAGAACCCTATCCCATGACCCTCCTATATATATAGGGGTATTGGGGGCTTCTCAGCAACAACAACTTAGAACACCAGTTGCTCTGTAAAGTTGTCATTCTCTCTGGTTGTGGTAATCGAGAGAGCCCGAGCAAGTGCTACCTGATAAGGGAGGCACAATAAGGGAAAGACAACTGGAGAAAAGTGACTAGTGGTAGGAGAGTGTGTCGGTGGCTAGTACACTGATAGGAGGGTGCGACTCCTTCTGATTCCTTGTGGGACAAGGAGATTGGAGTTCCAGGTGGTCTCTGTGGACTGCTTTAGAGGCGGGAGATTTCTACCGCTCGGACGACAACTGTCAATCCTGACAGTCCCGGTGAGACCAGGAGCTGCACATACACTGTCCAAGACAAGAGGTGAAGACTGCGCAAGCCACGAGGTAATGTCACTGAGCAAGCCTCGGGATAAGGTATGTCTCTACAAACCATCCTTCCTACTGTATAGATGTTGACGTGATTCCTTCATTCTGGGTTTGGGGAGAGTAAAGTTTATGTTTTCGCTGCCTTCTCTGTCTCCCCTAAAACCCTACAAATACCACTCTAACAGAGTGGGATATGAAAATCAACCTCAGGTATACCCACCACCACACAGTGATGAGGATTTTCAAGAACAATGTCATATGGAAGGATGTCATCCCCGGGCAAGGCGGAATCAGAGGAATAACCACAGAAATAAGAAAACAATGACAAGAACAACAAAATGGCAATCACAATGATGATGACAGAGGCCCTTCTCTCTGTAAGCTAGTTGTTACTTCGGGCCAACAAATTGAGGTTCCAGTCATCATCCCCAGATTTGATGCACCAAATTTTGAACTAAAATAGCGAACCTCCAATCCTATAATGAGTCTTTACAACATACGAGGATCATATCTACCTCCTCCCAACATCTTGGAACTCTCTCCTCCTCACCCAGACAACACATTCTCATTTATTACTAGAAATATACATGCACATTCTATATTATACTAGGATTAGTCCTCCTTACCAAAATAGTTGTCCAATAGAATGGTAGAAGTCATGCATGAAGCAACACAACTAATTCACACATGAGTCATATAATTTAGAACATATCATATCAAATATCTCTGATATCTCAGAGGTTGGATTCTCTGACCTGTCACAATGGGTTTCAACCTCTATAAATTAAACCCTATAAATGTCCTAACACATGATGTCACCCTTTGTGTAAAATCTTGAGGACCATGTCAATTAAGATCCTTGTCTTAGCTTAGAATATCTTAACATAGAAGAATATGTATCTACAATGCCAAATCACATCTCAAATTCCCAAAGTGAACATAAATACTCAAAGCCAAATTAGATCATCATAAGCATACCTATCTCATTTTTTAAATATTAGGCCACACAATCTAAAATCGTTCATTTGTATCACTATTATCTTTATATCTATCACATAATTTGATATTGTTTTGTATAAGTTGATCACAAATTACTCTTTCTTCTAGAATGATATCTATCTCTTTCTCTAAGATTTCATGACACTTTCAAATCATGTATGCATGGTCAAAATGTTTATATCATGCATGCCTAATGAAAAAGAATTTTTCTCTACTCAAAAGTGCCATTTTCAAGAATCATTGGACATTGGATGATCAAAACCAAAATCAAAACTAGGTGTCCCACTCACATCAAAATGATATAGCTCCATTATCACTAAAGAAAAGGGTGTGAACAATGTGAAGACCAGTTCATCAAACCAAAAAACATTCACACCATACGTCTAGGGTTTCTCTTCCCATGATGAATATCATATTAAAATAATCTATTGTCTTTTACTGCCACATAATTAGGGATCAATTACACATCAAGATATGGTGTACTACTAACACAAATTTAAATCATAATATTAGACATCTAGGTTGTAACCTATATTCTAGGTTATTTCTACTTTCCAAGGGACAACTAATCTAGGCTTAACGGTTTCATGTCCAAGTCTTATTTTGTTTAAGTTGTGTAATGAGAAAATCTTAGGCTTTGCTATTATTCATGATCTTATACCACATGTGACATCTAAGTTTTTAAAACACCTTAAGCACATGTGAGACATAAAAAATTAAACACTAACCAAAATAAGACTCTTAATTTCATATACTACACACTAGACTACGAAGATGAAAATTAGAGGAAGTCAAAAGGAAACAAAGTAGCACATGCACATGCATAAAAGAACTAGCCACAACAACATGATATCACCATTAAACATATAGTTTCAAAATATCTTTATGATTAGACATTACACAATGGATGATAAATTTTTACATATGCATTTACTAAATATACAACATAAAATTTCTACAATTGCCACCTCTACATCAGCTTGTCACACGAACCCAAACTATCAAGCATCTTCAAATTTACATTTCCAAGTCACTTAAAAATTATAAAAAGTGGTTCATGTAAGAAAAAGTTGTTGGTATGTATGCCCTAAGAGCCAAACATGGGATGATTGGTGGGATACACTAAGATTGATTTGATAAACATTAAAGGCAAGCTTCCAATTCTTTCTAGTTAAGTCATATGAGATAATGATAGAACATATTGAATGTCTAGAGAATGACAATACTCAATGACGTATGTTTTTAGGTTGAGGACCTGAACGATGAGATCATATTGATGCTAAGAGTTTGTACATTCTTATTATGTCCCTAGTCGGATGTCATTATGGAAGGTAGATAGATGACAATGACACAGAAGACTAGATTGTGGTGTTGGTTGATGACAGAATCTTGTTAGCCATGATATGGAGATATCAAACTAAACACATAGGTACTTGTTAGAGAACAAGTGTACCAGACAGACCCACTGTGAGTTTGACACATGGAACCATGACATGGTAGTCACAGTCAGTTCTCACAGTGATGGTGGTGAGTGTGATTCTTTGACCTGAAATCACTACACTCAACACATGCCGTTGGGTACACTTTGACATCATCAAACACAGTCCTAAAACATGGGTTGTTATAAAGGTGATGATTGGGTGGGTTTGACACATGGGGCTTTTGAGGGGTGAGTGATAGATATGGGATTTGTCCCTCTCGAGGGAGTTTAATATCCATGGCCACTTGATGAGTAGGATTGAGATAGGCATGAGTCAGTATGTGATATTGATGTCATACAAATCTCCTCCAATCTACTCTGAGATCAAGAAAGAGAATGAACGTTGATAGGATGACTATTCCATGCCTTGAGTTTATTTGGGATATCAGTGACAAAGTAATTATACATTCACTGTAACACCATTCACAGATTGTAGGATTGAAAGTTGTTCTCCAACTTTCCTTTTCACTTGGGTAGCATTGATGTGCAATTAGGCACCACTCTTTGCTTGTGAAGTCATAAGTGTTATGGACTTTCATTGCCAAGGTGAAATGGGCCTGTAGGGTCACAGACATAGGATTTAACCTGGAAGAGGAGTTTATCCACAAACGATGTTTAGATTGATTGCGAAAGGAGTTTAGTAGTTTGATTAAACACTCAATCAATTGATAGCTCAATATCATAGTGTTCAAGGTGTTGGACCAAGTGATTAGAGTATCAGATTGATTGAAACTACAATTGATTGATTCTGTGCAGTCTGCACTCCCAACCGATTAGCTCATATGATGAACCGATCGGCTCAGGTTGGTGAACCGATCGGCTCATGTGATGAACCGATTGGCTCAAGATAGGTTGAGATGACCAGTTTAAGGATTGAACTGATTGGCTCAACTGGTCCAACCGAGTGAGTTGTGAAAATCAGGTTGGCAAGAGATTTCTCATCGTTTCACTTATCCAATTTGATTGGAACAAGGATTGGTATTTGGATCAATTTGAAACAAAAGAGGAAAAGTCAACCGGGAACTGACCGGTTCAGAAGTGAACCGATCATCTCAGGTGTCCCAACCGATCAATTCAGGTGTGAATCGATCGGCTCAGGTCCCCAACTGATCGGTTCATGCTTGAAATGATCGGTTCAGCTGGCGCAGTTGGTTGTTTTGTGGAAAATCTCGAACCCTTCTACTCATGCTTTAATACCTCTTTTCCCGGGGTAGAGAACCCTGTCCCATGACCCTCCTATATATATAGGAGTATTAGGGGCTTCTCCAAAACAACAACTCAGAATACCAGTTGCTCTGTAAAGTTGTCGTTCTCTCTGGTTGTGGTAACGAGGAGAGCCCGAGCAAGTGCTACCCAATAAGGGAGGCACAATAAGGGAAAGACAACTGTAGAAAGGCGACTGGTGGAAGGAGAGTGTGTCAGTGACTAGTAGACTAGAAAGAGGGTACGACTCCTTCCGGTATCTTGTGCAACAAGGCAATCAGAGTTCTAGGTGGTCCGTGTAGACTACTACAGAGGTGGGGGACTTCTGTCGCTCAGAGGATAGTTGTCAATCCCGACCGTCCCGGTGAGACCAGGAGCTACACATACATCATCCAAGATAGGAGGTGAAGACCGTGCAAGCCATGAGGTAACGTTGTCGAGCAAGCCTCGAGACAAGGTATGTCTATACAAACCATCTTTCCTACTATATAGACATTGACATGATTCCTTTAATATGGGTTTGGGGAGCATAATTTTTTTGTTTCCGCTGCCTTCTCTATCTCCCCTAAAACCCTACAGTGGTATCAGAGCCATGTCAACTGCTCTATACTTTAGGATTATCGATGTGATCAATTTTTGTTTGTCACCTTTATTTATTACATACGATGTGAATAAAATTGGCTTTATGCATGTCCAATCCTAAATCCACAAATCCCAATATACATATATGATATGTAATATGAATGCATTCGATACACGTCACCCTTAAATGAGTTTTGTGGTGGATGTATACGTGGTTATGGCCAATAAATCCTATGTTTGTGTATGGTTGAATGTGGCTGCTTGCATCTCAGTCTGTGCACTGATTCCCTATCTCTTATTCCTGATGTAACTAGAGATAACTCGAGATTTCTTTCCTACCTTTGCTCCCCCCAAATGTAACTCGGGGTTTCACGATTCAAATGTAAATTGGATAGAACTTTTATTTCCTATTATGTCAAAGAACAGCGGACAACCTGATGACAACTGAGACGATTGGTTCAAGGCGTGAACCGATCGGTTGTCATTCTATATGACCGGTTCGAGGAATGAGATGAGCGGGTGGCGGCCCTGAGGAGATGCACGATGACCAGTGAACCGATCGGCTAGAGGTGCCAGTCGATCGGCTAGTGGCACCCAACCGACCGGCCTGATGGAGAGCCGATCAGTCATGGAGAGTAGTTGATCAAGTCCAGTAAAGGCAAATCACAGAGTTCATCTTGTACATGTTGCATGTGATGTATACCAAGATGACCGTGATTCCTCTTGGCTCGAGGAATCACATTAGGATAGCCATAATCATGTCTTTTATCGTTTTGCATGTTTTCTGTGGGATATAACATGTATATGATACACATTATGTATTTTGGTGATTGGATATGTATATGTACCTATAAAAACAAATCCCTCATTAAATATTAAAGTTTTATATGCCTTCCAAATGCAACACATGTGAAAAGCTTGATAGGCCAAGTGTGGGCATGCCCTAACGTGGTGCACTGTCTATCGCATGGAAGCGTGAAGGATGAATATGTGGGTCTGCCCTAGTAGGGTGCATATTGATCATGTTGGCATTGGGTCAGACTTAACAAGGTGAGCTAGATAGGATCTAGCAGCCTGAGGCATGGAGGTGATCATGGCAAGGAGTTGCATATGACATCTTTTAAGAGTTGCATATGATGCAATTGGCAAGAGTTACCTACCTGGAAGATCTAAGTTATGGATGACAAACCTAGTTGGTCCATGACTCATAGGATTTCAGGATCTTGCCCACTAGAAGATTGTACACTGCAATCATCTAAATTGACGGTGAGGGCTATCAATTTGAACAAAAATAGTGGGAGTGATAATTAATTAAAGTGCTAATTATATCGTCAACCTTTCAAATCAATCAAATAAGTCAAAAATTGAGTTTTGGACTAAATTGCATATATTTCCTTTTGTAGTAAAAATGACAACAAACAACAATCACTTTTCGTTGTGATCGGTCCTTGAAAAGGACAAGCTGAATGGGACTAACTTCCACGACTGGTTTAGGACATTGAGAATTGTTTTCACTCAAGAGCAAAAGCTCTAAGTCCTGGATACTCCAGCTGCAGAGGAACCTGCTCCTACCGCACCAACGGCAGAAAGGGATGCTTATAAGAAGCATTCTTAAGATGCCATTGATGCAATGTGCTTGATGTTGTGCTCCATGAACCATGAGTTGCAGAGACAACATGAGAACATGGGTGTCATTGAGATGATTCAACATCTCAAGAACATGTATGAAGATCAATCACGTCAAGAGAGATATGATGTCTCTAGGGCATTGTTCAAGTGTGTCATGACAGAAGGAGATCCAGTTGGTCCTCACATGCTCAAAATGATTGGGTATGTGGAGAACCTGACAAGATTGGGATTACCCCTGAGCCAAGAGTTGGCACTGATGTGATACTGCAATCATTGTCAGAATCCTATAGTTAGTTTGTGATGAAATACAACATGAACAACTTTTACAATCCATTGATAGAGTTGTTGGGCATGTTGAGGACAACCGAGGCAAAAATGAAGAAGGACAAGCCTAAATATGTGATGATGGTCAGCAACAAGAAAGGAAATTCCAAGCGCAAGGGCAAGGGCAAGGATAAGAAAGGTTCTGATGCTAGCCAGCATCCCAAGTCATCTTCAACTCTCAAAGCCAAGGGAGGTGTGACCAAGAGAGGCAATTGTCACCATTGTCAAAAGTCAGGAGATTGGAAAAGGAATTGTCCTCTCTATCTGTAAGAACTAAAGAAGAAGCAGGCGACAGACATCTCCACCTGAGGGTGTCATGAAATAAACTTGTAACTTTTTGAGGTATATGATACCAAGATATAAAGTGTAAAGCACACAATAAATGGGGCAAGTGTTGCAGCCATAGATAGGAGTAGTTTAGTTTATTTTCAGCCTTGAAGGCATGTAATAGAGTTATGAACTGTTATTTCATATTTGCCAATGGATAGAAACACCTTAACTTTTGCATATTGTATGAACAATGATGGCAATTAATAAAGTTGATGTTTAAATCTTTGTGGTAATGCCTTGTTTATCTTGTGATACTTGGTATGCATAAGATAAAATGATACCTAAAAGTTATTGATAACTCAAACAATCAAATTAGCATAAATCATGAGAAATTAATTTCTAGTTTCCATATGATGGACAAGTCTAGACTCTTTTTGGTTAGAGAACCAGTAAGAGACATGAATCTCTTGGACATAATCAATCTTCACTAGTCATAGTGGGAGATTGATTATCCTATTAGGTATAATACATGTGATGTATTTACATACCTTTCAGACTTAATGCTAATATTTCAAATGGTGTTTAGAGAAATACCAATATGAATATCTTGAAGTATTGAAGAATATCATAGATGAAGTACGAATTTGGTAAAGTACTAATTCTTGATGAGATCAATGAATAAAATACTTGAACCAAATGATTGAGATCCTTATGAGTGATTATGATAGTGTATCATAGTGAGCTCGTGATTAAGGCATGGTGATGTCTAAATCAAAAGGAGTCATACTCTAAGGAGTTAGAGGATGATTATCAAATAACTAATTTCTTCTTAAATAAAGAATACCCCACACTAATAAAGGACATTATGAATCACAAGGAGTTGTGAGTTCTTATATCCTTGACAGATACACCTTGATTATCTATGTGATGAGTTGGTCATGTGATGAATCAACTATCTAGATGAATATGAGGAACTATATTTTGAGTTATGGTTTATGACCATTACATCCTAAATGACTTCCATGTGAACCATAAGGTATGACCTTGATGGTAGCACCCATTGGGATGAAATCCATAAGTGCGAATGAGTCTTAAGCATTAAGACACATGGATAACATTTTGAGAAGGATGATGCTGGTTGATTACAACTTAATGACTAAGAGATTTGACATACGGATACTAAAACCGCATTCCTATGTGGAATAAAATAAGTATGTGTACGTGACATAACCTATAAGGTTTATGAATCCATTAATGCAAATGAAGTCTATAAGTTATAATGGACTAATCAATGTGATTGATTAAGTACAAGCAACTCAGAGCTAGATCTTTACTTTGATATAGTTAGAGGGTTTGACTGATATGACAAAGAAAAAGAAGGGATCTGTGATTTAGTGGGAGCGTATTTGCATTCCACATGTTGATGAGGAATGAGATGTTCTAAGAATGGAATACTTTGTGGAAATTATCTTTCGGGAAGATAGAGATGTTTCCTATGTAATATGAATAGAGATCTATAGAGATAGTTCTCGAAAACCTCTTGACCTGAAAAGAGAAAGCATACATTGGCAATCTATACTGAAGGGTTCAGTGTGCATAGATTCAATGGGAGAAAACTTATCCATGTTACATGGAGTTAGTATCCCAAGGCCAAGTGTCCAATTCTTATGAAGAATAAAAATACTAAGAATAGATAAGGATCTATCATGTATGTAATCATCCCATCATCTTGCATGTATGGGCATGGCAAGAACAAAATGCATTTATCATCTTGTATGTAGGACATGACAATATGATATGCTCATCCTGATAACTCATATGTAGAACATGACAAGTGGATGTTCATCAAGTTCCAGTAAGGGTTACTGGAATACCATAAGAACTTGATAAGTACTTGAGAAGTACTAGTTCTATGGAAATAAGGAAGGATTCATTGTAAAGAGTTACATTGATGCGAACTTCCGAAAAAGATAGAAATTAATCGCAAAATATATATGAGATATATAAAAGTGAATGTTTGTTGATAAATGGAAATGTTCCAATAAAGCCATTTAAAAGGAAAAGCCGAGTATCCATGTGTTAGAGAACATTAGTGGATACTATATGGATCTGGAAGTTTATGAGATGAACTTATAAATATTTCGGTCATTGATGACAAATAAGGAGTGCTTGGTCATGCAATGTGTCTAAAGGTTAGCAAAGGAATACTAGATCGCATATTACGACAACTCCATCTCATATGTGTGATGTATAGTGAACAGATGAGAGACATGCAGTTAATATTGACTCTGGCAAGGTGTTGCCATAAATCACTGCGTAAGCACTAGAGCATTGAAACATGTGAGACATGTTTGAAGATCACTATGAATATGATTCAAGGGTTATTGGCTCATAGTGCAAGTGGGAGTCTATTGGTATGTATGCCCTGAGAGCCAATCATGGAATGATTGGTGGGATACATTAAGATTGATTTGATAAACATCAAAGGAAAGCTTCCAATTCTTTCTGGTTTAGTCATATGAGATAATGATAGAACATATTGAATGTCTTGAGAATGATAGTACTCAATGACGTATGCTTTCAGGTTGAGAACTTGAACGATGAGATCATACTGATGCTAAGAGTTTGTACATTCTTATTATGTCCCTAGTCACATGACATTGTGGAAGGTAGATAGACGACAATGACACACAAGACTAGATTGTGGTTCTGGTTGATAATAAAATATTGTTAGTTATGATATGGAGATATCAAACCAAATACATAGGTACTTGTTAGAGAAGAAGTGTACCGAATAGACCCACTGTGAGTTTGACACATGGAACCATGACATGGTAGTCACAGTCAGTTCTCACAATGATGGTGGTGAGTGTGATTATTTGACCTGAAATCACTACACTCAACACTTGTCGTAGGGTACACTTTGACAACATCAAACGCAGTCCTGAAACATGGGTTGTTATAAAGGTGATGATTGGGTGGCTTTGACACATGGGGCTTTTGAGGGGTGAGAGATAGATACATGATTTGTCCCTCCTGAGGGAGTTTGATATCCATGGCCACTTGATGAGTAGGATTGAGATAGATGTGCGCACACATGTGTGAGTCAGTATGTAATATTGATGTCATACAAATCTCCTGCAATCTACTCTGAGATCCAGAAAAAGAATGAACGTTAACAGGATGTGTAAAGAGTGGGATAAACCACCCTATACTAAATATGATAATCAAAACTCATTGGAAAGTAGTGGAATAAAAAAAAATTGACTACATTCAATTTCATAAAAGATTGTACAAGATACATCAAAATCTCCCGTATAGGGTTACATCATCATACAGAGTGGGGATCTAGATAGAGGGAAGTCTAGACTACTCCACTTTTGTCTCCAAGCAACATATCCATCAGCTAGTCCAAGCCAAGCTAAGATCTTCAAGTCTTATTCATCACCTTGCTCCACATCTGCGTGGTTGGGAAGACACCCAGTAAGAGGGAAAGGAAAGACAAGTATGTGTTACAAAACTATTCTAAAGAAAAAAGACAAGTAAAGAAAATATAAACATGATAGGGTTCATCATATGATAAAGATATCAAGAGAATGATGCCATATATATAAAAGAATATTTCAATAGATGCTTGCCATAAACAATATATAACCAAGGATTGCATGCATGATTTATATTTACTACCTTACATATGTAGGGTTGAGGCACCTACCGGACCTTCAACCAAAAGGGTGAAGGGAGAGTAACACATTCCCAGTCACTTGCACATATTTCATGCACGAGGGGAAAATAACACGTTCCCCAGGGGAGAAATAACACATTCCCCAACTATGGGTGGTTGTACATACAAGTACCACTACACTAGTTAATTAGTCTAATAAAATCAACATGCTAAAAACTATGGAAAGTAATAGAATCTCATATGTAGAACATGGCAGTGGGCTACCAAGACCCAAGAACAATATTCCAAACTGATTATGAGGCAAGTATAGCAATAGATTCAAGAGAGTAGAATATAAGGTGCAAATAAGCCTCATTATTGAAAGCATAGGTTAAGGAACAAATAATTCCCAACTGAAGTGTATTAAGCACATACATTGCACATAGCTTATTATTTAGAATCATAGAATCACTTTTTCATAACTTTTACATGAGATCAGATCCACTTTCCCTAATATGATCATCATATTTATGTATTAGATATATGTATATCCATTAAAGGCTTAAAACCTCAAAACCATCGACTTTTCTGCAAACGATCGAATTCGATTATGAAAACCTCACTAATGTCCTAGTTAGATTCTCCTGATCAAAATAACATATAGGTTTGTATATTTTTGAGATAGTGACTTTTTAGGCTATTTTCCATATTTTTAAGTAATTTAAATCATCCTTAAAGACACATATTCGAAAATCTCAAAATCAAACCACGAAAGTATTTTTATAGATAGATCTCATTCTCCCGATTTCAAAACATATTTCATTTTCAAATTTGGACAACCGAGTAAGAAGTTGTCATTTTTCTAAATCTGACCAAAGCAAGATGGCAAAAGACTGTGTTGCCCAAAATGACAAAACAAGACCAAAAGTGTGAGCGAGGGAAAGAAAGTAAATTGGTGAGGAGTCTTCTTCTCCATTAGCCCGTGCGATAGGCGGCCGAGCAACTACTGCTGCAAGTGAGACGAATCTATAGGTACCTCGTATTTGAACGGAGACAAGGAGAGCAGAGCGTGAGGGGCACCTCAAGTCTGGAGGCTACAACGGCTAGATGAAGGCCAAATCGTCCACGAAACACGGAATTGATAGTTTGGTTGAGTTTCTAAGATGATGGCGGTCCTCGGGGTAGGGTTATATACAGGCAAGGAGGCCTAGACTAGGGTTTAACTAGGTGGGGTGAGAGAGAGGAGCCACATGATTTGGGGTTTTCTCGAATCCTCGTCAAAATGCAAAAATGTTAGGATAAAGCGGTGCAGAATTTCACAAGAAACTCGTAGAGCCAAAAATTATCAAATTCCATCGAGTATATCTCGAGATAATTGGATTTGAATACTTGTCAAACAAGCAACCTGTTGCCAATTCGGACCGAGGAAGAAGACAACACGCGGATCCTCTAATCAAGATCCAATGGCCGAGATTCAGCGCCAAATCAAAGTTATATTTTTTATTCCTATTCAAATTCGACTAAAGTGATTTAATGTTTTCTCTCTCCTTATTTGGAGGTCCAAACGACATCCAAAATTAACCAAAATTCACATCTTGACTGATTTTGACGTGTAGAATCCAAATATGGAGTTATTTTTGCCTTTTGGGGAAGTTTGATAGGTTAAATAATCCAAATCATATTTTCTCTTTCCTCCTTCATTAATGACTCTAGGATTATTCAAAAATTACAAAACTTGACCCACAAGTCATATAAAGTATGTTGGACACGAATTTGGCATTATTTCCATTTGTTGAAGTTGTTTATTATTTTAAATAATGAGTTGAAAGTTTTGCACACTTTCTCTCTCCTAAGTTTATCTTCTCATCAAATATTTTCCAAATTGAGTAAAAATTCATCCAAAGATATATTTTAACATGTAGAATACGAATTTGGCATTATTTTTTTAAGACTTTTATTATTTTATTTAATTCGTTTACATTTTACCACTTATTTATCCTTTTAATTTATTTGAGGTATCCAGAAACTTTCTAAAAATATAAAACTTGGCCTATAAGCAATACTAAATGTGTGGAACACGATTTTGGCATTAATTAATTTTTTTCAACATATATTTAATATTTTTGGTCTTTAAATCATTTTCTCTCTCCTGAATAAAAATAAAATATTAAACATTAATCAAATTAATTACAAATTCACACATATACTCATTTTGATATGTATATTACGAATTTGGAGTTACTTTTCCAATTTGAGGATGTTATATATTTTTCTTTCACCTTATTGGCTTATTTCCCATTATCTTGTAATAAAGGCTTTTATAAATTTATTTATTACCCAAATTAGATGATACTTGGCCATTAAGTTTCTTTTAGATCAAGAAAACGAATTTTCTTATCAAATTATCTTGTGTCTTCCTGTTTGGGATTTTTGAAACAACATATTCCACATTATCCTCTTTTAATCCATTATATCCAATATTATCTCCAATTATTGTCCTTATTATCTCTTTTATGTGTATTTTGAGATTTCTCTCCTTTTTCATATTCTAAAAAGCACTAGAAAGTTATAGGACGAAATATTTTATTATATTTATTACTTAAGTGGACATTTCACATATTAAACCCATTATTAAGCTTTCACTGAGGTATTTGTGCATAAAACCCAAATATTGAGAGAAAAGGTGAACAAATGCTCATTAGGCCATTATATTCTCCAAAAATTAAACAAAAAGGTCAAAGAGGATATAAATGAAATGAAAAGATGGAAAAGATGGCCAAAAAGGCAAAATGCCCATAATTCAGTATGTTACAGCACTCCACCCCTTAAAGAGGATTTCGTCCCCAAAATCACTAGCAAGAAGGGAAGGGTGAGTGTGTAACCTCTCATCACTAAACATCAGGTTGTTCCTCCAACCAAAAACTTCCATCAAAACTTATACTTCAACTACACCTAAGGGTTAAAAAACTTCACATACAACTCAACATAGGTTGGGTTCTCAAGGATCACCTAGGGTTCCACTATTAAGATATTCCTTTTAGGAGACTTAAGATTTTTAACATTTATAGCTCATTAGGATTACATCCATTATGATATCACATTATCATCATTATTTTAATTATGTCATGTCATATTCACTTTATTGCCAAAAGGGTTATATTTCATTATCATCCATGAAACATTATATATGTATCTCATTTTTCTTACTAAGAATTTTAGCACAATTAGGGGTTACTAAATTATCTCAACATTCATTATTATATTTGATCATTGTACTTAATAATTCAGATTTATACTTCATTATCCTCTTATTAACACTTTATTAATTATAACAAATTATTTTACATGAAATAAGGCATTCTATCAAATTCGTGGTTAAGCATATAATTATTCCAATTAATGTTACATTAGTTACTTATATTCATATTAAACATGTTCACATTGTCAAATTATCTATATTGCTCACATTAATGTCACATTAATCATTTCTCTTGGTTTTGCACATATATGTAGATTCAATCATTTCATATTCATATGGAAGCCATTACATGTATTTTAATGATCAAGGTGAGACATATTACTTATCAATGAATTGATTCACATTAAGTGACTAATCACATGTGTATTAAATAACAAGGTAACTTGAATTTTATATTGATGACTTGATTAATATGTGATTAGATGATGATATATATATATATCATTTATGTGTATCAACGTATGTTAACTGATTATGGCACTTAACATCATTAATGTATCATGAAAGGCATTAAGGATGCATTCATTAGGGTTAGGTTATTGGAACTTAGGGTTTAGGTCAACATGACCATTTTATTTCACTTATTCATCCTTAGAATGCATTAATTACGAATTATAATCTTACTCATCATATCATTAGGGTTTATTGGTTCATGAAATTATTAACATCTTACTTATTGACAATTATCATTGATATTCATATTATGTGCCTTGTATGTACATTAGGATTCAAGCACATGCATAATTCCTTATATGATAATTATATGTTCATTAATATGTAAACAAGCATGTTAGTTTACCACTATTACATGTTTGGTCACGACCATGGATCCAAGCATACTATCCTCCTATTCATGGAGTTAGGGTTTCTAAAGATAGAGTAGACAAATTTCAAGATATCACAGAGTTCCATCCCCCTAAAGAGGATTTCATCCACAAAATCTAACCACTCAAACATCATCAAATAACTATACTCCACCCCTTAAAGGGTTTGACCTACTACACTAGGGTTAAAGGATAAGTCTAACTAAATCATTCTCAAGATCCATCATGCTTCCACTGCGCACTTTGATATCTTCCCAAACACCCAAACTCCAAGGTCTAGGTTCTATGGATAAATTATCCAAGCAAGTGGTTTGAGGGACATAAGGAAACTATCTTGGTAATCATTCTAAGGCTATCATATTAGGGTTCTAGGACAAACCAACATACATGTGAAACTTAGGATTCCCAAAGTTATACAACATAGAAGTCTAAGGTCACTATTGCCTAAAAGGAAACTATTTTGGGCAATTTGTATTAGCTCAGGCCAGGTCAGTATCATATGGGCACGGGAGTCCTCATAAACCAAGCTAGTGGTGTGGAGGAAACTATTGCCAACCCCCAAAACCTTGATCCTTTCTAGACACCTTTGCTTCAACTTCATGCCCTAATAGTTGCCTAAAGGCAAAACCTAAACAACATCAAGTTATGCATATTTTTATTATGAGCATATTAGAGTTTTATTCATCAAGACTCTAGGGTGAAACTATAGGGTTCTAAGTCAACCTTTCAATATAGATCAAATCTAGGGTAACCATGTCACCTAAAGGAACTTTGCAAGTCTAGGGTTCTAATTAGGGAGACAAACTGAAATAGCCAGATTTCCGACTACCATGGGCTCTGATACCATGTTGTAAAGAGTGGGGTCAATCACCCTCTACTAAATATGATAATCAAAATTCATTGGAAAGTAGTGGAATAAAAAAAATCTGACTATATTCAATTTCATAAAAGATTGTACAAGATACATCAAAAAATCTCCCTTATAGGGTTACATCATCATACACAACGGGGATCTAGATAGAGGGAAGTCTAGATTACTCCACTTTTGTCTCCTAGCAACATATCCATCAGCTAGTCCAAGCCAAGCTAAGATCTTCAAGTCCTATTCATCACCTTACTACACATCTGGGTGGTTGGGAAGGCACCCAGTAAGAGGGAAAGGAAAGACAAGTATGTGTTACAAAACTATTCTAATGCAACAAGATAAGCAAAGAAAATATAAACATGATAGGGTTCATCATATGATGAAGATATCAAGAGAATGAGTCCATATATATAAAAGAATATTTCTATAGATGCTTGCCATAAACAATATATAATCAAAGATTGCATGCATGATTTATATTGACTACTTTAACTATGTAGGGTTGAGGAACCTACCAGACCTTCAACCAAAAGGGTGAGGGAAGAGTAACACATTCTCAGTCACCTGCACATATTTCATGTGCGGGGGGAGAATAACACGTTCCCCAGGGGAGAAATAGCACATTTCCCAACTATGGGTGGTTGTACATACAAGTACCACTATAGTAGTTAATTAGTCTAATAAAATCAACATGCTAAAAACTATGACAAGTAATAGAATCTCATATGTAGAACATGGCGGTGGGGTACCAAGACCCAAGAACAATATTCCAAACTAATTATGAGGCAAGTATAGAAATAGATTCAAGAGAGTGGAATATAAGGCGCAAATAAGCCTCATTATGGAAAGCATAGGTTAAGGAACAAATAATTCCCAACTGAAGTGTATTAAGCACATACATAGCACATACCTTATTCTTTAGAATCCTAGAATCATTTTTTCATAACTTTTACATGAGATCAGATCCACTTTCCCTAATATGATCATCATATTTATGTATTAGATATATGTATATCCATTAAAGGCTTAAAACCTCAAAACCATTGACTTTTCCACAAACGATAGAATTCAATAATGAAAACCTCACTAATGTCCTAGTTAGATTCTCCTGATCAAAAAAACATATAGGTTTGCATATTTTTGCGATAGTGACTTTTTAGGCTATTTTCCATATTTTTAAGTAATTTAAATAATCCTTAAAAACACATATTCGAAAACCTCAGAATCAAACCACGAAAGTATTTTTGTTAGATAGATCTCATTCTCCTGATTTCAAAACATATTTCATTTTCAAATTTGGACAACCAAGTTAGAAGTTGTCATTTTTCTAAATCTGACCAAAGCAAGATGGCAAAAAACTGTGTTGCCCAAAACAACAAAACAAGACCAAAAGTGTGAGTGAGGGTGAGAAAGTAAATCAATGAGGAGTCTTCTTCTCCATTAGCCCATGCGACAGGTGGCCGAGCAGCTACTGCTGCAAGTTCACAAATTTGGCCAAAAACGCGATTATCAACGAAACTCGAAGATTAAGTACTCAAAAGAAAGAGGAAGACGAGACGAATCTATAGGTACCTCATATTTGAATAGAGACAAGGAGAGTAGAGCATGAGGGGCACCACAAGTCTGGTGGCTACGGCGGCTAGATGAAGGCCAAATCGTCCATGAAACACAGAATTGATAGTTTGGTTGAGTTTCTAAGATGATGGCGGTCCTAGGGGTAGGGCTATACACAGACAAGGAGGCCGAGACTAGGGTGTAACTAGGTGGGGTGAGAGAGAGGAGCCACACGATTTGGGGTTTTCTTGAATCCTCATCAAAATGCAAAAATGTTGGGATAAAGCAGTGCAGAATTTCGCAAGGATCTCATAGAGCCAAAAATTATCAAATTCCGTCGAGTATATCTCGAGATAATTGGATTTGAATATTTGTCAAACAAGCAACCTATTGCCAATTCGGACCGAGGAAGAAGACAACACGCGAATCCTCTAATCAAGATCCAACGACTGAGATTCAGCACCAAATCACAGTTATATTTTTTATTCCTATTCAAATTCGACTAAAGTGATTTAATGTTTTTCTCTCTCCTTATTTGGAGGCCCAAACGATATCCAAAATTAACCAAAATTTACACCTTGACTTATTTGGATGTGTAGAATCCAAATATGGAGTTATTTTTGCCTTTTGGGGAAGCTTAATAGGTTAAATAATCCAAATCATATTTTCTCTTTCCTCCTTCATTAATGACTCTAGGATTATCCAAAAATTACAAAACTTGATCCACAAGTCATATAAAGTATGTTGGACACGAATTTGGTATTATTTCCATTTGTTGAAGTTGTTTATTATTTAAAATAATGAGTTGAAAGTTTTGCACACTTTCTCTCTCCTAAATTTATTTTCTCATCAAATTTTTTCCAAATTGAGTAAAAATTCATCCAAAGATATATTTTAAAATTTAGAATACGAATTTTGAATTATTTTTTTAAGACTTTTATTATTTTATTTAATTCATTTACATTTTACCACTCATTTATCCTTTTAATTTATTAGAGGTATCTAGAAACTTTCTAAAAATATAAAACTTGGCCTATAAGCAATACTAAATGTGTGTAACTTGATTTTGGCATTAATTAGTTTTTCTCAACATATATTTAATATTTTTGGTCTTTAAATCATTTTCTCTCTCCTGAATAAAAATTAAATATTAAACGTGGGCCAAATTAATTAGAAATTCACACATAGACTCATTTTGATATGTATATTACGAATTTGGAGTTAGTTTTCCAATTTGATGATGTTAGGTATTTTTCTTTCACCTTATTGGCTTATTTCCCATTATCTTGTAATAAAGGCTTTTATATATTTATTTATTACCCAAATTAGATGATACTTGGCCATTAAGTTTGTTTTAGATAAAAAAACGAATTTTTTTATCAAATTATCTTGTGTCTTGCTATTTGGGATTTTTGAAACAACATATTTCTCATTATCCTCTTTTAATCCATTATATCCCATATTATCTCCAATTATTGTCCTTATTCTCTCTTTATTGTGTATTTTGAGATTTCTCTCCTTTTTCATATTCTAAAAAGCACTAGAAAGTTCTAGGACGAAATATTTTATTATATTTATTACTTAAGTGGACATTTTACATATTAAACCCATTATTAAGCTTTCACTGAGGTATTTGTGCATAAAACCCTAGGTTGCGGCTCTGGAGATTGGGTTTGCGATCTAGGGCGAGGCGGTTGTGGCTTGGGACTCAGGGGAGGGGGCCTCGATGACGGTCGGCCGCCACCCCTCTCCCCCTGGGTTTGCTCCTCAGCTCGGTTCCTACGATCTACTTTAGGCCGGAGGCTTCCAATTGCTTCTTCTTCTTCTCCTCTTGCCTGGTTCGTTTGTGCGGAGTGCCAACCCTTGTCTGGGCGGGTTTTGCATACAGAGGGGTTTGGGAGGGCTGTGTTGTGGCTGCAACCTCTTCCCAGGTCTTTGGATCTGAAGTAGTACTGGTGGCTTACTGCTCGACAGATGTGCTGGCTTCGAGCCCCCTTTCCTCTTTTTGTGTTCTCATTTTCTTTGTAGGTTTCAGTTCTTAGGTTAGGGTAGTTTTTATGCCAGTGTTTGCACGCCGGGGTGGCGTTTTGTCAGTCCTTTTTAATAAATGTTTTTTATCCTTCCGTAGTGAAGGTGGACGGGTTGTGGGTTTCCCCCCTGTGCCTCGATTATGATTGGGGTTCCTCCCCTTTCTTCTGTTGTGGTCGGTTGTTTTGGGTGCTACTTTTTGCTGATCTTTTCACGAAGGTTGGATGGTGTATACACAGATAAGAATCTTGCTTGGCCTTGGCTTGATGGAGGAAGTACCTACTATGCAGATTCCACCATGGATTCTGGTTTGATTTCGGTTAGAAGCTCCTTTGGCGAGCTATTTGCGGAGGAATCCAAACTGAAGTGTCTTATCAGGATCCTATCTCATCAGTTAAATGTTGATGTATTTCATCCTTTCTTGCTGTTGTGCCCATTTAGAATCTTCATCTATGTAGATGTTGTATGGGCTTTATTAATACGATGGCAATCGATGTTAAAAAAAAACCCACATATTGATAGAAAAGGTGAACAAATGCTCATTAGGCCATTATATTCTCCAAAAATTAAACAGAAAGGTCAAAGAGGATATAAATGAAATGAAAAGATGGCCAAAAAGGCAAAACGCCCAAAATTCTGTGTGTTACAGGATGACTGTTCCATGCCTTGAGTTCATTCGGGATATCAGTGATAAAGGAATTTTACATTCATTGTAAAACCATTCACAGATTGTAGGATTGAAAGTTGTTTTCCAACTTTCCTTTTCACTTGGGTAGCATTGATGTGCGACTAGGCACCGCTCTTTGCTTGTGAAGTCATAAGTGTTATGGACTTTCACTGCCAAGGTGAAATGGGCTTGCAGGGTCACACACATAGTATTTAACCTGGAAGAGGAGTTTATCCACAAATGATGTTTAGATTGATTGCTAAAAAAGTTTAGTAGTTCAATTAAACACTCAGTCAATTGATAGCTCATTATCATAGTGTTTAAGGTGTTGGAATGATTGATTAGAGTATCGAATTGCTTGAAACTGCAATTGACTGATTCTACGCAGTCTGCACTCCCAACCGATCGGCTCATATGATGAACTGATCGGCTCAGGTTGGTGAACCGATCGGCTCATGTGATGAACCGATCAAATCAGGATAGGTTGAGACAACCGATTCACGGGTTGAACTGATCGACTCAACTTGTCCAACCGAGCAAGTTGGGAGAGTCAAGTTGGAAAGAGATTTCTCGTCGTTTCACTTGTCCAATTTGATTGGAACAAGGATTGGTATTTGGATCAATTCGAAACAAAAGATGAAAAGTCAATTGGGAACTGACCAGGGCAGTGAACCGACCGGTTTAGAAGTGAACCGATCATCTCAGGTGTCCCAATCGATCAGTTCAGGTCTGAACCAATCGGCTCAAGTCCCCAACCGATCGGTTCATGCTTGAAACGATCGGTTCAGCTGGCGTAGTTGGTTGTTTTGTGGAAAATCTCGAACCCTTCTACTCCTGCTTTAATCCCGCATTTCTCGGGGTAGAGAACCCTATCCCATGACCCTCCTATATATATAGGGGTATTGGGGGCTTCTCAAAAACAACAACTCAGAATACCAGTTACTATGTAAAGTTGTCATTCTCTCTGGTTGTGGTAACCAGGAGAGCCGGAGCAAGTGTTACCCGATAAGGGAGGTACAACAAGGGAATGACAACTGCAGAAAGGCGAATGGTGGTAGGAGAGTGTGTCGGTGACTAGTACGCCGACATGAGGGTACGAATCCTTCCGGTACCTTGTGCGACAAGGCGATCGGAGTTCTAGGTGGTCCGTGTGGACTACTATAGAGGCGGGAGACTTCTGTCACTCAAAGGACCGTTGTCAATCCCGACATACCCGGTGAGACCAGGATCTGCACAGACACCGTCCAAGACAGGAGATGAAGACCGTGTAAGTCGCGAGGTAACGTCACCGAGCAAGCCTCGGGACAAGGTATGTCTATACAAACCATCTTTCCTACTATATAGATGTTGACGCAATTCCTTTATTTTGGGTTTGGGGAAAAGAATTTTTTTGTTTCTGCTGCCTTCTCTGTCTCCCCTAAAACCCTACAAAAGTGTGTTGAGTGAACATCAACAAAAGTGTTTTAAAGTAGTAATATAATAAGACTTATAGATATATTTGTGTGTGATGGTGTGCTTGTTTGTGTATATATACATATATATATATATATATATATATATATATATATATATATATACATACATACATACATACAAATATGCATACACACACATATATATATATATATATATATATATATTCATATTAATATATTAATTTATAAAATTAGTACATGTATTTTCAGCATATTTACATTATATATCCATGCATTGACATTAAATGTTGAACAGATGTTAAGGATTTATGATTATGTCCAAAGATTTAGATCATTCTAAAATATGATCGCTCCATGAAAGAGTGGAGATCACTTTCCAGACCAACACTACCAATGAGTTGGAGTTTTTCAATGTTGTGGAAACAAAATATTATTTTTTTATTGTTCAAAACTATATATACAAAAAACAAGAACGGTAACATTGAAGAACACTTACTTCATTTAATATCATATACCAAGTTATTTTGTACATATATAACACAACCTTACTATATAGTAGTTCAATTAGGAGGTAAATTGTACCTTTAATCGAGTTAACCTAATTACATTCTTGAAGTTGACTCTAAACTTCTTCCACCCCTGATTAGACACAATCAAACTACATACATTTGATTCTCATAATTAAACCTAGTTAACTTTATTTTACGGTTAACTAGGATATTTCCATCATTATTTGTATTATTTTTTAGTATTTTTTATGATCCCATATTTGATATTATTATTAATTCTCTATAAATAATATTCCAGTATAACTATATTTTCATTTACGCCAGTTATTACATGCATAAATTAAGTTGTTGTTTACTAATAATTTTAGAATCATCGTCACATTAGCATGATATATTAGTACATATTGATCTCAAACTTGGTAATTATCTTCCAAAAATTGATGTGAAGATATACTACAAATTTCATCATTTATTGAGCATTAGAAAATTACTCCACTTGAAGGTGTGGCGGATGAGAATCCAACATTCCATCCATGGTTTATCTCTGTAAACAAGATGCTCGACGAATTTCCAGACACTTGCATTATCAAGGTACCAAGACAAAAAACCTATATTGCCGATGCTTTGGCTAAGCATCACCTCCAAAACCAGAAGGAGAGTTGTACCTAAACAACAACTCCCCTCGACCTTGTGGGTCTCACAACCCCCTCTTTTTTCTGTAATGGTAGGAGTCCTACCAAATTTATTTTCATAGCTGATAATGTAGTTAATTTTGAATCTAGACCTGCAAGAGGAGGGTGGGATGAATAATCGATCCTCCTAACTTCCCTAAAAAAGAAGAAAATTACTCCACTTTATAATGTGTTATTATATCCATCTAGATACTATGACAAACATGTTATTTCATGCATCAACATCACTATCACATACTTTTTTTGGAAGACTACTATAACAAACTTAAACTATATTACATATATGATTATATATATTGGAATGTTTAAATAATTTTTCATTATGATTTATGAATCATTATCCATGAAATAATCATTAACTATCTTATATATTATCTTTTAGATTTATTCATTAAAAGATTGGTTTAAGGGTTCCATCTAGATCTACACCCATAAATATGGATAAAAATACCCCCCCATACAACACATTAGAGGTTTCTCCTACTACAGCTCAAGAAAGAGCGTTTTAATTTCTTTTTGTCTCTATATCATTTCATAATATTTATGTTATTGTATTTTTATGTACAATTACTATGTATAATAACCAATAGTATGCATAATACAAAGAATTGACATTCTGAATATATTAAAGTGTGTAATATAGAAATTAAAAAAAATTATGATTAAAAAGTACTAAATGTGAATATGTCTAATGATGAATTAAATATTCGATATTACAACTTTTATGAATATTTAGATGATTTGATTTGTAATTTTTGGACAAAAGAACTATTTAATATGCATCATAAAAAGGATGCACCTTCTCAGGAGTTTAAGGTAAATTTACCTTTTAAGGATTTATGTAAGCCATGATATTTATTCCACATCATAGTAGGATATGTGTGGCTCACTCCCAACTTGCTAAGATGAGTTGGTTGATTCATCATCTGGTTGATTGGAGGTTGGCCAAAGTGTAACGACCCCCTCCCCATGTTATCCCCTATTCAAGTGGACCGAGAGGGCAAAGGCCATCACCATATTTACTGGACTGAGGTTTATCAAATAACCAAAAATAATTATAAATGTTTTCACTAAATGGAGAAGATTTTGAACAATATAAAAGATACATTTTCCACAAAGGAGTTAAAATGGAAAGGGAAAACTACTATTTGTAACTAGGAATAAAAGCTATCTATCTTTATCTTCTAGAATGACATTAAATCTTTTCTTTTGGTGTCTTCTTCTTTAGATGACCATGTTTCATCATACTTGCAGAATAACAACAGATTAACCTCAAACGTTGTCATACAAAAACATGATCAATATAACTAGTTATACTGGTATGTGGGGGAAACAAAATATTCAAATCTAGGTGTAATAACAATTTCATCCATAGTAACAAATATGATTACGAAATTGAACATGAATTTTATTTCTAACTTCTCAACTTAATCTTTATGGTACACTCCCTCTATGGAGTACTAATGTGGGGAACCCTCTCATTAAGGTTTTGTCCCGAAAATGGACATCTCATGACCCCTCATTCCTGGGCTCAGTCTATTATGGCCTTCATTTCTCGGCTAGGCATCACAATGACTATCCTATCCTAGCTTGGTCTCATCATGACGATCCTATCCTTACTTTGTCTTATTGGTGATCATCCTATCCCAACTTGATCACTCGTCACCATAGTGACTTTTCTTACATCCCACATGAATCACTAAAATCCACCTGAGGTAGTTGACCAAGTTGTACTTATATAATGGGATAATCATAGTGGCTTTAACGATTGTGGGAATTGAATAAACAAGCAATAGTTCATTTGAAATCAATTTGACAAACCTTAGAAAACCACATAAGTAGTTCGAGTTAGGTAGTCATAGGCGTAACCACATATCTTCCTCAAAAGTAACTTGATGTCCCAAAAAAAGTCAACAAGAGAAACCAATCAAGCAACTAACCTCAAATTAAAGCATAATACCCATGTATTATTATTTTATCTAAAATCTATCATTAAGAACGACTTGGGGTTCAAGATAGGTATTTGGTGTCAAATTAGGGTTTCATTTGGGTTTTGTCTTCCCACACCCTAATTATTTCTTACAATGCCTTTTTGGTTTTCAAACCCTAAATTTGATGTTTTATGCATCGTTAAACCCTAGTTAGGTCAAAGATGCCTCTTTTATTAAAAAAAACCAACTTTATCTATTTAAGTCATTTAAACATGATATGATTGTTAAGGATAAGAAATTAGGGGTCCTATACATTTAACATCTTAAACATAGCCTCTTTATGCACTTTTTAGAACTAGAGATAGATTTTGATCTTGAATTTTTTTCATCACATTCATTGCATTTTTATGATCATTTTAATATATTATATGATACTATTGGACCTTCCTACTAATTATTATGATTTTAGAAAAAAAATTGTTATTTACCAACCAATCACAAACTGCCACCTAAAGGCTGACTAGATAATGCCAACGCGGTGTGAAGCCATGGTCAAGCCTATCATCTCATGTCGTCTCATCTCTCACGCTTGCATGGTCAGGGCAAGGATTAAGTGAGAAATATGGGAAATGACATATCTATCTCTAACCTTCTGATAGCCAATCATGGGTCAAGGTGACTTCTCACTCAACAATTTCTTCTACCTCCCATTCGTGAGCAACCCCCTATTCTAGTCAAGATGCTAGTTGACTCTAAGATTTTTCCTCCTGACCAGCAACCAAGAGCACCTTTGCCTCCACCAGATCTTCTAGTACTCGTTGGTGTAGACTAATTCCTTGGGGATGACCAACACACATAGGATGACGAGATGGATCCTTTAGTTGGATAGAGACAAGTCGGGAAGGGGAAGAATGATGCACTGAATAATTGTCGTTTTCATAGGTTGTTTTACTATGTATTGTGTGCACTTATTGCCTATTTTCATATTAATTGTGCATGATTTATCATAAGTATCTTGTGATACTTAATTGCATCAAATATTTATTATTTTTACTTTTCCTGATGCATTTATCATTATATTGGAGCTTATTATCATTTTGTTCATACTTTTGGTGATTTTATACGAAGCAAAATAGCTCAATACTACTGACATATCTGTTGGTGGTACCAACATTTGACGAAAAAAGGAACATGTTGATTCGAGAGAAAGCTCGATAGAACTGACAGAGGAATCAATACTATTGACAACATTCCACAGGATGATTCAAAGAAAATCTTAGTAGTATTGATGGTCAGTTTCGTGGTATCGACTCACACCAAAAATCCAATGGGGAACTTCATAGATAATCTTGGTAATATTGATGATCAATTCAGTAGTAGCGACAACTCACAATGAATCCTGACAAATTGAGGGTGTCGATACTACCGACTCAGCGTATTAATGCCAGATCAAGAATTACAATTTATCTGACGATCAAGACTTAATGATGTCCTAAGTCATTTCTTTGACTTAGGGGGAGTTTGTCCAAACCTAGGTATCACGTTATATTCAGTTGTATGACAAAGGAGAGTGGGGGAGAGAGAAAGGAGAGGAGAAAGCAACATTCTAGGTAGTTCAAGCGCTTCCGGGGGGCTGATTTGCAATTAGAAGATGGTAGATTAAAGTGTTTGTCAGAAGGAACCGTCCAAACCATCTTTCTCTAGGGCTTTTCCATATTTTTATGGTTTCATCATTCATTTCTTCTTCTATGTAAAGCAACTAAAATCATGTAGGGCTAATCCCCTTATTCCTTAGGAGCTGGGAGTTTCCTAGTTTTGCATTGTAATTGACAATTATGAATTAATATACATGTTTCTCTTAATTGATGGACATATTTCTATGAGAGCAACATGAATTATCTATGCTTGATCACCATAGGTAGTTAATTATACCATTAATTGTTTCAAGAGAGGGATTAAGGGTTCGAAAACTCATAGATTTACACATTTTATACCGCACCTCAAGAGAGGGCCTACGAGTGTGAAGAGAATAACCATGAGATTTCGATAAAGCACCTAACTAACAAGATAATTTCTACGAGAGTGGGATTGGTATTAGACTAGGTAGTGAATTACGCTGTGAGAATGAGTAATTCTTGCTACAGGTCTCTTAGTCCATTTGTTAGGAAAGATTAATATTAATGAAATGATGTTAATTGAAATGTGAACTTTGGTGAACCACAATCCTAAGGAATTCTTTTCAATTGTGATCACAACAAATAATCTTAGTTTTATTCTTGCAATTTTGTCACTAACTCAACCAAATAACTCCTTTTCTCAACCCTAGGTGATTAGGTCATTGTTAGTAGTAGCTTCTAGATACACATTTTCCCCACGTTTGATATCCAAGCCTCTTTAGGCCTATATTACATTAATATGTGCACTTATGATTTTGACGTATCGTTTACACGCATCAAGTTTTTGGCTCCGTTTATGGGGAAAATAGTGTGTCCAACACTACTCGAGGCCACAATTTTTATTTTTCTTCTATTATTTATAAACTAAAATTCAAATATTTATTCAGATACTAGTATATATTTCTCATACTTAATTTTTTAATTTTAGGTGCTAGTTCACAGATGAGAAGCACCGATTATAGAGAGTCAACTCTGAGTAGCTCCAGCTTTAGCATAGAGGACTTACGACATAGAGCACATGAGTACATGGATTATGTGGAGGGAATCATTCCAACTCCACCATGGCAGGCAGCTCAACCTGAACTAGCAGGGATGGGTGATACATAAGTAGAAGAACAGACCATCTAGGTGAGCATAAAGGCATCATCTAAAATAGCTCAGTTGGGCCTGATAAAAAGGTAGGCTATCAATGTGGGCCTCTATAAGATACACCCTGGCTTGGTGGCATTGGTTAAGTCACAAGTGTTCCATGGCCACATAACAAAGGATCCAACGACACACATCAATAATTTTGTCAAGAGTTGTGATATGGTGAAGATTGATAGGGTTCCAACAATTATTATCTACCTAAAATTGTTCCCTTCTTCATTGGAAGACAATGCAAAGTCATGGCTCCTTAACCTCCCACCTGAGTCAATAGAAACATGGGAGGGGATGATAGAAATTTTCTTTGAGCATTATTTTCCACCTCATAAGACAAATGAGTTGGTTAGAAAGATTTACAACTTCATGCAACCGGTAGAAGAATCATATTCTAAGGCATGGGAGAGGTTTCAAAACATGTTGAGGAAGGTTCCTCATCATGGGATCAATCTTTATGGCCAAGAAAATATCTTTTATTATGGGTCAAATCAAGGAGAGAGGACCACATTCTACAGTGCAAGAACAATATTTTTCCTCAACAACAAGCCATCCATGTGTCACAAGATTCTGAAGAACATGGGTAAAAATCAGTCATGCAGAGAAGAAAGAGAACATCCGACAACCATTAAAAGTGTTGTAGAGTCTAAAGTCATTACGACATTGAATGAGAATTTGGACCTTATTGTCAATAAATTATATCAGAAGGATGTAAATTCTTCTAGAGGAGAGGAAGAAGAATGCATGTATGTGCAGAAGAAGTTTTATAGATGCAATGACTACTCTTGGAGGAAGGATCCCAAGTTTTATTAAAAAATATCCCAATAACTTTCAGTATGACCCATCTCAAGCACAACAAGCCAAGCCACAATAGGTTGGTGAACAACAACAGGACAGGGCCCCCAGTAAAATAGACATCATTGAAGACATGCTAGGTAAACTGGTCAGTCAGAATCAGGTGATCATTGGCCAGACACAAAGAGAATTGCATAACCAAGGAGTGTAAATCTGCAACACATAGACTCATATCTCTCAGATAGCAGCAGAAGTGGATTCCTTAAAGAAACTTGTTCAACAAAGATTTTTGGGAAACACCGACATACCTTATAGAAACCATCAGGTGAAGGTAGTGTTGCTTCATGGAAGGAAGAAAGTGATGAATGAACAAAAAACAATTCCAGAGGCAAGTGCTAAGGTAGGTGGCACATAACCATCAGTGACAACTTATCTTGTTGACCCGAATACTGATGCTTAGGACAAAATAAATGTTGAAGAAATTGACAAACTAATGGAGACAAGGAAGGAGGCATATGTCCCACCTCACCAAAGGAAGTTGGTGACTCCAGTGCCCTTATGAAAGAACTTGAAGGCAAAGAAAGTTGATAAACAATTTCAAAAGTTTATGGGTTCTTTTAGAAAATTCTATGTCAACATTCCTCTCATTGATGCAATTGAGCACATTCCTTCTTACAGCAAATTTCTAAAGGAAATAATCAATAAAAAGAGGAAGATAGATGATTCAGATGTAGTGGTGTTGAAGATCAAGTTAGCACCTTCATTTTGGGAAAACTACAACCAAAAAGGTAAGATCTAGGTTGCTTCAACATATCATGTTACATTGGGAAGACCAATTTTGGTGAGGCTTTATGTGGCTCAGGGGAAAGTATTAATCTCATGCCATTGACCACTTTCAAAAAGTTGGGATTGAAGGAGTCCACAAATATAAATATGACCACACATCTTGAAGAAAACTCAGTGGTTAGGTCGCATGGTATCTTGGAAGATTTTCTTGTCAAGGTGGACAAATTTGTGTTTCCAATAGAATTTGTGGTAATGGAAATGTTGGATGATCATGGCAATAAACTACTACTAGGGAGGGAATTTGAAGCCACAATAGATATGATATTAAAGATGGGCATAGGAAGACCGACACTGGGTATCAAGAAGACCGCTTTGAAATCAAGATGCCTGAGTCTGCACAAACGACTAAGGAGAAGGCACAATGTCACATGTTGCAGCATGTCTAAGGAAATGTGTCTCTATTTCTATGGAAGCCATTCCTACACATGGATCAACTGATGACACAAGTTCATAAAGGAACATTGGTTGTGGGCATCCTAAAGAATACTAAGGATATTCAATTAACCAAGGTGGTTCAATACCCTAATGATGAAGAGGAGGAAGATTGCTCATCGACAATTGAAGAAACAACTTCTTCCATCCTTGTTCAAGCATATCCACATTAACCTTTGGAGGCATGCATTATGAATTTGGTGGATGAATACACTCGATGTTGTTCCTTGGAGAAGTGTGTCTTGTTTCTCAAGGCATTTCCGTGTTACTACACTACTATGAGGTCTTAGGAGCACCTCCACCACCTTTGATTCCAACTCTACAAAGTCCTCCAGAAATTGAATTGAAGCCTTTATCACCACATTTGAAGTATTCCTTTTTTGTAGCACATGAGAAGCTTTCGATCATTATCTTAGCATCATTGAGCATCAAGGAGGAGGAGCAGTTGATTATGGTGGTGAAGAACCACCAGGCTGCATTTGGGTGATCCATTGCAGATATCAAGGGGATCTCCCCTAGTTTTTGCCAGCACAAGATCTACATTGAAGAAGGAGCCAGGCCAAAACTGCAACCTCAGAGGCGTCTCAATCCAATCATGACTAAGGTAGTGAAGAAATAGGTAGTCAAACTTCTATTGGCATGTATAAACTATGTTGTCTTTGACTCAAATTAGGTAAGTCCTACTCAAGTGGTTTCGAAGAAAGGGGGGATAACTGTCATCATAAATTTAGCTATTGAATTGATATCTACTAGGTTGGTGACCGGGTACCGAGTTTGTATTGACGGTCATTTTTTTAATACTTCCATGCTTAAGGATCATTTTTTTGCTCCCTTTCATTGATTAGATTCTTGAGCGGCTAGTCATTCCCTCTTATTTTTGTTTTTTGCAAGGGTATTCTGGGTACAATTAGATTTCCATTGATCCATAGGACCAAGAGAAATATACTTTCACTTGTCCATGTGACACATTTTCTTATCGTTGGATGTCTTTTGGTTTATGCAATGCACCAAAGACTTTCTAGAGATGTATGCTCACCATTTTTCTGATAATAGTTGAGCATTGTCTTGAGGTTTTTATGGATGATTTTTCTGTGCATGGAGAGTCTTTTGAGGACTCGCTTGACAGTCTTGAC
Organism: Alisma plantago-aquatica; assembly: GCA_963693085.1. Lineage (NCBI taxonomy): Eukaryota > Viridiplantae > Streptophyta > Magnoliopsida > Alismatales > Alismataceae > Alisma > Alisma plantago-aquatica. The sequence continues at coordinate 877,414,794 of OY856410.1, forward strand.
AAAGTTTTACAAAGATGTGAAGATACTCACTTGGTTTTGAATCGGGAAAAATGTCATATGATGGTGAGTGAGGACATAGTGTTGGAATACAAGGTGTCCTATAGAGGTATGGAAGTCAATCTGGTTAAAATTGAGGTTATTTCTAAGCTTCCTCCACCATCCTCGGTGAAGGGAATGAGGAGTTTTTTAGGACATGTTCATTTTTATTCGTGTTTTATAGAGGATTTTTCAAAAATTGGAAAAATACTTTCTAAATTGTTGGAAAGGGTTGTTGTATATAAATTTGATGAGCGGTGTTTGAAAGAGTTTGAGGTGTTGAAGGAGGAACTGGTTTCTGCTCCTATTGTTTAGGCTCCAGATTGGAGCCAACCTTTTGAGATGATGTGTGACGCATCGGATTATGAGACAGGGGTTGTTTTAGGCCAACACCAACACAAGAATCCCCCATCATTTATTATGTGTCTAAGGCCCTAAATGATGCCCAATTAGATTACACAAACATGGAAAAATAGTTGTTGGTGGAAGTTTTTGGTTTTGAAAAAATTTTCCAGTATTTGATAGAGGCGGTGGTCATTGTAAGGACTGATCACACAACAATTAAATATTGTTATAGAAGATGGATGCCACACCTAGACTGATTAGGTGGATGTTGCTACTACAGGCATTAATGTTGTGCCAGATCATTTTTCAACGCTTGAAAGAGTGGATGAAAAGGATATAGACATACCAATAGTTCACTACTACAGAAACAACATTCAACGTCGCTTTTAGAGGCCTCGATTTTTTAGTAAAAACGACATTGTTAACATTAAACGTCAGTTAATAAGGACATCCGGCGTCTATATTTGAAGACCATCTAGACACGGGTATCACTTTTCATTCAGTGTCAGTTGAAGAAAAGAAACCGACACCTAAAGTAGCCCACAAAATCCAATTTTTTCTAGCAAAAATAAATTGTGCCAAAGTATCAGATACAACGTCGGTGTTTTACCTAATAACCGACACTGAATGAAGATAAAATTTGTGCCAAAAGTTCCAATATGGGCGTCGGTTGTCTTAGCATAACCGATGTGATAAAGGTGCACGCGCCGTCCCCACCAAAAAAATTAGGGTAAAGGAATGTCCAATTGGACGTTGGTTTGTTACTATCAATCGACACTTAAGATTTTAGGTGTTGGTTTTGTAGATAACGGATGCCTTTTACAAACTTAATAGACCTGCGATCACCCGAGTCTTCCCTTTTCTTCTGTTTCATCACGATGACGCCCCCCCCACCCGCATTCAACCTACTGCTCGCCGCTGTTGTTGCTGGTGCATCTATACTCACCGCTGCTACCGCCGCTACGTCCTCCTTCTCCTACTATTGGTGCTGCTCTACTTGCCGACCTCCACCACTGCCGCTTGCATCTCTACTCACCGCCTCCTTCTCTGCTCACCACCGTTGCTCTCACACCACCACCGCCGCTCTTCTCCACACTGCTAGGTAGCCCTCTTCTTCTTCCTTCATGGCCCTCTTTTCTTCCTTCTCCCTTCAGGCCCCTCTTCTTCTTCCTCTTGATCCCTCTCTTTACCAAATGGATTAAAGCAAGGCCACGACCGTGTGGGATAACCACGGCCGTGCTGGCCAGCACGGCCATGGTAGGCCAACACAGCCACGGCTGTGGCCAGCCCACACAGTTGTGGCCTTGCTTTTATCCATTTGGTAAGGAGGGAGCAGGAAGAAGAAGATACATTTGCAACTGAATACTAATGCTTGACCGAATTTTGTAAATTTTGATGCATGTTGAATTAAGATATTAAAACCCTAATACACATTTCACCATAATCTTGAATTAACTATATTTATGAAATCTTGTGATCAATCTATGTAAGATATTAAAACCCTAATGTTAAATCTCTAATTTTGTAGTGATGTGTCACCCTAACATCTACATGAATCCCTATTGTATGATGTAGATTGATGATAATGCATGAGCTAGTTTGAAATTTTGAAATAAATTATGAATCTCTCCATCCCTAGGTCATACTAATTTATGTGTAATCTTTATCTTGATGATGAACATGCATGGACACTTGAAATGTTGAAATCAATGTTATAGAATGACAACACATGTATTTGTTGGCCTAGAAATGCGTCCAAGATTTACTCATTAGGAGTAAATCTTGGATATTCCCCAGTTTGGGATTGTTCTTGAACACCTAATCTCACTTAGGATGTAAGTGTATAATGTCTATTTGGTTTTTAAGAAAATTCCGGTAGCATTTCCCCGTTTGTTCTCTAAGTACATCTGTACTTGGAGAACAGTGGGGAAATACTGCCAAAATTTTCTTGAAAACCCAATACACATTAGACACTTACTAGTGAGATTAGATGTTCAAGAATGGGATAGGTGGTACACATTTATTATATATAAGAATGACAACACATGTATTTGTTGGCCTAGAAACCCATCCAAGATTTACTCATTAGGAGTAAATCTTGGATAGTCCCCGGTTTGGGACTATTCTTGAACACGTAATCTCACTTAGGATGTAAGTGTATAATGTGTATTTGGTTTTCAAGAAAATTTCGGCAACATTTCCCCGTTTGCTCTCTAAGTACATATGTACTTAGAGAGCAAACGGGGAAATGTTGCCAAAATTTTCTTGAAAACCCAATACATATTATACACTTACTAGTGAGATTAGGTGTTCAAGAATGGGATAGGTGGTACACATTTATTATATATAAGAATGACAACACATGTATTTGTTGGCTTAAAGTTTTAACCATGCAAAAACTCTAATCCTAGACCCTAATCTTGTTATAATATATACTTGTTTTCTCTTTGATCCTAGAATGGATAGATCATGGATGTCCATTTGCAATCGTTGCACCCCAGAGTTTATTTCTGGTCTTGACCAATTTATTAATTTGCTGAGGAACATAGGAAACAACCTAGAGATAGGTTCTACTGTCCATATAGGCATTGCGGTAACAACTTGAAAGTCAGCACTGGTGACGAAATTAAAAGTCATGTCATGTGAAATGGGATTATATAAGGCTATACAGAATGGCACTGGCATGGAGAGATTTCAAACCCAAAACCAGTGGATGTCGATAGCAGTGCTTGTGTGGAAGAAAAAATTGCCTCTGATGACGTAGATGTGAATGAACCAGTTCCAGTAGACATTGTTGATGTGATGCTGGATAGTTGTGGGGTAGGGCACACCGATCCACCTCCCATTTTTAGAAACATTGTGCATGATGCTGAGATATTGTTATATACAGGTTGTACTAAGTTTACGAAGCTTAGCGTTGTGTTGAGATTGTATAAGCTGAAAGCTAACAATAGATGGAGCGACAAAAGCTTCACGTCATTGTTGTCTTTGTTGAAAGAAATGCTTCCTGAAGGAAACGAGCTGCCAATCTCAACATACCAGGTAAAGAAATTGTTGTGCCCAACGGGAATGGATGCCAAGAAGATACACGCATGCCCGAATGATTGTGTATTATTTCAAAAGGACTATGTGGATTTGAAAGATTGTCCAAAATGTGGTGCATCACGGTATAAATTGACGACTTCGGGGGAGTCCAAAACTGGTTCTCCTGCCAAGGTGATGTGGTATCTACCTATAATATCATAGTTTCAATGCTTGTTTTCCAATCCGATAGATGTGAAGAATTTGAGGTGGCATGCAGATGTTAAGAAAAATAATGATGGGATCCGACGACATGCGTCTGATTCCCCATAGTGGAAGAAGATTGATCTATTATACCCTGAATTTGGTAAAGAAGTCAGGAATCTAAGACTTGGGCTTTGTACAGATGGGATGAATCCATACGGGACATTGAGCAGCCAACATAGCACTTGGCCAGTCATGCTTGTTATATACAATATTCCTCCCTGGCTGTGTATGAAAAATAAGTACATAATGTTGTCGTTGTTGATATCAGGCCCTAAACAACCTAGAAATGATATCGATGTTTATCTTGAACCTCTGATTGATGACTTAAAGAAACTCTGGGGTGAATGTGTGATGACCTATGATGCTTCATGAAGAGATACATTTTATTTGCATGCTATGTTGTTTTGCACTATTAATGACTTTCCAGCATATGGGAATTTGTCTGGATATAGTGTCAAAGGAGCTAAAGCGTGTCCTATATGTGAAGAGAACACTGATTCAACATGACTAAAACATGGCGTTAAGACTTTATATCTTGTTCATCGAAGGTTTCTTACAAAATTCCATCCATATCGTAGGAAACGCAAAGCATTCAATGGATTGAATGAGGAACAGAGTGCACCTAAACCTATACTAGGGGAGGTTGTTTATGAAAGAGTAAAAGACTTTGTCAATGAATTTGTTAAGAGATCACAATGTACTATGGCCACACAGAATGACAAATCTTTATTCAAGAAGAAGTCAATATTTTGGGATCTTCCTTATTGGAGTTATTTGACAATCAAGCATTGTATCGATGTCATGCACGTTGAGAAAAATGTCTGTGATAGTGTCATTGGTACTTTGTTGAATATACTAGGTAAGACTAAAAATGGGCTAAAATCCAGACTGGACCTACGTGAAATGGGAATAAGGTCATAATTAATAGAATTACATGAAATGGGAAATTAGAGAACATACTTACCTCCTGCTTGTTACACATTGTCTAGAAAGGAGAAGAAAGCTTTTTGTGAATGTTTGGTAAATGTTAAGGTGCCACAGGGTTACTCATCCAACACCCGTAGATTGGTATCAATGAAAGATCTGAAGTTGATAGGTCTTAAATCTCATGATTGTCACACTCTAATGCAACAAATATTGCCACTGGCAATTCGATTTATATTGCCGAATCATGTAAGGTTTGCAATCACCAGACTTTGTTTCTTTTTCAACAGTCTGTGCAACAAAGTTATTGACCCCGATACTCTCGATAATTTGCAAAGAGAAGTGGTTGTTACCCTATGTCATCTTGAGATGTATTTTCCTCCGTCGTTCTTTGATATCATGGTACATCTTGTTGTCCACTTGACTAGGGAAGTGAAAATGTTGGGACCAATTTTCTTGCATTGGATGTATCCCTTTGAACGATACATGAGCATTTTTAAAAGTGATGTTCGAAACCGTTATCGGCCTGAAGGGAGTATTATTGAGGGTTATGTGGAGAGAGAGGTTATGGATTTTTGCAATGACTTTCTCAGTGCTAATGACACCCCTGGTAATGACAAGAATATTGAGGAGCAATTTGGCAAAGGAATTTTGGGATCACGGGTGAAAGTAATTATCCGTGAGCAGTTGGAACAAGGTCACTTGTATATTTTACCCAACATGGACGAAGTGAGTGTTTATATCGAGGAACATACCAATTTCATCAAGAGACAATATCCTCTAGCCAATACAATGTGGCTTGCTAGAGAGCATAACAAGACATTTATTATGTGGTTTGAAGATAAAGTCTTACATCAACTATCTGAAACACCAGATGATATTACTGAAACTATCAAATGCCTCACCTTTAAAACAAAATTGAATGTTATGTCTTATGAAGGGTATGACATTGATGGATTCACATATTACACAAAGCGCCAAGATGATAAGAGTTTCGTCCAAAATAGTGGGGTCACCCTTCAAGCGTCGACTATGTTTTTTGCAAGTGCAAAGGATAAGAGTCCACGTGAAGCTAAAATGTCATATTATGGTGTCATTGAAGACATATGGGAGTTTGACTACATAGATTTTAGAATTCTGCTCTTCAAATGTAACTGGGTTGATAACACCAAAGGAGTTATAGTGGATGAATTGGGTTTCACTTTAGTGAACTTTGAAAAGATTAGCGAGAAGGGTGAACCATTCATATTGGCATAACAGGCGAAACAAGTATTTTATATTGATGATCCTGCAAATGATAAATGGTCAGTTGTTCTTCATGGTAAAAGATAGTTCATTGAAGATCCTATAGATGAAGAAGAGTACTGTGATAAGTATGATGACTCCAGTCCATTCTCAGTTGGGTTGCCAACACCAACAAATATTGAAGCTAATGATGACTTGTATGTGCGCAAAGATCACAATGAAGGATTGTTAATTGATAAAAATCCACAATATTAGAGGCATGTTTATATTTTTGTATATGTTTTATTTTTCTGAATGTGAACATTACAATGTGAATTACTTTACAATGTGAATGTGAACTTTACAATGTGAATTACTTTACAATGTGAACTTTACAATGTGAATTACTTTACAATGTGAATGTGAACTTTACAATGTGAGCTTTACAATGTGAATTACTTTACAATGTGAATGTGAACTTTCAGATGACTGAGCATTCTCCTGATGACCATGCTAATGATTGTCGTGAGGGTGAGGACATCAATGCGCCGCCTCACAATGTAAGTTTTAAAAATATATCATATATTTATATCTACATGTCCATTTATAGTTATATCTTATAAGTGTGTTTATTTTGTCAAATTTTAGGTTGATGATGCACATGTACCCTCTAAAGCACTTGAGGCACTTGATGAGAAACACCAAAAAGTTGACAAGAGAAGGAGCATCACTATGATGAAGAAGTTAATAGTGCAAAGGGGTAATGGACCCAAACTTGTTGTGGATTTTGATAATGCAAGAAATGCAATTGGAGTGAATCGCAATTCATTTGTTTCATATCTTGGGTATGTTATTCATAGCCATTGCGGTTGTAAGATATATTCTTAGCATAAAGTTCCTAAGGGGAAGAAAGATGTAATATGGAATGATTTATGCGTGAGTTATTATTAATTTTCAATTCTATTTTGTAGATTACTAATTTTTTGGATACTAGTTAATAACAATTCTATTTTGCAGAGTATTTTTGAATTGGATGAAAAGTTGCATCGTAAATGCGTGATGCAATGCTGTGGGAGAGTCCTAAGGAACTATAGGACAAATCTCACCCGAGAATACATAAAAGAAGGTGACAAGAGGAAGAAGACAGCCAATGAACAGTGGAACTTCCTAGACAAAGAAGAATGGGACGCGTTTGTTGCTTCAAGACAAACTGATGAATTCAAGGTATTAGGCATCACTCCCAATTTAATTAATATACATTGTATTCACCTATTCAAAATTAACATTTAGTGTTACTAACCAAATCATTAATGTGCATACTAACTAGGCCCTCAGTGAGGTGCAAAAAGCAAGGCGTTCAGTGAATGTGCATGACCACACAATGGGTCCAAAGGGGTATGCAGGCATTCGCCAAAGACTACAGGCTGAGTCTACTGCTCGGTCTGCTGCTACTCAGGAGTCCTCTACTATAGGTACCACACCTCTGCCTCGCCATGATGTCTGGATAGCTGGGAGGCAAAATAAGAAGGGAGAAATAAGGAAGCCCGCAATTGCTGAGGCGACTGCAAAAATGGTAAAATACAACTCTTAGATCAATCGTTCGAATATTGATTATTTGTGGTGTTTACTTAATTACAAATTTTTGTTTTGGTGATTAGCGAGAGCTGCACGAGCTGAGGAAATAAGGCAATTTCATCCCTGAGGGCACAAGGGATGAATTGATAGTTTCTCTGGGTAACCCAGATCATATTGGACGTATTAGGGCTGTAGGTGCTGGTGTGGGCATCAAAGCGTTCTTTGGGCCATCCCAGCGTAAACATGTCCCAAAAGCAGGACTTTCACAAAAAGAGGTAACCTATTCTTTCTTTATAATGTTACTGTAAAAGAGAATTCAATAATCAGAAGCTAACATTTCTTTTATCCATGTATAGGTAGATAAGCTAGTTGATAGGAAACTCGAAGAAGCAATGAGCAAGTGGCAGGCATCTATGACTGCCACTCAGCAGACAGTACCTATGGCATCATGCTCTACTCCTACTGCAGAGGTTGGAAGTAATCCTGTAGACCCACCACCTAACACATCCATTGTAAGTATTTTTATGACATAGTAACTAGTCTTTTCAAGATGATATGTATATATGTATATAACATTCTTTACACAAAAATTTGTAGGGGTTGAAGTCATGTCATCTAAAAAGTAAAGAATTTGTCGTTGTAGAGGCGTCAGCTTACCCATCCCTACTAGGGAACACATTTCATGGGTCTCCATTACCAGCTGATTGGGTTCGTGTGAGCCCGCTACATATATTCCCCAATTGGATGGATCTTCCATTGCCATATGCCCACCCAGATTGTAAAACACTTGGTTAGGCAGAAGGCGGAGTGATATTGTGGCCAAAAGAGGATGTCCACTATACTAAAACTGTATGGTAAATTTACATTACGTTAAATTATTAGTGTGTGTATATGATGTCAATTGATCTGAAATTATATATATATACAGGTTAAAAAGAAGACACCCCGAGCATCTAGGCCTCCACATCCACCTCCTACATTATCAAGTTGGGTTCCACAGGACCTTCCTGTCCCGTTAGGTCCTAATTGTAGGGGTATGTCAATATGGTTAGGCGAACATGATATAAATTGCCCTATAACTGTTTCTATAGATGCAGATGCCGCAGGTCAATCATACGAAAGAAACCTATTTATATAAGTTATTTTGGAGTTTTTTCGATATGATTGGCTGAATACATCTGTGATAGAGCTATGGATAAGGTGAGATCTTCTTTATACATCCATATACCTTGTGTAGGATCTGGTGATCTGGTTTCTTATTTATTAATGCATATGTAATACATGTTTTGCAGCTACTTAGACAAGACATGTGCCGATTTTTCATTCGAACATGTAGGATTTTTTATTCCATCTTTGATTAGTCTAGTAGCTAAAGTCCCTCCGTCAGTTCAACAATACTACTGTGATGCTTTTACAAATTTTGGTCAAAATAAGAAGACGGTGATAATAGCTCCACTCAATGTGGAGTAAGTTTACTTTGCTTATAATTTGGACTTAAGAAAATTACATTTTTATTTTGGATTTTAATTTATTAATTTTTAACTTTTTTTACCTCTAGTGGTATGCATTGGGAGTTACTAGTTATTGTCCCCGAGATGTTCATTGTCTATTATCTAGATCCTAAGGGGACTAAATTGAATTCAAAATATGAACACAAAATGAAAATGACATTATTCCAGTGAGAAATATTTCATTTTCATATCCGTTAACATATGCTATTACATTACTATTTAATTATGCAATGTACTATGTTACATTAACATGTAGGGGTTTAGATGAGTTCAAAAAGGCTGGAGGAAAGGTCCCCAAGAAAAAGAACCAGCCAATAATTTGGAAGAACGTGGAAGTAAGTTCCCGACTGCAATGTATATATTATTTATGTGAACAATTCTTAATTAGTTGTATTTTTTAATATTTTATATGTTTCAATTTATAGTGTGATACACAAGAAAACGGATGGGCATGTGCATACTATGTGATGTGATTTATGCACATGATTATCAAATATGCCGCAGTGGACATCGATACCATTCCTGAGGTATTATATATAGTCTCATTAATTAGATAATATGAAATATATCAATCTTATTTATATATTATTAATTATATATATACATCATTCTCTTTGTATGTGTTTAAAACTGACCACACTACAGGAAAGGCCTTACCAGATGTACATGATCCCTATACGACAGTAGAATTAAATGATGTAAGAGAAGAATGGGCAACAACCATACAAGTAGTGGGGGTTTTAATATATAATTGGGATGTTGATAGCGATTAATGACTAAAGAATGATATTTTGTAAATGAATTTCTGAATTATAATATGTGTGAATGTTTCTACATGTCTGAATGTTTATACATGTGTCTGAATGTTTATACATGTGTGAATGTGAAAATGAATGAAACTACTGGTTGCTATATGAATGTTTCTACATCTGTGAATGTGAAAATGAATGGAACTGCAGATTGCTACATGAATGTTTCTACATGTGTGAAAATCAAATGGAATTGCAGGTTGCTAAATGTGTGAAAATTAATGTTGTTAATTTTGCAGGTTTGTGGCCTGTTGTTGGCTGATATCAATGGATGTCGTAAAACCTATAGTTCATAACTGAAGTACAAGTTTCTCATCCTGCGACCATCTACAGCAGGTCTGCAGACTGACAGAAAAAAATTTGCAATAGGCGTCGATTATTTGTTTAAAACCGACGACAAATTATTACAATGTCGGATAAATAATTATTACCGATGCCTAATACATGTGATGTGGCGTCGGTTATCAATGATAAACTGACGCTGATGGTTTTGTCATCGATTTCCCTACTAGTAACCGACATCTATTTCCCTAATGAGTCTAGGCACCATGGCCATGCTGGCCACCTCGGTCGTGGCAGCAGACCAGACACCATGGCCGTGTTGGCCAGCACGGCTGTGGAAGCTGGACAGCCAAAACGGCTGTGCTTTCCAGCACGACCGTGGTAGTGGGTGATATGGCGTCAGTTATCACTAATAAAATGACGCGGATAATGCCCCAAATGGTGCCCTTTCTGTGGCGTGAAGGTTTACGATGTCAGTTTCAAAGCTAATAACGGATGCCTATACCCCCCTACTGGCGTGTTTTCGGTGGTGCGCGAAGGGTTGTGGCATCGGTTCTCAAACTGATGCCTAATGTTTGGCCTTTTAGCGGCGCCCACATAGGTGTCACATTAAAACCGACACTAAAGGCCTTAAATGACCGACACTAAAGGCCGGTTATGTACTAAAGGTTGAAGCATTTCTTGATGGGAAGTTGTTCACTATTAAAAGCAAAGATCTGTGGTTTACAAATATTATGAACTACTTGGATTGTGGAGAGCTTCCAGAAGACTGGGGATATCAGGAGAAAAAAGAAATTCTCCATTCCTTGAAGTGCCATGTTTGGGATGATCCCATTTTGCTCAAACAATGTAGGGATGTGATTTTGAGGAAGTGTGTGCCTGAATTCAAGATGGAGAGAGTATCTTCACACAATGTCATTCCATACCTACTATGTGACACCATGCTAGCTCTAGGATAGTGTCTAAGGTATTAGAAAGTGGGTTTTATTGTCCAAAACTCTTTAAAGATGCCTATAATTTTTTGCTTCATTGTGATGTGTGTCAGCGTGCAAGAAATATATCAAAAAGACATGAAATGCCCTTAAATGTCTTTCAAGAAGTTGAGGTTTTTTATTTATGGGGATTAGATTTCATGTGCCCTTTTGTGTCATCTTACTCCAATTTATATATATTTCATATGGCTTATTATGTATCTAAGTTCTTGGAAGCAATTCCAACCCGCACCAATGATGCTCAAGTTGTGTGTAGGTTTATAAAAGATCACATATTTTTCAGGTTTGGAATCCCACATGCAATGATAAGTGATGGGGGATCTCACTTCACCAATAAGAAGTTTGGTGCATCGTTGAGAAAATATGAAGTGAGACATAGGGTAGGTACTCCATATCACCCACAAACTCAGGAACAAGTTGAGGTGTCAAATAGGGAGATTAAGAAGATCTTAGAAAAGACCATCTCAACCAATAGGACAAATTGGAGCATGCAATTGAATTACACTCTTTGGGCATATAGGACATCCTATAAAACACATATAGGAACCACTCCTTTTAGGTTGGTTTATGGGAGAGCTTGTCACTTACCCATAAAATTAGAGTATAAATCGAGGTGGGCTTTGAGAAAGTTGAATTATAATTTGGATGATGTAGTAAAGAAGGGAATGTTAGAATTGATTGAATTAGATGAGTTTAGGATTGATCCCTATGAAATATCAAGGATCTACAAGGAGAGAACAAAGAAGATTCATGGCCTCCATATCTTACACATGGTTTTCACTCTAGGATAGAAGGTGCTTCTGTTCAATTCTAGGTTGAAATTACACCCTGGAAAATTGAGGTCTAGATAGAGTGATCTATTTTTGGTGGTTAAAGTATTACCCCATGGGGAAGTGGAGATAAGCAATGGGACTGAGCCATTCCTTGTAAATAGCTAACGGTTGAAGCACTACTTTGAGGAAGATGTGGTCTGGGAAAAAGAAGATTTGAAGCTCATTGGGCTTCACTTATTGCTTAATTTTATCATCAAGACTATGACATAAAACAAGGGCACTTGTTAAGAGGAAAGCCAACCATCTTTTACTACTTTAGGATTTTGTTTTTTACATTCAAGTTTGTAGTTTTCATAGATTTAGTTTGCATTTTATTAGTTTCAATGTAAAAAATGGTTCCTTGATCATTTTTTGTGTGGTGTGCATATAGGGAAAAAGTCGGTACCACCAACAACACAGTCAGTAGTACTGAAACAATTACAGGGACGATGGGACTGAGTTTCACAAAAGCTCAGTACTACCGACATAAACTTGGTAGTACCTACAGTTTTCAATAGAGACAACCATAGTTTTTCTCAAAAGCATCGACAACAGAGTCAGAAATACCAACTTTCTACATAAATGAGCCAAGTTAACTAGACAGGGATCAATACTATCAACATCAATTTGTTATTACCAATGTCAGAGCCATGCTCCAGGTTTGGGATACCAAGAGACATTTTGAGATTATCGAGATTTTTAAATATTCAATAATATCGACATCATTTAATTGGGGCGAGCATAATTCAGCTCGATACTATCAGCACACCTGTCATTAGTTCTGACATCTAGAAAATAGAATCTATTGGCATGCCATTAAAGATCTCAATTGTCTGCATCCAACGGTTAGTAGTATCGATATGACAAGCACCTTCAGATGTCGCTACTACTGACACATGTCAGTATTACTGACGCGGACAATCCCCACACATGGATATCAATGGATGAAGGATGTATGTTCAACAACTGATACCTATTCATGTGGAATGTGGGGGGAAAGTATGTACTATTGACACTGTCATTGGTACTATCGACGGGGATACAAAGGTGACTCGTTAGGTATGAATGGAAGAGTGTTGTTGGTGCTCAGATCACACCCACACCACATCCTTCACAAGTTGAAGTGTGAAATTGCTCTTAGGCATTCAGAGTCTTCACTGAGCTCTTTGTTCTGCACTCCTTTCTTGTAACGGGCTGATGGCATCCAGCCAACCAACTTCCATGACGGCAGGGAACACCATGTTGGTACCAAAGTCAACATGTGTTGCTTATGTCAATGCCAATCAGAGGAATATCTATGAAGAGATGATGATAAGAGAGCTCATCCCAACTTAGTATTGAGAGAATGTTTTCTTTTCTTACATAGGCTTCACAGACAAGATCTTCTAGGTCTATGAAGGCTAGCAAATGGTGGGTGATCACCCCTTGGTTGGTGATTTGGCCCACTTACCATGAAATCACCTATGAGTTCTTGACATCTCTGGAGATATGTTGGATTCCCTAGAATGGGAGAAGATGTATGGGTCAAGTTTCATTTATTCAATGCCGCCCACCATCTCACGTTGATGGAGTTTAATGAAATTTATGGGTGGTCAATGGGGGACATCCGCTACACACCCAGTGACTTCGATTATGCCTGGGCGTGGAGGCTTCTAATAAATTTGCCATAGGACTACACCATCAGTTGGCTTAGGAACTCTATAAGTGACATTGAGCACTTGTTTGCTCGCATCCTTCATTGCTACCTTACCAATACAATATTTCCTAGGTCCATCCAAGGATAGGGGAAGGTGCAATAGATGTACCTTTATGCCCTTTGGTCTTTGTTGGCCTTAGGGGAAGATGTGTTTGACTTTGCCTCCTTCTTTCTGGCGCACATCATGGTGGTAAATTGAGAGGTGTAGAGGAGGTCCTCGATTCATTTTGGAGGGCTTATCTCTCCCATTGCCATGCATTTCAAAATAGACCTCTCCACCTCCAAGTCTTTGAAGACATCCTACAAATTGGATCTGAAGCACTTCAAGAGAGCCAACCTCATCATCGAGCACCATGGGAAGGTGTACACTTGTTGTACACTTGGTGAGCAATACTAAGAGAGAGAACTTCTGAACCCATCATCAACTTGTAAGGTGACCAACACATGAGCTGGCCAGAAGAGGATGCCATGGAGGGAGATGAAGAAGAAGAAAACAACGCCAAGTATGCTCAAGAGCATGAGCAAGATGACAAAAAAGAGGAGGAAGAGGCCACCATACCATTCATGAGGAGTAGAGTCATCCAAAAGCACTCCAGAGGACATGGTGGCTCTATTTCTTATGCTCCAACACCTATCTAGGATGATGACTGATGCGATGATTTTGAGTCACATTTATAGACTTGTTTTACTTGCGTTTTATGCGTTAGTGGTCATTTTGGTGGTTAATATTGCATAATTCACTTACTTTAGTCTATGATCCTTCTCAGTGTCAAATCTCTCTTATTTTATTATTTTTACCATAAAGGATTACAATATTAGGTTTTATCTCGGCTTATGTGGTTTTGTTTTGTAATTTCAGGAAAAACACATATCTGCAGCCGTCGATACCATCGACGATTGTCGATACTATTGACACAGCCACAGGTAGGCAGCCGCAAGGGGCAGCACAAAGTCCATACCATCGACAGGGAAGTCGATGGTAGTGACATTCCATCATGTTGTTGGTGAGTAGACAGTCAATACTATCGACCCCAAAGTCGATACTATCGACATGTGGAGTTTTAACGACGAAAAGGGATAAAACCGACACCTAAGGGTGTCGATACCATCAACCCGCGTTGATGGTATCAAGTCAGCATCAGGCGCAATGAAGAAAAGAAAAGAAGACTTGATGATATCACACAGAGTCGATACCATCGACCCGCGTCGATGGTATCGACACCGTCAGATCAGAGTTCGTTTCAGATCGGCTCTAATCCAATGGTTGTGATATTTTTACAACCTAACTCGGTGATTATACCTAATGACGGAGGCCAAGAGCAGGGTATCATGTCATTAGCCGTTGCACATGTCCCGAGAAGGTGTGGAGAAAAGAACGGAGCCCAGAAGCACGCCCCAGCCATTCCGGAAGCCGAAGAAGACGTTTTCCACTGTCGAAAGGCTATAGATCGCACATTCTACGCCGAGGAATGCTTGGATCTTCTCCATTCAGGGGTTTCATTACTTATTCACAGTTTTCTTCATGTTTCCCCTTTTCTCAACCATGTTTTTCTTTGAGATGAACATGCATGGCTAATCCCCTTTATCTTTCGGATCGGGAGTAGCCTGGGGAAGCATTGAATGACATTTTTATCATAGTAATTCATAATTTATCTCTTAAATCTGTGGTATGATTTTGTTTTCTCAATTATATTGTTATTCTTGATCACCATAATGATAATCTAATGACTTTAATTACTTTGAAAGAAGAATTAACGGTTGAAAAGAGAGAAAATTCACATTAATTAACAAATCCCTTGAACAAGGTGATGTAAGGTTAATGGTGGAAACCCATAGGTCGATTCTAATGCACCTAGTTTAGGGTATAGGTTACTACGACGGTGGAACCGACCTAGACTTAGGTAGTGAATTATACCACGACAGTGGACAATTCTGACTACAGGCCACTACCCAGATTGAGAGATGAACCTGGGTAACTATATGGAAATTCATACAATGAAAACCCGCGGTGAAACCGCAATCCTAAAGATCTCCATTTGAATTGATTAAACTAAACATTTAATAGATTGCTTTGTTTTATTTTCTTTTCTTTTATTTTTAAAAACAACTTTCATAACCTTTTTATTGGTCTAGCTGATTGTGAATAGTTAGTAGTAGTCTAACGATAATTTAGTGTCCCTGAGTTCGACTCGGACCTCACAAGGGCCTTTACTACATTGATGCGTGCACTTGCGTTCGACGCACAGTAAAATCGTGTCAAGTTTTTGGCATCGTTGTTGTACTCCTTGGGAGCTATGTATCTGATGTTATAGGAAATACAACAATGGCAACAACAACAAATAGCAACATTGGCAAGCATTCATGATGTACAAGGATGGTTATATCATAACTAGTAGGCCATCTTTGAGAATGAGTGACTTATTCTGGCCAACTAGGAGAACATGCATATGTGCCTGCAGCAGATGGAAAATTGCCAACAATCATTCTTTGACAACTACTAGAGCCAAGGTTATTTTGGCAGCTATCTACATCCTCCAGAGATGTCGCAACAACCCCTGACATTTCAAGGGACTTTCTATCCCCATGACCCAACCATGTCATAGCCACCACCACCACCATTTTGATCGGTACCCATATTCCACCTCTTTGTTTGGATTTTTAATATGATGACGTAGTCAAGCTAAGGCTTAGGGGGTGATAGAAAAAAACTATCCTTTATTTGTTTTTTTAGTCTTTATTATTCCAAATTGTAAGATCCAAGTCTATCTAGTGTAACTTTTGAGCAGTAGAAGCATGATTTCTATCCTTGTCATCATAGAGTTTGTTCTTCTATGTCAGTTCCATGAAAATTAAAAATTAAAAAGTGGTTTACTTACAATTTCTTGAGTGACACTACCTAAAGGAAGTGTATGGGTTAGTTAGCTTGTGGACATTTGATATTAATGGAAATCTTAATTATCTATGTAAAGTGGATGATGATGGGGTTTGAGCCTAAGTTGATCAAACAATTAATGAGACCTTAAATTGAAATTTTAGAAAGAAATCTGAAGGTTACCCTATACACAGGTCAGTAGTAGAGGGACATATCATACCTTAAGAAAGGCATTGTCTCTTAATTATGTAATTCCATCCATTTTGATACGCTACTTTAAGATGATCAAATAACCCGAATTGTTTCCTTTTGATTGCATTGCATGGCATAATAGAATACATGATAGTTAGTTTTATTTATTACATTAGTTACAAACAAAAAAGAAAAAGAGAAAATCTTTTATGCATATCATCTAGTTGCATAACAAATTCCATGTAGATTACATGATTTTTGCATCATTCATTCTTACATCACGTATGCATGTTGTTTTCTTCTTAAATAAAAAATGTAGGGACACACATCCATACCATTAGAAAAAAAGAGAAAAAAATGAATAAGACATTTTAGTGAAGCCCAAGCACAATTTTCAATCATGCTAAAATAATGGGCCAATGAGAAAAAATAGTTATGAAATAAAAGGGGGAAAGGATGCCCTAAACTCGGCCCTGAATTTTTCTTCACTAAGAAATGAAAACATCTACATGATGCATGCTTTTGTTTCACTTTCATCAGTCGAATGGAATTTTCAATGCATACATCATTCCACCTTTAATAGTAGGCATTATGATTCCTGCATTTACTCACTTTCACCATATAGGTTCATCATGTTTTATTTTTGCTTAAATGATTCAAAGTTACTTGTTATTCTCCATAAGCCACCTACTTCATTCCACATTTATATGATTGATCTTCTCATGCGTTCTTATAAGGAGAACTGCTTCCAAGTAGTTGGTAGTTAGGAAAGAGCAATGTAGATAGGGAATTACATGATGTGCCAAGAAAATGTCTGATTGACTATGATATTAACTGCTATGTTGATAGTGTTTCACTAATCTAAGGGTGGACAACTTTCATGGATATTTTTTGTCACTTGAAAGTAGTTTGTTGTTTAGTGGTCAATAAAGGCAAATCTGTGACCATCACTTGGGGATACTTGAGAAAGAAAATTCATATCATATGTCCTTTTTTTGACTTGTCTCAAACAGATCTGAGGGTGTGTTGCTCGAGGATGAGAAACACTTAAGCATAGGGTATTTTAATGCACTGAATAATTGTCATTTTCACAGTCTATTTTACTATGTATTGTGTGCACTTATTTCCCATTTTCATAAAATTGTGCATGATTTATCATAGGTAGAATGTGATACTTATTTGCATCAAAAAATTATTATTTTAACTGTTCCTAATGGATTTATCATTATTTTGGAGCTTATGCACATTTTTATCATATATTAGGTGATGTTACAAGAAACAACACATCTAGTTACTACTGACATATCTGTCAGTGGTACCGACATTTGATAAAAAAAGGAACATGTTGATTCGAGAGAAACCTCGATAGTACTGATAGAGGAATCAGTACTACTGACAACACTCAACCAGATGATTCAAAGAAAATCTTGGTACTACCTATAGTCAGTTTGGTGGTACCGATTCATGCCAAAAATCCAACAGGGAACTTCAGAGATAATATCGGTACTACCGATGGTTAACTCGATAGTTATGACAACTTACAATGGATAGTTACTAATTGATGGAATTGACACTACTAGCACCCTATCGGTAGTACCGACTCACCGCGATAAGGCTAGATAAAGAATTACAATTAATCTGACAGTGTAGGACTTACTGATGCCCTAAGTCAATTCTATGACTTAGGGGGAGTTTGGCCAGACCTATGCATAATGTCATATTCAATTGTATGACAAAGGAGAGTGGAGAAGAGTGAAAGAAGAGGACAAAGCAACGTTTTGGGTAGTTTGAGAACTTTTGTTGGAACAATCTACAGTTAGAATATGGAAGATCACATCTTTTGTCAGAAGGCACCATCCAAACCATCATTCTCCAAGGATTTTTCCTTGTTATTGATGTTTTCAGCATTCCTTTCTTCTTCTTCTACGTGTAAAGAAACTTAAATAATGTGGGGGTTAATCCTCTTATTCCTTAGGATCTGGGAGTAGCTCGGTTTTGCATTGTAATTGACAATTATCAATTAATGCCCTTGTTTCTCTTAATTTCTAGACATATTTCTATGAGAGCATCACAAATTATATGGTATTGATCTCCATAGGTACTTATTTAAACTTTTAATTTCTTTGAGAGAGGAATTAAGGGATAGAAAACTCATACATTTACACATTTTATACGTCACCTTGAGAGAGGACCTATGACTATGAAGAGAACAACCCAAAGATTTCAATATAGCACCTAACTAATAACACAATTTCTACAAGAGTGGGATTAGATTAGGTAGTGAATTATGCTATGAGAGTGGGTACTTATTGCTATAGGTGTCTTTGTCTAAGGATAGGAGAGATTAATATTAATGAAATGATGTTAATTGCAATGTGCACCGTGGTGAAACCACAATCTTAAGGAATTCTTTCCAATTGTGTTCACAACCAGTAATCTTAGTTCTAATTTTTGTAATTTATTCATTAAATCAACCAAATCATTCTTTTTCTTAGGCCTAGCTGATTAGGTCATTGAAAGTAGTAGTTTTTGAATACACATTTTTTCCATGTTCGATGTCCAGGCCTATATTACATTGATACATGAACTTGTGTTTTTATGTGTAGTTTATGTGCATCAAAGAACAAGGCTGGTAGGGATATTCTAAGGTGGCGAGAGATCCCTTAGTTTCCCCAGAGTCTCACAGTGACACTTTGTGAGTTAGCAAGGGATCCTAGCCCCCTATTGTAGGTCTGGTTCATGGGGTTCGGTCCTATTGAATTGAACAATTGGGTAAATCTTCTAGGGTTCCCCAAACTAGGCAAAACCTACTCTAGGAAGATGTGCAATACTCCCTCGAATCTACTTGACAACTTTCACAATCCATTCATGTATTGTAGAGGGAGAGAGTGGAGAAAACATCCTCTCATTTCTGGTACTGGTTTCCCAAACTAGCCGAGGTAGGGGTCCCCAGATCCTCAAATTTTCATCTAACGGCTACAAAAACACTCACTAATAATAAAGCCTTTTAAAAATAGGAATGTATATGTGGCATTTAATACATTTTTATTTTACTTTTCACAATATGTATATTTTTTAAATATATATCTCTCATTATGTCAGTGCTTGTAATACAACATTTTAATGGAAATTCTTTAATGATTTATCTAAGCGTGGGCAAGGTTCGAGGACAAAACACAAAAAAAGATAATTTTCTTAGTGTCTATGTCTTCCTCTTCTAAGTCACAATTAGGCATCAAACCTTTCTAATTAGGAATCATATGAAAATGAAAACCACTCATTAGTGGCTTTTAACACCACTTTTCTAGAGAATTGTACCTACTTCTAAAAGTACAATATTTATTATCCATTATCTTTAGCATTTTTCTTAATATTGGATTTCCTTTCTTCCTTTTTCCCTTATATCTATTATTGGATCAATAAATTCACTAGAAACTAGGGAATTCGTAACAAAGGGAAATTTGCAAGAGAAAACCATACTTTTAAAGAAAAGTGCACCAAATTTCCAACATGTAATTTTTATTCAAAAAATTGCATTTCAATTATGAAAATATATGCAAAAAACAATATTGTAATATTCTTTTCCTCTTATAGGAATTTTTTCCTCAAAATTTGACTAATCATACAAAATGTTTATGATGGGACTTTTCCATGCCCTTCTTTAGCTCCCATGTGGCTTCATCCTCTCCATGGTGCTTCTAAAGAACATTTACCATCTCTATCTTTTTATTCCTGAGCTCTTTCACCTTAGTATCCAATATCCACAAAGGTGACTCAAGGTATGTTAGCCTCCCTTAGAGTTCAATAGGCTCAATACTTAGTACATGGTTAGGATCCTTCACATATTGCTCCATAGTAGAAACATGAAACACATCATGCATCACCCTATACTGTGGGGGTAACATTATAAGATAAGTAGCTTCACCAATCTATTCTAGGATGTCAAATGGAACCACATATTGGGGACTTAGTTTTTCTCTATTCTTAGCTATAGCTCGGAGGGGTTAGATTTTCAAAAAGACATGGTCACCTATAATAAAGTGCAAATCTGTCCTCTTTGCATCAGCATATGACTTTTTTCAATCATGGGATCTCTTTAGCCTTTTCTTAATCATAGCGACCCTATTAGAATACAATTGTAGTTCTTATGACCTTGGTAAGGTCCTCTCACTGAAATCATGCCAAAAAAGCAGTGACCAACATGGCCTCCCATAGAGAGCTTCATAGGGATGCATCCATATATCATCTTGGTATCTATTATTATAGGAAAACTCAACTAAGGGCAAGTACTGCTCCCATGACCCACCCCAATCGAGCACACATGCTCACAATAGATCTTATAAAGTATGGATTGACCTCTCTCACTTTCCATCAGTCTGGGGGTGATCCATATTTAATTTCAGCTTCGTATCGAGTTCTTCATGCACTTGCTTCCATAACTTAGATGTGAACTTAGGGTCATGATCAGAGATAATTAAACTTGGAACACAATGTAATTGAACTATCTCTCTAACATGTAGTTCATCTAGGTATGATGCCTTGGTAGTAATCTTTAGAGAAAGGAAGTGTGCTTACTTGGTTAGGCGGTCCACCACAACCCATTGCATCATGACCTTTCTTTGTCTTGGGGAGACCCACCATAAAATCCATAGTTATCTGGTCCCATTTCCAATTAGGAAATTCAATTGATTGTAGTAATCCACCAGGTCTCTAGTGTTCAACCTTCAACATCTAACACGTGAGACAACTGGCTACATATGAGGTTGTGTCTCTCATCATCATTGACCACCAAAAGTATCACTAAAAGTCCTTAAACATCTTATTGGTACCAGTGTGCACTATATACTTAGACCCATGAACTTCCTTCAAGAAACGAGTCCTTAGGGGAAAATCCTCAAGAACCGAAATACAACTCATGTATCAGATTCCATCATCCACACCCACTGAGAGGTGTGTTTGAGGCTTCTCTGTCAAACCCTACATCGTTTCTAGCTCTGCACTGGCTAACTAGGCTTTACTAACTTAGGCAATAGGTCAGGATTGATCTAGATCTTGTCAAAACAAATTCTATCCTCCAATGACTATGGTGCCCAATGAAAAAAGTCTTCTAGATTCTTCCACTGGCTAACCAACCTTGTTCAAAACTGAGATTATTTCTACTGTGGGGTGGCTAACTGAGATTTTACTAGCTAAGTCAATAGGTCAGGGTTGATCTGGATATTGTCAAAACAAATTATATCTTCCAACAGTTGTGGTGCCCACTGAACAAAGCCTTCTAGTTTCTTCCATTGGCTAACCAACCCATCTGCACAACTGCGATGTTTCTTACTAAGGGAATCAACAACCACATTAGCCTTGTCAGGGATGGTAAGATATGGTGGTCAACATCTTTCAAGTATTGTTCAACGTCTTTGTCATAAATTCAATTCATTCAGATTCAACAGATACTTCAGGATCTTATGGTCAGTGAAGATGTCAAAGGTATCCTCATACAAGTATTGTTGTCATATCTTAAAGGCATAGACAATAGCTACAAGCTCTAGATTGTGGGTCAGATAATTCAGTTCATTGGGCTTGGAAGAAATGGTGACCACATGCTTCTTCTTCTCTACTACGCTTCCAAATCCCATCTTTGATGCATAGGTGAAGATGATGAAACCTTCATTCCAAAAATTATGGTTAGAATGGAGGCGGAGGTAAGATTTTCCTTTCAATCCTGAAACTGTGCGTTACAAAGACCGAACCAGATGATCTTTCCATCCTTTCCAATGAGATTGGTAAGAGGTAAGGCAGTCTTGGAGAAATCCTTGTTGAATTGTCTATAATACTCAACCAATCCCAGGAAGCTATGAATCTAAAAGGCATTCTTAGGGGGTGGACATTCTTGAATGACCACTACTTTGGAAGGATCCACCAAAATATTTCCTCCATATATAATATGCTCGAGGAACATGACTCTGTTTATCCAAAACTCACACTTCGAGAATTTCCTATAAAACTTTTGCTTTCTCAGGGTATCAAGGACCTTGATTAAGTGTTCTTAGTGTTGGTATAGGTCATTAGAGTAAACCAGGATATCATCTATGAACATTGTGACAAAGGTATCAAGGAAGGGTTGAAACACACTATTCATGAGGTTCATGAACATGCTTGGGACATTGGATAACCCTTAAGGTATAAGTAAAAACTCATAGTGGCCATAGTGGGTTTGAAAAGAGGTCTTTGGGATATCCACAATCTTAAATAACAATTGGTGGTAACCAGATCTCAGGTTGGTCTTTGAAAAGACTCAAACAGTTTTGATCTGGTCAAATAGGTCATCTATACGGGGTAGGGGATTCTTCTTAATGATCCCCTGATTTATCACTCTATATGCTATGCACATGACAATTGATCCAATCTTCTTCTTGATAATGAGGATTGGTGCCCCCATGGCGGAGTATTGGGTATGATGAAGTCCTTGTCCAAAATTTCTTGTAGTTTCTTTTTCAACTCAAGAAACTCGGCGGGAGCCATCCTGTAAGGTGCTCTAGAAATCAGGTTTGTCTCGGGAGCTATCTGTATCGAGAAGCCCAATTCCCACTCCAGAGGTATGCTAGGAAATTTGTCTGGGAATACATCAACATAGTCCTTGACAACCTATATTTCATCTAAGGGAAACACCTTCAATTTTGGTTGAATAACTATAGCTAGGAATGCTAGACAAACTTCATCTACCATCATATCTGCCTTCGTAACTGACACATACATGCTAGTGGTAGCATCCTTCCTATCTATAATGGTAAAGGGTGGGTGAATTGATCTGTATATTCTTATTATCTTTTCCCTACAGTTATAATTGCATTATAATTATAAAGACAATCCATGTTAAATTATTTCATCAAAGTCATTCATAAAAAGTAAGATAAAATTAGTAGGGAGTTCATTATTCATACATTTGATAGGTATAACTATGGTATTTAAAAGAGACAAAAAGATTTGACCACTAGGGGTAGTGAATTATAAAACATATCCTAAATCCTTGAAGTCCAAACAAAATATAGTTGTGATATTTCTTGAAATGGGAGTATTAGTTGAACAAGAGTCAAACATAGCTTTTACATTTTGTCCCATGATAACAAGCATTCCTACACTGTACTCATGATAATCAAACTACCATTGCATTTTATAATAAAGTATAGGAAAAGAACTCTAAGGGTGGTTACCCTCTATTAGCTAGTTGACATTAGCATGTGCCTCTTCATTGTCAATGATGCAGACTTGGGCCTATCTCCACTCTCTTGTAGGTGGTGTTGGTACTTGGGGTGTTAGAGCTATTGGTTGGGCCACAACTGGTCTTGGGCCTCAAGGGTCTAGGAGAGTAAAAGTGTCTATGAGTTGTCCCTCATTCTCACATAAATAACACACTCGCTTCTCAAAGAGGCACTTTCTTGGGTGATTCTTCCCACGGGTGATATAGACGCATCTATGGTCTTCAAGATGGGAATTCCCTTTCCCTCTGTTCTAACCTTTTCTATTGTTATGACCTTGAATTCTTACCTTGGGGAAGAAGTGCCTTCAGTGAATCCTAGATATCCTTAAGGTGGGTTCATAGCAGAAATGATTGTATTCTCATGTAAAGGACAAAATTGAGGGCTTCAATGAAGTTTGCATGTTTGTTTTCCATCAAATGAGGTTTGATCAAAGGGTGCATATATTCTACAAAATGTTCTACCCGTCTTTCCTCAGTCATCATGTAACCGAACCGCTTTAGGAGGAGAAACTTTCGAGCCAAGTATGACACAAACATGTTACCCTAAACCAAGAATGTGAATTGCTTTTCTTTCTCTTTCTTGGCGGAGGCGGGTATGAATCTTGCTGAGAAAATAGTATGGAAGTATGCTCAAGACATTAGTTCTACAATTAGATCTCAGGCCATGATATGATTTTCCCACCATGTCTTAATTGATCCCTCAATAAGGTGTGTGGTGAAGAGGACATTCTTATTTTGCTACACTTTCAGAATGGGAAAGCCATTTTCCAGTGTCAGAAGCCAAGAGTCCACTTTTTCAACCACCTCAGTCACCCCAGAACATTTTAATATTCAAATTGACAAAATCCACTATGGTGGCTCTAAGATGAGGGTGGACATTTAGAGGTTCACCATTCTCATCTCTAGAGACATCCTTGAGGTCCAGGGCACTAATGTCCTTTGTAAGATTCTTTTGTTGTTCCATCTAAGAGTGTGGACTACCACTTGTCCTATTGTCAGTTCACAGTCATCTGCATGATTAGGATACTTCCTTACATCTTCTATCATGGCTTCAACTTCAGGGCTAGGAGCATATTCAGGGATTGGAATGTTGAAGTGAATAGCCTCATTCTCAAGGCCTTTCTCTCTAGAGGCCTCACCTTCGCTCTACATTTTCATGGTGGACTCACTCTCCATGGACATTCTCTTCTAAGATGTGGGTCTCTTCTTCTGGTAGGGCCCCAATCTATGGTATTCATCATGGATGACAGTGTCATTGATGCGGGTCATGCTATTTCACATAAGTTAATTTTCTTATCCCCAATTTCATTTTGTTATCCTCAATTTCATACTTTAGGGTATTAAGCATAAAGAAAGTTATGTTCATGACTTCTTTTTTACATGCATTGTATTATGTGGTGGAGAATGCATTAATCCCTAATATCCACAACCCTAGTACTTAGAAGTCATCAAGAGAGCAGATATTGGTACCTAGGGTTTAGTGAGTGAATCAAGGGTTAAAGAAGGAATGAAAGTGGATGAGAAATACTAGAGGTATTCTATTCCAAGTAAAATCCTCTAACATTGGCATGGCAAGATGCATAGGTTCAAGAGTCATCATAAGATGACTAGCAGTGTAGAGGAAAATTTTGTCAGCCCCATGATAGTGGCCCCTTCGAGACACAATCAACTTTGGATACTACCCTAATAATTCCCTTGGGATATATAAAATTCTTAACATTTGGTAATTATTAAAGGTTAAATGGCAAACTGTGTTGATACCAAATGTAAGGACCCCTCCCCATGTTATCCCCTATTCAGGCAGACCAAGAGGAAAAGGGCCATTACCATATTTACAAATTCAAGGTTTATCATATAAGAAAAAATAGTTATCAAAATTTTCACTAAATGAAAATGAGTTTGAACAATATAAAAGATAGATTCTACACTAAGGAGTTACATTGGAAAGGGAAAACTACTTTTTTATTAATTGGAAATAAAATCTATCTATCTCTATCCTCCAGAATTGCATTAAATCTTTTCTTTTGGTGTGTTCTTCTTTGGATGAACATATTTCATCATACTTGCAGGATAACAACAGATTAACCTAAAATTACAACATATTCAGCCATAGCAACAAATATGATTACAAAATCATACATGCATTTTCTTTATAACTTCTCAACTTAATCTTTATGGCACACTCCCTCTATGGAGTAATAATGTGGGGAACCCTCACATTAGGGTTTTGTCCCTATAGTGGACATCTCATGACCCCGCATTCCTAGGCTCAGTCTATTATGGCCTTCCTTTCCCGGCTAGGCCTCAAAATGATCATCCTATCCCGATATGGTCTCATCACATCCTATCCCAGCTTGGTCTTATTGGTGATCATCATATCTCAGCTTGATCACTCATCACCATGGTGACTTCTCCTACATCCCACATAAATTACTAAGGTCCACCAGAGAAAGTTGAGCAAGTTATGCTTATATAATGTGTTAATCATAGTGGCTTTAAAGATTGCAGGAATTAAATAAACAAGAAGAAAATTATTTGCAATCAATCCGACAAACCTCAAAAAACCATTAAAGTCATTTAAGTCTGGTAGTCATAAGTATAACCACATACCTTCCTCAGAAGTAATTTGAAGTCCAAGCAAAAGTCAACAAGAGCAACCAATCAAGCAATTACAGTGAAATCAAATCATAATACCCATATATTATTATTTTATCCAAAATCTATAATTAAGACTGGCTTAGGGTCCAAGTTAGGGTTTCAGGTGAAATTAGGGTTTCATTAGGGTTTTGGCTTCCCAAACCCTAATTATCACTTTTAATGCCTTTTGGTTTTCAAACCCTAAACTTGATGTTTTATGCATCACTAAACCCTAGTTAGGTTAAAGATACCTCTTTTATCTCAAAAGACCCAACTTTATCCATTTAAGTCATTTAAACATGATATGATCATTAATACCAAGAAATTAGGGTTTTTATACATTTAACATCTTAAATATAGCCACTTTAGGCACTTTTAGAACTAGAGACATATTTAGATCATAAAATTATTTTCATTACATTGTATGCATTTTTGGTCATTTTTCATATATTATATGTTACTATTGACCGTCCTACTATCTATTGTGATTTTAAAAAAGAAAACAAATTTTATTATTTTCCAACCAATCACAAGCCACCATCTAACAACTGACTAGATAATGCCAGTGTTTTGTGGGGCCACAATAGAACCTATCAGCTCGCACTATTTAGGACCCAAGACCATATGGACAGGGTAGGGATTAAGTGAGAAAGTATGGGAAATGATAGAACTATCCCTCACCTTCTGATAGCCGGTCAGGGTGAAGGCATATTTTTGCTCAACATCTTCTTCACCTCCCATTTGTGAGCAACCCACTGTGCTAGTCAACATGATAGTTGACTCTGGGATCTTGTCCTCCCAAGCGACAACCAAGAGAACCTTTGCCTCCACTGCACCTTCCAGTACTTGTTGGTGTAAATTAATTTCATGGGGATGGACATTACATGAAGGGCAATGAGTTAACTTGCACATAGGAAAGTCGGGGAAGAGAAAAACAAGGTTGGTATGGAAATTCGAAGGTGGCAAAAGATCCAATAGTTGTGGAAGATTCTCATGGTGATGCTTTGTGGGTTAGCATGGATCCAAGTGCCCCTTGTATAGGCCTTGTTCATGGGGTTAGCTCCAATTACATTTAGAAATTGGGAGAATCTTCTAGGGTTCCCCAAACAAGGCAAAACCTAGTTTAGGTAGATGTGCAATACTCCACCGAATATACGCGACAATGTCCCAATCCATTCATGTATTGTATAGAGAGAGAGGCAAAGAAATCTTCTCAGTTCTGGTATTGGTTTCCTAAACCAGATAAGGTAGGGTATGATCCTCAGATCATCATCCAAGGGATGCAAACACGCACACCAATAATAAGGCCTATTCTAAATAGGAATATATATATATATATATATATATATATATATATATATATATATATATATATATATATATATATAAATATATGGGTATATCTTTGCTACCCGTGCATTGGTTTTGTAATAGGAAGGCATGTATTTGTAATGAGGCGGTCCAAATTTGTAATGAGATGACCAAAATTGTAATACAAAGACTCATTTTGTATTAAAAAATTGTTACAATCATAAATATATATTTTACTATTTCCAGACGGAGAATACAAACATCACACTGTATTTACAAAATGAGTCTGTCTATCAAAATTTGGACCATATCATTACAAATGCATGCCTTCCTATTACAAAACTGATGCACGGGTAGCGAATCTTAGTTACCCACATGGGTAGCAAAGATATACTATATATATATATGACATTTAACACATTCCTATTTTCCCTTTCACTTTAGGTATATTTGTTAAATTCATATCTCTCATTCTGTTAATACTTTAAATTCCAAACTTTAAGGGAAAGTTTGTAATGAATTTATCTTAGAATTGGCAAGGTTTGAAGCCAAAACTCGAAAAGAAAAGATATTTTTCTTAGTATCCAAGTATTCCTCTTATAAGGCACATTTTAGGTGTCAAATCTATTCCTTTTGTTTCTAATTTTCCCACATTCTTTATTTTGATTACCTTTCTTATTAAGAAACCTGTGAAAATGAACACCACTCATTAATGGATTTTAACACCACTTTCAATAGAATTCTACCTACTTCTAAAAGAACATTATTTATTATCCATTATGTTTTGCATTTTTCTTAGTATTAGATTTCCTTTCTTCCTTTTCGCTTATATCCATAACAATAAAATCAGTAGAAACCACGATATCCATAACAAAAGGAAATTTGTAAGAGAAAACCATACTTATATAACAAAGCACACCAAATTTTCAATATGTCATTTTCATTGAAATAATTGCATTTCAAATATGAAATTATATGTGAAAAACCATATTGTAACACAAAGTCCCTCTTGTAGGGAAGTATGGCGTCAGAGATGGAAACTATACAAAAAATATTTACTATATTCCCCATAACCAAAGTATTGCTTCAATACCTATAAAATAGGAAGCAATGTGAAAGGCATATACCTAGTCCTTGGATCATGCCCAATGACAATTGTTTAAGGGTTGTGCTTCTTATACAAGCAACATCCAGACAACAATCTATGGCAGCCTCCTGGCGTTGTATCACAAACATTGGTTAATGATATCCTCCTAGCATAGTGGCAATGAATTCCACACATCTATGTAGTCCACGTGGACAACCAAGAACTCCTCATCTTGCTTTTACAGTCGAGGGGAAAAAGTTGTATGTCCGTGTTTTCAATTTTCTAGCATTGACTTTTCTCCTCATTCTATATCTCCCTTTTCTGGGTAAGATGCCAATATCTCTCATGTTACCACAACTTTGAAATGAGGTTTCTTGTCATACAAGTGTTTTGAGAACCTTGGCCACCCCCTTTTTATAAGAGTGGATGGTCTACGGTTTCCACACACCCTACAGATATGAAAGGTCAGATCTCATGGTCTGACTGCTTCTACAATCACCATTCGGTCGACTGGACTTTGAGTCGTTCAACTAGAATTCCAGTTTGTCGAATGGACTACGATTCGGTCTACTAGCATGCTAGTCCATTGATTTGAAAATCTAGTTAGTGAATTGGATTGCTTTCCTATTTGCAAGCATACATGATTTTAATACAATGATTGATGCACATCATTATGTCAGCAATAATCACTTGACCCAATTGTAATGGTCATCTAGTCGACCAATTGGACACTCCAGTCAGTCGAATGGCATTCTTGGTTGATCGATTGGACACTCAAATCATCCAACTAATAATTAGTGTTCTTTAATTATATTACCTAAACACTTTAGAAACCATGTTAAAACTTGTCCATGAGTAAGATCATATTCCAAGTGCATCCTATGTGTGTGACCCTATAGGTCCCAAATTTTGTTGGCAGTGAATGTCCACAACTATATTACAAAATTACATGCAATGAATGGTATCTATCAACATTTAATTGCGACCCAAGTATTTAGAAAGCTAGAGAACAATGTCAACCTACATCCTAAATTAGAATTCAGTGATCGTATGGCTCCTTTGTCGCTGATATCCATATTAAACATGAGGCATGGAAACGTCATCATCTTAACATTCGATCCATGTTCCTTGAAATATAGAAAATTGTATGAAATGCATGTGAGTTCACATATCACATATTGATTCAAATGAGTATGACCATACATTTCTTAGTCTTTCTTATCAAGAAAATTGGATATCAACTCTTGTAGGATGGACAAATCCTATCTGCATCACTTATGGTCAATCCCCATTTTTTACAACATACCCAAGTACCACCTTCATGACAATCCTTATTCAAAGCTACGTTGGATGGTGTCAAAGTTTATCGAACGACATGTGATGAGTGTAGTTACTTCATGTCTAAGAATCAAAATCATCACAATTACCTTGAGAGCTGAATGTAACTATCATTCCATGGTTTCCGTGTATCACTCTCAATGCGGGTTTGTCTAGTACTCAGTCAATACACAATCTAGTATTATTTATTACTAGCATCTATTTCTCTTCCATAATGATATTTGACAACGGTACATAACAAGAATGTATGTAATCTTGTCATAAATATGATCTCATTGTTCAAGTCATGAACTTGAAGACATACCATCGAGTAACATCATTCTTTAGACATCTCCCATGTTTGTGTCATCATCTCATAATTGATACAAACATAATATACATAATTACCATTATTATTATCAAATCAAGTAATTGATGCCCTGATTGCCTCTACATGCATATATATATATATATATATATATATATATATATATATATATATATATATACACACACATATATATATACATATGTATGTGTATATATGTATATATATGTGTTTATATATATGTATATATATGTGTGTATATATATAGGTTATATATTTTGTACCAACGCGGATAACTAACTTTTATTACCCGTGGATCAATTTTGTAACACGAAGGCACATAATTATAATGGATTACCAAAATTGTAATAGAAAGAAACATTTTGTAAATACCATATGAAACTTTTATTGTCACTCTAAAAATAGTGAAAATGATATTTATGACAAAAGAGTAAAGAATTTATGTTGTATTACAAAACGAGTCTTTCTATCACAATTTTGGTCATCTGATTATACATATGTGCCTCCCTATTAAAAAATATATGCACATGTAACTGACCTTAGTAACTCGCATAGGTAGTGAACGAATGCCCATACATTATATATATATATATATATATATATATATATATATATATATATATATATATATATATATATATATATATATATATATATATATATATATATATATATATATATATATATATATATATATATATATATATATATATATATCAACATACTCTCACTAAAACTAAATGGCTATCACTCAAAAATATTATTGCAAGTGATTTTGACATGATCATCACATTTCAACTGCGCAAGGGATTTTTTTAGTGGGTTAGAAACAATTGCTTCTAATTGGTACTTTCCAAATCTTGACATCTCCTCGTCGTACAATTTCTCGTATGAGATGGAAATGTCATAGTATGATATCTCAATTACTTAGTGTATCACATAGCTCCATTGTTATTGTATTATTTCTATCGAGTTAATGGTTTAAACCTCGAAAATTCATCAAATGAACTTCTTGATCCATACAATATCATATACTATGTTCAAATCAGCATGGTACTTGGCTTCTATTTTAGAATCGTTAATTGTCTCTTTCTTAGAACTTTTCCAGCCTATAGTTATGTTTCAAGGTGAAACATAAATTTTGAATGTGATAAAAAATCTTCTATGATAGTTTTGAAGCTTGCATCGGGGTAACCATTTATACATAATTCTTCCTTATCACCATAAACCATGAAATGATACTTAGTTCTTCTCAAGTACTTAAGGATGTTATTTACAATAGTTCAGTGAACTTCACTGAGAACTGACTGATATCTGCTCATCATGTCAAAAACATATGAGACAATGGGACGAGTACATAACATTGCATACATGATAGACTCAATATTGGATTCACATGGAATCTTACTCATGATTTCCTATTCTTCACAAGAACCGGGCCACCAGGCTCTATAGAGACTATTTCCATGAGACATGGACAAATTTGTTGTCTTTGGTAATATCTGCTGATCCTCTTGAGCACCTTGCCAATGTATGTACTCTACTTTAGGCCAAGAAGCTTTCTAGATCTATATATGTAGATATTAATTTATAAGACATAGGTTTCTTTGCCTAAATCCTTCATAGATGAGGTATTTCTAGCTAGGTTTATATCATTTGTAAGGTAGGTACGTAATTTCCTATCAATATGTTGAATAAACTATGTTGTTACTAACCTTATTGTAAAAATAGGTTTCATTTTCATCTTGACTAAAGTCAAAATATTTTACTGCCTCATCAAATCGAAGAATCCAGTTATGAGATGCTTGCTTCAATCTATGGATTGATCTTTGTAGCTCAGATGTAATGACAAGAATGATCTTGATGGATTAAGGTATGTAAATTGGTGAAGAGATTTATTCATGTTCAACACCTTGAACTTGTTTGAAACCCTATTCAACCAATCTTTATTTATATGTTTGTACATTACCATCCATGTCGGTCTTCTTCTTGAGGACCCACTTGTATCCTATGGGTTTTACCCCTTCATATGGATCCACTAAGGTCCATATCTTATTGGTTACATGGAATCCATCTTAGATCTTATGTCCTGAAGCCATTTCTCATGTTTTGGTCGTTCAATAGCTTCTTAGATAGATTGTTGTCTCATCATCTATGATAAACCCATCTCCTTCTTAAATCACAAGACATATAAATCTTTCAGGCTTAAGCAATGTCCTTCTAAATCTATGAGGTTCATGTGTTACGTGAGGAACTTGAGATTCCAAAATAGTTTGTGATTATCCTTATTCCTATTGTACCTCTATGGGTTCAATGTTTTCTTTTTGGTCTCAAACCTTTTGAGTTCTACTTTTCTTGAACGAATTCTTTGGAAATATATTGCTTTTATAGACATACAAATGTCCTAGAAACAAACACTTTATTATCAAATGGAATAGTATAGTAGTATCCTTTGATTTCCTAGGATGTTTTTAAAATACCATTTCTCTAATTTCCGACCAAGATTTTTGGGAAACTATTTTTTCTCATAAGATTTACATCAATTAATATACATAAATGACATGTTAGTACACTTCCCAATAATATCTCATATGGTATGTTTTGAATTGATTCATATGCTACATGGTTTTGTGTGAAGCATTTACCCAAAAGGAAATTGGAAGATCAACTATCTTTATTGATGATCTCAACATGGTACAATTGTGATATAGCGACACCATCTCACAAAAGTTCCTCAAAGTCTTGGTTCAAATATTCTCTACATCAATCATAGCAACAGGTTTTAATACTTTTTACAAGTTGGTTATGAACTTAATTCATGAATTCCTTGACCATTTCAAGGGATTCAGATTTGTATTTCATTAAATACACATAATCATATCTACTGAGATCATTAGTAAATGTGACGAAGTATTGATAACCATCTCTAGTATTTGTTCAGAAAAAGTCCATATACATCAGTATGTATGAGTCCCACTAGATCACTCACTCTCTAACTATTTCCAATGAAAGGAGATTTTTTCATCTTGCCCAACAAACATGACTCACATACCTCTATTGGTTCAAGACCTAAAGTGTCTATATAATCATCTTTACGAAGTCTAGAAATGTGTCTCTGATTTATTTTCCTTAGATGACAATGCCTTTGGTTAGTTTCATTTGATTCAACAAGTCTTTAAGTATTATGTTATATATAGTTGTCTCTAGGACTAATGAGTGTAAACTAAGACATTTGGGGCACTTCAATAAAAAAATTATCTTTAAAATAGAACATCAAGCATTCATTATAAGAAATTTCAATCCACTCTTATCCAAACAAGATACAAGAAAGTTGTTTCCATTAATGTCAATTACATAATAGCAATTGACTAATTCTATTAGATGCCTATTGGGCTAAGATAAGTGACATGTTCCAACTATTCTGTCTGCAACTCTTTCTTTGCATAGTTCCACCTTGTCTTGATTAATTTTTCTTTGATCATGCACATCATTGTATGTCTGAGATCCTTATCTAGTATCAAATACCAAAATGATGAAGTAATCATCTTAATAACATATACAATTAAAGTGGATATCTCTATCTCCTACTTATTCCTGAGCTCCTCAGTATAAATAGGGTAGTTTGTCTTCTTGTATCTGAGATGGTGATGGTGGTGGCACTTCCCTTCAAAATTCACTCCTCGCTTTGCTTTAAGTGCAAAAGACTTGGGTTTTTGCCTATATTTAGAACTCTTATTGGCTTTTCATTTGACCTTGTACTTTCCATTCCCTTTTTTTAATCATCACCACAGATCCAAGATTGCCCTTCTTCATTTGTGCTTCTAAGTTTTCAACATGCCAAGCAACTCTGACAACATGTTATCAAAATTGTTCTAGTTGTAGTTCATGACAAATTATTTATATGATTCAGGAAACGATTGAAGAATCACATATGTGACCAACTCTTGGCCTAAGGAAAATCACAGTCTCATTAGGTTATCTATATAACCAATCAACTTGAGTGCATGGGGGCTTAACTGGATCTCTCTCTACCATATTGCACCTAAATAATGCCTTTGAGATATCATATCTACTTGTCTTTCCTAGTCCTAAAATATGTTCTTGAGATGTGTTACCATAGCTATGACTTCCATGTTTTCATGTTGTCTCTGCAACTCATAGTTCATTCAACATAACATCAATAATTTGACCTTTAAAATATTCTAGAATGCTTCTTGTAAGCATCCCTATCAGCCTTAGGTTTGGTAGGAGAAGATTCATCTGGCTCTGATGTCTACAAGACATAAAGCTTGAACTCTTCGGTGAGAATGATTCTCAATATCCTAAACCAATCATGGATGTTATTACCATTCAGTTTTTCCTTCTCAAGGACCGACTACAATGAAAATGTATTGGTGTATGCCATTTGTTTCTACAATAGAATTCATATTTGTTAAAACACTTTTTATTTGATTTGAAAATATTGATGACACTAATTAGATCTTTAATTAATTAGTTCTCTTAGTATTTTGTTCAAATTGATATTCCTCACTATTAAATTGGAAGATTGCACCGTACAATCTTCTAGTGATCCAAGATTCATATTTCATAGAACTCATGAGTCAACTTTGGTTGATCGTCAACAACATGAATATTTAGGTAGGAAACTTTTTCCAATTGCATCTAATGCAACTCTTTGATAGATGGTGCACACAACTCCTTGTAACATTCCACCTATATTCTTCTTGGCACTTAATTTTATTTAGGTCACTAATTTAAGCCTCGCACAAAAGGCAACACAATAGAAATGCACCCTACTTTGGCAGACTGACATAACTACCATCACACTACTACGAGATAGAAGGCACACCACTCTTTGGAATAACCTACGCTTGTGTTACTTTGGAAAGCATCTAAGACTTAATATTTATTGAGAGGTTTTATATAAAAATACATATACATATTCACTCACCACATAGTTACAATATGTGTCATATACATACTATATAAACAAACAAAACATGCAATTATAGTCATACAAGTTATGGTTATGGACACACTAATGCAATTCCTTGGAGCCAAAAGAATTGCTAATTACATAAGGTCATCATCTTATGCATGTAACCTCTTTTGGAAATATTACTATTGGGAATAGGCCAGTTGATCGACTCGACTCTTCCAGTCGATCGATTCATCTGCCACCCATCAGTAAGTCAAATAGATCATGGCTCAAGAAGATATATGCACTCCTCCAGTTGGTTGATTGGGCCTCCAATCTATGGATTGACACTTTCGGCCTATTTCCTCTTCAGTCCTATGGTATACTAATTCAATTCATAGTATGTCGACTTGTCTAGTGCAGAACGCCTTCTCTTTCGTTGAAACAAAAATTAAAGCTAGATCATTTTTGTATTTATATTATAAAAGTGAAAATTTGGGTTAGATTCGAAGGGAGTATAAGGAGAAAAGAATTAGTTTACATATTTAGAAAAAAAAGAGGATTGGTATGAAAATCAAATTAGCATTAAATAAACTAGTTAACCATGCACACATATATAGGGGTATTGGACAAAATCTCACATAAATCCACCATCAAAATGATTTTAAGGTGACACATATGATTTTGCATATATATCATATATATTATATATGGGATCTACGGGCCATTCCCTGGCATATGTGGTATTTAATCAGATATTCACATTAATCATTTAAATGTTCACATCACATACAACAAAATGAATGATGAAAGTAAAACCTGTCATATCGACTATATCCCTATGAAATAGTAAATATCACATGGTTCTAATACCATCGTAGAGAATTATGGTGTTAGAGATGGAAGAGGAAACAAAATTTTCTTTACCATGTTCCCCTTAACCATTGGATCACATCAACAACTCTAAAACATGAAGAAAGGTGCAAGGCATATACCTGGTCTTGGAGTAATTTCAACGACAATTCTGCGAAAGTTGTGCTTCATTATTAAGAAGAAACTAGAATACAGTTGGTGGGGGTCTCTTGGTGTAGCACCACTAACAAATGTTGATGACATCTTCCTAGCATAGTGGCAAAAATGTCCAAGCCTCTATGTAGTCCACACAGACCACCAAGAACTCCTTGTCATGCTTGTAGAGTGATAGGAAGGAGTTGTCCCTTTGTGTTGTCAACATACTAGCGTCAAATTTTTTCCCCATGATTATCTCTCTCTTTTATGGGTAAGATGCCTCTAGCTCTCACATTACCATAACTGTGAGATGAGGAGTCTTGTCATACAAGTGTGGTGAGAGCATTTTCCACCCCCATTATGTTAGAGTTGATGGGCTAGGGTTTCTACAAACCTTGGGGATATGTAAGGTCAAATTGCATTGTTTGACAGCTACTAAAAACCACTAATTGGTCGACTAGACTCCTACTCATTTGAATGGCTGGCGATTTGATCATTTGGAACTTCCAGTCAGTCTATTTGCTTGCTTTCCTATTCACAGAGCATTGGCTTTCAATGCAATGATTAGTTTACATCATTGCATCAAGAACAATCGCTTGACCCAGTCCTACTATTCCTCCAATTGCTCGACATGACTACCAATTTGGTCGATTGGACACTCTGGTTGATCAACTGGCATTCCCAATTAGTTGACTAGACACTCCAATCAGCCAACTAACAATTAGTGTTGTTTAAGTTGATTGCATAAAAACTTTAGTAACCAATTTAAACATTATCCATGAGTAGACTTCTATCCCAAGTGCATCCTATGTGTGTGACCTTATAGGTCCCAAATTACATTAGAAGTGAATGTACATAACCAGATTATGACATCACAAGCAGTGAGAAAGATCTAAAACATCTTCACTTCTACCCAAGTAATTGGAAATTTTAGAGAACAACTTCAACCTATATTTGTGGTCAGTGTTAGCATGATCGTATACTTCCTTTGTATCTGATATCCATATTGAACATGAGACATGGAATTGTCATCCTATTAACATTCATTCCATGTTTCTTGAAAGAGCAGACTGTATAAAAAGCATGTGAGTCCTCCTGTTAACATTCAATCTATGTTTCTTGAACTAGAACAAACTATATGAAAATCATGTAAGTTGTAAAATGGCATGCAAGTCATGCATTTTTCAATCTTTCTTCTAAGGTGGTCGGGATATGAACTCCCGTAGGAGGTACAAATCCCATCTACACCACTTATGATCAATCCCCATGTGCCACAAGTCATCCAAGCATGACCTTTATGACAACCCTCATTCAAGGTTACGTTGGATGGTTTCAAAGTTCATCGAATGACATATGATGAGTGTAGTCACTTCGAGTCTAAGAACCACAACTATCAATTTCACTTTAAATCTTATTTTGACAACCTTTCCATGGTTTCCATGTATCACTCTCTAGGTGGGTCTTTCTAGTAATAATTTCCCTAATAGGTAGTTATGTGTTTGGTTAGTTTGGTATTATGTTCCCAAACATGTACTATGTGTTTGACTTGATATTCAATATCATTACTAATGTGATTCTATCATCAGTGAACACACATTCTAGTCTTATGTATTGTTTTCATCTATTTTTCTTCCATAATAATATTTGACTAGGGACATACCAAGAATATATGAATTCTTATCATACATATGATCTCTTTGTTCAGGTCCTCAACATGAAGGCATATGTCATCAAGTAAAATCATTCATTAGACATATACCATGTTTGTGTCATCATCTCATGACCGAGCTAAACATAATCAATAGAATCATATTTATTATTATCAAATCAAGTACATGATTCCCTAATACAATCATCAAATGATTGGCTCTTTAGGCAGATATGTACACCAATGCCTATCCACTCTTTCATTTGAATGCATCATACATACTCTTCCAAAATGTTGATCATGTCTCCCTTGTACTACAACCACTATATGGTTAATCTACAACATGGGATCACCAGGCATCTTCTCCTTGTCCCCACAGTCAAAGGTTTCCACAATATTCCTAGTCATAAGACATCATTTTCCAACTTTAGCTTTAGCAATCATTGCCTTCATAACATGATCTCCCCAATCTATGCTTAATGAGTGACAAAGAAATCCCATTAATATTCTACATTTTGAGTATAGGGCTCATGTTATTGTTTCATATTTATAATGAATTTCATGATGACACATTGGTTGCATCTAAGCTCTCCAAATGTGGTCGTAAATCTTAGAACTTATTGTCAGATTGTACCTCCTACTATGGCCACATGGAGCTTTTCAACCATGGAACACTACATGACAACCAATGAAAATTACTGAATGCTTCTTTTCTTTCTTCTTTGGTTCTTCCCCCCCTTTAACATCCTCCTTTATCCCCTCCCTTTGCATCTTTCTACTCCCTCTATCATCACCAACATGTTTCAAATCAACATGGAGACACATGTAATAGATGGGTTTGGTTCTCACTGCTCTCTTTACCTCACACCGTGGGGAGTGAGTCACCAGATTGATCATTGCATTCCATGAACAATCACTTAGTCACCAATGGCTCTTGTCCCATAACTAGATATTGTGATATAGTGATGTATTCTATGTGGATGACATCTAAACTATGAGTTTACCTAGATATGGAAGATGGCCAAGTCACTATCATTAAATACTTATAAAGGCTAGAGAGTGTCCACTAGCCTATCTATGAATTATCTAGGCTTCTAGGGTGCTACCATTATATCTAAGATATAGGAAGAGAATCACTCACATTATCTTCCATCAATGAAGGACATGTGACATCATATTGTGCCAACAACTTAGGCTTGAATTTGCATGAATTTATTTGTCGAACGCAAACCTAAATAACCCTAATATGAATATCCAAATATCATTAAATTTAGTTCATACATTTCTCATCACTCAACCTCCATTCCATTAAAGTTTGGTGCCAAAACTCAACTCTTTTACTAATCAAATAATTAATCTAAAATTTCATATATCTAAGTGCATTGAACACAATACTGACATCAAATGATCTTCACATTTCATCCACTAAAAAGATATACTTTGTGTAAAGAATATTCATATAAAGGATAGTCATTATATCATATCAAACCATGTAATTGTCTAATTCAAATATTCTCTTTAAGTATCACATAAACAATCCAGTGTGACATAATCATTAAATATATGCATATATTTAAAAAAAAATCATTTCAATCTCAAAATTTAAATTCAATTATCTAATTAGGTGTTCAAGAAATTTAAAGTTCACACCATCACACTTGTAGAGTCAAAGTTCACAACATACCTACCTAGGGGTATATATATGATAAGTGGAGGTATGGGGGGTATGAGGAGTGACAAAGATGGTAACAAAAATATAAATAAATAGTAGGGTGCCTAGATGATGGGATGATACCATATCATTTGTTACCATTCATCTATAAGGGATTTAATGACAAGTACTGTTATATATTTTTTTTACTTTGTGTATTCATGCCGCCTATGAGGGGTTTGAGATCCAAGTTCAAGGTGAGTGAATGTAGGTGAAACACTGGGGAAGGGAGGAATTGCAACCTCATCATGGTTCCCAGAAACTAGTTATGGCATCATGAGGGATAGAGAATGTGCAATGATTAAAATATTTTTGACCAAGAAATAATTTGGGTGTTTAATAATAATTGGTCAATCCATTTTCCTTGAAAATATACCATATGACCCTCTCCCCCGTTATCCCCTAAAAAGGGGGAATGAGAGGGGCAAGTGCCATAATCATAATTTCGAGATCTGCATTAGCAAATAACCACTAATAATCAATAAACTTCATTATGGAAAAGACTTTGATAGCAATTGACCTCACCTCAAGGGAGTTTACATGAAAAGCATATCTAATTTTTGCAACATAAAGAAATCCTATCTAATTATATCCTCTAGAATTACATTAAATCTTTTCTTTTGGTTCCTTCTACTTAGGATGTTCATCTTCCATCATTAATTTCTGGTAAGTAGTAGTTTCTCCTAAAACATCGTGAAACAAAACATGGCAAGTATAAAAAGTTATACAGGTATGTTGGGGAAACAAAATATGCACATGTATGAGTAGCATCATAGTCGTCGATATTTGCAATCAACAAACTAATAAAAAGCCTTTTGATTTCTTTAACTTGTCAACCTTAGTCTTTGTGGCATACCCACTTGATGGGGGCACCGAATCTTATCATAATGGCTCTCTGGGAGTATTACTTTGATCTACTCACTCATTGGAGGTGATTTATATCCATTCCCACAGATTGGTGGTCGTAATGTTCTCATACTCACTCTCTGGGAGTATTTATTAGCCAATCCACTCGATGGGGCTCTTGTCATAATTATCATGCATGAATTTAAATTAGAGATATTATTGTGGACTTGAGCAAGTTATTTCTATATACCGTGATATTCATATGGACATTATAGGTTTTAGGAAGTAAATAAACAATCAAGTAGTTAATTTACAGACCATTTGGAAAAAAGCCTTGAGAAAACCATGGAAGTCAATTAAGTTGAGTAGTCATACATGTAACCACATACCTTTCTCATAAGTAACTTGATGTCCAATAAAAAAGGCAACAAATGCAAACAATGAAGCAACTATCCCGAAATTAAAGTATAATAGTCATGTATTATTACTTTATTAAGAATATACCATTAAGATTGACTTGCGGTCAAATTGGGGTTTTCATTAGGGTTTTGGCTTCCAGAACCCTAATTATCATTGTAATGCCTTTTTGGCTTACATACCCTAATTTTATTATAATATGCATTTTTAACTCAAGAAAATCCTAATTTGTCAACTTATTAATTAGTAATCTCAAATTAGAACCAAGATACCCTTTTTATCCAAAAAATCAATCTTTGACAACTAAGATCAATTAAACATATTATGATCATCAAAACCTAGAAATTAGGGTTTTTACACATTAAAGACATTAAAGTTGGTAACATTAGGTACTTCTTTGAATTAGAGATATATTTAGGTATTCAAACTATGTATTGCATTCCTTGCATTTTTTTTTATCTTTTTTCATACATTACATGTTACCATTGTACAATCCCACTAATTACTATGATTTTTGTAAAATAATTCCTTTGATCCAATCAGGGCACACCACATAGGTGATCAACCCTAGTCTTAATAGTGCCACCATGGATGGACCGAGCCTATCAGTTGGATCCATGTCAACAACCTGTGCTGCATGGCCATGAAGAGGGGGATCACGAGAAAGGAGTTAAAAGATGACTATAACCTTTACCTTTTATGCTAATTCGTCAGGGTAGGGAAGACTTTTCACCAAGGTCCATCTTCTACCCTGCTTCTTCACAAGAAGGCTTGAGGTGAGTCTGCCACATCATTGACTTTAGGTTTCTAGTCCTCATGGTGGCAGGCAGGGGTGCAAACACCTTGCCCTGGTCCTTTTGAACTTGTGGACGACCTCAATTGTCTAGGGCGTAGCAGGAGGAGCGAGGACGGCAGAGGTGTACCTTTTGGGTATGAGAATTATAATCGAGGGATAAAATATGTTTGGGTTAAAAATTTGATATAGAGCGAGGATCTGTGGATCTAGCAGGAACTCACGATAGATCTTGGAATTTTTTAGAGGGGTCTATGCCCCTTTATATAGTCGTGTGTCATGGGGTATGCTCATGTTGCATCGGGAATTTGGGTGAATCTTCTAGGGTCATCGAAATTAGGCAAAACTTAGGATATGTAGACATGAAATGCTCTCCAAAATTTGTTGGATTAGTTTCCAAATATGTTCATGCATTAAAGAGGGAAAGAGGGGTGAAAAGAATCATCACTGGTACAATGTTGGTTTCCTAAACCAACTGAGGGTACATGATGATCGTCCAATCATCAGACTCTGATCCTGGGGTCAAGGATGTGTGCATTAAAATAAAAGTTTCGAGGTATAGTTCAACTGTGAATTGCATTTGTTACATTTAATGCCTATTTTCCATGATCCGTTCACTTTATGGTTTCTAGAAAAATCCATCTCTTACTCTGTTAATCCTTTCAATCCAATTTTGAATGAAAGTTTTTAATGATATTATCTAGATGTGTGAAATATTGGAGATGAAAACACCAATATTAAAGATACTTTTTAAAATATCCAAGTCTCTCTCTTTATTTTATTATTTAAGGCATGAAATATGTCCTTTTCTCTTTGTACTTTTTCCTTATCTTTTATTTTAATTACTCTTCTTATTAGGAATAAAGTGGAAACAAAACCAATCCATTAGTATCCTTCAATGCCACTTTTATAGATAATTCCATATAATATATATTTATTATCATCCATTACCTTTTGTATTTCACCTAATTTTGGATTTTTCTTCTTCCTTTTTTCTCATATTTATTATTGGACTAGGGAATCAGTAAACCATGAAAATCCTGCAAGGGTGATTTTGCAAATCAAACTCGTAGCTTTACAAACAAGGCATAGAAAGCACTTCATGTTTCATTATTTAAATCAAGAAAGTGTAAAAATATATGAAAAACTAGGTTATAACAACATGTCACTCTTATAAGATTTTTTTCCTCAAAATTAAACTAATCATACAAAATGTTCAGGGTGAGACTTTCCCATGTTCATCTTTAGCTCCCATGTGGCTTCATCCTCTCCATGGCAGATTTATAAAACTTTTACCATCTCAATCTTTTTATTTCTGAGTTCTTTCACCTTGGTATCCAATACCTTCATAGTTGACTCAGGATATGTCAGTCTCCCTTAGAGTTGTATAGGTTCAATATTCCGCAAGTGGGCAGGTTCCTTCACATATCTCTTCATATTGGATACATGGAACACATCATGCATTATACTATATTATGGCGGTAAGGCTAGACGATAAGTGATTTTGCCAATCTGTTATAAAATCTCAAACAAACCCACATATTTAGGACTCAGTTTTCCTCTGTTCTTAG
The DNA here is from genome assembly GCA_963693085.1 of Alisma plantago-aquatica. Lineage (NCBI taxonomy): Eukaryota > Viridiplantae > Streptophyta > Magnoliopsida > Alismatales > Alismataceae > Alisma > Alisma plantago-aquatica. The sequence continues at coordinate 877,458,217 of OY856410.1, forward strand.
ATATAGCTCGGAGGGGTCAAATTTTTAGAAACACATGTTCACCTAGAGTGAAGTGCAAATCAATCTACTTTGCATTAGAACACGACTTTTGTTGATCTTGGGCTCTCTTTAGCCTTTTCTTGATCAAAGTGACTTTATCGATGTACAACAATAGTTCTTCTGACATGAGCAAGGTCCTCTCACAGACATCATCCTAGTAAAGTGATGACTGATATAGACTCCCATAAAGATATTCACATGAAGGCATCGCAATACGCCACTTGATATCTATTATTATAAGCAAACTCAGCTAAGGGTAGGTATTACTCCCATGATCCACCCCAATAGAGCACACATGCTCTCAATAAATCTTCTAATGTATGAATCATCTTGACTGAACCATCGGTTTGGGGTGATAAGTTGTATTGAACTTTAGTTTTGTACCGAGTTCCTCTTGAACATGTTTCTACAATTTTCAAGTGAACTTAGGGTCGCAATCATAAATAATCAAACTCATAACACCATGTAGATAGAATAATTTTATGAAATACAGTTCACCTTGGTATGACACCTTGGAAATAATTTTTAGGTCTAGGAAGTGTGTTGAATTTGTTCAGAAGTATGTTGCTATCCATATAGCATCATGGCTTATTCTCATCCCATCTCCACTTAGGAATATCAATCGATTATAGTAATCCATCGGGTCTCTATTGTTCAACCTTCACCATCTGGCACGTAAGACAACTAGTCACATATGTTGCTATGTCTCTCTTCATTCTAGGCCACCAGAAGTATCACTGTAGATCTTTAAACATCTTGGTTTCATAGGGGTGCACTGTGTACTTTATTTCATGTGCGTCTTGCAAGATATAGGAATTTAAAGGTCATTCCTTCGAAAACCAAATTTGATTTTTGTGCCGCATTCCACCATAAACACCCCCTGAGAGGTGTGGTTGAGGCATGTCCATTAAACTTTTCATCTTTTCTAGGTTTGGGATGGATAGTTGGGTAGTTAACAACTCAGTCAATAGGTCAGGTTTTATCTGAATATTAGCCAAACATATTTAGTTTTCTAATGTCTATGAAGTCCATCTAGCAAACTCCTCCAACTCTCTCCACTAAGTAGATAAGATAGTCTCACATTTGATCTATTTTCAACTAGGGCATCAGCTACCACATTAGCCTTTCCCAAGTGGTAGGTGATGGGTGAAATCATAGTGTTTCATGTACTCCATCCATCATCTTTGTCTTAAGCTTAGGTCCTTGTGATTCAGGAGGTACTTCAAACTTTTATGTCTGATGGGGATTTCAAAGATATCTCCATATAGATAATGTCACCAAATCTTAAGTTCATGAATAATTCTCACTAACTCTAGACATGTGAGTGGGTAAGGGGTAGAGAAGGGATGAGTTTAGAGGATAAAAAAACCTAGAGGTATTTTGTTTCAAGTAAAATCCTCTGACTTTGGCCAGGCAGGATGCATGGATCCCGGATTCCTCATAAACTGATTAGCAGTGTAAAGGAAATTTTTCTAGCCCCCGAGTCATGGTCCCTTCTAGACACCATCATCTTTAGAAAGTACTATTAATAATTCTGTGAGACCCCTAACCTTGATTAAATAGTTGAACATGCTTAATTATCATAATTGGGTGCTTAAAACCTTAAAAAATCATATTATGTGCTTTTATACCATGTGAAAAGCTTAAGTTTCAAGTTTGGTCCAATTTGGACATTGTTCGTGTAAGTTATGCAATTTTATGCATTTTTGGACTTTTATGCAATTTATACAAATGTGAGGCTTTAATTGTAATTTGTCACATGAATTATGATCCTTATATTTCTTCTTATCATTCTTCATCTTGTTGATCCATGGGGTCCTTAGTTGTATCTTGGTTTGGTGGTGTTTCTCTTCAATGGTGAATTAGGGTTTACCCCTTCTTGGATGAGCTACCTTTAGGTCCCATCAACTGATGGTCCCCCTATTTGGTTGACATCTGATGGTCACCAACATGTGGTGATAACTGATGGTCATCCTAGAAGGCCTTATTTTGATGGTTTTCTAGTTTTGTTTCATTTGCATCGGTGCTTCACTTAAAAAGGATGATCAAATGATGGTTCATCACCTAATAAGCTAGGGTTTCAAGAACCAATAGTTATTATGTGTTGGAAACCAATGGGAAACCTAGGAAGATATTATCCAGTGGTCTATCAGACTCCCACAACTAGTGGATCTTCTTCTTGCATGGCCATGGAATCTCTAGGCCATGGACACATGGATAGTTACTAGGACACCTCAAGCTTCTTCTCTCCCTTATCCATAAGATTTATATACCTATCCTTAAGCTCACAGACGAAAATTTTGGTCCCTTCTCTCTTCCTTTCTGTTGGAGGTTCATCTTTCCCGTTCTTGGTGGTGATGAGAGTGCCCAAAGGTAGAAGAAGGTGGACGAACTTCTAGAATGTGTGGCTAGAGCTAGGATCTACCCTCCTTTAGGGTTTGTGAAGCTCTCTAAGCTAGTTCTTGACCTAAGCAACTAAGTTCTTCCTTCTTCCCTTTGTTTCTTTTGCCATTCCTCTTCCCCTACCTTCTTCCTAGATGAAAGCATGATTTTCCATGGTAAATCTTGCTCTAAATATTAAACCACCTACCTTTATTGATCCCTCTACCTAGGGTTTGCTTCTTTTGTGGAGTAAGGTGCTAATTTGCCATGTTCAGAGCTTATTCTAGGGTTTTATACCCTCCTTGATCGAGTTTCCTTCTATTTGGAATTTGATCTTCTTCCTAGAGGCAAGTTTTATAACCCTCTTCTCATTTATTGCTTACTACAAGCATGGTTACTCAAGTTCTTACTCTAAAATGATGATCTAACTTAGAGAAGTTATGCTTGCCTAGGGTTACGATTTTTGTGTTGTTTCTTGCTTATTTTCCAGCTCTAGATGAACCTGAAACCAGGTGTACTAAGGTATAGTAAGACTTAGATCAGGTTATATGGAAAATGGATGGTCTTACTGTTGGCTAAATTGGACATTATTATAATCCCTTTGTTTCGATGATGACAAACATTTCATTCTTGTGGATCTAACGTGCTACTTGAGTGTTGTAGGAATTAGGTGGATGACAAACAACTTGGAAGATCTACATGATCAGATTGCTTTAATTCATGATTGTAATCAAATGTAAAAACTTGTACAAGTATATAATGTACAAGTACTTAGATATCATGTAAATCAAGAGTTTATATCTTCCCTAGACAATCACAACACTTAGATAGGTCATCCCCTACAATAGTGTCACAGCTGCACACTCATACACACACTTAGTACTTAGTTTAAAACATTGAAACAGAGTCATTCTCGGTCGAAAAACTTCTCGACCGAGACACTCTCAGTAGACAAACTCTTCGACCGAGAATGGACCAAATAGTCGTTAGACACAGCAGACAAAGTAGTTGGGAGTTGGATCAGAACGTTGCTACAGACAGTCCCTCGGTCGACAAGTCCTCGACCGACTAGGACTCTCGGTCGACAAATCTTTGACCGAGAATGTCTCTGTCTGTACTTTTCAGGATTAATTAAATAGTCGTTGTTAAAGAAACTAATGGATACCTAACGGCTAGTTGAGCACTAAGAACCCCCTAGAAAGTGTCTAGAACGTCCTTAAGCATCCATAGGCCATTCCTATAAATAGGACAAGCCATAGGACACCCAAAACACACTTGTGCAACACTTGAGCATATACTTACAATTTGCTATTCATTCTTGTGAGCATTTGAGCAATTCCAACATTGGCTATTCATTTCCATTGCTCCAAATTTGTGTCCTATAGGCTAGCATCTCCTACCCACTACACCAACACTTCCATATACATTAGTTAGGAGATCAAAATGTTTGATATAGGAAATCAAGCCTTGTGCTACAAGTTGTACTTGTAATTTCTATTTTTCCTTCTTGTTCCTTTATATTGTTTGTATTCTCCTTGCTACTCCTTGGGTTGGAGGCTGCGGATTGGAGAAGGTTCTTCTTGGTGGAAAAGGTGGACTTTGGACTACTTCAAGAAGGCTGTCTCAATGGGAAGCTACTTCAAGGGGGAGCTTGAGGTTACTTAAAGGAAGGCTGCTTTGAGGTTGGTGAGACTACTTCTAGGTGAAGGCTGTCCAAAGGGTTTGGTGAATGTGTTGTAATTTTATGTAACATCCTTGCGAGGTAATAAAATTAAATACTTTCAAAATCTCGGTTGGGTAAGCAACCGGGTAGTGGATTGACTGCCTTAGTATTTGCTAAGGTTGGAACCACTCTAAATCCTTGTCCCCTTGTCCAATATTTTTGTGGTTTCTTTCTTTGGTTAAATTATTATTAAAATATCATAAAACCCTATTCACCCCCCCTCTAGTGGTTTTTCAATTGGTATCAGAGCAGGCTTCAAGGAGCTCTAATCGAGTCTTGAAGAATGAAGGCTGGTGGTGTCTACAACTGCAAGTAAAGGAAAAGCATTGGCCAATCTTCAACAAGTTGCAATTGGTGCTTAGGAACAAGGCACACTACACCTAGCTGTCCATGGAGGTCAAAGAAGGAAGATGGACATAAAGAATGTCTTATTGTTACAATAAGTGAAGAAGAAGAAGAAGAGGTGAGCCTTTTTGATTTACCTAAATAAGAGCTAATTGCTAGTCTTGAAGAGACACATAATAAGTATATTGAGTGCAAGAAGAAATTAAAGAAATATAATAAAGCAAATGATGAGTTACATGCTAAACTTCTTGCTCTCACATCTGAAAATGAAGATCTCAAAAAGGTTATTGAAGATCATGATATTAAGCTAAAATCTGTAGAAGCAAATTAAAATCTTCTTTCCCTAGAAAAGTTAAACTTGAAAACTCAAGTAAATGATCTTAAAAAACAACCTATTTTGTGTACACATCTAGATTATGATATTATTGTGAAAGAAAGAGATTCTTTGTTATCTAATCTAGATCAAGAAAAGTTAGATATCAAGAAGAGAATGAATGATATTGTTAAGCTACAACAAGAAATTAGTAGCTTGAGTAACAATGATACTCTTGATAAAATCTTAAATGTTTCTTGTCGTCAAATTGGAAGGAGAGGACTAGGTAATAAGCCTAAAGGAAAATATTACCAAAAACCTAGTTGGAGAAAGACACAAGTGTTGGAGAATCAATCTATGTATGTATCTAGAGGGAAATATACATATGTACCCAAGAACAACTAGAACAAAATCATAGAAAGAGATATGAGGTTTATTCTATATGTTGCCATTATTGTTTGCATCTTGGACATTATTCTTTCTCATGACCTTACAAGAAAAAGGATGTTGAGTTAGTATGGGTTCCAAAACCCCCAAACTAAATGAACAAAATTAAGTTGAGATATGACCAAAGACTCTAAGTTGTATATCTCTATGTCTATCTCAACTTAACATTATAGATAAAAAATTTATTCAAGTAATTAACATTTCTAACTTGAAAATATACATTTTAAATAAATCTGCAGAGACACATTTTTGAAAATTTGTCTTAATTAGGGTCCCCAAAACATAAAGATTTGAATATGATTAGTTGAGATTTGACCTAAATGTTACTTTGATATTCATATGTTTTATCTCAACTAAACTGAGTTTTCAAATTGCATAATTTAATTGCAAATGACCTATGATTTACTTGTAAACAATTACTGAAAAACGGTACAGAAACATTCTCGGTCGAGAAACTGTTCGAGCGAGAACACTGTTAGTCGAGAATTAGTCGACCGAGCAGGTTACTATTTTTATGTTTGCAAAAAATATGATAAAACATGTACAAACAACAGCATTCTCGGTCGAGAAAAACGTCGATCGAGATAAATTTGGTCGACAAAAAGTTCGACCGAACCAAGTTCTGCTGAACCTGTTTTAAATAATCCAACTTTGCTATCAATTTGTTGTTAATGATTGATTTAATATGCAAATTAAGAATGAATCTTGGAGATCATCTTTTAATCAAGACATATTGATCTTTCACATCATGAATTGTTGAATGAAGGTATAACATTATGTATATGAAATCCTTAAACATATTTGCAAAAGTGCTATATGAAGACTGAAATTGAATATACTTCATTGATTGAAAAAGTTTATTAAGCATGTTTATTTACAAGGTTTATCTTAAAATCCATGAATCATGAATGAGATTATTTTGGTTTATCCTCTACTTGGTTTAAAACTGAAAATTATGAACCATGTTGGTATAATCAAGGAAACTATTGTTTTATCATAGTCCACATAGTTTATCCTAAGTATTTCTTGGTCTATCTATGTAGGAACCATGTGTATTAAAATTTAAATGGTCATAATCATTGTATTTCATGAAGTTACATGCTTCCATCTTGATCATTGTATTGTGGATATACTTCTACTGTTCTATCATAATTATTGTGCCATAATCATTGTGTTTCATTGGTTTGGCTAAAATAATCTTTGATCCATATATACAAACCATAAATGGATATTGTTTTTGATCATTATGATTCAGTTCATATGAAGATGCCATTTTGCATAAACAGTAAAAATTCACGGCACAAATGCATTTTAAATTAAAAATATGCAGAAATTATACTTCACATATAAGTGTTCAAATTGGAAATCTGCAGAAATTGCCTCTTGGTTGAAATCAAATTTGACCAAGGGGCGCTATGGTCAAAGTCAAGGTCGGCCTAAAATAAGCTTGACAAAATGCTTATTTGTAAATCGTTTTATTGCACTTAATCTTAGTATATTGAAAACAAAAAAAATTAGTGCATAACTTTTTATGATCTAATATTTATTGTGACCTTAGAATCCTTAAAACATCTTGATTATAAGATTAAGGGGGAGCTCACAAAAACTATCTTGACTATAAGATTAAGAAGGAGCTTAAAAAATTTTGAGAACGTCATAAAGAAAAGATGAAACATGTTATGACCTTAGTATTTTTAATATTGGTTATGAAAATAAAGGAATATAAATTTCATGAATGTGATATATATTGTTCTTAATGGAATTCTATAAACAAATCAAGGCTGAAAATATGGTGCATTTGGTTAGAGATACTTTTCATGTATTATACTATAAGCTTAAAAGGTTCTCTTGTCATTTTCAGGGCTTAACATCCCTTGCAAAATGGATGAGAAATCAATATGTATCCATCATGAACTTAAAAAGGAACTCATATCATTTCAAGGCTTAACATCCTTTGCAAATGATTGAGAAATAAATTGTGGCTAAATTTAACAATAATTGGTTTGCATTAATCCCTTGCTTTTAAATTGAATATCTCTTTAAGGGGGACATAGCATAAAATTAAGCGGGAGAAATAAAATGTCATACTAAATGATTATCTTGGATATCTTTTTGAAATGACAAAGGGGGAGAAATAATATAAAATCAAAAAACATAAAATAAAATGAGTTTCATAATATCTCGGCCAGCACACACTTGCAAAACAAGAATGGCTACAAAAGGTAAACTTCAGGTATGAAACTCATATGATTTATATTTCCTTATTTTATATTTAGGAAATGTTTGTCATCTTCAAAAAGGGGGAGATTGTTGGCTAAATTGGGTAAATGTGACACATGGGAATTGATTGTGAGTAATGTAGATGGGATTTGCCCCTCCAACTAGAGTTTGATATCATGTCCACTTGATAAGAGATACTGAGAAAAGCATGTGCATGCACATGTGAATCAATATATGATATTGAGATCACAAATATCTCAGACAGTCTTCTCTAGAGTCAAGAAACATGGATTGAACATTAATAGGATGATGATTCCATGCCTCAAGTTCATTTTGGATATCAGAGAAAAAGGAATTATAAAATCACTATAACACATTACATAGATTGTAGGTTGAAGTTGCTCTTCAATTTTCCATTCAATTGGGTAGAATGGATGTGTCACTAGGCACCACTCTTTACTTGTGATGTAATGAACTAGTTATGGACATTCACTACCAATGTGACATGGGACCTATTGGGTTACACACATAGGAATTCACCTAGAAGAGGAGTTTAATCATGAATGATAATTGAATTGATTACCAAAGTATTTGGGTATTCAATTTAAGCAACAAATAAATTAACCGGTCTCCAAACCGATCAGCTCAATAGTTGAACCGTCTGGTTAGAGTGTCAGGTTGATTAGAAATTGAGTTGGCTGAGTTATACCAAAACTGGGGAGCGAACCGATAAGTTCGCTTAGTGAATCAATCATCTCAAGTAACATATCGATTAGTTGGGTTCATGAGAAGACTGGCTCGTAAAGTAGAGACACCCAGTTAGTGGATAAATTTGATTGCATCAAGGGCTAGTGTTGACGTCATGTTGTACATTAATTGGATTCAAATTTCCAATTCATATCTGATTGGGAAAATTGAAAAAATGACCAGGTCATTGAGCGAACCGATTGGCTTGCATGAAAACCGACCGGTTTTCTTAGCAAACCAACTCATTTGTCGCATGCGGGTTGTGAATTTTGTGATATTCCTATCATTTCCACTCCCAGACAAACTAGGAACCCAGACCCTAACTCCTCCTATAAATAGAGCATTATTGGGGGCTTCTTGGACACAACCCAAGTGCCTCTATCAATTGTTTTCCTCTCTAATTATGGTAACTAATAGAGAGCTTGATTAAGTCCTACCTGATAATGAGAGGGATAGAAAGGGAGCGGGAGGGACAACTCCCTCCTATTTATTCTAATTGAACAACAAGAGTTATAGATAGTCCGTGAGAACTACTATAGAGGTCATTATTATAACCCGTTTGTTTCGATGATGACAAACATTTCATTCTTGTGGATCTAACGTGTTACTTGAGTGTTGCAGGAATTAGGTGGATGACAAACAACTTGGAAGATCTATATGCTCAAATTGCTTTAATTCATGATTGTAATTAAATGTAAAAACTTGTACAAGTATATAATGTACAAGTACTTAGATATCATGTAAAACAAGCATTTAGATCTTCCCTAGACAATCACAACACTTAGATAGGTCATCCCCTACAATAGTGTCACAACTGCACACTCATACACACACTTAGTACTTAGTTTAAAACATTGAAACAGAGTCATTCTCGGTCGACAAACTTCTCAACCGAGACACTCTCGGTCGACAAACTCTTCGATCGAGAATGGCCCAAATAGCCGTTAGACACAACAGACAAAGTATTTGGGAGTTGGATCAGAACGTTGCTACAGACAGTTCCTCGGTCGACAAATCCTCGACCGACTAGGACTCTCGGTTGACAAATCTTTGACCGAGAATGTCTCTGTATGCACTTTTCAGGATTAATTAGCTAGCCGTTGTTAAAGAAAATAATGGACCTAACGGCTAGTTGAGCACTAAGAACCCCCTAGAAAGTGTCTAGAATGTCCTTAAGCATCCATAGGCCATTCCTATAAATAGGACAAGCCATAGGACACCCAAAACACACTTGTGCAACACTTGAGCATATACTTACAATTTTCTATTCATTCTTGTGAGCATTTGAGCAATTCCAACATTGGCTATTCATTTCCATTGCTCCAAATTCGTGTCCTATATTCTAGCATCTCCTACCCACTACACCAACACTTCCATATACATTGGTTAGGAGATCAAAACGCTTGATATAGGAAATCAAGCCTTGTGCTACAAGTGGTAATTGCAATTTCTATTTTTCCTTCTTGTTCCTTTATATTGTTTGTATTCTCCTTGCTACTCCTAGGATTGGAGGCTGCGGATTGGTGAAGGTTATTCTAGGTGGAGAAGGTGGACTTTGGACTACTTCAAGAAGGTTGTCTCAACGGGAAGCTACTTCAAGGGAGAGCTTGAGGTTACTTCAAGGAAGGCTGCTTTGAGGTTGCTGAGACTACTTCTAGGTGAACGATGTCCGAAGGGTTTGGTGAAAGTGTTGTAATTTTATGTAACATCCTTGCAAGGTAATAAAATTAAATACTTTCAAAATCCCGGTTGGGTAAGCAACCGGGTAGTGGATTGACTGCCTTAGTATCTGCTAAGGTTGGAACCACTCTAAATCCTTGTCCCCTTGTCCAATATTTTTGTGGTTGCTTGCTTTGGTTAAATTATTATTAAAATATCATAAAACCCTATTCACCCCCTAGTGGTTTTTCACTTACCACCTATCAAATGATGGCCTATACAAAGTTTTTAGGCTATTTTCCAATTTATACATGAATCGATGGATGATCTTGCACTAGAACCGATGGAGCTATCTTCTTGACAATCATTGGTGATGACCAATGGTGACAAAATATGGTGTCAACCGATGGTCACACCTTAAGTCATTTTTTGACTCCTTTGTAAGCTTAATACTTGATGGTTTAGTGCCTGATAACACCCAAATTAGCGCATATTTTCTATGCATTTTATCTATAGTTTTGTGCCACTTTAGTCTTAATATGCACTCTTTTGTTCATGTTTTATGTTTTCTATCTCTCCATTAGATAATGTAGTGAAAATAGCCAATAATGTAGCTAATTAGCCTGTTTTAGACTTGTAGGCACCGAAACTAGCCAATTTTGGGACTTTCAAGTACCAGACCAGGAAAAGACAAGAATCGCAGCAACTGGACGATATGGCTGCCTGATACGGGTGCCCGATATAGCTGCCTCATATGGTCTGGATGAGATGGCCGCCCGACAAAGATGCCCGATATGACTGCCCGATATGGCCTGGACGATACGGTTGCGCCGACCGATACGGCCGCCGACCGATACGGGGGCGCTGACCGATACGGCCGCCGACCGATACGGCTGCCCGATACGATTGCCCGATACGGTTGCCGAGTGACAGTCATATTGGCCGACCTGGTTCCTCAAGATTGAAGCCACGGATGAAGGACACGTGGACCAATAAAAGCTACAATTTACATCAACTCGCTGCCTATAAATAGCAGCTGCCAGCCTACAAGAATGCTTCTTCAGAGCTGGAGGGAGCCGAGGGCCGGAGGGAGGACCCTGCAAGAGCTAGTTCCTGGACCAAGGAGCTAGTGTGTCGGGTTCCCCAACGCCTGCCGCCCGACACGCCTGCCGCCCGACACGCCCGCCGCCCGATACGCCCGCCGACCGACACGCCCGCCGCCCGATACGCCCGCCGCCCGATACGCTCGCCGACCGACACGGCCGCCGCCCGATACGCCCGCCGACCGACACGCCCGCCGCCCGATACGCCCGCCGGCCGATACGCCCGCCGACCGACACGCCCACCGACCGATACGCCCGCCGCCCGATACGCCCGCCGACTGACACGACCGCCGCCCGATACGGTCTAGAGAGAGAGAACCGAGGAGTCCAGAGGGACAAAGAGAAGGCCCACGGGGCGAGATCCGACCTGCACGGAGGCCAAGGAGCGAGAGCCACCTCTCCTCTACGGGCTATATCTCTCCCCTCTTCTCTTTCATTCTACTGCATTCCTTTGTTTTTTGTACAAACGATGTTTATCCATCTTTGTTCGGTGCCAGCTATGCTTGTCTATGGCTAGTTAGCTCCTTCTTGGCTATGCAGCCCGGTCTGGGCATGTTTATATACTTTTGCCTTAAGCAAGTAGATTCATATCAGATCTAGTATGTTGCATGTTCTATTTTCTCTTTCCAAGTTATGATTGCTAGTTTGGTTGATCTCTTACTCGCTTGAACTGCTATTTCTGCCTGTATTGAGAGATCTGTTGTAGAAATAGCTAAGAGATAGTAGTTTGGATCTGAACCCGAGAGGAGGATGATCCAAGGTATTCTGTTCCTAACACCCCATGATATCCTAAGACCCGAGAGGGAACTTAGCATATACTGAGGTGTTGATATGCCATCCCTTGAGAGAGGGTTAATGACACATCATTAATGGTTTTAGTCACGCATCGCGAGAGCGAGTGGGATGACCCCACAGGACAGATGTCGCTATGCGTGCTAGATGCTTGCTTGGGTGTTCGAGGGTTGTCTACGCCCGAGAACGAGTGCATAGACTGCCCCTTTTGTGGTTACATAGCCAAGAACTCTCTTTCTCTAGTTAGTAGAACCTCGTGCTCTATCTTGTTTTTCTTTTGTTTTCTTTTCTTTTCCTTATTTTAATCGTGACAACCCGCTAGACTAGTTCTAGCACTTTCTTTTATCGACTATCGTTTTAGCTTGTCTGACTCAAGAACAAAAATCTGTGGCGTACTAAACGTCACCACGTCCCTGTGTTCGACCCCGTATATCTACTTCGACCCCGTAATTAAGTTGCAGGGGCCTAGAAGGTTTCGGGTTATAAATTTAAAGCTTCATTCCTTCCTTTGTCCCGCATTCGAATCCGAACGCTCGATTTAGGCCGATCAACTTTTGGCGTCGTTGCCGGGGACGTGGGTTTTCCACGTTTACACGCCTAGTAGATTTTTGTTCTGTCACTATAAGCATGTATATTTATGCATAGTTTTTCTTTTGTTTTAAACATACTTGTTCATATATACTGAATACCTTCTCTTTTTCTTGTACCTTTTTCAGCCATGGATCTTGCTTCAGCAAGACAAGTAATCTTGTCCACCTGTACTCCCGAGTTTTTCTGCAGTTCTGACTGCTGGCAAATAATTGAAGGTCGTGCTCTACAGCTAGTCGAGTTATACTCACCTCCACCATCGTCATATGTTGAAATTACAACAAAGGAGACTGCCAGTCAACCATCGACTCCCGTGCTAGCATGGGATCAAGAACTGATTAAGGCAGTGGAGTTAGCTGGAGAGAGTGGCAAGGTGCTCACCTCCCTAGTCCCTCATCTCCAAGAAGATGTCGATCCCAAGCAACAACTGCTAGAAGAGCAGGATTGTCTCCTCAAAGTAGGCACCGAGGCTGCAGACTACAGTAGAATTCTAGTTCAAACTGTTGAGCGAGGATTCATTCAAGCGCATCAGTTTGGTATAGCAGGGCAGCAACCGATGTGCATGGCAGAATCGACGGGTCTCGAAAGCATTGCTGCTCAAGTACAACAACTTCATGATAAAGATGTTGAACAACGCAGGAGGCTCCAAGAGCTCATCGATTTGGTTACAATCCAATTACAAATTCCATCACGGGATAATGAAGACGTTAGTCATCAAGGCCATTCCATTGGATCTGAATCGGAGTATATCTCACCATCCTATTCAGACCATCAACTGGATTCGCTAGGATTTTTCTGTGAAGACCAACCCACTTGGGGAAGCCCTTCATTCTATCCAGATGACCCAACTGATGAACCAATGGAAGATATGAGTCATAGGCATGAATGGGTCTATGATGACGATGATGAAGACTCTAAAAGCCAAGTTTCCTCATAGCCAGAAGGTTGGTTTGAGGAACCAGAGTCAGATATTGAACTGGACCAGAGTGACATTTCTCATATTGAGACTTGTCACTTCGCTTCGAGCAGTACATCAACCATGGTTTGGAACAATTTGTTCGACGACGACAACGATGACAGCTGCTCGACATGGAGCAGTGAGTATAGTAACGAAGACGAGTTGGAGCAGCACGAGCCATCGTTCGCCACCATACCTTTACAAGGTAGGGTGGACGTCAAGGGGGCAGGATGGACGGTGCACTACAACATGGCTACTGAGCATGAAGACATCCCTAACTCCATGCCAAGTGATAAGCTTGGGGTGGTAGAACCACAAACAGATTCTTCAGGGGATACTTCTTGTTCAGAAGATGATTGGATGAGTCAGACAGTACATGAAGATTTATCTGAGCATCCAACCTCAAGTGCATAGATGGAGAGAGAAGATATGAGTCCTCAAGATAACGTCCAACCTCTCTCATCTATCTCATCCTGTGTCGACATCCCAGGTCCTTCATTTTTAGATTCATATAATGAAAGGTACCCTGAGGATGATTTACCAAAGAAGTCACCCCAGTGCAGTTCAAGTCACTTCCAGCATAAAGATGACTTCACCGAGTCGCAGGATTTCACTTTTCTTCTTCAGACTCGGCAAGGCCAACACATCCGCCTATTCTACTCGTATTATGTGGCGGAACCCGTCGTCAAGACACAGGTGACACTGGTCCCAAAACTCAGGATTTGGGATCCCAGTGTCGGTATCGTGGGGCAGCCACCCCCTTTTCTCTTACCCACCCTCCCACCCTTTTATTACAATAAATTTTGCTTTTCATTTTCTTGCTGGTTAATTTCTTTCCTCTAACTGTTTCGATATCTTTGCACCCATGCATCATCTTTAGAACTTCAATAAATGTCGTTAAACTCATGCATTCCTGCCTCCCTATTTCAAGTTTGAGACTTGCTCGAGGACGAGCAAAGTTTTAAGCTTGGGGTGGTAGGCTTCGCCCTTCTTTTCGCTTCACCCTTCTTGCATGCATGTCTATTTCCTGCATTTAGTCTTAAATTTTCAAAATTTTCAGCTTTTTAGCTTTGCAATTATGACTATATGGTGCGAATCTAATAGATAAATGCTTGATTGTATGCCTAGATGCACAATTTTTATCTTAAAAATTGCTTGACCTCTTGCTTGACTTGCTCTTTGACTCTTTCCTTGAGTTTGGTAATAAACCTAAGGTTATGTCCCTTTTTCATAGCTTAAAGCTAAATTCCCTTGATCTGTGTCGTGAATGGCAAATCCATGGTAAAGGACCGTTGGAATGAGCTAATACCTGATCAAAGAACCTAGTTGTGGATTCACAAGTTTGCCTCTATTCTAAGGATTCTTGAATCATAATTGCTATATTTTCACACAGGTATCAAGCGGATCATGATGAGTTTTGAGCTATGATCAAGGTGAAGTGCTTTTCCTTGATGGACTACATGCCTTCTCACATTAGATCGAGTCAAAAAGATGAAAAATATAAAAATGTGCAAAAGAGGTTTGGCCGCCCATAAAATCCCAAAAATATCTATATAGTTTTCACCCAAGCCTAAAAATAGAATGCAGATGATAAAAGCCTGAGTGTGAACAATAAATGAGCACTTGTTTTCTCTTTTAGGAGAGTTGAGGATGGTGCCCATCCGGTGTATGACTGCGCTCATGAACGCGGATATGTCGTGCCTGGTAGTATCACTCTAAAAGCTTATTAGAGAGTCACTGGGAACCCCCTAGGTGACCTATGAGATCATCTCAGTAGCAGGGTTGGTTCAGGCGCAGTACGAGGAGTTCATCTCACTGCTTTGGACCAACTGGTTCGGACTGCAGGGACTGTTGCTCGCTACATGGACCAACCTGACGCAGATCGGGATCCTCAGAAGTCATTAGAGTCTTTTTGCTTTATTTCTTAGGACATGAATAAGTGTGAGGCATGATATTCCTGATTGGTATGCATGGATTCATGGTGATGGCTCATTACTCATCACCCGCATGATCACCTAAGTGACAACTCTTTCATGATCAAATAATTATGATTCAAACCCTCATGAGTATTGGCAGGCTATAGTGAATTTGCTTAATCTTGCCTGGAAATTCTTTGATCTTACTTTGGCAGGATTGTGCTTGTTTGGTGGGGGTTTGTTCTGAAATGACATGGATCAAGAGTATTGATGCTTTAAACTATTTTTTCTTAACCTTATCATCTATTGCCAAGCTTAATTTGGATGTTATCTTTTTGTTCTTTGAGCACAGTCTTGCTTGAGGACAAGCAAGTTTTAAGCTTGGGGTAGTTGATAACACCCAAATTAGCGCATATTTTCTATGCATTTTATCTATAGTTATGTGCCACTTTAGTCTTAATATGCACTCTTTTGTTCATGTTTTATGTTTTCTATCTCTCCATTAGATAATGTAGTGAAAATAGCCAATAATGTAGCTAATTAGCCTATTTTAGACTTGTAGGCACCGAAACTATCCAATTTTGGGACTTTCAAGTACCAGACCAGGAAAAGACAAGAACCGCAGCAGCTGGCCGATATGGCTGCCTGATACGGGTGCCCGATATAGCTTCTTGATATGGTCTGGATGAGATGGCCGCCCGACAAAGACGCCCAATATGACTGCCCGATATGGCCTGGACGATACGGTTGCGCCGACCGATACGGGCGCCGACCGATACGGGGGCGCTGACCGATACGGCCGCCGACCGATACGGCTGCCTGATACGATTGCCCGATACGGTTGCCGAGTGACAGTCATATTGGCCGACCTGGTTCCTCAAGATTGAAGCCACGGATGAAGGACACGTGGACCAATAAAAGCTACAACTTACATCAACTCGCTGCCTATAAATAGCAGCAGCCAGCCTACAAGAATGCTTCTTCGGAGCTGGAGGGAGCCGAGGGCCGGAGGGAGGACCCTGCAAGAGCTAGTTCCTGGACCAAGGAGCTAGTGTGTCGGGTTCCCCAACGCCTGCCGCCCGACACGCCCGCCGCCCGATACGCCCACCGACCGACACGCCCGCCGACCGACACGCCCGCTGCCCGATGCGCCCGCCGGCCGATACGCCCGCCGACCGACACGGCCGCCGACCGACATGCCCGCTGACCGACACGCCCGCCGCCCGATACGCCCGCCGACCGACACGGCCGCCGCCCGATACGGTCTAGAGAGAGAGAACTGAGGAGTCCAGAGGGACAATGAGAAGGCCCACGGGGCGAGATCCGGCCTGCACGGAGGCCAAGGAGCGAGAGCCACCTCTCCTCTACGGGCTATATCTCTCCCCTCTTCTCTTTCATTCTACTGCATTCCTTTGTTTCTTGTACAAACGATGTTTATCCATCTTTGTTCGGTGCCAGCTATGCTTGTCTATGGCTAGTTAGCTCCTTCTTGGCTATGCAGCCCGGTCTGGGCATGTTTATATACTTTTGCCTTAAGCAAGTAGATTCATATCAGATCTAGTATGTTGCATGTTCTATTTTCTCTTTCCAAGTTATGATTGCTAGTTTGGTTGATCTCTTACTCGCTTGAACGGCTATTTCTGCCTGTATTGAGAGATCCGTTGTAGAAATAGCTAAGAGACGGTAGTTTGGATCTGAACCTGAGAGGAGGACGATCCAAGGTATTCTATTCCTAACACCCCATGATATCCTAAGACCCGAGAGAGAACTTAGCATATACTGAGGTGTTGATATGTCATCCCTTGAGAGAGGGTTAATGACACATCGTTGATGGTTTTAGTCACACATCGCGAGAGTGAGTGGGATGACCCCACAGGACAGATGTCGCTGTGCGTGCTAGATGCTTGCTTGGGTGTTCGAGGGTTGTCTACACCCGAGAACGAGTGCATAGACTGCCCCTTTTGTGGTTACATAGCCAAGAACTCTCTTTCTCTAGTTAGTAGAACCTCGTGCTCTGCCTTGTTTTGCTTTTGTTTTCTTTTCTTTTCCTTATTTTAATCGTGACAACCCGCTAGACTAGTTCTAGCACTTTCTTTTATCGACTATCGTTTTAGCTTGTCTGACTCAAGAACAGAAATCTGTGGCGTCCTAAACGTCACCACGTCCCTGTGTTCGACCCCATATATCTACTTCGACCCCGTAATTAAGTTGCGGGGGCGTAGAAGGTTTCGGGTTATAAATTTAAAGCTTGATTTCTTCCTTTGTCCCGCATTCGAATCCGAACGCTCGATTTAGGCCGATCAGTGCCTCTTACATGGTGGGTAGTAATTGGGTATAAGGGTTGTTTTACACCTTAATGTTGAACACTTGATGGTTTTGTTTCTTGGTTGTTTTGTTGGTTTCGTCATAACAACCAATGGTGCATCCTTTACTTCTATTTGGATACTCTCCCTTGAAAACAAACTATGGGTGTGCTTTTTCTTGACAATTGATGGCTAGAGTTCCATGGTTGGATGATCACCATCTAGGGTTTTTCAAGTTGATTTCCTTCTTTCCTTGAAAACCAATGTACTTTTCTTCTTGTTGTTTTGCTTGGAGTTAGTGTGCCAAATGATGGACACCCTTTTAGTGCTTATTTGGACACCTTTTGATACAAAACACACGATGGTTTTGTACCCTAATTATGGTTTGAAACGATGGCCTTAAGTCCTATAACAAATGATGGTTTTTCTAGCACCATTACTTTGGCTTACCACCTAGTGATTACAACCAATGGTGCATAAGCTTAACAACTGAAGTTGATCCTAGATACCACAACCAATAGTGAGGTTGAATCTAATGTGTTGATATCTTTAAGCCCTAATTTAATGGTTTCTTAGTTAAATGGTTTACAAGTAAATCTTACACCTTAATCAATGGTTTTAAACAAAGAGCATGATTCAATGGTTAGTGGTTGATGCCTCAACACTCCCATAGTTTTGGGTGAAGCCTATAGTTTAATGTTATGACTCTAATGAGGAGAATTTGATGGTTCAATGCCTTCAACTTTTATTCTTACCATTTCCCTCATGAATATAATTAATCACCATAATGCATTACTGGGTAACCCTAATGAAGTATAGATTGTGACACCTAATCCTAATGCAACCAAGTGATGGTGATTGATTATGAACAACCTCCTTGAATGATTAATAGAATCATGGAGTGCTCTCTTATTGTTGAGTGAAACCATGTTATGCTATAATCTGGTGGTTACACCTTGAGTTATGTATGGACCCATACTTGTGGATGGTATGGAATGTGATGATGATGCTTTATGTTATGCAGCTACGATTGAATGAGTATGCCATGAGTTAGGATTTTTGTATATGTGTTGAACCATAGCTTCAATGTAACCTATCTTGTTGAACCTAAAACTGATGCAAATAAATGATGGTAGTTAATCATGCTACCCTTCCTTGAATGGTTAATATCATGATGGAATATTTTTTTTAATGTTGTTATAACTCTAACGTGTTAACGCATGCTTATCACAATCTTATGATTGAAGCTTTCTTATGATAAACTTATACACTATAACTATAATGATGTCCAATCATGCCTAGTTTCCTTATATGTTGTTATAATGAAGGAATACTCTTAAATGCTAAGATAACCCTGCAATGTTATTCCAGGAACATCTTAGTTCTATAATGCAATATTTTGTTGAGTCTGTGTATCACACGTATAGTGATGCTTGTGGAACCTTGAATAGTGGTTAATCATTCTACCCTTCCTTGCATGGTTAATATCATGATGGAATATTCTTCTTAATGTTGTTATAACTATATTGTGTTAACTAATGGCTATCAGAACATTATGATTGAAGCTTTCTTATGCTAAACTTATGCACTATAAGTGTAATGATGGCCAACCATACTTAGCTTCCTTATATGTTGATATAATGAAGGAATGCTCTTAAATGCTAAGATAACCATTTAATGTTTTTTTGGGAACATCTTTTAGTTCATTAATACAATATCATGTTAAGCCTGTGTATCACATGTATGGTGATGCTTGTTGAACCTTGTTAAAAGGCATGGAAGATAGTGACGATCTTGCATGGAATGATATGATGGTATTAATGACCTTTGGGCAGGGTTGAGCCCTGAATGAGGTATAATCCTCTTCATGATGTGACAAGGGTTGGAACCCTTGAATAATGTAATAAGGATTTGTATCATGTAGTGATTATGTGATGACAATTATGGTATCATGAATGGAAAGTAAATATTACCATGTGATGATGATATAAGGAACAATATATCTCATATGTTTTATATCTTTTAAAGTTGTTACACTTATATGCTTGCTAGAAGTGGATTAGGGTTTTTATGTCTACTTGATTGATGCAGGCTTAATTCACCCAATTGGAAATATATAATCAAGAGAAACTCTAATCATGTAGTGCTTGTGACATAGATCCATCAGAGTGTCAAACTTGAAGGATGGTGAAATGAGTATTCCTAAGGGAAACTCAGAGTGCATACTATTGGGTATGCAAGGTGCAAGTGACTATGTGTCCTTGTCATCTTAACTTCAAGGTTTTGAGGATGGTTGTAGTTATACCTCGGCATGAGAAAAGATGTGATTGTGTCTAAGATATGTGTATATGATGTGATTGAGGATAGTTGTGGTTGTACCTTGGATGGTCAGGTTGTGTACCCACCTCCTTACACTAGTGTCCTGACCTATACCAAGGACAAACTAGGATGTTAGCAGCTTGACCTTATGTGTTGTTGTGGAAGTACCCATACAGACCGGGGGTGTAGAAGATCTTAGGAGTCTGTCTCTTCCTAGATCTTGTATGGAACTGATTTGAACTTAGCACCAGTTAGTTAGAATTTGAGTGGTATCTGCAAATTCCTTAGGTCATAATGAAAGATGTAATATAGTCATGTAGCATATCTGTTTAGGGTTATATGCTATGCTTCACATTGAATGATAACCCTTGTTTTCTCTCGTTACATAGAGATAATGATTAGTGCATTAAGAGATAGTATATATGCTTATGTTGTAGAAATACTCATGATGTAGATTTGTACATACAGTAGTCATGCTATGTGGCTAGATATAATGCGAATGTTGAGTATGTTGATGATGATAGTTATCACATGTTGTTATCCATGCTTATATTACTATCTATGTGTCCATAATTAGATATGCCTACAATCATTCTTATGAAGACAGTTGTGCTTATGTTGTTAGTTGTACTTATGATGTAGATCTGTTCAACTTCTTAGGCATGATAATGTTGCTAGCTATGCCTATGTTGCTATACTTATTCATAATAATAGAGATGATATGCTACTAGACTTGCTTGTGAAGTTAGCTATGCACATGCTACCGAATTTCTTACACTATTAGCAAGGTATATATTAATAATCAGGCCAATGATGATAGTTATTATATGTTCCTTTGTGTATCTTGTTAATCATGCTTATAGTTATTCCTATTTGATTAATATGCATGGTCTCTTAAATTGTATAATTGCTTAACTTACTATAATAAATAAGAGGTGTTGAGAGTTATATCTCTCACTAGGACATGGGTCTCACCTCGTGGATCACCACATCTTTTTTTGGTGATCAACAATAGCGGTAGAGGACCCATGTCAATGAGAAGCTACTATGGTGATGGACCTTAGAGAAGGTTGTTAAATGTCTAGTGCGTCCTAGATTCATCCTTGTACTCTCATGGTCGAGCGGGAAAGTTTGTAAATAGTGTTTCAGGTTTATGAGCATGTTGGTGATATTGAAATTAGTTTTAATTTATCCTCATTTTTAGATATATGTTTAATTAGTGATCCATCATGTTTTGTGTTTTGAGTAATCTCTTTTAGTGTAACGGGTTATCACAAATTTCCTTGGACTCCATGAAATTTTTGTGAAATTGGTTAACTATTAAAGGTTAAATGGTAATCATGAGCTCTTATACCAATGTTACAACCCCCTTCCCATATTATCCCCAAAAAAGGAGGACTTAGAGGGAAAGGGACATAATCATAATTTTGGGATCATCATTAGCAAGTAACCAATAATAATCAATAAATTTCATTACATGAAAAAGAGTTTGATAACAAGATAACCTCTCCTCAAGGGAGTTTACAAGGAATTATATATAATGTTTGCAACAGAAAGAAATCTTATCTATCAATATCCTCCAGAATTACATTAAATCTTTTCTTTTGGTCCCTTCTTCTCTAGATGTTCATCTTCCATCATTACATGTACATTACTAGAAGTTTAATCTAAAATGTCATAAAATAAAACACGGTCCATATAACAAGTTATGCTGGTATTTGGGGGAAACAAAGTATCCACATGTATAAGTAAAAACATAGTCAACCATATTTGCAACTAACAAACTAATCAAAACAGCTTTTGATTTATTTACCTTCTCAACCCTTAATCTCTATGGCATACACACTCACTGATGGCACCCAATCTTACCATACTCACTCTCATGCATTATTACTTTGATTTGCCAACTCATTGGTGGTGATTTCTATCCATACCCCTCACTGGGGGTATTCATGATCTCATACTCACTCTCTCTAAGTATCTATTAGCGAACCCATTCTCTGGGAGTGATTTCCATAATTATGATGCATGCATTTAAATCTGAGATATTATTGTGTGCTTGAGAAAGTTATTTCTATGTATTGTGATACTCATATGGGCTTTATAGATTGTAGGAAGTCAACAAACATGGAAGCAGTTAATTTGTAAACCATTTGGAAAAAAACCTTGAGAAAACCATGGAAGTCGGCTAAGTCAAGTAGTCATAGGAGTAACTACATACCTTTCTCAGGAGTAATTTGATGTCCAAGCAAAAGGCAATAAAAGAAACCAATTAAGAAATTATACTAAAATTAAAGCATAATACTTGCATATTATTATTTTATCCAAAATCTACCATTAAGATTGACCTGGGATCCAAGCTAGGGTTTTGGTGTCTAATTAGGGTTGCCTTTGGGTTTTGGCTTCCAAACCCTAATTATCAATTTTAATGCCTTTTTGTTTAACAACCCCTAATTTTATCATTGTATGCATTTTAACTCAAGAAAACCTAATTTGTCAACTTATGAATTATTAGTCTTAAACTAGATCCAGGATACCCTTTTATCCAAAAAGATCAATCTTTGACTATTAAGATCAATTAAACATATTATGATCATCAAAACCTAGAAATTAGGGTTTTGGCACATTAAACATTAATGTTGGTAACTTTGGGCACTTTTTTAATTAGATACATATTTAGGTCTTCAAACAATTTTTATTGAATTCTTTGCAATATTTTGATCTTTTTTCATATATTACATTTTATCAATGTACCATCCTACTACTACAATTTTTATAAAATAGTTCCTTTCTAGCCAATCAGGGCATGACATATAGGCAATCAACCTTAGTCTCGGTTGTGCCACCATGGTTGGACCGAGCCTATTGGCTGGAGCCATATCAATGGCCAACACTACATGGACAAAAAGAGAGGGATCATGAGAAAGGAGTTAAAAGAAAATTATAATCCTTACCTTTTATTGAGAATCGTCAGGGTAGGGCATATTTTTCACCCAAGTCCATCTTCTACCTTGATTCTTCATGAGCAGGCATGAGGTGGTTCAACCTTGTTGGTGACTTCAGGATTCCGATCCTCAGGGCAGCAGGCAGGGGTTCCAACACCTTCCCCTGGTCATGTCAAATGTGTTGATGGCTTGGTCATAGCAGGAGGAGTGAGGATGGCAGAGGTCTACCTTCTGGATATGTAAAGGAGAATCAAGGGATAGAATTGGGTTTGGATTAGAAATTGGAGATAAGGAAAATGTCTAAAGATCCAGTAGAAACTTGTGAATCATCTTGGAGTTTTGCAGAAGGGTCTATGCCCCTTTATATATCCCTAGGTCGTGGGGTTTTCTCCTATTGCATTGGGCAATTGGATGAATCTCCAAGGGTCCTCAAGATTAGGCAAAACTTAGCATACGTAGATGTGAAATGATCTCCAGAATCTATTGTATTAGTTACTTGATATGTTCATGCATTAAAGAGGGATATAGGGGTGAAAAGAATCCTTGTTGGTACAATGTTGGTTTCCTAAATCGGCCGAGGGTAGATGATTATCGTCTGACTATCAGATTTTGATCCTGGGGTAGGGATGTGAGCGCCAAAATAAATGTATCCAGGTATAGTTCAAATATGAATTTGATTTGTGATTTTTAATGCATATCTTCCATAATACATTCACCTTAGGATTTCTAAAAAATACATATGGCTTACTGTATTAATCTTTTTAATCCCAAATTTTGAAGGAAAGTTTTTAATGAGATTGTCTAGATGTGGGTGAGATTGGAGACCAAAACACCAACGTTAAAGATACTTTTTCCAAATCTAAAAGTCTCCCTCTATATATTATTATTTATGGCATCAAATATATTATTTTCTCTTTCTACTCTTTCCATATCTTTTATGTTTATTGCTCTTCTTATTAGGAATAAAGTGGAAATCAAACCAATTCATTAGTGGCCTTCAATGCCACTTTTCTAGAGAATTCCACACAATGTATATTTAACCTTTTCACTGATTATTGTGTTTTCTTCTTCCTTTTTCCCCATATTCATAATTGGACTAGTGAAATTAGTAAAACCATGAAATTCCTTCCAAGAGTGATTTTGCAAATAAAACTCGTACATCTACAAATAAGAATATTATATGAAACACCATGTTATTACATTTACCCATGACTTTCTATTAAACTAAAGTTTAAAATTACTAATAACAATACTTATCATAAATAATTAAAATATAATATTAAATAGTAAGAAATATTTTTGGTGCCATTCCAGTGTCAACAATATATAGTGAAACCAACACACCTAGGAAGCTGAGAGAGGGCATATGGTGAAATTTGGATATAAAGGAAACATAGAATTTGGGGTGGAATCTGGGTATCCCGATCATACAAAAGAGGAAGAGCAAGGAGAATTTTCAATATCTACTCAATAAAATTTACAAACAAGTCAACTGTTGGCAGAACAAGTACTTTCTCTGGAAAGGGGAGTCACCTTAACAAAGTCAGTATTACTTCCTCAAGGTTGTTACACAATGCAATTAGTTATTCTCCTAGCCTCCATCACCAATAGAATCGATCAGCTCATGAGGAACTTCATATAGAGCATCTCGCAGACATTCAAGAACCTGCATTTGGTAGATTGGGGGAACATCATCAAGCCTCTCCACCGAGGTGGTCTAGGAGTCAAATCTGCCAAGAAATTCAATAAGGCCCTTATTAAGCTCGCATGGAATTATGTCCAAGATCACTAAGCATTATGGTTGGATCTGATGTGAGCTAAATACAGCAGGGAGCAGGAGAACAACCCCTTCAGGTCACACACTTGGAGAGGTATCAAGATCTCTACTCCCTTCATTATGAATCACTCAAGGATGGAAGAAACTATGGGACAAAGGACCAATGTTTGGTCTAACCTTTGGGTGGGTGATGGAATCATTCCCAATCTAAAGTTTGGCGTTAGTATCCATAATGATATCCAAGACATGATAGTGGCTTGTCTAGTCTCAGATGAGGGGTCCTGTGACATGGGATTTCTACATTACTGGTTCACTGAGGCTTCAGTCCATGCAATCTCTAGCATGCCTCCCCTAAGACCTTCTTACAGGAAGGATAGCCACATATGGCTATACTCAGGAGATGGCTCCTTCTCTTCCAACTCAACGTACAAAGTTCTCATGGAATTTAATGACTCAACTAGAAATGAATGCTATGCTGGCATCTGGGCACTGATATCTCAACAAAGGGTCAAGATAAATTTATGGGTAATCCATATGAACCATCTGATCACCAATGAATTTCACTTCAAGAGGAAGCTTGCCCTAGATGTGAGATTATCTAGATGCCAAGCCCTGATTAAATCTATCCTTCATGAAATTAGGGATTGCCCAATGGCAATGAGAGTACGGAGAAGACTATTTTCACATGAAGCAACACTTTTCTTTGATATGACATCCCTCATGGAGTGGCTAACCTAAAACTTGAAGACCTTGAGTAAGGTGGATAGCTGGAATATTATCTTCGTGATCACCTATTGGTGGTTGTGGAAAGACCACAATCTCCACAACTTTGAAAACAAGGCAATGCCACCTTCTGTCATCAAAACACGTTGCAGGTCAGCCTATAATATGGAAAAGTTGGTGTTTCAAGGAGAACTCATCCCCATGCACAAACCTTCTCCATCAATGACAATATTGTACTCCATCCCATGGCCTCAATATTGCATGTGGACATGGTGGTAAACAAAGATGAGAATTTGAGAGCCACTAGTTTGGTTGTGCAAGATATCAAAGGCCACTGGATTCATGGCAATGCTAAAATGTAGCATGGCTCAGACCCCATGAGCGGGGAGCTCTGGGCCTTCAAGGATGTGCTAGAGCACACCAAGCAGCATTATATTCCTTCAAGTCTTATACTGACAGACTCATGTAATGCCACACTTTGGATACAAAATCTTGAACCAAACACTATGAAATTCAAACTTTTGGTCCAACCCATTCAAAAACTTTGTCAAGAAACTCCCCTCTTCAATGTAGTCTACATGAAGAGGAACCAAAATAAGCTAGAGGACTAGTTAGCCAAGCAATGTATGAAGCAGTCTGACCCTCTCTGGACTTGGAAAACCTATCCACCTCCTCTTCTTCCTTTGTACCAAGAGGATTTGCGTGTCTTCTCAACTTTTTTCATTCCTGCACAACATAGTAGGTAATTCTTGTAACCAGACTATCTAGTAGTTTACCAAATATATATATATATATATATATATATAGAGAGAGAGAGAGAGAGCGAGAGAGAGAGTCAGGATAGTGTACACTCGAGTGTACCGGAGGCACCGTATACCTCAGTCATGTTTATAGATGCAATAATTTTTTGAAAGTTATAAACCATTGATCTTCTTAAATATCTTAAGAACATACTATATAATAAATTTTAGCTCATTTGGATACTTATAGGTCGTGTATCTAAAGGAGGCAAGAATCATGCATTTAAAATTAGTTTTGTGCGTCGATTTTGTTGTCCTTGGATGAGTGACTTACACTCATCCAAATGAGCTCAAATTTTGTATGTGGCCTATTATTATTGTAACCACGAAGATCAATGGATTGGAGTTTGGAAAGACAAGGTCTAGATAGGCAAACACCATTGAGGTGTATGGCATAATCTATACATTCGAGTGTATTCTAGTCTGACTCTGTCTCTCTCTCTCTCTCTATATATATATATATATATATATGTATGTATATATATGGAGAAATTCAACTATCCAAATATGGGACCTAATTGGGTTGAATTAATCAAAATGAGTCAAATTTGACATTGGTTCCCTAGGCTCAAATAAAGTCAAGTATTGTTATGATTTGAATTCTAAACTAGCATGAAGGTTTTCAAAATTTGAAAATTATAAGCTATAGTTCAATATCAAGTTTTGTGCCAAGATTAAACATCTTAATAGTTTTGTCTGTAATCCTAGTCAAGCCACACATGGAAAACTTAATTCTTGAATAATTTAAGATGCATGCCAAATAGGTACCAAACACTACATCATTTCTATAAATCTATTAATGTATACCTTGTAATTTAGATCCCTTATAGTGTGTTTGTAGAGTATCCTCTCTTTGTACTTATGTATGCAGTAATATTGATGTTTATTATTGCATCCATTTGAATCTTATAGGCCTCAAAACATAACTTGCAAATCAAAATGTTTATTTGCCATGTTAGATTTTTCTCACCCCTTACCTTTTCCCCTTGTACTTTCTATGTTGGATGCATTATCAGGGTGAGGATCCCTACACCACAACTACATAATTGGAATTTAGACATTGAAATGTGGCACGTGTTTATCGTGTGCAAAACACAAGTGAATGTATCGCAGTAATAATGGACCTGTGAGGCCTGAGTCAAACATGGGGAAGAATTTCTCCAGAAACTACTACTAACTACAAATCGATCAGCTAAGCTGATGATGGTTATTTGAGTTGGGTTGAATTACTAAATTAATACTAAAGCAAATGAATTAAAATATTTGAGTAAATCAGAAAGAGAACGAGTTCCTTAGGTCGATGGTTTTGCCAAAGATATCACTTACAGTCTATCCTTCACACTAATACCTATTATCTCAATTCCTAGATAAGGAGCCTATAGCTAGAATTACCTGCTTCAACAGTGTAATTCACTACCTATACTAATGCCAATCCCACTCTCATGGTTATTGGTTTGATTAGTTAGGTTGTTTACATTAATACTTTGGGTTTCTCCACTCCTCTATTCGCCACTTTTCCCAAAGGGTACAATAAATGAGTAATTCTATGTTTTCCAACCCTTAATCCATCTCCTGAGATGATTAGGTGTCTATTAACCCATTCATGGTGATCAAGCATAAATAGAACAAGAAAAATCCATAGAATTATATCTAGTAACGAGAGATAAATTAATATTAATGCATAGAAATCTACTACAATGTATATTCGGGCTACTCTCGGGTTCTAAAGAACAAAGGTTTTTAGCCTTTCATGGTTTTCATGACAAAACACATAGAAGGGAAGAAGAAAAACATGGGGAACATAGTAAAAACTAAAGTAACCCCTAGATCTTTGGTTGTCTGAATGATCCCTTACATAGTATGTGTAGTTTGTTGTCTTTCAATGGAAAAAATGTCCTCCGTAGGTGTTCGGATCACTCTTGGTGAAGCTTTGAATCCTCCCTCCCTCTCTTCTCTCTCTCTGGTTGCCATAGAATGAAAAATTGGTTGCTCCCCGGGTCTGGTCGTCGTCCCCCTAAGTCATAGGCATGACTTAGTGTGCGAAATTTTATCCACCATTGGATTAGAAACAAATTTGCGGCTAGATAGATTGGACAAACTTGGTGGTACCGACTTGATGTGTCGGTGGTACCGAGTCACTTAAGTTAGGTCATGCGATCCCGATCTTGTGGATACCATCGACAATGTCTCAGTGGCACTGACTTGATGTGAATTCAAGTTGCCTCTATGACATCAATTCGGTAGTAAAGACTTCTTGGGTCGGTAGCACCGAGATCTGGGTTGTTTTCGGGCAACTCTCTGAGGTCAAGTTGGTACCACCAACTTTTGTGGTGTCCGTAGTACCAAGATGTGTCAATCTGCTTTGTACTTGAAAACACATGAAGCATCGTAAGTGCTCAAAATGAATAAAGTGCTAGTAAAAAATGATTGAAATCATATAATTTGATGCAAATAAGGAAATATAGGCTAACTATGACATTCCATGCATAATAGGTCATATAAATGTTCAAACTACACATGAAAACAAAGGAAAATGAGCCTATAAAAGAGAATCAAACTCCCCTAAGCTTGAATGTTGCTTGTCCTCGAGCATCAATCACTCGGATCTGTTTCATAAAAGTCAGAAAAATGACAAAGCACATACATTCGTTTCTTAAACAACCAACCTAGCAAGCCCTAAACTGGCCTTCACTGACCACTGAACCACTAACTTCTCTAAAGTGAACAAAAGGTGCAATAAGAGATGTGCACCCTTAATCAATGTCACTATCAAGTAAGAAGTTAACATCATAATTACTCAGGTGTTTTCTTAGTGTATTGTGTGATTCCCTACACTAAATTGTTCTTCCCTAACTACCAGCTAACTGGAAGTAGATCTCCATGTAAACATGAATGAGGAGATAAATCATGAAGAGTGGCCTGCCAATAAGAGAAATTAATGCCGAAAATGGGTGTCAATTGAAAATTTCAAGAGTGCATCCAATCTATTTATGCACAAGAAGAATGAAATTATATGAATGCACAAGAATTTAATGAATGAACCTAATGCCTAATTTTCCTTTTCATGAGATGATGCATGTAGAACAAGCTAAGAATTTTTTTTCTTTCGTCAACTTGGGAAGTTGCACATGTGGATTATACTCTTCTTCATTAAAGAATGCACAATATATGTCATTTCTCTTTTTTTCAAATTTCTTTTTAGCAAGTCTCACATTGTGCTTCTCGCTTTCTTCTCAACTTTGCTTTTGATTTTTTTTTCATTTCTCATTTTTTTTCTACATCTCATCTTCTTAATTTTGAGTTTAAGAATCCAAATGGCAAAAGAGAAAATGCATGTAATGGTGGAATAAATGTATTGTATGAAATATGTTATGCAAGCTAAAATGGTATGCAAGACTATCAATGACTACAAATGCAAAAGATTTTTTTTCTTTTTATGCAAGTAAACTACCTTATATGCTATGCAATGCAACCAAAGAAAAATAGTTTGGAGTACTCAAGAATTTTTAGGTGGTGAGTAAAATGAATGAATGGAAAATATAGAATCACACAACTACAAGACAATGCCTTTCATTATATTATGATGTGTCCCTCTTAAATGACATGTGTTTAGGGTGATCCAAGGGATTATTTCTCATATATTCATTGAATGTCTCATTATGGTTTGGTTAGTTAAGGCTCAACATCTTCATCATCCACATTTCCTTATTGAATAAGACTTTCTTTTATGTACTATGTCCTAAAGCTAACTAATTCAAACACTTCCTCAGAATGTGTTGTAGAAGGATGCTACAACTCAAACTTTTTTTTAAAACATGACCTTCGTTTTCATTTAACAACAGAGAGTACAAGCATTCTAGATTGAAACCATGCAAATTTTTAACTCCACAATTACACTAGATAGATGTGGATCCTACTTACACAACTAAAAATAAAGCAAACAAACAAACTAAAATAGCAAAACAAAATGAAAATAAAGATAAAAACTAAGATAACAACTAGGATAAAATGTTGTTCCAGCACCCCCCCAAGCTTGAATATGACTATGTCCACATAGTCAATACTCTCACCCAAGAGGTGGAACAATAGTAACACAGATTAGAACAGTGGAGGTGGCATGTTCGGGTCATGGGGAGGGAACATCCCCTAAAATTATATATCAAATGGAGGCATCGGTGAAGGCTGTGGATACTCTCCAAAGTAGCCATAGTTCCAATAGTTGTCATAGAATAGTTGCTGGTTCTGCTTAATTCTCTACAGACGTGTATGAATGTTCTCTTGGTTGGCCAGGAGAAGGTGTTCATTCTCAAAGATGGCCTACTGGTTCTCGTACAACCTTCCTTGAATGTCTTGTACGCCGACTAGGGCCTATTGATGCTATTGCTGCCCAGTTTGTATCTACTGCAACATCTCATACATGCCCTAGATGTTTCATGGGTCGGTCTCATCCTGAGAAGTTGGTGGGGTTGAAGATGTCTAGGCCGCATAAGTGTGGGTCCGCTTGTATAGGTCCAGTCACCGTGTGATGGGGATTGTGGGCTCCACCTCCTCATCCTCATCCTCATTGTCGTCGATGTCCTTGCCTCCCTGTTGTTCTGTAGCTTTCTCATCATCTTCCTCCTCACCCTCATCTAATGGTCATCTAAGATACTCCACGCCATACAAGTTGAAGATAGAGTCAGGGAGGATGCACTCCATGTATCTTCCTCTCCTCATGCAGCTAGCAATCACGATGTTGTTCTTCATTCCAAGTAAGCAAGACCTCTTGTAGTGTTGAGCATCCAGCTTCAACAGAGACTCCAATGGCGCAAGAGTGGACAGGCTGAGGTGGAAATGCAATGCAATTGGGGTGACAAATCCCCCAAACATCAGTGGTTTCTTCCTCTACACATTGCGCTTCACATGCATCATATGAAGTAGGAGGAAGGAGCTGAAGTTGATGCTCTTACCATCTAGTAGCTTGTATAGGAAGTACAAGTTCGTCTTTTGCATCTTCCCTTGAGGTTGATTAGATTTAGCAAAAATCAATGTGGTGTAAGGTCGG
Organism: Alisma plantago-aquatica; assembly: GCA_963693085.1. Taxonomy (NCBI): domain Eukaryota; kingdom Viridiplantae; phylum Streptophyta; class Magnoliopsida; order Alismatales; family Alismataceae; genus Alisma; species Alisma plantago-aquatica. The sequence continues at coordinate 877,489,360 of OY856410.1, forward strand.
TGAAGGATACAAGTGAATGGGTGCTCGACGTCGGTGAGGGAGTTGACGATGAAGCTGATGTGGAATCCTTTAGGCACCTCCATCAGCCTCTACCAAGCTAAGTCATAGTAGAAATCCACTGGGGCGAACTGTTCAGGAATGTGTGCCCAACCGAAGATACGATTCAACTCCCTTAGCATGATGGTGTAGTTCTTGTTGAAGAGGTGGAAGTTAACTCTTCCCTCCTTCCATTGACTTCCAATGTATTGCTCAGGAGAGATGAGGACATCTAGGGAAGCTAAGAACTTGAGGATGAGCTCTGGGTATGTCGGACAATCTCTTAAGAAGGAGTTGTCTTCTCTTAAGTCTTGGCATTGGCAGACCCATCTCATGTTGTCGGTGAAGCCCACCTACTCGATGAATGCTCGGTCTCTGTACCATGTGGCTATGACCTTCCTTCTCTGCAGCTCCTCATACACCCATCTAGTATCGACATCTGGGTGTGTGATGCGAGTTGGTCGGGGGACCAACTCCCCTTACTCCACCAATATTGATGCTCCTCTTCTTAGGGCCATGGTGACAAACAAGAATGAGGGTGAGATAAAAGAGCTTAGGGAAGTCCACTAGTGCATGTAGTAGTTGTAATCCATAATATGGGAGAGATGGATGCTTGAAAGTGTGAAGAAAGTGGCTCCACCACCTCACTTTTTATAGAAGTCTGTGACACTGTCGATATTATCGACAAGAGAGTCGGTGGTACCAAGTTGTGGAGCACAATCTGTGTTTGGTGCTTGTGATGCTTATGATTGGCTAACGTGGTGTGAACGGATCACCCTTCATCAGTGGTACCGATGGCACCGTCGGTAGTACAAATTTATGTCGTGGATCGGTGCCACCGACTGCTTGATGAAGCACATCTGAGATGTGGGATCGTGACCACTTGGATTGCTGAGGTGATGAGTCGGTAGTACTGACTTCCTCAGTCGGTGCTACTAAGATTTTGCATTTTGTCGGTGCTCACAAAAAATGGAATCAGTGTTCCGAGCCTGGGAGTGCCCAGAATCGGTAGCACTGACAGGAAGTGTCTGTGGTACTGAGTCCTTATTAGTTAAACTGCGACGCATCTCCAGAGACTTGGTGGTACCGACATTGCTGGTCGGTGCCACCGAGTTGGCACTGTTGATTTGCAAAAATGATGACCCTATTTCGGTACCACCGTCTGATTGACTCGGTGGTACCGACATTGCTTTGTCCTGCACACTAAAGAAAATAGATCAAGGTACCTTTTTTACTAAAAATCAAATTGAAAGTACATATAAACATGAAAATTGAATCTAAGAAGTGCGATAAACATTGGGTTGCCTCCCAACAAGTGACATTGTTTAAATTCCTAGACTAGATAGTCCTTAGAGCATAAAACTAAGGAATGGTGCAAAGTTGCACCTCCTTTAACCTTGTCTCTACCTCCCCTCCAAAATAATGCTTGAGTCTTTGGCCATTAACAAGGAATGACCTACTCCCATCTATAATGGTCACATCACCATGGGGTGAAATTTCTCAATAACAAACGGTCCACTCCACTTTGACCTCAGCTTCCCTGGATGTAGTCTAAGCCTCGAATTAAAGAGGAGGACTTTCTTCCCAAGTAGAAACATCCTATTAAGAATGTGTATATCATGAATTTTCTTTGCCCTCTCCTTATATATCCTAGAGATTTCATAAGCATTCATCCTTAGCTCATCTAATTCATTTAATTCTAGAAATCTCTTCTTACCTACTTCATCTAAATTGAAGTTCAGTTTCTTCATAGCCCATCTGGCTTTATGTTCTAATTCTACAGGTAAATGGCATGCATGACCATAGATCAACCTAAAAGGTGTTAAACCTATTGGAGATTTATAAGTTGTTCTATAGGCCCAGAGTGCATCATTAAGCACATAAATCTAGTTTGTCCTATTGGTTGAGACTATTCTCTATAAGATCTGCTTAATGTAACATTCTAGATCTCAGACCCTACCTTGGAAGTTGACATTTTGGACTTAGCTAAACAAGGTTGAAGGTTAGACCTAAATAAATGTTTAGTATAACCCCAATGATATAATGCATGTATAGATCAATTTAATGTAACCTAATGTTCTAATATTAATCTTAGGTTTATAATGGATACATAAAATATGCCACATAACTCATTTTGGTGGTAATATGAAGATAAGAAACTTAATTGGATGAATAATTTAGATAATGGTTTGTTAATGGGGCATATGACATATCTCATAAAAATAAGTCTCAAAAGTGGAAACAAACTTCAAATTCGAAATCTACATATCAAAATTAGCCTACATGTCAAATTTCATCTAATTTGGACCACCTTGAAATATTAGGATAAGTTTAGGAGAGAGAAAATGAGTCAAAGGCATAAGTAATGAATAATGTGAGTATATAACTTCAAAATATGGAAATAATGGAAAATTCACATTCAACACATCAAATATAACTAGTGGATGGAATTTAGTCCAATTTGGATGTTGTTTGTGCAAGTTATGCAATTTTAGGTACATATGGAATTTTCTACAATTTACCCAATTGGGAGGTTTTCTTTGAAAATTGTCACATGCATTATAGTCCTTATATATTCCCTTATCATTCTTCATTTTTTGAACCATAGGGAACCTAGTTGCACCTTGGTTTGAAGGTGTTTCTTTCCAAGGGCATTTTAGGGATTACTCTCTTTATAAATGAGCTTATCTTTAGAAGCTATCAACCAATGGGGTTATTTCATTGATTGGAGGTCAGTTGCGATGGCCTACAAGTGTCCATAAATCAACATTTGATATTCAAGAAGCCTCTATGAGCTGTCCTCTTTCATGGCTATGAAATCCCGAGGCTAAGGACACATGGAAATCTCCATGGGCAGCTCATGCTTGACTTCTTCCTTATCCATAAAGGTTTGCATGTCCATAGGCACCCTTATCATTAGACACATGGAAAGTAACTTTACACCTCATGCTTGAATTCTTCCTTATTCATAAAGTTTTGCATGTCCATGGACACCCTTACACATGACACATGGAATGTCTCATGGACTCCTCATACTTGACCTCTTTCTTTATATAGCCATATCTACCCCTTCCCAACTCCAAATTCGAAAACTCTTACTATTCGTTCTTTCCTCTAGCTTAGAGTGGAACTCCTACTTTGTTTGGCTATAAAGGTTCTATCCCAAGGTAAAATAAGGTGCCTACCTTGGTGAAGAAGGCTCCTAGGGTTCCAAATTTGCTTTATTTAGGGTTTCTAAAGCTCCGCCTTGGTTATTTCGACCAAAACTAGTAAGTTTTCTCCTTTCCTTCCCTATTTTCATATTTTTAGTATTCCTTCCACCTTCCTCTAGGTTATAACCCTAGTCTTTCATGGTAAAACCCTACCTAGAGCCCTTAAACACCTCATCTCCATGCTCTTTTGTTAGGGTTTTTCACCTCTAAAGTGGAGAAGGAGCTTCTTGCTCAAGATAGGAGCTTTGTTGGAGAAACTAGCCTCTCTAAGCTTGGGAACCTTATTGATTAGACATGTCCACCTTTCTTAGAGGTTCTTTGGATACCTAGGCTTGGATATAGGACTAACTTAGACTGTTTAGACTCTGAAGTTGAGGTATGATGTATCCCCTATTATTCTATGTTGAGAAATTCACCTATGCTTATTTATTCTCTTTGTCTTATGGACATTAGCCTATGCACAATGTCTTTTATTTTGAAAATCATGGTTCATGTGAACTATCTTATTTGATATTGATCATGTGATCATGGATATTCTTTTGAACTCTTATCTTATGCTTTGTTCATGATGGAACTCTAAAAGATGACATGTGATGTCTTTTTCCCACTTATGAGGTGGATGTATATGTTGGTCACTTATGTGGTGACTAGTTTATATATTCTGACTATACTTTCTACTTGCCTCTACATTTAACATGCTATGTGATTCAGTAGCACTAGAGTAGTGTAATTGCATTGGTTTTATGGCAGATGTGTTATTTCCTGCTGAGCAGATGTGATATTTTCTGCTCTTTTGGGATGGAAAGGAACCTCATACCCAGAGAAATATGTGTGAATCTTAGCCCATGTTTTATATATTTGGGAGATTGGCAATATTCTTTTCTCTATCAGGTTTCAAGTTCATGAGACTTGGATGCCTTTTTGTTTATATTGTTCTAGGGCTATGTTTATCTCACATGCATGCAAGTTGATGATATGGGGTGTGTGCCCTAATTCTTTACATGTGCTTGTGTGGCACAATCTTTATGTTTTATTAATGGCAAGTATACTTTTGTTATCATATGATTTCAATTACTTTTCTCTTGATACCCATTTGGGTGGTCCTTATCCTTTCTATGGGAAGCCTTTTATATTTGCTGCCCTTTATTCCATATATAGCTCAATTTTCCTATTTAGTATGCACATACCAGCCTTTGTTTATGTCATCTATTTACTCTTCTTGCTGGGGTATGCTTCCAACCCTAGGTTGAGGACTTGGATGATAAGGCATGAAGTTTTGGACTAGCTTAAGGAATTAAAGCTTGGAGACAAAGTTATTATGGCTTAGATTTTCCTCTATTTAGATCCTTATGTTGTATCATACATGTAAACCCTTATGGGATATTATGATGTACTTTTGTAATCTTTTGTGAAAATTGAATATAGTCATTATTTTTATTCTGCTACTATACTTTGGTTGTTTTGAATACCATTTATTGAAGTTTCAAAATTTTTCACCTAATCTAGCATACATTTGAGTGTGTTTGGAATGGATGTTTTATTCTTCAATTTTTTAGTAAGCGGGTGTTCATGCACCTCCTTAAACTTACTTCCCTATTTGAAACCTCAACCTGACATTGAGTATGTGGGTGATGTTGGGTACCCACATGGTATTTCACCCCATACTTTCTCAAGAGAGCTCCAAACTGCCTATTAGTGAAGTGTGAGCCACCATCACTAATGATTAGGTGACGGACACCAAACCTACAAAAAATGTAATCTTTCACAAATTTGCACACCACATGCACATCGTTGGTGCAAGCTGGAATTGCTTCCACCCACTTAGACACATAGTCAACTGCAAGAAGAATGTATGAACACAAATTGGATGACACAAACGGACCCATAAATTCTATACCCCAAAGATCAAAAACTTCGACCTCTTGAAATACATTTAAGGGCATTTTGCGTCTCTTTGAAATTGTACCTGCACGTTGACAAGCATCACAACCACGAACATAATTATGTGCATCTTTAAATAAAGGGGGACAATAGAACCCACTCTCCAGGATTTTAGCTACCGTCCTGGAGCTAGCATGATGCCCAACCATGGGTAGAGAGTGACAATGTGATAGAATGCTTTCTACTTCACACTCGGGAACACACCTTCTCAACAGACCATCCATGCATTGCTTGAGAAGAATTGGGTCGTCCCAGATATAAAATCTTAATGAATGGAAAAATGTTTTTTCTCCTAGTAACCTCAATCTATAGGTATCTCCTTACAAGCCAAGTAATTCACTATATCTGCAAACCATGGGTCATTAGATTGAACAATAAATAGTTTCTCATCTAGAAACTCCTCAACAATGGGGATAGCTTTATATCTCTCATCTGACCTCTCTAACCTAGAAAGATGATCAGCCACTACATTTTCCACACCTACTTTGCCTTTAATCTCAATATCAAATTCCTATAACAAAATAATCCACCTAATAAGTCTAGGTTTTGCATATTTCTTCTACAACAAAACTTGATAGCAGTGTGGTCTTTCCAGACTATCACCTTAGCCCCTACTAGGCATTGTCAGAATTTTTCAAAGGTAAACACTACTGTTAATAAATCCTTTTCAGTAGTGGTGTAGTTCATTTGTGCATCATTTAGAGTTTTAGATGCATAATAGATAACAGTAGGAATTTTATCACGGCGTTGACCCAACACCGCTCCCACTGCAAAATTTGATGCATCACACATTAGTTCAAATGGGAGGCTCCAATCTGGAGCCTGAACAATCGACGCAAAAATCAAATTTTCTTTGAGTGTTTCAAAAGCTTTTAAACATCGTTCATCAAAACCAAAATCAGATCCTTTTTCTAAAAACTCAGACAAAGGCTTGGAAATTTTTGAAAAGTATTTTATGAATCGACAATAAAATCCTACATGACCTAAGAAACTCCTAACTCCTTTCATTGATGTCGAAGAAGGTAGTGAGGAAATAACCTCAATCTTGACTGAATTAACTTCCATGCCCTTATTGGACACCTTGTGTCCAAGAACTATTCCTTCATTCACCATCATGTGACACTTTTCCCAGTTAAGAACCAGGTGAGTGTCCTCATATCTTTGCAACACCATGTCCAAATTATGCAAATAGTCACTAAGAGACTCCTCATAAACTAAAAAGTCATCCATGAAAACTTCAAGGCACCGCTCCACCATATAAAAAAAAAATGGCGAGCATACACCTTTGAAAAGTGGCAGGAGTGTTACATAAACCAAAAGGCATTCAACAATAAGTAAAATTTCCATAAGGGCAAGTGAAAGTAGATTTCTCCTGATCCTTAGGCTCTATAGGAATCTGATTGTAGCCAGTTAACCCATCAAGAAAATAGAAGTGATATCGACCGGATAAACGTTCTAGGATTTGGTCAATAAAGGGTAGGGGAAATGGTCCTTCAAGTTGACTGCATTCAACCTACAATAGTCAATACAAACACGCCACCCTATCACAAGTCTGGTGGAAATCTATTCATTGGCTACATTTGTGGTAACTATAATCCCCCTTTCTTGGGGGCTACCTGTGTATAACTCACCCACATAGAATCATATATTGCATAAATTATACTTGCAGATAAGAGCTTGATGACCTCCTTCCTGACCACCTCAGTCATGATCAGGTGGAGATGCCACTAAGGCTGAATAATTACCTTTGCTCCCACTTCAAGATGGATCTTATCTTAACATAAAGCTGGCGAGATCCCTTTTATATCTGCTACATACCAACTAAATGCAGCTTGGTGGTTCTTCGGTACAGTGAGAAGATGCTTCTCCTCCTCATCAGTAATAGACGATGAGATGATCACTGGTAACTTTTGTTCTACAGCAAGGAACACATACTTTAAATGTGGAGGTAACACCTTCAGCTCCAGGTCTGGTGGGCTCAAAAGAGATAGGACCAAAGGAGGGGGTGGTGGTCCTATATCTTCAAAGCACCTTGCATAATAGCAAGGTACTACATTTAATAGATAAATGCACTCCTCTAGATGATTGTTTCATAAGCTATCATCCACTTTGTTTGTCAACCAGGCTTCTAAAGGTAACTGTGAAGATAACCCTATCATAGAATCAACCTTTACTTATTCTTTTGCAGCTAGGTCATAATCCTCCCTGTCACCTTCTGGATAGCGCATAGCTTGAGTCAAAGAAAGTACGTTAGTATTCTCCAAGATGTCAACAACTAGAGTGCCTTTATCCACTCTTATCATCACATGAGCCATATCCAAGAATGGCTTCCCCATAAAAAAAAAATTTGTTGTCTACCTACTAAAGAATGTAGCACTGTGCCTTATCTCCCATTGCTTTGGAATTCTCTGGCATCTTTATTTCAAATCTATCATCTTGGATTCCCATAGTAAGGTGTCTTCTTCCCATATCAAGTATCATGTTTGCAGTAGATTGGAATGGTCTCCCCAGTAGGAGTTCATTACCATGGTCATCTTGCATCTCCATAACCACAAAATCTATAGAAAAAATGAACATGTCCACCTTCACTAGAACATCTTCACAAATTCCATATGGCTTCACTACAGAGTTGTCTGCCAACTACATTGTCATGTTTCTCCTTCTAGTTTCTTTGATTCCAAACTTCTTGAAAGTAGATAGGGGCATAAGATTAATACTTTCCCCTGAATCACACTAAGCTTCTCTGAATTTTGTCTTCCCAATAAAGCATGTGATATTAAAGAATCTAGGATCGTATCTTTTGGGTGGCAGTGTGCCCAAAATAAAAGCACAGACTTGTTCTTTAAGAACCACCACATCATATTCTGGGATCTTCCTCTTCTTAGTAATGATATCTTTTAAGAACATCATGTAAGATGGTATTTGATCAATTGCTTTAATCAAAGGTAAGTTCATTGATAGTTTTTGAAAGTTGTCTAGAAACTTCTTGAACTACCTATCCATATTTGTAGCCTTCAAACTATTTGGAAATGGCACTGAAATCATAGGTTCCCTCTGGTGAGGTGGAATGTATGCTCGAGTCTTGTTGCCTCCTACCTCATCAACTTGTTCCTATGTGATCTTCTCTTGGTCTGTAGTGTCTACTTCTTCTACTTACACTGGCTTAGCTTGATTGTCTACATATTCTGTCACTACATTATGTGGTGCTCCATTCATTATCTTTCTACCAATGTGGAATAGAACCACTTTCACTTGTTGGTTTCTAGAAGGTACATTGGTGTTCGCTGTAAAACCTTATTGCATCGGCTGCTTCAAAGCATTCACATCTGCTACAATATCAGATTTTTGTGTCTTGATATTGTGAATGCGTGTCCCATGATTCTGTAAGTCCCTCTGTGTCTGTGCAATTTGCATCTCATTCTGACTCACCAACTTGCCTAGCATCTACTCAATCCTATCAATATTATGTTGTTCCAATGTGTATTGGGCTTGACCACCGAACTGATGCGGTCTTAGTGGCTGATGTTGTGCTTGAGAAGGATCTTGTTGGAGTTATTGGGGTCCTTCCATGAGAACTTGGGGTCTTTCCTCCATGAATAATCATTATTCTTGTACTGACCCTGACGCACATATTTGCACTCCTCTTCCTCTTCTTCATTAGGGACTCTATCTAGAGCACATAGTGACTTAGGAATGAGATCCAACTTCTCATTCAAGGCAGATTCACTTTAGATTCACGGACACTCTTTATTGTGGCTGGTGTCTCTCTTTCTTCTCCCCAGGATTGATTCTTTGACATGTTCTTGAGGATCTCTAAGTAATGGGAGGGCTTATTGTTCAGAAAGAACCCTGCTCCTGTGTTGTGAAGAGTTTTTTGCTCCTCTTTATGCAAACCATAGTAAAAGATCTTGGACTGTCCCTACATATCAATGCCATGATGAGGCACTTTCCTAAGCATGTTTTGGAATCTCTCTCATGCCTCAAAATATGACTCCTCAGCTTGCTATCTAAAGTTTTGAATCTTCTTTACTAGATTATTAGTCTTCTGTAGCAGAAAGTAGTGTTCAAAGAACGCATCAATCATCTGGTCCCATGACTCTATGATGTCATCATCTAAATTATTGAACCATGACTTCGCCCCATCTGCAAGTGAAGATGAAAATAGCTTGAGATAGATTGTGCTAGCTGGGACCCTATCTATTTTTACCATGTCACAACTCTAATGAGTCCAGTCTCTATCTTATAGCTTCCTACGTTTATAGCTTGTATTATGATGGGCCCCTTCTGGGCTGTAGATGATGAAGCTTTGATTTTCTCCCATATAGTTTGCTCTTTTGGTTCCTATACTCTGTCCTCCATTTCTCTCAGTTCAGGTACTACTAGTGCCTCTCTTTCTTCTAATACAGGAGGATTCAGTTAAGGCATTCTACTGAACTGGCCCATAGGTCTACCCCATACTCACTCTCCCTGCAAGAACTCTACTTGCCCAGAACTTGGTGAAGACGGTTCACCGTAGTCTAGAGCCCTGGTTCACACCATGCACTAGTGTACCTGAAACAAAGAGAATAAATGTTAGCTTCATAAGATTATATTTAAATGAAGAGATTATTAGGATTCAGTTTGAATAATAAAAACTGGCCTAGAGTGACCGACTGCAACACTTGTAGTGTTGGATGTTGCCTCTTCCCTAGCAACGACGCCAAAACCTCGACATGTGTTTACCGTGCGCAAAATGAAAGTGAATGTATCACATTAATAATGGACCTGTGAGGTCTGCGTCGAACACGGGGAAGCGTTTCTCCAGAAACTACTGCTAACTAAAAATCGATCAGCTAAGCTGATGATGGTTGTTTGAGTTGGGTTGATTACTAAATTAATACTAAAGCAAATGAATTAAATGATTTGAGTAAATCAGAACGAGAACAAGTTCCTTAGGATGATGGTTTCACCACAGATATCACTTACAGTTTATCCTACACACTAATATCTACTATCTCAATTCTTGGATAAGGAGCATGTAGCCATAATTACCTACTTCCGCAGTGTAGATCACTACGTATACTAATGCCAATACCACTCTCGCAATTGTTGGTTTGATTAGTTAGGTACTTTACATTACTACATAGGGTTTATCCCCTTGTCTATTCACCGCTTTTCCCAAAGGGGACAATGAACGAGTAATTCTATATTTTCCAACCCTTAATCCCTCTCCTTAGATGATTGAGTGTCGATTAATACATTCATGGTGTTCAAGCATAAATATAACAAGCAACATCCATAGAAGTATATCCAATAATGAGATATAAATTGATATTAATGCATAGAAATCAACTGTAATGTATATCCGGGCTACTCTCGGGTCCTAAAGAACAAAGCTTTTTAGCCTTGCATTTTTTTCAAGACAAAACATGCAGAAGGGAAGAAGAAAAATATGGGGAGCATAGTAAAAACTGAGGTAACCCCTGGATCTTTGGCTGTCCAGATGATCCCCTCTGTAGTATGTGCGGCTTACTACCTTCCGGCGGTAGAAATGTCTTCCGTGGGTGCTCAGATCACTCCTGGTCCTCCATCCCTCTATTCTCTCTCTCCGGTTGTCGTACAATGAAAAATGGGTTGCTCCCCAGGTATGGTCGTTGTCCCCTAAGTCATAGGCATGACTTAGGGTGTGAAATTTTGTCCACTGTTGGATTAGAAGCAAATCTGCGGCTGCCCTGATCGGGCAGACTCAGAGGCACGACTTGATGTCTCGGTGGTACCAAGTCACTTAAGTTAGGCCACGCAATCCCGATCCTATCAGTACCATCGACAATGTCTTTGTGGCATCGACTTGATGCGAATTCAAGCCGCCTCTCTAACATCAAGTTGGTAGTGCTGACTTCTTGGATCAGTATCACCGAGATCTAGGTCATTTTTGGACGGTTCTCTGAGGTCAAGTCGGTACCACCGACTTTTGTGGTGGTGGTAGTACCGAAATATGTTGATCTGCCTTGTACCTAAGAACACATAAAGCATCGTAAGTGCTCGAAATGCATAAAATGCTAGTAAAAAATGATTGAAATCATATAATTTGATGCAAACAAGGAAATATAGGCTAACTATGACATTCCATGCATAATAGGTCATATAAATGTTCAAACTAGACATGAAAACAAAGGAAAATGAGCCTTTAAAAGAGACAAAAAAACACATGCATCAAAATGAATAGGAGGATGGCTAGGTGTTGTGAAATGATGATTTTCTTTGTATTTCTAGTTGGTTCCATTTTACCTGTCAAGGATCACAAATGTGATTTATACAAGATATAAAATTTATATATTAACTACTTTTAGTGCTTTGTGTTCAATAACTTTTTCTTTCTTCTCAGTTTGGTTTACTATTTACAAACAAAGTCTTGTGGACATGTCAAAAATGCCTGATACACTTATTTTTTTTGTAGTTATTAACAACAATAATTTGAGAATTCATATGTAGAAGTTTCTTTTTGAAGATAAAGACCGATATAAGTTCCATCACATGGGATGAGACATTACACCAAAATAATTTGGAAAAAGAATGTGAGGGTATTATTAGTATGGTCTAATATTTGATATCTCTAGGTAGTATTTAGGAGCTAGTATCTTTTAAAGTGTAGGAAAGAAAGTGTTCATCCCCTATTCCATTACATGTTTTGAAATTCATTTCCCGATTACTCCTACAACCAATCGATAAGTTGGGATCCCATTCTTCTTTCTCAAATGTTATTACATGAATTTATGGTTCGCACACAAATACTTTCAATGCCACATGATATATATTACATCTCTAAAAGTCATAGACACAATAAGAAGATCTATTTTATAATTTGGATAGTTTTCTTGAGTCTCAGGGGTCTCTTGATCAGAAGTTATGGTTTACCATGCTTCTTATATTTCCTATGGAAAATGGGGAATTGGTTCAATCACACAATACGTAAATGTGATATCCTAGTTGAGTTGTAGGATTAATTTCCAAAACTAATCCACTTTAAATCCATGAAGAGCATATAGATAGTCAAAATCAAAATCAAATTATAATTTTTTTCTCATAGATGGGATAATATTTTTACTAAAATTGTCTAATTTGAATCGTCAATCGAAGTCAGTAATGAAAAAGGTAATTCTAGAACTCCAAACAAATCATTGGATTTTAGTTTTCCTTCACCTTTCCAATGGAAATATCCATTCTAATTCATCAATGTGAAGCTATGTCACCAAGAACCAATCATTTGTCCCCTTCTTTCACGTAGTAACCAATATAGAGATCTAATGGAAAAATCCCTCATGGATTCATGGAATAATCCCAAATTGTGTATCAATAGTATCTAAGGTATCCGTTCCCTAGATCAACCTTCTATCCTCATGAATCTTGCCTTAGACAGATTGTACAAGGGACATAGTGTAAGTAGGAACAATCACACATAAAGTAACGTAATCCCAATGATAATATATGGAAGGATCACTATTAGTAATGGATGTCATACCAACTACATTCTCTCGAAGTCTTGTCCATAATATTGGGTTTGTACTATGCGTGGGAAATACATGAACAATGATGTCATCAGTAGCAAGCCATGCTCCCTAGTGTGGTCATTCATTAAGAACTATATTGACTCAATCAAGTAATTGTCTGAAATTTTCATCAACTCGGGCACTACGACAAATGTTTCAGTCAAAAAATGGATTCAGGGAGCCTTTATCAATGACCTCGAACCAAGATTTGTGCCCCCTATGAATCTCATTGATCTATGTGTCTCATCAATGGTGTATAAAAATGGTGATTGGGACTGGCCTTTTATCTACGCATGTCTCTCGCTAGCTAGCATGGCCCAAAATTCTTTATATAAACCTTCCTGACTCAGTAGCTAGCCATGACACTTGGTCTTGGCCACTGACCCTGAGCGGGAAATCCTCAACCCAGTCAACATATTGATGGTTGTGTATCCATAAGGATGCCCAAATTGAAGGGTTCTAGAAGGAGTTCTAGAAACCCTATCTACCTGAACACCTGAAAATTTTTGTATGTCTGCTTCAACACTGCACCCTACTAACTAATATGGAGATGATCTGCAGGCATATTCCATCTAAAAATACACACCCATCATGTTCAAATATGTGATACTCCCTAATTCATTGCTTATAGGACTGCTCTTTTAGTGAACCCATCTTCTATCTCTTAACTAGGAGCATCCTTCTTCCAGTTCTGGGAAGGATTGGCTCAACCACATTGTAACACTGTAGGGAGATAATTTGGCATCTCTATAGACAATTGTAGCTAGCTAGGCTATGTAGTAATCAAGAAATAAGATGATACATTTTGGGAAGAAGCAGATTCTCAAATCCTACCTATCATTCATCAAAGAAAGATCCAGTGCTATTTTGAATCTCCCTAAGGCACCTTCACAACCCACCCAAGCTCCAAGACCATCCAGGCCACTAGATGGATGCCAAACTCTTCTCTTTGTTGATGTAGCTTACCAGTGTCACACCTAGGTTGTTGGGATTGGAATACACCACATTGATATGAAAAAGAATATTTTATTGGGACATTGACTTCCCAGTCCTGCTACCTCAGCTTTGGAAGATGAGTTATAGGGCATCATCTATGCCATGATGCTTTGCAAAATTAAAGGATTGTAGTCTCCTTATATTTTCTCAATGCTTCCTCGGCAATTCGAGATCTTTCCAAGGTCCATCCTACAAACACCAAGTTTGGCCCCATCTGTAGACAGTTCGAGAAACTGGTTGCCATGGTTTCCAAGCCTCATCTATCCTTTATACCACACATCCATAACAATGTTGCAAACAACATTGCTAAACATTCCCTTTATTCTCATTATATGTTTAATTTTACTACTAATAAACCCCCTTGGCTACATGTGGTCACAAACATTTTCTTGGATTCATTTTTGGTCTACTGTAGAGGGAAGGATAATAATAGAAAACTCTCTATCTTTCTAAAAAGAAAAGTCTAGTCCACAACACGACACACAAACACCCTTGATTTGTGCCTATACTTGTTCAATTACTATTTGTACATATAATTACTTCTTTATCTATAAAACTTGGTTTCTAAAAGTTCTTTAGGGACATTAGGAGTGGTTGGAGAAGGTGAATTAGTTACCAAAAACTCCCTTGTTATCTTTCATTATTCATAGAAATGTATCACTCTTCCCAGTGGGAATGTCTCTTGGTAATGAATTCTTATATGTGGATACAACATCTCAAGTAACTGGTTTTAGGTTTTCATTTAGCCTCCAAGACTTATTCTCCATAATTGCTCATCTAACCAAATCACCTACTCAATATGCTCCTTGTGTGATGAAAAATAGAAAAAATATTGATATAACTGATCTCCCACTCTCCGTCCCACCCGGTAAACGTAGATTGAAAGTGATGATCGAGGTATATCCCACTGGAAATGATAATGTGCATGTAAGACCATGAAAATGCGTTGCTTTAATATACTATTTCCCCACAAAATTAGAGAAGTGCTACTATGTAAAATTTCAATTATTGCATAGTTCACTCCAATATTTTTGAAAGTTTCTCACTAAAGCTGTTTTTCCTCAATATGTCTTTCCACTTCACATTCCGTCACAAATCCGTGAGTGTTGCATGTTTATCCTTTGTATTGAATTTTCTTATCTATGTTGTTTATAATTTCATTATATTTTTTGTTATTTTCTAGTAAAGATGCATTAACCATCTTATTTGTTGGACTCAACATAAGTTTACTAAACATATGCATTAATCATTTTCCCTTCATCAATTTTTTTTCATGTTGATAACATATTCCTCTAATTACCACTAATATTATATAGTAGAATCCTGACAACTCATTTTGAACTCTTATTAGTTGTTATTAAATTATCTATGTATTAATATTGTAGCTCTAAATCACCAATAAATTAATCCAAACCCCCATTGATATGGTGTATTAGATCAACAAATTAATTATGCTAATTAAATACACTATGCAACTTTTATGTCCTGTAATACTAACACACAACAAAAAAGCTTCCAAACTTTCATCATATATATAGTACATAACTTTCATGTCTTACATTATTAACACACAACAACAAAACTTCTAATTTTTCCCGGCTACATTACTAGCACACATTACAATATCCCAGATATTGCATGGGTTTTATTTTACACAACATTATAGCTTCTAGTTTTTCTCATATAGTATCATTATCATTTTTAAATCATCATATTATATAGATAAATTTTGTTGAGTTAACCACTTCCTTTTCAAGTCCAAATGAAGATCATTCTCCCTTGAAGTGATTGATCCTGATGATCTGATGGTTTTTTTAATTGTTCCAATATACACTACCCCAAATGTTGTGTATGTTTTATTTTATACACCATTACAACTTGGAATATTTTCTCATATATTATGATTATCATTTTTAACTCATCTCCTTATACAAATGGATTTTGTTGACTTATTCAATAAAGATCATTTTGACCCTTAATTGAATGTTCTTGGTGATCTGTAGGTTATCGTAAAGCTAAAATTCATCTTGTCTTTAGATTCCATATCAGAATCTAGAGATTTTTTCACCAAATATGCAGACAAACACAATTTTGGTGTTATAATAGCACATTTTGCTAAAGAATTGAATGATATCTTTATTAGAAGAATATCATTTTCTTGTTCCAAGTCAGGTCTACCCTCTAAATTAAAAATTTATTCTCAATATAGATATAAGATGATTGTGAAGACAAACTGTCCAACTCACATTAGACTTCATCAAAATTTTTGTAAATATTATATGTCCATGCTTGTAGAAAAGAATAACCATGAACTCCTAGAGCCTGATTATGTCAAAATATTACTTTCAAGAAGATCCCTCATACCATACAAAGACACATATACCTCAATGACTGTGCGGGTAACACAACCCTTCAGTTTCTTCTCAAGTTTTATGTAAAATACAAGACATACAATACTAACATTCGCATTATACATGTATCTGTCTTGCTAAATCTATGAGTAGTTTTATTATAGAAGATATATACATTTGATAATCTTCCATTTGCTCAGAAGGACTTGATGAACTATTCTACAACATCTAGAAACCTTCACATTGGAAAAGGTGATGCTCAAGCTATTTAGAAATATTTAATCACAATATAAAAACAAAATACTAATTTCTTTTATGTTATTAATATAGATGACCTTGATGTTATACAGAATGTTTTCTGGGCTGACTCAAGATCAAGGTACGTACATAAATAATGTAATGATATCATGACATGTGACACCACATACCTCAACAAGAAATACAACATGCCCTTTTCCCCATTTGTCGACATTAATCTCCATGGTCATTGTATTTTAATGGGATGCACTTTGCTATGCAAGGAGACAATAGATAATCGTGCATGATTATTCTAAACATGGATTGAATGTATGGATACGGTTATTATTATTATTTTTTTCAATTCAAGTACAATACTAATCAAATATATTATAACATCTATAATATTATGTTGTACAATAAGGTTGAGGATTATGAATTTTAACTTTTGTCCTTTGGGTGGTGTGGAACCAAAGTGCATTCTAACTGATTAGGCTCAACATATCATGAATGTTGTTAAAATAGTTTTCCCCAAAACACTCTGCTAATAGTGTACCTGGTTAATTATGAAAGAAAAATCCTAAAAAATTAGGAAAGAACTCACCAGTTTCTAAACTAGTAAAGGATGTATTTTATGATATTACATATGTAGAAGAGTTTGAGAACACTTGGCATCAAGCTATCCAACTCGCAAGTAAGAAAGAAGAGAGATGGATTTGAAGCATTCACGATCCAAAACAACTTTGAGTGTCTATTTATGTCGATTATTTTTTCTGGGCCAACATGTGCATAACTTAGAGAAGTGAATCGATCAATGCATTTTTGGATGGTTATATCACTTCACATACATCTCTATAGAAATTTGTTTCTCAATATGATTTATCTCTTCAATAAAAATATGAAAAAGAGACCTAACAGACTTTGAAATCTTTCCGAAAAGATCACACTTTAAAACAACGCCCAATATTGAGGCACAATACGTTGAATCAGAAAACATTAATATGATTAGGAAATTCTAAAATGAGTTGGAAAGAATAACTTTTTGTGAATAAAACATCATGTAAGGAGACCATCATATGTTATTATCGAGCATATAATTGTAATGATAAAGTTAGATCATTGTAACAATAGTATGAAGGAGTTTCACATGCAATATAGAAAATAAGAGGAAGATATTAAGTTTGGATATCTATCTTTTGAGTCCAAATGAATTTTGTGTAGTCATATTCTTTGTGTGAATAGAAGAAATCTAAAGTTTGAAGAATTACCACAATAATATATATTGAACAGATGACAGAAAGACATACATTATGACTACAACACACCTCACACCCTTCTGGCTAGAGTGGGAAATGAGCTAGAGAAACATGCATAATATATTTATAAATATGTGACAGATTTGTAAAATTATCAAGATCATATGTTGATAACTATAAACACGTCAAAAGAGAGCTACTTGATTCATATGAGAGGATAAACACTATTCTGAAAGAAAAATGAGAAATAATAACAATAAACATTAGTTTTATAGTGTTTTACAGTTACATTTTAAAAAGCATATATCATACTCCCTTATATCTTTTCATTTATTGTAGGAAAATACACTCTGTATACATGATTTTGATGTAACTATTTGTGTTAGAAGACCATCATCTTTTTGAAGAAAGTCAAATAGAGAGTTGTAGCAACCCAAGAACAAAATGGACTTCTAAAAAGAAATCAACAAAAGATTCAAGTGCAGATGCCCGTACAATATATCCAGACAACAATACAATACATCTAAACCAAATTACTATGGTTTAAGAGGATACATCACCACAAGCCTCACTAACTATGCATGAAACTCCAATCATGCATGAAGATGCCCCGAATCAATATGTTCAAGACCTCAATAAATCTCTTTATATTTCACATACTACTCAAGAAGTTTCTACCTCTACTGTGGAAGTGGGTTTCAACCGAAACTACAAAAAAAAGATGATTTAGCTATGATTGTTTCAGTTACATTTAAATAATATGTAGCGAGAGCTATTTTTACTTATAAAATATATTTGTGTAACTTAAATAATCAATAAATAAGATGTAGCTATAAAATTTCACTTTTAATTATATCCAGAAGAAATGATACGAGAAGGACTAGAGGGAAAAACTCCCGTACTCTTCTGTTAACCCCGTGCGAACGGTTCCCCCACTCGTCCCCCCTCCCCCGACCCCGATCATGCAACTTTCTGCTCACCCGATCGCGTGTGATGCCTCTCGACCGTGGTCCCCTTCTCTCCACGCGCGGACGGCCGATCCCTCCTGGCGCCGATCCCCCGCCTCACATCTTGCCCGCGACTGACGACGCCCATCCACCGACGGCTGACAGAGCTCATCCCGGCCCTTCTGCAGTGGTGCATCGTCAACCTACCCCCCTTCTCTCCATACACGGTTATCAGATGACCGATCCCTCCCGGTGTCGATCCCCCCTCACGTCTCGCCCGCGGCTGATGGCGCCCATCCACCGATGGCTGATAGAGCTCATCCCCTTCTCCAGTGGCGTAGCATCGACCTGACCCCCTTCTCTCCATGGGCAGTTATCGGATGGCCGATCCCTCCCGACGCCGATCTCCCACCTCACGTCGCCCACAGCTGACGACGCCCATCCACCAGCGGCTGACAGAGCTCATCCCCTTCTCTAGTGGCGTAGCCACGTTCAGGCATAGTAGGGCACGTGCATGACCCTCCGTAGTCCAAAGAGTCAATTGGTACAGGTAAATATGCATTTTGTGATAATACCTATTGAAGAATGCCCTATCCACGCAATCATGATTCGGCAATGTGCAAGGCCTTTCAATAAACTTCCTTTTCTATTAGCTGTAATGAATCAGAATTGTCACGCTACGTAACAGTTTCTGCTTTTACATTCTAGCCTACTATAACTGTACGTCTTCCACGACCAATGTTTCAATTTACTAAAAGGCAATTATTATTTATAACTAGTACATGCACAAGATAGATGAAAAGGGATGTCTTCTGTAACTATTTGCAGTATACCAATATGATCAATGTAATAAATTTTAATCAATAGTTAGGCACAGATTATGTTCAATCCCTTGCTTCTCAGCCTAGATGTCATGTTTTTGTAGCCAGCTTCTTCTAGTGAAAAAGCTACAACATTAGATAATAAGCAATTTTTAGGGTTGGCACTTGTCTTTCCCAAAGATACAACAAATTGCCTAAATATTTCACCCTTTAAAACCATGTGTGTTGATAATTCATTTTACAAATTATACAAAATTATTTGAGTTGAAATATTACGCAATATGGATATGCTTCCTTTCATAGTACATTGTAGGAAAGATGAAAAGTGTCAGACATATACAAAATTTGTTTATTTCATACATCAATTTAGATTCTAGGCCAAGTATATCATAATTAGTATATTTTGATACTTTAGATCCAGATTCAAACTATGCAAAATGGCTTTAATGATTTGTCTCCATGCTACGTTGCGCGCAATAGGATATAAAAGGAGGTAGAGTCTCTTTCTCTCTTAGTCTCAAACATTAAATAAAATTATCCAATGAGATATTAATAAAAAAGTTGTAATAATGACGATCTATTTCTGATAATGCACTATAACAATTACGGCTAACCTGTAAATCAATAATTGTTTGTTTGCAACTGTGACTATGCTTGACTTGTTGGAGTGACATGTATTTACTTAGTCAGTAGACAAGTTTAATGTCACTACATTATTCCACTTTATCATGTTTATGTTTTTGGTGGTTGAACATAGTTTAAGCTAATAGTTGTTCATACAGTTATATCATAAATAAAGTAACACACATTTTATCCCAAATCGGCAACAAACTTAAACTAATCATACATATCTTTCAATCTTGCAATAATTTTAGATAAAAAATTAATTTCTTACGATTTTAATGATCTTGATTAGTATCCTAAGATCATTTTTCGTACATCTTGTGTGAAAAATGAAAAAGGTTTGTCACTATGTCTTTTCATAATACATTACAATGCATAGAAAACTTGTATTTAGATTCGTTATGGTGCCCACTCTGACTGAAATTCCTGGCTTCGCCACTGCACTTCTCCCTCCAAATATCTATCCGCTTCCATCTCAGGGTAGGAAATGAGAGTAGGAAATCACCGGACCCCTACAGGATGCTACCTTGCCAGACTCCTACCGGCCACCGAGCTGTTGGACGACTCTCTGACTCCTTCCTTGCAGCCAAGATCATCTGTCAGCCTTCGTCTGCAGACAAGACACAGAGAGGAGGAGATCACTTGACGTCGCTAGCCTCCATCTCTGATTACCTGAACGCCGCATTGTTTTTAGGTATTTGATTTTTTGTGCCACACCCATCCTTGCTCCAAATAATGTACCGTGATGTCACATAAAAAGTCACGCATTTGAACTTGGTTCTTTATTCTATACAATCCAGTTATGCTGATCTAAAAGACAACATTTAATCATCATTTATTTTCTCTGTGCCCCTATCACCCAACATACAAGCATGTCTCAATTTTTTTAACATCAAGACTAAATTATGGACTGTATTTTAATTCTACTATATGGAAACTATATTATGTAACATTTTTCTAATATATATATATATATATATATATATATATATATATATATAGTCAGACTAGTGTACACTCGAGTGTACCGGAGGCACCGTACACCTCAGTCATTTTTAAAGATGCAACAAATTTTTGAAAAATCTAAACCATTGATCTTCTTAATTATCATAAGAACATACTATATAATAAATTTTAGCTCATTTGGACACTTATAGGTCATGCATCTAAAGGAGGCAAAAATCATGTATTTCAAATTAGTTTTGTGTGTCGATTTTGTTGTCCTTGGATGAGTGACTTACACTCATCCAAATGAGTTCAAATTTTGTATGTGACCTATTATTATTGTAACCATGAAGATCAATGGATTAGATTTTGGAAAAACATGGTCTAGATAGGCAAACACCATTGAGGTGTATGGCGTGATCTGTACACTCGAGTGTATTCTAGCCTGACTATATATATATATATATATATATATATATATATATATCTGTGTGTGTGTGTGTGTGTGTGTGTGTGTGTGTGTGTGTGTATGTGTGTGTGTGTTTTGTTTTTATTATCATAGGTCATTATGATAGATAAAAGTTGGATCCATGAGGAACATGGAACAAGCACGACATATTTACTTGGAGTGGTTAAATTTATAGAGCACACATTTTTAAAAGCAAACAAGGATGGGACTATCTTATGTCCTTGTAAGCAGTTGTTATGGAATGGATTCTTGAACACCTACACAAATTGTATTTTTCACAGTGAGGGTTCATTTGGTAGCTTTGAGGATTCACAAACACAAAATGACACATCCAAAGATGACATGAGAGACATGTTGCATGATGCGTATGGAGGATCACATGATGGAGAGAATATGGAAGACGACGACCATCAATTTGTATTTGATGATGATGCATAAACTGAGCAATTTTACAAACTGTTAGAGGTTTCTACACAAGAATTGTACCCTGGAAGTAGGAAGTACTCTAAATTATACATTGTTGTGAGGTTGTTTCACATAAAATGTGTCAACAATTGGAGTAATAAGTCATTTTCTGATCTACTTGAGCTTTTAAAGTAGTTGCTTACAGAGGGTGAGACGTTGCTTGACTCTTATTACGAATTCTGGAAAATAATCTGGGACCTTGGACTTGACTATGATAAAATCGATGCTTGCAAAAATAACTGCATTTTGTATTGAAAGGATTTTGTAGATAAGACTTCATGTCTGAAATGTGGTTCTTCTAGATATAAAGAAATAAAAATTGATGAAGCAGGTGTAGAAAATATTTTTATGAAAAAGAAAGGAGTTCCTTGTAAAGTCATGCGCTACTTTACGTTGACTCCTAGGTTGAAGAGGTTGTTTATGTCTTCAAAATTGTCACCCCTAATGCGGTGGCACAATGAAAGTCGTACCAAGGATGGGATTCTTCGACATCCAGTAGATTCTCCAGTATGGAAGACATTTGATAATATGC
Source organism: Alisma plantago-aquatica (assembly GCA_963693085.1). Classification (NCBI taxonomy): domain Eukaryota; kingdom Viridiplantae; phylum Streptophyta; class Magnoliopsida; order Alismatales; family Alismataceae; genus Alisma; species Alisma plantago-aquatica. The sequence continues at coordinate 877,511,718 of OY856410.1, forward strand.
ATGCTGAGTTTTCTTCATATTCTCGCAATGTTCGCCTTGGATTAACTTTTAATGGATTTAATCGTTTTGGCCTCATGAGTCTATCATATAGCATTTGGCCCATCGTATTGATTCCATACAACTTACCACCATGGTTGTGCATGGAGTCTCACAATTTTATCATGTTGATGATTATTCCTAGTCCAACTCAACCAGGAATGGACATAGATGTCTACCTACAATTGTTGATTGAGGAGTTAAAAGAATTGTTGGAAGTAGGTGTTGATACTTATGATGCTAATCGTAAAGAGGTATTCAAGTTGCATGTTGCCTTATTGTGGACGATAAGCGACTTTCCTGCATATGGTTATCTATTTAGTTGGCAAACTAGTGGGTATCTTCCATGTCCTTTCTGCAATAAAGGTGCGTGCTCATAAAGACTACCATATAGTAAGAAAGCATGTTTCATGGGTCACAGGAGGTTCCTCCCAATGGATCATAAATTTCATAAAGATGCTTCATCATTTGATGGAAAAGAAGAATTTAGAAGTGCTCTTAAGATGCTATCTGGAAATCAAGTTCTAGATCAAACTAGAGATGTAGATAATTTACCATATAGTGGAGAAAGAGAAGTATAGTTTTTGAGTTGCCATACTGTAAGAATACACATATACGTCATAATCTTGACATGATGCACATAGAAAAGAATGTATGTGAGAGTTTGATGCACACACTACTAGGAATGGAGAAGTCAAAGGACACTAAAAATTCTAGATATGACCTCAAAGAGATGGGAATAAGGCATAGACTTCACATTATAAATGACGGATATAAAAATATCATCCTGCTGTCATGTTTTACTTTAAAGAAGGAGGAAAAAGAATTATTCTATAAGTTGTTGAAGTATGCTCGAGTTCCTGATGGTTATTCTTCTAATATAGTTAGAAATACATCCATCAAAGAAAGAAAGTTGATGGCATTGAAGAGTCATGATTATCATGTATTGATGCAATAGTTTCTCCCATTAGCTTTACAAGTAGTGTTTTCCAACAAAAAATGTTAGATCTATTTTAATTGTGTTGTCCAAGTCTTTTAAAGAGTTATTCTCTAAAGTCCTAAATCCATATACTTTTGAGAAGTTGGAATCAAGAATAGTAGTGACTTTTTGTAACCTATAGAAGATTCTCCCACCATCATTCTTTGATGTGATGGAGCATGTTGTCATTCATCTTCCATGAGAAGCGAAGATAACCAGACCGATATTCTATCATTGGATGTACCCTATGGAGAGGTAATCTTTCTAACAATTAAATTTGATCTGACTTTGTATCCAATCATATGTGATGTTCTTACAAAATATTTTCTTCTTCTTATTGTAGTCACTTACAAACTTTAAAAAGATGTGTGCAAAATAAAGTTGTTCCAGAAGCTTCTATAGAAGAAGGTTACTTGGCAGATGAATGCTTAATATTCTATTCGAGATATCTCTCAAGAGTTGAGATGAGGTTCACTAAATTGTCTAGAAATGATGTGGAAGATGAAGATATGGATAATGATGAAGAGTGGTCTATATTCATTCATAAAGTGTGTCATTTAGGAAAAAAGACTCCTATTATGCTTGATAGCACAATGCTCAAAGAAGCGCATCAATATATTTTAGCCAATTATGATGCAGTTGATCCATACGTGAAGTAAGATCATTGTTTACTTTTCATTATATAATTTCATATTTATGTCTAGGTGTGTTACATGTGTTTGTTAGTAGGGAGCACATACTATACTTTAAGAAAATCAATCCACGTGCACGACAATGGGAAATCAGTAATCTTCATATGAACAATTTCAATGAATGGTTTAAGAAACATGTAAGTTTGAATAAGTTATTTCCATTAGCATAATAGCAAAAATATATAAATAATAAAATTCATAATATTTTCATATTGAGGAGAAGGCAAAGTCAAAAATTGTGTCACCAAACCTTTTAGGGTTGGCTCGAGGACCGCAACAAATGACGATGCAATATGTGGGATATGTAACAAATTGTTATAGATTTCATGCCAAGGATCGAGAATACGGCAGAAAAATACAAAATAGTGGAATTATGATGAACGCTCAGACAAAAAGTTTTGCTAGCTCCAAGGACAAAAATCCTGTAACGGGTCAAGTTACATACTACGGGGTGTTAAGGGATGTTTTTGAGATCAATTATTATGAGCAACTTAAAGTTGTATTGTTCAAATGTGACTAGATCAATGCAAAATAGAGGCATCAAAAAATCTGAAAATGACTTCACAATGGTCAATTTAAAACATATTTCTCTAACTAATCATCCATTTGTATTGACCTCCTAAGCACAACAAGTGTTTTATATGAAAGACATAAGTAAAAAAATTGGAGTTTTGTTGTGCACACTACACCTCGTGATACTTACGACATGGAGGAGAAGCTTTATGATAATTTCATGGATGGTGCATACTTATTAGAAGATAAATCTTCAAGTGATTTGGAAGATACCTTAAGTGACGTATGTGATGACTTTAATTTAGTCACAGAAGACATGGGGGTGTGACCTTTTATGAAGGGGTCATGATCCCCGTCATTGATCTTATGTAACTCTTTTTATTTTATTAGTTGGGTCAAATTGTGGAAACACTCATGTTATCCTTTTATTTATAAAATGGTCATTTATTCTTTTACATGATTATACATTTGTTGCATAAATATTATCTTTTGGATTAATCTGCTTAATGAGTTTTCTTGTTGGATGTTGGCTTCATCAACAAGATATAAATATTATTGAAATTTTTTATTTTATTTGAGGACCACAATTATAGATTGTATGCCATGATTTTAGTTTGATATTCAATATTTTTTTATATCAATTATCTTTTTAGGAGAATGAAAAGATGCAGTCAGCTATTGTCTCCACTTACTGATGATGTATGCAATGAAGGATTAACTCATGGGAATATGACAGGTAAAATCACAAATTATATCATTTAATATCTTTCTTAGAATCGCTCATCTCATCATTTTAGTTGCAGGTATTTCCAAAAGACCAACAGGAGGATATCTTGGTTCGATAAATGCTGATTGGGGCTGTTCAATTGCAAAAGAAGGATTTAGAAACATTAAAACAGTGGCGAGATCAACTGCAAACAACAACATAAGTTCTACTTTTAACCTTTCAAAAGAAAAAATCCCTCTGTGTCAAATGATGGAGTTGATACCGTTGGTAAAAGACATTCTCAAATAATGCTAGAGAAGAAAGTCATTCTAAAAGACACTTAGAAAAAAGAAGTCATCAAGGAGTGCCTATAAGAGCAAGTATGCAACGTTTGGTAAATGATGTCAGTAAAAATCAATAGGTTGAAACTGATAATTTAGATAAAGATCAACATTCTATTGTTGATTGTCCTACTGCTGATCTTGGGCAGAGTGAAGGTAAGAAATTTTTTGATAGAAATATGCATTACATTTTTCACAAACTATTACTTATTTATATGTGCATAATATGTATATTCTTGTAAATGCTTACATCATATTCATAATTTTGTAGGGGAGAGCTACAAATAAAAAAAATAAGGGGCTATTCTTAGTGTATCTGATTATGGGGTAAGACAGGGGACAAAAAGATACCTATTACTTTGGATGGGAATGGAGATCCAATAGGACCACATCAGAACGACATGTCTTCCTTTTTGGGAACTATTGCTAGAAATTTTGATCTTGCACCATTAAACTATCTTGATTGGTGACAAGTACCTGTAGAAAACAAAACTGCTATATGGAATTATGTGGAGGTAATTCTAGTCTTTGAGATATAATACAATGTTGTGAATTTTTTTGTTGAGAATTGATTCTTTTGTTACAGACCAAGTTTGTTATTGACATAAAGGGGAAGAATTTAGTTTTGCAAATAGTGAGGGATTGTTGGAGAAACTTCAAAGAGGATATAAAAAAAACCACTATATGCGACACAAAGAAAAATCTGACTGACTTAATGATTGCCCCTCCCGTGTTGATCCTGATAAATGGAAATTTCTTGTGAATTTTTTAGATTCTGACGATGGAAAGGTAAAACAATGTCTTCTTTAACTTTGTAGAATTTAGTTGTGTATATTGTATATAATTATATTAAAATTCATTGTAGGTAGTTACGGAGTGCTAAAAGTATTATGAACAAAAAGTTCGTAATGACGAGACATACATCGGGATCAACGTTGTATGCTTGTGTGAAAAATAATGTGAGTTATCTTCTAGTTGAAATGTGCATTAAAATTTCATATTACTATTCTCATATATGATGCTACTGTTACAAATAGTTACAAGAAAAGAAAAATGGTGGCAATGTTAGCAGATTAGACTTGTTTAAAGCCACCCATTTGAAGAAGGATAGTACTGGTGTGGATGCAAAATCTGTAGAATTGATTGTAAGCAATTATTTAACACATTTATTTTTCATTTAATGAAAATATTCTCGTTAATATTGTAATGTAGGACAAGATGAATGTTGCACTTGCAAGTAATGATGAAAATCTTGATGAAAATGAGATATTTGATCATATTTTGGGCCCAAAGAAGATTCATGTGAAACATGCGATACACGTGTCTCATAATTATTATGAAAATCAAATCAAAGACTTAGAATCAGTTGTTGATGCTCATACCCAGATATATGAGGCTCAACAAATGGAGTTGTTAGAAATGATTTTTTTTTGAAAATCTTGAAGCTATGATGCTGAGAAATGCTAACCTGAGTGGTTTGTTTCAGCTCATTGGTAAATATTCAAATTCTCATATTGTGATATCATAATAAAATAGATTTTCTTATAGTAACCTATTTATTTTTTAGAGTATCACAACGACCACCAATGAAAGACTACCCAGACCAAATCAATCGAGTAGTGGAACACCCATTACCGAAGGATAGGTTATTATATCCAAACATTTATTGATTAATTTTTTCAATCTGATTTTTAGATATAAATAATGTTTGACACTGTCTTTATAAATTTAAAGGTCGTTTACTTGTTATGTTTTTAGGATGGTAAATAAATTGTAGCACAAGGACATGTTACTTCTGCAAGTGCAACTTATGTCATAGGAGGAGCACTGTTGGGTTCCTCATTTGTTGTCATGTCCATTACTGTACCAATCCAATGTCAAGAGCAGTTGATTAGGCCTTTTGGTCAACACCAAGTCATTGAGGATGTAATTGGGACAGTGATAGCTTGGCCAAAGAAATTACTCATTGTCAGGTAACATTTTATAAATTAATCTCAATACTAGAAGTGTACTTCTTAACTATTTCTTCATCATTGTAGGTGAACCATTTGGAGATGTGGAAACCAAGAGTAGCACTCATTTGATTAATATAGAGATTCACATATCATATGAATTGATAGGATTTAGTAAAAATAGAAGTCAGTCATTCTTTATTATATTTAGTTAGTTTTAAATAAATGTGGATGTTACACATATTGTAGTACCATTCATTATTTCATTGTCTTGGTTGTAATTTTAAAGGAAAAATTCTTATAGATCATTTGCTATCCATTTCCCATGAATCAAATGATTACCCTGTTCTTGTAGTTACTCAATATTGTTCTAATATTTGTTTCATCCAAATGTGAAACATCACTTTTGAATTTTCTTGATTGCCTATTATATGTACAGTTGTTTTCTTACAAGGAAATGTGTAATGAGGAGCTTCATGTGGAACATCTTATCTGCAAATGTCTTCAACATGTCTTGCTTCCATAGGAGGATCAAAAACATTCCCCAAATTTGAAGGATATGTGGAAGTCCCATGTATCACAACAATGTCCTTCCATTTGGCATGGGGACCTTGCCTCATACGTATGCATAGTTTAGTAAGTTAGGCTTTTGAACACAATGGAGTGTTATACTTCATTTAGAGCTTTACTCGGTCAATAACATCATTTTTGTGCATTTTAAAACCGTATAATGCATCCATTTCTTCCACAAGCCACCCATTCCATCCACTCGTTGCTCGAATTGGTAGGCCACTGTGATTCTCTCCTCACTCATTAAGACGAGGAGAGATGCTTCCATTTAGATGATAGTTAGGGCGAGCAACATAGATAGGAGATCACAAGATGCACCGAGTCTGGACTGTATTATGTTAACTGCCTTATGTGATAGTGTTCATCGATTTTGAGGTAGATATCTTTTACAGATGATTATTGTCGCCTTCGGGGTAATTATCATTTTGTGGTTAGTGAGGGCTGAAATGTGAATGTCTGGAAGGGATCATATGGTAAAGCGGGTTGTGATAATCAGTTCTACAATTGACCCTCGCAATTGTATTCTAGAGTTTAGTTGCTCGAGGATGAGCAATGTTCAAGCTTAGGGGAGTTTGATGTGATGATTTTGAGTCGCATTTATAGACTTGTTTTACTCGCATTTTATGCGTTTATTGGTCACTTTGGTGGTTAATATTGCATAATTCACTTATTTTAGCCTATGATCCTTCTCAGTGTCAAATCTCTCTTATTTTATCATTTTCAGCATAAATGATTATAATTATAGGTTTTATCTCGCCTGATGTGGTTTTGTTTTGCAATTTCAGGAAAAACACATATTTGCAGATGTCGATACCATCAACATATGTCGATACTATTGACACAGCCACAGGAAGGCAGCCGCAAGGAGCAGCGCAGAGTCGATACCATCGACTGGGAAGTCGATGCTAGTGACTTACCATCAGGTTTCCAGCGATCAGTCAGTCGATACTATCGACACCAAAGTCGATACTATCGACACTTGGAGCTTCATCGATGGGAAAAGAATAAAACTGACGCTAAAGGAAGTCGATACCATCGACCCGCGCCAATGGTATCGAGCCAGCATCAGGCACAATGATAGAAAAGAAAGAAGGCTTGCCGATATCGCGAGGGGTCGATACCATAAACCCGCGTCTATGGTATCGATGCCGTCAGATTAAAGTTTGTTTCAGATCGACTCTAATCCAACGATTGTGATATTTTTGCAACCTAACTCGGTGATTATACCTAATGATGGCGGCCAAGAGTAGGGTATCACGTCATTAGCCATTGCACATGTCCCAAGAAGAGGTGGGCAGAAGAACGGAGCCCAGAAGCATGCCTTGACCGTTCGGAAAGCCGAACAAGAAGTTTTCCACCGCCGAAAGGCTGTAGATCGCGCATTCTACGCCAAGGAATGATTGGATCTTCTTCATTCATGGGTTTCATCACTTATTCACATTTTTCTCCATGTTTCCCCTTTCTTCAACCATGTCTTGCTCTGAGATGAACATGCGGGGCTAATCCCCTTTATCTTTAGGACCGGGAGTAGCCCGTGGAAGCATTGTATGATGTTTTTATCATAGTAATTCATAATTTGTCTCTTAAATCCGTGGTATGATTTCATTTTCTCAATTACATTATTATGCTTGATCACCATAATGATAATCTAATGCCTTTAATTACTTTGAAAGAAGAATTAACGGTTGAAAAGAGACAAAATTCACATTAATTAACAAATCCCTTGAACAAGGTGATGTAAGGGTAATGGTGGAAACCCAAAGGTCGATTCTAATGCACCTAGTTTAGGGTATAGGTTACTACGACGGTGGAACCGACCTAGACTTAGGTAGTGAATTGTACCATGACAGTGGACAATTCTAGCTACAGGCCACTACCCGGACTGAGAGATGAATCTGATTAACTATATGGAAATTCATACAATGAAAACCCATGGTGAAACCGCAATCCTAAAGATCTCCATTTGAATTGATTAAACTAAACACTTAATCGATTGTTTTGTTTTATTTTATTTTCTTTTATTTCACAACAACTCTCATAACCTTTTTATTGGTCTAGCTGATTGTGAGTAGTTAGTAGTAGTCTACCGATAATTTAGTGTCCCTGAGTTCGACTCGGGCCTCACAAGGGCCTATACTACATTGACACGTGCACTTGCGTTATACGCACAGTAAAATCGTGTCACCTCGCATCCTCTCTGACCATAATCATGTTCTCATTAATCATGAGCCAATTTCTAGATCCAGTAGTAGAGTATTCAAAACCTTACCCAGTTGGAACATGAGGCCAGACTTCAAGGATCATATAATAAGACACTAGAACAACAAACTTCCCCTAAAAGAAGCAATAACTTCTTTTGCCCCCAACTATGAAATGGCACACCAATCATTTTAACAATAAAGGGAAATTCAAGATGGCAATTCTACATATGATTATAACATTCAGATATTTTATCCATATAATCTTACCCCCTCAAATGAGCATGGATGAATCGAATTGTAGGAAAAACTTCAAAACATCCTCCACGTACAGGAGGTGAACCTGAGGAAGAAGGCACAACTCACATGGATGGAATTGGAGGATGGAAACACCATGTTCTTTCATTAATTCATGAAGGCAAGAAGACAAAGAAGCAAAAGATCCCCAATCAACAATGAGGATGGTGAATGGATCAGCGATAGTAACACTCTCAAGCATCATGTGTGGTCATACTTTAATAATCTGCTCCCTACCCAACAACCTCATGACACACAGCTTATGCTACCCTATGATGGATTGTTATCTAGACTTGATCATTAGCAACAACTCTCTTTAACCGACATCACTATGATGGAGGAAATCAGGAGAGTCCTTTCATTATGGACCCCTATAATGCTTTTGGGCCTCACAGAGTACATAACAACTTTCTACAAAAGAATTAGGATCACGTCCAAGGAACCATCACAAATTCAGGCCAAGATGCCTTCTCCTATAAAGTAATCAATGATGATGTATCCCTCTCTCACTTTGTTCTAATTCCAAAGAAAAACAATGTTGAGACATGTAACAATCTCAGGCCGATATCTCTCATCAATACCGGTCTGAAGATTATTTCTAAAATCATTGTTGAAGAAATAAAATCAAACCTCAATGATTGGATAGGGCCAACCCAATCTAGCTTTGTGTCTGGATGAAAGATCACTGATTATATCCTCCATGTACAAGAAATAATAAATTCTATGCACCTCAAGAAGGGGAGAAAAGTTTTCATGATAATAAAAATCAACCTCTCAAAGGCCTTTGACAGAATGAATTGGGACTTCATCAAAGACACTTTAAAATGAGTAGGATTTCCTACAAAACTTGTGAATCTATCCATGCAAATTATAACCTCAGGATCATCCTCCACTCTTTGGGAGGGTGATCCACTAGCTCCTATTAAATTGACCCGTGGGGTCTAACAAGGTGATCCACTCAACCCTTACATCTTTGTCGTTTGCACAAAATTCTTGACCCAGTCCATCAATAACATAGTAGCTGAATGTAACACCCCTCCCTAGGGTTTCATACGTAATCAGCGGAAGCACAGCCTAATCCCCAACATTATCCATAATGTGGGGTACTTGGCATATCAGGGAGGGATTGTCACATGCATGATCTCATATCAAGAAATAAACAACACTTGGCATTCATAGAAACATAGATTCATACATGAGTTCTTTGAAAGAAAGTTACATCATGCTTCTAAAGGTATACTAAACATAAACTAGATAATCATGAAAAATATAGGATCTCCATAGATGGACGTCCCACCATGCAACAACTCCTTAGGTCTTTGGGTCCTTAGTATTCTCAAGGTGATTCCTTCTCCTTAGCTCCAACTCCTACGGACATATCGTCCCCATCCATGCAAAGGAAAAACAAAACATGGTGAGTAAGCGACATTGGCATGTTATAAAGCATAAAAATAACATATAAATCGATTTGACATAAACATGAACATGCATTAACATTAATCATTTCTTGGCATCTTTTACATGAAGAATTTGACTAGAAGTATATGCTCCTCTCTTAATGCCCCATAAGGAGCCCATAATTCTCGGAAAGCCCATAATTGCTCGGAAAGCCCATAACAAGGTGCATATAAATCTAAATCAAATTCCCTTAACCATGATCTTTCTTAGACTTAATTATCTTCTTAATAGCTTAAACTTGATCTTAATTGGGATTTCTCCCTCTTGAACATAGTTTGGATTTCTCCCCATGAAACATAATGGGATTTCTCTCTCTTAAGCATGGATGGGAATCTCTTCCCTCTTAATATTGGTTTCATGTATCTTAATCATAAATCATAATCTTAATGTGATTTCTACTTTTAGACTTAGATTATAACAATCAACATCCAATAATCATATACATTGAGGAAAAACATGACATTAACATAAAGTGCTTAACAATATTCATAAACATTCAATAAACCAAATGTTATCTATGCCAAGGGCATGGCCCGCTTACCTTGAGCTAAAACACCTAAGTCAAACCTTGTTTGATTGGTTGGATCCTCTTAATCACCTGAAATTAACATATTTATCCTTCATCATATATCATTAAACCCTAATTTTCTCATATAAATATTGAGATGTGAAAACAACCAAATCAGTCGATAAAAACCAAAAAATCAGATTCCTCATCGAAAATCATTTCCAAAACATATTTTTTTGTAATTTTCTGATAAATAGGCGATTTAGTATGAATTTTTGAAGAATCAGCCAATGGAAATTAAGGGAAAAGCCACATAGATAAATACTCTGAGTCGGACCAATCGAGCTTGGCCACTGAGGACTCGCAATTAGAGACGGGAGGGCAGGTAAAAACCCTAAAGTACCCTTCACAGTTTAAAGCGTCGAATTAAACCGACAGGGGTACCAAGGTCATTGACTGGCCTGGTTTGTTCCCTACCTGCTCTTCGTGAGCCATGGATGGATTAGCTCCTATGAGCATTTAGTTTCCGATCCAGAGTCGTCGGTAGATGATCTCCAGAGTTACCAAGGCATCGGGCGAGTTCACCAACCCATGGCAGATGCACCGAGCTGAGCCACTTGCCCAGGCGTGGATTGGAGCTCGAGAAGCTCCTTGGCCATGGCGGCACCGTAAAAGCTACGAATTGGCTCCAAGAAAGCACCACGATGAGGGCATGAAAACAAGAGCTAAAGATCGGTGAGGGTAAAGTGGACATCGTTTCCTGAATCCCACAGATCAAACAAAAAGGGCGAGGAGCCCTGAGCCCTCAGGCACACCAGAAAACCAAGCGGAACAGAGGAACATTCGTGAACCCATAACTAAAGGCAATCAGGCCGAAACACATATGCGGTGATTGGAAAATGATCGTCGAGGAAAGGAGAAGACATCGGAGGCAGTTCTGAGGTTGGACGGGCACTGGGTTGCAACGACGACTAGCGCCGACAAGCTCCTCTGACCCGATCTATAGGGTACAATGATTGGGAAACACTCAGAAGAAACTAAAGGTTGTAGGACAACCACTGAGATTCGGGGAAGCTTAAGAGAAAGCCAATTGCTCGCAAGGACATAAGCAAAGTGGAGGTAAGGTCGAGCTCATAGGAAAGCCATAGCGAGTAGGATAGGTGGATTTGGGGCTCATGGGACAAATGAGAGAGGAGGAAGGATCCTTGGGGTCCGTTGATGGCTTTGGGCTCTTAAGATGGAGGCGGGCAAGGTGAAAGAGGCGCCTGCTCAATCGTGGCAGAGAGCGGCGGCGAGCCCTAAATGAGAATTTCATCAAAAGGCCATTAGGGGAGGTGAGTAAAGGCTCTCTAGGTTTGGGGGACTGAGACGAAGATGTAGGAGAAGGAATGAGAAGAAACCGTCGAGTAACATGAGAGCTTGAAGGCTCGCAATCAAGGCGCTGGAAACAGCTCCTGTTTCGTGTGAATAACGGAGGTAGAAGAAGATATCTGCACCATTGGATCTAGATCCAATGGTTGATGTGCATGTGTGCGAGAGATGTAACGTGTGACTGTAAATAAAACTGGAACATAGGGAAAATCAATGCAATCAATGAAATCAAACTAAATTCTTGGCCAAACAATATTCAAATCTTTCAAAATCGATTTGAAGGGTCAAACATGGTCCACAAGAGTTCAAATTTGAACCATAAGTGTATTAGAGTGTCTAGAACATTCCCATTTAATTAGATTTGCTGCTTGTACACGTTTTAGGTCTAAAATAGCAAAGACCATTATGTGCATTTAAATGAATATGATTAGTGTATATAAAGCTATTAATTTCTCAAATAAGAATTACAATACATGAAAATGTGCACTAAGTATTATTTATTTTAAATTAACAAGATTGAGGCCATTAAGAAAGAATTTAAAAATGTAAATCACTAATTATCATATGAGAGAGAAAATTTGTCATAAAATCATTTATCCTTATTTTTCTTAAACAAAAGAGCATATATATATATATATATATATATATATATATATATATATATGAAAAGATTTTCTTTAAATAAAACAAAGATAAGAGAGCTATTGAGCATAATAAAATGATTTTGCAAAACTAACATGGGAAAATTGCATTTAAGTCCTCAACAATTATCTTATTTAGAAAAAGAGCATGCAAGGAATAAAATAGTTTGAAAAATTTGCATAACAAGAGTGGGATGTTACAATACTACCCACCTTAAATAAATTTCGTCCTCGAAATTTCCTAGAGTTTCTACCCACCTTAAGGGTTTCACATAAACTTGCAAATTTTCCATACAAATTTTCATCATAAAAGGAGCATACATAAACAAAGCATTATGATTCAACATAAATTACCTAACTACCCTCACTAAGTCTCATACTTACTCCTTAACATTACACCTAACTCATTATACTTAGGGAATCTATCTCTCACTTACCATGACTACATCTTCATAGTTGTCTAACCTTAGGTCATGTATCCTTCATCTCTTTATATGTGGTGATCAAGTACATATTTAGAAATGTTGTATCTTTTTATGCTACATCTCACCAACTTATTTGCACATGTGTCCCATACCACACATACAATTAAGAAGGTAAGACATATAAAAAGTCACATTAAATCACATTTTCCTCAAATCTCAATTGGGTGGCCCTTACCATTGAGACAAGGAGAAACATGTCATCATCTAGGGTTTAGTTTCAACTACATGAGCATGCTAGCTACATGTGCTTCTCTAATGAGGTGAGGGATCTAGTCATCTTTAGGGTTCTCTAGACATACTAGAATACATAATCATGTTCTCTACTTCTATTTCTTCATCCTAGGGTGACTTGCATGAATCCTTATTGTTGCCTTAGTGGCCATCTATTCCTTTCTCTAATACCATTAATGTAACACCCCTCCGTAGGGTTTCATACGTAATCAGCGGAAGCACAACCTAATCCCCAACATTATCCATAATGTGGGGTACTTGGCATATCAGGGAGGGATTGTCACATGCATGATCTCATATCAAGAAATAAACAACACTTGGCATTCATAGAAACATAGATTCATACATGAGTTCTTTGAAAGAAAGCTACATCATGCTTCTAAAGGTATACTAAACATAAACTAGATAATCATGAAAAAGATAGGATCTCCATAGATGGACATCCCACCAGGAAACAACTCCTTAGGTCTTTGGGTCCTTAGTATTCTCGAGATGATTCCTTCTCCTTAGCTCCAACTCCTGTGGATATCTCGTCCCCAGCCATGCAAAGGAAAAACAAAACATGGCGAGTAAGCAACATTGGCATGTTATAAAGCATAAAAATAACATATAAATCGATTTGACATAAACATGAACATGCATTAACATTAATCATTTCTTGGCATCTTTTACATGAAGAATTTGACTAGAAGTATATGCTCCTCTCTTAATGCCCCATAAGGAGCCCATAATTCTCGGAAAGCCCATAATTGCTCGGAAAGCCCATAATGCTCGGAAAGCCCATAACAAGGTGCATATAAATCTAAATCAAATTCCCTTAACCATGATCTTTCTTAGACTTAATTATCTTCTTAATAGCTTAAACTTGATCTTAATTGGGATTTATCCCCTTGAAACATAATGGGATTTCTCCCTCTTAAGCATGGATGGGAATCTCTTCCCTCTTAATCTTGGTTTCATGTATCTTAATCATAAATCATAATCTTAATGTGATTTCTACTCTTAGACTTAGATTATAACAATCAACATCCAATAATCATATACATTGAGGAAAAACATGACATCAACATATGGTGCTTAAAAATATTCATAAACATTCAATAAACCAAATGTTATCTATGCCAAGGGCATGGCCCGCTTACCTTGAGCTAAAACACCTAAGTCAAACCTTGTTTGACTGGTTGGATCCTCTTAATCATCTAAAATTAACATATTTATCCTTCATCATATATCATTAAACCCTAGTTTTCTCATATAAATATTGAGATGTGAAAACAACAAAATCAGTCAACAAAAACCACAAAATCAGATTCCTTGTAGAAAATTATTTCCAAAACATATTTTTTTGTAATTTTCTGATAAACAGGCGATTTACTATGAATTTTTGAAGAATGAGCCGATGGAAATTAAGGGAAAAGCCACGTAGATAAATACTCTGAGTCGGACCAATCGAGCTTGGCCACTGAGGACTCGCGATCAGAGATAGGAGGGCAGGTAAAAACCCTAAAGTACCCTTCACAGTTTAAAGTGTCGAATTAAACCGATAGGGGTACCAAGGTCATTGACTGGCCTGGTTTGTTCCCTGCCTGCTCTTCGTGAGCCATGGATCGATCAGCTCGTATGAGCATTTAGTTTCCGATCCAGAGTCGTCGGTAGAGGATCTCCAGAATTACCAAGGCATCGAGCGAGTTCACCAACCCATGGCAGATGCACTGACCCAAGCCACTTGCTCAGGCGTGGACTGGAGCTCGAGAAGCTCCTTGGCCATGGCGGCACAGTAAAAGCTATGAACTGGCGCCAAGAAAGCACCACAATGAGGGCATGAAAACGAGAGCTAAAGATCGGTGAGGGTAAAGTGGACATCATTTCCTGAATCCCACAGATCAAACAAAAAGGGCGAGGAGCCCTGAGCCCTCAGGCACGCCAGAAAACCAAGCAGAATAGAGGAACATTCGTGAACCCGTAACTAAAGGTAGTCATGACGAAACACATATGCGGTGATTGGAAAATGATCGTCGAGGAAAGGAGAAGAGATCGGAGGCAATTCCGAGTTTGGAGGGGCACTGGGTTGCAACGGCGACTAGCGCCGACAAGCTCCTCTGACCCGATCTATAGGGTACAACGATTGGGAAACACTCAGAAGAAACTAAAGGTTGTAGGACAACCACTGAGATTCGGGGAAGCTTAAGAGAAATCCAATTGCTCGCAAGGACATAAGCAAAGTGGAGGTAAGGTCTAGCTCATCGGAAAGCCATAGCGAGTAGGACAGGTGGAGTCGGGGCTCATGGGACAAATTGAGAGAGGAGGAAGGATCCTTGGGGTCCGCTGATGGCTTCGGGCTCTTAAGATGGAGGCGGGCAAGGTGAAAGAGGCGCTTGCTCAATCGTGAAAGAGAGCGGCGGCGAGCCCTAAATGGGCATTTCGTCAAAAGGTCATTAAGGGAGGTGAGTAAAGGCTCTCTAGGTTCGGGGGACAGAGACGAAGACATAGGAGAAGGAATGAGAAGAAACCGTCGAGTAACGTGAGAGCTTGAAGGCTCGCAATCAAGGCGCTGGAAACGGCTCCTGTTTCGTGTGAATAACGGAGGTAGAAGAAGATATCTACGTCGTTGGATCTGGATCCAATGGTCGATGTGCATGCACACGAGAGATGTAATGTGTGACTATAAATAAAATCGGAACATTGGGAAAATCAATGCAATCAATGAAATCAAACTAAATTCTTGGCCAAACAATATTCAAATCTTTCAAAATCGATTTGAAGGGTCAAACATGGTCCAAAAGAGTTCAAATTTGAACCATAGGTGTATTAGAGTGTCTAGAACATTCCCATTTAATTAGATTTGCTTCTTGTACACGTTTTAGGTCTAAAATAGCAAATACCATTATGTGCATTTAAATGAATATGATTAGTGTATATAAAGCTATTAATTTCTCAAATAAGAATTACAATACATGAAAACGTGCACTATGTATTATTTCTTTTCAATTAACAAGATGGAGGCAATTAAGCAA
Organism: Alisma plantago-aquatica; assembly: GCA_963693085.1. Taxonomy (NCBI): domain Eukaryota; kingdom Viridiplantae; phylum Streptophyta; class Magnoliopsida; order Alismatales; family Alismataceae; genus Alisma; species Alisma plantago-aquatica. The sequence continues at coordinate 877,527,710 of OY856410.1, forward strand.
GAATTTAAACATGTAAATCACTAATTATCATATGAGAGAGAAATTTTTTCATAAAAGCATTTATCCTCATATATATATATATATATATATATATATATATATATATATATATATATATATATATATATATATGAAAAGATTTTCTTTAAATAAAACAAGGATAAGAGAGCTATTGAGCATAATAAAATGATTTTGCAAAACTAACATGGGCAAATTGCATTTAAGTCCTCAACAATTATCTTATTTAGAAAAAGAGCATGCGAGGAATAAAATAGTTTGAAAATTTTGCATAACAAGAGTGGGATGTTACACTGAAGGTCGATGGAAACTAGTTACCTTGACGAATAACGATGCACGTCTTTCACATGTTTTCTTTGGATCTCCTTCTTCTGGTTGAAGCAACAGAAGACCAAGGTGCCACCATCAAGCGGATACTCAAAGAGTTTGCATCCGTATCAGGGGAAATTATATCACATTGTAAATCAAGGTGCTTCTTCTCCTCCAATGAAATAAACTCTCTCAAGTGCCAAGTTAGCATAAGGCTAAATGTCCCGAGCACTAAAGATCTAGGGAAATAACTGGGAGTCCCAATTATTCACCAGAGAGTCAATAAACACACTCATGCAAGCATCCTAGATAATATCAAAGTCAAGATGAACAGAAGGGTGGTGCACCAACTATCACTGGCCAGCAGAATAACTCTAGGGATAGCCACTCGGTAGGCTCTTCCTACATACACCATGCAATCTATCTATCTCTCACTGATGCTTTGTGATGAAACATATAGTCATGTGTGTCACTTTATTTGGCAAGGCTCCTGTGAATCAAAGGAACTCTCTTTAGTCTCTTGGAAGAAGGTGTCCTCTCAAAAATATGTTGGGGGTCTTGGTAAAAAAGATGCAAGAGATTTTCACCAGGTACTTATGCTTAAAAATGCAAGGGCTTTATTAAATAACCATGCTAGGTTGTGGATTACGGTCATGTGTTCCAAATAATGTAGAGATGTGGGATCCAATTCTAGTCCCTTCTCTTCAGCGTGATGCATCATCAAGACAAATATTCTTCTTATGACATCCAACTCCAGACACATCATCAATGAGGAAACCAAACAAATCTTTGGAACACAAATGGTTAGCTAACTCAAGCATATTGGAATTACTTCCAGACTTTCATCCACCTCAAAATCTTGAAGACCTTCAAGTAGGCTCATGATCACTCTAGAAGGAGAGTGGGATTTGGACTTCATACATCAATGACTTCCGAATGGCATTGGCAGAGAATTAATTGCATCCCACCACCCATCCCCAATTTAGGAAATGACCTCCTCAAATGGAGGCATGAACTCGGTGGCCTCTTCTCCTCCAATCAGCATATCATTGGATATTTCATGATAATGAAACTCCTTGCCTGGGTGAATGGAGAACCCTCTGGAGCTTCTGAATCCTAGAGAGGATAAAATATTCCTCCATCTTCTATATCAAAAATCCATTCTTACCAGCATGAAAAAATGTAGACGACACATTGACTCTTCTAGTCTTTTCTCGTGTTGTAACATCAATGACAAAAAATCTTTCACTGCCTTAGGGACTGCACTCATAGCTCTAAAATATGGAGAGGCCTCCAATGTACAAAAATCTTGTTCATCCTGAATGAAGATGTGTGGATTCAAGCCTAAATCAGGCTATATCTAAAAAGGAAGTGATTTCTATATTGTTACATGTTGGCATCTATGGAAAATCTGTAACGAAATCACACATACAGGTAAATAAAGGTTGTTTTAATGTGATATAAGGTTCATTCACACAAGGACGCTCTCCATTGAGTCCCTCCATAGTGCAAAGTTACAGTTCAAGGGTGGAAGCAAACACACCAACAACCATTGTTTCAACCCACCAGATATTAACAAATTCTTCATGTTTGCTAAGGCAGCTTATCATCGGGAAACTGACACCAGTGCTTTTGGAATTCACATAGTCGATAGAAATGCCATTTTAATACGTGGACCCGGCAAAGCTAGTTTTCTACCAGTGCCCTTGAAGCAGAAACTCAAGTGATCATCCATGCAACTAAAGTATGCATTAAAATGTAATTGCAAAACCCAATTATACTTTCTGACTAGCTCAAGTTGTCCTGATTTGCTCACAAAACACTAAGGCACCTCTGAAGTTTGCTCCATATAAAAGACAATTTCATAGTTCACATTTGAAGCTTCCAAACCTAATACTACATCACTTCCCAATATCCCTTAATCTAGTGGCAGATGAGATTGCAAAGCACACTATTAGAAACAATGTTCACGAAGATTTCATTTTCAAACCCCCTTGGCTCAAGAAGAGTATCAATGTGTGTATGAACTCCATCTCTAAGCTATGATTTGAGACATAATAATAGATTTCTCTTTTCACAAAAAAAAACAAAGCATACTTGATAGCATTTGCATGTCATAAGATATAATTTAATGTTAAACACACATATAAATAATATTCTCTACTTGTAGTTTCCATTTACTAACCACTTTTTTGCATCAAATCAAATTTGTTGAGAGCTAGACCCGTATTCAAGTTACAGTGCATAAAAACCTTTCTTCGAGAGAAAGTAGTAATTAGGTGCCAATGATCTCATGTAAGAAAAGACAATAACAAATCTTTGGCCTTTTTATCTTTTCAATCTTAGAAATTAAATATGTAACCATCCTCCATGTTTGTGTTCTCTTATCGCCAATGGTATTAATTTATTAAATATAAAGTAATCATCATGTTTCATCTCCTCATAAACTACAAGTTTTAAGTCCATTACAACCTCCATGACCTAAATTAAAAATTAGATGCATTACTTAATCTTAAAAAAATTCAGTAAATCATGTATAGTAGGATTATTGCATGCATAGTAATAGTATTGCACATACTAGTACTAGTAGTAATAAAATTTGCATAGTGATACAGTAAATATGCACAATACTAGTATTTAAAGTTAGTAACTAGTTTTAATACAATTACTTGGTCAGACACCATCCTCTCTACTCCCAATAATTCTTCCAAATGTTTCCCACTACCATTATTGTTGGATATCTAAGAATTATAGAATGTTTATTACTCCCTTTACAAGTAAGTTGCATGGAAATATCAAAATGATCATGGACATAGTACAAATAAATATCTATCATTTTCTATAATCCAATTTATTATTTCTGAACTGCACAGAATGTATAGTACATACCTTTTTGAGCTTGTCTTTGTCATCTTCACTTAGGATCTAAATGATTCTAATTTCAAAATAATTAATTATCTTGAACGACCCCTACAATGCTTCTTTATCAACTCTAGTCTTCATTGTCCTTGGTTTATTCTTAATATTTATGACAAGGGAACTCATCTTGATAATTACAACATCAATCCATTCCTCTGTAATGAAGTTTGATTGAAGAAAAATTCACATATTATTTCCAAACATATTCATAAACTAATTTCATGAGATCACATATGATTACATGTTCCTCTTTACTCACCAAATCAATGAAGTCACATTCAAATTTTTTTTGATCCATTTCCAATAAATCATGTGTATTCCAACATCTTTTATGATGCATATATTTTGTAAATCTCTTTAATATCACTTTAATCCTCTCTGATATTCTTATTTAAACGTTCATTATAGTAAAAAAATAGTCAGTATAGTAAAAAATTTACATTTGATATTGTACTTGAATGTAGACATGCACAATTTTAAATATAGTAGGTGAGAGAAATACACTCATTTAAGTTCAGAACTATCATCACATGTGACACAATTGGAGCAAATATGGTAATATTAAATTTAATATTATAAAAATGTATTCAGTGCAGTACTTATATGATTCTAACAAACTTACCCAAATATCATATGTGCAATAAACATAAAGTACCTTTGATTCACATGTTCCACATAGAGATAAACATACATATGGCTAGATAAACAAACAAATTACCCACATATGCATGTCTTGTGGGATAACCTATGTATATATTATGTGACACCTCGTCACACTAAACGAGATTACTCAAAATATAAAACACAATCAAATATTGAGTAATCATATAGTGAGAAAAGAGGAATAATCAAAACCAATTTAAACATCATAAACATGTTCTGAAACATTTACTTAAAGGTCCATACCTTTCATAAACTCATATATCATAACAAGTTTTCACATCTGTATCCAGTGGCCTCATCCACGACCTGTATACAAAAGAAATATTCCATATGTATATGCCATATATACAAACATCAACATACTATCAAAAACTCATGTCGATACATGTATATCATATGGAAAACATCTCCCATACCTGGACCTGAGAGTACATGGTAGACACTAGGACTCCACACTATAACTACAATTTTCCCACCTTTGTTGTCTAGTGATCACCAGGTTGATCGATCTTGACCACGCTGCCATCGACCACCTATATATATGTGGTAACTCATGTCCCAGTGAGATATATAACTCTCCACAGTGGTTATTGATTACAATAGATTATTTTTAGTAAATAAAAAAAGCATATTGAGTATTTAATAAGCAATTGAGCAATTTGAACAATTCTAGCATATTGAGCAAGTTAAGAAGTTAAGAATAAGAACATGTAGGTTTGAAAAGATATATAAAAGAACAAGTAGATCTTATCATTTACTCACCATTAATATCTCTACTTGCATTATATAACATTAAGCAGTGTATAAGAATAAGGAAAGGGTTAACATCCAATGTGAAATGTATTTGACCCTAGCAAACATATTACACAACTATATTACGTCTTTTATTATGCCCTGAGGAATTTGAGGAATACCACTCAAATCCCAACTCACCATTGGTAAGTCAAAATCTGTGCCATACAAGATCTAGGAGAACTGGATTCCTATGATCCTCTCCACCCTTGGTCAGTATGAATCTTCCACAGCAACACATAAGGTCAAGTTGCTAATATCTTAGTCCTTCCTAGGTACATGTCAAGAAACTAGTGAAAGGAGGTGGGTATACAAACCCTACCATATGTGGTACAACCACATATGTCCTCACATCTCAACACATCTATAATTTCTAAGCCACGACCGCAGTCATTCTCAAAGTGAGGGTTATGTATGATCTCTTTCGTCCTCCGTAATCTTGAAATCAAGATGTCAAGGAAACATAGTCAAGTGCACCTCACATACTAAATAGTATGTGCTCCGAGTATCCCTTAGGAATACTTGTTTCACCATTCAGTAAGTTCCGACAGTCGGATGGATCTATGGGACATGGAACTACATGATTAGGGTTTAACTTGGTTAGTTATGCCAATTGGGTGGATTAAGGTTGTATCATTCAAGTGGTCATACAAATACTAATTCATTCTAGCAAGCATTGATATAAAACAACTTCAGAAGATATAAAATGTATGAGATAAAGTTCCACATCACATTCAAATGGTACTTATTTTATGCCATCATGACACTATACTTATCATCATACGACCATAGGATACAATTTATTATCACATTGTTCTAGGGTTCCCAACCCTTGTCATATCATGAAGAGGATTTCACCGCATTCAGGACTCAACAACACCCAAAGGTCATTAAGACCATCACATCATTTCCTATAAGATCATCATTATTTTTTTATGCCTAGAACAAGGCTCAATAGGTTATCACCACACATGTGACATATAATCATAACATAGCAAAGAACTATGATATTCAGATAGCACCATATTAGGGTTCTCAACAACAAAAGAGATTTATTTCTGTATCACATTAATCATTCAAGAGGAGTGACTACAATCAATCGCCATCATTTAGTTAGTTAGGTGTAACATGCTATGTTCCATTAGGGTTACACATCCACTTATTATGTTGATTATCAGTTATATTTATATGAGGGAAAAGGTAAGACAACAAGTTCAAGGGCATTGATCCATTAAATTATCATCCTTAGAACCAAAACATTACATTGTAGGATTCACTAAAAACCATTGGATGTTGAAGCATCAAACTCTAATCATTGGGTCAGGCTCTTCATTCAAAATCGTCAATCAATGTATATGTCTAACCCTTGAATCAATTAACCAAGAAAACCATCAGAAAAGGAGTTAAAAGATTCAATACAGGAGACCTAGTCTTACCATCAGTTGTGGTATGATGGACCACCATTGGTTTTGGCACTTTATGTCACCATGAGATTATAGGGTTTGCATTACCATCGGGTGTTGAACTACTATCACCATCAGTTGGTGCCATCCTTAGAGCACATAATTATCGAGTGTTGGTAATCAAAAGGATTCCAAAATAGAGATAACGTGTAACCATCTGTTGACCCTGTTAGTGGTCAAAAAACATCACTAAAGGACAACCCATCAGATCTAGCAAGGAAACAACCACTGGTTCTTGCATAAGGTTGAAAATAGCCTAAAACCCTAAGTGTAAGTCATCATTTGAGAGGTACTAAGAACCATACTTTGACATGTAATCAAGAACCAAACCATCCTCTACCTCAAGAAGGTCGTACACATGGTTTTAAGTTCATCTATAGTTAGAAAGTAATCAAGGAACAACATTAAAATTGAAACTCTAGGCAAAGATATATTCTATATGCTTAGATCTTCATTTTAGAGCAAGAACTTGAACAAGCAAGCTAGAAGTAAGCAATAAACGTGAGGAGGGTTATAAATATCACCTCTAGGAAGAAGACCAAGCTCAAAACAGCAAAAAACATTGACCTAAGAAGGTATAAAACCATAATTTTAGCTCTAAACTCAGCCAACTAGCTTTTTCTCCACTAGGGAAACAAACCCTAGTTTAAGAGAGCGAGAAAGATAGGTTTTTTAAGCTTTAAAGAAAGATTTACCATGTGGAATCATGGTTCCATCTAGAAAGAAGGTATGAGGAAAAAGGAAAGCTAGAGAAACAAAAGAGAGAAGAAGGAACTTACTTGCTTAGGTGAAGAGCAAGCAAAGGATGCTCCATGAACCCTAAAGAAGAGCAGATCTAAGCTCTAACTACTTAAACAAGAAGGTAGACTATCTTATTCAACTATACGCACCCTGTAGGCAATGAAAAAGGTCTAGATAGGAAATGAGAGATAAATATCCAAAGGTTTCATTTGGGTGATATATGAGAGATATATAAAGCTTATGGATAAGGGAGAAGAGAAGCTTGAGGTGTCCTAGTAGCTTTCCCATGTGAGCCTAGCCCATGGTTGTCACGTCTATGCAAGAAGAAGATCCATCAGTCATGGAGATTTGCCAAGCCATCGGTTGTTGACTCTCCAGGCTAACCATCAATTTCCATGCATGGTAGCTATCAGTTCTTGAAGCCTTAGCTTACTAGGTGGAGAACCATCGCTTGATCACTTTTTTTAAGTGAACCATCAGTCCAAGGGACCCCAAGAGTTAGAAACATCAACCTTGAGCCTTATAGGGTCCATCATTAGTTGTACTCTCACCAGGATAACCATCGGATCCCTTCCTAATAGGAGGACTATTGAGTTCTAGCCTCAAAGGTAGCTCATCGATGAGGGGGTAAACCCTAACTCACCCTAGAAGGATAACACCACCAAACCAAAGTTCAAAAAGGCTCCCCATGGCTCAAAAAGCTCAAGAATGATAGGAAACATTGAAACAAAATAAGTCTTTTGACCAATTTCAAAGAAAACCTCAGATATGGGTAAATTGTAGAAAATCCCAAAGTATGCACAAATTACATAACTTGCACAAACAATGTCCAAACTAGGCCAAACTTGAAATGAAAGCTTGTCACATGATGTCAAAGAACATATTATGGTTTGAACATAGTTTTATGAACTTAATTAAAATAATTAAGCTTTTCAACACTTTAAGAAAGGCCAGGAGGCTTCCAACCATAAACATGTAACAAGGAATTCACCCTCGTAATCCTACACAAAGAGATATGGGTATTTCCTACGCATCTCACCTTCTAATTCACACATAGCTTCCTCCACTCCCTGATGATGCCATAAAACATTCATTAATACTATATCTTTCTACTTTAACTTTTTCACCCTTCTATCTAGGATCAACACAAGACCCTCAACATGGTAATATCCTCATATAACTCAACCTCCACTGGCTAGATTGTTTTCTCTGTATTTTGATGACACTTTCATATCATGGAGATATGGAAGACATTATTTAGCCTATTTAGCTCTAGCAGTAGTTCCAACTTGTATGTCACTTTTCCAACACGAGCCAGTATAGGGTATTGTCCTATAAACATATGGACCAACTTACACTTCTTAAAAAACCTCAGCACATCCTTCCAAGGAGAAACCTTGTGATACATTGTCTCCAACTTGGAACTCTAATGGTTTGTGACGATTATCTACATAAGAATTCTTCCTCTCTTGGGTGTTTTCAATTGTTTTTGTATTACCTTAATCTTCTCTATAGTCTGTTGTACAAGATAGGACCCAAAAGTTGATACTCACATGTCTCATACTAATAGAGTGATGACTGACAAGATATCCCATATAGAGCCTCATAAGGTTCCATATCTATGCTTTTATAATAATTGTTGATGTAAGAAAACTTTATGAAATTCAAGTGTACATTCCAATTTCCAAGAAACTACAACACACAAGCCCTCAAAATATCTTCTTAAGTCTAAATAGTCCTTTTAGACTGGCCATCTTTCTGTGGATGGAAAGTTGTGTTGAACCTCAGATGTATTCTCAATACCATATGCAGACACTCCCAAAAATGACTTGTGAACTTTGGACCTCTATCAGATACTATAGTAATTGGAATACCATGTGATTGGACTATCACATCGATATATATATATGTGCTAACGTCTCTATTGTATACATCATTTTGACTGCCAAGAAGTGAGCTAACGTGGTCAACCTATCCACTATCACCCATATGGAATCATGACCCTTCATTGTCCTAGGAAGACCAACCACAAAGTCCATAGTAATATGATCCCATTTCCAATTAGGTATTGGCAAATTTTGTAGTGTCCCTGTAGGCTTTTGGCACTCAACCTTGACCTATTGAAAAATTGGACATTTGGTAACGAACTCTGCCACGCCATGTTTTAAACCTGGCCACCAATAAAAGTCCTTCAAATTATGGTACATCTTGGTACTACCAAGATTCATTGCATTCATTGATGAGTGAGTCTCCTCAAGTACCATCTTTCTCAATCCCTCAACATCAAGAACTAATGTCCTATAGTGAAAACAAATTGTACCATCATCTGCCTCATGGAAGCCATCTTTATTTTCACTGCCAAACTCTGGTCAGATACTTTGTATCCCAATATCATTCTGATGTGCATCACAAATCTATTGCTTAAACATAGGCTTCACCTATAAATGTGCCAACAATCCTACTAACAAAGAAACCTCCAACTATATATTTATTTGATGAAGAGACACCAACATGTCTCGATTATGGAACACCAAGGAGTATAATTGTGCATGGTCTGCAGATGATGATGAACACGGCTTTCTACTCAATGCATCAACTACAAAATTCACCTTTCCTAGGTGGTAGTCTATTGTGCAATCATAATATTTGATCATCTCCATCCATCTTCTCTACCTCATATTGAATTCTTGATTTGAGAAGATATATTGTAGATTCTTATGGTTAGTGAAGATATGACACTTTTCCCCAAAAAGGTAGTGCATCTAGATCATTAAGGCATTAACTATAGCTGAAAGCTTCAAGTCATGTGTTGGATAGTTCTTCTCATGTTTCTTAAGCTTTCACGAAGCAATAGAAATCACATTCTTGTCCTACATCAGCACACATCCCAAACCCTACTTTGATGCATCACGGAAGACAGTGTAGACTTTCCCTTGTTCTGGCATCACTAGAACCAGTGCATTGGTCAACTTTTCCTACAACAGTTGGAAAGAATGTTAACACTTGTCTTTCCAAGAAAAAGGAACATCCTTCCTAGTTAACCTAGTTAGGGGTGATGCTACAGAACTAAAATCCTTGATGAAGCTCCTTTAGTATCCTACCAAACCTAGAAAATTGCAAATCTCTATCGGTGTTCTTAGGTTGTTTCCATTATAGAACATATTCCACCTTCTTAGAGTCTACGAAGACACCCTTATCGGATATCACATGACCTAGAAAGGAAACTTATGTCAACCAGAACTCACACTTGCTTAACTTTGCATATAACTAGTGCTGCCTCAACAACATCAATGCTTGGCAAAGATGCTACTCATGTTGTTGACTATTCTTGGAGTAGATTAGAATGTCATGTATGAACATGACCATCCACTGATCAAGGTAGGGCCTAATTACCTTGTTCATTATATCCATGAACATTTTCAGCACATTGGTTAGCCCAAATAGAATCACCAAAACCTCATAGTGACCATACCTAGTCCTAAAAGTAGACTTGGACATGTCATCTTCCTTACTCCCACAACTAGTGGTAAGCTGACCTTAAATCTATCTTTAAGAACCATGTATCACCCCTCAACTAATAAAATAGATCATCTATCCTGGGTAACACATACTTTTTCTTTATCTTAACTTTTTTCAATTGTTGATAGTCTATACACAACCTCATAGATCCATGCTTCTTTTTAACAAACAGCAGGGGAGCACTGATAACACCAAATTTTGTGACGTTTTTTCCCTTTATTCTGTTATCAAAACTACCCTTTTCTGCTATTTTCCTCTATTTTATTAGCATTTTCGCAATAATTGGCCAAGCAACGCTCTTATTCCAATTTTTCCTATCTTCTACACAGTTTTCCTCGTTTTTGTGCAATAAGGTCGATTCCGGCCCACAATAAGTCTAAGCCCGTCTCGACATCCCTGACGCCCGATACAACCCAGCCCGACAGGGGCTGGGCGACACGAGAATGATCGGCGGAGAAGAGCGTTGCGCAAGAAGGACGTGTCGGCCGACATACCGTCTACCCGACAGGGAGCCAAAGCCGCATCGACGACCTAACTCATCGGGCGACACAGCCACCCACCGGCAGGCGTGCCGCCAGCCACGTGACCGATAGCCAGCGCCTCGCGCCGAGACATACCTGTATCGGCCATCCACCTCCATCGACCGGCGTATAAGGGAGCTACGTGGCGTTTCCAGCACCATAACTCCTCCAACCGCCGCCTATAAATAGCAGCTACAGGAAGCCGAAAAGAAAAGGTCGGAAAGGTTGGTCACGGGTCGGACGAGTCGGAGAGTCAGAAGAGAATTCGGACATGACAGTTCGAGAGCCACCTTCGAAGGAAGCTGTGAGAGCAAGAGTATCGCGCCCCAGTGCTTGCGCCGGGCGACACTAGGTGAGCTTTCCCTCATCCCGAGAGGGAAGGGATGGTTCACTTAGTGTTGTCCAGGGCGACACTGCGGGCCGTTATCGGCCAGCGAAGATGAGCGACACGAGTGCCCGACAGTAGACTCGTAGCTCTTTGCCCGACACGATATCGAACCCGATACGCTCCGCCCGTCATGCGTGCCGCCTGAGAGGGTGCGCCGCCCGACATGAGCGTATCGGCCAGGGCCCTTGAGCGATACAGTTAGTCGTCAGTCGGCGCTGCCCAAGAGGGGGTGCCGCCCGACACTTCCGTATAGGGCTCGACTCCTGACCGGTATCGGGCAGGAGAGCTACAGTAGTCTGTCGTTCTTCCACATCAAGAAGGCGACATCTATCTTTAATTCTTTTATTTAAATTCTTAGCTTATGCATTGTATTAAGACCCTTATTGCTTATGGAAATAGAAATGCTTAATTGCTATTTGTTTAATGCTTAGTGCCTTATGATTGGGTAACTGCTGTGTTGGATATCTGAACTCTAGCTTGCATGTTTTGGATCGCGTTTCGCTTAGCTACCGAATCGTCTTTCCCGTTGCAACTACTTCGAGAGTTGGGTTGTGGCTCTAGTGTTCGGTCCGGTTCTGGAGTACGAGAGTGCCCGGAACGGAGTTGTTTTAGTATCATTCCACTCTAACTTGAGCCCAGCAACCTCGAGAGGGGTGTTGAAGCTTGGTTAGAGGCACCCGCTCTGAGAGGAGGGGTGTAGGGTGTTACTGCTACTGCTTGTCTTACTAAAGTCTTATCCCTTGCATTACGCCTTAAACTGCAGTTTATTTTTCTATTTTCTGTTGCATGAAAATTCCTAAAAACTACTAAATGACAAAATCTTAATCTTTCTTGTAACTCCAGTTGGAGATAGTTTTCTTTGATTTAATCGTGACATCTTGTTGTTCCCCTTCGGGGAACTTTAATATCTCTTTATACCCACCGGAGTGTAGAGTGTCGATTTAGAGTCGTCAACACAATCCACCTTGTCCCTGTGTTCGACCCCGTATGACTACTTCGACCCCGTAAACAAAGTTGCGGGGGCCTAGAAGGATTCGGGTTATAAATGCGAAGGCTCGACTACCTCAAATACGCCTCCAATTTTAGGACGCGCGATTTAGGCCGGTCAACTTTCTGGCGCCGTTGCCGGGGACAAGGCAAATGACACTGTTGACGAATCCGAATCCACTAACTACACTCTTGTGCCTCAAGCTTAGAAATAGGCTTGACAGCACTTCCTTTTCTTTTTCTTTTTCTTTTTCTTTTTCTTTAAGCATTATTCTTTGCCAGAACCAAATAACTCTGTGTTCTAACTTGATTTCTCGTGATATTTCAGGTACCCTACAAAGCTGTAACCTGCTCCACCGAACCTTGATACCATGCCTCGTTGTGAGCAACCCCTTTCTGAGGGCGAATGTCAGAGCCAAAGCGAGAAGGCGACCCAGCCTAATTGGGTTGGTCAGCTTTGCGCCTACATAAAAAGACATGACACCATCATCAACCAGTTGGTACAGGGAACGTTTACCAACCCTGGATCTCTGAATTCCATGCAACACCAGATAGCGAGTCTGCAGATGCGCCAACAGGAGGTCGATCAACGGCTGTCTCAGATGGCTGCTCTGATGAAGAACCCTGCAGGAAAAACACTCCCTCACCCTGAAACTACAGTAATGGCAGTGCTTAGATCAGGAAAGATGGTAGAGCGCGCTGATGAAGCCCCACCGGAACCTGAGCAAGGGCCCAAGGATGCCATTCCAGCAGGAGATGGAGGTAGGCCTGCAGAAGCTCAGGAGCCTGCGCCGAGACCGTCCGATGAGCCATCTGGTGGGAGGAATCCTTATGCTCCCAGGATACCGTTCCCGTACAAGCTGATCAAGGAAAATCTGAAAAAGCGGCACGAAAGGTTCATGGACTCAATCAGGAAGCTGCATCTTGAAGTCCCCTTCCTTGACGCTTTGGAGGAGATGCCCACATACGCCAAGTTTCTCAAAGATCTAATAATGAAGAAAAGAAGGGGAGGAAGGATAGAAACAGTGTACCTGGCCTCTACTTCCTCTGCCTTCGTAAAGCCCAGCTTGCCAACTAAGAGAAAGGATCTCGGAGCTTTCACAATCCCATTCGCCATCGGCGGCAATGTTGAGCAGAAGGGTCTAGCGGACTTGGGAGCAAGCATCAGCCTCACGCCCTTAAGTTTCGCGCAAAGGATGGGTTTGACCGACATGGTTCGAACCAATATGCGGATTGAACTGGCGGATCACTCTTTCAAAAGACCTGTAGGCATTGTCGAAGATGAGCCGATTAGGGTTGGTGATTTCTTTATTCCCTGCGACATCGTCGTCATCGACACAGCTGAAGATCCCAGATGTCCGATCATCTTCGGACGCCCTTTTTTTGGCAACAGGGAGGGCGCTGATTGATGTCTCTGAAGGGATAATCACCTTGAGGGTTGTAAACAACCACATGGACTTCAAGATGAAGGAGATCATGAGAGGTCCATCCCTGTCTGAATCGGCCTGTTTTGCAGATAGTTACAATAAATTCTGCGAGGAAATAGAGGAGGATATCCGGACAGTGGATTCCCTCGCGAGGGCAATAAGCTGTCAGGATCTCGACCTCGAAGATCCCGAGGTCGTGAGGCATCTCGAAATTTTCAACCTTTCTGACAAAGACTTGCAAGAAGAAGGCAGGGGAAGGAACCTCTCTTGAGTCCAAGGCTCTGGAAAACATTACTTCTCAGATTTAAAGGATAGCAACATATGTGAAACAACTGAAGGATCATGGCGGAAAAGGGAAGAAGCAAGTTGAGAAAGTCATGAAATGTGTTACCTGCGGTGAAGGAGGACATGGGGTAGACAACTGCGTCTACACCAAACCTGGCACCGACAGCGACTCCGACTCGGAAGAAGAAAGGATCGAGAATGTATCCTACATGAGCTTCAAGAGACCAGACCACCCTGGATTTAATTATGGCAACAAAGACGCGGTCGAGAACTCGCATCAGCTAAACACTTCGGCCAGGCCCATGCAACCTTTTGAAAAGAGGGGGGGATCGAGCCAATACACCAAGAACAGCCAGTTCCAGCCAGCAAAAGGTAATTTCCAAGCACCAGGAAAGTACCAAGGCCCACCCTGGGAACAAGAGAAAGGGGTGAACCAATCCGAAGTGATCGGCCAGTTGTTCGATTTTGTCAAGAAACAGGACACCATTAATCACCAGTTAGCGCAAAGTGCACTGTCCAATTCGGGGGTTTTGAACTCATTGCAGGTCCAGTTGGCAGATATGCAGACACATCAGCGCCAAATCGACCAGCAGCTAGCGCAACTCGCCGAGATTATGAAGAATCCTGTAGGGAAGATCCCGTCTAACACGAACCAGCTAAAAGATAGATCAAGATGAAGAAGCTGAAAGACGTCTAGCTGTAGACAGGAAATGCAGCACTCCTCGGGAGGCAGCCCGCACTTTTATTTTCCTAGAATAGGATGTTATTTACTTTCTTGCAAGACAGACATTACAAACATTATGGACTGTAATAAGGCCCGAGTCAGTGCATGCGCGCGTGTGCTGACTCTTTTTGTTTTAAGGGCCACCGCTTTAGTTTTATTTTCCAGGATGGGTAATACCATCTGAGGCCGGGTGTAGCCTTAGGCCAATGATGTTTTACCCGCCTGTCGCCTTCTTCTTTAAGTGGGTTTTACCTCGGAGTTTTGTCCCGAAAAATCTTTTTTCCCAGACCGGATCGGGCGGCACACCAACCGACATACAGATTGCACCCGTCCCGGGAGGGAATGGTTTTACCGCGACATCCGGCTGCTATATATAAGGCAAAAACTTTACCGTGTCGCAGTCCCGGACTTTACCTTTTTCAGCTACCGTATCGCGTAGTACTTTTCTTGCTCTCCGCTCCCGTGTCGCGTAGAGACCTCTCCCGATCCTGTGACGCGCAACACCTTGAGGAAAACAAAGGTATCGCGTGACAGCCCTATCACCCTAGCATACCCGATACGGACCTTTATCGCGTAAGATGTATCGAGCGAGGATTTTACGTTGATTTTCTTGTCGCCCGATACTGTTATCGCGCGACACGCTTCTGTCGCGCCTGCCCGATACAGCTGTGTCGGGCAGCAACCGTATAGCCCGTTTATTCTTGTATCGGGCAGCGCTCTTTCAAAACCCTGCCGGGCGCTCAGTTTCTCTTGACCGTATCATCCGACACAGTTGTATCGGGCAAGCTTTACCTGATCTTGACCCAAGGCCCGATACAGTCGTGTCGGGGGGGGTCTTTCCCCTTATTAATTTTCTTGTTGATAACAAAACAGCATTTGTTTGATTGATGATAGGGATGGCACGCAAAAAGATAACTGTTAGGCTCGTTGATGAGCAAGGCAGGAGGGTTGTCACCGAGCCAGAGGCAGAGGTGGCAACGGTCGGGCAGAAGCGCTCGAACCCTGAAGCAGCTGGACCCTCAACATCTGGAAAGAGGGTGAGGACAGAAGAAGTGGCCACTCCAGCTGCAGCACCTGCCCCAACAGCAGAACCCCTGGATCACACGCCGGGAAGGTTCGTGCCAAGAGACGAGGAGCACGGCCGCAGATATGCTGAACTAGGAGCCAAGCTCTACAGGCCGAGCAGGTTCGGCCACCAGTCGTCCTTCATGCAGTTGGGCATTTTTGGGAGACTGGAGGACGTACTTGCTGTAGCAGGTCTGAGGCAAATCTGCTTCAGCCTATCCGCCTCCTACACCGAGCTCACGAAGGAGTTCATGGTGTCTCTTCACCGAGTAAAGAATACACCTGCTGAAGCCAGAAAGTATGGCGGAGCAGACAGACTCCAGGGGCGGCTTTACAATGCAGAGCACGTTATTTCGGAGAAGCTGCTCAACCAGATTTTCTCCTCCAGCGAAGTGGAGAATATGTGTGGGAGCTCTTATCTAGCCCAGGTGCGCTGATCATGTAACCCACACTGATTAACATTTCCTTACCTCATCTACTTCACAACTCTGGGACAGAGTGTGGAGTAAGTTTGGGGGGGTACCATGTACCAGTGAGGGAGGTACAAAACGTTTCTCCTTTGATCCCCCTCGTCCTATCCAATTCAATTTGTGTACATATAATTTTTTTTTAGTGTACATATAGCATATAACCTTTTTTTAGTGTACATATAACTTCTTACACAACCTTTTTCCTTCATGCTAAAAGTCTTGAAAACTTTGAAAATTTTTGCTTATAATTCCCTATACCTATGCATATGTACAAAGTTGCTATAATAATAATAAAAACCTGTTGTGACTTCTTGCAAAGTTTACTTTCTGTATATTAAACGAGTTACAAGTTCTGTCATATCTTTCTGATAATGCTATCTCAAACAAACAAAAGATTCTGCCCTGCCATCCAAAAAAATTTCAAAAAATAATAATCTCGCAAACAGCTAAGAGACGAGTATGGAGAAGGAAAAAGCTGCCCAAATGGCAGATATCTCTTTTGTTTTCCCTTACCCTGCAAAAATCCCAAAAAGAGAAAGAAGCCTTATGAGCGTGAATAAAAGCATGAGAGTTGTGCCCAATAAAAGAAAAGAAAAAAAATATATATATACACACTTTTTTTCCAAAAGTACCCATCTTTAGGCATGGTAGATCCGGGGCAGTGGTACGTAGGATGTGAAATCACTGCTCTAAAGCCAACTGGCTTGGACTGCAGGGACCACTTGCCCGTTAACGGACCCTTACCTGGATGGAGTGATGGGAAACAAGAAGAAAAACCCAAAAAGCCTTAGCCTACCCTATACACAACTTTCTGCCCCTAAAATAAAGTTGTTTGGTGTGGAAGCTAACTTCAGAATCATACACCAAAGTCTCGCTGAAGCTGTGGAGAAGAAAAATTTTATTTTACTTAAATAATAAGGCAAGTAGGGCAAGGTCTTTTGTTCGCATTAAGACAACATTACCTCCAAGACATCGCAAATCTTGTGCTACCCTTTAGCCTTAAAGTTTTGCTGTGCAAGAAGAAGCAACACAAAGTTTAGTTTAAATATTGATTGAGGACAATCAAAAAGCTAAGTTTGGGGGAGTTGATAACACCAAATTTTGTGACGTTTTTGCCCTTTATTCTATTATCAAAACTACCCTTTTCTGCTATTTTCCTCTATTTTATTAGCATTTTTGCAATAATTGGCCAAGCAACGCTCTTATTCCAATTTTTCCTATCTTCTACACAGTTTTCCTCGTTTTTGTGCAATAAGGCCGATTCCGGCCCACAATAAGTCTAAGCCCGTCTCGACATCCCTGACGCCCGATACAACCCAGCCCGACAGGGGCTGGGCGACACGAGAATGATCGGCGGAGAAGAGCGCTGCGCAAGAAGGACGTGTCGGCCGACATATCGTCTACCCGACAGGGAGCCAAAGCCGCATCGACGACCTAACTCGTCGGGCGACACAGCCACCCACCGGCAGGTGTGCCGCCAGCCACGTGACCGATAGCCAGCGCCTCGCGCCGAGACATACCTGTATCGGCCGTCCACCTCCATCGATCGGCGTATAAGGGAGCTATGTGGCATTTCTAGCACCATAACTCCTCCAACCGCCGCCTATAAATAGCAGCTACAGGAAGCCGAAAAGAAAAGGTCGGAAAGGTTGGTCACGGGTCGGACGAGTCGGAGAGTCGGAAGAGAATTCGGACAAGACCGTTCGAGAGCCACCTTCGAAGGAAGCTGTGAGAGTAAGAGTATCGCGCCCCAGTGCTTGTGCCGGGCGACACTAGGTGAGCTTTCCCTCATCCCGAGAGGGAAGGGATGGTTCACTTAGTGTTGTCCAGGGCGACACTAGGGGCCGGTATCGGCCAGCGAAGATGAGCGACACGAGTGCCCGACAGTAGACTCGTAGCTCTTTGCCCGACACGATATCGAAACCGATACGCTCCGCCCGTCATGCGTGCCGCCCGAGAGGGTGCGCCGCCCGACATGAGCGTATCGGCCAGGGCCCTTGAGCGATACAGTTAGTCGTCAGTCGACACTGCCCGAGAGGGGGTGCCGCCTGACACTACCGTATCGGGCTCGGCTCCTGACCGGTATCGTGCAGGAGAGCTACAGTAGTCTGTCATTCTTCCACATCAAGAAGGTGACATCTATCTTTAATTCTGTTATTTAAATTCTTAGCTTATGCATTGTATTAAGACCCTTATTGCTTATGGAAATAGAAATGCTTAATTGCTATTTGTTTAATGCTTAGTGCCTTATGATTGGGTAACTGCTGTGTTGGATATCTGAACTCTAGCTTGCATGTTTTGGATCGCGTTTCGCTTAGCTACCGAATCGTCTTTCCCGTTGCAACTACTTTGAGAGATGGGTTGTGGCTCTAGTGTTCGGTCCGGTTCTGGAGTACGAGAGTGCCCGGAACGGAGTTGTTTTAGTATCATTCCACTCTAACTTGAGCCCAACAACCTCGAGAGGGGTGTTGAAGCTAGGTTAGAGGCACCCGCTCTGAGAGGAGGGGTGCAGGGTGTTACTTCTACTGCTTGTCTTACTGAAGTCTTATCCCTTGCATTACGCCTTAACCTGTAGTTTATCTTTCTATTTTCTGTTGCATGAAAATTCCTAAAAACTGCTAAATGACAAAATCTTAATCTTTCTTGTAACTCCAGTTGGAGATAGTTTTCTTTGATTTAATCGTGACATCTTGTTGTTCCCCTTCGGGGAACTTTAATATCTCTTTATACCCACCGGAGTGTAGAGTGTCGATTCAGAGTCGTCAACACAATCCACCTTGTCCCTGTGTTCGACCCCGTATGACTACTTCGACCCCATAAACAAAGTTGCGGGGGCCTAGAAGGATTCGGGTTATAAATGTGAAGGCTCGACTACCTCAAATATGCCTCCAATTTTAGGACGCGCGATTTAGGCCGGTCAAGCACCCCAAGGGGAAGTGCTTGGCCTAATAAAGTCCTTCTCTAATAGTTCATGCAACTATTTCTTTAATTCTTGCATCTCTGTTAGTGCCATCCTATATGGTGACTTTGCTATGGGTTGTGTTTTAGGAGCGAGACTAATCTCAAAATCAATCTCTCCTGGATGGGGAAAACTAGAAAATTCTTCAAGAAAAACATCCTCGAATTCTCACACCATCGGTACCTCTTGGATACTAGGACCTCTCGCCTTGGCATCCACGACATGAGATAAGAAAGCCTCACATCCTTGTCTCATCAACCTTTCTGCTATTATGGCTAACACCAAACATGTCGAAAGAATCTTCCTATCACCTTGGAAGATCCATGAGACATCTCCATCATGGAATGTTTCCACCTTAGCATTATAGTCCAACACCACCTTATACTTGTCCAAAGTATCCATTCCTAGGATCACATAGAATCCATGGATGTCAAGTGACATAAGATCCACTTGAATGATGCACTCTGAGAAAGAAAGAACACAAGAAGGACACACCTCCCACAACTTGGAGGATTTAACTAAAGGAGTTTCTAACCAAATACTATCAGATCTAAGGCCAATAGGTAGATAACAACTATTTATCACCTCTCTAGTAATAATTAGTGTGTCACACTCGGGTCAACTAGCACAAATACAAAAGGAGAAGCAGACAAATCAGAATGAAATAACTGCATCTGTCCTATCACAACATGTATATTAAGCACTACTTCTGGTTGGCTCATAGCATAGAACACGGCCCTCGCCTGTTGTCGTCCATGTCTTCTTCTAGCTTGTCTAGAGGATCCTATCTGTGATGCCTGACTACATCCTCTGCTACTACCATTATTAAACTATTCTTGTTGTTGTGAACCTTATTGATTCTACCTGGGTTGTTGGGTCACTTCCTCATTCTTCATTGGGCAATTCCATCTGATATGTCCTATATGTCCACACTAAAGGTAATTCATGTAATCATTCTGTGGCCTAGATGGATTTTTCACTGAGACTGATGTTGTACTATGAGCTCCTATCGGTGGAAAACTATGGCCTCTGACCCTACTCGGGGTCCACTGGAATGGGGAATGTGACCTCTGCTCAGTAAAATTCAACCTTTATTGAGACTGTAGTAGAGAAAATCTCTGCTTCTTAAATCCTCCAGAAGAATGCCATTGGAACATAACCAACCTCTTCTTAGAACTAGATTCATGTTTCTGTATACAAAACCTCTCAATCTACTTTACCAACTCCACAAAGGTGGAAAACCTTTCTCTGTTCTCCAAAGCTGAAAATGTAGTAGTCAACTCCGTACTCAGACCCTTCTCAAAACTGGATCCTTTCCTTATCTGTCATTGCCATATGAGGGAAAAACCTTATAAGTTACATAAAATTCAACTCAGACTCAGTGATGGCCATCACTCCCTCATGAATGTTCTCAAATTGTGAAATCTTCTCATCTAGATATGACTCTAGGAAGTATCGGCTCACAAATTCTCGTTGAAACGCTTCCCATTGTATCACAACTCTAGGTCTTTTATCCTCATCTATGGTCCACTAGTGGCCAAAACTACCCTTCAAAAAGTACATAGTGTGATTTACCTTGTCTTCTTCAGGGATGTTCAATATCTTGAATGCCTTTTCCAGCTCGATTAGCCACATGTCAGCGTCTACTGGGTCAACAGTACCTGCATATTCAATTGCCCCAACACCAGTGAGATGTTCAAACATCTTCTCAACACCCTGAGATTCCACATTAGGGATGGATACCCTAGCTTGATGTGTTGGTGATTTGTCTACTAGATGCGTAATCATGGCCATCATCTATCCAAACATGGATTGAAATGTAGGATTGGACATAGTTTTCGGGTCAAACTAAGGCATTGTAGATTGCCCATGCCCCGCTACTGCAACTCTCTCATCACATGAATGCTTCCTAGCACCACCTTCTGGTGCAACATAGATACTCTCAGTGTTTTGTTTGTGTCCTCCAGACATCTGCATAAGCATAAGCTGTGATCAGATATGTTGGATAACATAAGAACATACTCAAACCTAAGTCATATGTCCCTATAGACTCAAAAAATCTAGAGCTCTGATACCAAATTAACTATGACCCCTAGTCACTGTAATCGATATTACTCAAAACATAAAACATGATAAACTACTAACTAATTATGTAGTAAAAAAGTGGAATAATTAAAGCCAATTTCAATATCATAAATATGTTCTGAAACATTAACATAGAGATTCATCTCTTTCATAAACTCATATACCATAATAAGTTTTTACATCTGTATCTAGTTGCCTCAGGCACAACCTGTATACAAAAGAAATATTCCACATGTATATGCCATATATACAAACACTGGCATGCTGCAAAAAACTCATGTCGATACATGTATATTATCTACAAAACATATCACATACTCGCACCTAAGAGTACAAGGACGACATTAGGACTCTACTACTATAACTACAACTATCCCACCTTTAGTTTCTACTGATCACCATGATGATCCTCTTCAACAACATGATCCTGACCATATTGTCATCAACCATCTAAAAAGATGTGGTGCCCCACAAGGTGAGACCCATGTCCCAACAAGAGATATAACTCTCCATTATGGTAATTGATTACAACAAATCATTTAATAATAAATAAACTAAGAAAATTGAGTATTTAATAAGTAATTGAGCAATTTGAACAATTCTAGCATATTGAGAAAGTTAAGTTGTTAAGCATAACAACATGTAGGTTTGACAAGATATATAAGAGAAAAAGTAGAGCTTATCATTTACTCAAAATAATCTCTCTAATTGCATTATGTAACATTTAGCAGTGTAGAAGAATAAGGCAAGGGTTAACATCCAATATATTATGTATTTAACCCTAGTAGATATACTACACGGGTATATTACATCTTTTATTATACCCTAAGGTATTTGAGGAATACCACTCAAAGCCCAATTGATCACTACTTGGTCAAAATCAGTGCCATACAAGATCTAGGAGAACTGGATTTTTAAGATCTTTTGTCTGCCACATCGACACATAAGGTCAAATTGCTAACAGCCTAATCCGTCCTTGGTACATGTCACAATACTAGTGAAAGTAGGTGGGTATACAAACCCTACCATTTGAGCTACAACCACAACTGTCCTCACATTTCATCACATATATAATCTCTGAGACATGACCACAACTATTCTCAAACTGATGGCTAGGTATGATCACAACCATTCTCAAACTAAGGGCTAGGTATGACTAGAACCATCCTCCCAAATCTTCAAATCAAGATGTCAAGGAAACATAGTCACTTGCACCTAACATACTCAATAGTATGAGCTCTGAGTTTCCCTTAGGAATACTTGTTTCACCATCTGACAAGTTTTGACACTCAGATGGATATATGGCACATGGTACTACATGATTATGATTTAACTTGGATAGTTATGCCAATTGGGTGGATTAAGGCTATATCATTCAAGTTGTCATACAAATCCTAATTCATTCTAGTAAGCATTGATATAAAACAACTTCATAAGATATAAAATGTATGAAAAGAAGTTACTCATCACATTCACATGGTACTTATTTCATTGCCATCATGAGACTATACTTGTCATTATACCACCACAGGATACACTTTCTTATCACATTGTTCCAGGGCACCCAACCCTTGTCATATCATGAATAGGATTTCACCTCATTCAAGGTTCAACCATGCCCAAGGTCATTAAGACCATTACATAATTCACTGTAAGATCATCATCATCTTTCTATGACTTAGGACAAGGTGGAACAGGTTGTCACCACACATGTGACATATAAGCATAACATAGCAAAAAACTATGATATTCAGATAGCACCATATTAGGGTTTTCAACAACAATAAGAGATTTATTTCATTTTCGTATTAATCATTCAAGAGGACGAATTGCAATAAATCACTATCACTTAGTTACATTAAGGTTAGGTGTAACAATTTATGTTTCATTAGGGTTATACATCCACATATTATGGTGATTATCAATTATATTTATACAAGGGCATAGGTAAGACTGCAAGTTTAAGGGCATTTAACAATAGAATTATCATCATTAGAACCAAAACATTACACTATAGGATTCAACCAAAACCATTGGATGTTGAAGAATCAAACTCTAATTATTGGATTAGGTTCTTCATTTAAAACCATCGGTTGATGTATAGGTCTAACCCTTGAATCATTTATCTAAGAAAACCATTGGAAAAGGACTTAAAAGATGCAATACATGAAACCTAGT
Source organism: Alisma plantago-aquatica (assembly GCA_963693085.1). NCBI lineage: Eukaryota > Viridiplantae > Streptophyta > Magnoliopsida > Alismatales > Alismataceae > Alisma > Alisma plantago-aquatica. The sequence continues at coordinate 877,551,223 of OY856410.1, forward strand.
CTTACCATTAGTTGTGGTATGATGGACCACCATCGGTTGTAACACTTTATGTTACCCTCAGATTATAGGGTCAGCATTCCCATCAGTTGACACCATCTAGTGTTGAAATATTATTACCATCGCTTGATGCCATATTTAGATCACTAAACCATAAAGTGTTGGTCAACCAAAGGAGTCAAAATAGAGATAAGGTGTAACCAACAGTTCACACCATCAGTGGTTAAAAAAATAGCACAAAAGGACAACCTATCAGATCTAGTAAGGAAACAACCATCAGTTCTTGCATAAGGTTCTAATGCAGGGGTTTTGAGTCATTTCTATAGACTGATTTTGCATACGTTTTATGTGTATTTTGATCATATTTGTGATTAATATCACATGATTCACTACCTTTAGTCTATAATCTCATTTTGCATCAAATTTACCTTGTTTCATCTTATTTTGTATAAAAGATCATATTTGTTGGATTTGATTGGTGTTATTCTTTTCTTTTCAGGCAATTCAGATATCTGAATTTGTCGATAGCATCGACCTGGTAACAGTGTATTGCCAGAGAAGAGCAACCAGAAGTCAATACCATCGATGGGACTATCGATGGTATCGAGAGAGCATCAGCGAGCCAGATTTCTAGGTGTCGATACTATTGACCTCGCCTCAGCAAACTTAGCTTCAGCGTCGGATTCCAGAGAAAAGTGATGCCTAAGGTGCCGATACCATTAACACACCATCGATGGTATCGAGGTAACATCAAAGAGAACCCCAAAGAATCACGCAAGCATCGGTGCCTTATGCAGGTCCATACCATCGACCTGCGTCGATGGTATCAATGCCGTCAGATCAGGTTTTGTTAAAGATCGTGTCTAATCATACGGTGGTGATTTTTGGGTGACCTAAAGTGGTGCATATACATAATTAAGGCGGCCCTAAGCAATCTATCACGTCATTAGCCACCAGAGAAGTCTCAAGAAGGAGAGGAGAGAAGAACGGAGCCGAGAGCGACACCCCGATCGTTCCGAGAGCCACAACAGACATTTTCCACCGTCGGAAGGCTGTAGAACATTCACCTCGCGCTAAGGAATGCTCGGATCTTCTCCGTTCAGTGATTACACAACATCTATCCACATTTTCTCCATGTTTTCCCTTTCTCTCATCATGTTTTTCATTGAGATGAACGTGCAAGGCTAATCCCCTTTATCTTTAGGACCAGGAGTAGCCCGGGTAATCGTTGTATGACAGTTTTGACAAAGTTATCATAATTTATCTCTAAAATCCGTGGTATGATGTCGTTTTCTCAATTATATCATTATGATTGGTCACCCTAATGATAATATAGTACCTTTAATTACTTTGAAAGAAGAATTAACGGTTGAAAAGAGACGGATATCACATTAACTAATAAATCCTTTGAATAAGGCGATGTACAGTTAATGGTGGAAACCCAGAGTGTGATCTTCATTCACCTATTTTAGGGAATAGGTTACTACTACCGTGGAACCGACCAAGATTTAGGTAGTGAATTGTATCACGACAGTGAACAATTCTAACTACATGCCACTACCCGGAATAGGAGACGAATTAGGATAATTGTGTAGGAACTAGTACAATGAGAACCTGTGGTGAAACCGCAATCCTAAAGATTCCATCTTTAATTGATTAAACCAACCATTTAATCGATTGTTTTGCTTTCTTTTATTTTTCTTTTCTTTTTCAATGAACTCTCAAATCATTTTAATTGGTCTAGTTGATTGCGAACAGTTAGTAGTAGTCTACTGAAAATCCGTTCCCAGAGTTTGAATCAGGCCTCACAAAGGCCTATATTACTTTGACGCGTGCACTTGCATTTTACGCACGGTAAATTCGTGTCAAGTTTTTGGCGCTATTGCCGGGGAGCAGTGATTTTCGACACTACGAGGGCTGCAAGCGGCCACTCTGGGACACATTTTTTTTATTTTAAATTCTAGAAATTAATCATCTATCTTTCATAATCTGTAATCATCTAGCACTGTGCCTAATTAAATTTATTATTGTGCAGGTACTAGTGCATGGTGAGTACGCGTAGCACAGACTACGCATAGCCATCACCGAAGGTCCCATTTTTGGGATCAGACTACAAGAATTGAGATTCTGACACCGAAGCAATGGTTGAGGAACAATCAATTTGGGAGAAAATCAAGGCGTCGTCCTCTTCTGCATCTAAGGGGCCAATTAAGAAGCAGGCCATTGACATTCCTAACTACAAAATTGACCCAGGCCTAATAAATTTGGTCAAGTCTAATGCATTCCATGGGCTGAAGAATGAGGATCCGGTGACTCACATCAGCACGTTCGTGGAAAACTGTGATTTGATAAAGATTGACAGGTTCCCGCAAGAGACACTCTACCTGAAACTTTTCCCAGTTCTTTAGCGGGAAATGCTTGGGAATGGCTGCACAATCTGGATGACGAGTACATTGAATCTTGGGATCACATGGTTGAGGTGTTCTTTGAGAGGTTCTTTTCACCTGAAATGATGAACAATCTAGTGAGGAAGATACACAACTTCAGCCAGCGAGCAGGTGAAACTTATTCTGAAACTTGGGAGCACTTCCAGATAATGCTGAGGAAGTGTCCACATCATGGCTTAGACAAGGAGAAGCAAGCTAAAATTTTCTACTTCACCCTAAATGAACATGATAGGACCAATTTGGACTGAGCAGGTTTTGGTTTCTTTTTGAACAACACAGGCACAAGGTGATGGGAGATTCTACAGAACATGTCTAAAAAGCAGTCTTGGGGTGAAAGAGATGCACCCAAGCAGGTCGGCATGACACATGAAGCAAAGGCCATCAAAGCACTTAATGACAGGATGGATCTTATAACCAAGAAGCTCCTAGAGAAAGAGGACAATGGGTTTGATGATGAAGCACATGCAAAGTATATGCATCAATAGGGATATACAAATAACAATTATGATTGGAGGAAGGAACAAAATTTTCAGAAGCCTCAACCTAGCCTAGAGGAAAATAATAATGAATTGCTTAGTCAGGTGGTGAAGCAAAATCAGGAATTGATGGGCTCACTCGCCAAGACAGTATAGTCACACAGTGAGTACTTGAACCAGTTTGGGCTGCAGATACAGAGCCATGGTGCACAATTGAGGATGCTAGAGACGTCCATAACCCAAATTGCAACTGAGGTGGCTGCCATGAAGCAAATCATTCAACAAAAACCATTTGGGAATGTAGAGGCTGCTCAAGTACATCATCAAGTAAAGTATATATATGTGATTAAGGAGATAGAGCCCCCGGTGGGGGAGGTCCATGAAAAGGGAAAAATGCATTTTGAAATAGAGGCTAAACCCAGTGTGCCATACCCCCGTAGCTTATGTGGACTACCAGGAGGATGTCGCCCATTCAGCAAATCCCACCAAGAACCCATCACAGACGTGCCCACACCTAGGCAAGAGGAGCAGGTGAAAGCCATACTTCACAGTGGAGATACTACCACCAAGAAGGATTAGCAGACACGAGCCACATCAACTGTGAATGACATGCCAAAGCCTATGCCAGAGGGTGACATTGAAGCAAGCTCAGGGGAGGAGACCCCAAATATCCCATATGTGCCACCGCATAAACGCATAAAGGAGCCAAGTGTGCCATTCTCGAATAGTTTAAAGCTGAGGAAAGAGCAAAGGCACTTCAAGAAATTTCCTAAGATGTTTCAGAAGCTCCACATTAACATTCCATTGTTGGAGGCTATAGAGAAAATTCCTTCATATGGAAGATTCATGAAAGACATCATTAACAAGAAGCGGTGGATCAAAGATATAAATGTTGTGCGTATTGATGAAATAGTGAGTTCTATAATCCAAGGAAGGATGCCAAAGAAGAGGAAAGATCTAGGATGTTTCTACATCCCATGTTCCATAGGTGGCCAAAATTTTCCAAAAGCACAGTGTCACTCAGGGGCAAGCATTAATCTTATGCCACTTGCCACTTTTCAAAAGCTGGGACTGAAGAAGCCAACACAAACTTCCATGACAATTGAGTTGGCGGATGGATCCATTGTAAAGCCACAAGGTATATGCGAGGATGTGTTAGTCAAGGTCGACAAATTCATCTTCCATGTTGACTTTGTGGTCATGGACATGGATGAGCTGGACGGAGGTGAGATGCTATTTAGAAGGTCGTTCCAAGCTATGAATGATGTAATCACTACCATTGGGCAAGGCTACTTGACACTTGGGATTGGTGATGTAGAGTTGAATTCAAATTTCCAAATGAATCATTAGAGACATCCCTTGACAACCCAGGTTAAACGTATCTTTATGTCAAGCCTAGGACATTAAACAAGGGCGCTTGTTGGGAGGCAACCCAACCATCGGTAGTTTACATTTTTCTATTTGCTTTATTTTTTTTGTGGTGTTTTCAAGTTAGTTTTGATTAATTTCGTTTTTAGTGTAAAAATGATACCCTGATAAGTTTGCTCAGTGTGCAGTACTATTTAAAGGTCGATACCATCGACCACAATGTCGGTGGTAGTGACATGGGTGCAGGCAACCGGCTATAGAAAATTTTCAGAGTCGATACCATCGACGGCCTCGTCGATGGTATCGACCTACCATCAGCGACATCAGAAAAAAAAGAGCATTGGGTCAATAGTATCGACTAAGAAGTCGATGCTCGTGAGATCCCTGAAGATTTTTAGAGAAATCCGTCTCAGTAATGTCGATACCATCGACATCCCTTTCGATGGTATTGACACAACAGTAGTGAGGAAGCGGTGCCCAGGCTTCGCGAGGGTAATTGAAACAGAAAGGTTCGATACCGTTGACCACCTATCGATGGTATCGATGTGATGTAATGTGTCACCACCGATGCCCCCATATGATCCAAACATACAGGGGCACTATCCATCTTGGGATCCCACCGCCCCACAGTACCCACCACCGGAGCAGTAAACGGTACCACTATTCCACCTGCTGAGATTGTTTTTGACTATGAGGCCACTAGTCAAATTCAAGCTTAGGGGGGGCGATCGAACAATTTCTATCTTTTATTTTTTTCTTAATTTTAGCAATTTTCTTAGTTTTTAGGATCCAGATGCTATCTAGTGTTTCCGTGGATGTCTAATGTTAATGTGTCATCTCGATGTTTTTCACATGGGAGTTATGGGTGCCATTATCTGAAATCAGAGTATAATTGAATTTTTTTAAAGAATTTACAAGTTGAATTTGTTTGAAATTGAGCACCTAACCTATGAAAATAATTGGGTTTGTCAACTTTAAAACATAAGTTCATAATTGTACATCCTTATTATAACATCCCTGACATGGGTTATGCTTTAACCCTAGGTGTTTTGATTAAGAAAGATAATTATATGCTTAATCTTATTTTGTGGAAAGTAATTAAGGCTCAAGAGGAACCTATATTTCAATTTTAGTCCTTTTTGAATAATGTTGAAACATTGTTTTGCTTGTTTTGGACTAAAATACAAATTACCCAAGTTGAGGGGTTAAATTGCCAAGTTACATGATAAGATATTCCTCATGTTTTGAAGCATCATGAGAATGAATATGATGTAGATGTATGACTTGTGGTAGCTTGAGTACCAAGAAAGAGCTGATAAAGCAATGTTTGTTCATTAAAACCTAGTTCTGGTGTAATGTGCAATTTACCCAAAACCCAGGGTTCAATATGCAAATTACCAATTCAATAAGGTCCCTAATGTATCTTGGCATCATGTTGATGCAATAAAATGAGAGGGGCGCCTAATTAGAATCAATTTGGAGGAGAGAGAATCTTGATATTAAAATAATCAAGATTTAAGCCTAATTGGAACTTTACTTCCATTTAATGCAAAAATAAATAAAATAATTGAATGGCCTTCAACCAAAAATGAGATGGTTGAATTTTTTCAAGTGTCAACACCTTTTTGCCTTTTCTAGGCCATGAATATATCCAAGGGAAGTGGATAACTCACTCACATTATTATAAGAAAAAGAAATATCCACTCACTTATGGATATTAGTATTATATGATTTAAGGTGCTTGATTTGCTTTTCTTTAAATCATGGATAATTGAGAGGCATAAGAGGAAAATAATATAGCCTCAGATCCAAGAAGTTGAGGGGGAAGAGGCGGCTCTATTTTTGGGATTAAATGAATTTTTATAAAGAATTTACTCTCTCATTGATTTTCTTATAAAAAGACCCTTAACAAGCCAAAACAAAGGCTTTTCCGTTTCCACTTGTTTCCCTTGCTTGGAAAACGACCAAAGGAGCTTTGGAGGATCAGGAGGATGACCCCCAACCTGTTGGTAAGCTTCTTGACCTCCTTTCACCTTGAATCCATGGTGAAAATCGAAAATCAATGCATGAATTCTTCATATCTTGATCCCCTCTTCAATTCTAACCATTCCTTTTCACTCAAAGCTTGAGGACGAGCCTTGGAATAGTGAAAGGAGTTTCATCCACCATTTTTTATGTGATATTGAAGCTTTGTAGATCAATTGGAGGCGAGTTTTATAACTTGAACCCTTAATATTGTTATTGCATTCAATTCCTTATCAATTGTTGATGTTTCCTTCATTTTCAGAATTTAATTTGGTTGATTGATGCAACCAACATGGAAATCAAAGCAAACTTCGTGGGCTTGGATCTTTATGATGATGACATCATCATAAGCACACACCTCCCCAAATATCTCTTGCAAACAGTTTCAACAAAATGGTCCAAACGGTTTCACCAAACCGTTTGGAGACTTGAACCCCAAACTGTTTAGAGGAGTTGACCATTTGGATGGGTTGAGCATTTGAGATATGAACCCTAGTATGTGTTGGATGTTGGTCCAATGGATCCAATTGATTAATTCAACATATGGACAATCCTTCAAATAGAAACCCTAATCGGCTAAGTGTTGATTTAGCAATTGATTAAGTTGATGTTTTGGGTTGATTGACCCAAACGGTTTCAAAACTATTTGGGAATAACCCAAACGGTCTCAAGACCATTTGGAGGTCTAGGGTTGAGTATGGTTGAGTATTTGAAGACCCAATGTTATCGGATTGAATTACAATCAATAACTCAAGTGATGATTGATTCAATGATGCAAACCCTAAGTGAATGTCATAGGTTTCAATGGTGGTTTGAGGAAAACAGTCTCAAGACCATTTGGAGATCATCCAAACGACCTCAAGACCATTTGGGGGTCACTCAAGACCGTTTGAGGTCAGGTCATATCATGTAATGATGATGGTTCACTAATTTCAATTGAATTAGTTCCACAATGATAACCATTGATGGATCCTCAATTTCAAAACCCTAAGTGATGGTTTCTTGATTATCAATCCTAATTCAATTGGGTTCAAAACCCTAATTGGAGGTCCAATTGAAGGGTGATTCCATGGTTCAATTGAAGAATAAATCAGTGGTCCAATTGATAGATGGTTCAATGATTGAAACCCTAAATCGACTAAATGATGGAAGGCCCTTTTTGGTCCATTCGGTTTTGAGAGGGTTTGGACCAAACGGTCTTAAGACTGTTTGTGTCCAAACGGTCTCAAGACTGTTTGGGACCAAACGGTCTTAAGACTGTTTGGGACCAAACGGTCTCAAACCGTTTGGAGACTCAAGTTCATTCGGTTTCAAGATGTGTTGTTTAAACGGTTTCAAGAACCAACTTTGCTAAACGGTTTCAAACCGTTTGAACTTAATTGATCAAGACCGTTTAAGGTCTAAGTGTCCAATACCGTTTGAAGTCTAAGTGACCAAGACCTTTTGAGGTTCAAATTGGTTAAACCATTTGGACACCTAATATGATCAAAGGTCAATTAGCTACTTGATTATTAATGATGTGGACCAAGGGTGATTATGAAAGTTAACCCTAATTATGTGTACTTAATTTAAGGGCAAAGCTAAGTGAAACCATAATCTAGGGTGATGATGTAACCCTAACTTAGTGTCACAATGTGAGAAACCCTAATATAATGGGAATTGTACATCCTTACCCTAATTTGGGTAATGAGGTATGTGAAATCCTACTTGGATGTGAATGGTGAACCTTAATCCCTAAAAGGGGGTAAAGGTGCATGAAACCCTAATAAAGGGTAGTGCTACCAATCCTATGTGAAGCCCTATTATTGGGTGATGTGTTGTGAAATCATTATTTCACATAATACTAGGTGAAACCCTGATATAGAAGGATGTTATCTTAAACTCTAATGGAGAGCAATACTATGTGAAATCTATATGATATATATATGTGAACCTCAAATTATAAATATGGACAATCCTATTCCTAATAATGGAATAGTTATTAATGTTTTGACAAATATAACACCTAGAGAGGTTGATGATGGGTATCTGAACACTAATAGGTTCTAACTCAAGGATGAGTCCATATCATTGGCAATGGTTGTATATTCTAAATAGGTGACTTATGATCGATACATTACTTGATGAATGTGATGAACTGGTGCATAAAGTATTAAGATGGGGAATACCCTAATACAAGCTAAGTGGATGAACTCAAGCAAGATAAATATGTTGAGGGAAGTGACACATCAAGATAGAATAGATATCATATCCAACACCCCAATGCTGAAATACCTTGATGTGTTTTAAATCCAATATAATTGGATGGGTGACATATGAAATTTGTCATATCAATTGTTACATTGAGATGTAATGCACATTGATGAATGAAGGATAATATGCCTTATGAAAAGGTTAATCCAAACCTAGAAACTATGATGTAATCATATTCTGGCAAAGATGAGAGAGAAACTCATACTGTGTGTTGATAATTCATTTAATGATGAATGATGAAAATAAATAAGTATAATTGAATACTTATGTTACCCATGTTGATTCCTAGCTATGTGAAACAATGAAATAGGACTTGATCATTGATAATATGATCTTGAGAACCTATATGGTTATTTATGTGAAACCCTAATACAGGGTAATGCTATGTGAAATCCTAATACATGATAATGCTATGTGAAATCCTAATACAGGATAATGCTATGTGAAACCCTAATATAGGATGATGCTATGTGAAATCTTAACACAGAGTAATCCTATGTGAAGTTCAACTACATATTGATGAGTTATGAACATAACAAGAAGACCCTTGTATTGTATGGTACTGATATATGATTGTTATCATGAGTATTAATCATGTCGGAATATTGAGATAATGGGCATAGCCAAGTATGGACTATGATGCTTTGTATATTGAAAATGTTTTATAGGCCTTATAAGCCTTCATATGCTTTGTTGCTCAGTGTGAAATAATCTGAAAAGTAATGAGCCATGTGTGCCACATGGCGTTTTAATTATTGAAATTGTTTATGGGCTTTATAAACCATAATATGCTTGCTGCCTCATAAGGGGTAAGAAAAGGTGATATGAGCTTTGTGAACTATGTGGAATACTTTGTCTAGAAAAATTCATAATGTCCTTGGTCAGATGACTTGAAGGTATGAGGTTACCTAATAAGTGGTAACAAGTACTTTATGATGAGTTAAGAGTTCAAATATCCATATTCTATAATCATGATGATGAACTTGTTAAGAAATGGAATTGTACTTGATGAGTAGAGGGATTAAGATCCCAGTACTTTGTGAAATGAGTATGGATACAGGCCATGACTCCATAAGACAATGCCAGACATTAGATATGTGATCTAAGCCTGAAGAGAGTATATGTTGTGGTTATAATTCTATAGTGAATAAATGTTATACATGTTCTTCATATTCCTTAATGGATAAGTGACATGTTGCTCTATCAAGTTATAGCTGCAATGCTTTTAATATGAATAATGTTCTAATCTGTTAGACATTAAATTAACTGTTGTCAAACAATTATGTTTCCTCTGTTCAGATTTATCTCATTACCTGCAATAATAATGTTTCTGGCGGAGAGTTATAACTCTCACCGGGGAAATTTACAATTGTCTCACCCCCGTGGGAACCACATTTTTAGGTGGACGCAGACGAGGAGGCAGGAATCCTTCAGTAGGTGAAGGACTGCAGCAAGAGCATCAAGAATAGCAGTGAAGTCTCAGGTGGAGACTCTGGCTGTTATGCCTTGTATATATGTATATAAAGTCCTATGTGTCATCTCTGTACTCTCAGGTCCTCAGAGTAGTAGTTAGTACTTTCGAGATTTTGGCTTAGTGCCTCAAGATTTTATACTTCCTGAATTTAGTTTAACAGGGCAGTTGATGCTTATAATCCTCAGAAAAAGATGATACAAGACATGCACCTTTAATCCAGAATGTAAATGTGTTACTTTGGTTCTATGTGAGAAAGTTTTCCTTTTATGGATCTTTTGATAAAAAGGGTTTAATTTTTAGTGATTTTCGATAATCCGCTGCTTAGTGAATGCTTCCGCATTAGTTAATCATGTTTTTGTGAGTTGGATGCCACACTTATGATTCAAGAAATGTGGATGGACATGGATGTTGAGCCTAAACTGACCAAACGGTAATGAGACTTTAATCGAAAGTGAGAGATAGAAACCCTTTGATTTATTATTACACAGGTCAGTAAAGAGGGAAATATAATATATTCCAATGGCTTCGTACATTATTCTTGTGATCTATCCATTTCATTTCATTCACACATTCTCAAGTGCATGTCATTATAGTTGCATTTTGCATACTCTAGAGCATATAGGACTTTTTGTGCCTTATTTCTTCTAAAAAATAAGAAGAATAGGAAAATTGTTCTATACCATCTGAAAAGTAATTGGTAAGGCATCAATGATGTTAGCTAAGTGGAAATAAGCCCGAAAAACAAAATATTGTGAATGTTCTTCTAGTCAATTGAAAAATGAGGGCTTGAAAAAAAAGAGAAAAAAAAAGAAAGGAAAGAGGAATAAGAACATAATGTAGTCTTAGTAGTCGTTCCATCTCATCTTGAGATGAAATAATAGTGCATGCATCATTCTACCTAAAATTTAGGCATTAGGTCATTTTCATATGCATATGCATCATTTACGCCATTTTGTTGATTTTGCATGATAAAACTATTTGGTGCTTCTCTTTCTTCCTCAGCCGCCCATTTCATCCACCCGTTGGTCAAAATGGTAGGCCACCCATGATTATGTCCTCATTAGTGTATACCAGGATCTGCTTTCATTTAGATGGTAGTTAAGACTTGAGCAACGTAGATAGGAGATCACAAGATGCACTAAGTCTGAATCGGAGGAATTCATTATATCAATTGCTTTATTTGATAGTGTTTGATGATCTTGGGGTGGACATTTCTTATGGACGATCATTGTCACCTCTAGGGTAGTTATCATTCTATGGTCAGTGAGGGTCGGCATGTGCATGACAGCTGGGAGTCATATTGAGTTGTCTTTTATGCTAATATGTTATTTAGTTGACTCTCGCAATTCTATTCTACAGTTTTGTGCTCGAGGATGAGCAATGTTCAAGTATAGGGGAGTTTGATGCAGGGGTTTTGATTTGTTTTTATAGACTGATTTTGCATACATTTTATGTGTATTTTGATCATATTTTTGATTAATATCACATGATTCACTACCTTTAGTCTATAATCTCATTTTGCATCAAATTTACCTTGTTTCATCTTATTCTGTATAAAAGATCATATTTGTTGGATTTGATTGGTGTTATTCTTTTCTTTTCAAGAAATTCGGATATCTGAATCCATCGATACCATCGACGGATGGTCGATACCATTGACCTGGTCACAGTGTATTTCCAGAGAAAAGCAACCAGAATTCGATACCATCAATGGGACTATCGATGGTATCGAGAGAGCATTAGTGAGCCAGATTTCCAGGTGTCGATACTATCAATCCAAAGTCGATATTATCGACCTTGCCTCAGCAAACTTAGGTTCAGCATCAGATTCCAAAGAAAAGTGACGCCTAAGGTGTCGATACCATCGACACACCGTCGATGGTATCGAGGCAACATCAGAGAGAACCCCAAAGAATCGTGCAAGCACCGATGCCTTATGTAGGTCGATACCATCGACCCACGTCGATGGTATCGACGCTGTCAGATCAGGTATTGTTAAAGATCATGTCTAATCGTACGGTGGTGATTTTTGGGCAAACTAAAGTTGTGCATATACCTAATTAAGGTGGCCCTAAGCAATCTATCACGTCATTAGCCACCACAGAAGTCTCAAGAAGGAGAGGAGAGAAGAACGGAGCTGAGAGCGATACCCCGATCATTCTGAGAGTCGTAGAAGATGTTTTCCACTGTCAGAAGGCTATAAAACATTCACCTCATGCTAAGGAATGCATGGATCTTCTCCGTTTAGGGATTACACAACATCTATCGACATTTTCTCCATGTTTTCCCTTTCCCTCATCATTTTTTTCATTGAGATGAACATGTGGGGCTAGTCCCCTTTATCTTTAGGATCGGGAGTAGCCCGGGTAATCGTTGTATGACAGTTTTGACATAGTTATCATAATTTATCTCTAAAATCCGTGGTATGATGTCATTTTCTCAATTATATCATTATGATTGATCACCCTAATGATAATCTAATACCTTTAATTACTTTGAAAGAAGAATTAACGGTTGAAAAGAGACAGATATCACATTAACTAATAAATCCTTTGAATAAGGCGATGTACAGTTAATGGTGGAAACCTAGAGTGTGATCTTCATGCACCTAATTTAGGGTTTAGGTTACTACTACCGTGGAACCGACCAAGATTTAGGTAGTGAATTGTATCGCGACAGTGAACAATTCTGACTAAAGGCCACTACCCAGAATAGGAGACGAATTAGGATAATTGTGTAGGAACTAGTACAACGAGAACCTGTGGTGAAACCGCAATCCTAAAGATTCCATCTTTAATTGATTAAACCAACTATTTAATCGATTGTTTTGCTTTCTTTTATTTTTCTTTTCTTTTTCAATCAACTCTCAAATCATTTTAATCGGTCTAGCTGATTGCGAACAGTTAGTAGTAGTGTACTGAAAATCCATTCCCTGAGTTCGACTCGGGCCTCACAAAGTCCTATATTACTTTGGCGCGTCCACTTGCATTTTACGCACGGTAAATTCGTGTCAGGTTCCAAACTGCCTAAAACCCTAAGTGTAAGCCATCATTTGAGAGGTACTAAGCACCATCATTTGACATGTAATAAAGAAACAATCCATCATCTACCTCAGGATGGTTGTACACATGGTTTTAGGTTCATATAGAGTTAGAAACTAATCAAGGAAGAACATTAAAATTGAAACTGTAGGAAAAGATATCTTCGATATGCTTATATCTTCATTTTAGAGCAAGAACTTGAACAAACAAGCTAGTAGTAAGTAATAAATGTGAGGAGGGTTATAAAGATTGCCTCTAGGAAGAAGATGAAGCTCCAAAAAGTGAGGAAACTCGAGCTCATATAGTAGAAAACCATAGTTTTAGCTCTAAACTCGGCCAACTAGCTCTTTCTCCATAAGGGAAGCAAACCCAAGGTCAAGAGAGCAAGAAAGATATGTTCTTTAAGCTTTTAAAACAATATTTACCATGAGAAACCATTGTTCTTTCCAGGAAAAAGGTAGGAGGTAGAAGGAAAGAAAGAGAATCAAAAGAGAGAAGAAGGAAGTTACGTTCTTAGGTCAAGAGCAATCAAAGGAAGCTCCACAAACCTTAAAGAAGAGTAGATTCGAGCTCTAACTGATCAAACAAGAAGGTCGGCTATCTTCTTCACCCTTGGGTACCATGTTTTTCACCAAGCAGGGAAATATGAAGCTATAGATAGGAAAGGATAGATAAATACCCAAAGGTTTTGTTTGAGTTCTAAAGGAGAGGTATATAAAGCTTATGGTTAAGGGAGAAGAGAAGCCTAACATGTCCTAGTAGCTTTTCCATGTGTCCATGGCCTATGTCTATCATGACCATGCAAGAAGCAGCTCTATCAGTCATGGATACCTGCTAATCCCTCACTTATTGACTCTCTAGGATAACCACTGGTTTCCATGCATGGTAGCCATAAGTTCTTGAAACCCTAGCTCACTAGGTGGAGAACCATCGCTTGATCACTTTTCTTAAGTGAACCATCATTCCAAGGGACCCCAAGAGGTAAAAGAATCAACCCTTAACCTTCTACGAACCAAAATTGGTTGTCCTTTCACCAGGAGAACCATTGGATCCCTACCAAATAGGAGGACCATCGAGTTATGACCTTAAATGTAGCTCATCCATGAGGGGGTAAACCCTAACTCACCCTAGAAGGATAACACCACCAAACCAAAGTTCAACAATGCTCCGCATGGCTAAAAAAGCTCAAGGATGATAGGAAAACATCTAAAAAACATAAATCATATGAAAAATTACAATGAAAACCTCAGATTTGGGTAAATTGTAGAAAAGCCCAAATGTGCACAAAATTGCATAACTTGCACAATCAATGTTCAAACTGGAGAAATCTTGAAACTAAAACTTGTCACATGATGTCAAAGAACCCCATATTGTTTGACTAAGGTTTTAAATACTTAATTATGATAATTAAGATTTCTTAACACTTTATGAAAGGTTAGGGGTCTTACATATTCCATATTGGAATAGATGTACAACACTTTTAATTACAGGCGTGTCAGTTACAACTATCTAAGATACATCACATTCAGGACATGATACAAACATGTAATATATGTATTGGATATACAAATGTACCTCATTAGAATCAATTATGTCTTCATTAGCAACATATGCTTCATTAACATCATGTACTTCATATGTAGCATGTTTATCATCATCAGTGTTATCCACAAATTCTATTTCACCATCAACCTTATCCACCTCCTGTGTTTCATCCAAAGACTTACTTTTGATCATATTACCCAACATATTTTTGGATAGATCGATGAACCCCATTATCCTAAATGACAACATATTTATCAACATAATATTAATTAGCATTGTCTCTCATATTCTTGAAATCTTAATCAAATAAATTAGAAAAATACTAATTCCTATGTAAATTATATAAAACCATTACCAATATTGCATATATTAACTTATTCACTTCCTCCAATCAACATTACTTTCCCAACATCCCACCTTTACAAGCTTCATCTTCCATGTTCATATGGTAAGATGTTTGTTCTTGAATCCCTTTTGCAACATATATCTCAACTCCTTTCTAATTACATAATGTACTACTTTAAACTTTACTTTGTCTCTCAGTCCATCATTTCCCACTACATCACAAGCCCCTCCTTTCATAGACTGTTCTTTCACACCAACTTCATCTTAGTACCTTTCTTTTCATCTCCTTTTTTCATTATATCATGAGTTGCTCCAGCCATAGTATGTTTCTTCACAACTAAATTCCTCTTAATACTTTTCTTTTCATCTCCTTCTTTAGCATTTTATATATTTTATGTAATATAATAATATACATATAAAATACACGTATTTATAGTTAGAAAACATCAAGTGTGCCCATAATTACCCCATTTCATTTTTTATTATCTTCAGACATTTTCTTTCTCAACTGCAAAAATAAAAAATTAATGTTAGTATAGTACTATTATATTATACCATTATTTTACTATATAAGTACAGTACAGAACCACAATTCACAAACTTTGGTAATATCACAACAAACCGTACTTGCTATCACATCTCTAATAGTCTACAACACATACTCTGACGAAGCTTTAGTTGTCTTGTCCTCAATTTGATCAGGAAAAGAGAAATTACAAAATCATTAAAAGATGAATCACTAGCTTAGTTGGATCCATGCCTATCACCCTCTTCATCAGATGCGTTTTCAACATCCTATTTCCATTCAAAAGGTAGTGCAAGAATTAAGTACAATATCTTAATGCAAAAAATTATTTATTACAATACTTGAATACTGACAAACCTTAGTTACATTATTGTCATCATTGTATCCATCTTTGACATCATCATTAGGAATCATCAGATCAGGAATGCAGTTTGCACAAAGCTCTTTATGAAGAAAATGGATGGCATTCTTCAATCTCTCACAGTCTAGCTTCACACCATTCTATTATTCTCTAACATGGTCTGTTTCATGAACCAACCTAGATACTTCTTTTTCTTGTTGTCTTTTTTACTTCTTCAACTTTTCTCCATACCTTTTTATCAGACCTTAGTGTATCATGCTCCATCTGTAGAGCACCTAATTCATCCTCATTGTCCTCTTTCCTAGTTTTCTTCTTCCTTATTTGTATCTTCTTCCCCATCCAATTCTTTCCTATGTAGCCTTTATGAAATTTCTTATAGTGATGTCATTTTTCTACAACAAAGTGTTAATCATGCTTTCATATTTCCATTTATTATTAAATATAAATGCATTATCTTCATCAAAAGGGATAGTGTTTGGCACTCTCTAAACCACATCTTTAAAAACATATTTTGCAATACATTAGCATTGTACAAAATAGGGCCGTAGAATACCACACAAATATTTATTACATATTATTCTAATTTTATGATGATTCTAGATAATAATTGAGACCATTACCATCAACATTGCACTACATCCTTTCAGATAGACTTTGTATCTAGAATAAACCTCAACCATCCCATTATGCAGATGGTTTGTGAGAGCCTCCACCTAGTTGTACTTATCCAGATACTTTAAATAATCCACTACATCAAAGAATATTTTGCAAATTGCAAAATTCCCATAGGGAAATTTTTTTTTTGAAAGAAAGACCAAGATCCATATCTTGATAAAATCAACTATAATTTGTGCATCCCTTTTCTTTGATAGCATTGGTAATGTTTTCATTGCATCCTTAACCTTTAGATCTACGCTAATGTAATCTCCCCATACAATAGAATTCTTCCCAACACCCTTATCTGAATCTAAAAATAATTCCACTCTTACACAGAGAACAAGAAAAATATTTAAAACAATTAACTTTCATATACTTAATTTTCTAGTACAATACTAGTTCATAATGTACCTTCATTTGGTAATCCAAATATGTCAGACAAATGTTCTTGCTTGAAAATCAGTATGGCATTGGCAATCACATAACCTCATTCTTTTCGTCATAACAATGAACTAGATCGTCTTCAAATTCATGACCAAAGCAGTTGGACACTTCATTCTCATAAACCTTCCAAACATAGTCTTTTTAAATTTCCTCTTATACTCAATTGCTTCCATTTCATATGCCTTTTTGAACTTTCTAAATCTACACTTGATTGAAATCCACATACAGTATCCATCCTACACAAAAGAACACCACAATAATGTAACACTCATAAAAAGCATACAATACCTACAGTTCTTTATTATTTTAAGATTAAACTGAATGTACAATATCCTAATAACCTAATTAACATTTTTATGAACGGCCATATACTTTCACATGTTCAATAACCTACTCCCCATTCCAGTAAATAATAAAACTCATATACAAACAACCTAGTTCCCATTTTATGAACAATCACATATAAAAGAACCTACATCTATTTAATTGACATTTAATGAACAATAACATAACTCACATTTTACTAAAAACCATGTACAAATGTACCTCACTAACCAGATACAATACCTCAATAATCTAATACACAATTTACATAATCACATACGAATGTATTAATAAACTACTCCCCATTCCTTAACTAACAAAACTTGTGTATAAAAGCATAATACATTACTTGAACTCTAATTTTCATTCATTCAACTAATAAAGTAAATGTTTAAAACTAGATATATTTGTTTGACATATACTACCTGAGAAACTACATCATGAAAAAGAATGTAATATACATCAAAAATGCAAATCACATCAAATAAATAAAATGAATTCCATGTCTAGCAAGCAAAGTGCTTCAAAATCTGAATTATATACATGTTCAAAAGTATAGTACAAAACCACATTCATTCAAAATATATCATTTACAATTCATTTAGACGCATAATACATCTTTTTCAAGTATAAACTTCATAAACAAAATGTATGGTACCCCAACGATCTTAAAACACAACTATTAAACTCAATAATAAGCATGTACATAAATGCATAGCACATGATAAGCATAAACTGTACTCATTTTCTATTAGTACGGTACTTATAAACCTAGTAGGTGGCTTTCAAAATTGTGTTATGTGAAATATTGATTCCATATATATTGGTATTGTACATAAACCTAATGTGAAAAATACCTAAACGGAAGGTATTTTACCTCAACAACATAAATCACATCAAATAATTTACTTAATTGCAACTTCAGAATGCACAACACATGAGAAGTCTAAATTCTATTAAGATCCAAAATACATTACTAAACCATTCAGTACTCACAATACATTTACAGTCATAATACATCTTTTTCAACTATTAAACTTCATAAAAAAATTTACTATCTAAAACCACCCTCAAACACAGATGTTAAAATCAATAATACACACATATACATGTTCAGAACATCAATAATACTCACATTAAGACATTAAAATTAACGGAGTCATTAACATCTCAATACACATCTATGCAGAACATATTTTCCTTCAACAACATATATTACATTGATTAATATTTTTAATTCAAGTTCAGAACGCACAACACATGAGAGGTTTGAATTCTATTGATGTCCAAAGTACATTACTAAACCATAAATTACCCACAATACCTTTAGAGTCATAATAGATCTTTTCAAATACTAAACTTCATAAAAAAATGTCCAGTACCTAAATCACCTTCGAACACAGAAATTAAAATCAATAATAAACATGTTTAGAAATGTGCATCACCTAATAAGCCTATATCCTACGCATTTCCAAAAGTAATGTACTTCTAAACTTTATGTGCTACTTTCAAAATTGTGTGAGAAATATGACATATTGATTCCATATATTACGGTATTGTACCTAAACGCAATAAATCAATATTTTTGAGAAATACATTGCAACGATAGGTCAGCCCAATCAAACCCTACCCGATGTAGCTATTTTTTAAAGTAACATGTATTGTGCAAGATTTGAGGAGAATAAAAAATGTAAGTTTTTATTTCACAGTTTGGAGGGATACATATATTATTCCAGATTACCTGTGACGATCGACAACGAATGTAGAGTGTTGAACACGATGTCAAACACCGACAACGATCTTAACTCTTGGGTTGTTGGCGACCAGTAACGATCCTAGCGTCTGGGTTGTTAGCAATCGGTGATAGCTCCCTCATGCAACGCCAGAGAGGGCACGATGATGTGCTCTAGTGTAACGATGCTCCGATAGTACTGAGGAAAGCAGAGCAGCAACACTCTCTTATGGGTGTAGTGGAGGAAGCTAGGAATGGGGGGTATAATACTAGTGGGGGAGCGATATGGGGGGTGGATTTTTTGGAGCTCCGCCACCCACAGTCACTTAACTACCCGCTGCCCCACCCGATTTCTCAGGAGCCCCCACAAAATTGTTCCAGCCGTTTCTTTTAATTGGAATTAACTCCTTCACCAACTCATTTCATGCAGCAAATGAAGATTCTTGAAATTTCTCTCTCCAGCAATTAACTCTCTCAACTCCATGCAATTAACTCCATGCAGCCGGCTTTTATTGTCCAGCAGACTTCCTCTAACCCTCATTTTTACTAATTTGTTTTCTCTATTGCAACTCCTCCTTCCGACTCTATTTCAACTCAACATTTGCACGTTAGTACAGTACGTCTGTTCCCCAGTTCTCATCAATCTTTCTGCTTCGGTCGTACAGTACATCATGTAAAGGTTGCGATGGTCAAAGAGTTGAAACACAAATACAGTACTTGCCCAACACTGTTTATGAGTATGTCCAAAACAAGTACAGTACTTGCCCTACACTGTTTATGAGTATGTACTCATGATGTGTAGTACAGTACATCATGTAAAGGATGTGATGGTAAGAAAGTTGAAGCATAAGTACAGTACTTGCCCAACACAAGTTTACTCATATCAATATTTTTGAATCTCATATATAGCAGCAAATCTTCTCAAATATCTCCCTCCCTGTTCATTTCTGCCAAGTACAGTACTCATTCTCTTACTCTTGATTTAACTTTGTCAAAATAATAGTACAGTACCTACCAAATCATTTCCGTCAAGTACACTACTCACTCCCTCTCCCTATTCATTTACGCAAAGTACAGTACTCACTCCCAAATCATTTCAGTAAGTACAGTACAATACCTACCAAATTATTTCAGTAAGTACACTAACCCATTATGATTTTTATTTCTGTAAGAAGCAAAAGTACAATACCCAACAAACTATTAATCACTTTTACAAAAGTACAATACCCAATTATTATTCTCATATCAGTAACAAACCTAATTCGTATGTATTGTATTTGCATCAAAGGGGTGGAACTAGTTCAACATGAACAAATAGTACGTACAATACTTACTCAGTGTTGGGCGGAACTGGTTCAACATGAACAAATGGTACGTACAGTACTTACTCAGTTTTGGGCGGAAATGAATAGGGAGGGAGATGATTCATTTTTTGTAGCTATATACGAGATTCGAAATAAAATGGAGGGAATCATTAGAGGATATGTCTTTTGCATGTAGAGATAATCATCGTTTGCATGGTAGATTCATTTTTTGAAGAGAGATAATCATCTCTTGTATGGCTTTTGCATGTAGAGACATGCAGAATAAGATGTTGCAGATATGACTTTAAATGGTAGTGGGGCGCAACAGTTATTCCCGAAGTTCGGGTAGATGGCCGGGTGTGTGGCCGGTTATGTGTAGAATTTTTCATTTTTTGGGAGGTCGTGGGAGAGAAACGGAATTGAAGAATGAATGGGAGAGAAGAGTGGAGAGAGAAGCTTCATGACTCCTAGACGACCCTTCGGCTTATATAGACAATTGATGTGCATCGGCCAAAAGCAGACGGGACCAGGTGCATCGCGGACTCTCGAGAACCGGGTGCGTTATCAGGTCTAGACTAGACTATCTGTAGCGTAGCGTGGCAGAAAATTTGTAACCATCTGCAACCATCATCCCTCCCCTTGGCAAAAGAGAAGTTACTACTACCAGCTCAACCCCTGGGTATTGTAGTTGTTAACACTCACACCCGTTAGAGGGCGATGGGTTATAATAAGTCATGGCAGTTTGGTCCTACTAACTCCACCCATCGTGCTACTATGTGCTCTCCCAAGTAACCTCCATGTCATGTACCACTTCATTCACAACACCCATTAAGGACCGAGCTTACTTTGCACTCCAACTACCATAGAAGTACTCCGGACTTAACATGCACGGCCAAGTCCTAATACACCTCAATGCTACCTTCCATTATAACTTGGTAGAAAGGAATTGGGTCATTAAAAAACCCACCTCCACCAATATGGTTAATGCCCTCGAAGGAACAAATCCTTTTTTTTAATTGTTGGGGGAAACTCACTCTCCTAGGCGGAGACCCAGATAGTACGGATGGTAAATCTAGGAGACTCGTGCGCCCGCACACCGGTATCCCAATAAATCACATCAGAGGTCGACTGACGCTGCGGGAAATTCATTTCTGAGCAGCGCTTCCAGTGAGAGTCGAACATGTGACC
The DNA here is from genome assembly GCA_963693085.1 of Alisma plantago-aquatica. Lineage (NCBI taxonomy): Eukaryota > Viridiplantae > Streptophyta > Magnoliopsida > Alismatales > Alismataceae > Alisma > Alisma plantago-aquatica. The sequence goes on from OY856410.1 coordinate 877,572,730, forward strand.
CTTCATGAGGGGCCCCGAGCTATGACCAGCTGGTCTACTGCTCGCCGGTTGGAGGAACAAATCTTTTTCAGCTCATTCACAAATTTATGTATTTCTGACGATGACTTTGAGTCTTCCCACCGGTAATATGCCTATGCATTGTCCAAGGCCAACTTGCTAAAGTTGTGCACAACTACACTCTAGTCACATCTCAAAGCATTCTTCTGAGAGATGGTGTGCCATCTACGAATTATTCCCCCTGGGTAGCAATGTATTTGTTAGTGTTAATGACTTTTTAACATGCATTTGTACTATCCTCAACGAACCAACACTCAATGACTCAAGTAGTGCCAGCTGGAGAAGGACTCCTGTTGCTCCATATTCAATATTGCCTCTACAAGCTAAATTCCTGATTTGATATGTGCTTGTCACACACTAACGAACCCATTGCAATACCGCGTCAATGATGCCATCATAACTTGTTATGGTGCGAACCTATCGTACACTAAAGTGATCCACTCACTGCAATGCCAAACCGGTTCTCTTAGTGATCTTTTGATTCATTCTTATTTGATGATATTGCAGGTGATGTCCTCTAGGATATACATCTTGAGGCTGATTCTACACTCTTTAAGATAAATTTATATTCATTGTGCCTTAGTTAGAACCACACTTGTTGTAGCACCTTAATTGTTTTAACCTTGTAAGTATGTGATAAAGTTATTCAAGAAGTCAATATAAGATTTATTTATAGTTAAATTAAGGTAACATTCAATTTTTATTGATATTTGGACATAAGAGGAAAATGACATATCTTACATGATATGAGATGTATAAAATCAATATTATTTGGAAGCATTGAGAGACAAACATATATACATAAACAATAGGCTTGGGATTACCCCAACAAAGAAGGAAAGGTAAACAAATCTATATGTCTTATAAATATATAGATGTATATAAGTTGTATTGCTTTGCGATTGTTGGAAGAGATGGGACATGATTAAGATTATGTAATGTACTTCTCGCCATGCCACATATAATAGCACTACTACAGAACCTACTTTTAGTGTCGGTTATTTAAAGCCTTTAGTGTCTGTTTCTAAGCGACACCTATGTGGGCGACACTAAAAGTCCACCCATTAGGCGTCGGTTCCAACACCGACGCCCAAACTCTTCGCGCGCCACCGAAAGCGCGCCATCAGGGGACTATAGGCATCGGTTATTAGATAAGAAACCGACACCCAAACTCTTCGCGCGCCATAATGGGACTATAGACGTCAGTTATTAGTTAAAAACCGACGCCCAAACCCTTCGCGCCACAGAAAGGGCACCATCTTGGGCACTATCAATGTCGGTTATAAATAAAAAACCGACACCATATAGTCCAACACGACCGTGGTGTCCAGAACGGCCGTGGTGTCCAGCACGGCCGTGGTGTCCAGAACGGTCGTGGTGTCCAGCACGGCCGTGGTGTTAAGAAAATAGACGTATGTTTATTATAGGAAAACCGACACTATATCGTTATGTGTCGGTTATTTACAAATAACCGACACCTATTGGTTTTTTTTCTGTCAGTCTGCAGACCTGCTGTGGCTGGTCGCAGGATGAGAAACCTATTCAGTTCAGTTATGAACTGCAGGTTTTACGACATCCATTGATATCAGCCGACAACAGGCCGCAAACCTGCAAAATTAACAATAAAAAAGTAGCACATGCATTTAGCAATGCAACCTGCAGTTCCATTTTATTTTCACACATTTATAAAATTCACACATGCTAGCAATCTGTAGTTCCATTCATTCACATTCACACATGTAGAAACATTCATCCCAACACTTTCATTCATTTTCACTCAGACACATGTAGAAACATCCAGACATGTAGAAACATTCACACATATATTATAATTCAGAAATTCATTTACAAACACTACAAAAAATTTGGCCTTTGTTGAAGAACATTTGTGAGGAATCAAAAATTGTGAATAATGATGTCTATTTGTGAGGGCTCATCCTTCAAATATGGGACCAAATCCCTCACCCGTTTTTTTAACATCTTTACAAATACTAATCCCTCACAAATACATTACTCACTAATCATCCCTTAAAAAATACCATGACAAATGTTTCCCTCCATCTCATAACCCTTCCCTCCATTCTAATAGGCAACATTTGTAAATCAAATTAAAATAAAAATAAAAACCCCCTTTCCCTTATCTCCTTCTTCACTCAATCGATTCCTTGCGCAAAGCCCAGCACGGCTTCTCAATCGCAGCACCCGACCAGCAACCTAGGGGGAGGAATCGGCAGTCGTTTCTTATGCTTCTACCTCCTATAGCTGCGCCCAGTCTTCCTCTACCCTACCTCCTTCCTCCTTCTTCCTTTCACCTTTCCCTCGCCCTAGCGGCACCCTAGCGCCGCACCATCAGCTTGGGCGGATGACGAGCAGGTGCATCGATGCCCCAGCCAGTATCTCGCGGCCAAGAAGTTAGTAGGGACAGCTCCCGCTGCATGACGTCGTCTCTACCCCCTTCCTTTTTCCCCTTTCTTCTTGCTCCATCCGGTTCCCAACTAGTAGAGGGGTGGCGCCCTAGTTGCAATACAAGAGGCAACAAATCCACCCTCGGTACTTTCCCCTCTCTCCCACAACTCTTTTTCTCTAACCCCCACCCCCTCTAACCCCACCCGCCTCCCAAATAACCCAATAACCTCATCGCCTCCCTCACGCTCCTATCGCCTTTGGTAAAACCTAACTCACAACTCTTTCCTGATCCTTCTCTAATCTTTTCTGCAGACGAAGACGACATTAGGAGCCAAGGTCGACGCCTGACTACAAGCGGATCCGAGCCAAAGAAGGAAAGGTACATGAAAGATTGACAAGAAAATTAGGCAAGATGCAGACGACATTGACTGGATTAATCCAGGAAAGGTATCATTTTTAGGTAGACTCTTGTTCCAATAAACTTGCCCGTATTCAGTCATCAAACCGACACGATGCCATTATCGGAAGGATTTTTATCTATATGCACATTTTTTCATCTTTTTCTTTGTTAGGAAGAGAGGTCAGTAGCAATCCATGTTCACTAGGTTGTCCCACGAAACAGATACCGACAACCGAACAATGGTAGTACCAAACATTAATTAATCTTCTCATACCAATATGTCTTCTATGCTGTTCCGCTAAGTGGAAATGCCAGATAGTTAGCTAGGATGGTTTTCGATCAAATATAGTAAACGCATGCTCTGGAGATTATAGGAATTAGATGATGCTTTCAATAGAGAAATCAATAGGAAATTTAAGAAATTATCATTCCATGTCTTAGTAAGAACGAGAGAAATGATGCCCATGGACCTGTGGGCGTAATGACAATTTATGCGTCTTCATAGTGTACCACAATAAATTAATTCATGTAATTGCTAATTGCATCGCCAAATAAGACAACAATAACTAGTATCATCTGAATCTGATCTTTTTTTTTTAAATGTTCTTCATGCATGTTTCTAAGCACGCAACCGAACAACACAATACTAATAACCTCTAGTCTCATCCCAAAGAAAGCAACAATCCCAAACGAACATCATTTTATATTACATTGTTAGTTTGGCATATAGAATGAAGTTCAGAGAAAGAATATTGGTAGAGAGGCATAATCCACGGTGGGTTCACAACAATGGTATAGATTGACGAATCTATTGTGCAACTAATCTTCCTTATATAAGTTGTTGGTACATCAATGGTCAAGTTTTACTCATATGTGATTAGTAAGTGTCACTTGTGCACTAACATGCAAATATTATGCTATTTGAAAAATCTGAAGTTTAGATACAACTATCATTTAATAGTGCTCAGTTATGTACGATATCCATCAAGATAAGGAGTCAATATCTATTACTTATGTTGGAAATGAATGTCTAAAGTTTATAAATGAGTAAATAATCTATTTATGAAACACACAATGATTTTCTAGGTCTTGAAAATATACTTTTAGTAGTTTTCTTTTATAAAGTTCATGTTTTCTCAACATATACTGGGATGATTCTCTTTGTACTACACTCGCACTTGCTTCTCACTAGGACCTTATTAGGATTTATCACTATTGGGGAGCGCTTTCTCTCGAGTCTCCTCCCCTATCCCATTTGCCCCCTCACCTAGTACTCTCCCCCTCCCCCTATTTCTTATCTCTGTTGAGACACTCTCTCTACTATCTACTCACTTGTCATGTGGTTTGTACCTCTTGATATGTTGTGTGGGTTGTGGCCTCCCCTTTGACTATTGTATACCTTGTTGGTTATCTCAGTGCTCCTCCCCCACCTGCTATAGGGTGTCGTAGTTGGCGAATGATAATGATGGGACTATCCTTTATTGTCCTTTTGGTTAGATCTTCAGGATCTGGCTTTGTGAACATTTTGGGGTATATGGGTATTCTTTCGTGTTGTCATTTTCTTTGTAGTCTCCTCTAAGATAGGCGTAGCAAAACCTTCGACTAGGTAACCGACCCGATTAACCCGAGAGCTGAACATACTTGTAAAATGGCTTTATTTTTTTCTTTCATCCAATAGTATTTCCGACAACATACTGGATGTAATGTAAGATTATACATGATTATATTCTTGAACTATTTAAAACTGTTTTCATTCGCAGCCTATTCCTCAAGTCCCTTGCAATGCTTAATTTGATACCAGCCTGTATGCATCTGTTATGAATTTATATTTTCACTTGAATCTTAATTTTGAGGCAAAAATATGCAATGCTTGCTTGTCATTTTTGTTTACTTTAGCAGCAGTTTCTCAACAAGAATTTGAATATTGTTTAGAGTGCAACTTGTTTCTTTGCCTTTTTTTGTCTTGTTAGCGTTATCTAATAAAGTTAACATATCTTGTTGGTTCTGAGTTTCTGGCAAAAGACATTTTCAAATTGCACCTAATACTATGCTATTCAAATCTCTAATTGCTGGCAAAGGTGTAAGCACACACAATGAGTAATTGAATATACGTTCCATCTGTGTGTAATACTTTTAATGCTTCTGCAATAACAATGTTCAACACTCACTTGCCATCCACTCCTGCTATCTGTAACAGGGTTCTCCTTTCTAGCAGTGAAGCGAATCCTCAAAACATACCTTATGTCGAACTGTTATCCTCTACCTGATGCAATGCATGCCCTGAATGTTTTGAATTGAGTTGAACATGTAAACGTGGATACAATTAACTACAAATTTTGTCTGATGCAAATATAGTCAAACATGTTGGTTTCAAATTTCAATGTTGGGATTCATTGATGATTCTATTTGCAGTTCTACGATTTATCTCATTTCATAGAGTAAATATGAAATGTTTAATACTTTTGTTTAAACAGAAAAATGAAGTACATTCAGATCTAACAATAAGATTTATGTTAGTTTAAGATGCTACAAATCCAGTCTCCCTGTCCATTTCCTTTAAGATCTAACAATTCTGACATTAAATCCTTTGCAATGAATCTTTCAGCCCACTATGGGTGTAGTGGATTAAATGACTTGATTTGTCGGATATGGTGTTAAGAAGGGTTATTTCAGAGCGTACTACCATCCATGGGTGAAGAATGTATAGTTAAAAAAGAATGTCATTGATGATATAATAGTTAGACATTAGAGTTTCTTCTTGTCTTTTCACATTCTTTCTCTTAATGAAATTGAAATCTTTTGTATCATCGAAAAAGTACATCATATATGCAAATTTTATCCCAAACATAAACTACAAGAGTCAATTTCAGGCCGTATAGATTCTAAAGTACATCATATATGCTCCTCTCATATTGAACTAATGGAGCATGACAGTTGTGGGGGATGGATGTCGATGTTTGTTACCTGCCACCAATGGATAACGGTAAACTCCATAGTGAACCGAGGGTAGGGTTCTTTTCTAATGAGTGTTTATTTTACAAGCATTACATTTCTCTGGCACTTAGCTTATTATATTCTTTTTCTCCAACATGATCTGTGTTATCTATCATAGATTCAGTTTGCCCTTCCATGGAACCTACTTTTTCCCTTGAGCAATCGGCTATGGATGCTAATTGATTGGTGTAGAGAATGGTATGTGTTTTAGCTCTTATTGGTTGCAATTGTTCGTTTAGAAGAAAGTATTTCAACTATTATTTGTTTCCCTTTAACATGCTCTGATTTTTACAACTTTGTCCTACTTTTCTAGATCACGCTATAACGATCTGAGAATCATGTCTGACGTTTTTCCCATAAATCTTCCCTGGCGGTGCAGAACACAGCGTGTTCCTCACTCTACACGTCATATGTCTTCATTAGGAGGAAGTACACATTTTCATCTAGTTCGTAGGTCACACACTGTGTTGATATCCAACACGCCATATTGACGGGAGGCAGAGTTGCGCCCCTGACAAGTTAGACGATGTGTCCATCTCTAACACACTATGTTGACGAGAGGTAGAGTTACGCCTCTGACAAGTCACAGGATGTGTCCATCACCGACGCACCACGTTGTTCACATTCTGTCGGAAATATGTGGTCTTTGTACACGGCGTGTCATTCAACAACAAGAGAGGCATGATTCTCAGATCGTTGTTCTCCTAGAGTAGCAGAAATAACTCAAATGAAGACTACTAAATTCTAACAAAGGCTTCTTCAAGGCTTGGTAGTTTGTCTGTGGCAAGAATAACACTTCTGGCTGAAGCATTGACAAGATTTAAGCCGGAAAGAAATCTTGCTGTTACTAGATCATATTGATCTTTCATCTGATCATTGTCTTCAGTGGCTAGTAGAACTAAGTTCATGGGAAGTGGATTGTATAGTACCAAAATAATCCTTTAGAGAGCGACTATTTTGTCTTTTTGCAAAGAGTCATAAACAATTCTGTGAAAGAATATTGTATTGAACTGATTTGATTAATAAAAGCGTTACAACCTTCTCCTAGATATATAGGAGCAAGTGAGAAACCCTGAGACTTGTGTCCCAACTAATCTAAACGGGCCGAGACACTAAAGGCCCATAAACTAATTAACCTATTAACTAAATAGGCTAATATATACTCTTTAACACTCCCCCTCAAGCTGGATCATGGGTGAAACGCATGTCCAAGCTTGGAGTTACAGGACTCGATAAAAGAAAAGATAGAAATGATAAAAGATAAATATCACTCCCCATACAAAAGATTGATACCCCCCCTAAACAATACTCCCCCTGAATCATATGACAACGCCTCTCTCTTATGTAGCCTGAATACATATATCATCTCTTCTCATACTCTCTCTCATACATATTCTCTCACACTTTCTTTCTCTTCTCATCTCTTCCTCTCCTCTCTATCCCTCGCATACCAAATACGACGAGAGTGAGTGTTTGGTGTGGAGAAAAGGATATATGACCCCTCGCATGTGGAAAAAGGGATACACACATGATGGGTGGGTGGGAAAGGAATTGGTGGATTTGAGATATGGAGATGTGTAATATGTGGAGAATGAAATTGCTAACCGAAAAGAATATGCTAAATGGGTCTATGTAAGATTCAGGTAGAAAATTAAATGGATTTAATCCCAACCCGGAATACGATTAGGCTTAAAATTGGATCTGATTAGCCAAAGATATATCTGAGCAAGGATCCGAATATCATAAGTATTGGAGGACGTCATAAACTTGGGAGAAGATAAAACAATTAGGGGTATTGGAGCATCTCTCTAAGCAGAAGCAAGGTGACAACAATAGGCAGAGATAATGGATGGTGATGATGAGATAAATAGCAGCAAGGCAAAAATGGGGAGCAGCGGCCAAGGGGCCTGGATGATGGCGACGACGACTGAAGAGTGCGATTGTTGGCTGGGGATACAGTTGCTGCTAAATGAGGCAGCAACACTGCAGCAAATGGACACACGATGATGATTGTCAAGCAGTAGTGGCCGGATAATGGCTACGACGGCGGCGAATTTTGCTCTTAGGATTAGCGACGGCGACGGCTGTTGTTGCCAATGGTGATGGTGTTTGTTACAGCTGGCAGCGACAACACTGATAGATGTTGCTGGTGAGGACCGACGGTGGCTTGCTGTTGCCAACGGGGGCTGCTGAAGGTGGTTGGCGTCGGCTATTTGCAGTTGTTTGCTGGGGAAGGGCGGAACTGCTGATCTGCGGCGACATCTGCTGGATAGGGATGACGGAATTTGCTGTTGCCGGTGGCTGATTGTTGCTGACGGACCGACGACGCATGAGCAGGCAGCGGTGGCTGCTGGCCTGGGCAACGATGCTGATTGTTGCGGATGGCGGCGATTGCAGTGGCGGTGGCACTACTGGATACAACAGCTTGATTATGGCGGCGCCAGGACAGAAATTGCCGGCGTATGGAAAGAAGATCGAAAAAGAAGATAGGATATTTAAGAAAGAGGATGATAAGCCATTAAGGTCGGCCTAAGCCATGGCTACGCCGGCCGCCGCCCGCAGGCGGAGGCAGAGCCTCTATTGCTCTCGCAGAGAGTGAAGAGTGGCGGCTACTAGGGATGTTCTCGACGGCTAGGAGAGAAGAGGGAAGCGACGATGACTAGGGTTCCCTAGGAGCGAACGTGATCTGATATCATGTGAAAGAATATTGTATTGAACTGATTCGATTAATGAACAAAAGAGGTACAACCCTGTCCTATATATATAGGAGCAAGGGAGAAACCCTGAGACTTGTGTCCCAAGTAATCTAAACTGACCGAGACACTAAAGGCCCACTAACTAATTAACCTATTAACTAAATAGGCTAATATATACTCTTTAACAAGTATAAAGACGTAGTGCATTCTTCTCGTGAGAAAAATGTTTCTTTGTAGCTTTTTAGATTTGTTTGGCTATAGAATAGAACATAAACCTAGAGGCAATCTAGGGCTCCATGCTATCCCATAACCAGGACTTCACCAGTCCATTATTTTTCCCCCACGTAGGGTAGTCTTTCCTACTCTCATTAGGAGGTTCAGATTCAACAAGATCCCCATTCTCTCAAGATTTAAGAACAATATAAATAACATTCATCTAAAGGAGATAATTCTGTGGTTAAGCTTCACATATATCTGAGATTGATCGTTGTACATGATCGTAGCGGAAGTCGCTTTTAATCTCCCATCTTAAGATTGGATCAAGATAACAACAACAAACAAAACAAGTAACACGCCGTGTCGAGGACATAATATGCTGTGTATGGAAACAACACGATGTGTTGAATGCTAGCCACGTTGTGTCAGTTGGTAGAATAGGCTCGAGACAAGTTGATGAGTAACATAAGATAAGCTAAACCTTTAGCAATTAGCTTAAGTAAAAAAAATGCCCCTTAACACTAATATTGAATTTTAATTCTTTAACACGATGGCTTCTTATGTGGGGGGTCATATAGATGATAGTCAAACAGTATTTGTTACTTTGATGGGATAAATATGATTAGTGTCAAATATGATATTTCGTCAATTCCATATTTTTATTATTTTAAAGCTTGCTGTTGGATCTTTTGAAAATTATGATTTAAATTAATGAAATACATGATCTAACCAATTCCCAAAAAAGAAAAGCAAAATTTAATTCTTTCAGTTTCTAACATCAATCATAGCATTTGGGATTTCATCTATGCTGCATAAGAAATGTAGAAATATTTACAATATTTGATGGTTTCCATGACATTCATCTGATCAACAGTCGTCGTCGTAAGTATCTATATTGACTTCATGCACAACTCATTCTTGCACTGCCACTGACTTTATTTGTTTCTAATTAAATCTTCTTGTAAGTTGTAATGATATAATGATTCATTCACGTTAGGAAAACAAAATGTGCATATCGATGGAATTAGTCACAGCAGTGTTGGGAGATCATGGACAACGCCCACTGCAAGATTATGGTAACTTCTCTTATTCTTTCACTCTATAGCTACCTCTTAAGATAAGCTTGATTCTGGTTCTTATATTTACAAAAGCTTATTAATACTGAATTTGACTATGCTGCCTCTTTTCCAAGCGTCATGTTTGTTTTCAGCCTTGCTTGTTAGTGTGCCAGTTGTGATGGGGCATTATGATAATGGCCTGCTTGACAAATTTATCACCCTTCTTCACCATGTGTTTATGGGCTAGAATCTTGATCAAATCGACAAGGTTACAAATTTAGTTATTATAGGCCAACAAATAGACGATGTGTGCTTCTTCTTCTTCTTTTTCTTCTTCTAATTAAGCAATATTGGACTTACTTAATGGCACTGAGATTTAAGAATGCACAAGTTTCATGCCAAAAGGTTTATCGTTACTCTGAAGTCTTTTAGTTTTGACTGAAATCTGACATATTTTTTTTATATATTTTTCTCCTCTTTTCTATAGTAATTAGAATGTTCACATAATAGTCCAAAAAAGCTTGAGCATCATCTGATCTTGAAAGGCACCTTAGTTTTATTTGACCATTAAGATATCATGTGTTTCATTGATGATTTATCGAAATGTGCCTGATTTAGTTCTCATGTTATTTTTCTTTATGTGCAGTTGTAGTGACCGCTGTGACTGACTTGGGCAATGGAAAACCCAGATTTTACTCTACACCTGAGATAATTGCCTTTTGTCGAAAATGGCGTCTTCAACAAATCATGTTTGGTTATTCTCGATGAGGTAAACATTGATAACTAGTTATTGTTATATAAAAGTGTGCCCATGAGTGTAAGTGTGCATGATGCTCGTCCCACCTTATATGAGCGTGCTTGCGGAGGTTGTGTTTGTAACCGCCAACTCTGTACTGGTCTACGTAGTGGTATCTCACATACTTGTGATAACTTCTATTTTTTTTCCTATTGACAATCTTTCTTTGGCTTGTCATATTGTTTACAGAATATATTAGTATGTCACATCGCAACCAGTTATTTTTCTTTTTATTTCTAGTCTAGCTTGGCTTCTTGCATCATTTTACAGAATAGGACAGTGTTCACATGCTTTCAATAATTTGTTTTTTCATCTGGTCGACAATCTTGCTCTGGTTTGTCAATAATTTGTTTTATCAGAAATAATCGACATTTGATGTCATTCCATCTTCTTTAAAAAGTATTCGTGTTCAATTTTTGTTTTCATGCTGTTTTTCAGCTTTTTATCACCATTCTCTCTGCTTGTTTAGAGTCAAATGGAGAGGCTATGGTGTAAGTTTTAATGTGTTAAAACAATAATTTCCTTAATGCTTCAAGCCTATAAGCCCTTTACAATCTTATGTAGTACTATCACATTGTGCTAGTTTTTCTTTCATTTTGTAGAACTTTACTGGCTCATATCTTCACATTGTCTCGCTGGTGTATATCTGCATATCATTTGAATAATATGAAAAGATCAGCTGGTGTTGGGCCTTCAGACATCCACTTAGATGCTATCTCATGTTTAGTTGGCTAAAAACATATCTTAATGATCCTGACATGGCTCTATTTTTTTTGTCTAGAAAATCTGTTACTTCCTTTTTTGCGGCATATGACGCATTATGTGAAGAAGGAACAGCAACACCTGTATGCAAGGCTCTTGATGATGTCGCTGACATATCTGTGCCAGGTTAACAGTTTCTATGATAGTTGAGAATTTTTGAAATGATGTTATAAGAAAATTTTATATCATCACTCCTCAAAATCTTTTATTGCAATCTGTTGAAATCACCTGGTTCTTGCCCTCACTCTAGGAACCAAGGATCATGTCAAAGTGCAGGGTGAAATACTGGAGGGTTTGGTTGCACGTGTAGTAAGCCCGGACAGCTCAAAACGAATGGAGGAAGTGCTGAAGGGTTTCTCTTGATCATATGGAGACATTACAGATCTTAAGAGTTTCTAGCATGATATGTTCATTGTCATCAATCTCAAATTTTAGAATCATATGTATTCGTTATTTATATCAACGTTGAGCACGCAATGTATGGATAATATTTTGCTTCATTAATAGAAATTTGTTTGAGTTCATTTAACATTTTATGTGTCATTTTGGTGTTGAAATTTCTTATGATGTCATGTGACTCTTATAAAAATATTACTTGAGGTTATGTATACAAAGTTTTCATTTAAAATTTGATATTCACTATAGTAACAATTAATTATCATTTAACAATAATCAATAACCAAATCATTTACAGTAGTCCCTCATAAATATATTGATGAAGGTCCAGATTGACCATCAAAATTGCATTGATGACGACCACATAGCCCATCAAAAATAATATTAATGAAGGCATTATCCCTTCAAAAATATATTCTCCAGGACCATCCAAGTCCCTCAAAAATGTATTTATGAGAACTAAATAGTCCCTCAAAAATGTATTTATGAAGGCTAAATAGTCCCTCAAAAATGTATTTATGAAGGCTAAATAGTCCCTCACAATTGTATTCGTGAGGGCCACTGGTATTTGTCACGTGAGTTCTCTTCACGGACCATTTGTGAGGGCCAGACCCTCAACCGTCCCTATTTCTGAGGGCCTGTAGAGAGGGGTTTGTGACAGGACTCTCCCGTGAATAATGGCCCAGTTTTTTGTAGTGAAAGTATCATTGTTTAGTCATTATTCGCTATCAGGATCCCAATTATATTTTAAATCCCCCACCAATTGTATGACTGTTGCCCATTCTTCTCTTACTTCATTTAATTCTCCCATTGTATAGGGAGCATTAACATTTGGTAAGTCCTTTCCTGTAATGGGGTCAGCTTTAAACACCTGTAAAGAGAATGATGTATATATATAATTAATGAGCTATAAATAAGATTGATATATTTCGATCATATTATCTAATGAGACTATATAATACCTGGGCAATACATTCGATATCCAGTACGGCATGTTTGATAATCATGAGCATATATCGCATGAAATAGTATCCACATGCCCATCCGTTGTCTTGTGTAGCACACTATATATTCAAACATACAAAATATTAAAAAATACAATTGTTAAGCATTGTTCACATAAATAATATATACATATATTGCAGTCGAGAACTTACTTTCACGTTCTTCAAAATTATTGGCTGGTTCTTTTTTGTGGGGACCTTTCCTCCAGCCTTTTTGTACTCCTCAAAACCCCTACATGTTAATGTAACATAGAACATTGCAATTAAATAGTAATGTAATAACATATGCTAATGGATATGAAAAATGAAATATTTCTCACCGAAATATTGCCATTTTCATTATGTGTCCAAATCTTGTATTCAATTTCCCCCCTTAGGATCTAGATAATACACAGTGAACGTCTCGGGGGCAATAACCAATAACTCCCAATGCCTACCCCTAGAGGAAAAAAAGTTAAAAATTAATAACTCAAAATCCATAATAAAATGTAATTTTCTTAAGTCCAATTTATAATAAGCAAAGTAAAATTACTCTACATTGAATGGAGCCATTATCACCGTCTTCTTTTATACAGCAAAATTTGAAAAAGACTCACAGCAGTATTGTTGAACTGATGTAGGGTCTTTAGCTACTAGACTAATCAAGGATGGAATCAAAAACCCTACATGTTCGAATCTAAAATCTGCACATATGTTGTCTAAGTAGCTGCAAAATATGTATTAATTACACATGCATTAATAAATAAGAAACCAGATCACCAGATCATACACAAGGTATATGGATGTATAAAGAATATCTCACCTTATCCATAGCTCTATCACAGATGTATTTAGCCAATCATATCGAAACAACTCCAATATATCTTGTATAAATAGTTTTGTTTCGTATGACTGACCTGTATAATCTGAATCAGAAGAAACAGTTATAGGGGGGTTTATATCATGTTCCCCTAACCATACTGCCATACCCCTACAGTTAGGACCTAACGGGACAGGTAGGTCCTGTGGAACCCAACTAGGTAATGCAGGAGGTGGAAGTGGAGGCCTAGATGTTGTGGGTGTCTTCTTTTTAACCTGTATATATATAATTTCAGATCAACTGCCAGCATATACACACACTAACAATTGAACGTAATGTAAATTTACCATACCTTATCAGTAAAGAAGACATCCGCTTTTAGCCACAATACACTCCGCCTACTGCCTCACCAAGCGTTTCACAATCTGGGTGGGCATATGGCAGTGGAAGATCCATCCACTAGGGAAATATATGTATCGGGCTCACCCGAATCCAACCAGCTGGTACTGGAGACTCGTGACACGTTTCCCCTGGTAGGGATGGGTAAGCCGATGCCTCTGCCATGACATATTCTTTACTTTTTAGACGGCATGGCTTCAACCCCTACAAATTTTTGTGTAAAGAATGTTATATACATATATACATATCATCTTTTTTTGAAACGATTACAATTTCATATATACGTATCATCTTGAATTAAAAAACTAGTTACTGTGTCATAAAAATACTTATAGTGGATGTGCTAGGTGGTGGTTCTACATGATTACTCCCAACCTCTGTAGTAGGAGTAGGAGTAGAGTCTGCAGTAGGTATTGTCTGGTAAGTGGAAGTCTGAGATGCCTGCCACTTTTTCATTACTTCTTCGAGTTTCCTGTCAAATAGCTTATCCACCTATACATGGATAAAAGAAATGTCAAATTCTAATTTTTGAATTCTCTTTTACAGTAACATTATAAAGAAAGAATATGTTACCTCTCCTTGTGAAAGTCCCGCTTTTGGGACATGTTTGCGCTGGGATGACCCAAAAAAAGATTTGATGCCCACACCAGCGCCTGTAGCCCTAACACGTCCAGGATGCTCTGGGTTACCCAGAGCAACTGTAAATTCATCCTGTGTTCCCTCAGGGATGAACTTTTCTTGTTTTCTCAGCTCGTGCAGCTCCCGCTAATCGCCAAAATAAAAATTTGTACTTCAGTAAACAACACAAATAATCAATATTCGAATGATTGTTGTAAGAGTTGTATTTTACCATTTTTGCAGCCGCCTCAGCAGTTGCGGCCTTAGTTATTTCTCCCTTCTTATTTTGCCTCCCAGCTATCCAGACATCATGGCGAGGCAGAGGTGTGCTACCTATGGTAGAGGACTCCTGAGTAGCAGCAGACTGAGCAATAGTAGCCTCAGCCTGTACTCCAGGTTGTTTAGGGCCTGATATCAACAATGACAGCATTACATACTTATTTTTCATACACAGTCAGGGAGGAAGATTGTATATAACAAGCATGACTGGCCAAGTGCTATGTTGGCTGCTCAATGTCCCGTACGGATTCATCCCGTCTGTACAAATCCCAAGTCTTAGATTCCTGACTTCTTCACCAAATTCAGGGTACAATAGATCAATCTTCTTCCACTGTGGGGAATCAGACGCATGTCGTAGGATTCCATCATTATTTTTCTTAACATCTGCATGCCACCTCAAATTATTCACATCTATCGGATTAGCAAACAAGCGTTGAAACCGTGATATTATAGGTAGATACCACATCACCTTGGTAGGAGAACCAGTTTTGGACTCCCCCAAAGTCGTCAATTTATACCGTGACGCACCACATTTTGGACAATCTTTCAAATCCACATAGTCCTTTTGAAATAATACACAATCATTCGGGCATGCGTATATCTTCTTGGCATCCATTCCCATTGGGGACAACAATTTCTTTACCTGGTATGTTGAGATTGGAAGCTCGTTTCCTTCAGGAAGCATTTCTTTCAACAAAGACAGCAATGACGTGAAGCTTTTGCCGCTCCATCTATTGTCAGCTTTCAACTTATACAATCTCAACACAGCGCTAAGCTTTGTAAACTTAGTACAACCTGTGTATAACGACATCTCAGCATCATGCACAATGTTTCTAAAAATGGGAGGTGGATCGGTGTGCTCTACCCCACAACTATCCAGCATCGCATCAACGATGTCTACTAGAAATGGTTCATTCACATCTACGTCATCGTAGGCAATTTCTTCTTCCACACAAGCACTGCTATCGACATCCATTGGTTTCGGGTTTGAAATCTCTCCATGCCAGTGCCATTCTGTATAGCCTTGTATAATCCCGTTGCACATGACATGAGTTTTGATTTCGTCACCAGTGTTGACTTTCAAGTGGTTACCGCAATGCCTACATGGACAGTAGAACCTATCTCCAGGTTGTTTCCTATGTTCCTTGGCAAATCTAATAAACTGGTCAAGACCAGAAATAAACTCTGGGGTGCAGCGATTGCGAATGGACATCCATGATCTATCCATTCTATGATCAAAGAGAAAACAAGTATATATTAGGACAAGATTAGGGTCTAGGGTTAACAAATACATGTGATGTCATTCTTATATATAATAAATGTGTACCACCTATCCCATTCTTGAATACCTAATCTCACTAGTAAGTGTATAATGTGTATTGGGTTTTCAAGAAAATTTCGGCAGCATTTTCTCGCTGTTCTCCAAGTACATATGTACTTAGAGAACAAACGGGGAAATGCTGCGGAAATTTTCTTGAAAACCCAACACACATTATATAAACTTACATCCTAAGCGAGATTAGGTGTTCAAGAACAGTCCCAAACCGGGGACTATCCAAGATTTACTCCTAATGAGTAAATCTTGGATGGGTTTCTAGGCCAACAAATAATGTGTTGTCATTCTTATACCTAAAATCCTAGTTCTTCAAGTTAGGGTGATTATTGATGTCTTTAAAAGCATGATTGACAATTTAGAGGAAAAGTTCATCATTTACATTCCAAGCATGTCACATGTGTGCATTACAGTTCATCATTAAGCAAAAGAAGGGTGATTAGGATTGTCACCAAGAATATAGCTAAACTATTAAACAATGATTATAGCTAAACTATTAAACAATAGACTTGCCACACATAAAACACCCTATACAACTATAAAACAAAAAAGTATTAAGTATATATGCATGATACAATAACTATTTTGCATCACATTACAACAGACTTATCGTTGATACCTTACTAACTTATTGCTACATTTACATATCATCACTTGATCAAAAATTACAGCAGTACATTTAACCAAAGTATGCATTCTAAAATCTATGTCATGATTAGTTACATGTAATTTACTTGGATATACAGTAGTACCCGATTACTATGTTTTACATACAAAGTATGCATATTAAATTAACTAAGGCTTATCATAGAACATGTATTGTATAGACAATAGAGGATTCAGCTCAGTAGAAGCACAAAATCAGTACCTAAACCCTAAAATCACACCTTTTTAGCATTTATTCTAATAGGTTTATGTACATCAATATGTGTATGAGCAGGCAGGCACCTTGAGAGAAGTAAATAAATTAAAAAAAAAAAGAAAAACGCCCAGCAGCAGGGGCAGACAGCTTGAGAGAAGAGGAGCAGAGGAAGAAGAAGAAGGCAGGGCGGGCACCTTGAGGAAAGAGGAGCAGCGGTCGGAGCAAGTCCTAGCAGCTGCCGGCGGTGAGGAGAGGAGCGTTGGAGAGGGCGGCGAGGCTAGGAGATCTAGCTGCTACCGGCGACGACGGAGAGGGCGGCCGGCGGGCGGGCGGGCGGCGAATGCTTCTCGCAGCGACGACGACGACAGGAGAGCACGGAGGAAGGAGCGACGGCGATGGGCGTTGGAGCACGAACGGCAGGGAGGGGCGGCGGCGGCAGGGAGCAAGAAATCGCCGGAGGTTAGGGAAATCGGGAATGAAACAGGGAAAGGAAAGAATCGGTCGGGCTGGTGAGCTATTAAGTTGACAATAAGTGTCGGTTATTTAAAAAAACCGACAACTAAACCTATAGTGTCGGTTATTTAGTTATGAACCGACACCTATACTAAGTGTCGGGCATTTATAAAAACCGACAACTAAACCTATAGTGTCGGTTATTTAGTTATGAACCGACGCCATATGTAAAATTTTGGAGCCAATTTGTTTGCTGGAATTTTGGGTTTGGCGGTTGAGTTTAGGTGTCGGTTGTTTATTAATTAACCGACACTTAATAAAAGCGGTACCCGTGTCTGGTCGACCTTCGTAGATTGGATGTCGGTTTATGTTATAAACCAACACTGTAGAGTTTAGGTGTCGGTTTTTGTATACAACCGACACCTTAAAAAGTGACTTTATAAGCAATTTCTGTAGTAGTGTAGGTTTTATTTTCGTTATTGATGGCAACTTCTTTTGAGATGTTACTGAAGATGTACGGTGGTTATTTCTGAAAAACGTGGTGATATATTATAATTTATGAAGGTGATGAGGAGCGAATGCACTACGAGGGGTATTGCCCCATCTAACGCAATACTCGATTCCAATGAGTCCCTTTTAATAGAAACACACGTTCCCAGAAGCACGAACTCTGGAACTAGATAGATACCAAGTTCAATAGAAACCAAAGGGACGTGTCTGATCCCATTAGGTCTTTGAATCGGAAGAGTTCTAGAAGGCTGAGGCGCGCGCACTATAAAACATGGGGCGTAGGGTTCGGGTTCCTTGCCAATTGTTTGTCGCCATTTTCTTTTAAGCTTGAGAACCGATGCTGAAAGGTGCAGGATCATGTTAGCAGCTCCCTTTGTCTATGACGCCAACCACCTGTATCAGATACTAATATGTGGGCGGTGGTACTGGTATCAATGAAGACGATGGGGGAGTTGAGGCCATGGAGGCATCACATTAGGGGTGGATCCAGGGGAGTTTGCACAGATCAGATACTATTGTTGCAAGTACTCCTAATGTCTGTAATAATATTCAATTATACAGATATGAAATGTCTTATTTTACCTATATTTTTCTCCCATTAGGTAAATTTATATTCACTTTCCTCCTACCTTTCATATAGATACTCTCTCTATCCAAATTGAGAATAACAAGGATGACACATTCCAGGCAATCAAAAAATTAGAAGCACATTACCAAGGGTAGAACCACCACCAGATGACAACTGATGGTCACTTCAGAACCATCGGTTCATCACCAACGAACGCTACCCGACAGTACCCTGCCACGTCAATAAACGGTGGTTGTGGCAGTCCAACACTTGATGGCCACTCAACGGACCACCACCTGTTGGTCCAGCA
This sequence comes from Alisma plantago-aquatica, assembly GCA_963693085.1. Classification (NCBI taxonomy): domain Eukaryota; kingdom Viridiplantae; phylum Streptophyta; class Magnoliopsida; order Alismatales; family Alismataceae; genus Alisma; species Alisma plantago-aquatica. The sequence goes on from OY856410.1 coordinate 877,591,646, forward strand.
GACACCACCGCCCAGTGGCCCATCGACACCCACAACTTGGTGGTTCATCAGTCACCATACACCGGTGGTTTAGTAGTCATCATCACCCGGTGGTCAGCCTACGTCGTCACATGGTGACCCACCTACATTCATCACCCAGTGACACATATGCATCCATCACTCAGTGGCCCACCAACATCCATCATCCGGTGGTTCAGCAACTGTTGGAGGCTCTGACAGAGTTTTCGCTCGGGGCCGTTAAGCACGTGGCTCGAGGACGGTACCTCGGGGGCTTGGGGCATAAGTAAAGGAATCCAAGCCAACGCCTATATATAAGGTACCACCAGCTATGTAAGGGGGGTGGCGTGTCATCTTTGTCGTCACGTACTACAGAGGAAACTAGGAGATGATGCCGGAGGAAGAGTTCACCGCTGACTGATCATCGCCGCTACCGATTGATAGGGAAGGAGGACCAGAGTCCACCAGACCTATTCTAGTGCTTCCGCCTACACACCCTGACCTACTCTAGAGATTCTCCTTTGACATAAGGGGAGAGAGGAGCAAGCTGTCACCACCACTGCACCAAGTCCACGAGTAGGAGAACCGAGCCATCGGTTGTGGCCACCGCATGGTCACAGTTGGTGTATCCCATGTTCCCCTGCATATACATCTCTTTTTCTCCCCTTCCCTGACCTCCTTTTTTCGAAAGATCTCTATGTCTTCTCCATTTGTAGATCTGTGATGCTACTCATGAAAATGCATGGCTAAACTCATAGTTTGGGTTGGGAGTAGACACTAAGACTCTCCCAACATGTATATACTTACTTCCTTTTGAATATATATGCTCTTAGCAAAGTTTATCTCCATATTCTAGGTCTTAATACTTCACTTGTATGATTAGCTACTATCTTGTGATGTTTGATTGTTAGTGCCTCGAAAGAGTAACACTAACTTTGTCGAAGTGTTTTGAAGTTGCATGAATGCCAAGAATGTTGGAATGCTAAAGCTTACGAACATATGAGTTTTATTGTGATTGTTTGTTTGTCATCTCGAGAGAGATAGAGAGAGAGAGAGAGAGAGAGAACCTTATAAGATAAATATATCCTAAGATCGAAAGAGGAAGGAAACACCATATATGATGATTGCTTATAGTCCTTCTAAGGGTATACAAAGGGGCGTGAGCATTGTATGCTAGTGAGAGATCTTAGTAGGTGAATCCCGATCCAAGTTGCCATCCACATTTCATTACCATGTTCTTGTTTGCTTTTGCTCTCTTGTTTTATATTTTAATTTTTCCTATTACTTATTTTGTTTTGTTTGGAGTAATACCATTATGTTACGAACAAACTTTTTAAACCTATCTCTTTCATTTGGTGTATCTGAGTTAGAAGTTCCACATTCTTAACATTTATTGTTACTTGTCCCTGTGGTTCGATCCAGATTTACTACTTTGGACGTAGTATAATAGTTGTGGGGACCTCAGAGTCGGGTTATAAATATAAAAGTCTGATTATTCTAGATCTACTATATTTTGGACGTGTGATTTAGGCCGGTAAACTTTTTCACGCCATTGCTGGGGAAGGTTGTAAAGAAATCGCTAAAAGAGAGTCACTAAGAAGATGACACTGTTGTTCAGCTACAACATGTACCCACTACAGTAGGGGAAGAATCCTAGAAGGAAGAGTCCACAAAGAAGGATAAGAGTAAAGGAAAAGACTAGGAGAAGAAATGTACAAAACTAAGAAGCCAGATCATGTTGAAGAAGCCTTTACATAAAGAGATCCCTACTGCCCAAGGTTTCTTTTCCCCTATAAATTAATTAAAGCACATCTTAAGAAAAGATATGAGAAGTTTATGGAGACAGTGAAAAAGATGCACCTGGACATCCCTTTCCTTGACTCTATGAAGGAAATGTCCACATATGCAAAGTTCTTCAAGGATCTTATCACTAAAAGAAGAAGAGCAGATCATATAGAGACAGTGCAACTAGACAAAATGTCAAGTGCTTTTGTCCAGGATGAATTGCCTACAAACAAGAAAAACTTGGGGGTGTTTAATATCCCCTTTTGTGTTGGAGACAATGTAGAAAGGAAGGGGCTAGCCGATCTAGGGGAAAGTATAAGCCTAATGTCTCTCTCCTTATCCCAAAGGCTTGAATTAACAGACATAGTAAAGACTGTAATGAGGATCGAGTTAGCTAATCACACTTTCACAAAGCCTTTGGGAATAGAAGAAGATGTCCCAATTTGAGTAGGAAGATTCTTTATACCTTGTCACATAGTGGTGATTGACACCATTGAGGACCCGACGTGTCTCGTGATCTTTGGAAGATGCTTCCTTGCCAAAGGTAGAGCCCTAATTGATGTGACAGAGGGGATTATTACTCCACTTGTTGGAAACGACCATATCGATTTTCATGTCCAAGATGATGTGAGAGGACCTTCTCTATTTGAGTCGGTCTACTTCATGGACAATTATACCCAGTATTGTGAAGACTTACAAGAAGACAATGCCATTGTCGATCAGCTCATGTGAGCCTTGAACAACCCAGACCTTGGTGTGAAGGATCCCAAAGTAGTAGAGATTTTGGATTATGTAAACTAACCAAAGGAAGATTTTAGTGAAGAACATATTGTGGAAATGATAAAGTATGCTTCACTAGAACAAACACCAGAAGAGAAAGGTGCACCAAAACAAAAGCCTGAATTAAAGCAATTACCTGAAGGTTTGAAATATGAGTATCTGGATGAAGAGGAATGAAATCATGTTATTATAAACTCCACTCTAGCAAAGGATCAAGAAGATAAGTTGTTAAACAAACTCAAGCAACACATGAGAGCAATAGGATACTCAGTATATGTTATTAAGGGTCTGAGCCTGGCCCTATGCATGCACAACATAAACCTGAAAGACAGTACCAAACCATTAGCATTACCGCTGAGGAAGCTAAATCAGATGCTCAAAGAGGTTGTTAAGAAGGAGGTGATAAATTTTCATGATATTGGAATCATCTATACTATAATCGACAGCAATTTGGGTAAGCCCAATTCATGTTGTACACAAGAAAGGAGGGATGAGTGATGTAAAAGGAGAAAATGGAGATGAAGTGTGAGAACCCGTTACACTAAATAAGATTACTTAAACCATAAAATACAATCAATCACCAATTAACCACATACCCAAAAATATGGGTAAATTAAAACTGATTTCAACGTCAGCACCTGCTCAGAAACATTTGCATAAGAGCCCAACATCATTATTTTATCCATACTATCACAAGAATTTGATAAAAATTGTTCTATCACCTTAGCACAACATATATACACAGGGTAACAATATTTGTATATGCCACACAAATAAGCATTAACATGCTAACAAAATTCTGATTCATTTGAAACAACATATACAAACTTTTCCTTCTCAGACCTGAGAGTACATGGATGGCTCTAGGGCACACTAGACATCTAATCAACATTCTCAAAGATTCATTACTATAGCTCCTCTTTGCTGCCACAAGTTTGTTTTCGTCACTTCCGATTACCTAAAAAAAATGTGACGAACCACAAGAGTGAGACCCATGTCCCAGCAAGAGATATAACCTCCACAATGTTTATTGATTACAACATTTTTAAGTAATTAAAAGGTTTAAGCAGTTTAATCAGATATAACAAATAATCTCAGCATCACTGATGATTAACAAAATACATAAAGGAGAAGATAATAACTATCAACATTAACCAGAATATCATCCTTTACCTTGTTGACAATATAAGCAATTCAATAGGATATGTATATCTAGCATCAAGAGCAAGTCTAGTAATATAGAATCTCTATCATTATGAATAAGTCTAGCCACATAAGCATAGATAACAACATTAGCATGTCTAATAGGTTGAACATATCAACATCATTAGAAGAGCTAACAATATAAGCTAGCACAACTATCTGGATAAGCATGATTAGTAGTATATGCATCTCTAGTTACAAAGGCATGGCTAGCATGCTAAACATAACTAACAACATGAGATAGATAGCATCATGATTATAATTAGCAGTAGCAGTATAGTTATCAAGATAAGCATGGCTACTGTATTTATGCATCTACAATCTTATGCATATCCACAACCTAAGTATATCTACTATCTCTTAATTGTAGTAAGCATCATCTTTATGTAAAGATAACAAACAAGGGTTATCATCCAATGTGAAACATCATGTATAACTGTAAACAAATATGCTACACGTATATATTACATCTTTTATTACACCATGGGGAATTTGGATCGCACCATTCAAAGTCCAACTGACCCCTGCGAAAGGCTATTCGGTTCCATACAAGATCTAGGAGTGTCAGAATCCACATATCTCTTCCCCTCGGTCAGTACGAGTAAAAAGACAGTGACGTATCAGTCAAAGCTACCACCACAGTGACATATAGTCCTATAACTGGCCCACCTTGGTGCAGGTCACAACACTAGCATCTACGGTATTCAAATAAAATCACTGAGGTACATCTGCAGTTGTCCTTTAATCACATCATGTTATAATCACTAAGACATGACCACAACCATTCTCAATAACATCAGATGTATGAGGCATGACCATAGCCATCCTCCACAATCTGCATTGTGGATGACAATGATATATCCTCAACCTGCCACCCCCACATACTCAACAATATGCGCTTTGAGTTTCCCTAAGGAATACACATTTCACCATCCATCAAGTTTTGACACTGAAGATGGCTCTACGGAACAGGGCACTACGTGATTAGAGTTGTACTTGATTAGTTATGCCAATTGGGTGAATTAAGGTTGCATCAAACAAGTGGACATACAAGTTCGAATTCACTTCTAGCAAGCATATAAATGTCACAACTTTTAAAAGATATAAAACATGTGAAACATAATTTCTCATATCATCATCACATGGTATTATTCACTTGCCATTCATGAGACCGCACTAGTCATCATACTATCACAAGATATAAATCCTTTTCACAATATCACAGGGTATCAACCCTTATCAACATAAGAGGATTACACCTCATTCAGGGCTCAACCATGCCCAAAGGTCATTAAGACCATCATACTATCATAGGATATAAATCCTTTTCACAATATCATAGGGTAACAACCCTTATCAACACAAGAGGATTACAACTCATTTAGGGCTCAAACATGCCCAAAGGTCATTAAGATCATCATTCTATTCCCTGCAAGATCATCATTATCTTTGTATGCCTTATAACAAGTCTCAACAACATCACTTACATATAATACACCAAATCAACACAATAATGCATTCATGAGCTACGAGATATCCATAAACAATCATAGCAGGGTTATATTAACATTAAGAACATTCCTTTATTATATCAACATGCAAGGAATCTAGATATGATTAACCCTCATCATATTCATAATGCACATGTTTAGCATTAGAAAGTATCAACCATGTGGCTATGATAATCACCAATTAACATCTGAAGGTTATGATCATATCAAGGAGGTTATTTCACCAAAATTCCATCATATAAGAATGTTAAACACGAATACTCATATTTATCTATTTGTATTAGAGTTAGGTTCAACAAGAGAAATTATATTAATGTTACTAATCAACATTTATACCCAAACCCTAACTCATGGCATCCCCATTGGATCATGGATGCATAAGGTGAATCATCACCATCACACTCCATACTATTCTCAAGTATGAATCCACACATAAATCAAGGTGTCCATCAGTTTATAGCATACTAGGGTTTCAACAATAGTAACAGAGTACTCCTTGATTGTATTAGTCATTCAAGGACTATTCATACCCAATTACCATCATTTAGTTATATTAAAGATAGTTATAACAAGCTATAGCTCATTAGGGTTACATATCAACACTGTATAATTATCATCCCTTCTATTCATATGAGTGAATAGGTAAGATTACCTTATTAAGGGTAACCTTCCATTTGTTCCATCATCATTCAACCCATATCACTATACCACAATGTCACCCAGAACCATTGGATGTTTAAAAGGTAAGACCATTGGTTGTTTACATAAGTAAACACCTTGGATAAACCACCTATGGAGTCCTTGATTTGTGATCTAGAAAGAGTCATCATCTAACCCTAGACATCCCTTGATTAACAACACAAAAAGTTCCATTAAGAGTAGGGTAAAACCCACAATCGACTGTTCATTTAAAACAAGACATCCATTGTCAACAAGTAAGCTCCTTAAGTTGATCATATAAAAGAAACCATATAAATCAAATTATTAGGACCAACATATTACATTATCCATCATTCCACTTTATTGGAGGAATAAACATTAGATCTTGACCATTGGATCAAGTTCATATGTTAAAACCATCAATTACAATATAGGTCTGACTATTGCATCAAGTGACCCAAGAAACCATTAGTCTAAGGCTTAATTGATGCTACAACTATATGATTAACTCACCATAGGTTGTGGAGACCTGATCCACCATCATTAGTGACCATTAAGTCACCATAGGCTGTTAGATCAGCACTATATTCATTAATCAACATCAAATATCAAACTAATATCACCATTGATTGATAGCATCGTTAGGGTACTTAGTTGTTAATTACTAGGCTTATAATTAGGACAACAGCTGAACTAAAGGGTGAACGTCAGTTTACACCCTTGGTTACCACCATCAGTTGTCATTAAGACAACACCATCAGTTGTTGCAATGGTACCACCATTGAATCATGTGTTTATAGAAGAAATCAGCTTTAAACCCTAAAATTGACCATTGGTCAATAGGTGCTTAGCACCATAGGCTGTCAAAACAACACGATCCAAGTAACATTATACCTTAATAATAAATTACGCATGATCACATGTTCATCTATAACTGAAATCAGAATAGGCAACATCAAAAAAATCAAAATTCAAGTCAAGCATAGCTTTTTAGTGCATGGATCATCATTTTCAAGCCAGAACATGAGCTAGCAAGCTTATGGTAAGCAATAAACGTGGAGCAAGTTATAAAACTTGCCTCTAATTAGAAGATAAAATCCAAAAAATAATAAAGCAAGAGTAGCTATGGTATAAAATCCAAGCATAAGCTATGATCTTCACCATCTAGCACCTCTCTTCATCAAATGAGCAAACCTTAAGCATAAGGAGCAAGAAAGGTAGGGTTTTAGAGCATTGGAGCAATTTCTACCATGGAAAAGCAAGGTTCTTACCTGGAGGAAGGTATAAGGAAGTAGAAGATCAAGAGAAACGGAGAAGTAAGGAAGAAAACAACTTGCCTTGGTCGAAATCCCTAGAAGATAGCCTTGGAAACCCTAGGTGGGGCTAGATGGAGCTCTAGGAGACCTTCTCCAAAAAGAGGTTGTCTTCTACATTAGAGCACTTGGTTTCACAGAAAAACAGAGTGGATTCGTTGATCCAGGTTAGAGGAAAGAGAAAGAAAGAAAAGTTTTGTACTTGGGCAAGGAAGAGGTAAATATAGCCCATGGATAAGGATGGAAGCAAGCTTGAGGTGTAAAAGTAGCTTCCCCATGTGTCTATGGCCTTAAACTATTAAGTATATACAAGAAAACACACAAGAAGCTCCCCCCACAGTCCATATTGACCTTATTATATTTCCTTCATCGAATTTCCAAGACAATAAAATAATTCATTAGTTGATAGCTACTAAAGGTAGCTCATCCGTGAAGGGGTAAACCCTAAAATACCCTTGGAGAAAAAACCTTCAAACCAAGGTTTAAATTAGTTCCCCATGGCTAAAAAGACTCAATAATGATTATAGAATATCTAAGGAACATAATGAAAATGATAAATTGCAAAGAAAACCTCTGAATTGGGTAAATTGCTTAAAAGTCCAAAATGTGCTTTAAATTGCATAACTTGCTCAAACAGTTTCCAAATTGGACCAAATTTGAAACTTAATCTTGTCTTATGATTTTAAAGAATATCACAAGGTTATATTAGGTTTTTAAGAATTAAATTATGATAATTAAGCTTATTCAACTCATTAAGCAAGTTTAGGGGTCTTACAACTATAAACCCCTAACAGGGATTTCACCCCCCAAAATCCAAGGTAAATGAAGATGGGTACTTCCTTTGCACCTCATCCTATTACCTTCACATGGTTACTTGCATATCATGGTGATGTCACATCATTCATACATATCTCATCTTGGGTCAGCACAAAAACCCCCACCTAAGAAAACATTCTAAATATGGAATGTAGAAACTTGTTGTGTCATCTGTACAACTCTAGTAGTAATGTTCAACTTTAAATTCTATCTATCATCCTAAAATTATATCTATTCTATCAACACATTACTCAAAAGTCATACTCACTGGCTCTTATCAAACATAGAACATTATGTGTCTCTGATCATATGTAACTTTACAAGGTTTCATCTCTATGCTCCTTTAATGGTTTTTATAATTAACAACTCAATCAACTAGTTAGGCATCCCGTAATTTTCAAGAACTATGAGGAATATGTTTTTAGAGGATTCTCCAATCATCTCAATGGTGGTATGACCATCTGTTTGGTTGAAGAATCATACACTTGTCTATAATTGTTAACAAATATAACTTCCCAAATGACCTTGTTAGGGGTGGAGCAACGACATTGTCTTCATCTTATTAGGATTCACATAACATACTTAACATAGGTATCATAACACCAAGAGGATACTCTACTCAACCCCCAACTCACTCTTGCTAGAATTGTCACACATAAGTACAATTTCTTCAACATTCTTAGGGTTTAACAAAGATGTTAACCATGTTAATGACCATCTCTTAAATACATTGAGATTTCATCATTCAAAGCTTGCTACAACTTGTAAGACATGACCTAAACACTCTGGTTCTCATATTCATAAATTATATTGGTACATTGGTTAGTCTAAAGGACATAACCATAAACTCATCACGGTCATATAACTTATGTCATCCACTCTAACTCTTATGCATTGATATTTGATCATAGGTTTATCTTAAAGGAGCATGGTAACACATGTCTGTTAATCAACAAACTATCTATCCTTGATAGTGGTCTTGCCCAACAATCACTAAACCATACACAACATTATAGAATCACTTTTGTTTTTCCTTTCAAACAACATTTAGAGGGTCATCGTCAACTCTCTCTCCCTCTCTTTAAGGGGGAGGAATACTTGATATGTTCATTTAGTAAACATCTCCAACCTTCACATACTTCCCATACTATTGATACATCTTGGATACTAGGATTCATTACCTTGGTATTTACCTCATGTTCAATAAGGAACTCACATCCTTATCTCATATACTTTTACCAACATTATAAATTTTAAAACATATAAGAGGAGTCTACCAAATTATTGGAAGGCTCAAAAGCAAACTCATCACAAACTTTATGATCTTGGAACCATAGTCCAAGCAATCTTATGCTATAATAAGCTATCCACCCTCATGTTTGCAGTGAATCCATATGTACCAACTGGCACTAATCCACTTGAAAGTTGTGCCCTAGAAAGTAAAGACACAAAGGGAAACACACTTACAATACCATAGCAACATTGTTCAAGGGTCACTAGCAAAAAGGTAAGCAAATCTATTTTCATTATGCAGGTTACAACTTCTAGTGTATCGTTTTACCTTTTTCATTTCGATTTCCTTGCCATTATCATAGGAATCATCATGATTAACATATCTCATTACTCATTCCTTGATGACTATTTATCACACATGGGTATGTTCTCTTATTTTATTATGTTTTTCAACCACTTATCAACAAGTAAATCATCATATTCCAAATTTTCTTCATTAAACATGGATCATCTGCCTTAATTTCTTTCAAACACCATGCTTATTTTACATTAAATCTTTCTTACACACATAGGTTGGTCTGAGATTAACTCAGGTTCCACCTTATTCCTTTGTTATTGTTCTCATTTATCTTCTCATTTTATACTTATCATTGGAGTTCTCTCCATCTTATGTGGATTTCATACCTTGAATCACTTTATAAGCATAGACTTATCTGTCTTTTACTTTATTATCTTTTTTTTATCATTCCGAGCTTGTTTCCCCTTTTTCTATTATAAGAAAAGTGTATGTACAAGGTGTGTCGAAGCTATACAAAAATGTAAAAACAACAAGAAGAATCATTTTACTTTATTATCTTCTTGATTCACATCTTCAAGAACTCCCCTTTTCCTTATTTATATTCAGATTTAGATTTCAAGGTGTTGTATCTTTCTCTTATAGTTACCAAACACTCAAGTTTTGATAGATAATGATGTAATTTTTATCTTCTTTAAGGTAGGATTGAGATATTCAAACCATGATTTGTTATTCATTATGCTCCTTAGATTGTCTCAAAATGGCTACTTAATCAGAGTAATCAGAAAGATAATAATTTAAGAGTTCCATACTTACCTTTTCTTTAATAATTGAATACCTGGCTAGGACACCCAAGGACTGAAATTAGGAAGTATGCACCATATTTTTATGTCATATTCCTAATTTTGACATCATCCTAGTCCTATGTCCTAGTGTCCCTGTAGACTCAGTGAACCTAAAGCTCTGATACCAACTTGTGAGAACCAGTTACACTAAACAAGATTGATGAAAACATATAAACACAATCAATCACCAATTGACCACATACCCAAAAATATGGGTAAATTAAAACTGATTTCAATATCAACACCTGCTCAGAAACATTTGCATAAGAGCCCAACATCTTTCTTTTATCCATACTATGACAAGAATTTGATACGAATTGTTCTATCACCTTAACCACAACATATATACATAGGGTAACAATATTTGTATATGCCACACAAATAAGCATTAACATGCTAAAAAAATTCCGATTCGTTTAAAACACCATATACAAACTTTTCCTTCTTGGACCTGAGAGTATAGGGATGACTCTAGGACACATTGTACATCTAATCAACTTTCTCAAAGATTCATTACTATAGCTCCTCTTTGCTACCACATGTTTGTTTTTGTCTCTTCCGATTACCTAAAAAAAATGTGACAAACCACAAGAGTGAGACCCATGTCCCAGCAAGAGATATAACCTCCACAACATTTATTGATTACAACATTTTTAAGTAATTAAAAGGTTTAAGCAGTTTAATCAGATATAACAAATAATCTCAGCAGCACTGATGATTAACAAAATACATAAAGGAGCAGATAATAACTATCAACATTAGCCAGACTATCATCCTTTATCATGTTGACAATATAAGCAATTCAGTAGCATATGCATATCTAGCATCATGAGCAAGTCTTGTAACATAAACTCTCTATCATTATGAATAAGTCTAGCCACATAAGTATATCTAACAATATTAGCATGTCTAACAGGTTGAACATATAAACATCAGAAGAAGAGTTAACAACATAAGAACAACTATCTGGATAAGCATGATTAGTAGTATATGAATCTCTAGTTACAAAGGCATTGCTAGCATGCTAAACATAACTAACAACATGAGATATCCAGCATCATGATTATAATCAGCAGTAGCAGTATAGTTATCAAGATAAGCATGCCTATTGTATGTACGCATCTACAATCTTAAGCATATCTACAACCTAAGTATATCTACTATCTCTTAATTGCACTAAGCATCATCATTATGTAAATATAACAAACAAGGGTTATCATCCAATGTGAAACATCGTGTATGACCGTAAACAAATATGCTACTCGACTGTATTACATCTTTTATTATGCTCTGGGGAATTTGAATCGTACCATTCAATGTCCAACTGACCCCTGCAAAGGGCTATTCGGTTTCGTACAAGATCTAGGAGTGTTAGTATCCTAAGATCTATTCCCCTTGGTCAGTAAGAGTAAAAAGGAAGTGATATATTAGTCAAAGTTGTGACCACAATGACATATAGTCATATAACTATCCCACCATGCTATAGGTCATGGTGCTAGCATCTAGGGTATTTAAATTCAATCACTGAGGTACAACCACAGTTGTCCTCTAATCACATCATGTTATAATCACTGAGACATGACCACAGCCATTCTCAATCACATCAGATGTATGAGGCATGACCATATCCATCTTCCACAATCTGCATTGTGAATGATAAGGATATATCCTCAACCTTCCACCCCCACATAGTCAATAGTATGTGCTCTGAGTTTCCCTTAGGAACACCATCCAGCAAGTTCTGACATTGAAAATGGCTCTACGGAATAGGGCACTACATGATTAGAGTTTCACTTGATTAGTTATGCCAATTGGGTGAATTAAGGCTGCATCAAACAAGTGGACATACAAACCCTAATTCACTTCTAGAAAGCATATAAATATCACAACTTTTGAAAGATATGAAACGTGTGAAACATATTTTCTCATCTCATTATCACATGGTACTATTCACTTGCCATTCATGAGACCACACTAGTCATCATACTATCACAAGATATAAATCCTTTTCACAATATCATAGGGTATCAACCCTTATCAACATAAGATGATTACACCTCATTCAGGGCTCAACCATGCCCAAAGGTCATTAAGACCATCATACTATCACAGGATATAAATCCTTTTCACAATATCATAGGGTATCGACCCTTATCAACACAAGAGGATTGCACCTCATATAGGGCTCAGGCATGCCCAAAGGTCATTAAGACCATCATACTATTTATTGCAAGATCATCATTATCTTTGCATGCCTTATAACAAGGTTGAACAACATCACTTACATATAATACACCAGATCAACACAATATTGCATTATTGAGCTAGGAGATATTCATAAACAATCATAGCTGGGTCATATTAACATTAAGAACATTCCTTTATTACATCAACGTGCAATGAATCTAGATATGATTAACCCTCATCATATTCATAATGCACATGTTTAGCATAAGAAAGTATCAACCATGTGGTTTTGATAACCACCAATTAACATATTAAGGTTATGATCATATTAAGGAGGTTATTTCACCATCATTCTGTCATATAAGAATGTTAAACATGAATACTCATCCTTATCTATTTGTATTAGAGTTAGGTTCAACAAGATAAATTATATTAATGTTACTAATCAACACTTATACCCAAACCCTAACTCACGACATCCCTATTGGATCATGGATGCATAAGGTGAAGCATCACCATCACATTACATATTATTCTCAAGTATGAATCCACACATAAATCAAGGTATAACCATAAGTTTATAGCATACTATAGGGTTTCAACAATAGTAACAGAGTACTCCTTGATTGTATTAGTCATTCAAGGACTATTCATACCCAATTACCATCATTTAGTTATATTTAAGCTAGGTATAACAAGATATACCTCATTAGGGTTACATACAAACACAATATAATTATCATCCCTTCTATTCATATGAGTGAATAGGTAAGACTACCTTATTAAGGGTAACCTTCCATTTGTTCTATCATCATTCAACCCATATCACTATGCCACAATGTCGCCCATAACAATTGGATGTTTAAAAGGTAAGACCATTAGTTGTTTACATAAGTAAACACCTTGGATAAACCACCTATGAAGTCCTTGATTTGTGATCTAGAAAGAGTCACCATCTAACCCTAGACATCCCTTGATTAACAACACAAAAAGTTCCATTGAGAGTAGGGTAAAACCCACAATCGAGTGTTCATTTAAAACAAGCCATCCATTGTCAATAAGTAATCCCCTTAAGTTGATCATATAACGGAAACCATCTGAATCAAATTATTAATACCAACATATTACATTAGCCATCTTTCCACTTTATTGGAGGAATAAACATTAGATCTTGACCATTGGGTCATGTTAAAACCATCAATTACAGTATAAGTCTGACCATTACATCAAGTGACCCAAGAAACCATTGGTTTAAGGCTTAATTGATGCTACAACTATATGATTAACTCACCATAGGTTGTGGAGACCTAATCCACCATTATTAGTGACCATTAAGTCACCATAGGTTGTTAGATCAGCACTATATTCATTAATCAACATCAAATATCAAACTAATATCACCATTGATTGATAGCATCATTATGGTACTTATTTGTTAATCACTAGGATTCTAATTAGGCCAATACCTGACCTAAAGGGTGAACGTAAGTTAACACCCTTGGTCACCACCATCAGTTGTCATTAAGACAACACCATCATTTGTTGCAATGGTACCACCATTGAATCATGTGTTTATAGAAGACATCAGCTTTAAACCCTAAAATTGACCATTGGTTGATAGGTGTTTAGCACCATAGGTTATCAAACCAACCTAATCCAAGTCATATTATACCTTAATAATAATATACACATGATCACAGGTTCATATAGAACTGAAATCAGAATAGGTAACATCATAAAAATCAAAATTCAAGTCAAGCATAGCTTTTTAGTGCATGGATCATCATTTTCAAGAAAGAACATGAGCTAGCAAGCTTATGGTAAGCAATAAACGTGGAGCAAGTTACAAAACTTGCCTATAATTAGAAGATAAACTCCCAAACAGAAGAAAACACGAGTATGTAGGGTAGAAAAACCAAGCACAAGATGTGAAATCGTCCATCTAGCACCTTTCTTCATCAAATGAGAAAACCCTAAGCATAAGGAGCAAGAAAGGTAGGGTTTTAGAGCATTAGAGCAATTTCTACCATGGAACATCAAGGTTCTAACCTGGAGGAAGGTATAAGGAAGGAGAAGATCAAGAGAAATGGAGAAGGAAGTAAGAAAACTACTTGCCTTGGTTTAAATCCCTAGAAGATGACCTTGGAAACCCTAGGTAGGGCTAGATGGAGATCTAGGAGACATTCTTCTCCAAAAAGAGGTTGTCTTCTACCTTATATCACTTGGTTTTTCAGAAAAATAGAGTGTTGTCGTTGCTCCAGGTTAGAGGAAAGATAAATCAAGAAACGTTTCGTACTTGGGCAAGGAAGAGGTAAATATAGCCCATGAATAAGGATCGAAGCAAGCATGAGGTGTAAAAGTAGCTTCCCCATTTGTCTATGGCCTTAAACTATTAAGAATATACAAGCACACACATAAGTAGCTCCCCCACCGTCCATATAGGCCTTCTTAACTTTCCTTTGTCGAATTTACAAGCCAACCAAATAATTAATTAGTTGATAGCTACTAAAGGTAGCTCATCCGTGAAGGGGTAAACCCTAAAATACCCTTGGAGAAAACACCTTCAAACCAAGGTTTAAACAGGTGTACCATGGCTAAAAAAGATCAAGAATGATGATATGATATCCAAGGAACATAATGAACGTGAAAAATTGCAAAGGAAACCTCTCAATTGGGTAAATTGTAGAGAAGTCCAAAATGTACATAAAATTGCATAACTTGCTCAAACAGTGTCCAAAATGGACCAAATTTGAAACTTAAGCTTGTCTTATGATTTCAAAGAATATCACAAGGTTATATTAGGGTTTTAAGAATTCAATTATGATAATTAATCTTGAATCAACTCATTAAGCAAGTTTAGGGGCCTTACATGAAGTGGCTACGCAAACTGTGATAGGTTGGAGTATGTGGATGGAATATCAGAAATTGAATGCAGCTATAAGGAAAAACCATTTTCCTTTACCCTTTATCGACCAAGTATTGAAAAGGTTGGTTCATCATTAACACTTCTATTTGTAGACAGATATTTAGGGTTTTACCAAGTGCTAATTCACCCAGATGATCAGGAGAAGACAACCTTCACATGTATCTCTGGCACCTATGCCTTTCAAAGAATGTAGTTTGGATTATGCAATGCACTGGCCACCTTTCAAAGATGTATGATTTCTATATTCTCAAACTTCAAAGAAGATAAGATGGACGTATTTATGTATGGTTTCTCTATGTATGGAACATGTTTTGATAAGTGCCTCCCAAATTTGTCTCTTATTTTAAAATGGTGCAAAGAGAAACACTTAGTTTTGAATTGGGAGAAGTGCCATTTCATGGTACAAAATGATATTGTGTTGGGATATAAAATCTCTAAGAAAGGAATAGAGGTTGACCTTAGTAATATTGAAGCTATATCCAAAATCCCTCCTCCAAAATCAGTAACGGGTGTGAGAAGTTTTCTTGGTCATGTTGGGTATTATAGGAGGTTCATTAAAGACTTCTCAAAAATCACCAAGACTTTATAGAACCTTCTGGTGAAAGATGTAGAGTTCAATTTTAGAGATAAGTGCTTCGATGCCTTCAACACTATGAAAAATGCTTTAACTACAACCCCAACACTACAAGCCCCATATTGGGAACTCCCTTTTGAAATCATGTGCAATGTCAGTGATTATGCCATTGGGGTTGTTCTTGGGCAAAGGAAGAATAAGAAACATCATGCCATACATTACGTAAGTTGAACTCTCGACGAAGCCCAAGTCAATTACACTAACACAGAAAAGGAAATATTGGTGATTGTGTTTGCTTTTGACAAATCCAGATCTTACTTGATAGGATCAAAAGTGAAGGTGTATACAAACCATGGGGTAATTAAATACCTAATCCAAAAGAAAGATACAAATCCAATGTTGTTGAGATGGGATTTACTATTGCAAGAGTTCGACCATGAGATCATTGATAAGAAAGGAATGTAGAATGTAGTCACTGACTACCTATCAAGAATCATATCCGTAGAGGAGAATCAAATATCAGTTAATGATAATTATGTGGATGAAGCTCTGATGATGGCCAAGTTAGTTGAAACTAATCTGTCTTGGTTTGCTAACATTTGTAACTACTTGGCCTGCCAACAACTGCCTCCTGATATATCATACAACCAAAAGAAGAAGTTGTTTTCATATTTGAAGAGCTACTACTGGGATGATCTCCTTCTATTCAAAATAAGTGCTGGCAACTTGTATCGCTGATGCATACTGAAATAGGAAGTACCACAAGTCCTTATGGAGTGATATTCTTCACCCTATGGGGAATACCATGGAGGTGAAAGAACCATAGGTAAGGTCTTGCAGTCAAGCTTTTATTGGCCAACTATATTTAAAGACTCTATGGATTTTGTCAAATCCTAAAAAGAATGATAGCTAGCTGGAAACCTCACCAAGAGGGATGAGCTGCCAATGATAGGTTGGATAGAAGTCAAAATTTTTGACATCTGGGCAGTGGACTACATGGGACCTTTCCCCTCCTCCAAAGGAAACAAGTACATACTTGTCACCATTGACTATGTTTCCAAGTGGGTGGAAGTCCTTGCTACCCCCACTTGCGACTCCAAATCTATTGTGAAATTAATTGAGAAAACTATTGTCCCTAGATTTGGGGTCCCATGCACTGCCATTAATGATTGGGGATCCCACTTTAGGGAAAGACAGTTTGAAGCGTTGTTAAAAAATGTCAAGTTAAACATAAAGTTGCAACACCTTACCACCCACACACATCGGGCCAAGTGGAAGTATCCAATCGATGGATTAAATAGATCCTTGAGAAAACTGTCAGCAGAACCCACGAAGACTGGTCAATGAAGTTGGATGATGCTCTGTGTGCCTATAGAACCGCCTATAATACGCTGATAGATACAACATGTCATTTACCTATAGAACTAGAACATAGAGCCCTTTGGGCCATTAAGTTTTTGAATGTGGAACTTGATAAGGCAGGAAAGAAGTGGTATCTGCAACTATAAGAGCTTGAAGAGATAAGGTTACATGCTTAAACAAATGCTCATATTTACAAGTAGAGAAAAAAGGTGTGGCATGATTCCCACTTAAAGAACAAGGATGCTTTGAAAGGGTACAAAGTTTTCTTATTCAATTCAAGAATCAAATTATTCCTAGGAAAGCCCATGTCTAGGTGGTCTGATCCCTTCACTATAGATAAGATTTTACCCATCAGGGGTAATGGAAATTACCATTTAAAAGACTCATACTTTTAAGGTAAAGGGACACAGAGTAAAAAGATACTATGAGGATGAATATTTTGTACGAATATCAAAGTTGGATCTAGAGGAGACACAACCAACACCTACAGAGGAACCATGAGAAACCATAGCAGTGAGTTAAGCTAAAGACTATAAATTAACGCTTCTTGGGAGGTAACCCAAGCATTTCCTGTTTCCATAAATTTTTCATGTTTCCCTTTATTTAAATAAACTACTAGTATCTTATAGGTTCTGACCTAAATTCTAGTGTCTCTTATATTTAAAGTAATAGGACTTTGCTAATCATGTTTTCAATATTCATCTTTAGCAATTTCACCTTGGTTGATAAGATAGTATACATAGAATACATTTAATGAAGTCTCGGTGCATTTTTTTCTTTATGGAAGTCATCCCTGACAAACCATCAGTTGATGATCACCATCGGGTTTTGGCACCTAGAAGACCCATCATCTGATACCACTCTGCCTCACCATTGGATGACTAAGGTAGAGATACCACTGGTTGAGAAACCTAGTGAAGCCACCGGATGATGAGGTGAACTACCATTAGGTGTTGGTCCCCAGTGGAACCATTGACTAATGTTACCTGCATTACCATCAGTTGTTCGAACCTGAACAACCACCAACCGATGAAGTAGTGACATCATCGAGTGATTGGCCAACTAATGCACCATCGGACAACGGGCCCAGTAGGACCCTCGTATGTTCAACACAACTGCCACTAGTTGGCATCATACCACTGGGTGATGATCAAAAATCCAACCTGCCATACCTCAATATCCAGCGGTAGTCTAAGCAATAGAAATCTATAAAAGTGGTCAGACTAATCACTTCCCCTATATACCAAGAAACCAAGCAGATGAGTTAAACCCTAGAATCATATGAAGCAGTGGCAACCAAGGACACTTTGATACAAAGACCATCTTCTCCCAAGTCATCGCCAAGAAAGACAAAAGGTTGCATGGAGCCAAAGTGACACCCTCAAACTACCTCCAAGTCAATGTCTAGGGGAAGCAGCTATGAGCACTAGTGATAAGATAACCCAAAAAAATCTCAGTTTACATGCCCTTTCGTTGCCCACCTAGTATTTTATGCCTCCTACTCGAGTCGCTGACAATCGATTGCCAACCATTAACTATAGATTGATCTTCTACGACCATCAGTTGTCCTCCTTTGAACCATCATTTGCCACATATCTCCCTCTCCAACCACCAAAGTCCTCCATCGTCTGTTTGGTGTCCCCATCGATTGGGCTGGTTCACCACCTGTTCTGACCACTGGCTAGTGAACTGTAACACCCCATCCACAACAAAACTCGATTACATGCAAATCATCGGATTATCGAAAAAAAAACATGGGAAATTAAAACCGATTTACAACAAGCACCACAAGATGAAACATATAATATCTGAGCCAACACTTTGCATTTCATAGCATATTTCCAAGGTTCTACAACATAATTTCCCATCATCTCGTTACATGAAAAAACTATTGCCAGGATGCTTTACATCAAGATACTTACCGAAAACCATACATCGGTCATTGTACAAGAAACGTCAAAAAACTCTCCCGAAGACCTGAGTGTACAGGGATGACACATAGGACTCTACTGCTAGACACTATCTATCCCACCAGGTACGATACCTCTGCATAACATTCGTAGTCACATGATCTTCATCTCGCCAGGCACGTCCACCTAAAAAGGTTATTAACCAGCGGGGTGAGACACACAGTCCCAACGAGAAACATAACCCTCTACCAGCTTTATTATGATCACAGATATTTGATATAAGCAGACTATAAGGCAGTATACTGAGAAGAGCTAACTTTATTACAATCTTACCAAAACATTAGGATGCATATAACCAGGCATTCCGTATGGAACATGATTGACAAGATAAAATTGATACGATCTTATCACATGATATAAGGAATATATGATACACTGCAAGTTCATAACCAGAGCAACTATACAACCAAGGCCTCAACCAATGTTTCGTATTTGCCCTAAGAAAAGATACTATACAGTTTCCTTACAAATTATAATGCCCTGAGGAAGTGAGTCGTACCGCTCAAATCCAACCTTCGGTTGCGAAACCCAAGCCGGTGCCATACAAGGTCAATGCAAGAGCCAGACTCCATGACCTCCCACCTCGTGGTCAGTGCATGAGTACAACACAAGCAGGATCACAGTCTCATGCTTAAGTGGCCTCAGCCACAGGGTTAGGCTACCCTCTTCCTAGCCCGCCTTGGTACAGGTATCGACGCTAGTGAAACTGAGCCACGGGCCTGTTCACCATGCTCTGAGCCATGAAAGCATTCATGCTCTTCTTATCACACATTCTGAGCCATGGGCCTGTTCACCATGCTCCAACATATTTAGCTACGGGCCTGAAACCGCACTCTAGAGTCTACAACCGAAGTTGCACTCAAACCTCATCATTTTCGGCTAGGAGAAACCACACATATTCAATAATATGCACTTCCAGGTTAACCCGCAGGAGAACCTGTTTCACCATCACCAGCTACTGATGATGATGGATCTATGGCCAGGGCAAACTACATGAGAGATTCATCTGTAATTAGTTAATGTATTTTAAGTATATTTTTGGGCAATCAAGTTGTATTAAGTAACCATATATAAAACATGAACAACATTAGATTCATTACATTGGTATTATATTGCTACTATTATTTCCATTGCCCTCAACAATCATCACATTGCCATGGGATATAAATCCCTCACATCATCTCATAGTGCTATTGCCTCTCAAGGCTTCATCATTTCATATCATCATGGGATATCAATCCCTAAGTTCATCACATTACACCAGTGCCTCTCAAGGCATCATCAACATCATTAGGGAATATCAATCCCTCATGTCATCACTATGCATTTCTCATCATACCGGTGATATATGTTATCTCATCAACAAGACATATCATTATTACTTAGATATTGCACATATATCAAGTGTTGTGCAGAGCACATAATCATATAATCACCATAGCTCTTACTTGGCTATGAATTTGATACACCTGCATGGTTAGCTTGCATAAGAAAGAGATAACTGGATCACCAAACATAGAACATAGATCCTTTAGAGAACATATTATGATTATCATGCTATCAAGGATTTATGTGTACATGATTGGAACAACATCCATGTTCATAGTTGTATCTGTAGTTAATTTAGATTATTGTTATCAAGTTGTGAGCATCTATCATGCGCCATATCTCATGAACATGTCTTTGATTATCATGTCATCAAGATTAAGGTTTATAACATTGGAATATTCTTCCATGATTATGAACATATGCAGATTAATGTCATAACCGGTGTATAAATCAATACATACTATTATTACCACATCATGGGTATCCCATCATACCCTATATCTCAAATCATATGAGCATCATGCCTAAGGATTAACTTTAAGGATCATACATCATGATTCACCATCCAACTTTATACGAGATTCATCCATCATTAACCATAGGTAACCACTATACAAGGGTTCACAACCTATCTTCTCATAGCTCATCATGATCAAAGGTGTAAGCTCAAGGAACATGCATAGGGTTATCGGGTTAGGCACAACCCTCACCAAAGGTGTTGCCTACCCTCACCAAAAGCATATAGCAACCAAATAATCCCTCACTAAAAAGGGTATCAGATAGAGTACCAACCCTCATCTAAAGTTGTCGGCCTCAAGCATGACATGCACCCATGCATCAAGGGGATAACAGCCAGACTTAGACCTAATGGCGTGTCGTGCAGTCATAGACCAAGAGTATAACGTGCAACTGAGTGTAACAACATCACAACCAGGTTTAACAGCCAAGCCCCTATCTCCCATCCTCATATCCTTGTTGCTCATGGAGAACCCTATCGGGCACCCAACATATCACCTAAGGAATCATCACAACAAGGGTTCCCCTATCGGTCATCTTAGGGTTAGGGCAACTCTATCAGTCAAAGCTCCATGTCGTCCATAGGCACCATGTCAGGAAACTCACTTAGGGAGTGTCGTGCAAGCACAAACCTCATGCCCGACACAAAAGCCCCTCAACCATGCTCATATCGGTCAGGGAGGCAGCCATGGTATCACCCATCTAGGGTTTCATCATTCTAGTCTGAAGACTTATCCATATCGCCCAATAATACTACCATGGTTAAGAGTCATATCGGGAAACAATATTAACAGAACTTTTCTTAACATAACATCCAAGGCAAACCCTAGATGAGGGGGGTATCGTTTAGGGCACCAAAAAGGTGTATCGTGCAAGGGTACAAGGACCACACCAAGTTGGTCGTCTTCAACATCAAGACCATGTCGTGCAACAAGGGTAGATCATCTATGTCACCCAGAACAACCCTATCGTCCAAACTAGGGTTGAAGCCCCATATCGTCCAAGACTCTAGAGTTAGGGTTTTATGTCGGCCAACCACCATCCTCTTGGGTAGATGTACATATCGGTCACAAGGTCACTAAAGAGTTCACCTATCATATCACCCAAGGATCAACTCTATAAGAGGGTATCGGGCAACACAATCAAAGGGTCATCATGGAAACATATATCAGCCAAGAGCCCATCCAAGGGTCTAGGAACCATGTCGTCCAAAGCTTGACTTTAGGGTGGATAGGGGATATCGGGCATTAAGGTACAACTATTACCAACTCATCATATTGTCTATATGTCTAGGTCATAGGCTCACCTTTCAAGTCCAAAGGAGAGAAAGGGGTGTTTCCATAACCATCAACCAAAGCATAGGCTATAGAACAAAGTATTGTATCGGGTAAAGACCCATATCGGGCAACCTAGTTGTATCGGCCAAAGACTCATATTGTGAAAGTCATCTTCAACCTCTAGCCACCCATTACCATCTTACACAAAGAAAACAAGCTAAAGGCAGTAATAAAATGTAGCATTCCCATTAGATAAGATTTCAAGTTCCATATATATATATATATATATATATATATATATATATATATATATATATATATATATATCATGGAGAAAAGGTAACGATTTAAGTACAAGAACTATCATATACATATATGGAGAGTGTGCATAATAGAGATGGTTTAGAGTTATGTAAACTGCCTTAAGAGGATTTCCATGAAAGGCATCAGGATTCATGATCCAAGCAGCAAACACACGTTCTTCTCCAAGAACATCACCCATCCATAGCTCCAAACCTGCCTTCGGTACCATCATCATCACCTCAAGAAACAAAAGAAGAAGAAGAAGAAGAAACCATGGTTATGTATAGCTCAAGAAGAAGAAAGGAGGGGAGATAACCACGGCCTTGATTACTATTATCAAGGGTCTATCCATGGCCGATAGGGGTAGAGGAAGGTGAATAAGAAAGCACAAGGAAAAACTAGTAAAGTAGAATGACTCACCAAGGTCGGATCTTGAGCAAGGAGTTTCCATGACCAAGGAGCTTGCCCCTCCATGCTCCATGGGAGTCTTCCTTAGCTCCCAAAGCTCTATTGCTCGTCACATACAGGTAGGGGAAGTAAGATGGCTGAAAAGGATTGCTTGGCTAAGGAGGAAGGGAGTTATATACACCAAAGAAGAGAGAGGTAGCAAGGGAGAGGTGTCATAACCACATAAACCAAGGTGCCACTTTCTCTAGCTCATAACGCCACTTGTTTCCACCCTAGAAGCTCATGCATGGCCTGGTGATACACTCTAGGAAGTGTATCGTGCAGCTGGGTAGCTTCCATGGCTGATACACCCCTATTGGGCGACACACCTTCATGTCCTAGCCGATACACTAAAGGACAAGGTGACATATGTAACACACATGTTATAAGGACAACATAAAGATGTCATTCCTCATCTATCAACCAAACATGGTGCCGCATCATTCATACTCATTCTACATGATGTCACATACAAGAAAGAAGACTCTAGAGCTGATAAATTGCACATTAGCCCTCCACTTTTGGTAAATTGCAATTTACACCAAAACTAGCACAAAAGCATAAACATCAACCGACCAAGCTCAAACTTGAAACATAGGTCATCCAAAAGGTGACCCACAACATCATTCTCTTTATAATGATGCAATAGAACTAAATGCATGCTTTACATGTGACATATTGCAATATAACCCCTTACTTTGTGTAAATTGCACTTTGGTCCAAAATAAGCAAACATTGCTCAAACAACATCCAAACGGGACCAAACTAGAAGCATGAGCTTGTCACATGATACCAAAACATATTAGAAGATTAGATTAAGGTACTAAGCACCTTTCAAGAGTAAAGCAAAGAGGGTTATTCCAAAATCTGGGTCAGGGTCCTTACAAGTCATAAACCCCTAACAAGGATTTCGTCCCCGAAATCCCGAGCGGAAAGAAGACAGGTGTTACTTGTGCATCACATCAAACAACTCCGCAAAGCTCCCAGGTGTCACCGATTTGAGACCAACATACTTTCTCTTTTCCCAGAGCCACTCAGAGCTTCCTTGTACTAGTCACACATTCCAACCCTTAACTCATCATCCTTTGCCTGGTAACACTCTTAGATACTGGAACATTATATGCAACTCGTATTACTCAGGTATCAATTCCTTCTACTTATGTATCATATTCTTCGTTATGTTTCCGTTGCGCTATTCTGATCTCACAGGCTTGGCACTTTAACCTTTGCATAACTTGTATCACTGTCTTTCTACTATATATGTTTCAAGTGCTCCTTCTCTTTTCACAAAGGATGTTTCTACTCCAGGGGGATCTTTCTTAGAAGAGGTTATCACAAGATACATACTCTACAAAACACCTGTATGCACATGACAAGGCTCAACTAGATGAACTTTCCCAAGATGAACTTACAACACTTCTTTCCCTTGGGTGGATATCTTTCGGTGTCATGTTTAGAGCATAAACCCCTAACATAAGATAGCCACACTATAGGCACTTAGCCGGATCAAACCAAAGCCAACCTTTCCATTTGAGACAACTTCACACCTTTCCAAGGATATCCATTCCCAGGGTTATAACGACCCTTGACACATCACACAGAAAGGGATTCACTGGACTATCATGTCCAGGAAAGGAAAGGATACGGAGAAGGGTATACTTCTTCCTGCACAACCAGGTCATCAACAAGGTGCTCAACAATAGACTATCTCTCTTCTGACTCACAGGAAGGAAACATCTTCCAAACATACAACAAGCGCTCAAAGGAGGGTACATCCTGAATTGGATCAACTAGAGCAAATAAGAAGCAAAAGCATAATGGAATGACTCAATTCGACCTGTCACCACACACTGGTCATTCTACCGTTTCTAGCCAGCTTATGCCATAAGATCTAACTGTTTCCTATTGCCATCTGTTGCCTGATCAAACCATCCAGTCCGCACTTGCTTATCCTTAACAGTGTTCCTCTGTGATGTCAAACTGCCACTTCGAGGGTCACCACATAGATCCAGACTTCCAAAACAAGCTTCCAGCTTGTAGGTTCAAGGTCAAGAGCGATCGATCAAGACGGTTCACCTTCATACCTCCACGATCTAGGCATCTTGATTCTCAACCCCTTCTCAGAAGGCATGCCAAGAGGATCCTACCATCATCATCCCTCACAGACATCCCCATCTTAGAAACCAAAGTCCTAGATCAGCTGATACTTTTTCGAAGTATCCAAACAGCGATCACTTCAAAGGCACACATATCAAGTGACACAAGGTCCACTTGATTGCCAGTCCCTCGAAAGGAAGGAACACAAAGGAACAAACTCCTCTCATCACCCCATCAACACCTATGGTTTCATATCAAAGGGGAGGGTATTATCACTTTCTTTGACCCTTACATGAGTTTCCAACCATTTATGCAACGTTAAACCTTGTTCCATCTGGTTTTATCTTATATCTTCTTGGGTTCCTTCCAATCAGCACAGGAAACATCAAGACCATTACATGTCATTATTCTTCTTCTCTTGTTACCATTTTATCATAATCATGATTAGTTCATGATTATATCAGATTTTTGTTTTCTCTTTATGAAAAAGATTGTTATTCTTTTCATATTCTTTATTGAACAAGGATCATCTCCCTGGTTCTCTTTTTCTTATCACGAATTTGCACTTTATTCTTTTACATCTTTGCTTACGTTCATTGGTTGGTCTGAGATTATCTCAGGTTCCATCTTGTTTACTCATTACTTATTCATCTCTTTCTTCTAACTTTATCTTTGCTTTTAGGTGTTTTCTTTATCTTGTGTAAGTTCTATTTTTTAGCTTACATTGTTATCACAAGTTAATATGTCTTTTATCATATATATCTCTTGAGATTATGGTTTCAAGAACTTATCTCATCATATTCTTAATTTTTTATTATGCTCTTTAGATTGTTCCAGAATGACTACTTGATCAGAGTAATCAAGGAGGAAACAATCTAATGCTCCATACTTACCTTTGTCTTCAATATTTGAATACCTGGCCAGAGCATCAAGTACTGAGATTAGGTAGTATGCACCATATATTATGTCACGATCCAACCTTATACGCCTTCCTAATCCTAGTCCTAGTGTCCCTATAGACTCAGCGAACCTAGAGCTCTGATACCGACACTGTAACACCCCATCCAAAACAAAACACGATTACGTGCTAATCAGCGGATTACCGAAAAAAAGGGAAATTAAAACCGATTTACAACAAGCACCACAAGATGAAACATATAAAATATGAGCCAACACTTTGCATTTCATAGCATATTTCCAAGGTTCTACAACATAATTTCCCATCATCTCATTACATGAAAAAACTATTTATAGGATGCTTTACATCAAGATACATACTGAAAACTATACATCAGTCATTGTACAAGAAACGTCGAAAAACTCTCCCGAAGACCTGAGTGTACAAGGATGACACATAGGACTCTACTACTAGACATTATCTATCCCACCAGGTACGATACCTCTACATAACATCCATAGTCACATGATCTTCATCTCACCAGGCACATCCACCTAAAAGGGTTATTAACCAGCGGGGTGAGACACATAGTCCCAGTGAGAAACATAACCCTCTATCAACTTTATTATGATCAGAGATATTTGATATAAGTAGACTATAAGGCAGTATACTGAGCAGAGCTAACTTTATTACAATCTTACCAAAACATTAGGAGTCATATAACCAGGCATTCTGTATGGAACATGATTGACAAGATAAAATTGATACGATCTTATCACATGATATAAGGAATATATGATAAACTGCAAGTTCATAACCAAAGAAACTATACAACCAAGGCCTCAACCAATGTTTCGTATTTGCCCTAAGAAAAGATACTTTACGTCTTTCTTACATAGTATTATACCCTGAGGAAGTGATCTGTACCGCTCAAATCCAACCTTCGGTTGTGAAACCCAAGCCGGTGCCATACAAGGTCAATGGAAGAGTTGGACTCCACAACCTCCCACCTCGTGGTCAGTGCACGAGTACAATACAAGCAGGACCGCAGTCTCATGCTTAAGTGGCCTCTGCCACAGGGTCACGCTACCCTCTGCCTAGCCCGCCTTGGTACATGTATCGGTGCTAGTGAAATTGAGCCACGGGCCTGTTCACCGTGCTCTGAGCCATGAACGCATTCATGCTCTTCTTATCACACATTCTAGGCCATGGTCCTATTCACCATGCTCCAACATATTGAGCTACGGGCCTGAAACCGCACTCTGGAGTCTACAACCGAAGTTGCACTCAAACCTCATCATTTTCGGCTAGGAGAAACCACACATATTCAATAATATGCACTTCCAGGTTAACCCGCAGGAGAACCTGTTTCACCATCACCAGCTACTGACGATGATGGATCTATGGCCAGGGAAAACTACATGAGATATTCATCTGTAATTAGTTAATGTATTTTAAGTAGATTTTTGGGGCAATCAAGTTGTATTAAGCAACCATATATAAAACATGAACAACATTAGATTCATTACATTGGTATTATATTTCTACTACCATTTCCATTGCCCTCAACAATCATCACATTGCCATGGGATATAAATCCCTCACATCATCTCATAGTGCTACTTACTCTCAAGGCTTCATCATTTCATATCATCATGGGATATCAATCCCTAAGTGCATCACATTACTCCTGTGCCTCTCAAGGCATCATCAACATCATTAGGGAATATCAATCCCTCATGTCATCACTATGCATTTCTCATCATACTGGTGATATATGTTATCTCATCAACAAGACATATCATTATTACTTAGATATTGCACATATATCAAGTGTTGTGCAAAGCACATGATCATATAATCACCATAGCTCTTACTTGGCTATGAATTTGATACACCTGCATGGTTAGCTTGCATAATAAAGAGATAACTGGATCACCAAACATAGAATATAGATCCTTCAGAGAACATATTATGATTATCATGCTATCAAGGATTTAGGTGTACAGGATTGGAACAACATCCATGTTTATAGTTGTATCTGTAGTTAATTTAGATTATTGTTATCAAGCTGTGAGCATCTATCATGCCCCATATCTCATGAACATGTCTTTGATTATCATGTCATCACGATTAAGGTTTATAACATTGGAATATTCTTCCATGATAATGAACATATGCAGATTAATGTCTTAACCGGTGTATAAATCAATACATACTATTGTTACCACATCATGGGTATCCCATCATACCCTATATCTCAAATCATATGAGCATCATCCCTAAGGATTAACTTTAAGGATCATACACCATGACTCACCATCCAACTTTATCAGAGATTCATCTATCATTAACCATAGGTAACCACTATACAAGGGTTCACAACCTATCTTATCATAGCTCATCATGATCAAAGGTGTAAGCTCAAGGAACATGCATAGGGTTATCGGGTTAGGCACAACCCTCACCAAAGGTGTCGCCTACCTTCACCAAAGGCATATAGTGACCAACAAATCCCTCACTAAAAGGGGTATCAGATAGAGTACCAACCCTCATCCAAAGTTGTCGGCCTCAAGCATGACATGCACCCATGCATCAAGGTGATAACGGCCAGACTTAGACCTAATGGCGTGTCATGCAGTCATAGACCAAGAGTATAACGTGCAACCGAGTGTAACAACATCACAACTAGGTTTAACGGCCAAGGCCCTATCGCCCATCCTCATATCCTTGTTGCTCATGGAGAACCCTATCGGGCACCCAACATATCGCCCAAGGAATCATCACAACAAGGGTTCCCCTATCGGTCATCTTAGGGTTAGGGCAACTCTATCAGTCAAAGCTCCATGTCGTCCATAGGCACCATGTTAGGAAACTCACTTAGGGAGTGTCGTGCAAGCACAAACCTCATGCCCGACACAAAAGCCCCTCAACCACGCTCATATGGGTCAGGGAGGCAGCCATGGTATCGCCCACCTAGGGTTTCATCATTCTAGTCTCAAGACTTCTCCATATCGCCCAATAATACTACCATGGTTAAGAGTCATATCAGGCAACAAGATTAATATAACTTTTCTTAACATAACGTCCAAGGCAAACCCTAGATGAGGGGGGTATCGTTTAGGGCACCAAAAAGGTGTATCATGCAAGGGTACAAGGACCACACCAAGTTGGTCGTCTTCAACATCAAGACCATGTCGTGCAACAAGGATAGATCATCTATGTCACCCAGAACAACCCTATCGTCCAAACTAGGGTTGAAGCCCCATATCGTCCAAGACTCTAGAGTTAGGGTTTTATGTCGGCCAACCACCATCCTCTTGGGTAAATGTACATATCGGTCACAAGGTCACTAAAGAGTTCACCTATCATATCACCCAAGGCTCAACTCTATAAGAGGGTATCGGGAAACACAATCAAAGGGTCATCATGGAAACATATATCGGCCAAGATCCCATCCAAGGGTCTAGCAACCATGTCGTCCAAAGCTTGTCTCTAGGGTGGATAGGGGATATCGGGCATTAAGGTACAACTATGACCAACTCCTCATATCATCCATATGTCTAGTTCATAGGCTCACCTTTAAAGTCCAAAGGAGAGAAAGGGGTGTTGCCATAACCATCAACCAAAGCATAGGCTATAGAACAAAGTATTGTATCGGGTAAAGACCCATATCGGGCTACCTAGTTGTATCGGCCAAAGACTCATATCATGCAAGTCATCTTCAACCTCTAGCCACCCATTACCATCTTGCACAAGGAAAACAAGCTAAAGGTAGTAATAAAACGTTGCATTCCCATTATATAAACTTCCAAGTTCCATATATATATATCTATCATGGAGAAAAGGTAACGATTTAAGTACAAGAACCATCATATACATATATGGAGAGTGTGCATAATAGAGATGGTTTAGAGTTATGTAACCCGCCTTAAGAGGATTTCCATGAAAGGCATCAAGATTCATGATCCAAGAAGCAAACACACGTTCTTCTCCAAGAACATCACCCATCCAAAGCTCCAAACCTGCCTTCGGTACCATCATCATCACCTCCAGAAACAAAGGAAGAAGAAGAAGAAGAAGAAGAAGAAGAAGAAATCATGGTTATGTATAGCTCAAGAAGAAGAAAGGAGGGGAGATAAACACGGAATTTCTTACTCTTATCAAGGGCCTATCCATGGCCGAGAGGGGAAGAGGAAGATGAAGAAGAAAGCACAAGGAAAAACTAGCAAAGAAGCATGAATCACCAAGGTCAGATCTTGAGCAAGGAGTTTCCATGGCCAAGGAGCTTTCCCCTCCATTCTCCATGGGAGTCTTCCTTAGCTACAAAAGCTCTCTTGATCATCACATACAGGTAGGGGAAGGAAGGTGGCCAAAGAGGATTGCTTGGCTAAGGAGGAAGGGAGTTATATACACCAAGGAAGAGAGAGGCAGTAAGGTCGAGGTGTCATAACCACATAAACCAAGGTGCCACTTGCTCTAGCTCATAACGCCACTTGTTGCCACCCTAGCAGCTCATGCATTGCCTGGTGATACACTCTAGCAAGTGTATCATGCAGATGTGCTGCTTCCATGGACAATACACCCCTATTGGGTGACACACCTTCATGTCCTAGCCGATACACTAAAGGACAATGTGACATATGTAACACATATATGTTATAAGGACCACATAAAGATGTCATTCCTCATCTATCAACCAAACATGGTGCCCCATCATCCATACTCATTCTAGATGATGTCACGCACAAGCAAGAAGACTCTAGAGATGATAAATTGCACATTGACCCTCCACTTTGGGTAAATTGCAATTTACACCAAAACTAGCACAAAAGCAAAAACATCAACCGACCAAGCTCAAACTTGAAACATAGGTCCTCCACAAGGTGCCCCACAGCATAATTCTCTTTATAATGATGCAAGAGAACTAAAGGCATGATTTACATGTGACTTATTGCAATATAACCCCTTACTTTGGGTAAATTTCACTTTGGTCCAAAATAAGCAAACATTGCTCAAACAGCATCCAAACGGGACCAAACTGGAAACATGAGCTTGTCACAAGATACCAAAACATCTTCAAAGATTAGATTAAGGTTCTAAGCACCTTTCAAGAGCAAAGAATAGAGGGTTATCCCAAAACCTAGATCAGGTTCCTTACATGAACCCTCGCCTTAACCTTCAATTTTCATTTCACCTTCCTTCCCATGGCCATCAGTTCTGCAATTGCCCGAGGGAACCACCGCATGCTACGTCCAATGGACCCTCTAGATGGTGTTCACTGAAGCAAGGATCAACCTCTGGTCCACCATCAGTTAGGTTGGACTACCACATGTTCTTATCACCACCCATTTCATTGGTCACCGCCTATATTAACCACCATTTTTTTTCCCTACCACCATCTATTCTAACCATCAGGTGGTAGATGACACTTCTCGCCATCGCCTCTTACCATCAGTTGGTGACCACCGACTGGGACCATCGGTTGATGCAACCACAAGTTCATCTATTTTTCTCTTCTCTTACCCCTTTTTGAACCACTGGATGTTTGAGCTATCGATTGTCAGTACTCGATTGGAAAGATACAAATATAGGTGTTTGAATACACCAAGAAACTTAGTGCATCAATGACTCTGGAGGAATTTGAAAGAATGGAGAAACTAAAAGATGAACATGTTGCATATATTAAATTACATGGAAAACCAAATCCAAAAAGTATCAGGGCATGCCTGGAAGCAGACATAGAAAAAATCTTGGCTAAGCCGATTATAGAGTAGTTAGAAGGGGATAAGGAGCAAACATGGATAGAAACCTCTGAATCCAAAGAAGACACTGTTGGGTTTTAGGGGAGACAGAGAAGGTAGTGGAAATAAAAAATTTCTTCTCCCAAAATCAAGAATAAAGGAATGGTGTCAACATCTATACAATAGGAAGGATGGTTTGTAGAGGCGTACCTTGTCCCATGGCTTTCTCGGTGACGTAACCTCGCGGCTTACGTGGTCTTCACCTCTGGTCTTGGACGGTGTCTGTGCAGCTCCTGGTCTCACCGGGACTATCAAGATTGACAGCTGTCGTCTGAGCGACAGAAGTCTCCCGCCTCTGCAGTCGTCCACACAGACTTCTCGGAACTCCGATCTCCTTATCCCACAAGGAATCGGAAGGAGTCATACCCTCCTGTCGGCATACTAGTCACCGACACACTCTCCTAGAACCAGTTGCTATTCTGCAGTTTTCTTTCCCTTACTGTGCCTCCCTTATCAGGTAGCGCTTGCTCAGGCTCTCTCGGTTACCAAAACCAGAGAGAACGACAACTTTGCAGAGCAACTGGTGTTCTAAGTTGTACTTTGAGAAGCCCCCAATACCCCTATATATAGGAGGGTCATGGGACAAGGTTCTCTACCCCAGGCAATGTGAGATTAAAGAAGGAGTAGAAGGGTTTGATATTTTCCACAAAACCACCAACTGCGCCACCTGAACCGATCCTTTCAAGCATGAAATGGTCGGTTGGGGACCTGAGCCGATCAGTTCACACCTGAACCGATCGGTTGGAGCACCTGAGTCGATCGGTTCAAGCATGAGTCGATCGGTTCGTGGTCCTGGTCCAACTCAAATTGACTTTCATATTTGTTTCCGATTAATCAAATATTAATCCTTGTCCAAATCGAATTTGTACAAGTGAAACAAATTGTATTTGCAAATTAGTCTTCTGACTTTCCAAACGATCTCGGTTTGTCAAATGAATCGATCGGTTCAACAATTGAGTCGATCATTTCATGACACATGAGCTGATCGACTCACCACTTGAACTGATCGGTTCATCAACCTGAGCCGATTGATTCATCACATGAGCCAATCAGTTGAAAGTGCAGACTGTGCAAAATCAATCAATTGCAGTTTCAATCAATTCGATACTCTAATCAATCGGTCCAACACCTTGAACACTATGATATTGAGCTATCAATTTATTGAGTGTTTAATTGAACTACTAAACTCCTTTAGTAATCAATCTAATCATCATATGTGGGTAAACTCCTCTTCAACGTTAAATCCTATGTGTGTGACCCTTCAGGTCCATTTCACGTTGGCAGTGAAAGTCCATAACACTTATGACTTCATAAGCAAAGAGAGGTGCCTAGTCGCACATCAATGCTACCCAAGTGAAATAGAAAGTTGGAGAACGACTTTCAATCCTACAATCCGTGAATGGTGTTACAGTGAATGTATAATTCCTTTATCACTAATGTCTTGAATGAACTCAAGGCATGGTACAATCATCCTTTCAACATTCATCCATTTCCTTGATCTCAGAGCAGACTGGGTGAGATGTGTGTGACATCAAAATCTCATATTGATTCACACATGCATGGACATGCTTTTCTCAATCCTACTCATCAAGTAGCCATGGACATTAAACTCCCTTAGGAGGGACGAATCCCATATCTATCACTCACCCCTCAAAAGCCCCATGTGTCAAAGCCACCCAATCATCACCTTTATAACAACCCATGTTTCAAGATTGTGTTTGATGATGTCAAAGTGTACCCAACGACATGTGTTGAGTGTAGTGATTTCAGGTCGAAGAATGACATTCACCACCATCACTGTGAGAGCTGACTGTGACTACCAAATCATGGTTCCATGTGTCACTCTCACGGTGGGTATGTCTGGTACAGTTGTTCTCTAACAAGTACCTATGTGCTTGGTTTGATATCACTATATAATGACTAATGAGATTCTATCATCAACCAACACATAATCTAGTCTTTAGTGTTATTGATATCTATGGTTATTTCCACAATAACAACCAACTAGGGAGTAAACAAGAATGTATACTCTTATCATCAGTATGATCTCATCGTTTAGGTCTTGAACCTAAAAGCATACGTCATCGAGTAAAACAATTCTTTAGACATCTATCATGTTACACTATCATCTCATAAATAGTTAAAACATATAGATCAGAAATTCCCTTTATTATTATTCAAATCATTTACAAAGTATCCCATTACAATCATCACATGACTTGCTCTATGGGCATACATACCAACAGACTCCCACTTGCACTTAGAGCCAGTCACCTAGGAACCTCAGTCCTTGTGACCTAGCATGACCATCATGATTTTTCTGACAAAGGGCCTTAGTCAGTGGATCAGCTATGTTGTCTTCAGTTGGTACTTTGCAAATCTTTACATCTCCTCACTGTGGAAACACATCCCATTATCACACAGATAATGAGGTGTTATGCAAAAACATGCGGAAATCACCATAACCACAGATTATTGAAAACACGGGTTAATTAAAACCGATTGCGGAAAACTGATAACTATGAAACTATTACTTTTCAATCCTCATCCTGCACAGAAACATGTCATATATATACACATACACGAGATATGATGCGTGTCCACAGCTCAAGAACAGCTGTTCATCCATCTCATGAGTTCACCACCTGTTCATATACAGAAAAGGCCCACATCCGGCCAACAGCAGGATATACAAACATCATCGATCGGTCATTGTGAAACAATGTCAAAACACTGCCAAGGACCTAAGAGTACAGGGATGACTCTAGACTCTACTACAAAACATCCAAAACAACAGCATATACATCGCTTGCCTTCTACTGCTCCTCAAGCTACTCGTCCGCAACACCACGACCACGACCACGTCTACCTCGACCACCTAAAAAGGGGTTAAACCAGCGGGGTGAGACAATTGAACAATTGTCCCAGCGGGAAACATAGCTCCCCACCAAAACTACAGAACCTCAGTAAGATAGACTATAACAGCAGATATCTAATAACAGGTATAACAAGAGCAGTCTATATAAAACAGATTATTCTTACCGACAAGCTTACCCGCTATACAAAAGCATATAACCAGATATTTCTCAAGTAATATGATTAGCAAGATAAGATATATCACTATACGACATGATTATCAGAACAAGATATAATGTCACATAACCTTATTATCAATATCAGACATATTATCACATAACCTGCAAAGATATTACACAAACAAGGCCTCAACCAATGTTTCGTGTTTATCCTAAGCAATAAGTATTAAACGGATGTATTACGTATTATTATGCCCTGAGGATTTGAACCGTACCATTCAGATCCAACCTTCAGTTACGAAACCCAAGCCGGTACCATACAAGGTCGAATGGAAGAGTCGGACTCCACGACCTCCCACCTCGTGGTCAGTACATGAGTACAACACAAGCAGGACCGCAGTCTCATGCTGAAGTGGTCTAAGACACAGGGTCAGCCCCATAGGCTACCCTCACTCTAGCCCGCCTTGGTACAGGTCTCGGCGCTAGTAAAACTGAGCCACGGGCCTGTTCACCGTGCTCTGAGCCATGAACGCATTCATGCTCTACAAATCACATATCCTGAGCCATGGGCCTGTTCACCATGCTCTTCATACGTATCTGAGTCTGTAACCGAAGTTACACTCTTACCTCCTCATTTTCAGGCTAGGAGCAACCAACACATATTCAACAATATGTGCTTCCAGGTTAACCCGTAGGAGAACCTGTTTCACCATCACCAAGTCCTGACGATGATGGATCTATGGTCAGGGAAAACTACATGATATATTTTGCTGTGATTAATTAGTATCTTTTAGATGGATTGCAGGATTCAACCAAGTTGTATAACATGCAAGATATAACAGAAAGTAAACAACATTATATTATTATTTAATCACATCAACCTGATCCATCACAAGGATCCAACATCACATGTTACCACTTGGCCTCTTACCAACCATCCAGATCCATCTCAAGGATCATCACATACCATAGGGTCTCAATCCTTCATCATGTACTGTCAATGCCTCTCAAGGCTCACATCATCATCATGGAACTTAACACATTATACATATCATCTCATTGACCAGAGCAATCACCAAGTGATGTTACTCATCACATATATCATCACCTGCATGGTTAGAGTACATAATAACTACAACTTTAACATAAGGAATATGCCACTATCATGAAATGTCGTTCATGATACTTTTACTTATCATTCTTACTCTATTTGTTGATCAAGTGTATAAAGCACATCATCAACAAGCCATATCTATACTTATCCTTATCTCAGAACTATATGAATAATCAAGATGTTCAAACATATAGAACAAGTACTATTGTTTCCACTACCATTATGTCACCATCCACTATCATCATTATTACCATATCATTGAGCAGACTACTAGTGTAACTAACACCATTCTCATTTAACAATTAAGTACGAGGATTACTTCATGCATATCATTACTACCATTATTGTCATCATTATTATGCTCAACATTATTACTATCCTCTTTCTTATTAATAATTAAGCATAAGGTTCACATCATTCATCTTATTATCATTACCTTCCTCATTACCACCACTACTACCATTATCATCATATCATTATTATCATTATGTAAGCTACTAGTGTAAATATCCCCATTATTAGTATTGGCATCATTCCTAGTATTAGTACTGTTATTATTCCAAGGTATCATACTCCTTGTAGTTATCACTAAAAACACACCACCATCATTTAGCATAAACATCCACTTTCATAACACATGGAACCGTTACTCTAGGATCACAAGACTCTCACCATAACTATTATCAACCCTCACTGAAACCTGTCATGGCCTATCGGTTGACACACACTCAACCCTATCGGCCGTCACTACTTAAGGGTGTCGCCCACCATGGCTGTCGACCATTAGGGCTATCGTCCACCATGGGTGTTGGCCAGCATGGGTGTCGACCAGCACACCATGCATGGCTATCAGCCAACACCAACAAACAACCAAGAGACTAGGTCTATCGTCCACCATGAGGAAGAGGATGTCTCTCAACACAAGAAGGACCATCTCGCCCATCATGCTCACCATGTCGCCCACCAAGATACAAAGACCTATCACCCAAGAGAATAACAAGAACATTTCTTATCTCTCGTTCACCAAGGTCACCAACAAAGTGGCCAACACTCCTACCAACTCAACCTATCGTTCAACACAAGGCAGGGATGTCGCCCAACACCAAGAACACATATATCGTTCAACTCAAGAATAAGGGTGTCGCCCAACTCACCCAAAGCAAGGGAGGATGTCGCCCAACAGCGGTCATCACCTACCTCCAGTACAAGGAAACCCTAAACCCTAGAAAGCAAGGTGCACAAAAGGAAACTCGAGCAAGGTATAAAAGCAAGGAACTAAGGTAAACTACTAACATGCAATAAGAACATAGCTGGAGATAAAGGAGTTAGGGTTAGAAGCTATGCAACCCGCCTTAAGCTCCAAGCTCCAAGGAAGAAGATGCACTTCAAGCTCCAAGGGATGTCGTCCACCAAAGCTTCTCCAAGAGGGTGTATCAGCCACCACTTCAACTCCAAGAGAGTGTATCAGCCAACACAAGCAAGAGAGGGAGAAGTGTCGTGCACTCAAGGTGGAGGAGAGACCAAAAGATCAAAGGAAGCTAAGGCAAGGGAAAAGAACCACATATATAGAAGGAATGGGAGGAGAAAATAAGGTAGACCTATGCTAAGTGTCGTCCACCCAAGGGTCACTTGTCCTAGGGTTCAAGCCAATACACTAGCACACCAAGAGACACTTGTCAAGGATATACACCAAGTGTCCACCAAACATGGTCAAGGTTGGACCAAGCAACATGGGCGACACAACTAGCAACTCAACTGGGCGACACACCACCTTGTTGGCCGACACAAACCAACCTAGGGCGACACAAGCTGGTCTTGGCCGACACAAGGCTCAAGCAAGCCCAAACAAGGCACCTTATGGCCCAAACAAGCTCAAGTAAGGCCCAAGAAACTCAAACAACAAGCCCAAGCATTCCTCTCAACCCTAGAGGAAGCAAAGAGGGGAAAACATCACTCAAGATGGAAAACTTGCATACAAAACCCTAGACTTGGGTTATTTGCAAGTAGCCCCTCGAACTCTCAACAAAGCACAACAAAAACCCTAATCACCACTCAAAGGTGATTAGCAAGCATCAAACCACCAAGGTTAAGCAAAACAAATAGGGTAAACCCTAAACGCATGTCAGGGTCCTTACAAGCTAACCCCCTTTAAGGGATTTTGTCCCCGAAATCCGAAGAGAAAAGCGAGGGATACTTCCTCCTCATCTCTTCCTCAAGCTCCCACGTGGCTTCCTCAACGCCACGTCGCTGCCAAAGAACCTTCACAAGAACCAGGTCCTTCCTCTTCATCTTCTTGATCCTTCTCTCAAGGATCGCCACAGGACCTTCCTCGTAGGTCACATCTGCATCAAGCTCAACCTCAACTGGCTGTATCACTGTACCTGAATCCGGATGACTTTTCTTCAGCATACTGACATGAAACACTGGATGCAACCTATGCAACTCTGGAGGCAAATCTAACTCGTAAGCTACCTTGCCAACACATGCTCTGACTGGGTAAGGCCCCATATACCTGGGAGCTAACTTACCCTTCCGTCCAAACCTTAGCACACCTTTCCACGGCAAGACTTTAAGGTACACTTTGTCTCCTACCTGGAACTCCAAAGGTCGTCGGCAATTGTCAGCATAAGACTTCTGCCTGTCATGTGCCACTTTCAACTGTTGATGTATCACCTTGATCTTATCTGTCGTTTGCTGAACTAACTCAGGACCCAAAAGCTGATACTCACCTGATTCATACCAACACAAAGGAGATCTGCACTTCCTTCCATACAAAGCTTCATAAGGAGCCATGTCGATGCTCCGCTAATAACTGTTGTTGTAGGCAAACTCTATCAAACTCAGATGTACATCCCAGTTGCCTAGAAACTGCAAAACACAAGCTCGAAGAAGATCCTCCAAAATCTGAATAGTCCTCTCAGACTGTCCATCTGTCTGCGGGTGAAAAGTTGTACTGAAGCTCAACTGTGTTCCCAAAAATGACTCGTAAACTGAGGACCTCTGTCAGAAACTATCGTCGCTGGCACACCATGTAAACGTACTATCTCATCCACATATACTCGAGCTAGTTTCTCAGCTATATACGTCGTCTTCACTGGTAGAAAATGGGCAGATTTAGTCAATCTGTCCACTACCACCCAAATGGAATCATGATTCCTAGTTGTCCGGGGTAGACCAACTACGAAATCCATGCTTATATGATCCCATTTCCACTGCGGTATCGACAAAGGTTGCAACGTACCTGCCGACTTCTGATGTTCAGCCTTCACTTGCTGACACACCACACATCTCGTCACGAACTCAGCTACATCTCTTTTCAAACCGGGCCACCAATACAAGTCCTTCAGACTATGATACATCTTGGTGACACCTGGATGCATCGCATACATCGACGTATGTGCTTCCTCAAGCACCAACTTCCTCAGATCATCTGCATCTGGAACCACCATCCTATCACGATAGCAAACTAGTCCATCCTCGGATTCATGAAACCCATCACGCTTGTCGTTGCCGAACTCTGATCTAATCAACAATACCACCTCATCTGTCTGTTTTGCATTCTTGATCTATTGTTTCAATGTAGGCTTAACTTGCATCTGTGCGAAAAGACCAGACAACAAAGAAACTTCTACCTGCACATTCATCTGCCGCAAAGAAACAAACATATCTCGCTTATGGCATACCAGAGAACTCAACTGTGCCTTCTTTGAAGAAAGAGAAGAAGACTTTCTGCTAAGCGCGTCAGCTACCACATTTGCCTTACCAGGATGATACTCAATAGTGCAGTCGTAATCATTTATCAACTCCATCCATCGTCGCTGTCGCATGTTCAACTCTTGTTGTGTAAAGATGTACTTCAGATTCTTATGGTCCGTAAAGATCTGACACACTTCCCCATACAGATAGTGTCTCCAAATCTTTAACGCATGAACCACTACTGCCAACTCCAAGTCATGAGTCGGATAGTTCTCCTCATGTTTCTTGAGTTGTCGCGAGGCAAAAGAAACCACATGATCTTCCTGCATCAACACGCAACCTAAACCCTTCTTGGAAGCATCATAGAAGACAACATAGCCCTTCCCAGGCTCTGGCAAGATCAACACTAGAGCACTTGTAACATCCCTGACCTGAGTTATGCTTTAACCCTAGGTTTTTTGATTAAGAAAGATGATTATATTCTTAATCTCATCTTGTGAAAAGTAATTAAGGCTCAAAAGGAACCTATGTTTCAATTTTAGTCCTGTTTGAACAATGTTGAAGCAATGTTTGCTTATTTTGGACTAAAGTGCAAATTACCCAAGTTGAGGGGTTAAATTGTAAATGTTGCATGATAATATGTTCCTCTGATGTTGAGACATCATAAGAATGAATATGATGTAGTGGTATGGTTTCCACAAGCTTGGACACCAAGATTAAGCTTGTAAAGCAATCCTTGTGCATTAAAACCTAGTTTTGGTGTAATGTGCAATTTACCCAAAATCTAGGGTTCAATATGCAAATTACCACTTCAAAAAGGTCCCTAATGTTTCTTAGCATCATTTAGAGCAAATAAAATGAGAGGGACTCCTTATTTGAATTAAGTTATAGGAGAGAGAATCTTGACATTAAAATAATCAAGAATAATGCCTAATTGAAACCCTAATTCGATTTAGGGCAAAAAATGAATAAAAATAATTGAAGGGCTTTCAACCAAAATGTTTTGGGTTGATTTTGAATAAGTATGGACGTTCCTTTAACAAGATAAGGAACGAAAATATCTTAAGTAGGTGAAATTCCACTCACCTTTTTATAAAGAAAAGTAATATCCACTCACATGTGGGATATTATATTATAAGCATTAAGGTGCTTAATTTGCTTTTCTTTAAATTGAGGATAATGAAGGAGAATTAAAGCCAAGGAAGGTGCCTCGTACCCAAGGTAGTTGAGGGGGAAGAGGCGGCCACTTTATTGGGATTAATTGGATTTTTATAAGGCATTTTCTCTCTCATCAATTTCCTTATAAAAGTGCCATTCCAAGCCCAAACTAAGGCCTTTTTCGGATTTTCTTCTTCCCCTTGCTTGCAAAACCGACCCAGGAGCTAGGGAGGAGCAGGTAGCACGTCCCCAACCTTTGGGTAAGCCCTTGACCTTCGTTCTCCATGATTTCATGGTGGAAATCGAAAATAAATTATGGATTCCTTCTTATTTCGATCTCCTCTTCAACCCTAGCCAACTATTGCAATCAAAAGCTTGAGGACGAGCCTAGGGGGAGTTGCAAGAGCTTCATCCACCATTAATGGCGTGATCGTGGAGCTTTGGAGCTCAATTGGAGGTGGGTTTTATAACTCAAACCCTTAAACATTGCTATTGCATCAATTCTCTATGCTTTGTTGATTGATTTCTTCAATTTGATACACTCTTGTTTCTTTGCTGCAATTTCCATCAAGAACGGTTGCTGTTCTTGGTTGTTCGAAGGAAGGGGATGATTACATCATCCTAGATGCTTATCCAAAGAAAATTACCAAGAAAAACCGTTTTGATAGCTACTCCAAATCGTTTTAATTTGATTGGCTATGCGGTTTCAGCAAACCGTTTAAGGGCAAACGGTTTGAAACCGTTTGGGAGCAAACGGTTTAAAGACCGTTTGAGATGGTTGACCAAGCATTGACCGTTTGGGAATTCTGTTCCTAATTATGTAGGCTGATAACCCTCCAAATTTGAGGGATTAACTCCAAAGGAATCGAGAGTTGAAGGCCAATCAATTAGGCAATCGGATTGAATTATGTGCTGATTTTCAACCTGATTAACTTGACCTGGTTGAGAAAACGGTTTCAAGACCATTTGAGATGGTTGACCAAGCGTTGACCGTTTGGTATTCCTGTTTATAATTATGTTTATTAATAACCCTGCAAATTTTAGGGATTAACTACAAAGGAATCGTGAGTTGAAGCCTAATAAATTAGGGAAACCTAATTGGATTAAGTGCTGATTTTCAATCTGATTTAATTGAACTTTTTGGGAAAACGGTCTCAAGACTGTTTGAGTGCGTTGACCAAGCATTGACCGTTTGGTATTACTGTTCCTAATGATGTGGTATAATGACTCACCGAATTTGATGGATTAACTCCCAAGGAATCATGAGTTGAAGGCTATTCAATTAGGCAAACCCTAATTGAAAACAGTGCTGAAATTCCAATGAGTTAAGTTGAGATTTTGGGTTGATTAGCCCAAACGGTTTCAAGACCGTTTGGGGATC
Organism: Alisma plantago-aquatica; assembly: GCA_963693085.1. Taxonomy (NCBI): domain Eukaryota; kingdom Viridiplantae; phylum Streptophyta; class Magnoliopsida; order Alismatales; family Alismataceae; genus Alisma; species Alisma plantago-aquatica. Next base: position 877,634,158 of record OY856410.1, read on the forward strand.
ACCCCAAGACCGTTTGGAGGTCTGGGGTCAAGTATAGTTGACCAATTGAAGGTCCAAAGGTACTAATCATATTGCAATGTAGTGCTGATCTGTTGATCAACTCGATAGACCAATCCATGATGATTTTTCACTAGAATCCAAAGGTTGGATGGGCCAAACGGTCTCAAGACCGTTTGGTGGTCACCCAAGACCGTTTGGAGGTCTAGGGTTGAGTATGGTTAGGTGTTTGAAGGTCTAAAGGTACCAAGCTGTTATACAATGCAATGTTGATTTGGTGATCAATCCAATGATCCAAACCTTAATTGGATGGCTTGGATTTGAGTGATATGATGGGCAAACAGTCTCAAGACCGTTCGGAGGTCATCCAAACGACCTCAAGACCGTTTGGGGTCAGGTCATACCCAATTTGGATAATGTTTCTATAGTTTCAAAGTAACCAATCTTGCATTGATGAGTGTTGTTGGATCTTCAATTCCAAACCCTAATTCAATTGAATCAAGCCCTAATTGATGACCAATTGAGGGTCAATTGAGGGTCAAATTAGTTGAAGGTTGACCTATTAAACTCAATTGAAGTATGAGCATAGGTCCAATTGATGATTGGTTCCATGAATTCAATGGTTGAAGGTCCAATGCAATCAATTGAAACACAATTAGTAGCATGATTGATGATAAACTTCAAAGCTCTAATTGGTGTTTATAAACCCTAATCCCATTGAGATCAGACCATAATTGAAGTCCCAATTGAGGGGTGAGCCATGATTCAAATGATGATTGAGTTGATGATCCAATTGGTTGAAGTTCCATTGATTAGAATTGAGTGTGGTTCAATTTGGTTAATTCAATTGGATACCTCATGTTATTGAAGGTCTAATTGATCAAACCTTTTTGAAAACCTAATGTGATTAGGTGGGAGATACCTTTAATGGTACTAGTCATTAATGCATAACAAATGCATGGACCCAATACATGATGTAAACCCTAATTGAGGCTGATTCAATGTATAGCCTTAATAAGAGGTTGTCTACATGTGAAATCACTAATTAGGATGTTAGTAAACCCTAGTTGAGGGTGTATCCTTGTGAAACCCTAGTGGAGGGTGTATCATTGTGAACCCTGGTTGAGGGTGTAACCTTGTGAAACCCTAGTGGAGGGTGTATCATTGTGAACCCTGGTTGAGGGTGTATCCTTGTGAAACCCTAGTTGAGGGTGTATCATTGCGATTGTTTATAGGCAACTTTATAATAAAGTTATGCCTTAAACTAAGATATGTCCATATCATGTGAGATAGCTGGACAATTCTAATGTGTGGCCTATGAATTATATGTTAAGGGTGAGTATTATGTGATGGAATGTATTAAGAGGGGAAATACCTTAATACAAGATAAAGTTGGTTAACTCAAGAGGGTCTGAATTAATGAGAAATGGGAAACCCTAACCCTGGTAAGGGAATAGTGGTGTTACCCTTGAATAATGATGTTATATATTATTTTGCATGGTGCTGATATGAAATTGATGTATTATCATCTGTACTAACCATGCAGGTATGATGTGATGATGAACATAGCCAGGTATGGGCTATGACATTTTATGTATTGACATTGTTTATTGGGCCTTATGTGCCATGCTATACCTTATTGCCTAGTATGAGGTAATAAGAGAAGTAATGGGCCTTAAGTGCCATGAGAAGATGTTTATGTAATAAGCATCATATTTACCTTGGTCAGGTGACCTGAAGGTGATAATTACCTGAAAAAGTGGTAATAATGCTCAATGATGAGCTAAGGGTTTGAATAACCAGAACCATATGATTATGGCATTGAGTTGCAAAGGAATGAAAATTCCCAGTATTGAAATGAGGGACTGAGATCCCCATGTCTTATAAAGACTGAGAAGTGATTAATGGAAATAGTACATGTTTTCTTTATAGCATTTGTCTTATTAAGTTATGTTTGGAAACTTGGCTGATGCTAAAAGAATATGATAATGTACTTAATTAATCAAGTGATACCATATAATGTAGTTGCCCTGATCACAGATCCATCAGCGTCAGAATTAGCTGAATGGTGAAACGAGTTTACTCGGAACGCATATTTTTGAATATGTGGGGATAATTGGCCAATTATATCCTTATGCCCCATAGGCATTTCTATGGGCTATGTCCTATGAACGGGATTGGTTACGGACCATACCCCAATAAGAGCATGGCTACGGGTCATGACTCCACAAAATAAAACCGGGCATTGGCTACGGGCCATATCCTGAAGAGAGTATATGCTATGGGCTATAACTCTAATAGCGATGTTGCCAGTATACCCTGGAAAGCTATCTAGCAGAGACACAAGATGTCCTGCATGTTATCTCGTACTGACCGAGATAGTTGAGGTCATGGGAATCCGGCTCTTCCATTGACCTATGTGTGGTACCGATGCTTTACGTAACCGTGTTCGGTTGGAGTATGAGCGGTATACCTCATCTCCTCAGGGCATAAGTGTGATTGTAAAATGTAATCAGCCGTATAGCATGTTTGCTTAAGGATTGAATACGGAGATTCATTGGCTGATATTACATTTCTTTGTGCATTCCTTAGTACATAAATGTTAATTATGTTTCTTTATATTCTCTGCAAAATAGACAGATGAATTACTTATCTACCATGGGTAGATGCAATGACCTCCTTGAGAATGGAGATTATCTTATTCTGTTCTATGATGAATAATTCTACCTGATAATGTAAAAGTAACCCCTACTCAGTTTTAATTTGATAAACTGCAATAATAATGTTTTTGGCAGAGAGTTATATCTCTCGCTGGGGCAATTTTCAATTGTCTCACCCCCGTGGGAAAACATTTTTAGGTATGCATGGAAGGCAAGGTAGGAAATCCCTAGAACAGAGATGAGCAGAAGCAACAGCAACAACAAGGACAACAATGAGATCTCAGGTGGAGATATTGTCTGTCAAGTCATATACATAGTAGTCCTATGTGTCGTCTCTGTACTCTCAGGTCCTCGGAGTTTTAAATGATTCAATCAGAGTTTTGTCTTAATGCCTCAAAGTTTTATACTGCCTGTGTATATTTGTTAACAGGGCAGTCAATGTTGTAATCCTTAAAAAGGAATTGCACAGGCTGTGTACTTGTGATCCAGGATGAAATGGAAACACTTTGGTTCATGGTTAAAGAGTTTTCATGTGAATGGATCTCTTTGCAAAAAGTTTTAAATTTTCAGTGATTTTCAGTAACCCGCTGCAAATAATTCACTTCCGCATTAGTTAATCCTATTTTCGCGAGACGGTTGTTACAATTAGTGGTATCAGAGCTCTAGGTTCGTTGAGTCTACAGAGACATAGGACTAAGTTGTTGAGTCTGTGTTAGTGTCCTCCAGTATACCCTATAGTGATTTCTGCTTGTGTAGAGAAAGGGTAAAGTTTAAAATGACTGGAGAGCACAATGAACACATTTCTTAGGGCAATGTTGTTGCACCAAGAAGAGGTGCAAGGGATCATGCAAGAATAGAATGAGTGCCTGAGAATTCCCATTAAGACCTGATCAGGATAGAGAATCCTATGATCATGCTCTTATTGGGAAATATAGGGCAACAGTAATGCATATGAGTGGACTGGATGCTAGGCTTACAACCTAGGTTATCAGTCCTTAATACAGAAAGCTTGAGCTTTAAATGAGTTCCTAAATGACTTAGTCATGTTGGAACAAGGGAAAATATGGAAAAGATTAACTTATAGCAAGAAAGTGGACTCTGCCATGAGTTCAGACAGATAATAAATATGTGATGGTAGTGCCCAAGAAGGGGCAATAAGATGAGAAGTAGGGAATGGTCTCTATAATTCTAGAGACATTTGCCTAATGGTTTTAAAAAGCCAAGTTTTTGGTACTAATAGTGCAATAAATGCCAAGTGTACCAGGGATGTAGCCACTAAGTAAGTGCAAAGGTCTTAACCTTTCACCTGTAAGATTCTATGGATTAGTTTTTGCTTCAGTAATAAGACTAGTAAGACCATGATATGAGGACAAGGTATGTTATAAATGTGTACATGTTGAATACACTAAACCCTTTTTGTTATAAAAAAAAAGATTGTTGATATTGTTTTCCCCATTGGTTGCTATATAGGGATGAAATGATGAGAACTAGAATTTGAATTCTGTTCAGTATTCTTTTAAATGCTCTATATTGATCTTACCTCCATGAAAGAGGAAGAGGTATAGAAGAGATGCCTGGATAAAATACAGGGATGTTAAATCTTATGTTATGGTAATATGAAAAGAAAGGAATATGATAGCATGTAAGTGCATACTACTTTATCTCAGTACTTGTAAACCCTGATCAGGTGTACAACTATTGATGATAAAGTGAGTATGGAAACTATTAGATTGATATCTTTTTTATTGCCCTGATCAAGCAATCATTCTGATACAATCTAAAGAGTATCATGAAATTGGAAATATGATATGGATAAATGTATCATATCTTAAGAACAAGAAAGAAGGATCTGATAGGAATTCAGATCACTATGTGTATATGAGGAAGTAAAAGTATGACCCTCATATGATGAGAAATAGAACAAGGGAGGTGATCCCTGTTCTATAAAGTTGTAAATATGATAAAAGAAAGATGAGAATATAATGTGTTTTCAACACATGCGACTGATACCAAGGTAAGAGATTCTAGTATCTGAGAATTATCAGATGGTTTAGATTGGCTACCTGGAATGGTCCACTATGAAATCAGTCTGATTATATAAAATGATATGAACATCATATGTTAGGGGTTTATGCTTTGCATAAACATAACAACTAAATATGTCTTTAAGATAAGTTCTCATTTGACTCTATGAGAATATTGTGCGAAGGAACTTTGTGCTGATAAAAGTTCTATGATGTCTACATAACAATGAGGTGTTATGAAGAGACATGATGATATGATGAATGAATAATATCTGTTCCCTTTATCTGGGATTTCGGGGACGAAATCCTTATTAGGGGTTTATAATTTGTAACATCCCTGACCTGGGTTATGCTTTAACCCTAGGTGTTTTGATTAAGAAAGATGATTATATTCTTAATCTCATCTTGTGAAAAGTAATTAAGGCTCAAAAGGAACCTATGTTTCAATTTTGGTCCTGTATGAACAATGTTGAAGCAATGTCTGCTTATTTTGGACTAAAGTGCAAATTACCCAAGTTGAGGGGTTAAATTGTAAATGTCGCATGATAATATGTTCCTCTGATGTTGAGACATCATAAGAATGAATATGATGTAGTGGTATGGTTTCCACAAGCTTGGACACCAAGATTAAGCTTGTAAAGCAATCCTTGTGCATTAAAACCTAGTTTTGGTGTAATGTGCAATTTACCCAAAATCTAGGGTTCAATATGCAAATTACCACTTCAACAAGGTCCCAAATGTTTCTTAGCATAATTTAGAGCAAATAAAATGAGAGGGACTCCTTATTTGAATTAAGTTATAGGAGAGAGAATCTTGACATTAAAATAATCAAGAATAATGCCTAATTGAAACCCTAATTCGATTTAGGGCAAAAAATGAATAAAAATAATTGAAGGGCTTTCAACCAAAATGTTTTGGGTTGATTTTGAATAAGTATGGACGTTCCTTTAATAAGAAAAGGAACGAAAATATCTTAAGTAGGTGAAATTCCACTCACCTTTTTATAAAGAAAAGTAATATCCACTCACATGTGGGATATTATATTATAAGCATTAAGGTGCTTAATTTGCTTTTCTTTAAATTGAGGATAATGAAGGAGAATGAAAGGCAAGGAAGGTGCCTCGTACCCAAGGTAGTTGAGGGGGAAGAGGCGGCCACTTTATTGGGATTAATTGGATTTTTATAAGGCATTTTCTCTCTCATCAATTTCCTTATAAAAGTGCCATTCCAAGCCCAAACCAAGGCCTTTTTTGGATTTTCTTCTTCCCCTTGCTTGCAAAACCGACCAAGGAGCTAGGGAGGAGCAGGTAGCACGTCCCCAACCTGTGGGTAAGCCCTTGACCTTCGTTCTCCATGATTTCATGGTGGAAATCGAAAATAAATTATGGATTCCTTCTTATTTCGATCTCCTCTTCAACCCTAGCCAACTTTTGCAATCAAAAGCTTGAGGACGAGCCTAGGGGGAGTTGCAAGAGCTTCATCCACCATTAATGGCGTGATCTTGGAGATTTGGAGCTCAATTGGAGGCGGGTTTTATAACTCAAACCCTTAAACATTGCTATTGCATCAATTCTCTATGCTTTGTTGATTGATTTCTTCAATTTGATACACTCATGTTTCTTTGCTGCAATTTCCATCAAGAACGGTTGCTGTTCTTGGTTGTTCGAAGGAAGGGGATGATGACATCATCCTAGATTCTTATCCAAAGAAAATTACCAAGCAAAACCATTTTGATAGCTACTCCAAATCGTTTTAATTTGATTGGCTATGCGGTTTCAGCAAACCGTTTAAGGGCAAACGGTTTGAAACCGTTTGGGAGAAAACGGTTTCAATACCATTTGAGATGGTTGACCAAGCGTTGACCGTTTGGGAATTTTGTTCCTAATTATGTAGGCTGATAACCCTCCAAATTTGAGGGATTAACTCCAAAGGAATCGAGCGTTGAAGGCCAATCAATTAGGCAATCGGATTGAATTATGTGCTGATTTTCAACCTGATTAACTTGACCTGGTTGAGCAAACGGTTTCAAGACCGTTTGAGATGGTTGACCAAGCGTTGACCGTTTGGTATTACTGTTCCTAATTATGTGGTCTAATGACTCACCGAATTTGAGGGATTAACTCCCAAGGAATCATGCGTTGAAGGCTATTCAATTAGGCAAACCCTAATTGAAAACAGTGCTGAAATTCCAATGAGTTAAGTTGAGATTTTGGGTTGATTAGCCCAAATGGTTTCAAGACCGTTTGGGGATGACCCAAACGGTCTCAAGACCGTTTGGGGATCGCCCGAAGACTGTTTGGAGGTCTGGGGTCAAGTATAGTTGACCAATTGAAGGTCCAAAGGTACTAATCATATTGCAATGTAGTGCTGATATGTTGATCAACTCGATAGACCAATCCATGTTGATTTTTCACTAGAATCCAAAGGTTGGATGGGCCAAACGGTCTCAAGACCATTTGCAGCTCATCCAAACGGTCTCAAGACCGTTTGGTGGTCACCCAAGACCGTTTGGAGGTCTAGGGTTGAGTATGGTTAGGTGTTTGAAGGTCTAAAGGTACCAAGCTGTTATACAATGCAATGTTGATTTGGTGATCAATCCAATGATCCAAACCTTAATTGAATGGCTTGGATTTGAGTGATATGATGGGCAAACGGTCTCAAGACCGTTTGGAGGTCATCCAAACGACCTCAAGACCGTTTGGGGTCAGGTCATACCCAATTTGGATAATGGTTCAATAGTTTCAAAGTAACCAATCTTGCATTGATGAGTGTTGTTGGATCTTCAATTCCAAACCCTAATTCAATTGAATCAAGCCCTAATTGATGACCAATTGAGGGTCAATTGAGGGTCAAATTAGTTGAAGGTTGACCTATTAAACTCAGTTGAAGTATGAGCATATGTCCAATTGATGATTGGTTCCATGAATTCAATGGTTGAAGGTCCAATGCAATAAATTGAAACACAATTAGTAGCATGATTGATGATCAACTTCAAAGCTCTAATTGGTGTTTATAAACTCTAATCCCATTGAGATCAGACCATAATTGAAGTCCCAATTGAGGGGTGAGCCATGATTCAAATGATGATTGAGTTGATGATCCAATTGATTGAAGTTCCATTGATTAGAATTGAGTGTGGTTCAATTTGGTTAATTCAATTGGATACCTCATGTTATTGAAGGTCTAATTGATCAAACCTTTTTGAAAACCTAATGTGATTAGGTGGGAGATACCTTTAATGGTACTAGTCATTAATGCATAACAAATGCATGGACCCAATACATGATGTAAACCCTAATTGAGGCTAATTCAATGTATAACCTTAATAAGAGGTTGTCTACATGTGAAATCACTAATTAGGATGTTAGTAAACCCTAGTTGAGGGTGTATCCTTGTGAAACCCTAGTGGAGGGTGTATCATTGTGAACCCTGGTTGAGGGTGTAACCTTGTGAAACCCTAGTGGAGGGTGTATCATTGTGAACCCTGGTTGAGGGTGTATCCTTGTGAAACCCTAGTTGAGGGTGTATCATTGCGATTGTTTATAGGCAACTTTATAATAAAGTTATGCCGTAAACTAAGATAAGTCCATATCATGTGAGATAGCTGGACAATTCTAATGCGTGGCCTATGCATTATATGCTAAGGGTGAGTATTCTGTGATGGAATGTATTAAGAGGGGAAATACCTTAATACAATATAAAGTTGGTTAACTCAAGAGGGTCTGAATTAATGAGAAATGGGAAACCCTAACCCTGGTAAGGGAATAGTGGTGTTACCCTTGAATAATGATGTTATATATTGTTTTGCATGGTGCTGATATGAAATTGATGTATTATCATCTGTACTAACCATGCAGGTATGATGTGATGATGAACATAGCCAGGTATGAGCTATTACATTTTATGTATTGACATTGTTTATTGGGCCTTATGTGACATGCTATACCTTATTGCCTAGTATGAGGTAATAAGAGAAGTAATGGGCCTTAAGTGCCATGAGAAGATGTTTATGTAATAAGCATCATATTTACCTTGGTCAGGTGACCTGAAGGTGATAATTACCTGAAAAAGTGGTAATAATGCTCAATGATGAGATAAGGGTTTGAATAACCAGAACCATATGATTATGGCATTGAGTTGCAAAGGAATGAAAATTCCCAGTATTGAAATGAGGGACTGAGATCCCCATGTCTTATAAAGACTGAGAAGTGATTAATGGAAATAGTACATGTTTTCTTTATAGCATTTTTCTTATTAAGTTATGTTTGGAAACTTGGCTGATGCTAAAAGAATATAATAATGTACTTAATTAATCAAGTGATACCATATAATGTAGTTGCCCTGATCACAGATCTATCAGCATCAGAATTAGCTGAATGGTGAAACGAGTTTACTCGGAACGCATATTTTTGAATATGTGGGGGTAATTGGGCAATTATATCCTTATGCCCCATAGGCATTTCTACGGGCTATGTCCTATGAACGGGATTGGTTACGGACCATACCCCAATAAGAGCATGGCTACGGGCCATGACTCCACAAAATAATACCGGGCATTGGCTACGGGCCATATCCTGAAGAGAGTATATGCTATGGGCTATAACTCTAATAGCGATGTTGCCAGTATACCCTGGAAAGCTATCTAGCAGAGACACAAGATGTCCTGCATGTTATCTCGTACTGACCGAGATAGTTGAGGTCATGGGAATCCGGCTCTTCCATTGACCTATGTGTGGTACCGATGCTTTACGTAACCGTGGTCGGTTGGAGTATGAGCGGTATACCTCATCTTCTTAGGGCATAAGTGTGATTGTAAAATGTAATCAGCCGTATAGCATGTTTGCTTAAGGATTGAATATGGAGATTCATTGGCTGATGTTGCATTTCTTTGTGCATTCCTTAGTAGATAAATGTTAATTATGTTTCTTTATATTCTCTGCAAAATAGACAGATGAATTACTTATCTACCATGGGTAGATGCAATGACCTCCTTGAGAATGGAGATTATCTTATTTTGTTCTATGATGAATAATTCTACCTGATAATGTAAAAGTAACCCCTACTCAGTTTTAATTTGATAAACTGCAATAATAATGTTTTTGGCGGAGAGTTATATCTCTCGCTGGGGCAATTTTCAATTGTCTCACCCCCGTGGGAAAACATTTTTAGGTATGCATGGAAGGCAAGGCAGGAAATCCCTAGAACAGAGATGAGCAGAAGCAACAACAACAACAAGGACAACAATGAGATCTCAGGTGGAGATATTGTCTGTCAAGTCATATAGATAGTAGTCCTATGTGTCGTCTCTGTACTCTCAGGTCCTCGGAGTTTTAAATGATTCAATCAGAGTTTTGGCTTAATGCCTCAAAGTTTTATACTGCCTGTGTATATTTGTTAACAGGGCAGTCAATGTTGTAATCCTTAAAAAGGAATTGTACAGGTTGTGTACTTGTGATCCAGGATGAAATGGAAACACTTTGGTTCATGGTTAAAGAGTTTTCATGTGAATGGTTCTCTTTGCAAAAAGTTTTAAATTTTCAGTGATTTTCAGTAACCCGCTGCAAATAATTCACTTCCGCATTAGTTAATCATGTTTTCGCGAGACGGTTGTTACAGCACTGGTCATCTTCTCCTTCAAACTCTGGAAAGCTTGCTGACATTGATCATCCCAAACAAAAGGTACATCCTTCCTGGTTAACTTCGTCATCGGCAAAGCGATCACACTGAAGTCTTTGATAAACCTCCGGTAGTATCCTGCTAATCCAAGGAAACTATGAACTTCTGTCAGCGTCTTCGGTTGTTCCCAGTCCGCAACGGATTCCACCTTCTTCGGATCTACTTTGACTCCTTCTGTAGATATCACATGACCCAAGAAAGTCACTTCTTCCAACCAGAACTCGCACTTACTGAACTTGGCATACAACTGATGTTGACTAAGAAGAGTCAACGCTCAACGAAGGTGTTGTTCATGCTCTAGCCTGTCCTGACTATTGATCAAGATGTCATCTATAAAGACTACAACAAACTGATCTAAGAATGGACGAAACACTCTGTTCATCAGATCCATGAAAGCTGCAGGTGCATTGGTTAACCCAAACGGCATAACCAAGAACTCAAAATGACCATACCTCATCCTGAAAGCTGACTTTGGTATGTCATCCGCCTTTATCCTCAACTGATGATATCCAGACCGTAAATCGATCTTCGAGAACACTGTAGCACCATGCAAATGATCGAACAGATCATCTATCCTTGGCAACGGGTACTTGTTCTTGATCGTGACCTTGCTCAACTGTCGGTAATCTATACAGAACTGCATCGATCCATCCTTCTTCTTAACGAACAACACGGGAGCACCCCACAGCGACACACTCGATCGGATAAAACCTTTCCCCAACAACTCTTGCAACTGCTTCTTCAACTCTGCCATCTCTGCTGGAGCCATCCTATATGCTGACTGTGCAACTGGTTGTGTCCCTGGAACCAGATTGATCTTGAAATCAATCTCTCGGGGTGGAGGAACACCAGGAAACTCCTCAGGAAACACGTCTACAAACTCTCGAACCACAGACACCTCCTCGAGACTAGGACCTTTCTCCTTGGTAACCACAACGGTATCCACCACGTGAGCTAAGAACGCCTCACATCTTTGTCGTAACAACTTATCTGCCACCATAGCTGATACCAAACACGTCGGAAGAATCTTCCTATCTCCCTGGAAGATCCACTTCTCTCCAGCAACATCAAACACTACCTGCTTGGAACCACAGTCCAAGACAACCTTATACTTCTCTAAGGTATCCATCCCAAGGATAACATCGAAACCATGCATATCAAGTGGTATAAGATCCACTTGAATATGATGTCCTGAGAAAGACAAAACAAAAGATGGACACTCTTCTCGAAGAAAGGAGGAACCATCACGAGGGGTTTCTAACAACAAGCTATCCTTCTTACAATTAACAGGTAAACGACAGTTTTCAAGCATACTATAGGCGATAAAAGAGTGTGTAGCACCCGGGTCAACTAGAACATATATAAAGCAAGAAGAAGACATATCCAAATGAAATAACTCCATCTGACCTGTCACCACTCGCGGGTTGACTATCGCCTCCGGCTGATTCAGGACATAGAATCGAGTCGTTGCTTGCTGTCCACGACCTCTGCTTCCTTGAGCAGACGATCCAGCTTGAGATGCTTGACCGCGTCCTCGACCTCTGCTACCACTGGCCTACGGTCTCTCTGACTTCTGAAAACTCTGCCTCGGCTGCTGTGTCACTTCAACATCTCTATTCGGGCAATTAAGCCTGAAATGCCCGACTTGTCCACAAAGATGACATGACTTGTCCTCAAACCGTGGCCTAGCTGGCCCTGTCACTGCCACAGATGTTGAACTGTGTGCCTTAGACGGTGAAGAAACATAACCTCTCCCCTTACTTGGAGACCACTGAGATGGTACACCAGCACTTCTCATCGTTGACGGTGCTGAAAACCTGGGCTTCTTAAAGCCACCAAACCTACGTCCTTGAAACTGAGCAGGTCTTTTAAGAGACATAGACTCTCTTTTCTCCCGTACTGTCCTCTCGATCCGCCGAACTGATTCCACGAACATAGTAAACCTCTCTCGGTTCTCCAACGCAGACACCGGGGTTGTCAACTCAGTGCTCAAACCTTTCTCGAAATGTTTGATTCGTTCCTCATCTGTTGCTGCCATGTGGGGACAGAACCTCAACAGATCCATAAACTTGGCTTCATACTCGGTGATGTTCATTGTTCCTTGACGCAACTTCTCAAACTGACTGATCTTCACATCCAGGTACGTCTTTGGAAAGTATATGGTGACGAACTCACGTCGAAACACTTCCCAACAGATCACCTCACCAGGCCGCTTCTCTTCCTCGATGGTCCACCAGTGACCAGCACTACCCTTCAGAAGGTAGACAACATGCTTTACCTTGTCTGCTTTGGGGATGTCAAGGATCTGAAAAGCCTTCTCGAGACTTGTCAGCCACAGATCTGCATCCGCTGGATCAGCCGTTCCAGCATAATCCGGAGCTCCAACTCGGCGAAGCCACTCGAAGGTCTTCCCAATACCCGATGCTTCTCCATGGGGAACCTGTGCTCGCAGAGGAGGCACTGGTAATCGCTCAACCATGAGATTCATCGTAGCCATTAACTGCCCCGTAAGCTGTTGGTAAGCAGGATGTTCAAGTATGGCTGGGTTAAATTGGGGAACCTCAGGCACCCGATCTTCATGTGCCTGTGCATCTGCTCCATCAACCGATGCAGCATCACTATACTCAGCAGAGTGTTCTTCATGGTTTCCAGACATCTTAACTTTTCTTCCGCTGAGGGCAGAAGATATTGTAAGAAAACCTGGACACTCATAAGAACAACTCAACCTAGTCCTAAACCCCTGTAGACTCAGCGAACATAAGGCTCTGATACCAAAACTTGTGGCAACACATCCCATTATCACACAGATAACGAGGTGTTACGCGAAAACGTGCGGAAATCAACATAACCACAGATTATCAAAAACATGGGTTAATTAAAACTGATTGTGGAAAACTGATAACTGTGAAACTATTACTTTTCAATCCTCATCCTGCATAGAAACATGTCATATATATACACATACACGAGATCTTATAGGTGTCCACAGCTCAAGAATAGTTGTTCATCCATCTCATGAGTTCGCCACCTATTCATATACAGAAAAGGCCCACATCTGGCCAACAACAGGATATACAAACATCATCGATCGGTCATCGTGAAACAATGTCAAAACACTGCCAAGGACCTGAGAGTACAGGGATGACTCTAGACTCTACTACAAAACATCCAAAACAGCAGCATATCCATCGCTTGCCTTCTACTGCTCCTCAAGCTGCTCGGCCGCAACACCACGACCACGACCACGTCTACCTCGACCACCTAAAAAGGGGTTAAACCAGAGGGGTGAGACAATTGAACAATTGTCCAAGCGGGAAACATAGCTCCCCACCGCAACTACAGAACCTCAGCAAGATAGACTATAACAACAGATATCTAATAACAGGTATAACAAGAGCAGTCTATATAAAACAGATTATTCTTACCGACAAGCTTACCCGCTATAAAAAAGCATATAACCAGATATTTCTCAAGGAATATGATTAGCAAGATAAGATATATCACTATACGACATGATTATCAGAACAAGATATAATGTCACATAACCTGCTTATCAATATCAGACATATTATCACATAACCTGCAAAGATATTACACAAACAATGCCTCAACCAATGTTTCGTGTTTATCCTAAGCAATAAGTATTAAACAGTTGTATTGCATATTATTATGCCCTAAGGATTTGAACCGTACCCTTCACATCCAACCTTCAGTTACGAAACCCAAGTCGGTGCCATACAAGGTCGAATGGAAGAGACGGACTCCACGACCTCCCACCTCGTGGTCAGTACACGAGTACAACACAAGCAGGACCGCAGTCTCATGCTGAAGTGGTCTAAGCCACAGGGTCAGCCCCATAGGATACCCTCACTCTAGCCCGCCTTGGTACAGGTCTCGACTCTAGTAAAACTGAGCCACGGGCCTGTTCACCGTGCTCTGAGCCATGAATGAATTCATGCTCTACACATCACATATCCTAAGCCATGGTCCTGTTCACCATGCTCTTCATACGTATCTGAGTCTTTAGCCAAAGTTACACTCTTACCTCCTCATTTTCAGGCTAGGAGAAACCTACACATATTCAACAATATGTGCTTCCAGGTTAACCCGTAGGAGAACCTGTTTCACCATCACCAAGTCCTGACGATGATGGATCTATGGCCAGGGCAAACTACATGATATATTTCGTTGTGATTAATTAGTATCTTTTAGATGGATTGCAGGATTCAACCAAGTTGTATAACATGCAAGATATAACAGAAAGTAAACAACATTATATTATTATTTAATCACATCAACCTGATCCATCACAAGGATCCAACATCACATGTTACCACTTGGCCTCTTTCCAACCATCCAGATCCATCTCAAGGATCATCACATACCATAGGGTCTCAATCCTTCATCATGTACTGTCAATGTCTCTCAAGGCTCACATCATCATCATGGAACTTAACACATTATACATATCATCTCATTAACCAGAGCAATCACCAAGTGATGTTACTCATCACATGTATCATCACCTGCATGGTTAGAGTACATAATAACTGCAGCTTCAACATAAGGAATATGCCACTATCATGAAATGCCGTTCAAGATACTTTTACTTATCATTCTTACTCTATTTGTTGATCAAGTGTATAAAGCACATCATCAACAATCCATATCTATACTTATCCTTATCTCAGAACTATATGAATAATCAAGATGTTCAAACATACAGAACAAGTACTATTGTTGCCACTACCATTATGTCACCATCCACTATCATCATTATTACCATATCATTGAGCAGGCTACTAGTGTAACTAACACCATTCTCATTTAACAATTAAGTACGAGGATTACTTCATGCATATCATTACTACCATTATTGTCATCATTATTATGCTCAACATTATTACTATCCTCTTTCTTATTAATAATTAAGAATAAGGTTCACATCATGCATCTTATTATCATTACCTTCCTCATTACCACCACTACTACCATTATCATCATATCATTATTATCATTATGTAAGCTACTAGTGTAAATATCCCCATTATTAGTATTGGCATCATTCCTAGTATTAGTACTGTTATTATTGCAAGGTATCATACTCCTTGTTGTTATCACAAACAACACACCACCATCGTTTAGCATAAACATCCACTTTCATAACACATGGAACCGTTACTCTAGGATCACAAGACTCTCACCATAACTATTATCAACCCTCACTAAAACTTGTCATGGCCTATCGGTTGACACACACTCAACCCTATCGGCCGTCACTACTTAAGGGTGTCGCCCACCATGGCTGTCGACCATTAGGGCTATCGGCCACCATGGGTGTCGTCCAGCATGGGTGTCGACCAGCACACCATGCATGGCTATCGTCCAGCACCAACAAACAACCAAGAGACTAGGTCTATCGTCCAGCATGAGGAAGAGGATGTCTCTCAACACAAGATGGACCATCTAGCCCATCATGCTCACCATGTCGCCCACCAAGATACAAAGGCCTATCACCCAAGAGAAGAACAAGAGCATTGCTCATCTCTCGTTCACCAAGGTCACCAACATATCAGCCAACACTCCTACCAACTCAACCTATCATTCAACACAAGGTAGGAATGTCGCCCAACACCAAGAACACATATATCGTTCAACTCAAGAACAAGGGTGTTGCCCAACTCACCCAAAGCAAGGGAGGATGTCGCCCAATAGGGGTCATCACCTACCTCCAGCATAAGGAAACCCTAAACCCTAGAAAGCAAGGTGCACAAAAGGAAACTCAAGCAAGGTATAAAAGCAAGGAACTAAGCTAAACTACTAACATGCAACAAGAACATAGCTGGAGGTAAAGGAGTTAGGGTTAGAAGCTATGCAACCCGCCTTAAGCTCCAAGCTCTAAGGAAGAAGATGCACTTCAAGCTCCAAGGAATGTCGTCCACCAAAGCTTCTCCAAGAGGGTGTATCGGCCACCACTTCAACTCCAAGAGAGTGTATCGGCCAACACAAGCAAGAGAGGGAGGAGTGTCATGCACTCAAGGTGGAGGAGAGACCAAAAGATCAAAGGAAGCTAAGGCAAGGGAAAAGAACCACATATATAGAAGGAAAGGGAGGAGAAAACAAGGTAGACCTATGCTAAGTGTCGTCCACCCAAGGGACACTTGTCCTAGGGTTCAAGCCAACACACTAGCACACTAAGAGAAACTTGTCAAGGATATACACCAAGTGTCCACCAAACATGGTCAAGGTTGGACCAAGCAACATGGGCGACACAACTAGCAACTCAACTGGGCAACAAACCACCTTGTTGGCTGACACAAACCAACCTAGGGCGACACAAGTTGGTCTTGGCCGACACAAGGCTCAAGCAAGCCCAAACAAGGCACCTTAAGGCCCAAACAAGCTCAAGCAAGGCCAAAGAAACTCAAAAAACAAGCCCAAGCATTCCTCTCAACCCTAGAGGAAGCAAAGAGGGGAAACCATCACTCAAGATCGCAAACTTGCATACAAAACCCTAGACTTGGGTTATTTGTAAGTAGCCCCTAGAACTCTCAACAAAGCACAACAAAAACCCTAATCACCACTCAAAGGTTATTAGCAAGCATCAAACCACCAAGGTTAAGCAAAAAAATAGGGTACACCCTAAACACAGGTCAGGGTCCTTACACTCACTGTACGATCTCTAATATGAGATGGAAGCGCTACAGTATGTGCTTGGACCGCTGATGTGATATGGGCTCCTTAACTTGAGCAATAGCTCCATTATTGTCACAATACAGCTCAATTGCATCACATCCACTGGGAACCACACCAAGTTCAGTGACGAACTCCCTGATCCACATAGCCTCCTTTGCTGCATGTGAAGCAACAATATACTCGGCCTCTGTAGTAGAATCGGAAACTGTTGTTTGCTTAGAATTCTTCCAGCTCACAGCTCCATTATTTAGGAAAAATACAAATCCTGATTACGGTCTGTAATCATCTTTGTCAGTTTGGAAGCTTGCATCTGTGTAACCTCTTACAACCATTTCTTCCTCACCGCCGTATACAAGGAACTGATCCTTAGTCCTTCGCAAGTACTTGAGGATGTTCTTTACGGTTGTCCAGTGAGCATCCCCAGGATCTGACTGGTACCTGCTCGTCATGCTAAGGGCATACGAGACATCTGGGCATCTGCACAACATAGCATACATGATGGATCCGATGGCTGATGCATATGGGATCCCATTCATACGCTCCCTCTCTTAACAAGATTGGGGGCATTGAGCTCTAGAGATGGTGACTCCATGTAGCATGGGGATGTTGCCTCTCTTTGAGTTCTCCATGTTGAACCGCTTTAGCACTTTGTCAATGTACGTGCTTTGACTTAGTCTGAGAAGCCTTTTAGATCTATATCTATAGATCTTAATACCTAGAATGTAGGACACTTCTCCTAAGTCCTTCATTGAGAAAGTATTCCCAAGCCAAGTTTTTACCTTCTCTAAGGCTGAGACATCATTCCCCATCAATAGTATGTCATCCACATACAATATGAGGAATGTGGTCATGCTCCCACTAACCTTCTTGTACACACAAGGTTCATCTTCATTTTGAATAAAGCCAAACACTTTGACTTCCTCATCAAATCGAAGATTCCAACTCCGAGATGCTTGCTTCAATCCATAGATTGACCTTTGTAGCTTACAAACTTTATTGGCATTCTTTGGATCTACAAAACCTTCAGGTCATGTCATGTACACATCCTCACTTATATTCCCATTAAGGAATGTAGTTTTAACATCCATTTTCCAAATCTCATAGTCATAGTAAGCCGCAATAGCAAGCATGATCCTGATGGACTTAACATGGCAACTGGAGAAAAGGTTTTGTGATAGTCAACACCTTGAACTTGTCGAAAACCCTTTGCAACCAATCAACCTTTATAAGTTTGCACATTGCCATCCATGTCAGTCTTCTTCTTGAAAACCCACTTGCACCCTATGGGCTTTACCCCTTTAGGTGGTTCCACCAAATTCCACACTTTGTTGGAATACATGGATTCCATCTCAGATTTCATGGCCTCAAGCCATTTCTCAGAATCTGGTCCCTCCATAGCCTATAGATAGGTAGTTGGATCATCATCTATGACCAACTCACTGCCTTCCTGAGTCACAAGGTATCCAAACCTCTTAGGTTCAAGGCGTGTCCTATTAGATCTACAAGGTCCTTGTGTTACTTGAGGAGACTGAGATTCCACAACACCTTGTGAATCTCTATGTTCCTCTTGTACATCTACAGGTTCAATGTTTTCTTGTTGGGCTTGAACCTCTTCAAGCTGTATTTTCCTCCCACTATTTCCTCTAGAAATAAATTCCTTTTCTAGGAACACAACTGTCCTAGCAACAAACACTTTGTTGTCAGTAGGGTGGTATAAATAGTATCCTCTCATTTCCTTGGGGTATCCAACAAAATAACATTTATTGGACTTGGGTCCAAGCTTATCAAGAAACATTTTCCTGACATAAGCCTCACAACCCCAAATCTTAATAAAAGACAAATCGGGACGCTTCTCGTTCCATATCTCATATGGTGACTTTTGAACTGATTTAGATGGTACTCAGTTAGGTGTAAACATGGCAGTTTCAAGAGCATAACCCCAGATGGAAATCGGAAGATCAGCAAAACTCATCATTGATCGCACCATATCTAGTAAAGTGTGATTCCTTCTTTCAGACACACCGTTATGTTGTGGTGTTCCAGGTAGAGTCCATTGTGATACAATACCACGGGCTCACAGAAGGTCTTCAAACTCTTGGATTAAGTATTCTCCACCTCGGTTGGATGGAAGTGATTTAATACTTTACCAAGTTGGTTCTGTACTTCATTCATGAAATCCTTGAACCTTTCAAGGTTTTCTGACTTATGTTTCATCAGGTACACAAAGCCATACCTATTGAAGTCATCAGTGAAGGTAATGAAGTACTGACACCCATTTTTGGCATTAGTTCTAAAAGTCTCACATACATTAGTATGTATGAGTCCTAATAGATCACTAGCTCTCTCACCTTTACCTAAAAAGGGAGTCTTGGTCATCTTTCCCAACAAACAAGATTCACATGTCTCTATTGATTCATAATCAAAAGTGTCTAGATAACCATCTTTGTGGAGTCTAGATATGTGCTTCTCATTTATGTGCCCTAGACGACAATGCCAAAGATATGTTTTGTTTGAGTTGTTGAGTTTTTGCCTTTTGGTGTTTACATTGTATACACTTGTCTCTAGGTCTATCAAGTATAGACCATAAGAAATTGGGGCACTGCCATAAAAGATCCCATCTTTTAAAATAGAACACTTTCCATTCTTAATAAGAAATTCATAACCATCCTTGTCCAAACAAGAGACGGAAATGATATTCATGTTTATGGAAGGTACATAATAGCAGTTCTTCAACTCTATTATTAGCCCACTAGGTAGAGTTAACTCATAGGTTCCTTTGGCACTGGCGGCAACTCTTGCCCCATTGGAAACACGTAGTTCAACCTCGCCTTTCCCCAAAGGCCTACTTCTTTTAAGATCCTTCACATTTGAACAAATGTGAGATCCACATCTGGTATCAAGTACCCATGACAAAGAAGTAGTAAAGTTAATTTCTATCACGTATACACCAAAAGTAGAGATATCTATCTCTTGCTTCTTCTTCCATCGTTCCTTCCATCCTCTTCATGTTTTGAGCACATAAGATTCTGACATTGGTTTGGCGAGAGAACCCTTCTCTCCCTCACCTTTGTCCTTAGACTTTGTTCCATTGATCTCCATCAATGAACTATCCCTCTTCTTAAGCACACATAGAGTGGATTCATAGGCTACTGGTATTTCTGGATTGTGCAGAACACTTCTCACAATCCCCAACTACTTATGGAATTTATTCTCAATTAATTTTCCCATTTTAAAAGATGATTCTTTTGCCATTATACAAGAGAAAATTGCATGTGTCAAAACTCCTTTTGATTTGATTTGAATAAAATTTGACAGTAGTTAATTAGGCCTTTAATTAATTACCACTCCCACTATTTTGATTCAAATTTACAGCCCTCACCATCAATTCAGAAGATTGCAGCGTACAATCTTTTAGTGGGTCAAGATCCTGAAATCCTCTGAGTTATGGACCAGCTAGGGCTGTCACCCACAACTTAGATCTTCCAGGTAGGCAACTCTTGCCAATTGCATCTTATGCAACTCTTGAAAGTTGTCATGTGCAACTCCTTGCCATGAACACCTCCATGCCTCAAGGTGCTAGATCCTATCTAGGTCACCTTGTTAAGTCTGACCCAAAGCCAACACGATGAATATGCACCCTGCTAGGGCAGACCCACATATCCTTCCTTCATGCTTCCACGAGATAGACGGTGTACCATGCTAGGGCGTGCCCACACTTGACCGATCAAGCTTTTCACATGTGTCACATTTGGAAGGCATCTAAAACTTTAATATTTAATGAGGGATTTGGTTTTTTTATAGGTACATATACATATCCAATCACCACAACATAGTAAGTATCATATACATGCTATATCCCACAGAAAACTGTGAAATGATAAAATCAATGATTATGGCCATCCTAATGTGATTCCTTGAGCCAAGAGGAATCACAGTCATCTAGGTCCACATTACATGCAATCTGTACAAGATGAACATTGTACTTTGCCATTCTGGGTTTTATCAACTCATCTCCATGATTGATCGGCTCGCCATCAGGCTGGTTAGTTGGGTGCCACCAACCGATCGACTGGCACCTCCTGCCGATCAGTTCACTGGTCATCGTGCATCTCCTCAGTCTGCCACCTGCTCATTTTGCTCCTTGAACCGGTCGTCAAGATGTCTGTCGTTCTTTGACATAACAGGAAATAAAAAACTATCCTATTTTACATTTGAAAAAGGAATCCCCGAGTTACATTTGAGGGGAGCAAAGGTAGGAAAGAAATCTTGAGTTATCTCGAGTTACATCTGGAATAGGAGATAGGGAATCAGTGCGCAGACTGAGATGCAAGAAACCACATTCAACCAAGCACACATACATAGGGTTTATTGGCCATAACCATGTTGTACATATACCACAAAACTCATTTAAGGGTGACGCGTATTGAGTGCATTCATATTACCTATCATATATGTATATAGGGATTTCTGGATTGGACATGCATAAAGCCAATTTTATTCGCATCGTATGCAATAAATAAAGGCGACAAACCAAAATCGATCACATTGATAATCCCAAAGTATAGAGCAGTTGACGTGGCTCTGATACCACTATTGGGTTTTAGGGGAGACAGAGACGGCAACGGAAACAAAAAATTTCTTCTCCCAAAACCCAGAATAAAGGAATCACGTCAACGTCTATACAATAGGAAGGATGGTTTGTAGAGGCGTACCTTGTCCCGAGGCTTGCTCAGTGACGTTACCTCGCGGCTTGCGCGGTCTTCATCTCCGGTCTTAGATGGTGTTTGTGCAGCTCCTAGTCTCATCGGGACTGTTAGGATTGACAGTTGTCCTCCGAGTGGCAGGCATATCCCGCCTCTGCAGTCATCCACACGGACTGCCTGGAACTCCGATCTCCTTGTCCCACAAGGAATCAGAAGGAGTCGTACCCTCCTGTCAGCGTACTAGTCACCGACACACTATCCTACAACTAGTTTCTTTTCTACACTTGTCTTTCCCTTACTGTGCCTCCCTTATCGGTTAGCACTTGCTCGAGCTCTCTCGGTTACTAAAACTAGAGAGAATGACAACTTTGCAGAGCAACTGGTGTTCTAAGTTGTACTTTAAGAAGCCCCCAATATCCCTACATATAGGAGGGTCATGGGATATGGTTCTCTACCTTGGGCAATGTAGGATTAAAGCAGGAGTAGAAGGGTTTGAGATTTTCCACAAAACAACCAATTACGCCCCCTGAACCGATCGTTTCAAGCATGAAACGGTCGGTTGGGGACCTGAGCCGATCAATTCAAGCATGAGCTGATCGGTTCGTGGTCCTGGTCCAACTCAAATTGACTTTCATATTTGTTTTCAATTAATCAAATATTAATCCTTGTCTAAATAAAATTTGTACAAGTGAAACAAATTATATTTGCAAAATAGTCTTCTGACTTTCAAAACAATCTCGGTTTGTCACATGAATCGATCGGTTCAACAATTGAGTCGATCATTTAATGACACATGATTTGATCGACTCACCACTTGAGCCGATCGATTCACCAACCTGAGCTGATCGGTTCATCACATGAGCCGATCGGTTGGAAGTGCAGACTATGAAAAATCAATCAATTGTAGTTTCAATCAATCTGATACTCTAATTAATCAGTCCAACACCTTGAACACTATGATATTGAGCTATCAATTGATTGAGTGTTTAATTGAACTACTAAAATCCTTTAGTAATCAATCTAAACAACATTTGTGGATAAACTCCTCTTCCAGGTTAAATCCTATGTGTGACCCTGCAGGTCCATTTCACGTTGGCAGTGAAAGTCCATAACATTTATGACTTCACAAGCAAAGAGTGGTGCCTAGTCGCACATCAGTGCTACCCAAGTGAAATAGAAAGTTGGAGAACAACTTTCAATCCTGCAATTCATGAATGGTGTTACATCAAATGTAT
This sequence comes from Alisma plantago-aquatica, assembly GCA_963693085.1. Classification (NCBI taxonomy): domain Eukaryota; kingdom Viridiplantae; phylum Streptophyta; class Magnoliopsida; order Alismatales; family Alismataceae; genus Alisma; species Alisma plantago-aquatica. The sequence goes on from OY856410.1 coordinate 877,657,149, forward strand.
AATTCCTTTGTCACTAATGTCTTGAATGAACTCAAGGCATGGTACAATCCTCCTTTCAACGTTCATCCATTTCCTTGATCTCAGAGAAGACTGGGTGAGATGTATGTGACATCAATATCTCATATTGATTCACACATGAATGTGCATGCCTTTCTCAATCCTACTCATCAAGTGGACATGGACATTAAACTCCCTTAGGAGGGACAAATCCCATATCTATCACTCACCCCGCAAAATCCCCATGTGTCAAAGCCACCCAATCATCACCTTTATAACTACCCATGTTTTAGGACTGCATTTGATGATGTCAAAGTGTACCCACCGACATGTGTTGAGTGTAGTGATTTCAGGTCGAAGTATCGCATTCACCACCATCAGTGTGAGAGCTGACTGTGACTACCAAATCATGGTTCCATGTGTCACACTCACGATGGGTCTGTCCGGTACAGTTGTTCTCTAACAAGTACCTATGTGCTTGGTTTGATATCACTATATCATGACTAATGAGATTATGTCATCAACCAACACACAATATAGTCTTTAGTGTTATTGATGTCTATGGTTATTTCCACAATAACAACAGACTAGGGACTAAACAAGAATGTATAATCTTATCATCTGTATGATCTCATCATTTAGGTCTTGAACCTAAAAGCATATGTCATCAAGTAAAACAATTCTTTAGACATCTATCATGTTACACTATCATCTGATAAACAGTTAAAGCATATAGATCAGAAACTGCCTTTATTATTATTCAAATCATTTACAAAGTATCCCATTACAATCATTACATGACTTGCTCTATGGTCATACATATCAACAGAGACCTGTATCAGAGGCTGATCAGACAAGACCCAGGAAGGTAGCCAAGACATCTGAGAAAGGTACAACAGTCAAGGCCACCACACTCGAGTCGATAATAGTTGATAATATCCCAAGCCAGCCATCATAGGCTATCATAAGGGAACAACCTGACAACCAACTTGTACCTAGAGATGAGGAGCACCATGAAATATGGTGTAACATATTCCAGAGGAAGAAATACAAGTCAACCAAATATGGTGACCTTGATACATTGGGAAAACTAGGCATATATTAGAGGGTTAAACAAAGCTTTGAAAAGTTAGAGATATATAGAATCTGTTTCACCAACATGACTTATTATGTTGATTTGACGCAACAATTTATGTCCTCCTTCAAGAAGTTTTCAGTGGACGACAATGAAGTTTCAGAGTGCAGAGGCAAATATAAACTGCAGGTCGAAATTATGAAGAAGGACTACATTCTAATAGAGAAATGGATAAACTTGATCTTTATTGACTCTATCAAGCAAGAAAAATGTGCTAACAAGTCAGGGGAGACAAGGATGTGAAGGGCTTCACAACCGATAAGGCCTAGGAAAAACATTCAGGAGATTCTTGGTACAGATCCGGACAATCAAAGGTTGCAATGATGCACTCCATGTTAATGAGAGTAGTGCACAAAATCTTTACGAGCTCCTTGATCTTCAGATCATACATAGGGAATGTAACCAGATTAGACCTCCATATCCTGTGGAGTCTAATGGAAGGGAAGGTCATCAATGTTGACAAAATTCTAATTGAGAAGCTAGTTGCGGCAATGGGGCAAAATGGTCCGCGTGATTAATGTGTCAGGGGATAATCACATATATTGCACACCAATTAGGATACCATATCAAGCTGAAATATTTCCTCAGGTTAGAAGGTGATAATTTGGTGGATGCAAGATACTTGGTTGCATTAAGTGTCCTAGTAAGGGAAAAATATGGGTACACTTATCGGTTTTTCAAGACAAAAATCTTGCTTCCCTTCCTAAATTAAGCAACTATGATCATGAAAATCTAGTCTTCAATGAAGAAGAAAATAGGATATTAATATCCAGACAAGGTGCAAGCACCAGTAGGCCATCTGAACAATGAAAAAAATATCCTAAGGAGGTGGCCATAAAACAAATGACTAGTAAGAGGGTATTCATGGAAGCCCCTAAAAATCTGGCAAAGAAACCCCCTCTCTGAAGGTCATAGATCTAGAAACTGAAGAAATAGAAACTACAAAGAGACTTGTTTCTTCCACTTCCCCAGAAACAACTACACCTGAAGAAAGGGCAACCATCCTTGGTGAGGTAGCAATAAATCCAACTACCAGGGAAGCATAGCAAGAAGGCAGAATAAACGAGCCTTTGATAGAAAGAAAGGCAAGAAGAGAGATCCTTGAGAAAGAGGCACTACAACTAGAATGAAGCACGCGCCTGAGCAAAGGAAACAATGAATCTTCCAAAGCCAATGACGAAATACACAAAGTAAGCTCTGTTGTCAAGCCTAGACAAAATCCAACAACAATGACAAAGTTCATGGAAGTAGGACAAGAGATCGACGACCTCTGTGAGATCATCTCAAACTCTACCTTGAACTTCTTTAATATAATTGCAAGCATGTCAGCACTAACCGTGCATGTATAAAAGCTAACGAAGGACATTCAGTCCATTCTCAACCTACCTCTCCAAATGCAGTAATTAGCTACAAACCAAATGTAGGTAATGCAGACACTATCTTCAATGACAAATGAACTTGCCACCCTACAAAAAGAATGTGACAAAATGCACTAAGAGAATATGAAGCTGTAAGAGGAGGTGGAAAGAACAAAGGAGGACTCCCCCACAACCACTAACACATCTGTTGAAATATAGCAGATAGCCTAGCCAAACCAGCATCAGACGTAGACTTCAACTTAAGGGCAGACATGCTGATCGCCAAGATGCAGACATGGGAACAAGTGCTCCATATGAACGTGGCTATGTATAGATTCATGCTCCCTTTGGGGGAATAGGAGAGAATGACATCCACCAGTAGCAAAGGAGTTCCCGTTGGGGGAAATGACACAACCGCATCCCCAATCTTGCTAGGGCACTCAACCAACAACAACTGGGACAACGGGCACGAAGTACCACCAAAGAAGAGAACCCTTCAACCTCCAGAACCAGAAATCTCTATAGAATCCACAATTCCATCAGATCATGGAGAAGGAGTGGGTGAGAATGATGTAAACACCATACAACCTGATTCAAGGGTGGAGATGATAGAAATAATTGACGATGTAATGGATGGGCTCAACCCACTTTCAATTACAAGGCTCCACCCCCTCCACCTGATTATGAAAGTTTCATGAATAAACTACTACTTGAAGAGCCAATCACGAGTGAAATAAAACCTTTTTCCTTTGATGTTGAACTAGAAGAAATGGTGTTGGAATTGGATTAAAAAAACATGGATCACATGTTTGCCGACACACCACAAAACCATGAACATCTGGTGTTCCCCAACCCCCCTATAAACCCTACTACTGAGGAGGGTCTGAGCCCCATGGAAACACCGACATTGACATGCAAGATGAAAAATATGGACATGAACTCAATAACATGCATGTTGGTTCATGACGTACATGTCCTAGATGATATCCTAGATGACAAAAAGCACGAACAGGATATCATATACCGCAACAACTAGTACAATCTGATAAGAAATGATCTACATTCTACTTTTGTACCTTAGGAAAATACAAGAAAAACCTTTTTCAAGATTTTGTGCAAGACGATCATCAAGAAATTCATGTATAAAGATAAGGATGGGCCATTTTAAATGCAACATCTAACCTAGTCGCCCACCTCTTCAAGGAAAGAGGCAATACCACATCCATCTACAAGTGTAGGATGACCTAGATAGAAATAGATCCTTAAGTTCATCACCCTACCTTTTAAGGACTTCAACCACTGGCTCCTCATAGTGGTTGACCTTTCTAAAAGGTGAGTGATCACTTATAATTTCAGCGCCAAAGACATACATTGCGGAAGAATGGTCTTTGAAAATCCAGAGCACATAATGATACAAGAAGTCCCAAACCACTTAAAAAGATTGATAAAAGGAGTCGGTGGGTGCTATCACCCAAACTGGAAAGATATTTCCATAGACTATAGCTTCACTGAGGAGAGACAAAATTTAGGGGACAATGCTTTCATAGCACTGAGGATAATAAAAACCATCAATAGAATCTCAATGGAACAGATTTCTAACAAAGATTTCCATGCTTTGTAAGGGAAATATGTCATGGAAGTCATTCATGAAAAGAGATTCTTCTAAAAAAGACACATGACAGACATACCAAGGTGTGTGTACTCCCATCTTCCTCGGCCCAAAAAGACATCTTGGAGAGAGGAGCTTAGAAAGCTCATGGCTTCAAATGAAATTCTGGATAATGTAGAAAGAAAGACCTCCCCAGTTATCCCAACCAGTATCCCAACACCTCACGGTGTTGTACATGTAAGTTCCTCACTTACCCCTGAAGCTCTAGTAGAATTTCACACACCTGCTGAGTGGGAACCACCTAAAGAGGTTGAAACAACAACAACAATCCCGCAAGAAAAAGAACCACCTTATGTCCCACCCACCACTAAGATCATCACTATAGGAACCTCACCTCTAGAAGAACATGTTGTTGAAAGAAGTGAGGTACACACAAAAGAAGAAGAACAATCTACTGACACACTAGAAGGACCACAACCAACAGATGTCATAATGCCCACTTTCGAGAACTTCGATGAACTACAAGTTACAGACTATCTGTGGAAGAAGTTCAATTCCTTCTAGATGTACTTTGAGCAATAGAATATGACCTAGTCATCATTTTTGAACAAACTAATGTACAAATCTTGCTCCCATACCTCAGTGATATATTGACAATAGGAGACTATATGATGGTTAATGTCATGGCAATTTGTCAGCTACTTTTGGCTGACGACCTCTCCAATGTGTATATGGCATTCTATGACATTGTGGGTGATGTTGTATCCAAAAAAGAATTATATGAGCTATAATGTCTCATTGAACACTTAAAGTACAACATTGTGTGATGGATATTCATGCCAATCTTACATGATGGACATTGGGCATTGTTGGTGGTTGATACCATCAACAGGACATCCCTTTTCTATAAAAACTCATACACAATGTTTAGTAACAAGAAAACAAAATATCATAAAATTTCTATCATTGTCCTTCAAGAAAAGGCTACTAAGGTAGCCAACAAGATAGTCAAACTGATCAAATGTATGGCTGTTTTGTTTCAGCTGATCTCATTTTTGTGAAATCATATTTTTGTCACAGATGCCCACAGAAAGAGCCTTTATCAAATGATTGCGGCTTTTACATACTATTATGGATGCAAATGCTAGCTACATCAAAGCAAAAGGTTGAGCATTATTAAGATGAATACTAGCACCACCTTCAAGGGCAATATGCTATGAAGATATTATCTTTAGAATTTTCCATTTCAAACAATCAGCTATAATCGCCTATTATAAATCAACCTCATCCTTTAACACCCTGGGATAGGGTCAATGATAAGTTTGGGGGGTCCGAACAAGCGAACATGGTATGACTCTACTTTGAATATTCAAACATCCCATGCTTAACAAATTCTTTACAATTTTTTGACAAATTTCAATCGGCCTAAATGGCCAATTTTGTCCTATTCCCTATCCATGTATATATTCTTGTTGAAATTTTAATGCAGAAGAAGTCTGAAAAGGTAAAATTTTTAATCTAATTTTCCAAGATAGTGTCATAACCCCTACTCTTAGACTTTCTTGTCTTCAGGCTAGTTTTCAGCATAATTACTTCAAGAATGACGGATTTGGGAAACTTAATACACTTCAAATTCTGAGTGTGGTAATGCTTTAGTATCGTCCATACTTCAAAATAATGTAGAAGACACAAGGATGATTGTTCCCCAGGGTAAAACCTCAAAGTAAGCATGATTCAGTCAAATACTCTCTTGATTGATCACTATGTTTCAAAGTACAGATAGGAAAGCACATAATTATGACATGGAGGAAACAACTACCTCATCTAGTGTATCAATCCCCTCTTTTGTATCAAAATAGGTTTGGCATCTCATATCTTTCCAAAAAATCCTATCATCCCAAAGCCTGCAAGAATAAAAGTTGAGAGGAATAAAATTATGAGATGTGCCTGGAAAGATGTTGAACAACATCGCCCATCCGGAATATTTCTATATTCAAGAATGTAGATATATTGTTCCCGGTAGTGGAGTTTGGAAGACAACTTTAATACACCTATTTTTCAAAGGGGAACCTCACGTAACCACCTAACATTACATCATGGCCAAATCATACAACATTGTCCTTAAGACAGCTAAAATGGTTGAGCAACCCTGAGAATCATAGGAAAAATAGAAGTATTAACCTACCCAACCCTTTATCTAGGAATCCAAAAAAATTAAAAGATGGGTGTGATAGCTACCTTCTCCCAAAGTTACACAAGTACATCTTGGAAAAAGGATCATCGTTGTATTATGAAGGAGATACCTTTTTGTTAAAGAAAGTCATAACAGGCAATACGGATACCGCAACTCCAATCTGATAGGAAGAGCCCAAGAACCTTCAACACCTTGTCTTGATACATACGTTTCAACTTAAGGCTGACACTATCGCATTGTTTGCACTTATCAAAACACTAACTAATAAATCCCTAAGAAGTCATTTGTTACTTTAATTCTATTTGTTAGCCTGAGGACAAGCTAGACTCTTAGTTTGAGGGAGTTGATAACATCCAATTTTGTGGATAATATATGTTGTATTATATCCATATTTTTCTCATATTAGGAAAATTTATATTCACTTCTCTCCTACATTCCATATAGCTACTCTCTCTACCCCAATAGAGAATGACAAGGATGTCGCATTGCAGGCAATCAAAAGACTAGAATCACACTACCAAGGGTAGAACCACCATCGGAAGGTCGGTGGTTGATCCACGAACATCAGTTCATCACCATTGTATGCTCCCTGATAGTACCCTATCATGTCAACAAACGATGGTCATAGAAGTCCAACAACTGATGGCCACTCAATAGACCACCTCCCGGTGGTCTAGCAGAAACCACTGCCCGGTGGCCCGCCTGCACCCACCGCCTGGTGCTTTGGCAGAAACCATCACTCAATGGTTTACCAGACACCATCACCACATGGTCATCCTGCGTCGTCACCTAGTAACCCACCTGCATCCATCACCCGGTGACCCACCAACATCCATTATGTGGTGGTTCAACAACTGATGGTGGCTCTGACAGAGCTTTCTCTCTAAGTTGTTAAGCACGTGGCACGAGGATAGTACCTGGGAGGCTTGGGGCACAAGTAAAGGACCCCTAGCTGAAGCCTATATATATGGTACCACCAGCTATGTAAAGGGGGTGGCGCATCATCTTTTTTGTTGTGTAGAGCCTTCTATGCACATTACGACACCTGGATGAGAAGTGGTAGCAATGCCAGTGCTAGGCTGGTGTTGCGCGCCAACAGCTGTCACAATTGAAACATTGTTCGGAAGAGACTGGAGGACATGAGTATAGATCTAGTATCCGGTAAGGGTGAGGCAAGAAGACTTCACCAAATCTTGATAGTAGTACCACTCAGACGACATGATGTGAGATAGAAGAGATGGAAATCAATTGTAGAAGAGAAAAGACGAGAAAAGAGTAGAGTATGAGTCTAGAGTAGGCCCTCATCGAAGTGACAAACTCAATGCTCATACGAGTAGTGGAGGAAGCGAGAAGGACTTCTTCTCAGTGGCCCTCTTATGAGCGGCAAGAAGATAATTAAAGAAGTGGAGCATATCTTATGTGAGTGTCTACATATGATGGGACTGGACCACCCTTGGTCAAGGCCTTGTTGGCGGCCATGGGTGTGACACTTTGAAGCACAATAGTGGTACTTCCTTAGTGCACACACAGGTTTAAGCGATAAGATGTCACAGATCCCATGTCGGGTCTGGGTCGGTTAGTGATCAGATCCAAATGGTAAATATGCAACTAGTGATTTAAATAGGAGAAAATAAAGGAATAAAAGGAAAGTTGAAGATTTCATCTATCAGATCAAGTGACGAACGACCATAATTGCTAAATAAGGTACTTCTTTTGTAAATTTCATATCTAGCAATTTGAAGGTCAGTTTTAGGGAAGCAAGATATTATCAAAAAGATATGGAATTTTGAGTTCTTATTAAAAATGCTAAGTTGAGGATATTTGGATGCTTATTAGGTAAAATTTCTTGTTGAAAGATATAGGTACAAGGACTATATATGCTATAAGTTGTGATAGGAATATCAGATTCTGATGAGATAAGTTTGTGTGACCTTATTTTAATGAAAAGAACATATATACAAGGATTGATATTAGTGATTGATGATTATAACTTATTACGATGATTTTACTCATTAGGTGTATTGTTTTTAATTGAGGTGTCAAAATAAGGTATAAATTAAGGAAAATTTTCTTGAAATTTATTTTGAGTTAGTAGTAATCATAATGTTATTATATTTGAGTTTTGAATATAATAATCATGTAGTGAGAATTTTATTTTAGAGAAGTTAGGACATGATTCTAATTAAGGTGGCTAAGGAAATTGAGGTTATCATTAATCAAGTAAAAGTGTAAAGATCATATATTTTGATGAGTCATGCTCATATCAAATTTATTAGAGGATGGCATGATGTATATGACACCGAAGGAACCCTAATATGCATACACACATCTATACAATCATTTAGGTTAACATTGAGTTTGTGAATATGATCTTGATATATGTATCATGTTCATTTTTAGGAAAGTGTACACATGACACAGGATTTGGATATGTACATGTTTTATCTCCGTCAGAGGTAAGTGGGACATGTCTATTGGATTTCATTATAATTATGATTAAGCCTACACCTTCCTACAAAGTAACTTTGACATTAGGTTACTTTCAAACTTTGGTATTTCATATCCATTCATGCTTTGAGCAATCAGATTTAATTCTGATTGAGTCATGTTCCCCATTTTTCATATTTTAGATATTTTTGATTTATATTACTTTTAGACACTCAATACGTATATGCTATATTCATTTTATTTTCTCAAGTTATTAGGCTCAAATATAAGTTTTTGTATAATTGCTAAATTAAAGAGCTTGATACTAAGATTTATCCAGACAATAAGAATGTCACGTTTTAGATTTAGTGTTAGATTTAGTTTTGGAACTATAGAATAGAAATATGTAGTCAGAGATAATAGATTAAAATTCAAAGATAAGAAATTACAAACAAATTTATAAACAATAGATTAAGATTTAGAGATAATATATTAAGATATAGAGATAAGAAATTATGAACAAAGATAGAAAAAGATATATAAACATTAACTATATATGTTATAGGATAAGTGTTCACTAGACTTAGAGGACGCACTGTGGTAGACAGTGTGGGTGCCATAGAGGGCACATTGTGACAAAAGAGGGTGTGTTGTGCCATATAGGACACTTTCATGTCAACAAAGGGCACATTGTGCCATTAGAGGGTGTGCTAAACCATAGAGGAAACTTTGGTGTCAAAAGAGGCCACATTATGCCAACATAAGGTGTATTACACCATAGAGGACACTTCGGTATCGCAAAGGAGGACTTATCATATAATGGTAGACACAATCAGATGAACGACATAAATAAAAGACACATCGATATAAGATATGTTCACAACTTTCAGATCTTAACTCAGCCTTTGGTAATAGCATATTTATTCTTACTTATTTGAAATTCAATGTTGTTAATTCTGATAGTACTTCCCTATCTGTCCATGGATTGGGATGAGATGTCCACAGGTAAAGAACTTCAGGAGATAATTGTGACAAGACGATGTAGTGACAACTTTAAGAGGTTTTCTTGGCAAGGTGCCATCTACATGGTTCTAGATTCAAGATGAGATTTATGTAAAATAGTATCATGGTATTAAAGTTTCTTTTGTATAACGATTTTTATAACATGGATTTTCACTTATATTTATACATATATTTGAATGCAAATATCAGATTGATAAGGATGTATTAGAAAGATTCATGTCTTGGGATTAATAGAGAACGATTTCTCTCCCACCCCTCTCCTACGCCCGTGGCAGAGGCTGAATGCCCGAGAGGGTGGTAAATCAAGGTGGCAACTGAGATTCAAACTCTGATCTCTTTGTTAGGGGACACTGTGCTTGACCACTTGAGACAATCCTTGTCAGCGAAAGATTCATATCTTACTTGCAAGTTTTGGTTTGAGAATGAAAATTCTTCTTATTGAATGGATTTCTTATGTTTATTGTTATCAATAATCCATTGGTAAATATTGGCTAAATAAGAGTGGAAATTCCAATAATAAAGGAATCACATAAGGAATTTATAATTGGTTTTAAGTAAGAGTTGTGTGAAAATTTCTACAAAAGATATGTTGAAGGAAACTAATAAGTTTGTTTCGGCTTAATGTTGAGCTTAAAAGAAAATACATCAAAATAAGATATCTTCCCAAGTTTAGAGGGGAAAAGAAGTTAATTGATGCCTTTAATGAATCAAATAAATCCTTTTCTTAAGAGGCAAGAAAATTACCATCAACTCTCGTATCTTGGCCCCAAATCTTACCCACACAAAACTTTAATTGTTAAAAACCTTCCTTTAAATTTTGGGATAATTTAGATAAAGTATGAGACAGATATGAATTTGACAAGTATCTATAAAGTGAGTGATTAATGACAGAATATATGTAATTGTCATATTTAATGTGACTAGAAACATAGTCGCATTCCCTTTATTGTCACATGACCAAAAGCCATCATGTTCTAGAATGGATGACATCTATTTATCCTCTACCTCCACTTAACTAAGGAAAGTCAAGAAATAGTGACTTATTTCCTACTCGATTCCTTTTATCCTTCTCTGGACCATGTCCACATCCATAAATACTCCCTTTGAATCTGGGGGTGAAATTGAACCTCCCTAGCCCTCACATCCTTAGTTTTGTGCAGAATACAAGAGTTTCCCCAACTTGTATGAAGGGGCAAGCTCCATAGCCAGATGACTCTATTGGTCTATACCTATATAAGGCACCCTAGCCTTACTAGATGGTTGTGCCAGATCCCTTAGACTCAAAGGATGTCCTCCATACCTCCAATTTGACCCCTCACTTTGCCTTATTCCCTCTGGTCATTTCTTAGATCTGACGTGAATCCAATCTCCACCCTTTCTTTACTCGTGTTTCCCTTGGCCGACTGGCAGTGATGGGTAAGCCCGGGTATACAAGGAGAACGAGCTAGGGCCCTTACCTGCCTCACAAAGGCCCTAGAGCTGAGGGTCAATAGTGGAGTTGACAACATGACTGGTGCTAAGTGGTAAGAAGTTTGGTTCACGAGGTTGAAGAGTTGGTTTATACCCTGGGTGTGAGTTGACCCATACCCCCATACCCTCTGGAGTGGGGGCAAAAAGGGCCTTGTGCTCTCTTGGCCCAGGCTTTGACCTGTGTGGAATGTGAACCAGAGTGGCCTTGACCTATTTTCTAGGCTGGGCCACATGGGAAATAAGGTATAAACCTTTATTTTTCTAACATGGCTCTCCAGGATTAGTTAATAATGGTTTACTTTGTTACAGTGGTAACTTGAAGGCTTGGAATGAAGAAGTATATAGAGATACATGTGGCCAATTGCCATACATGCTAGAGGATGAAGGTTGAACACCAATAACCCAGTGGATGGATACAGATGATGACGAGTTCTCGAGAGGAAAGGGGAGCATATCACCATGGACCATGTGGTGAGTCTCTCCTGGACCAAGAGAGGTCATGGTGCAATATGGGATAAGGTATATCACCTTACCAAGTCGGCACTTTTCCTTGCCTTAAGAGACATTGCCAATATGGTAGATCTAGTAAAACTATATATGTTAGAGAGGTGGGTCGACTGCACGATGATCCGAGTTCAAATGTTCTTGAGCATGGCTTCAAGTTCACGTCCATGTTGTGGAAGTACCTACATGAAGAACTTGATACTAAATTGAAGTTTAGTACAACATACCCCCCATGAATGATGGACAGTCAAGAGAGTATGATCAGTCTTTAGAAGGTCTGATGAGAGCATGTGTGCTCATTTGGGGTGGATTGCGGGAGCAGTACCTACCCCCAATAGAGTTTGTTGGTTATGACAGCTACCACAACCAATATCGGTATGTATGAAGCACTTTATGGGAGGATGTGTCGATCACCGCTTCACTAGGATGTTGTCAGTGAGAAGACCTTATAGAGGTCAGAGAAACCACAGTTGTATGCTGAGAAAGTCACTTTGATCGAGCAATGGCTGATAAAGCCCAGGATCGATAGAAGTCATGTGTTGATGCGAAGCGGACTGATTTGCAGTTCACTATGGGTGTGCATGTGTTTTACAATCCCAATCCCTTTGAGCTATAGCCAAGAAAGTTGAGTCCCCGATACATGGGTCCGTTTGAGATTTTGAAATGGATTGGTGGAGCTGCTTATGTTTAGCCTTACCGCTTAGGATAATATGATGTATGATGTGTTCCATGTGTCCGATCTAGAGCAATATGTGATGTACCAGAGCCATGTGTTAAGCATTAAACCTATTATACTCCAAGGGTGGCTGACTTCCCCTAAGTCACCTATGAGGGTATGAGATACCAAGGTGAGATAGAGCTCAGGAGTAAAGGATAAAGATGGTAAATGTTCTTTGGAAGCACCATGGAGAGGAGGAAGCCACATGAGAGATGAAGATGGACATGGAAAAAGTCTAGTCCTGAATGGTTTGTATATTTAGTAGAATTTTGAGGGAAAAATTCCTATAAGAGGGGAAGGATGTTACAACCCCAATTTTTGGGCTTATATGGTTTTGAAATGCAATTTCTCCAATAAGATGAATGATTATGAAATTGTATGATTTATTTATAATGAGTTGATTTCTTGGATAATATTTCCTTTAAATGTATGATTTTGTGGATCCTAATGAGTTAGTGAGTCCAATATGATAAAAAGGAAAGAAAAGTTGAATGAAATCAAATAATTCATAAAAAGGAAAAGACATTAAGATAATGATGATAAACATGTGGAATTCTCTGGAAAGTTGTATGATTGATCATCATGGATTAGATTTCAAATCCACATGGTTTCTATTGGTAAAAGGAATCCAAATAAAGGATATAAAAGAGTAAGAGATAGAAAATATGAGTAAAATATGCCTTTTTATGTGATAACTTGTATATGAAGAGAAATCTATCATACTTTCGAATTTGAGTTCCAAACTTGGTACACAAGTAGTTTAAGTAATTGTGGACTGTCCTTTAAACTTTGGGATTAAAAGGATAAATGGATTAATAGATATGAATTTTGTAAGTTTTCCTAAAGTGAAGAGGATAACATTAAATGTCACGATTATTTTCCAGATCAAGTTAGGCTATTTTCTCTAGCACGTGGCATGACAGCCATTGGATCTGAGATATAACAGTGGATGTTCCTTCACTTACTTTGATTAGGAATAGGTAAGTAGAATAGTTCTTGGAGATTTCCCTATCGATTTTCTCTCCACACAATCAACGCGTGAATCAAGTTGTTGTCCCATTGAATTCAGAGAAGGAAATTGCTCCGTTCTAACCTATGTTCTAGTACCATTGCAAGTGTGATTAGGGAACCCCTAATCCCAGTTGCCTCATCGGCCGCCTACCATAGCCATGGGCTATAAAAGGAAGTGATTGCCTTTTGTGAGGTTGCAGGCTCTTTCTTAAGGTTTTACGAGTCTCAGGGGTTCTCTTCTCATCTTCAATTCCTCTTCATAGCCTACCATTTTACTCCCCTATGGCATCTTCTCTGCTGGGGTAACCCCTCACTTGTCACTGGTGTCGAGCCTCCATGAGGTGAATAGATTACCATGGTCAACTTTGGCGAGGTAAGTCAGAGAGGATCACACCAATGACTGCCTCTCAGTGGTCCAAACACCTAGAGTCAACCTCAGTGTTGTCCTAGCCAAGTAAGGAGTTGCTCATAGGTCAGAGGGAGTAAGGAAGGAGATGAGCGGGCAATAAGGAGGGACTGAAGGTGGTAGTAGTTTATGTGGGGGATGGCTTGTGACCCCTCCAAGCTCCCAAGTCCAAAGGCATGCAAGGTTTAGCTAAGGCCAGCTCGGGAGCAACTCGGCCTAGCTTGGGGAGAGCTGCATCCAACTCAGATCATCTAGGTTTGCAAGGAGTGAGTGTGCCTTATCTCAACTCTAGCTCAGATCAACTCAATGACCAAGGAGGGAGCTCGGCTCAAATCACTTCAGCTCACTCAGCCCGCGTGCAACGTGGTCGACCAGCAACATTGCTTGGGGAAAGCATTTAGTTAAGGATTAACCCTCATGCTAGCTCATGGCTAGCTCAGACTTGACTCAAGTGTGAGTTAAGGGTCGAGGCGACAACAAGGATAACTATCACATGCCCGGACGAACACACCATGACGTCGGGAACATGGGCGCATGGCGATTGAGACCGAGGGGACGTAGGATGGAGTTTGTAACTGCGGCCCGATCTCAGTACCTCAACAAATCGTTGCCAGTAAGGCCATGATCTAGGGAGGAATGTGGGTCAGGATGTGCCAACTGCCAAAGGAGACTTAACATATTAACCTCTAAGGGAAGAGACGCCCACTCACAACAAAGGGAGCAAATGTGGGGGAGAACGTGGGGGTGTGCCGGTGTGCACACGACCCTTTCTGTCGAGCAGAAGTCCTAACTTCCAACAACTGCTTTTGTAACTGTCATTAACGTAGAGGGATGCTGTGAGAACCCATTACACTAAATGAGATTACTCAAAACAAAAAACACAACCAATCACCAATTAACCACATACCCAAAAATATCAGTAAATTAAAACCGATTTCAACATCAGCACCTTCTCAGAAACATTTGCATAAGAGACCAACATCTTTGTTTTATCCATACTATGACAAGAATTTGATACAAATTGTTCTATAACCTTAGCCACAACATATATACATAGGATAACAATATTTGTATATGTCACACAAATAAGCATTGACATGCTAAAAAAATTCCAATTCATTTTAAACACCATATACAAACCTTTCCTGCCTATACTTGAGAGTACAAGGACGACTCTAGGACACACTAGACATCTAATCAACTTTCTCAAAGGTTCATTACTATAGCTCCTCTTTGCTTCCACATGTTTGTTTTCGTCACTTTTGATTACCTAAAAACAATGTGGCAAACCACAAGGGTGAGACCCATGTCCCATCCAGAGATATAACCTCCAACAATGTTTATTGATTACAACATTTTAAATAGTAGATAACTGAGAAGTTGAAGTACTCAATAATCAATTTAACAGATTGAACATTTTAAGTATGTTAAATAGATTGAGAAAATAATCTTAGCAATAAGTATGATCATCACTACATATATAGGAAACAAATAAATCCATTTATCTGGATATATATATACTCAAATATCATCAAATTGCATCTAATAACAATCATTATCATTAATCTGACTATCATCATATTCCTTTCTATCAGCACAAGCTATCTAGTAGCATGAGCATCCCTAACATCATGAATATGTCTAGTAACATAACATGGCTATCAATATTGGCATCTCAAATAAAGGGAACAGATCTATATCATAAGTAGAACTAACATCATAGCATAATTAACTACATAGGAATGATTAAAAGTTTAAGCATCTATAATTACATAGGCATGGCTAGCAATATTAAACATAGCTAGCAGTAGCATATTAACCATCAGTGTCAGTATACTTGACAACATAAGCATGTTTACAACATGATCATAACTACAACATCAACATATCTATTATCTCTTATTGTACTAAATATGATTTCAATGAAAAGAAAGAAAACAAGGGTTATCATCCAATATGAAGCATTGTGTAGAACCCTAAACATATATTCTATACAACTGTCTTACATCTTTTATTATTCCCTGGGGAATTTGAATCGTACCATCCAAAGCCCAACCTAACCCTACGAAGGGCTGTTCAGTTCCATACAAGATCTAGGAGAGCCAGTATCCTAAGATCTCTTCCCCTCAGTCAGTACGAGTAAAAAGTAATGAGATATAGTCAAACTGCAAAACAGCGACATATAGTCCTGTAACTAGCCCACCTTGGTACATGTCACAACACTAGCATCCAGGGTATACAAAACCCTCTAATCTAAGGTACAACCGCAGTTTTCCTCAATCACATCAGATGTATGAGGCATGACCATAGCCATCCTCCACAACCTACATTGTGGATGACAAGGATATATCATCAACTTTCCACCCCCACATACTCAACAGTATGCACTCTGAGTTTCACTTAGGAATACTCATTTCACCATCCAATAAGTTTTGACATTGAAGATGGATCTACGGCACATGGAACTACATGATTAGAGTTGCACTTGATTAGTTATGCCAATTGGGTGAATTAAGGCTGCATCAAACAAATGGAAATACAAACCCTAATTCACTTCTAGCAAGCATATAAATATCACAACTTCAAAAGATATAAAGCGTGTGAAACATAATTTCTCATCTCATCATCACATGGTAATATTCACTTGCCATTCATGAGACCACACTAGTCATCATACTAACACAAGATATAAATCCTTTTCACAATATCATAGGGTATCAACCCTTATCAACACAAGAGGATTACACCTCATTCAGGGCTCAACCATGCCCAAAGGACATTAAGATCATCATACTATTCCTTGTAAGACATCATTATCTTTCCATGCCTTATAACAAGGCTCAACAACATCACTTACATATAATACACCAGACCAGCACAATATTGCATTAATGAGCTAGGATTTATTCATAAACAATCATAGCAGGGTTATAATAACATTAAGAACATTCCTTTATTACATCCACATGTAATGAATCTAGATATGATTAACACTCATCATATTCATAATGCCCATGTTTAGCGTAAGAAAGTATCAACCATGTGGCTATAATAACCACCAATTAACATATTAAGGTTATGATCATGTTAAGGAGGTTATTCCACCATCATTCTATCATATAAGAATGTTAAACATAAATACTCATATTTAACTATTTGTATTAGATTTAGGCTCAATAAGATAAATTATATTAATATTACTAATCAACACTTATACCCAAACCCTAGCTCACGACATCCCCATTGGATCATGGATGTATAAGGTGAAGCATCACCATCACATTCCATATAATTCTCAAGTACGCACCCACACATGAATCAAGGTGTAACCATCAAGTTAGAGAATACTAAGGTTTCAACAAAAATAAGAGAGTACTCCTTGATTGTATTAGTCATTCAAGGACTATTCATACCCAATTACCACCATTTAGTTATATTAAAGCTAGGTATAACAAGCTATGCCTCATTAGGGTTACATATCAAAACAATATGGTTATCATCCCTTCTATTTATATGAGTGAATAGGTGACACAAATTTACCGTGCGCAGAAACGCAAGTGAACGCGTCGAAGTAGTACAGGCCTTTGTGAGGCCCGAGTCGAACTCAGGGATACGTGAAATCGTCGGGGACTCCTACTAACTACTCGCGATCAGCTAAGCCGATTAAATAGTTGAGAGTTGTTGTTAAAATTAAAAGAAAATAAAGATAAAACAAAACAATCAATCGATTAAATGTTGGTTTAATCAATTCAAAGAAGATCTTTAGGGTTGTGGTTTCACCGTGGGTTTTCATTGTATTAAATCCTATATAGCTACTCAATTTTATCTCTCTATCCGGGTAGTGGCCTGAAATCAGAATTTTCCACTTTCGTGGTACAATTCACTACCTATGTCTAGGTCGGTTCCACCGTCGTAGTAACCTATACCCTAAACTAGGTGCATTAGGAATGACCTCTCAGTATCCACCATCAATCTTACACCACCTTGTTCAAGGGATTTGTCAATTAATGTAAATTCCGTCTCTTTTCAACTGTTAATTCTTCTTTCAAAGCAATTAAGGGCATTAGGTTATTATTATGGTGATCAAGCATAACAATATATTGGAGAAAACGAAATTATACCACGGATTTAAGAGATAAGATATAAATTACTATTATAAAATCACCATACAATGAATCCCCAGGCTACTCCTGGTCCTAAAGACAAAGGGGATTAGCCCCGCATGTTCATCTCAAAGTACAATGTGGAGAAGAAAAAGGGAAACATGAAGGAAAACGTGATTGAGTGATTAAACCCCTGAACGGAGAAGGTCCAATCGATCCTTGGCGTGGAATCTACGTTCTCCCACCTTTCGGTGGTGGAATTTGTCTTCTTCAGTGTCCGGATCGGCCGGGGCGTACTCTCTTGCTCTGTTCTTCTCTCCTTGCTCTCCGGGATGTGTGCAGCAACTAATGACGTCCTCCCCAGTCAAGGGCATCGTCATTAGGTATATCTCCCAAATTAGGTCGCTAATTAACCACGGCCGTCCGATTAAGATTAATCTGAAACAAACTCATATCTGACGGTGTCGATACCATCGATGCGGGTCGATGGTATCGACCTAGCATGATAGCGGCAATCCTTCTTTTCTTTCGTCTGTGCGCCTGATGTCATCTCGATACCATAGACGCGGGTCGATGGTATTGACGAACCTGTAGCGACGGTTTTGTCGTGTTGTGTCGTTGTAGCTCCACCAGTCGATAATATCGACGCACTTCTCTCCAGCAACCTGATGGTATCTCGATACCATCGACATCCCTGTCGATAATATCGACTTTCTTCTGGTCCTTGCGGCTGGCAACCTGTGGTCCGGTCGATGGTATCGATGGCAGGAGATACTTGTTTTTCCTGAAATTAACACACGAAACCACATAAGTTCACACAAAATATATTCTTTTGATAATTAATACTCAAAATGCTTAAATAAAGGGAATTTGACATAAAGAAGTAGCATAGACCAAAATGAATGAATCATGCAACATTAACCATGAAAATGACTAATAAATGCATAAAACACCTATCAAACAAGTCTATAAATGCGACTCAAAATCATCGCATCAAACTCCCCTGAGCTTGAACATTGCTCGCCCTCGAGCAACTAAACCTTAGAATAGAATTGCCAGAGTCAACTAAAGAACAAAGCATCACAACAGACATCCCACATGACTCCCACCGAACATTCGCATACCGGCCCTCACTAACCACAGAATGATAATTACCTTAAAGGTGACAGTAATCATCCATAAAAGATATTAACCTCAAATTGATGAACACTATCACATAAGGTAGTTAACATAATAAAATTCATTGGTCCAGACTTAGTGCATCTTGTGATCTTCTAAACTACGTTGCTCACCCTAGCTACCATCTACATGGAGCAGTTCTCCTGATATTCACTAGTGAAGAGAAATTCACGGTGGCCTACCAATCCGAGCAATGGGTGGATGAAATAGGTGGCTCATGGAAGAAGTAGAAGCATTATACGATTTCAACATGCATACAACAAAAATGCCCTAAATGATGCAAATGCACATGAAAAATGCCCTAATGCCTAAGATTAGGTGGAATGATGCATGCACTAACCATCCGTCTAAAAATGAGATGGATATCTAATTAAACTACATCATGTACTCACTTATCTTGAAATACAGGTGAGATTATGTTCCTTTCTCCTTCTTATTCTTGTTGCTTCTGAATAACTTTTTTTTTATTTCAGATTTTTTTTCTTTCTTTTTTTATTACAAACCCTTATATCCATGATTGACAATGAATACTTATTGGGCTTATATTTTCGGCATAGCTCGAATATTTGCACTATTTGGAAGGTATGGAACAATTTAACTCACCATTAAAGAATAATTAAGGTACATGACACACTTTATGCTTAAAAGTTATGAATGCAACTACATGACATGCACCTAAGGGTAATGTGCATGTATACCTATTCTAAATTTTTTTCTTATTTTTCATGCAAACATATGAAGGTTGCTTCAATGCAAGTCCTATCTACATGCCATGCAATCAAAAAGGTTAAAGCCGTACTTTAGTTCCAAATCTTGGGTGGATTGTGAAAACAATGAGGTGGACAGATCACAAGACTAGTTGGCTGAACCTTAGAAAAATATTATGTGTCCCTCCTTACTAACCCGTGTAGTAGCTAAGAGGTTTTTTTTCTCTCTTACGTCAAATTAAAGTCTCACTATCATTTGGTCAGTTTAGGCTCAAACAACCAATTCCGTCCACTTTCATGAATCATTAGGAATATACAGTTGTGATTTTTTGTTTAAAAGTTGACAAAACCAATCATTTTCGAAGTGAAGTGATCAAGGCTAAGCAACACTCAAGCTTAAATTTTTAGTTTCCCTCAATTCCCCATGCACATGCAACTGAGATGACTCAACATTAAAGACATCCACGATTACACTAGATAGAATGTGGATCCTAAAACAAACTAAGATTTTAGAAAACAAATGACAGGAAACAAAAGCAAGAAAACTAAAAATAGAGAAAATGAAAGATAGAACTGTTCCAATACCACTGTTCCCATACCCCCCCTAAGCTTGAATTTGACTATGGCCTCATAGTCAAAAACAATCTTAAAGGTTGGAACAGAGATACCGCTTTTACCCTTCAGGTGGAGGCGGGTATTGTGGAGCCGTAGGGTCCCAGGACGGATACTCCCCCTAGAAGCTTGGATCAAACTGGGCCCTAGGTGGAGGTTGTGGATAGCCTCCAAAGTAATCTTGGCTCCAATAGTGGTCGTAGAAGGGTTGTTGTTGCATCTCCATCTATTGCAACCGATCATGAATTTGTTGTTGGTTGTCAAGGAGAAGACGCTCATTCTCGAACATTGCCCTTTGATTGTCCAGCAACTGGTTTGTAGTGTCTTGAATACCAGTGTACATCGCCATGTGATGTTGATGCGTCTGCTGTATGTCCTGCAGCATAGTATACATACCCTGCATAGAATAGGCTTCCTCGCTTGGCTGCGAGGGCGGTGGTGGTGGCGGCATAGGCTGTGATGATGAAGATGCACCCGGATGCATCTGAGGACGCTTCCGTGGTGCCACTCGTGCTCGAAGAGGTGTAAATGCCTCCTCTTCTTCCTCATCCTCGTCGTCATTGCCATCGTTGCCGCCTTCTTGATCGGAGTCGGCGATGGCTATGATTGGCCATCGGAAGTGTTGCGCCCCTTCGATGTTGAAGACCGGATCGGGCAGCGAGCATTCCTGGTAGGCGTGGTTGACATGGCAGTGCGCATATGCCAAACCATCTCGAAGAAGAATGAGATTGGACCGGTGCAAATGTTGCAAGTTCACCTTGCTC
This sequence comes from Alisma plantago-aquatica, assembly GCA_963693085.1. Lineage (NCBI taxonomy): Eukaryota > Viridiplantae > Streptophyta > Magnoliopsida > Alismatales > Alismataceae > Alisma > Alisma plantago-aquatica. The sequence goes on from OY856410.1 coordinate 877,678,366, forward strand.
CTGTTGGATAGAGGAGTGAGCTGCTAGAAATTCAAACCGAGGTATGAAGCCAGCTTGGTGATGAGCCCGCCGAAGTGAATCGGCACTTTCCTCGTACTCCTCTTCACCGCCAAAACTCTCTGCAGAAAGAAGGCACCCCAATTGCATTCTTGACGCTTCAGGAGCTTATACAAAAAGAATAAGTCCGTCTCCTGAAACATGCTGAGGGCCAAATCACCCCGAGCAAAAAATGTCGAACTGAGCATCCAGTGCATAATCCAGACGAAAGGGTGCTCGAAATCAGCTATCGCAGCATTATGGTAGCTTATTGACTTGCCCGGCGGCACCGTAACCAGCTCGGCGAAGATGGCGGCGTAGTCGGTGCGGTTGTCCGGGCGCCGGTAGTCGGACCGCGAGTGGTTCCAGTTGAAGATTGCATTGAACTGCCGGAGTGTAAGGGTGTAGTCGTTGTTGTACAATCGGAATGACACCCGGCCCTTAATCCACTCGCGATCGGTGGCTATGACGTCGTTGGGCACGACGTAGACGTCCAGTGACACCATGAACTCAGCCACCAATTCCTTGTATGTGGGCCACTCGCCGAAGAACGGCTGGCCATCAGCATGATACTCCAGCTCATCAGGCCATCTTTCTGTGTGTCGGGCCTATCCTTTCAGCACGTAGGCAAGGTTCACTTTGAACCCAAGGTTGCGGATGGTGTCTCGTTCAACATAACGGGTCGGCTCAATATTCCTCTTCATAATCTCTTTGTATATCTTCTTCACCTCCACAGATGGATGAATCAACTGCGGGCGTGCAACTGACGCAGTCGGAGGTGGCACGAACTCGGGGATGTCCATCGGATTCGTGCGTGAAGAAGACGCACCAGCTACGTGCACCATGATTGTGAGAGAAGGAGGAATCAAAAGGGAGCTCGGTGAAGATCGGAGAAGTGAATCTCCGCTCGATGAAGAACTAGCTCGGTGTTGCTCGTCGTCGGGCTTGGACAGCTCTGGAACACGCTCGGCACAAGTGGAGGAAGATTGCACTGAAGGTGTGATGTCATCTGACGCAAATACTCCTCATATATAGCCGTGGCCGGCGCTACTGTCCGCCTGTCGATACCATCGACGCGAGTCGATGGTATCGACTCGGGTAGCACAATCTATACCTCCGCGAGTATCGACAGTTGTCGATGGCTGGATCTGTGGGGCCCGGATTGCTGACGTGTCGATACTATCGATGCGGGTCGATAGTATCGACCCATCCCCCAGATCGACTTCTTGGCTACTACGATCGCCGTTGATCTTCCCTCACGGATTGTTGACGTGGCGCGTCGATACTATTGACGTGAGTCGATAGTATCGAATCTCTGATTAGGGCAAACCCTCACGAGGCCCGGCCGCCGCCTTCTTTGCATGAATATGTCGATACCATCGACACGCCCGTCGATGGTATTGACTTTCCTGAGACGATTTGTTCTGAAAATCTTCAGATATCTCGATAGTATCGACACCCATGTCGATACCATCGACTTCTTCTTGTGATCTGCCTGTTGGTATGTTGATACCATCGACGAGGCCGTCGATGGTATCGACGCAGTCCGTTTCCTGCAGTCGCCAACCTGTACCATGGTCGATACCATCGACACAAGGGTCGATGGTATCGACTCTGCCTCAGCCCTGCACATGTAACAAATGATCACGGTATCTTTTTTACACTACAAACTAAATGAAAACAAATTAAACTACAAATGTAAATGAACTAAACTAAGGTACCAATGGTTGGGTTGCCTCCCAACAAGCACCCTGTTTTAACGTCTTAGACTAGACGACTTGAAGCTTGTCATCCACTCGATAATGTGGAGAAAGTGCTCAAAGGATCGTGCGGTAGCTTAAACTCCACCCAATCTTGACCAATCCCCAACGTCAGCGTACCTCTCCCGATTGCAGTTACTACATCGGCCATTGCTTGAAACGGCCTACCCAGTAGCATCTCACAACTATGAAGCTGTGGCATATCCATGATGACGAAATCTACAGGAAAAATGAACTTGTCAACTTTGACGAGTACATCCTTGCAAACTCTGTATGGCCGTACTATGGATCCATCAGCCAATTCAATGGTTGCCGCTGACTTCTTCATGTCCTTTAACCCCAGCTTTTTAAATGTGTACAGTGGCATGAGATTTATGCTCACGCCCAAATCACATTGAGCTCGTGGAAAGTGTCTATCGCCTATCGAGCATGGAATATAAAAACTCCCTGGATCTTTCTTCTTCTGTGGCAAACTCCCATGGATGATCGAGCTCACCTTGGCATTCATCCGGCATACATATGTGTATTTAATCCGCCTCTTCTTATTGATGATTTCTTTGATAAACTTCCCGTAGGCGGGAATCTTCTCAATCATCTCCACTAATGGAATGTTGATATGAAGTTTTCTGAACATCTCCAAGAATTTTCTATAATGTCGGTGCTCTTTCTTAGGCTTCGGGCTATCCAGACTTGACACAACTGCCGCATTAACATGCTTGTGAGGTGGCACATATGAGATTTTTGGGGCCAACTCCCCTAAGCTTGCTTCAAAGGCTCCCTCGGGCATGGACTTTTTCGGAACATCATCAACATGTATAACTTGTTGTGGCTCCTCTCTCGCAATAGATGTATCCGCACCTTGACAGACGGCCTTCACTTGCTCTTCATGCCTAGGTGGGGACGCAACCATCATGGGCTCTTGGCGGAATTTCCTGAAAGGAGTGTATCTGCCTGGCAGTCCATAATGACTGCGAGGATACGGTATTGCTGGTGTAGCCTCCGTACCAAACAGAAATTTGCTTTGATCCTTTATCTCTGCCACCTGGAATTCTGCCTCATTGATCATAGCCATGTATTTAACTTGATGATGTGCTTGGACCACATCTGCATACCCAGCCTGTCTCTGATGATTGGCGTGCTTGATGGCCGCCACTTCATTTGAGATCTGGGTCACGGTGGTTTCTAACGCCCGCATTTGTTCTCCATGGCTTTGCAGCGTCTGCCCAAATTTGGTCAAAATGTCACCCTGAGACTGTAGTTGTTTACCAAACATAGTCATCATTTCTTGATTCTGCTGCACCATTTGACTAAGCAATTCGGTGCTCTTATCATCATCCCTTGGTTGTGTCTTTGCATCCGGATCTTGTAGGAAGTTATTAGGATCCTTCCATGAGAACTTTTTGTCTTTTCTCCATGAATAGTCATTATTTCTGTAGCCCTGTTGTTTCATGAATTTTACTTGGGCTTCCTCATCCTCGGATGCATCTTCCTTAGCTAGCAATTTCTTGGCTAAAAGATCTAACTTGTCATTTAGCTATTTTATTGCTTTAGATTCACCTGCCACTCAAACCTGTTCCACAGTGCCTCTTTCACCCCATGATTGTTTCTTAGCCATATTCTTAAGGATCTCCCAACATCTAGTGTCCGTGTTATTCAGGAAGAATCTAGAACGGGCTAAATCGAGGTTACTTCTATCATGCTCGAAGATAGCAAAATAGAAGATCTTTACTTGTGTCTCCTTATCAAGCCCGTGATGCAGGCATCGCCTGAGCATGATCTGAAATCTCTCCCAGGTCTCAGAATAGGTCTCTCCTTCTTGTTGTGTGAAGTTGTGGATCTTTCTGATCATGTCATTGGTCTTCTCGGGCGGAAAGAACCTCTCGAAGAAAACCTCAACCATGTGGTCCCAAGACTCCACATATTCATCATCCAAGTTGTGTAGCCATTTGCGCACAATTCCCGCTAGAGAACTCGGGAAGAGCTTCAAGTAGAGCACATCTTGTGGAAATCTGTCGATTTTTATCATATCACAATTCTCCACAAATTGACTTATGTGCGCGACGGGGTCTTCATTTTTGAGCCCATGGAAAGCATTCAACTTCACCAAGTTGATTAAAGCCGAATCAATCTTGTATGTCGGAATATTCACCGCTTGCTTCTTGATCTGCCCCTTGGAAGTGAATGAGGAAGAAGTCTTGATCTTCTCCCATATTGACTGTGGCTCGTCCATCTCTTCTTGTTCAGGTTTAGAAAGTATATCCTCCAGATGGTCTTGATTATACTCGCCTTCGTCTTCTGATCCTGGCAGCGGAACCTATGGTGTGTGTTGCGTGTAATATGTGCTACGCGTCTGCACCATGCACATTACCTACAGATAGAGAAATTTAATTTCAGTACAGTGCTTGACGATTGCAATTATTTCGAAAATAGATTATAATTTTTGGAATGATAAAAAAAACAAAATGTGGCCTAGAGTGGCCACTCACAGCACTCGAAGTGCTTACTAATTGCCGTATCCCCGACAACGGCGCCAAAAACTTGACGCAAATTTACTGTGTGCAGAAACGCAAGTGAACGCGTCGAAGTAGTACATGCCTTTGTGAGGCCCGAGTCGAACTCATGGATACGTGAAATCATCAGGGACTCCTACTAACTACTCGCGATCAGCTAAGCCGATTAAATAGTTGAGAGTTGTTGTTAAAATTAAAAGAAAATAAAGATAAAACAAAACAATCAATCGATTAAATGTTGGTTTAATCAAATCAAAGAAGATCTTTAGGGTTGCGGTTTCACCGCGGGTTTTCATTGTATTAAATCCTATATAGCTACTCAATTTTATCTCTCTATCTGGGTAGTGGCCTGAAATCAGAATTGCCCACTGTCGTGGTATAATTCACTACCTATGTCTAGGTCGGTTCCACCGTCGTAGTAACCTATACCCTAAACTAGGTGCATTAGGAACGACCTCTCGGTATCCACCATCAATCTTACACCACCTTGTTCAAGGGATTTGTCAATTAATGTAAATTCCGTCTCTTTTCAACCGTTAATTCTTCTTTCAAAGCAATTAAGGGCATTAGGTTATTATTATGGTGATCAAGCATAACAATATATTGGAGAAAATGAAATTATACCACGGATTTAAGAGATAAGATATGAATTACTATTATAAAATCATCATACAATGAATCCCTAGGCTACTCCCAGTCCTAAAGACAAAGGGGATTAGTCCCGTATGTTCATCTCAAAGTACAATGTGGATAAGAAAAAGGGAAACATGAAGGAAAACGTGATTGAGTGATTAAACCCCTGAACGGAGAAGGTCCAATTGATCCTTGGCGTGGAATCCGCGTTCTCCCGCCTTTCGGTGGTGGAATTCGTCTTCTTCAGCGTCCGGATCGGCCGGGGTGTACTCTCTTGCTCCATTCTTCTCTCCTTGCTCTCTGGGATGTGTGCATCAACTAATGACGTCCTCCCCAGTCAAGGGCGTTGTCATTAGGTATATCTCCCGAATTAGGTCGCCAATTAACCACGGTCGTCCGATTAAGATTAATCTGAAACAAAATCATAACTGACGGTGTCGATACCATCGATGCGGGTCGATGGTATCGACCTAGCATGATAGTGGCAATGCTTCTTTTCTTTCGTCTGTGCGCCTGATGTCATCTCGATACCATCGACACGGATCGATGGTATCGACGAACCTGTAGCGACGGTTTTGTCGTGTTGTGTCATTGTAGCTCCACCAGTCGATAGTATCGACATCTTGGTCGATAGTATCGACACACTTCTCGCCAGCAACCTGATGGTATCTCGATACCATCGACATCCCTGTCGATAGTATCGACTTTCTTCTGGTCCTTGCGGCTGGCAACCTGTGGTCCGGTCGATGGTATCGACCACCGTCGATGGTATCGACGGCAGCAGATACTTGTTTTTCCTGAAATTAACACACGAAACCACATAAATTCACACAAAATATATTCTTTTGATAATTAATACTCAAAATGATTAAATAAAGGGAATTTGACATAAAGAAGTAGCATAGACCAAAATGAATGAATTATGCAACATTAACCATGAAAATGACTAATAAATGCATAAAACACCTATCAAACAAGTCTATAAATGCGACTCAAAATCATCACATCAATAGGTAAGACTACCATATTAAGGGAAACCCTCCATTTGTTCCATCATCATTCAGCCCATATCACCATACCACAATGTCACCCAGAAACATTGAATGTTTAAAAGGTAAGACCTTGGTTGTTTGCATAAGTAAACACCTTGGATAAACCACCACTTAAGTCCTTGATTTGTTATCTATAAAGAGTCACCATATAACCCTAGACATCCCTTGATTAACAACACAAAATGTTCCATTGAGAATAGGGTAAAACCCATAATCAACTGTTCATTTAAAAGAAGCCATCCATTGTCAGCAAGTAAGCTACTTAAGATGATCATATAAAGGAAAATATATAAATCACATTATTAGGACCAACATATTATATTTGCCATCATTCCACTTTATTGGAGGAATAAGAATTACATCTTGACCATTGGGTTAAGTTCATATGTTAAAACCATCAATTACAGTATAGGTCTGACCATTGCATCAAGTGACCCAAGAAATTATTGGTCTAAGGCTTAATTGATTCTAAAACTATATGATTAACTCACCATAGGTTTTGGAGACCTTATCTACCATCATTAGTGACCACTAAGTCACCATAGGTTGTTAGATCAGCACTATATTCATTAATCAACATCAAATATTAAGCTAATGTTATCATTAATTGATAACATCAATAGGGTATTTAATGGTTGATCATTAAACTTCTAATTGATCCAAAACCTAACCTAAGAGGGTGACCATAGGTTGTCACCCTCATCTGACACCTTTGATCCTGACCATCAGTTGTCATGAAGACAACACCATAGGGTTGTTGTAATGGTACCATCATCGGGTCATGGGTTTATAAAAGAAATCAGCTTAAAACCCTAAAATTGACCATTGGTTGATAGGTGCTTAACACCATAGGTTGTTAAACAAACCTGATCCAAGTCATATTATACTTTAGGAATAACATACACATGATCACAGGTTCATCTAGAACTAAAATCAGAACATGTAGCATTATAAAAATCAAAATCCAAGTCAAGCATATATTTTTAGTGCATGGATCATCATTTAAAAGCAAGAACATGAGCTAGAAATCTTATGGTAAACGTGGAGCAAGTTATAAAACTTGCATCTAATTATAAGAGAAACTCCCAAACAGAAGAAAACACGAGCAGGTAGGGTAGAAAATCCAAGCATAAGTTGTGAACTCATCCATTTGGCACCTTTCTTCATCAAATGAACAAACCCTAAGCATAAGGAGCAAGCGAGGTAGGGTTTAGAGATTTAGAGCAATTTCTACCATGTAAAAGAAAGGTTCCGATCTGGAGAAAGATAGGAGGAAGGATAAAAAATAAATAAATGGAGGAAAGAAGGGGATTCTTACTCTTTTAGGTCAAGATCACTAGAAGGAAGCATTTTAAACCCAAAAAGGAAGTCAAATGCAACCCTAGATTCTTTTTCCAAGAAGATCCCCTCTTTCTTCTTGCTTGGATAGGAAATTCACATCTGCACAGAGGGAGAACGTGGTTCTTAGAAGGAGGGAAGTGCTGGAGAGAAAATGGCTCATTTTGGTACTTAGGGATAAGTATATGAAACTTTAAGAAAAAGAAAGAGAAAAAGTTGAAGTTCTAGTATCTTTCCAAGTGTCCATGGCCTTAAACTATTAAGAATATACAAGCACACACACAATAAGCTCCCCACCATCCATATAGACATGTTTATCCATCATTTCTTGAATTTCCAAGTAAACAAATAATTCATTAGTTGATAGCTACTAAAGGTATCTCATGCATGAAGGGGTACACCCTAAAATACCCTTGAGGAAAACACCTTTAAACCAAGGTTTAAATAGGATCCCCATGGATCAACAAGCCCAAGAATGATGAGATAATATCCAAGGAACATAATGCAAGTGATAAATTGCAAAGAAAACCTCTCAATTGGTAAAATTGCAGAAAAGTCCAAAATATGCATAAAATTACATAACTTGCTCAAACAATGTCCAAATTGGACTAAATTTGAAAATTAAGCTTGTATTATGATTTAAAAGAATATTACAAGGTTATATTAGGGTTACAAGAATTAAATTATGATAATTAAGCTTATTCAACTCAATAGGTAAGTTTAGGGGCCTTACATATGCTAGAGAGTGATTCCTTAGGAGTTAATGGGAGAGCCAGATATCGTTGGAAACCACTCGTACCCCACTACTACATTATCTTTGTAAATACCCCGTGTAGTCTGGTATAAAAGGGGGACTTATCCAACCGAGTAGAAGAGAATAGAGAACACTAAGAACTCAAGTGAGATTGAGATCGCATCACTTAGAGCAAGAGTGAGAGTTCTGCTAAGGGATCAAGGGGATCCCTCTTGAGTTGTGTAAGTCCCTTGTGAAGTTTTATACAATGCTTAAGAGTGAAATAAAGAGAAGAGTCTCTGGAAACTTCCTTGTTCTTGTGTGTTTCGTTCTTCCTGCTTCCCTTGGTGAAGTTTTCTAAGTCCTTAGGGATTTTTTGAGTGAGGGATGAAGTAAGGGACGGAAAATCTCACTGTCGCACACCTTTCTAAGTTAAGGGGTGAGTGGTTATAACTGTAGTGTCCATAGGTCATGTATGGAGAGGTTACAACCCGTTTAGCTTGGTTGTCCCATGAGGAGGTGAGGAGAATTACAAAATTTTTGCTACGTACAAGAGGTGTGGGTCAAAGGTAGGGCTGTCAATGGGGAGGGTATTATCCGTTTACCCTTACCCATACCCTGGAGGGTAAGGGTAAGGGTAGAGATTTTTATTACCCTTTACCCATTTACCCGTTCCCCATTTCCCCACTATACTATAAGGGGAGGGTAAGGTATAGACATTATCCATACCCTTTTACCCTTTTACCCGCACATGATATAAAGGTTACACAAATTTGTTATGCATACTTATGCAAAGGAAAAAAATGAATTATGCATAAAAATTGTTATTGTGTGAATTGACTTAACTTTACATGGAGAAACATATGATTTTGAATTGGATATAATGTTTTATATGTTGTCATCAATAAATTAGTTATAAAATTATTAAAAATCAACACACAATGTGTATAAAATTCTTTTTTGTTAAAATTACCCACTTACCCTTTACCCTCCCCATTTACCCTGTGGAGAAGAGGGTAAGGGTAAGGGGAGGGTAAGGGGATTGTTGAGAAGGATAATTACCCTTACCCTTACCCGCTACCCAAACAGGGTAAGGGTAAGACCTTACCCTCCCCATACCCTCCCCATTGACAGCCCTAGTCAAAGGAGAGTAGGATATACTAGAGTTTATTATGAAGATGGCTTGGTAGTTGCATGAAACCATACTAAAGGTTGGTGGATTGTAGTAATGTGGTATCCCCATTCAAGCATGCATTTGGGAGAAACATCATGGTTACGAGGAGAGGGTGGCATCTACATGTTACAGTTGGTACTTAGGGAGTCTGTGGTGGTTTCTACACCTTCCTCACACACTAAATACACACACACACACACACACACACACACACATATATATATATACATATATATGTATATATCTATATTATAAATATATATATATATATATTATATATCTATATGATCATTCATAAGTATATATTAATATATAATTATAATTATAATTGTGCTCATTAATTACTAAACTTAGTTGTCAATAGATTTGTTTTGTAACTGAAAGGCACAATGTTATAATGAAACAGTCAAAATTGAAAGAGATTGTCAAAATTGTAAAAAGTTCATTTTGTAATACATTGTAAAAATGTATAGTTTTGTTATAAATATCATAATTACTATTTTCGGTGAAAAAAATATTTTTACAATGATTTACAAAGAAATTCTTTCTGGTTATGATTATGATTGCTTCATTATGTCTTCTTGTTACAAAAAAAATCCATGGGTATCCAGTTATCCTAACAAACAACTAATACATCATGCAAACACACACACAAATATAAATATATATATATATAGAGATATAGATATACATATATGTATATATATACATATATATATATGTATATATATGTATATATGTATATATATGAATATATGTATATATATATGTATATGTATATATGTATATATATATATATATACAAATATGTATATATATGTATATATATTTGTATATATATACATATACATGTATATGCATATATATACTTATATACATATATATACATACATATATACATATATATATATATATATACATATATATATGTATATGTATATATATATATGGCCTAAAAGAATTGTGTACCATGGCTTACATGTGCCCACCTTCATTTATGATGATTGTAAAATTGTAGTGAATAATCCAACCTTATGGATGTGAAGTATATAAATTTGATAAGATGGGTACAAAAAATCCCCACAATATGATATTAATAGATCATCCATTGAAATAAAATGTATATTTTCTAATCAACGGTACGTTCCAAAAATTTCAAAAATCATTTAATGATATATTGCTATATCTCATGATCTATATGAGATATGGTTATTATTTTTGAAACACATCTAATTTATATAGTATTGAAATAATCTATATAGTTGGATTTTATCAAAATACTACACGTGTGCTATTTTATTGGACAATACATGTAACTTACATGTACCGACCGATACACACTTTCTAACCTCATATATATATATATATATATATATATATATATATATATATATATATATATATATATATATATATATATATATATATATATATATATATACATATATATACATCTATATATACATACATATATATACATATATACATATATATATACATGCATATATCGGGTAACTAACTTTTGTTACCCGTGGATCTATTTTGTAATAAAAAGGTACCTATTTGTAATGAGATTGATAGCATTTGTAATGAGATGACCACATTTGTAATACAAACACTGATTTTGTATTACACGTCTAGTTACAGTAAAAATGATATTTATGATAGTAGTTGACGTTTTAATACAAAATGAGTGTTTGTATTACAAATTTGGTCATCTCATTACAAATGTTGTTTGTCTCATTACAAATATGTATCTTCCTATTACAAAATAGATGCACGGGTAACTATGGTTAGTTACCTATGTGGATAGAGAATGAATGGCCTATATATATATATATATATATATATATATATATATATATATATATATATATATATATATATATATATATATATATATATATATATGTGTGTGTGTGTGTGTGTGTGTGTGTGTGTATGTATGTGTGTAGCATGATGTGTTGTTTTTCTCGGTGCAAGGAACCACTACGTGTCTCTTTATAAACCATTCATTGATATTCTTAAGTAAAGAGTTAGAAAACTTACTTTTAAATGTGAAGAATTACATAAGCATAATGGGAATTCCTATTGAGGTCATGGAGGGAATGTACTTCCAAACGATGAAGTTTTGTGTTGGAACACCCAATATATGGAAAAAAGATGTCCTTGCCTCCTCAACATGGATTCCTTAGAGAAGGAACTCCATGCTTCATTCTTTCCATTAAACGTATCATGGGATACTCATGATATTCTTTGAGTTAGGTGCCAAACATGTGATGTGATTGTGTATGTGAAGAAGTTTCATCCACCATGTTGTTTATTGGGAATATTACAAACACAATTCAAGTCATCCAATTTGAGACCACACTAAATTCTTGGCGTCATGCAAAACTTCCAGAACACCTTGTAAAGGAATTCATGTCAGCTATAGTGATGGTAGAAGGTCTCATTGACTTACAATCCCTTATAATATGGAGATTGATTGAGAGTCAAAATAGCCCTCATCTTTGAGTAGATTGTCTAAAGGGTCAGAAATTGAGAACTTCAATAGAGGTGAACCTTGATGACAAGGAGGTAGGAGGCTCATTTCTCACAAGAGTTGTAAATGAAGAGAAATTTTTAGTTTGTGCATAGAGGAGTAAGAAACCTACACTAAAGAGGGGGGATGTCTACTCCAATAAGATTCCCCATGAGCTTATGAAATGAGTGTAAAATTTCATCCAAAGAACAACATGAATGTTTCTCTAGTGATCCTTACAACAAGTGTAACACCCCAATTTTCATATCACATGAGAGGAAGCTACTTTTTATTACTAGGAGTGTTACAAATGTGATATACATAACAATAATAATAGGCAAGAACCAACACAAATTAGTGTAAAATGCATTCTCATAAATTCTTACGAATGAAACTTTATTACATCATTGTAACGACCTCACTTTTCAACATTCCCCAATTAAGGAAATACCCAAAAAGTTGAGAGGCATTTCCTAAATACCCAAGGATCCAAATTTAATCATATAGCAAATAATATTAAATTATTTCCATTAATTCATATATTATTTACAACATGCTCCTCTAAGGAGCTACATGGAATTCTATCATCAGAATAGTACATATGGGTAAAAGTATCTAACTAATCCTCCTTTACTTTATTGTAATGTTTTTAGATAATTTGAGCTGAGTGTCATGTCTTAATATCTTCTTATTTAGCATGTACCTAAAACGGCATGAAACAAAAGCACATATCATCATACTAAAAATATTGTCTACATGGGCGAAACAAAATATTCACATGTAGATGAAACACATATCAACCCTAGCAACAATAAAGATTACAAAAATTGAACAAGCATTTTCTTTTTTTTAACTCTATTGACTTATCCTATTTTTCTCTATGGTGTGCCCTTTCTTTAGGGGAGCCTCTTTATGGAGAATGCTCCCTTTAGGTTTGGTCCCTATATTGGACATTCATAACCTTCCCTCACCCAGACTTTGTTTGATACATATGCCTTCCTTTCTAGGCTTGGCTTGAGGTGATCTTCCTTTCAGGGCTTGATCACATGTCATTCCCATAATCACTTCCATCACCCCATGCTATTTAACTCATGAGAGATTATTCAGGGTTTGAACATGTTACATTTATATAATATGATATCCATAGTGATTTTATAGATTGTAGGGAGTAAATAAATAGTCAAGCAGTTTAGTTGGAATCCAATCAAACACACTAAAATTAGTGCATAAAACCCATGTATTACTATTTTGTGCTCGAACTATCATTAAGACTAACTTGGGTTCCAAGTTAAGGTTTATGGGTCAAATCAGGGTTGCATTAGGGTTAGGCTTCCCAAACCCTAATTATCACATTTAATGCTTTTTAACTTACAAACCCTAATTTTGGCAACATGTGAGTTCTTTAACTTAGGTTAGATCAAGGTACCCCTTTTATTCAAAAAGATTAGTCTTTACTCAATAAGTTCCTTTAATTCAAGTAATGACCAATAAAATTATGAAACTAGGGTTGTTCTGCATTTGTTACATTAAAGTTAGAATCTTTATGCACCTTTCAAATCTGAGACTAAACTATGTCTTGGAACCAATTTCATTGGATTCCTTTGATTTTTTTCTGATCAACTTTGATATATAATTTGTCTCCAACTGAGTTACTAATTAATTATTATAACTTTTATAGAAGTAAACCATTATTAACCAATCCTGGAGATCCACTTTAACAAAATAATGACGTTTAACTTATTTCCCATGTGGCCTATCCTGGAAAATAGGCTACTCCACTCTGGCATACATTCCACACATGCCAAATCTAGGGTTGAGGGACCGCATGTCCCTTTTTGCCCCCGCTACAGAGGATGCAGGTCTACTCACACCTGGGGTAGAATCATAGCTCTATTTTGATACATCTTCAACCTCACAAACTAAACTTCTCACCACTCTAAGTCTATCATGTCGTCAACTCCGTCGTTGACCATCAACTACATGGCCTTTGTGAGACAAGTAAGGAGCCCAACTCATTCACCTTGTATCGCCATACTCACCCATGGTTTCCAATCGACTAGGGGAAGCAAGAAAGGATAAAGGGTGGAGTTTAATTTCATGAAGGATCTAAGAAAGGACTAGAGGATATAAGGAAGAGCGCATGGTCAAATTGGAGGCACAGGGAACATCCTTTCAGTCTGAGGGATTTAGCACGAGTGCTTGGTGAGTCTAGGGTGCCTTATATAGGCATAGACCAGTAAAGTCATCTAGCTATGAAGTTTGCCCCTTCACGCAAGTTGGGGAAAGTCTTCTATTCCACACAAACTAGGGAAGTGAGGGTCTGGGAGTTTCAATTTCACACCTAGGATTCAAAGGGAGTAGTTTCGAATGTGGACATGATCCAGAGAGGGAGAAAAGGAATCAAGTAGGACACAAATCATTGTTGCTTGACTTCCTTAGTTGAGCGGAGGTAGAGGATAACTAGATGGCATCCATTCTGGGATCTAAAAACTCTGGGTAATGCAAAGGAAACCAAGGTTATTTTTCTAGTCACATTCAATGTGATGAGTACATATATTATATCATTCATCACTGACATTATAGAAACTTGCAAAATTCATATCTCTCTCATCCTTTATCTCAATGATCCTAGATTTTAAAGTAAGGTTTCCAACAATTAAACCTTAGTATGGGAAATATTTGGGGTCATGATACGAATGTTAATGGTACTTTTCTTTCCCCTTAAAAAATGACGTTGTTTGATTCATTTAAGACATCAATTAACTTCTTTTTCCCTCAAAACTTGGCAAAATCTCTTATTTTCACGTGTTTTCTTTTTATGCACAACATTAGGGAGAAACAAATTTATTAGTTTCCTTCAACATATCTTTTTAGAAATTTTCACACAATTCTTATTTTATTACCAATTATCTATTAATTTTGTAATTCCTTTATTATTGGATTTTCCACTCTTTAGCCAATACCAATAAATTATTGAAAAAAATAAATACACGAAATCCATTCCATAAGAAGAGTTTGCATTCTCAAACCTAAACTTGCAAACAAGACATGAATCTTTCTAATCTTTCCTTATCTTCCAATATTTGCATTCAAATATATGTAAAATATAAGTGAAAATCCATGTTATAACATCCTTTCCCTTTTTAAAAAAATTCCCTCAAAATTCGACTAGTCATAAAAAAGAGTGGAAAGAGACTTTTCCATATCCTTATTTAGCTCCCATGTGGATTCATCCTTACCATGATGCTCAAATTCTAGACACACCTTAGTTTTATTATTATCTCCAAGTTTACTAAAATTAAGATTTAATTATCATTACTTGGTGTCGCAACACTTGTGTTTCCATTCATGGTTAGATAATTACTCTTGTATTTCTCATCAAATTAAGTCTTACATTCATAAGATTTGAATTTGCAATATTTGAGGATCTAACATTCACCCCTCATTGAAGGACCTTTGTTCCCAAAATTCAGCCAAATTAGACTAAGGTGAATTATAATTGTTACTCTATTTCCTAGTCCTTAGGGTTAAAAACCCTTCTCAGATGTCTTTATTTATTTCACCTTTAACAACTTCCATTGATGTGTGAACTCTTCACATACTAAGGTTGTATTCAAATTCAATTTTAGGGTATATTCACAATCTCATTCATTGCATGATTTTATCACTCAGTAATGACTTTGTATTCCAATTCCATTTGGTAATAAAATTTCCTTGTTTGATTTAAATTTCACTTGGTGACCACCTTTTCACCAAGGTTTCCAATTTATTATTCACTATTTTCACTTAAGAGTGAGGTAATACCTCCAACCCTAGAATATGCCATTAAATTTCAACTTATGTGTAAGGACCTTGACCAAGGTTTTTGGCTAACCCTCTTTGCTTTGCTCTTTAAAGGTGCTTAGAACGTTAATCTAATCTTCTAATATGTTTTGGTATCATGTGACAAGCTCATGTTTCCAGTTTGGTCCCGTTTGGATGTTGTTTGAGCAATGTTTGCTTGTTTTGGACCAAAGTGCAATTTACCCAAAGTAAGGGGTTATATTGCAATATTTCACATGTAAAGCATGCCTTTAGTTCTCTTGCATCATTACAAAGAGAATCATGTTGTGGGGCACCTTGTGGAGGACCTATGTTTCAAGTTTGAGATTGGTCGGTTGATGTTTATGCTTTTGTGCTAGTTTTGGTGTAAATTGCAATTTACCCAAAGTGGAGGGTCAATGTGCAATTTATCAGATCTAGAGTCTTCTTGCTTGTGTGTGACATCATCTAGAATGAGTATGGATTATAGGGCGCCATGTTTGGTTGATAGATGAGGAATGACATCTTTATGTGGTCCTTATAACATATATGTGTTACATATGTCACCTTGTCCTTTAGTGTATCGGCTAGGACATGAAGGTGTGTCACCCAATAGGGGTGCATCGGCCATGGAATCTTCCCAGATGCACGATACACTTCCTAGAGTGTATCACCAATACATGCATGAGCTGCTAGGGTGGCAACAAGTGGCGTTATGAGCTAGAGCAAGTGGCACCTTGGTTTATGTGGTTATGACACCTCTCCCTTGCTACCTCTCTCTTCCTTGGTGTATATAACTCCCTTCCTCCTTAGCCAAGCAATCCTTTTTGGCCACCTTCCTTCCCCTGCCTGTATGTAATGAGCAAGAGAGCTTTGGGAGCTAAGGAAAACTCCCATGGAGCACGGAGGGGCAAGCTCCTTGGCTATGGAAACTCCTTGCTCAAGATCCGACCTTGGTGAGTCTTACTTCTTTGCTAGTTTTTCCTTATGCTTTCTTCTTCACCTTCCTCTTTCCCTCTGGGACATGGATAGGCCCTTGATAAGAGTAAGCAAGGCCGTGGTTATCTCCCCTCCTTTCTTCTTCTTGAGCTATACATAACCATGGTTTCTTCTTCTTCTTCTTCCTTTGTTTCTTGAGGTGACGATGATGGTACCGAAGGTAGGTTTGGAGCTTTGGATGGGTGATGTTCTTGGAGAAGAATGTGTGTTTTCTACTTGGATCATGAAGCTTGATGCCTTTCATGGAAATCCTCTTAAGGCAGGTTACATAACTCTAAACCATCTCTATTATGCACACTCTCCATATATGTATATGATGGTTCTTGTACTTAAATCGTTACCTTTTCTCCATTATAGATATATATATATGGAACTTGGAATCTTATCTAATGGTAATGCTATGTTTTATTACCGCCTTTATCTTGTTTTCCTTTTGCAAGATGGTAATGGGTGGCTAGAGGTTGAAGATGACTTGCACGACATGAGTCTTTGGCCAATACAACTAGGTTGCCCGATATGGGTCTTTACCCGATACAATACTTTGTTCTATAGCCTATGCTTTGGTTGATGGTTATGGCAACACACCTTTCTCTCCTTTGGAATTGAAAGGTGAGCCTATGACCTAGACATATGGATGATATTATGAGTTGGTAATAGTTGTACCTTAATGCCCGATATCCCCTATCCACCCTAGAGACAAGCTTTGGACGACATGGTTGCTAGACCCTTGGATGGGCTCTTGGCCGATATATGTTTCCATGATGACCCTTTGATTGTGTTGCTTGATACCCTCTTCTAGAGTTGAGCCTTGGGTGATATGATAGGTGAACTCTTTAGTGACCTTGTGACCGATATGTACATCTACCCAAGAGGATGGCGGTTGGCCGACATAAAACCCTAACTCTAGAGTCTTGGACGATATGGGGCTTCAACCCTAGTTTGGATGATAGGGTTTTTGTGGGTGACATAGATTATCTACCCTTGTTGCACGACATGGTCTTGATGTTCAAGACAACCAACTTGGTGTGGTCCTTTTACCCTTACACGATACACCTTTTTGGTGCCCTAAACGATACCCCCCTCATCTAGGGTTTACCTTGGACGTTATGTTAAGAAAAGTTCTATTAATCTTGTTGCCTGATATGACTGTTAACCATGGTAGTATTATTGGGCGATATGGATAAGTCTTGAGACTAGAATGATGAAACCCTAGGTGGGTGATACCATGGCTGCCTCCCTGACCAATATGAGTGTGGTTGAGGGGCTTTTGTGTCGGGCATGAGGTTTGTGCTTGCATGACACTCCCTAAGTGAGTTGCCCGACATGGTGCCTATGGACAACATGGAGCTTCGAGTGATAGAGTTGCCCTAACCCTAAGATGACCGATAGGGGAACCATTGTTGTGATGATTCCTTGGGCGATATGTTGGGTGCCCGATAGGGTTCTCCATGAGCAACAAGGATATGAGGATGGGTGATCCCTTGATATGTTGCCCGATATCATCAACCCTAGAACTTTATAAGTGTGTAGGTGTGCATGGTTTGGGTGATGACAAGGCTAAGCGTATGGCTGATACCCCGCAAGGAGATATGTTACCTTGGCCGATATGCCTTGCCCGACATGGTCTCTCTCTCTTGGATGGTTACCCAACATGAGTTCAAACTTGATAGCTTGGATGGTCCTAGGGTTGAGGTTTGGCCGATATGATTGAACTTAACCTAGTTGGACGATAGGCTACCTCAGGTGCCACGGTGTTGTTTGAGAGATGTCAGTTGTATGCTTGTTGGGCGTTATGGTTTGACCTTGTGTACTGTGATCTTAGGCGTTATGGATTCAGACGATATGGTGATGATAAGTTGCCCGACATGGAACCCTAACCCTAATGGGCGATAGGGTCTTGGACATTAAACCTGGTTTTGATGTTGTTACACTCGGTTGCACGTTATACTCTTGGTCTATGACTGCACGACACGCCATTAGGTCTAAGTCTGGTCGTTATCCCCTTGATGCATGGGTGCATGTCATGCTTGAGGCCGACAGCTTTGGATGAGGGTTGGTACTCTATCTGATACCCCTTTTGTGAGGGATTGTTTGGTCGCTATATGATTTTGGTGAGGGTAGGCGACACCTTTGGTGAGGGTTGTGCCTAACCCAATAACCCTATGCATGTTCCTTGAGCTTACACCTTTGATCATGATGAGCTATGAGAAGATAGGTTGTGAACCCTTGTATAGTGGTTACCTATGGTTAATGATAGATGAATCTCCGATAAAGTTGGATGGTGAATCATGGTGTATGACCCTTAAAGTTAATCCTTAGGGATGATGCTCATACGATTTGAGATATAGGGTATTATGGGATACCCATGATGTGGTAACAATAGTATGTATTGATTTATACACCGATTATGACATTGATCTGCATATGTTCATAATGATGGAAGAATATTCCAATGTTATAAACCTTAATCTTGATGACATGATAATCAAAGACATGTTCATGAGATATGGGGCATGATGGATGCTCACAGCTTGAAAACAATAATCTAAATTAACTAAAGATACAACTATGAACATGGATGTTGTTCCAATCCTGTACACCTAAATCATTGATAGCATGATAATCATAATATGTTCTCTAAAGGATCTATGTTCTATGTTTGGTGATCCAGTTATCTCTTTTTTATGCAAGCTTACCATGCAGGTGTATCGAATTCATAGTGAAGTAAGAGCTATGGTGATTATATGATTATGTGCTCTACACAACACTTGATATATGTGCAATATCTAAGTAATAATGATATGTCTTGTTGAGGAGATAACATATATCACCAGTATGATGAGAAATGCATAGTGATGACATCAGGGATTGATATTCCCTAATGATGTTGATGATGCCTTGAGAGGCACTGGTGTAATGTTATGAACTCAGGGATTGATATCCCATGATGATATGAAATGATGAAGCCTTGAGAGGCAGTAGCACTATGAGATGATGTGAGGGATTTATATCCCATGGCAATGTGATTGTAACGAAAGTCGCCAAACTGACAAACAAATCGTTACTAATTAAGAGGAATAAACATAAACAGCGGATTAACAAAATTCACTAAATTTTAAAACCATTTTGCAAGGAGATCCTTATATAGAAAACTTTTATTGAAAGATTCAAAACTCATACATATCATGATTGACATTGTACAACATTGTTTCATCTCATCTCGAGGACAACATATATCAGTTTCTCTATCAAAACACATACTGGAGCAACATAAAACCTCGAGGCATTCAAGCCAAAATCTCATATTTTTCATGAAACCAGTACGAACCAACTCCAAGGACCTGAGAGTACAGAGACGACACATAGGACTCATATCTACAAGACAGGATAGACAGTACACTCAACCTGAGCTGTCACTACTGCCTCAGTTGTTGTTCTTTCTTTGCAAAAAGGTCTTCACCTCCTCGTGCACGTCCACCTAAAAATTTGGATCCCACGGGGGTGAGACAATTGTAAATTGCCCCAGCGAGAGATATAACTCTCCGCCAACAATATTATTATCACAATTTAAATGGTATAAAATTGAGCAGAAGATAAGCAGTTTAGAATATTCTCATCTTTTAAAGAATTGCAAGTATATGTGATAGAGCAGTAAGTCAATTATTCGCTTTATAAGGAATGGGAAGAACATGTATATCATTTACTCATCATACTATATCAACATCTCAAGCTTATCCAGTGAAACTCATTATCATGGTATGTCATCCATGAATCATTCTCATTTCTATTTATTGGCTTCAGCCAATCTGCTAACTAGATATTTAATTGTACCAGTCATGGGAGTATACATCATCATATTATATTCAGGCATTGGACTATGCCAAACCTGTGCAACTATTTCAGGCATTGGACTATGCCAATCCTTTGCAAACATCACTGAATACCACATCACTTTTACTAGGCATTATACCTTGGCCACGCCATCATACTTATTCACATCCTTTCTATAAACAAGTATCCCTCTCATATATTTCAAACACTATAGCCCTTGTTTGACTATAAGCATAAAGCATGTATGATCAAGATTTCATTATTATTATTGTATCCATTTATTATTATCATTATATTACTAAGTTTCCATTTCTTAGTTTATTTTGAACATTATCATTTCTTACATGAGACTTTTATAAACACATTGTTACCTGTCACTAGGCAACAACTATACTCATAGCTCACAAAACCCATTAAGTATCTTGTCACCTCTCACTAGGCAACAAATTATCACATGGCTCACAAGGCCATAACACATCTTGTCAATTCTCACTAGGCAACAAATTATCACATGGCTCACAAGGCCATAACACATCTTGTCACCTCTCACTAGGCAACAAATTATCACATGGCTCACCAGGCCATAACACATCTTGTCACCTCTCACTAGGCAACAACTTATTCTCATGGCTCACAAAGACCATAACACATCTTGTCACCTCTCACTAGGCAATAAATTATCACATGGCTCACAAAGCCCATAACACATCTTGTCACCTCTCACTAGGCAAAAAATTATCACATGGCTCACAAGACCATAATTCATACACTTGAATCACCCAGCTATCATCAATGATATGGACTCATCTCAGATTAAGGCACTATTGATATAAGGTTGTCCATTATCAACCACTTTAGGTGTTTCACCTATAAAGGTATTAGCCACACCATAACTTGGTGTTACTCTTATCACTCCTAAGAGTGTCTTGCCCTCACCTTTACAAGGTATCTTGGATTAGAAGTGTGCATATGTTCATCATATCGGGTTGTAAGTATATGAGCACTCACCATATCGGGATAGAAGTATATACACACCATTCATATCAGCTCAAGGTGTTTGTATGTGTTGCCCATGTCGTGCATGAGGTATTAAGACATCACCACGTTGGGCTAGAAATCAACTAGGGTTGTGTATCGGGCTACCATATCATGCAATAGCACTTGCTATTCTTTACTCATATTTGGTTGCCCAAATTAGGGTTTCACATCAACTTCTAAGTATTCATTTAACCTTGTATCATGCATGGTGTCTATACTTGACTCCCTATTGTGCAAGAGGTGTATACTACACCTCCATATCGTGCAACAATGTATTCATTCATATCCATATCGTTCAAGTGCAGAAGGTGCATCATCATATCGGGTTAAAGGTGCTTACTTGTGTGCTTGCACCCGATATCACTTTTATAAGGTAATATCATCATCTTCAAGCTCTAGACCTTTGTTCTAACTATTATAGTTCATGTCAACAGGTCTAAGAAACTACTAGAACTCATAATTTCATCAACTATTTCAGGAAATTTTGGAATTAAAAGTAGATCATTAAATACAACAATTTAGGTGATGAATAATAACATGGTTGAGTTCAAGTTATATAACATGCCTTAAGAACATCTTCAAAGCTCCAAGCTCCAAAGCTCCACGTTCCTAAGGTTGAATATGACTTATCAAAAGTCCAAGGCTCGTTCACTTTTCCTTCATATACAAGGAATCACCATGGATAATCAATTGGTGAAGAAGAAAAGAAAGGTAGTTCATAACCCTAATTCCATGGTTCAATTCAAGCTTGAAGACAACTATAGCTTACCTTAGGGTTAAGTTTTGAGTTCCTTAGCTCCTTGGACGACACCCTACAAATATTGGGCGATATGGAATTCCTCTTGTCCGACACAACTTTGCTTGTGGCCGATACCCCCTCACTTGTGGCCAAAATCACTTCAATTGGACGATATCAACTTGCTATGGGCAATATCAACATACTATGGCCGATATATTTGCTATGGCCGATACCCAAGGCCTATGCACGATACCCTTGTGCTATTGCACGACATGAAACCCCTCTTGCATGATATGATACTCACTTGTACGATATGGCACTCACTTGGAGTCAAAACACTTCACTCTATGGCCGATATCACCCTTATATGGTTGATATCACCTACTTGGGCGATATGGTCTTGCCATGGGCGATACCCCAAGGCCCATGCACGATACCACGACATCCCTTCACGATATCGGAGCTCTATGCAATATACCTTGGGTCGCAAAATTGCACCAAGGTGAAACTAGGGGTATATATACTTGTTGTTCATGAAGGAAGGCAAAAATGAGGTGTCAACATTTTGAGCTAGTAGGTGCCACGTGTCATGCATGGGTGACACGTGTACATGCATGCATCAACATTTATCTTGTCTTGCAAAATAGTTGAGAATCATTTAGGGATAAAGATTCGTCCATTACATATCTCTTTCAATAAGATATATCAACAAAATCACCACTTTATTCACAACTCATCACAACTTTGGTAAGGAAGTTGTAACCCGACACACCTCACCTCCTTGAGGTTATTTGCACTATATGGACTTTGGCAAGCATCCACAAAACGATATGGGACACCTCCTTGGTCTCCATGGCCGATAGGCACTCATATATAAGCTTTTCAACTTGATACAACTCAAGTTAAGCTTTCAAATTCAACCCTTTTCTTGGTCATTTCTTCACCAAGATTACCATCATTCATAATGGAATCAAGTATGGTGTATACTCCTTTATATCTCTTCTAAATGATTCTAGGAGGGAGTAGGAACACTCTAGATGTGGTAATTTTCATATTAATCCCACATTTTGGGTAAATTGCAATTTGTACCAAAATTGGTGCACAATGCTCCAACATTGTTCAATCAAGTTCAAACTTGGAATTTAGGAATTGCATGAGCCACCACTTAACACCATTATCTCTCTTATGATTGTAAAACACATGTGGTACATTCAACATGTGACATCCCCTCAACTTGGGTAAATTTCACTTTGGTCCAAAACAAAGGAAAATTGCTCAAACAACATTCAATCTGAACCAAACTTGAAACCTGAGTGTGTCACATGATAACAAAACACCTTAGAGGATTATATTAAAGTTCTAAGCAACTTTATTAGTCAGAACAAATAGGGTTACCTCATAACCCAGGTCAGGGTCGTTATAAGTTATAAACCCCTAACAAGGATTTCATCCCCGAAATCCCAGGAAAAGGGAGGGACATATTATTCATTAATCATGCCCTCAAGTCTCTACCTAACTTATTAATGTTATGGAGATACCATAGATCTGTAGTTCACACAAAGTTCCTTTCACTAATTCAACCTTATCAATGTTTATGTTTATGCAGAGCATAAACCCCTAACATATGATGTCCATATTATTGAAAGGAAGAAGCATAAAAGAGCATACTTCTATCATCACCCAAGAATATTTATCAAAAGGGAAACATATATATCTAATAGAGATAATTCACTCAGCAATCTTTTATTCGTTTGGAAAAGTTCACTTAGCAAAACTCTATTTAATTGGGAATGCTCACTTAGCTTTTCCTTTATATTGGGAATGTTCACACAGCTCTTCCCATTTAGGAATGATCACACAACTTTTCCTATTTAATTGGGAATGTTCACACAACTCTTCCCATTTAGGAATGATCACACAACTTTTCCTATTTAATTGGGAATGTTCACACAGCTCTTCCCATTTAGGAATGATCACACAGCTTTTCCTATTTAATTGGGAATGTTCACACAGCTCTTCCCATTTAGGAATGATCACACATCTTTTCATATTTAATTGGGAATGTTCACACAGCTCTTCCCATTTAGGAATGATCACACAGCTTTTCCTATTTAATTGGGAATGTTCACACAGCTCTTCCCATTTAGGAATGATCACATAGCTTTTCCTATTTAATTAGATTATACTCTCTAGATTGTTTCAAAATGACTACTTGATCAGAGTAATCAAAAAGACAACAATCTAAGAGTTTCATACTTGCCTTATCTTCAATAATCATATACCTGGCCAGGGTATACAAGTATTGAGATTAGGTAGTATGTACTTTATTTACTATCATATTCGTCACTTCTCATCTCCTTATACACACATGATTTTTCATTTCTGAATTTTCTTCAGATATTGCTTCAATATCTCATCTTTTATTACATAGATAAGAAAGATTATAAAGCATTTTAAGGAGCACAGAGTAAAATGTAAGTTCTCTTCTTCCTTGTGTCCTTATATGACTGGTTAAAGGAAGTTCAAAAACAACTACTTTCTTATTTTTAACACATAGAATCTGGAAATGAAATATCAGAATGAATCTATTTCATCTGACTATTACCCCTCGTGGTCATCTACTGCTTTAGGTTGACTTAACACATAGAGTCTAGTTGTTTCATGTTGTTGCTTTTGCCTTTTTACGTTATTGGGTTGTAGCTTTCATAAGCCTTGCCAAGTCTACCTCGGTTGTTGAGTCATTTCCTCCCTTCTTTTCAAAGAAAAGAGTTTAGTATGCTCAACAAGTCCATATCCATAACATGTCTTGTCCTCATACCATGGTCGTATCGGTCTCATTACCGATGTATAAGATATGCCATGAGTTCTTATAGGTGAAAAGTTAGGACCTTTTCCCTTACATAATGACTACTGCCCTGGTGCACTAGGCATTTATTGCACTGGTGGTACCAAAAACTTTGGCTTTTCCAAACAACTAGGAAAATGTCTCTAAAATTATAGAGACCTTACCTTAAATCTTAGCTTATTGCCCCTCCTTGGGCACTACCATCACAGATGTACTATCTGACTAAACTTATGGCAGAGTCTACTTTCTCACCATATGTTAATCTTTCCCACATTTCCACTGTTCTGACATGACCATGTCATTCAGGAACCCCTTCAAAGCCTAAAGTTTCTGCATTAAGGACTGGTAACCTAGGTTGTAATGCTAGTATCCAGTATTCTATATGCATCACTATTGTCCTAACCTGCCCTTGAAGAGCATAAACATAGGATTCTCTATCCTGATCATGTCAAGATGGGAATTCTCAGGCACTTGTTCTTCTCTTGCCTGATCCCATGCACCCTATCCTGGTGCAACAACATTTCCCTTAGAAATGTGTTCCTTGTGTTCCCCAGTCATTTATAAACTTTACCCTTTATTCTGCATAAGCAGAAATCACTATAGGGTATACTGGAGGACACTAACACATACTCAACACCTTAGTCCTCTATCTCTGTAGACTCAGAAAACCTTAAGCTCTGATACTAAACTTGTAACGAAAGTCGCCAAACTGACAAACAAATCGTTACTAATTAAGCGGAATAAACATAAACAGCGGATTAACAAAATTCACTAAAATTTAAAACCATTTTGCAAGGAGATCCTTGTATAGAAAACTTTTATTGAAAGATTCAAAACTCATACATATCATGATTGACATTATACAACATTGTTTCATCTCATCTCGAGGACAACATATATTAGTTCCTCTATCAAAACACATACTGGAGCAACATAAAACCTTGAGGTATTCAAGCCAAAATCTCATATTCTTCATGAAACCAGTACGAACCAACTCCAAGGACCTGAGAGTACAGAGATGACACATAGGACTCATATCTACAAGATAGGACAGACAGTACACTCAACCTGAGCTGTCACTGCTGTCTCAGTTATTGTTCTTTCTCTGCAAAAAGGTCTTCACCTCCTCGTGCACGTCCACCTAAAAAGTTGGATCCCACGGGGGTGAGACAATTGTAAATTTCCCCAGCGAGAGATATAACTCTCCGCCAACAATATTATTATCACACTTTAAATGGTATAAAACTGAGAAAAAGATAAGCAGTTTAGAATATTCTCATCTTTTAAAGAATTGCAAGTATATGTGATAGAGCAGTAAGTCATTTATTCACTTTATAAGGAATGGGAAGAACATGTATATCATTTACTCATCATACTATATCAACATCTCAAGCTTATCCAGTGAAACTCATTATCATGGTATGTCATCCATGAATCATTCTCATTTCTATTTATTGGCTTCAGCCAATCTGCTAACTAGATATTTAATTGTACCAGTCATGGGAGTATACATCATCATATTATATTCAGGCATTGGACTATGCCAAACCTGTGCAACTATTTCAGGCATTGGACTATGCCAATCCTGTGCAAACATCACTGAATACCACATCACTTTTACTAGGCATTATACCTTGGCCACGCCATCATACTTATTCACATCCTTTCTATAAACAAGTATCCCTCTCATATATTTCAAACACTATAGCCCTTGTTTGACTATAAGCATAAAGCATGTATGATCAAGATTTCATTATTATTATTGTATCCATTTATTATTATCATTATATTACTAAGTTTCCATTTCTTAGTTTATTTTGAACATTATCATTTCTTACATGAGACTTTTATAAACACATTGTTACCTGTCACTAGGCAACAACTATACTCATAGCTCACAAAACCCATTAAGTATCTTGTCACCTCTCACTAGGCAACAAATTATCACATGGCTCACAAGGCCATAACACATCTTGTCAATTCTCACTAGGCAACAAATTATCACATGGCTCACAAGGCCATAACACATCTTGTCACCTCTCACTAGGCAACAAATTATCACATGGCTCACCAGGCCATAACACATCTTGTCACCTCTCACTAGGCAACAACTTATTCTCATGGCTCACAAAGACCATAACACATCTTGTCACCTCTCACTAGGCAATAAATTATCACATGGCTCACAAAGCCCATAACACATCTTGTCACCTCTCACTAGGCAAAAAATTATCACATGGCTCACAAGACCATAATTCATACACTTGAATCACCCAGCTATCATCAATGATATGGACTCATCTCAGATTAAGGCACTATTGATATAAGGTTGTCCATTATCAACCACTTTAGGTGTTTCACCTATAAAGGTATTAGCCACACCATAACTTGGTGTTACTCTTATCACTCCTAAGAGTGTCTTGCCCTCACCTTTACAAGGTATCTTGGATTAGAAGTGTGCATATGTTCATCATATCGGGTTGTAAGTATATGAGCACTCACCATATCGGGATAGAAGTATATACACACCATTCATATCGGCTCAAGGTGTTTGTATGTGTTGCCCATGTCGTGCATGAGGTATTAAGACATCACCACGTTGGGCTAGAAATCAACTAGGGTTGTGTATCGGGCTACCATATCATGCAATAGCACTTGCTATTCTTTACTCATATTTGGTTGCCCAAATTAGGGTTTCACATCAACTTCTAAGTATTCATTTAACCTTGTATCATGCATGGTGTCTATACTTGACTCCCTATTGTGCAAGAGGTGTATACTACACCTCCATATCGTGCAACAATGTATTCATTCATATCCATATCGTTCAAGTGCAGAAGGTGCATCATCATATCAGGTTAAAGGTGCTTACTTGTGTGCTTGCACCCGATATCACTTTTATAAGGTAATATCATCATCTTCAAGCTCTAGACATTTGTTCTAACTATTATAGTTCATGTCAACAGGTCTAAGCAACTACTAGAACTCATAATTTCATCAACTATTTCAGGAAATTTTGGAATTAAAAGTAGATCATTAAATACAACAATTTAGGTGATGAATAATAACATGGTTGAGTTCAAGTTATATAACATGCCTTAAGAACATCTTCAAAGCTCCAAGCTCCAAAGCTCCACGTTCCTAAGGTTGAAGATGACTTATCAAAAGTCCAAGGCTCGTTCACTTTTCCTTCATATACAAGGAATCACCATGGATAATCAATTGGTGAAGAAGAAAAGAAAGGTAGTTCATAACCCTAATTCCATGGTTCAATTCAAGCTTGAAGACAACTATAGCTTACCTTAGGGTTAAGTTTTGAGTTCCTTAGCTCCTTGGACGACACCCTACAAATATTGGGCGATATGGAATTCCTCTTGGCCGACACAACTTTGCTTGTGGCCGATACCCCCTCACTTGTGGCCAAAATCACTTCAATTGGACGATATCAACTTGCTATGGGCAATATCAACATACTATGGCCGATATATTTGCTATGGCCGATACCCAAGGCCTATGCACGATACCCTTGTGCTATTGCACGACATGAAACCCCTCTTGCATGATATGATACTCACTTGTACGATATGGCACTCACTTGGAGTCAAAACACTTCACTCTATGGCCGATATCACCCTTATATGGTTGATATCACCTACTTGGGCGATATGGTCTTGCCATGGGCGATACCCCAAGGCCCATGCACGATACCACGACATCCCTTCACGATATCGGAGCTCTATGCAATATACCTTGGGTCGCAAAATTGCACCAAGGTGAAACTAGGGGTATATATACTTGTTGTTCATGAAGGAAGGCAAAAATGAGGTGTCAACATTTTGAGCTAGTAGGTGCCACGTGTCATGCATGGGTGACACGTGTACATGCATGCATCAACATTTATCTTGTCTTGCAAAATAGTTGAGAATCATTTAGGGATAAAGATTCGTCCATTACATATCTCTTTGAATAAGATATATCAACAAAATCACCACTTTATTCACAACTCATCTCAACTTTGGTAAGGAAGTTGTAACCCGACACACCTCACCTCCTTGAGGTTATTTGCACTATATGGACTTTGGCAAGCATCCACAAAACGATATAGGACACCTCCTTGGTCTCCATGGCCGATAGGCACTCATATATAAGCTTTTCAACTTGATACAACTCAAGTTAAGCTTTCAAATTCAACCCTTTTCTTGGTCATTTCTTCACCAAGATTACCATCATTCATAATGGAATCAAGTATGGTGTATACTCCTTTGTATCTCTTCTAAATGATTCTAGGAGGGAGTAGGAACACTCTAGATGTGGTAATTTGCATATTAATCCCACATTTTGGGTAAATTGCAATTTGTACCAAAATTGGTGCACAATGCTCCAACATTGTTCAATCAAGTTCAAACTTGGAATTTAGGAATTGCATGAGCCACCACTTAACACCATTATCTCTCTTATGATTGTAAAACACATGTGGTACATTCAACATGTGACATCCCCTCAACTTGGGTAAATTTCACTTTGGTCCAAAACAAAGGAAAATTGCTCAAGCAACATTCAATCTGAACCAAACTTGAAACCTGAGTGTGTCACATGATAACAAAACACCTTAGAGGATTATATTAAAGTTCTAAGCAACTTTATTAGTCAGAACAAATAGGGTTACCTCATAACCCAGGTCAGGGTCGTTATAAGTTATAAACCCCTAACAAGGATTTCATCCCCGAAATCCCAGGAAAAGGGAGGGACATATTATTCATTAATCATGCCCTCAAGTCTCTACCTAACTTATTAATGTTATGGAGATACCATAGATCTGTAGTTCACACAAAGTTCCTTTCACTAATTCAACCTTATCAATGTTTATGTTTATGCAGAGCATAAACCCCTAACATATGATGTCCATATTATTGAAAGGAAGAAGCATAAAAGAGCATACTTCTATCATCACCCAAGAATATTTATCAAAAGGGAAACATATATATCTAATAGAGATAATTCACTCAGCAATCTTTTATTCGTTTGGAAAAGTTCACTTAGCAAAACTCTATTTAATTGGGAATGCTCACTTAGCTTTTCCTTTATATTGGGAATGTTCACACAGCTCTTCCCATTTAGGAATGATCACACAACTTTTCCTATTTAATTGGGAATGTTCACACAACTCTTCCCATTTAGGAATGATCACACAACTTTTCCTATTTAATTGGGAATGTTCACACAGCTCTTCCCATTTAGGAATGATCACACAGCTTTTCCTATTTAATTGGGAATG
This sequence comes from Alisma plantago-aquatica, assembly GCA_963693085.1. Taxonomy (NCBI): domain Eukaryota; kingdom Viridiplantae; phylum Streptophyta; class Magnoliopsida; order Alismatales; family Alismataceae; genus Alisma; species Alisma plantago-aquatica. The sequence goes on from OY856410.1 coordinate 877,708,651, forward strand.
TTCACACAGCTCTTCCCATTTAGGAATGATCACACATCTTTTCATATTTAATTGGGAATGTTCACACAGCTCTTCCCATTTAGGAATGATCACACAGCTTTTCCTATTTAATTGGGAATGTTCACACAGCTCTTCCCATTTAGGAATGATCACATAGCTTTTCCTATTTAATTAGATTATACTCTCTAGATTGTTTCAAAATGACTACTTGATCAGAGTAATCAAAAAGACAACAATCTAAGAGTTTCATACTTGCCTTATCTTCAATAATCATATACCTGGCCAGGGTATACAAGTATTGAGATTAGGTAGTATGTACTTTATTTACTATCATATTCCTCACTTCTCATCTCCTTATACACACATGATTTTTCATTTCTGAATTTTCTTCAGATATTGCTTCAATATCTCATCTTTTATTACATAGATAAGAAAGATTATAAAGCATTTTAAGGAGCACAGAGTAAAATGTAAGTTCTCTTCTTCCTTGTGTCCTTATAGGACTGGTTAAAGGAAGTTCAAAAGCAACTACTTTCTTATTTTTAACACATAGAATCTGGAAATGAAATATCAGAATGAATCTATTTCATCTGACTATTACCCCTCGTGGTCATCTACTGCTTTAGGTTGACTTAACACATAGAGTCTAGTTGTTTCATGTTGTTGCTTTTGCCTTTTTACGTTATTGGGTTGTAGCTTTCATAAGCCTTGCCAAGTCTACCTCGGTTGTTGAGTCATTTCCTCCCTTCTTTTCAAAGAAAAGAGTTTAGTATGCTCAACAAGTCCATATCCATAACATGTCTTGTCCTCATACCATGGTCGTATCGGTCTCATTACCGATGTATAAGATATGCCATGAGTTCTTATAGGTGAAAAGTTAGGACCTTTTCCCTTACATAATGACTACTGCCCTGGTGCACTAGGCATTTATTGCACTGGTGGTACCAAAAACTTTGGCTTTTCCAAACAACTAGGAAAATGTCTCTAAAATTATAGAGACCTTACCTTAAATCTTAGCTTATTGCCCCTCCTTGGGCACTACCATCACAGATGTACTATCTGACTAAACTTATGGCAGAGTCTACTTTCTCGCCATATGTTAATCTTTCCCACATTTCCACTGTTCTGACATGACCATGTCATTCAGGAACCCCTTCAAAGCCTAAAGTTTCTGCATTAAGGACTGGTAACCTAGGTTGTAATGCTAGTATCCAGTATTCTATATGCATCACTATTGTCCTAACCTGCCCTTGAAGAGCATAAACATAGGATTCTCTATCCTGATCATGTCAAGATGGGAATTCTCAGGCACTTGTTCTTCTCTTGCCTGATCCCATGCACCCTATCCTGGTGCAACAACATTTCCCTTAGAAATGTGTTCCTTGTGTTCCCCAGTCATTTATAAACTTTACCCTTTATTCTGCATAAGCAGAAATCACTATAGGGTATACTGGAGGACACTAACACATACTCAACACCTTAGTCCTCTATCTCTGTAGACTCAGAAAACCTTAAGCTCTGATACTAAACTTGTAACGAAAGTCGCCAAACTGACAAACAAATCGTTACTAATTAAGCGGAATAAACATAAACAGCGGATTAACAAAATTCACTAAAATTTAAAACCATTTTGCAAGGAGATCCTTGTATAGAAAACTTTTATTGAAAGATTCAAAACTCATACATATCATGATTGACATTATACAACATTGTTTCATCTCATCTCGAGGACAACATATATTAGTTCCTCTATCAAAACACATACTGGAGCAACATAAAACCTTGAGGTATTCAAGCCAAAATCTCATATTCTTCATGAAACCAGTACGAACCAACTCCAAGGACCTGAGAGTACAGAGATGACACATAGGACTCATATCTACAAGATAGGACAGACAGTACACTCAACCTGAGCTGTCACTGCTGTCTCAGTTATTGTTCTTTCTCTGCAAAAAGGTCTTCCCCTCCTCGTGCACGTCCACCTAAAAAGTTGGATCCCACGGGGGTGAGACAATTGTAAATTGCCCCAGCGAGAGATATAACTCTCCGCCAACAATATTATTATCACACTTTAAATGGTATAAAACTGAGCAAAAGATAAGCAGTTTAGAATATTCTCATCTTTTAAAGAATTGCAAGTATATGTGATAGAGCAGTAAGTCATTTATTCGCTTTATAAGGAATGGGAATAACATGTATATCATTTACTCATCATACTATATCAACATCTCAAGCTTATCCAGTGAAACTCATTATCATGGTATGTCATCCATGAATCATTCTCATTTCTATTTATTGGCTTCAGCCAATCTGCTAACCAGATATTTAATTGTACCAGTCATGGGAGTATACATCATCATATTATATTCAGGCATTGGACTATGCCAAACCTGTGCAACTATTTCAGGCATTGGACTATGCCAATCCTGTGCAAACATCACTGAATACCACATCACTTTTACTAGGCATTATACCTTGGCCACGCCATCATACTTATTCACATCCTTTCTATAAACAAGTATCCCTCTCATATATTTCAAACACTATAGCCCTTGTTTGACTATAAGCATAAAGCATGTATGATCAAGATTTCATTATTATTATTGTATCCATTTATTATTATCATTATATTACTAAGTTTCCATTTCTTAGTTTATTTTGAACATTATCATTTCTTACATGAGACTTTTATAAACACCTTGTTACCTCTCACTAGGAAACAACTATCCTCATGGCTCACAAGGCCCATTAAGTATCTTGTCACCTCTCACTAGGAAACAAATTATCACATGGCTCACAAGGCCATAACACATCTTTTCAATTCTCACTAGGCAACAAATTATCACATGGCTCACAAGGCCATAACACATCTTGTCACCTCTCACTAGGCAACAAATTATCACATGGCTCACCAGGCCATAACACATCTTGTCACCTCTCACTAGGCAACAACTTATTCTCATGGCTCACAAAGCCCATAACACATCTTGTCACCTCTCACTAGGAAACAAATTATCACATGTCTCACAAAGCCCATAACACATCTTGTCACCTCGCACTAGTCAACAAATTATCACATGGCTCACAAGACCATAATTCATACACTTGAATCACCCAGCTATCATCAATGATATGGACTCATCTCGGATTAAGGCACTAATTATATAAGGTTGTCCATTATCAACCACTTTAGGTGTTTCACCTATAAAGGTATTAGCCACACCATAACTTGGTGTTACTCTTATAACTCCTAAGAGTGTCTTTCCCTCACCTTTACAAGGTATCTCAGATTAGATGTGTGCATATGTTCATCATATCGGGTTGTAAGTATATGAGCACTCACCATATCGGGCTAGAAGTATATACACACCATTCATATCGGCTCAAGGTGTTTGTATGTGTTACCCATGGCGTGCATGAGGTATTAAGCCATCACCATGTTGGGCTAGACATCAACTAGGGCTGTGTATCGGGCTACCATATCGTGTAATAGCACTTGCTATTCTTTACTCATATTTGGTTGCCCAAATTAGGGTTTCACATCAACTTATAAGTATTCATTTAACCTTGTATCATGCATGGAGTCTATACTTGACTCCCTATCGTGCAAGAGGTGTATACTACACCTCCATAATGTGAAACAATGTATTCATTCATATCCATATCGTTCAAGTGATGAAGTTGCATCATCATATCGGGTTAAAGGTGCTTACTTGTGTGCTTGCACCTGATATCACTTTTATAAGGTAATATCATCATCTTCAAGCTCTAGACATTTGTTCTAACTGTTATAGTTCATGTCAACATCTCTAAGAAACTACTAGAACTCATAATTTCATCAACTATTTCAGGAAATTTTGGAATTAAAAGTAGATCATTAAATACAGCAATTTAGGTGATGAATAATAACATGGTTGAGTTCAAGTTATATAACCCGCCTTAAAAACAACTTCAAAGCTCCAAGGTCCAATGTTCTACGTTCCTAAGGTTGAATATGACTTATCAAAAGTCCAAGGCTCGTTCACAACTCCTTCATATACAAGAAATCACCATGGATAAGCAATTGGTGAAGAAGAAAAGAAAGGTAGTTCATAACCCTAATTCCATGGTTCAATTCAAGATTGAAGACACCTATAGTTTACCTTAGGGTTACGTTTTGAGTTCCTTAGATCCTTGGCCGACACCCTACAACTCTTGGGCGATATGGACTTCCTCTTGTCCGACACAACTTTGCTTGTGGCCGATATCCCCTCACTTGTGGCCAAAATCACTTCAATTGGTCGATATCAACTTGCTATGGGCAATATCAACATACTATGGCCGATATACTTGCTATGACCGATACCCAAGGCCTATGCATGATACCCTTGTTCTCTTGCACTACATGCCACCCCTATTGCATGATATGATACTCACTTGCACGATATGGCACTCACTTGGAGTCAAAACACTTCACTCTATGGTCGATATCACCCTTATATGGCCGATATCACCTACTTGGGCGATATGGTCTTGCCATGGGCGATACCCCAAGGCCCATGCACAATACCACAGCATCCCTTCACGATATGGGAGCTCTATGCACGATACCTTAGGGTAGGAGGGTCGTAAGGGTCGCAAAATTGCACAAGGGGTGAAACTAGGGGTATATATACTTGTTGTTCATGAAGGAAGGCAAAAATGAGGTGTCAACATTTTGAGCTAGTAGGTGCCACATGTCATGCATGGGTGACACGTGTACATGCATGCATCAACATTTATCTTGTCTTGAAAAACAGTTGAGAATCATTTAGGGATAAAGATTCGTCCATTACATATCTCTTTGAATAAGATATATCAACAAAATCACCACTTTATTCACAACTCATCACAACTTTGCTAAGGAAGTTGTAACCCAACACACCTCACCTCCTTGAGGTGCTTTGCACGATATGGACTTTTCCAAGAGTCCACAAAACGATATGGGACACCTCCTTGGGCTCCATGGCCGATAGGCATTTATATATAAGCTTTTCAACTTGATACAACTCAAGTTAAGCTTTCAAATTCAACCCTTTTCTTGGTCATTTCTTCAGTAAGATTACCATCATTCATAATGGAATCAAGTATGGTGTATCCTCCTTTATCTCTATTCTAAATGATTCTAGTAGGGAGTAGGAACACTCTAGATTGGTAATTTGCATATTAATCCCACAATTTGGGTAAATTGCAATTTGTACCAAAATTGGTGCACAATGCTCCAACATTGTTCAAACAAGTTCAAACTTGGAATTTAGGCATTGCACGAGCCATCACGTAACATAATTCTCTCTCTTATGATTGTAAAACACATGTGGTACATTCAACATGTGACATTTTGCATTATAACCCCACAACTTGGGTAAATTGCACTTTGGTCCAAAACAAAGGAAAATTGCTCAAACAACATTCAATCAGGACCAAACTTGAAACATGAGTGTGTCACATGATTACAAAACACCTTAGAGTATTATATTAAAGTTATAAGAAACTTTATTAGTCAAAACAAATAGGGTTACCTCATAACCCAGGTCAGGGTCGTTACAGTGATGATTGTTGAGGGCAATGGAAATAGTAGTAGCAATATAATACCAATGTAATGAATCTAATGTTGTTCATGTTTTATATATGGTTGCTTAATACAACTTGATTTCCCCAAAAATCTACTTAAAATACATCAACTAATTACAGATGAATCTCTCATGTAGTTTTCCCTGGCCATAGATCCATCATCGTTAGTAGCTGGTGATGGTGAAACAGGTTCTCCTGCGGGTTAACCTGGAAGCGCATATTATTGAATATGTGTGGTTTCTCCTAGCCGAAAATGAGGAGGTTTGAGTGTAACTTTGGTTGTAGACTCCAGAGTGCAGTTTCAAGCCTGTATCTCAATATGTTGGAGCATGGTGAACAGGCCCATGGCTCGGAATGTGTGATAAGAAGAGCATGAATGCATTCATGGCTCAGAGCATGGTGAATAGGTCTGTGGCTCAGTTTCACTAGCATAGATACTTGTACCAAGGCGGGCTAGGTAGAGGGTAGCCTGACCCTGTGGCTGAGGCCACTTAAGCATGAGACTGTAGTCCTTCTTGTGTTGTACTCGTGCACTGACCACGAGGTGGGAGGTCGTGGAGTCCGGCTCTTCCATTGACCTTGTATGGCACTGGCTTGGGTTTCACAACCGAAGGTTGGATTTGAGCGGTACGGCTCACTTCCTCAAGGCATAATAATTTGTAAGCAAGCCGTATAGTATCTTTTCTTAGGGAAAATACAAAACATTGGTTGTGGCCTTGGTTGTATAGTTGCTCTGGTTATGAACTTCTAGTTTATCATATATTCCTTATATCGTGTGATAAGATCATATCAATTTTATCTTGTCAATCATGTTCCATACGGAATGCCTGGTTATATGCCTCCTAATGTTTTGGTAAGATTGTAATAAAGTTAGCTCTTCTCAGTATACTGCCTTATAGTCTGCTTATATCAAATATCTGTGATCATAATAAAGCTTGTAGAGGGTTATGTTTCTCGCTGGGACTGTGTGTCTCACCCCACTGGTTAATAACCCTTTTAGGTGGACGTGCCTGGCGAGATGATGATCATGTGACTACGGATGTTATGCAGAGGTATCGTACCTGGTGGGATAGATAGGGTCTAGCAGTAGAGTCTTATGTGTCATCCCTGTATACTCAGGTCTTCGAGAGAGTTTTTCGGCATTTCTTGTACAATGACCGATGTATGGTTTTCAGTATGTATCTTGATGTAAAGCATCCTGGCAATAGTTATTTCATGTGATGAGATGATGGGAAATTATGTAGTAGCACCTTGGAAATATGCTATGAAATGCAAAGTCTTTGGTTCAGATATTATATGTTTCATCTTGTGGTGCTTGTTGTAAATCGGTTTTAATTTCCCATGTTTTTTTCAGTAATCCACTAATTAGCACGTAATCGTGTTTTTTTTTGGATGGGGTGTTACAGTGTTGGTATCAGAGCTCTAGGTTCGCTGAGTCTACAAGGACACTAGGGCTAGGATTAGGATGGTGTATAAGGTTGGACCGTGACATAATATATGGTGCATACTACCTAATCTCAGTACTTGATGCTCTGGTCAGGTATTCAAATATTAAAGACAAAGGTAAGTATGGAGCATTAGATTGTTTCCTCCTTGATTACTCTGATCAAGTAGTCATTCTGGAACAATCTAAAGAGCATAACAAAAAATTAAGAATATGATGAGATAATTTCTTGAAACCATAATCTCAAGAGATATATATGATAAAAGATAGATTAACTTGTGATAACAATGTAAGCTAAAACATAGAACTTACACAAGATGAAGAAAACACCTGAAAGCAAAGATAAAGTTAGAAGAAAGAGATGAATAAGTAATGAGTAAACAAGATGGAACCTGAGATAATCTCAGACCAACCAATGAACGTAAGCAAAGATGTGAAAGAATAAAGTGCAAATTCATGATAAGAAAAAGAGAACCAGGGAGATGATCCTTGTTCAATAAAGAATATGCGAAGAATAATGATCTTTTTCATAAAGAGAAAACAAAAATCTGATATAATCAGGAACTAATAATGATTATGATGAAATGGTAACAAGAGAATAAGAATAATGACATGTAATGATCTTGATGTTTCTTGCGCTGATTGTAAGGAACCCAAGAAGATACAAGATAAAACCAGATGGAACAAGGTTTAATGTTGTATAAATGGTTGGAAACTCATGTAAGGGTCAAAGAAAGTGATAATACCCTCCCCTTTGATATGAAACCATAGGTGTTGATGGGGTGATGAGAGGAGTTTGCTCCTTTGTGTTCCTTCCGTTCGAGGGAGTGGCAGTCAAGTGGACCTTGTGTCACTTGATATGTGTGCCTTTGAAGTGATCGTTGTTTGGATACTTTGAAAAGTATCAGTTGATCTTGGACTTTGGTTTCTAAGATGGGGATGTCTGTGAGGGATGATGATGGAAGGATCCTCTTGACATGCCTTCTGAGAAGGGGTTGAGAATCAAGATGCCTAGATCGTGGAGGTATGAAGGTGAACCATCTTGATCGATCGCTCTTGACCTTGAACCTACAAGTTGGAAGCTTGTTTTGGAAGTCTAGATCTATGTGGTGACTCTCGAAGTGGAAGTTTGACATCATAGAGGAACGCTGTTAAGGATAAGCAAGTGAGGACTGGATGGTTTGATCAGGTAACAGATGGCAACAGGCAATAGTTAGATCTTGTGGCATAAGCTGGCTAGAAACGGTAGAATGACCAGTGTGTGGTGACAGGTCGAATGGAGTCATTCCATTCTTCTTTTGCCTCTTATCTTCTCTAGTTGATCCAATTCAGGATGTACCCTCCTTTGAGCGCTTGTTTTACGTTTGGCAGATGTTTCCTTCCTGTGAGTCAGAAGAGAGATAGTCTATTGTTGAGCACCTTGTTGATGACCTGCCTGTGTAGGATGAAGTATACCCTTCTCTGTATCCTTTCCTTTCCTGGATGTGATAGTCGGGTGAATCCCTTTTTGTGTGACATGTCAAGGGTCGTTATAACCCTGTGAATGGATATCCTTGGAAAGGTGTGAAGTTGAAAGGTTGGCTTTGGTTTGATCCGGCTAAGTTCCTATAGTGTGGCTATCTTATGTTAGGGGTTTATGCTCTAAACATGACACTGAAAGATATCCACCCAAGGGAAAGAAGTGTTGTAAGTTCATCTTGGGAAAGTTCATCTAGTTGAGCCTTGTCATGTCCATACAGGTGTTTTGTAGAGTATGTATCGTGTGATAACCTCTTCTGAGAAAGATCCCCCTAGAGTAGAGACATCCTTTGCGAAAAGAGAAGGAACAGTTGAAACATATATAGTAGAAAGACCGTGATACAAGTTATGCAAAGCTTAAAGTGACAAGCCTGTGAGATCAGAGTAGCATAGTGGAAACATAACAAAAAGTATGATACATCAGTAGAAGGAACTGATACCTGAGTAATACGAGTTGCATATAATGTTCCAGTATCTAAGAGTGTTACCAGGCAAAGGATGATGAGTTAAGGGTTTGAGTGTGTGACCAGTACAAGGAAGCTCTGAGTGGATCTGGGAAAAGAGCAGGTATGTTGGTCTCATATATGTGACACCTGGGAGATTTACGGAGTTGTTTGATGTGATGCACAAGTAACACCTATCTTCTTTCTGCTCGGGATTTCGGGGATGAAATCCTTGTTAGGGGTTTATGACTTGTAAGGACCCTGACCCAGGTTTTGGGCTAACCCTCTTTGCTTTGCTCTTGAAAGATGCTTAGAATCTTAATCTAATCTTCTAATATGTTTTGGTATCATGTGACAAGCTCATGTTTCCAGTTTGGTCCCGTTTGGATGTTGTTTGAGCAATGTTTGCTTGTTTTGGACCAAAGTGCAATTTACCCAAAGTAAGGGGTTATATTGCAATATGTCACATGTAAATCATGCCTTTAGTTCTCTTGCATCATTATAAAGAGAATGATTCTGTGGGGCACCTTGTGGAGGACCTATGTCTCAAGTTTGAGCTTGGTCGGTTGATGTTTATGCTTTTGTGCTAGTTTTGGTGTAAATTGCAATTTACCCAAAGTGGAGGGTCAATGTGCAATTTATCAGCTCTAGAGTCTTATTGCTTGTGTGTGACATCATCTAGAATGAGTATGGATGATGGGGCACCATGTTTGGTTGATAGATGAGGAATGACATCTTTATGTGGTCCTTATAACATATATGTGTTACATATGTCACCTTGTCCTTTAGTGTATCGGCTAGGACATGAAGGTGTGTCGCCCAATAGGGGTGTATCGGCCATGGAAGCTTCCCAGCTGCACGATACACTTCCTAGAGTGTATCACCAGGCCATGCATGAGCTGCTAGGGTGGCAACAAGTGGTGTTATGAGCTAGAGCAAGTGGCACCTTAGTTTATGTGGTTATGACACCTCTTCCTTACTACCTCTCTCTTCCTTGGTGTATATAACTCCCTTCCTCCTTATCCAAGCAATCCTTTTAGGCCACCTTCCTTCCCCTACCTGTATGTGACGAGCAAGATAGATTTGGGAGATAAGGAAGACTCCCATGGAGCATGGAGCGGCAAGCTCCTTGGCCACGGAAACTCCTTGCTCAACATCCGACCTTGGTGAGTCATGCTTCTTTGCTAGTTTTTCCTTGTGCTTTCTTCTTCACCTTCCTCTTCCCCTTTCGACCATGGATAGGCCCTTGATAAGAATAAGAAAGTCCTTGGTTATCTCCCCTCCTTTCTTCTTCTTGAGCTATACATAACCATGGTTTCTTCTTCTTCTTCTTCCTTTGTTTCTTGAGGTGATGATGATGGTACCGAAGGCAAGTTTGGAGCTTTCCATGGGTGATGTTCTTGGAGAAGAACGTGTGTTTGCTGCCTGGATCATGAAGCTTGATGCCTTTCATGGAAATCCTCTTAAGGTGGGTTACATAACTCTAAACCATCTCTATTATGCACACTCTCCATATATGTATATGATGGTTCTTGTACTTAAATCGTTACCTTTTCTCCATGATATATATATATATATATATATATATGGAACTTGGAATCTTATCTAATGGGAATGCTACGTTTTATTACTGCCTTTATCTTGTTTTCCTTGTGCAATATGGTAATGGGTGGCTAGAGGTTGAAGATGACTTGCACGATATGAGTCTTTGGCCGATACAACTAGGTTCCCCGATATGGGTCTTTACCCGATACAATACTTTGTTCTATATCCTATGCTTTGGTTGATGGTTATGGAAACACCCCTTTCTCTCCTTTGGACTTGAAAGGTGAGCCTATGACCTAGACATATGGATGATATGATGAGTTGGTAATAGTTGTACCTTAATGCCCGATATCCCCTATCCACCCTAGAGACAAGCTTTGGACGACATGGTTGCTAGACCCTTGGATGGGCTCTTGGCCGATATATGTTTCCATGATGACCCTTTGATTGTGTTGCCCGATACCCTCTTCTAGAGTTGAGCCTTGGGTTATATGATAGGTGAACTCTTTAGTGACCTTGTGACCGATATGTACATCTACCCAAGAGGATGGTGGTTGGCTGACATAAAACCCTAACTCTAGAGTCTTGGACGATATGGGGCTTCAACCCTAGTTTGGATGATAGGGTTGTTCTGGGTGACATAGATGATCTACCCTTGTTTCATGACATGGTCTTGATGTTGAAGACAACCAACTTGGTGTGGTCCTTGTACCCTTGCACGATACACCTTTTTGGTGCCCTAAACGATACCCCCCTCATCTAGGGTTTGCCTTGGATGTTATGTTAAGAAAAGTTCTATTAATCTTGTTGCCCGATATGACTCTTAACCATGGTAGTATTATTGGGTGATATGGATAAGTCTTGAGACTAGAATGATGAAACCCTAGGTGGGCGATACCATGGCTGCCTCCCTGACCGATATGAGCTTGGTTGAGGGGCTTTTGTGTCGGGCATGAGGTTTGTGCTTGCACAACACTCCCTAAGTGTGTTGCCTGACATGGTGCCTATGGACGACATGGAGCTTTGACTGATAGAGTTTCCCTAACCCTAAGATGACCGATAGGGGAACCCTTGTTGTGATGATTCCTTGGGCGATATGTTGTGTACCTGATAGGGTTCTCCATGAGAAACAAGGATATGAGGATGGGTGATATGGGTGATCCCTTGATATGTTGCTCGATATCATCAACCCTAGAACTTTATAAGTGTGTAGGTGTGCATGGTTTGGGTGACGACAGGGCTAAGTGTATGGCTGATACCCCACAAGGAGATATGTTACCTTGGCCGATATGCCTTCCCTGACATGGTCCCTCTCTCTTGGATGGTTACCCAACATGAGTTCAAACTTGATAGCTTGGATGGTCCTAGGGTTGAGGTTTGGCCGATACGATTTAACTTAACCTAGTTGGACGATAGGCTACCTCAGGCGCCACGGTGTTGTTTGAGAGACGTCAGTTGTATGCTTGTTGGGCATTATGGTTTGACCTTGTGTACCGTGATCTTAGGTGTTATGGCTTCAGACGATATGGTGATGATAAGTTGCCCGACATGGAACCCTAACCCTAATGGGCGATAGGGTCTTGGCCGTTAAACCTAGTTGTGATGTTGTTACACTCGGTTGCACATTATACTCTTGGTCTATGACTGCACGACATGCCATTAGGTCTAAGTCTGGTCGTTATCCCCTTGATGCATGGGTGCATGTCATGCTTGAGGCCGACAGCTTTGGATGAGGGTTGGTACTCTATCTGATACCCCTTTTTGTGAGGGATGTTTTGGTCGCTATATGCTTTTGGTGAGGGTAGGCGACACCTTTGGTGAGGGTTGTGCCTAACCCGATAACCCTATGCATGTTCCTTGAGCTTACACCTTTGATCATGATGGGATATGAGAAGATAGGTTGTAAACCCTTGTATAGTGGTTACCTATGGTTAATGATAGATGAATCTCTGATAAAGTTGGATGGTGAGTCATGGTGTATGATCCTTAAAGTTAATCCTTAGGGATGATCCTCATATGATTTGAGATATAGGGTATGACGGGATACCCATGATGTGGTAACAATAGTATGTATTGATTTATACACCAGTTATGACATTAATCTGCATATGTTCATAAGATAGAAGAATATTCCAATGTTATAAACCTTAATCTTGATGACATGATAATCATAATATGTTCTCTAAAGGATCTATGTTCTATGTTTTGTGATCCAGTTATCTCTTTCTTATGCAAGCTAACCATGCAGGTGTATCAAATTCATAGCCAAGTAAGAGCTATGGTGATTATATGATTACGTGCTCTGCACAACACTTGATATATGTGCAATATCTAAGTAATAATGATATGTCTTGTTGATGAGATAACATATATCACCAGTATGATGAGAAATGCATAGTGATGACATGAGGGATTGATATTCCCTAATGATGTTGATGATGCTTTGAGAGGCACTAGTGTAATGTGATGAACTCAGGGATTGATATCCCATGATGATATGAAATGATGAAGCCTTGAGAGGCAGTAGCACTATGAGATGATGTGAGGAATTTATATCCCATGGCAATGTGATGATTGTTGAGGGCAATGGAAATAGTAGTAACAATATAATACCAATGTAATGAATCTAATGTTGTTCATGTTTTATATATGGTTGCTTAATACAACTTGATTGCCCCAACAATCTACTTTAAATAGATTAACTAATTACAGATGAATCTCTCATGTAGTTTGCCTTGGCCGTAGATCCATCATCGTCAGTAGCTGGTGATGGTGAAACAGGTTCTCTTGTGGGTTAACCTGGAAGCACTTATTATTGAATATGTGTGGTTTCTCCTAGCCGAAAATGAGGAAGTTTGAGTGCAACTTTGGTTGTAGACTCCAGAGTGTGGTTTCAAGCCCGTAGCTCAATATGTTGGAGCATGGTGAACAGGCCCATGGCTCGGAATGTGTGATAAGAAGAGCATGAATGCGTTCATGGCTCATAACACGGTGAACATGCCCGTGGCTCAGTTTCACTAGCGTCGATACATGTACCAAGGCGGGCTAGGAGGAGGGTAGCTTGACCAAGTGGCTGAGGCCACTTAAGCATGAGACTGCGGTCCTACTTGTGTTGTACTCGTGCACTGACCACGAGGTGGGAGGTCGTGGAGTCTGGCTCTTCCATTGACCTTGTATGGCACCAGCTTGGGTTTCGCAACCGAAGGTTGGATTTGAGCGGTACGGCTCACTTACTCAAGCCATAATATTTTGTAAGCAAGCTGTGTAGTATCTTTGCTTACGGAAAATACGAAACATTGGTTGAGGCCTTGGTTGTATAGTTGCTCTGGTTATGAACTTGTAGTTTATCATATATTCCTTATATCATGTGATAAGATTGTATCAATTTTATCTTGTCTATCATGTTCCATACGGAATGCCTGGTTATATGCCTCCTAATGTTTTGGTAAGATTGTAATAAAGTTACCTCTACTCAGTATACTACCTTATAGTCTTCTTATATCAAATATATGTGATCATAATAATGTTGGTAGAGGGTTATGTTTCTCGCTGGGACTGTGTGTCTCACCCTGCTGGTTAATAACCCTGTTAGGTGGACGTGCCTGGCGAGATGAAGATCATGTGACTACGGATGTTATGCAGAGGTATCGTACCTGGTGGGATAGATAGTGTCTAGCAGTAGAGTCCTATGTGTCGTCCCTATACACTCAGGTCTTCGAGAGAGTTTTTTGATGTTTCTTGTACGATGATCGATGTATGGTTTTCGGTATGTATCTTGATGTAAAGCATCTTGGCAATAGTTATTTCATGTAACGAGATGATGGGAAATTATGTTATAGCACCTTGGATATATGTTATGAAATGCAAAGTGTTGGCTCAGATATTATATGTTTCATCTTGTGGTGCTTGTTGTAAATCGGTTTTAATTTCTCGTGTTTTTTTTGGTAATCCGCTGATTAGCACGTAATCGTGTTTTGTTGTGGATGGGGTGTTACATTAGGTAATCATTCTCATGTATCTTTTTTATCGTGACATGTGCCTATCCAATATCTCACACTCATAAAGAATGAAATGAATATTTGGCTGCAGCCCAAATAGAAAGTTCAACCCATCCCAAGGGCATAGATTGCGTATTCACACATTATCTTTTAGATTTCTAACTTCTGTTTGAGTCACTTTCAACAATGACTCCACACAATGAATACCTTTTAGTACCAAAACTTTCTTACTATCATGTCATCACATAATTCTTGAGTTCATTCATAACTCCTTTAGAGATTTTATCTAACATTATTACATGAATTCCTATATTCTTTTATTCTACATTTCATGTCTCATTAGCCTCAGTCATTTCCTTAAGATCTCTAGGGGTATAGGTACCTTTGGAGTGATCTACTCTTGACCCCCAAGGGCCTTATGCTCTTAATACATGATCATATCTCAACCTCATTAGTCTTATGTACCTTTAATCATCCTACTTGATCTTACAGTTGACTTAGGGATCTACCTTTCCCAAAGATTTTACTGAGATGTCATAACTTTATTTTATTTTACTACACATTTTTCTTGAGGTTTCTCTGATAGTATCCAAGAACACTTTATTCTTTAAAATTCCTTCACCCAAATTTCCTTCATCTCTTACGAAACACATAATTTACTCTATGTCCCGTTATTGGGCTCATGGCAACCTTCTTGTTCGGGCTTCATTTCACACTATCAGTCACTCCCACTATGATTTTTCCTCATGTCCCTTAGATATGTCCAAAGAATTATACTCAATATATGCACTTTCATGCTTTATCTACTTAATCTATTGAGATATATGTGACATTTGAAGTAACCATAATTCTTAAATTGATTTGTGAATTCACCCTTCTTGGGAAGGTCCTATCCCAAGACTAGATAAAACTAACATTTGATAATGAAGAATAGAAACAATCTTAAACCACATTTTTTATTAACGCAAAGGGACATGTTATTCATGCATATTTTCCATTATATCAACCATGTATTTTCTACCTAAGAGTCATATCATTATACCATGTGATCTACAACCTAAGAGTGGCATCACTATCAATTACTTTTCTACTAAGGGTGGAAGCATTTAGATACAAAGGAACTAGCATATTATGTTTCATATGTTCAGGACTATAGGAACAATTATTTCATTTATTGTGATATGCCAAGTACTTTGTGCAAACCATACGATATAGATGGCCAATCATAGGTAAAGTGTACTTTAAAGAAGACATATCCAATTGTAGATAGAGAACTTATTAAACCACTTATAAGTCTTCCATTATGACATACATCACCTCTCTAGGTTGGATCAACTTCATGATATTATGGTGGTGCTAAATCAACTTGTATAATAGGCTCATTATATATATATATATATATATATATATATATATATATATATATATATAAATCAAATTATAAGTGGGGTTTCCCCTAACCCATTACCCAAGGAAGGTTCCATGCCCAAATTCTATGAGCAAACTCAAATCTATGAGAATCATATGTACTAGATCTATTTTTCCTATTTGGTCCACGGTTTTTAGGTCTACCTTATTAGCATCGATCACAAAATTCGGCCACTCTAGAACAAACCAAACAAAAACTTGATATGGTATTCTCTCCTTAGGTTAGAACTCATGAAATATTCTTACCCAACTTTCTCTTTCTCATCAACAACCACTAGAGTCCTAACATGGAACCACCAACTTGTGCATGAGGCTTCACAACATATTATCATTCCCTACCTCTCTAGGTTCTTAGGACTCTCTCTCTCACCTATATGGTCGGTACTCATATCATATACACATATTTGTAAGAAACCTATTTCTCTTTCTCTATGGTACAACAAGCCTCTAAGGATCATGCATATAGAAACTCAACTCATTCGACTTAGGGGTAGACTAGTTAAGGACATATCACAACAAATACTCCTCATAATTTCTCATATTTTGGATATTAGGTTCTTGACTTCCTTTGTGTCCCACTCTCTTATTTAGCTAACCTTATAATTTTTTTAAATACTATGGTTCCCCCTTTGTAGAAGGGATTGAGGCTATTGTAGATTCACATCTTATCTTCACTTAGCTTATCTTATCTCGAAGAAGCGCACACACTTGCATCATCAAAACCCATGTCAGACCTCAAAATTAAACTCAATTTCTCCAATCTGACTGAGGTCATCATAAACATATTATCTCATCATGTAAAATTAAAATCATCTCATCCATTCCATCTATTATGTATCCCAACAAGGCTTTAGGCATCTAGTCTAAAGTTGATTCCTCATTTATCCAGATGCCCCTCATGTCCACTTGGTGCATGACTACCCTCTACTCATACTTGTGTGGAAATATACTTTCTATTAGGGTGCCTAACAAAAGGAATTTAGACTTTCTAATCACAACCTAGCTTCATGGATTAGGGTTTTATCTTCTCATGGATCTTTTCACCACTTTGGGGTCGATCGATCCAGGTCAGGAAACAACCCTAAAAGTTGCACTACAGGTTCTGATATTTTATTTGTCATGTACCAATTGATTACCTATGTTTCACTGATATATTCATCATGCACGCTTTACTCCACATTATTGCATGTGTGGATAAACTAAGGTACCCAAAATCATTGTATTTTCTCTTTTCTCTTACTGTTCCTTGGGGTTTATATGAGTAGGGTTATTATTTTTCTAATGCTTTTCTCATAACCCATGATTAAGGTTTATGGTTAAGGTTAGGAATTACATGTTGTATCTTAGGGTTTTATGATTCCCTTGACTATGTAGGGGATTTTCTAAACCAGACCTAGCTCCATCTAGGGTTATACATAGAGATTTTTCCTTTACTTTATCATTATTTCTACATTAAAAGTACATTATTTGACAGAGGATGTCTTAGTCCTACCTCTTCTAAAAAAACCCTAACTTGATATGGGGAGGGAAGTATCCTTTGGGTATGTTAAGCAAGGGGAGGAGAAGTGGATGAAATTTGAGATGAGAAGACCTAAAGGAACCATTACTTCAGGCAAACCCTAGGTTCGAGCCAGGCTGGTATCACATTGGCTTAGGGAGTCCTCGTATGCCAACTTAATGGTGTGGAGGAAAATGTTGGCAACCACCAAAACCATGTTTCACTCTAGACACCATTATCATCGGATCATGCCTTAATTAGTTTCCTTATTTCTATATAGATTACTTGAATTATAAACTATTAAATATTATTTAGAAAATTTGGGGCTCTGATACCAAATGTAACGACCTCACTTTTTAGCATTTCCCAATTAAGGAAAGACCCAAAAAGTTGAGATCCATTACCTAAAATACCCAAGGATCCATATTGATCTAAATAACAAATAATAGCAAACAATTTCCATTAATCCAAATATTGTTCAAAAGATTCTCCTCTATGGAATTACATGAATTTCTATAATCAGAACTTTACATATGGGAAGAAGTGTCCAATTAATCCTCCTTTACATTACTTTAATGCTTTCAGATAATTTCAGTTGATTATCATGTCTTGATATCTTATTATTTGGCATGTACCTAAAATGATAGAAACAAAAGCACGGATCAACATACCAAAATATGTTGTGTACGTAGGGAAAACAAAATATCCGCATGTAGGTGTAACAACATATCAACTATAGAAACAATTAAGTTTATAAAAATTGAACAAGAATTTTCTTATTTTAAGCTCTCCACCCATATCATCTCTTTCTCTAGGTTGTGTCCTCTCTTTAGGGATTATGGGGAACCCTCTCTTTAGTGTTTGGTCCATGTAGTGGAAATTCATAACCTCCCCTCAGTCAGGGTTGGTTTCACACATAGGCCTTCCTTTACGTGCTTGGGCTGAGGTGATCTTTCTTTTTGGGCTTGATCACTCATCATTCCCATAATGACTTGCTTCACCACATTCTCTTTAACTCACTAGAGAGGGATACACTTGTGCCTCGCCGCACAAGGAGGCATACTAAAACTTCTTAGGCCTCCTCGTATTGTGATGATGTAACATACTGAAATTCAGGGTCTTTCCTGCAATTTACCCACTTTTGAGATTTTCTTTGCCTTCTAGTCCTTTTGGACCAATTTCATAAATTCCCGTTGTTTTATATTCTTTTTGGACTCTTCATGCAATTTGAGCACAATTCAAGGTTGAAATTACTTTTTCCCCCATTTATGATAATAAAGGGGTGTTTGCACAAATAACCCACTTAAGGTAATAATTAAGGGCTAATAATGAAAAATGGAATTTTATGTGAGAATATAAGTAGATAATATTAATTTGGAGCTTTCTGGATAAATATATTAGCAATAATGTGTATTTAAGTTAATGTATGAGAACATTAACCTTAATTGGTTCTCTCTCCTCAAGATATGATTTTAATTCATAAAAATATGTTATTTATTTGAGAAATGATTACTGAAATCTTAATGTGCTTAATATCTCGAAATTTACTCAAATGTTTCATAAAAAGAAGTCTTTTCGTATAATTCATTCATTTTAATATATTAATAAACACTTTAATGAGCATTATATTTATTAAGGGCCATATTATGAGTAAAACAAGAAATTAATTAAATAGCATTGTTCTAGACTTTAATATGAGCTAATGGTTCAAATTTAGTGATTTTTGGAGTTCATTTGACCCCTCAAAATGATTTTATACGTTTTTAATATAGTGTCAATTAAAATGGTGAATAATAACCCACCTTCATGCCTCACTCTTAATATGGGATAATTAAAGTTGAAAATGCATGTAATAAGTGAGTGGAGGACTCTTGGACTCCAAATCTCGGATTTGGGAACCAAAGGTTGCTTATAAAAGCAATACATAATTATTTGCTTAAGCATTATATTAATATATACTTTAATAATCAAAATAATTTTTTGGAGGCCAAAGGTTGGGTGAAACGAAAATCTAACTATATAGCATGAATCTAGACGTCTTTAGCAACCTATAGTTAAAATTTGAGGTTAATTGGAGCTTGTTTGACCTTCCTAATGTATTAAACAAGTTTTTAATATAGTGTGACATTATATCACTAAGATATCAATGATATGGTTCAGCTTTAATCAGTGTCACGCGTGACACATCCGCAAGGGTCCATCGTGGACACTGATCCAGCGGCTCACGTGAAGCCTGACCCGCATCCAATGACCCAAAACTTGTCTTCTACCTCCAGCTGTTACATGTGTAACGAGCTCGACTCCTCAGCTTCGATCTCCTAGTATACTCGACCATTTTGCGAGATTTCTTCTCTGTTCGCTTCATCTCTTCCTTCTGGTTCATTTGATACATTGCTCATCAAGAGAGGCACAACGTAGCCAAAACACCAAGTGGCGCCGGCCATGGCCACTCACGGCCACCTTCGTTTCGGCTCCACACACATCCACGCCTATAAATAGCACCCTCCTCAGCTTCGTCAGCCTCCTAGCAACCTCCGCATACATTCAATTTTGTCCGAGGAACTGTGAGTGGCCGACGGTGAGGTGCTTTCCACCCTGAGTTTGTGGAGCTTTTTCACCGAGCCAAGAGCGACTAGCAGCAAAATTGAACACGTAGGTGCGTTCCTCGTTTAATTCCCTATGTTTTTTGAGTACCTATACGCTTAATTTGGTTGAGAATTGTGGATTTGCCCAACTTCGCAAGTTGGGACCTCGGAGCCATGTCGCTGGCCGAAGGTAGAAGAAGGACAAGTGATTTATGATGGTTTTGCCCCTCCGTGCTCTTCAGTTCTCTCATTTTATTCGTTTCCCTTTTGGTCTTTGGCCCACATAGCAACTATCTAAATTCTGATTGGTCCATCTTGTTTAATTCGTAGTAAATCGCTCGGTTATTGGAAAAATATAAATAAATAGTCGTTGGAAAGGATTTTTCGAGTAGAATCCGAATTTACTATTTTTGATCCTGTTTTCCATCCCAACTCTGATAATTAATTCAAACTCTAATTTAAATGTATAACGTGTTATAAAATGATTATAATAGTGTTTTAACTCTGTTTTTGGTAAATAAATATGTTTTGTCGAGTAGAAAAATATTAGGAATCGTTTGGCCCTATTTACAAACCCAAAATCCAAAGTTTTAATCGATGATTTATAAATATGGACATTTTACACTTAAAGTACCTTTAAGTAACCTAATACATGTGTAATGTTTGTAACTAGGGAAATATGGAATGGTGATACAATCAGATTGGTGAATGTGATGGTAATTAATTAAAATAGGTATGTGGACCCTATTTATATATGTGAATCCTATCAAAGATGAATGTGAATGTTTATTGTGCAAACAATCCTAATCTCTCAGTTGGGTCTTTTCCAACCCCACAATCATTATTGTGCTAGCCTTGTTATTCTCCTAAATGCATTTTTGGCTCTTTTACTTCTTTGATGAATCAATTGCAATTGTGGCTCACATATGTGAAATATTTAATCTTGTTATATCCAATGTTGGCCCCTCCATTTATTTATTCCCTGGGTTTTATTCCCAATGCTATGTTGTTATCTTGTTATACTTTTCACTCTACTGCCAAGTGAATGTTTATGCATGATATAGTTATTGACCAATTGACAATGTAGTGTACATGAGTACAAACCACCTATAGGGCACTGGGGTTTTAGTCCCCCTACCGTAGGGACTAGGGTTTTAGTCCCCCTGCCAATTTTATACAGGGCACTGAGGTTTTAGTCCTCCTGCCAGGCATTGGGGTTTTAGTCCCCCTGCCATTTTATATTGGTGAGGTTCGGTAGGTGGCTCACCCTACATTGAGATGATTTTGAGTCATAATTTATATTCATGCAAAGGTGATATTTGTTGATATTGAAATGTGGCAGTTTTCTAAAATCTTATTTACTCATTTGCCTCTCACTCCTTCAAATTCCTTAGTGGAATCTTTTGTCATGAAATTCATAGCTTTATGATTGCCTTTATCCTTTTATTAACACATACATTTTATCTTTCTCTTGCTGGATGACCCCAACCATCCAGGCTAGGATCAGAGTGCGCATGGAAGCTTGGTGAACCTACGGCTAAGGATATGACAAGAAGAAAAGGAACATATAGCTTGCGTGATCATAGTTGCTTTTATGTTATAAGTTGTTTTGTTTGGAGACAATATTGGCTTAGTCTAAGTCTTCCTCTACCTAGATCCTATGTGTTGTATAAAGTTGTACTTCCTTTATGAAAATTTTATAATTTACTCTTTATACAATTTGAATAAAGTTAAGTTTTATTTCTTCCGCTGCCACACATTTGATGAACTTGTTTATCATGTTTTATAGTAGAGACTATGTCTTTACAGCATGGTATCAGAGCATCAAGGTAGTCGGATTCTTGACTAATTCAAAAATTGTCTCTCTAGAGTATATAGTTTCCCTTTAGTTAGTTTTTCACCTTAGAGTTGACCTAGCATGAAAGTTTGATTTAGTATCATAATAATAATTAATTAAAAATAAAATTTGTCAACTTTTTGGTGAATTGTCTATTGAGAAGCTACTAGAGCAAGAAGTTGAAAGTGATGGTGCCTAGAAAGGGTTAGAGCTTGGGGGATGGCAATATTTTCCTCCGCCCCACTAGCTTGGTAACGAGGACTCCTGAGCTCATATGACCTGGCCTGGCCTGATCTGATACAGACAGCTCGAAATAGTCTATCTTTGGGCATGTTGCCTAATTGTTGATTACTTTAGGAAAGCCATAAGTGATGATTTTATCTCTTACACAGAAATCATCCTTAAATACCTTATAATCCTATGTTTAGGGTTTAGTGTACCCTATGTTACATCCTGAAGCTTGGTTTGTAAATCCTTTTAGTGTAGAATCTTATGTACCCCTTTACCCTTAGCCTAGTTTGACTTAGTTGACCCTTTTAAGGGGTGGAATAAGGGTAATGGTGTTAGTACCCTATTTGGTTTTGCAAAGCTGATTTCGAGGATGAAATCCCTTTTTAGGGGGATGGAATCCCAATTAAAAGAAAAATCAAAATACCTTTCGAGTTAGAAACCCTATCTATGTGGACATATGTACATAATAACTTATGTGAACAAGATTTTACCAAAAACATTACACTTGTAATTCAACTTGTTTGTTTATACACACGTGAATATGTAGTAAGTCATATAGGAATAATTCATATGTTTGAACCTTAATATAGGCTTGATGTGCATAATAATGAGTTACTCATTACTAATGGTGAATATACATAACGTTGACTATGCCACCCTAATGGTAAAATGTGTATGGATAATGCACCCTAAGGATGCTTTAACATGTAATGATCATGTTGACCTAAACCTTAATATGTAATCATCTAGTTTTGACAACATATACATATATATATATATATATATATATATATATATACCCTTAATGCCTTTCATGATATATTAGTGACATTAGGTATCATCATCACATAATATACCTTAATGCATATAAATGGATTATAGTCACAAAGTCATCAATATATGTAAGGTATATCACCTTGTTCTCTAATGAACACCTCATAATAACTTGATATGTGAATTAATTCATTAATATTTAATGTGTTACATCCTATTCACTAAAATGCATATAATGACTCAAACATGATAATGAATAATTGGATTCACATAAATATTCATAAATGCCTAGTTTGATGTAAAATATGTATAATTTATAAGATGAAGTGTAACAGACAAAAATGATTAATGATGTCATTAAAATGAGTATGAAAGATGATATGACAATGTACAATATGAACATTATTTGTAATTATTATAGGCTTAATAACTTGTTGAATAATATTAACTCTTTCTACAAAATAATTTTTGATAATTTTACATGATAGTTTTAAGAGGATAATGGGAAATGAATTGATGTTATTAAGGTTTTGATCTAATACATTAATTAATGTTGAAATGGCTTAGTAAACCCTAATTGTGCTTAAAATCCTTAATGAGGGAAATACACATGATATAACACTGAGATGTAATTGTTTGGGAATAAAATGTGGCACAAGTGATAGTATAATAAATATGATACCTCTTCATGATGGAGATTTTTCTAATAAGGCAAAAATGTTAATTTTGAGTTTGATAAAAGGCTATAGGTTTTGTGGAAACCTTAGTAACACCTGACTTATGTAGATTTTGTGTTTTACCCTAGATTAAGGGTTATAACCTAGTGTTTAAGGTTGGGATGTTGCACACCCACCCTCTATTCCCTCTTGTTGTGATTTCGGTAACGAAATCCTCTTTAAGGGGTGGTGTGCTATAACATACTGAAATTCAGGGTCTTTCCTGCAATTTACCCACTTTTGAGCTTTTCTTTGCCTTCTAGTACTTTTGGGCCAATTTCATAATTTTCCCTTGTTTTATATTCTTTTTGGACTCTTCGTGCAATTTGAGCACAATTCAAGGTTGAAATTACCTTTTCCCCCATTTATAATAATAAAGGGGTGTTTGAACAAATAACCCACTTAAGGTAATAATTAAGGGCTAATAATGCAAAATGGAATTTTATGTGAGAATATAAGTAGATAATATTAATTTGGAGCTTTTTGGATAAATATATTAGTAATAATGTGTATTTAAGTTAATGTATGAGAACATTAACCTTAATTGTTTCTCTCTCCTCAAGATATGATTTTAATTCATGAAAATATGTTATTTAATTGAGATTATTGAAATATTAATGTGCTTGATATCTCTAAATTTACTCACATGTTTCATAAAAAGAAGTCTTTTCATATAAATCATTCATTTTAATATATTAATAAACACTTTAATGAGAAATATATTTATTAAGGGCCATATTATGAGTAAAACGAGAAAGTAATTGCATAGCATTGTTCTAGACTTTAATATTAGCTAATGTTTCAAATTTGGTGATTTTTGGAGTTCATTTGACCCCTCAAAATGATTTTATACGCTTTTAATATAGTGTCAATTAAAAATGATGAATAATAACCCACCTTCATACCTCACTCTTAATATGGGATAATTAAAGTTGAAAATGCATTTAATAAGTGAGTGGAGGACTCTTGGACTCCAAATCTCGGATTTGGGAACCAAAGGTTGCTTATAAAAGCAATACATAATTATTTGCTTAAGCATTATATTAATATATACTTTAATAATCAAAATAATTTTTTGGAGGCCAAAGGTTGGGTGAAACGAAAATCTAACTATATAGCATGAATCTAGACGTCTTTAGCAACCTATAGTTAAAATTTGAGGTTAATTGGAGCTTGTTTGACCTTCCTAATGCATTAAATAAGTTTTTAATATAGTGTGACATTATATCACTAAGATATCAATGATATGGTTCAGCTTTAATTAGTGTCACGCGTGACACATCCGCAAGGGTCCATCGTGGACACTGATCCAGCGGCTCGCGTGAAGCCTGACCCGCATCCAACGACCCAAAACTTGTCTTCTACCTCCAGCTGTTACATGTGTAACGAGCTCGACTCCTCATCTTCGATCTCCTAGTATACTCGACCATTTTGCGAGATTTCTTCTCAGTTCACTTCATCTCTTCCTTCTGGTTCATTTGAGACATTGCTCATCAAGAGAGGCACAACGTAGCCAAAACACCAAGTAGCACCGGCCGTGGCCACTCATGGCCACCTTCGTTTCGGCTCCACACACATCCACGCCTATAAATAGCACCCTCCTCAGCTTCATCAGCCTCCTAGCAACCTCCGCATACATTCAATTTTGTCCGAGGAACTGTGAGTGGCCGACGGTGAGGTGCATTCCACCCTGAGTTTGTGGAGCTTTTTCACGGAGCCAGGAGCGACTAGCAGCAAAATTGAACACGTAGGTGCGTTCCTCGTTTAATTCCCTACGTTTTTTGAGTACCTATACGCTTAATTTGGTTGAGAATTGTGGATTTGCCCAACATCGCAAGTTGGGACCTCGGAGCCATGTCACTGGCCGATGGTAGAAGAAGGACAAGTGATTTATGATGGTTTTTCCCCTCCGTGCTCTTCAATTCACTCTTTTTATTCGTTGCCCTTTTGGTCTTTGGCCCACATAGCAACTATCTAAATTTTGATTGGTCCATCTTGTTTAATTTGTAGTAAATCGCTCGGTTAACAGAAAAATATAAATAAATAGTCGTTAGAAAGGATTTTTTGAGTAGAATCCTAATTTCCTATTTTTGAGTCCCATTTTCCATCCCAACTCCGATAATTAATTCAAACTCTAATTTAAATGTATAAAGTGTTATAAAATGATTATAATAGTGTTTTAACTCTGTTTTTGGTAAATAAATATGTTTTCTCGAGTAGAAAAATATTAGGAATCGTTTGGCCCTGTTTCCAGACCCAAAATACAAAGTTTTAATCCATGATTTATAAATATGCGCATTTTACACTTAAAGTACCTTTAAGTAACCTAATACATGTGTAATGTTTGTAACTAGGGAAATACAGAATGGTGATACAATCAGATTGGTGAATGTGATGGTAATTAATTAAAATAGGTATGTGGACCCTATTTATATATGTGAATCCTGTCAAAGATGAATGTGAATGTTTATTGTGCAAACAATCCTAATCTCTCAGTTGGGTCTTTTCCAACCCCACAATCATTATTGTGCTAGCCTTGTTATTCTCCTAAATACATTTTTGGCTCTTTTACTTCTTTGATGAATCAATTGCAATTGTGGCTCACATATGTGAAATATTTAATCTTGTTATGGCCAATGTTGGCCCCTCCATTTATTTATTCCCTGGGTTTTATTACCAATGCTATGTTGTTATCTTGTTATACTTTTCACTCTACTGCCAAGTGAATGTTTATGCATGATATAGTTATTGACCAATTGACAATGTAGTGTACATGAGTACAAACCACCCATAGGGCACTGGGGTTTTCGTCCCCCTGCCGTAGGCACTGGGGTTTTAGTCCCCCTGCCAATTTTATACAGGGCACTGAGGTTTTAGTCCTCCTGCCAGGCACTGGGGTTTTAGTCCCCCTGCCATTTTATATTGGTGAGGCCTGGTAGGTTCCTCACCCTACATTGAGATGATTTTGAGGCATAATTTATATTCATGCAAATTTGATATTTGTTGATATTGAAATGTGGCAGTTTTCTAAAATCTTATTTACTCATTTTCCTCTCACTCCTTGAAATTCCTTAGTGGAATCTTTTGTTATGAAATGCTTAGGTTTATGATTGCCTTTATCCTTTTATTAACATATACCTTTTATCTCTCTCTTGTTGGATGACCCCAACCATCCAGGCTAGGATCAGAGTGTGCATGGAAGCTTGGTGAACCTAAGGCTAAGGATAGGACAAGAAGAAAAGGAACATATAGCTTGCGTGATCATAGTTGCTTTTATCTTATAAGTTGTTTTGTTTGGAGACAATATTGGCTTAGTCTAAGTCTTCCTCTACCTAGATCCTATGTGTTGTATAAAGTTATACTTCCTTTATGGAAATTTTATATTGTACTCTTTATAAAATTTGAATAAAGTCAAGTTTTATTTTTTCCGCTGCCACACATTTGATGAACTTGTTTATCATGTTTTATAGTAGAGACTATGTCTTTACAGCATGGTATCAGAGCATCAAGGTAGTTGGATTCTTGACTAATTCAAAAATTGTCTCTCTAGAGTATATAGTTTCCCTTTAGTTAGTTTTTCACCTTAGAGTTGACCTAGCATGAAAGTTTGATTTAGTATCATAATAATAATTAATTAAAAATAAAATTTGTCAACTTTTTGGTGAATTGTCTATTGAGAAGCTACTAGAGCAAGAAGTTGAAAGTGATGGTGTCTAGAAAGGGTCAGAGCTTGGGGGCTGGCAATATTTTCCTCCGCCCCATTAGCTTGGTAATGAGGACTCCTGAGCTCATATGACCTGGCCTGGCCTGATCTGATACAGACAACTCGAAATAGTCTATCTTTGGGCATGTTGCCTAATTGTTGATTACCTTAGGAAAGCCATAAGTGATGATTTGATCTCTTACACAAAAATCATCCTTAAATACCTTATAATCCTATGTTTAGGGTTTAGTGTACCCTATGTTACATCCTGAAGCTTGGTTTGTAAATCCTTTTAGTGTAGAATCTTATGTACCCTTTTACCCTTAGCCTAGTTTGACTTAGTTGACCCTTTTAAGGGGTGGAATAAGGGTAATGGTGTTAGTACCCTATTTGGTTTTGCAAAGCTGATTTCGAGGACGAAATCCCTTTTTAGGGGGATGGAATCCCAATTAAAAGCAAAATCAAAATACCTTTAGAGTTAGAAACCTATCTATGTGGACATATGTACATAATAACTTATGTGAACAAGAATTTACCAAAAACATTACACTTTTAATTCAACTTGTTTGTTTATACACACATGAATATGTAGTAAGTCATATAGGAATAATTCATATGTTTGAACCTTAATATAGGCTTGATGCGCATAATAATGAGTTACTCATTACTAATGGTGA
Organism: Alisma plantago-aquatica; assembly: GCA_963693085.1. Taxonomy (NCBI): domain Eukaryota; kingdom Viridiplantae; phylum Streptophyta; class Magnoliopsida; order Alismatales; family Alismataceae; genus Alisma; species Alisma plantago-aquatica. Next base: position 877,736,637 of record OY856410.1, read on the forward strand.
ATATACATAAAGTTTACTATGCCACCCTAATGGTAAAATGTGTATGGATAATGCACCCTAAGGATGCTTTAACATGTAATGATCATGTTGACCTAAACCTTAATATGTAATCATCTAGTTTTGACAACATATACATATATATATACCCTTAATGCCTTTCATGATACATTAGTGACATTAGGTATCATCATCACATAATATACCTTAATTCATATAAATGGATTATAGTCACAAAGTTATCAATATATGTAAGGTATATCACCTTGTTCTCTAATGAACACCTCATCATAACTTGATATGTGAATTAATTCATTAATATTTAATGTGTTACATCCTATTCACTAAAATGCATATAATGACTCAAACATGATAATGAATAATTGGATTCACATAAATCCTCATAAATGCCTAATTTGATGTAAAATATGTATAATTTATAAGATGAAGTGTAATGGACAAAAATGATTAATGATGTCATTAAAATGAGTATGAAAGATGATATGAAAATGTACAATATGAACATTATTTGGAATTATTATAGGCTTAATAACTTGTTGAATAATATTAACTCTTTCTACAAAATAATTTGTGATAATTTTACATGATATTTTTAAGAGGATAATGGGAAATGAATTGATGTTATTAAGGTTTTGACCTAATACATTAATTAATGTTGAAATGGCATAGTAAACCCTAATTGTGCTTAAAATCCTTGATGAGGGAAATACACATGATATAACACTGAGATGTAATTGTTTGGGAATAAAATATGGCACAAGTGATAGTATAATAAATATGATACCTCTTCATGATGGAGATTATGCTAATAAGGCAAAAATGTTAATTTTGAGTTTGATAAAAGGCTATAGGTTTTGTGGAAACCTTAGTAACACCTGACTTATATAGATTTTGTGTTGTACCCTAGATTAAGGGTTATAACCTAGTGTTTAAGGTTGGGATGTTGCACACCCACCCTCTATTCCCTCTTGTTGTGATTTCGGGGACGAAATCCTCTTTAAGGGGTGGTGTGCTGTAACATACTGAAATTCAGGGTCTTTCCTGCAATTTACCCACTTTTGAGCTTTTCTTTGACTTCTAGTCCTTTTGGACCAATTTCATAAATTTCCCTTGTTTTATATTCTTTTTGGACTCTTCGTGCAATTTGAGCACAATTCAAGGTTGAAATTACCTTTTTCCCCCATTTATGATAATAAAGGGGTGTTTGCACAAATAACCCACTTAAGGTAATATTTAAGGGCTAATAATGCAAAATGGAATTTTATGTGAGAATATAAGTAGATAATATTAATTTGGAGCTTTTTGGATAAATATATTAGCAATAATGTGTATTTAAGTTAATGTATGAGAACATTAACCTTAATTGTTTCTCTCTCCTCAAGATATGATTTTAATTCATGAAAATATGTTATTTAATTGAGAAATGATTATTGAAACCTTAACGTGCTTAATATCTCGAAATTTACGCACATGTTTCATAAAAAGAAGTCTTTTCATATAATTCATTCATTTTAATATATTAATAAACACTTTAATGAGCAATATATTTATTAAGGGCCATATTATGAGTAAAACGAGAAAGTAATTGCATAGAATTTTTCTAGACTTTAATGTGAGCTAATGGTTCAAATTTGGTGATTTTTGGAGTTCATTTGACCCCTCAAAATGATTTATACGCTTTTAATATAGTGCCAATTAAAATGGTGAATAATAACCCACCTACATACCTCACTCTTAATATGGGATAATTAAAGTTGAAAATGCATGTAATAAGTGAGTGGAGGACTCTAGGACTCCAAATCTCGGATTTGGGAACCAAAGGTTGCTTATAAAAGCAATACATAATTAATTGCTTAAGCATTATATTAATATATGCTTTAATAATCAAAATAATTTTTTGGAGGCCAAAGGTTGGGTGAAACGAAAATCTAACTATATATCATGAATCTAGACGTCTTTAGAAACCTATGGTTAAAATTTGAGGTTAATTGGAGCTTGTTTGACCTTCCTAATGCATTAAACAGGTTTTTAATATAGTGTGACATTATATCACTAAGATATCAATGATATGGTTCAGCTTTAATCAGTGTCACGCGCGACACATCTGCAAGGGTCCATCATGGACACTAATCCAGCGGCTCGCGTGAAGCCTGACCCGCATCCAATGACCCAAAACTTGCCTTCTACCTCCAGCTGTTACATGTGTAACAAGCTCGACTCCTCAACTTCGATCTCCTCGTATACCCGACTATTTTGCGAGATTTCTTCTCCGTTCGCTTCGTCTCTTCCTTCTGGTTCATTTGAGCCATTGCTCGTCAAGCGAGGCATAGCGTAGCTGAAACACCAAGTGGCGCCGGCCATGGCCTCTCACGGCCACCTTTATTTTGGCTCCACACACATCCATGCCTATAAATAGCACCCTCCTCAGCTTCGTCGGCCTCCTAGCAACCTCCGCATACATTCAATTTTGTCTGAGGAAGTGTGAGTGGCCGACGGTGAGGTGCTTTCCACCCTGAGTTTGTGGAGCTTTTTCACGGAGCTAGGAGTGACTAGCAGTAAAATTGAACCAGTAGGTGTGTTCCTCGTTTAATTCCCTACGTTTTGCGAGCCCTGTTTCCAGACCCAAAATCCAAAGTTTTAATCGATGATTTATAAATATGGACATTTTACACTTAAAGTACCTTTAAGTAACCTAATACATGTGTAATGTTTGTAACTAGGGAAATATAGAATGGTGATACAATCAGATTGGTGAATGTGATGGTAATTAATTAAAATAGGTATGTGGACCCTATTTATATATGTGAATCCTATCAAAGATGAATGTTAATGTTTATTGTGCAAACAATCCTAATCTCTCAGTTGGGTCTTTTCCAACCCCACAATCATTATTGTGCTAGCCTTGTTATTCTCCTAAATGCATTTTTGGCTCTTTTACTTCTTTGATGAATCAATTGCAATTGTGGCTCACAAATGTGAAATATTTAATCTTGTTATGGCCAATGTTGGCCCCTCCATTTATTTATTCCCTGGGTTTTATTCCTAATGCTATGTTGTTATCTTATTATACTTTTCACTCTACTGCCAAGTAAATGTTTATGCATGATATAGTTATTGACCAATTGACAATGTAGTGTACATGAGTACAAACCACCCATAGGGAACTGGAGTTTTAGTCCCCCTGCCGTAGGCACTGGGGTTTTAGTCCCCCTGACAATTTTATACAGGGCACTGAGGTTTTAGTCCTCCTGCCAGGAACTGCGGTTTTAGTCCCCCTACCATTTTATATTGGTGAGGTCCGGTAGGTGTCTCACCCTACATTGAGATGATTTTGAGTCATAATTTATATTCATGCAAAGGTGATATTTTTTGATATTGAAATGTGGCAGTTTTCTAAAATCTTATTTACTTATTTGCCTCTCACTCCTTGAAATTCATTAGTGGAATCTTTTGTTATGAAATGCTTAGCCTTATGATTGCCTTTATCCTTTTATTAACACATACCTTTTATCTTTCTCTTGCTGGATGACCCCAACCATCCAGGCTAGGATCAGAGTGCGCATGGAAGCTTGGTGAACCTAAGGCTAAGGATAGGACAAGAAGAAAAGGAACATATAGCTTGTGTGATCATAGTTGCTTTTATGTTATAAGTTGTTTTGTTTGGAGACAATATTGGCTTAGTCTAAGTCTTCCTCTACCTATATCCTATGTGTTGTATAAAGTTGTACTTCCTTTATGGAAATTTTATAATGTACTCTTTATACAATTTGAATAAAGTCAAGTTTTATTTCTTCCTCTGCCACACATTTGATGAACTTGTTTATCATGTTTTATAGTAGAGACTATGTCTTTATAGATGACTAGTTCCCTAGAGGCACAAAGACGTTAATCATAGACTAACCAGCCTAAATTGTAGGTCCAAAACAGAACAGGTCTGGGTAGTAGAACTTTTAAATTTATAACCCAACTCTCAAACCCTCGCAACTATTATACATGGTATGAAGTAGTAAATCGGGTCCGAACTAGATGGACAAGTAACGGTAAGTGTTAAGAACGTGGAACTTCTAGCTCAGATACACCAAACAAAAAGGGTATGTAAAAAAAGGTGTTCCTTGGGGAACTTACTACTCCAAACAAAACAAAACAAGTAATAGGAAAAATAAAGAGCAAACATTAGAGAACCAAAGCAAAGAAGCATGTGGTAACGAAATATGGATAGAAACTTGGACCGGGATTCACCTACTAAGATCTCTCACCAACATGCAATACTCATACCCTTTTGTAATAACTCTTATCATGATTACAATGAATCATCATATATGTCTATTCCCTCCTCTCTCAAGCTTGGAATAGATCTAGATTATAAGGTTGTCTCTCTCGAGATGACAAATAAACAATCACAATAAAACACATATGATCATAATCTTTAGCATTCCAACATTCTCATGCATTCATGCAACTCCAAAATACTTAGATAAAGTTAGTGTTACTCTTTCGAGGCGTTAACAATCAAACATCACAAGATGGTATCTAATCATACGAGTGAAGCATTAAGCCCAAGCAGATGGAGATAAACTTTTCTAAGAGCATATATATATTTAAAAGGAAGTAAGTATATACATGTTGGGAAAGCCTTAATGACTACTCCCAACCCAAGATATGAGTTTAGCCACTCATTTTCATGAGTAGCATCACAAATCTACAGATAGATGAAGGAAAAGATATCTTCTGGAAGAAGAGGTCAAGGAAGGGGATAAAAAGAGTTGTAAATGTAGGGGAACAGGGGATACGCCAACTGAGACCAGGACGTGGCCACAACTAATGGTTCAGTTCTCCTACTCATGGACTTGGCGTAGTTATGGTGACAACTTGCTCCTCTCTCTCCTTCCCTCGAAGGAGAAGCTCCAGAGCAGGTCTGGGTGTGTAGGAGGAAGAACTGGAATAAGTCTGGTGGACTCTTGTCCTCCATCCCCATCAACCGCCGGTAGCGGCGATCAGTCAGTGGTGAACTCTTCCTCCGACTACATCTCCAGGTCTCCTCTATAGGTCAAGCTCATAAGGTTACACGTCTATCCCTTCCTGGGTGAAACATACTATTAAAACTTATGTCCAGCCAAGATTATCTAAAGATTTGCATGCTTATCTCATAAACAACTTGGCATAACCTTTTTGGCTTAGGTCTAGAACTTGCTTCCAGCCTTACTGTCACTCGCTTATATGTAGGTGCATGCCTCTTTTCTGCTCATATATGCTCGTTAGGTTTCCTATATGTTCGCCACCAACCTTTTCAGGGAGGGAGCCATCCCTCACCCTTAACAGGTACGAACAACCCAAGGTCGGTTCACCACAAGGAACTAGGGATTAAAAAACCACACATAGTCTACGTTTCTCAGGCGTACTCAAAGCATCTACGTAAAGCATATATGTCTACCCACGTACTTGCATGCATGGAAAACTAAGGTATCCAACTCATCATGTCTTCTCTTTCTCTACACACTGAATAAGGTTTTGGATTGAACATCATCCTCAGAGGATGTGTCAAGTCTCTTCCTCTTCCTGGAGGCTTATTCCTCTAAGGATATCCCTACCTCATCTTCCTACAAGATGTCAAAAATCAACATTCTCCTGAGGGGTATCCAAGGGCATAGAAACACATTCCATGCAACCAAAGCATGTAACTAATTTCAATCTAAGTTCATCATTTAGACTTATGTCCATGACATCTTTCTGACATGCTTTTTATTATTTGGTTATGGATTCCTTAATCCTTATTATGCTAACCCTAAACTCAGGGTGGGATGGAGAGAGAGAAACCCTAATCTCTTAAAGTTATTCAATGAATGGAGTAGAGAAGGGACGAAGACAAATGAGAGAAGACCTAGAGGTATCTTATTTTGAGTCAAATCCTCTGATTTCGGCCAAGCAATCACACACAATCTAGGAGTCCTCATCGACCGACTAGCATGGCATAGGAAAATATTTCCAGACCCCAGATTTTGATCCTTTTCTAGACACCTCCATCTTTGGACAATCCTCTAATAACTCCCTTGGGCTCTAAAAATTTGTAAAAGTTAATTATTATTAGAGATTAGATGGAAAACCATGCTCTGATACTAATTATAACAACCCCACCCTTCGGTAACCCCCAATTAAGGAAGACCAAGAAGTTAGAGCTACAATCCCAAAGCACGATCAATGGTTTTGCAAATAATAAAAAATAATTAATAAATTCTACCAAAGACTAAGCTTAAAGCAGGATAAAATTTTACTTTTTCCATACCTTTCAAAAATAGGAGATTGGAACTTTACCCAATGTAGAGTTCTATCTAATTAAATACTCCTTTATTTAATTAGCTTTATTCTTCAAATATCGCTTTATTATTTTTCCTTTTTCAAGTATTCCTAAAACACCGACAAACAAAACGTCGGTCACTATAAAGAATATATTGGTATCTAGTGGCAACCAATATCTCGCACATATCTCATAACAGTCTATTCACATCAAATATTGGTTAACAATCAAAGATTACATTTTGATTATAACTTCCCAACCATTTTTACTCATTCTCTTGGATACCCTCTCTTAGGGTTTAGTCCTTGCAAGGGACTTTAGGCTACCTTCTCAATCGTGAGCTTGGTACCTTATGGGTCACCTCTCTAGGTTTCTTGTGGTCTTCCCTCTAGGGCTTGGCCACCTATGACCTTCCTCCAGGGCTTGGTCCTCTTAAATCATAAATCTTACATCCATAGATGGTATGCAGATTCAAGCAAGTCATAAATAATTACATTATGATAATCCTAGTCACTTTATAGATTGCACGAAATAAAGTCATCCAAACAGTTATTTTCAAGCAATCAATGAAACCTCAGAAATTGTCATGAAACTAAAGCAAGTAATCATAAATAACCACATACCTAATTTGGAGATCCCAAAGAATCAAGCAAAGTATCCAATCCAACCAGGTAGTCCAATCAACCAATCAATCAAATCACACAAGTAAATCTAAATCTTAAAAAGCATGTCTTACCTAATCATTAGATACTCATCATAAACTCTCTTATTGACTTGGGAATCCCTTCTAGGGTTTCTAGGTTGAAATTAGGATTTGTAGGGTTTCTTAGATCTTTTCCCAAAATTTACCTTTTTAGGTCAACAAACCCTAAAATAGATTTTCTATATACAAAACAATAATTATTCAAATAATCCACATAAAATCCCCTTTATTACCAAATTAGGCTTAGGATAATTCTAACTCTATCTTTTACATGGGTTTACGAAATATAACTCATTAAAAGTCATAATCACCTAAATATGGGTTTCTAAGCCCATTGATGCACTCTATATACATGAAACCCTACATTAACCCAATTAAGCACAAATATTATCATTTTAGATCTAAATCTTACCTTCATTAACAATAGGATAATATTGGTTTTAAATTATCCAAAGAACTTCACCAAATCTCATTAACATCAAATTAGGGTTTTCCCTTCATAAATGCATTAAAGGTGCCAAATTTATATATTTTTTGAATTGCAAGAATATCTAGGCTTCAATTATATTTTAGTGAATTCCTTGCATTTTTATGATCAATTTTCATATATAACTTGCCCATATCTGAGTTTCCAGTAATTATCCAGAATTATTCTAAGATTAACTCTTCCTGGCCAATCAGGTGACGCCATGTCAGAAAAGATGATTACCTGGGATTATTCATGTGGCCCCACATTGGCCAATGGACGCTCACCAACTCGTCCCTCGCACCACGTGGGTTGGAGAAAAAGAAAAGGTCTAGTTCGCCCTTTCCTCATTGCACTAGAGTCAGGGGAAGAGATGACTTTTCTCACCCGTTGATATTCTTCCTTGCTCCCTCCGACCTACGAGCAATGCCTTGCTTGGCTAGGTCAACTCTGAGGTTGACTCTATGAGTTTGGATCGCTGGGAGGCAAGCTTCAGTGTAATCTTCTCTGATTTACCTTGCCAAACTTGACTGCAGTAATCTATTCACCTCGTGGAGGCTTGACACCGGTGATAGGTGAGGGGTTACCCCGGCGGAGAAGATGCCACAGGGGAGTAAAACGGTAGGCTATGATGAGGAATTAAAGAAAAGAAGAGAACCCATGAGACTCATAAAACCTTAAGAAGGATCCTGCAACCTCACAAAATGGAAGCACCTCCTTTTATAGCCCATAGTTATGGTAGGTGGCCTATAAGGCAACTGATATTAGGGGTTCCCTAATCACACTTCCAATGGTAGTAGAAGATAGGTTGAAACAGTGTGATTTCCTTCTCCAAATTCAATGGGACAACTTCCTGATTCGCGCGGTGATCGTGTGGAGAGAAAATCAATAGGGAAATCTTCAAGCACTGTTCTACTTACCTGTTCCTAATCGAAGTAAGTGAAGTACAACCACCGTTGGATCTCAGATACAATGGCTATCATGCCACATGCTAGAAAAATAGCCTAACTTGATTTGGAATATAATCGTGACATTTAATGTTATCCTCTTCCATTTAGGAAAATTTACAAAATTCATATCTCTTAATTTGTTTATCCTTTTAATCACAAATTTTAAAGGAAAGTCCACAATGACTTAAGCTACTTGTGTACCACGTTTGGGACTCAAATTCAAAAGTATGAGAGACTTCTCTTAATATGCAAGTTATTACTTAAAAAGGCATATTTTACTCATATTTTCTCTCTCTTACTCTTTTATGTCCTTTATTTGGATTCCTTTAACCATTAGAAACCATGTGGATTCAAAATCTAATCCATGATGATCAATCATACAACTTTCCAGAGAATTCCGCATGTTTAATTTCTTTTCCTTTTTATGCATTATTTGATTTCATTCAAATTTTCTTTCCTTTTTATCATATTGGACTCACTAACTCATTAGGATCCATGAAATCATACATTTAAAAGAAATATTATCAAAGGAATCCACTCATTACATATAAATCATACAATTTTATAATCAATCATCTTATTCGAGAAGTTGCATTTCAAAACATATAAGCCCAAAAATTGGGGTTGTAACCCGGTAAGTGTCATTTAGTTGCACGGGTCCATCCCCATTTGCTAGTGGCGTCCCTTTGAATTTTTAGTTGTGTACCTCTCCCATGTGTGTAGAGTCCATCTCCCTCTAGCGAACGTTCTCTTGTAGTTATGCTCCCACCAACTGCCGTCGGCGGTTGTTTGGTCATGGCACGACCTCCCCGTGGAATCGTTGCGACAAGCCATGACTGTGCGGCTAGGCTGTGCAATAATTCTCCATGAGAATCGGAATTGAGGGTGCGCTTCCCTCCACGTCAGTTTCCTCCATAACTACCACATGGCTTGCGATTGTTGTAGGCGTCAGGCGGGCCTTCTTGTTCGCCCGATCAGTATCAATCATCATAACAGAAAGATGACAATCGGTTTGGGACTCTTCCATTCGAGACTTCTCCTCTAGGATCTCAGTGTAGTGTCACACCTCCTCATGTGACAACTCCTCGCTTGGAGTAGATAGTAACTGTCCCCACTCCATTTGGGCAACCATGCCATTTAGGTACTGTAAGGGGGCAACCAGAGATGGCTCCTCCTCATTCTTCTCCAACACAAGGGCAAATAGCTTCTCCTTTTGAGGGCACTCTGCCATTCGGTGTGGTCATCCACAAAGGAAGCAACCGGAGGGCTTCTTCTTGTCATTGTTGTCGGAAGGCTTGGATACACCTTCTCATGCCTTCTCTTTCCCTTTTCCCTTCTTTTCGATGTTACCTTTACCTCCAGGGCCCTTCCCTTTTGGCTCATTGGTAGTGGTTTTGGATCGTAAATCCAACAAGGTGTTGGCGGCGGCCATCACGCTTTAGACGTCCTTAACTTCTTGGCATCGCAAATCCAACTGAGCCCAGTCCTTGAGCCTATAAGTGAAGTTGTAGAGCTTATGTGCCTCTGGCATGTCCTTAATGTGCAGTAGCAAGGACGAAAAGACTTGAGGTGCCGGATCGCATTCCAAGCAGTCTGGGCGGGCAGTGTTGGTAGGGAGAAATGTCTCCCGAATCTCTTTCGCAAAGGCTCCCCATGAGTCAATTTTCGGTCGCAACTTGTCCTCGGATCTGGTCCTCCACCAGAGCTTAGCGTCGTTGGTGAGATACATTGAAGCCAGCATCATCTTCTCGGTCTCGGGGTTGCGCATGGCTAAGAAATAATGGTCTAGATCCCGCAGGGAGTTTGCCACTTCCTTAACACTGTGAACACCAGTGAATGCCTTTGGTTTCGGCAACTTAAGTGGTTTGGCAGTAGCGTATGCATTACTGGTGGGCGCTGCAATGCCTGGAACTCCTCCCTGAGTTTGGCCATGTCAGACAGTGTCTTCTCCCGAAGAGTGTTGAGAGTGTGAGAGAGAGGTTGTAAGGCGACTTCGATTTGAGTGGTGACGGTGCGGACACTAGGCCCGGCGGAGTTAGATGACTCAGTGCTCTCCACACTGTCTAACCACTCGGCAAACTCCTCCAACTTCTCCTACAGTTTTCTAACGGCGTCCTCTAAGACGGTGACTCGCTCACGCGTCTGAACTTTTTCTGCTTCGCTTCTTCTCCTACACCCATGGCGTCAATAGTCGTACTCAAACAACTATGCAGCGGAGACGATCCTTAGCTCTGAGGCCACTTGTCACACCCCTTAACTTAGAAAGGTGCGCGGTAGTGAGGTTTGTCGTCTCTCACTTCAGCATTTACTCGAAAAATTCCTAAGGACTTTTGAAAAATTCACCAAGGAGAAGGAGGAAGAACGAAACACCCAAGAACAAGGAAGCTACCGGAGGCTCTTCTCTTTATTTCACTCTCAAGTGTTATATAAAACTTCACGAGGGACTTGCACAAGTCGAGCGGGATCCCCTTGATCCTTTAGCAGAACTCTCACTCTTGCTCTAAGTGTTGAGATCTCAATTTCACTTGAGTTCTGAGTGTTCTCTGTTCTTTTCTGCTCGGTCGGCTAAGTCCCCCTTTTATACAAGGCTGCACGGGGCAGTAACGAAGATAATTGAGTAGTGGGGCACGGGTGGTTTTCAACGATATCCGGCTCGCCCACTAACTCCTAAGGAATCAGTCTCTTGCGTCCCTCCACGTTAACAACAATTACAAAAGCGGTTGCTGGCAGTTAGGCCTTTGGCTCGGCCCAAGGGCCGCGTGTGCCCCAACACACGTTTTCAACGATATCCGCGTGTCCCTCCCGTTCTCCCCCATGTTCGCTCCCTTTGGCGAGCGGTCGTCGCTTCCCTTAGCTGTTAAGTCGTTAAGTCTCCTTTGGCAGTTGGCGCGTCCCAGCCCACATTCCTTCCTGGATCGTGGCCTTAGTGGCGTCGATTTGTTGAAGTCCCGAGCGGGCGTCGCTTCCCTCGGTCTCAACTGCCATGTGTCCACATTCCCAGTCGTGCGTGAAGTCAAGTCTGAGCTGAAGCGAGCTATCGCGCAGCTCAGTCCTTGGTCAAATACTTTCCCCGAGCGATGCTGCTGGTCGGCCACGTTGCACGCGGGCTGACTGAGTTGAAGCGAGCTGAGCCGAGCTCCTTCCTTAGCCATTGAGCGGATCCGAGCTGGAGTTGAGCTAAGGCGAGCTCACTCCTTGCAAACTGAGCTGATCTAAGGTGGATGCAGCTCTCCCGAAGCTAGGCTGAGCTACTCCCGAGCAGGCCTCACTATCGCATGCCTTCAGACTTGGGAGTTTGGAGGGGTCACAAGCCCGTTAGTGGTTTGTCGGCTCGTATTTGCTGCCACATCTTAGCCCTAATAACTTCTTGCATTTCATCTTTATATTTTCTTCCTCGACATTGTCTTTGGTTACTCGTAAGTGACTTTCAGGTATCATGGTAATCACAGCTGTAGTTGTGTGATTACCCTTGGCCCTCCAAGACCCAGACATCCTTCCTTTACTACAATGGAGGTTCTTAATTAGGACTTAAACGGCAGGTACATGTCCTAGTAGGCATCGGAGTACGTGCCATTTTAACTCGATGCATGTCATTTCATGGGATCTTAACACTAATCAAAACTATAATATGACATTTTTTTCCAATAGATGGATTAATAATAAATTGAAACACCAAAGAAAAAATTAGAATGGGTTTTGAGATAGTTTTTGAAGATACTCTTAACAATATATATCTATAATAACTTTGATGCCATTTTGAATATAAGTTAGAATATGCATGTATTGTATCACGTAGGAATATGCTGGTGTATTGCATAGTCCAAAGGTATGGTATCAATGGGCATAAGTTCTAGATAGACATGTGAATTTAAATTACTGTCACACGTGGTGTATATTAATATGGAAATGTATAGAACACCTTAAATAACAAATTTTAGATTCACTAGCACCGGTGAGGTTGGTAATATTTTCTCCGACTTATAGTAACCAATGATATGCATAAGTGTGTACATTGATCACATTGGAATCCAATAGTATTATTCATAAATTGAATATGAGTAGGAATTGTATAATATTTTGATAGTTATTAGAATGGACCACAAAAATCCGCTCCTATTCTTACCCAATTCCGATAATTACCTAAGCAAAATAGAAAGAGATTACATTTAAGATTTAAGGGGGGTGCATATATCTGATGTAATTTCATAAAATAGTTTTGTAAAAAAAAAGTAGTATGCTTTAAAATATACACTAAAAAATACGTATGTGGTTACCAGACCTCTTTTTATAAAATAAAACAACATTCAAAATTGTCTACTACTAATCAGTATTTGTGACCCAACACTAGTACGCTGATATTTATTTTAATATGTAAAGTGATTACTTGTCGTGTTTATGACTTTGAACATTCATTCACAACGGAGTAAACGTGCATCCTTAGTCATCTCTTGTCGATCCAAGTTCAATGTTATCAAGTTCACAACAAATATTCACTCTTTATTTTTACCAGGATTGTATTGCTTAAATAAATAAATAGGTAACTATAATTTTGTTCATTATTTAAACATCTTCTTTTTTCAATTTTGGTTTCTGTCATATTTTACTACACGTGGAAGGTATGTGATCACCCACTAAGAGGACAGAATACATGGCCATGGTATGACTGATTCCATTGAGGTCTTACGAGGAGTAATAGTTTATGCTTCTATAGAGCTAAGCTATCTAATAACTACCTAAACCTCCATATTTGAAAAAATGGTAGAAATGATTAATGGGAAGGTGGTTATATCCAAAAAATATATAAACTCCCAAAAAGGGTGTTTCTAGTCTACAATTGAAGGAGTCATTAATCTCAAACGCTATAGTTTATGTTTTGCTTGACCTTATCCTTTAGTAGTTGAAGCTTCTTAGGGTAGGCAACTATGACAGACAAGAAATTTCCTTTATGCCTACATTTATTAATCATCTTTATAAGAGTCCTATTTTAACAATCAATATTAGGAATTGCGATCATCCACTTAGCATAAGGCATGATGTTTCTTCATCAAGAGATCACTTGTTGTGGAACCAAAAGTATCCAATTGATTTGACATCTTCAAGAATTTGAAAGCATATAATCATGTGTATATTGTCCAAGTTGAGTGTGATCTTAACCTTTTGAAATTACTTGTTGTCCTTGCACTATCCACGAGTGTTCTTTGAATGGGTTTTTTTTTTCACCCTCAAATGAAAAATATAAATACAAAACTAGTTTCTACTTATCATTGTGTCTTTAAAGCATCTAGTTGATTGTGGCATGGAAACTTTGTATATATATATTTTTTTTCATTTGATTCCTTCATGTAAAAATAAACTTGTGATAATAAGGGAATCAATATTGCACTTTCCCCTAATTAAATTTCATTACGTCAAATGTGGTTTTTTATCTTTAGTAGAAGAGTAAAATTCCATAGTTATTCTAAATTGGTTATGATCTTATTTTGAGTGGTTGGACTGCTCTTTTCTACTATTCTTACCATTTTGTTTCATCTATACATCACTTTTGAATTACATTAATTTTATAAAATCCTTATATAACAATGTATTCATCAATTCTTTGATGGATACATATTTTTTTGTAAATAAGTGTTAATAATTTAGACATATATATTTGTTATTTATACTTCTTTTGTCTACTTCTTGTATAAAAGGATTGGTATGCTAATAAATTGGTGCATCAACATGAGAAATACTAAATATGATTAGTATCTTGTTATGGATACTCATACCTCTTAAAATGTGTGCTTTAACTGACTTATTACTCTATAGTTGCATCTTAATCACTACTTTCATGAACATAATACTAATGCAATGCTTTTCAAAATTATAAAAGGTCATTAGATCTTCAATTTTTGAACATCTGCAAAAGAAAAATACTTATAAATTTATGGATCAACAAAAATAATCTTAATGCTTAAGGATTACTTCACTAGATTCATCCATATTAAAATTTCATCTAATTAACATTTTTTATTCTTTCCATCTTTTCCTATTCTAGCCATGTTCTTGTGTCTTGTTCTTGATTCCAAGAGAAGTACTGAAGAAAATAATGTGGTTTTGGGTCTATTTGAGTTACAAACATGCTAGGAATCCTTAGCTTCCTCATTTGTGTTGTTAGCACATCAATAATTGTGGGAAATTTCATATGGGCTTGCTCATTGAGTTCCATTTTGAAATCCTCACTTTGGATATATTTTATAATAATGTACTTCTCTCATACTATCTCATGATTCTATGTAATGAATGTTATGATTCATATTTCATTTATTTCTTAAAACATAAATGTTCTATATAGTTTCTTTGAGGTGGTGTAACTCAGTTGCTAAAACTAGGGGAAATTAGGTTGTCCCTTCATCTTGAGTTGCATGGAATTGAAAAGAAATTTTTCTATGCCTTCGTACTTGGAGCCAGATCATTGACTAGATATAAGAAATCTAGTTGGATTTCTTTTTGTAGTTTTCACATGGAACTATGAGGTTATTTCTACAATTGTTTGTAACATACAAAATGTTTCTTAAGAGTTCATATGATCGATAGCCATGTCATTCATTCTTGATCTGGTGCATCCACCTTTGTGGGTAAATATAATGTTTTATAAGGAGTAGATAATTTTATTAAAATTATTCATAATGTTTGTTTTTTTATCAATTTTCTTTCTAAAACATCAAAAATGGTTGAGGGTCATAAGCACATCCAAAGTATTGCTTTCATGGATGCTCTTTTCAATGAGAGAACCACATATTGTTCCTTCAATTGTCATTCAAGTGTTGTATGTAAGATCATTATATTCTTATTTTTCCCATGAATAGGAAACTAGTGTTTCATCTGATTGATTTTGCAATTACCTGACTTATTATAGAGAAATTTCACAAATATATGGTATATTTTCCATCTAGAAAACGATAGAGTTGAGAATGCACCTTTTCAAATTTTTGGTTTTGAATGGTTATCAATAGTATAATGATTATATTGAGTGAGAGAGGAGTATATGTCCTACATTTTTAGTAAATTGAGGAAAAGGAAATTAAAATGTTTGATCTTTAGGATACTATTGATACTTTTGAATTTTGATAAATCAATGGTATAAATATTGATGTATTTTATGGTTAGTATTGATATGACGAACCATGTGTTATAATTCAAGATGATTTTGAATTATATAGTTGCAATTCATTTTTATACATCATGGAAGATAGAGACAAACCAAAGATAGATAAATTGATGAATATCTTGAGATCTTGAGGTTTACGTGAGATGAAATGTATAGGTAATTGAATAACAAAAATATTAATATATTTTAGTATGTAAATGTATAAGAAATATAATAACTTTATTAAGTTATTTACTTCATATAACTTTGGTTAGTTTTGCAATATTTAGTTGTTAACTAATAAAATATTGCACACAAGTTATATGGAAACATGGAAGTGTTTAAGTTTACAACTAAGAAAAGATGACTAATTTGGATTCTCATTTGATTGTGGAATACATGAGGGATGAAAGATCCCCACTCACTAATTTATATGCAAATGTTTTAAGAATATCGTGCTTGGAAAAAAAAAGTTGTACACCCAAGAATTTAAACATGTCTTATTAAAGAATTTGGAATGTAACATTCTATAATTAAAAATAAACATCATTTCAAAAAATATACAAGTGTAGTAATATTGCTTTGTTTAATTTGATTTGAAGATAATGAAGTTATAGTATAACAATAGAATAAATTATACCAAGCCTTTGTTTGAAAAACTTTATCAGAAGGAACATTTTGTGTTGAGATAATACATAAGCTAAGAATATCAGAAAAAATAATGCACAATACTAGAGTTGTAAATATGAATGGTTATGTCAAATATTAATGGATATATAAATATTTTTACAACTAGATAATCATTACATACTATAAGAAAATAAAAGATTATTATAGGTAGTTCATAGTATTTTCTAAAGATATCTTAAGCACTATCTGTTACTTTTTCTTAAATTTAACTTTACAGTCATGATTTTTAGAGTATTATATATACATATAGGAAGAGAGAGCTACGAGATCCCATTTTAGAGTAGAAGAATATTGTAAAAGATATGGGAACCAAAGAAAGGGAGAATATATATTTCTGAAAAGAAAAATGTCATGTGGAATCCATTTTGAAACTCAAAACGGGACGCATTGTATCCCTTTTAACAAAAACAAGGAACATAGCATATAAAATATGTTATTCTATTAGATTTTTCCTTGTCTTGTATGAAATGGGGCAAATTGTGTGCTGTTTTGAGTCCCAACATGAGTCCACATGGCAGAACCCTTTTAGAAATGTAGTGGCATCACAAATCAGTGCAAACTCATATTACATCCTACAAAGGGGACGATCTATGTTGCTCGTGACTAGGAGGATGCCAGAAACTCTTATCTAATTTCTTTCATTAGTGGGATTTAGCCCACTATCTTTAGATCTATTGATGTATGTCCAAGTGATGACACTTAGTCATATAAAGTTGGCTTCATTCTCAAACTAGGAGATGGCCAAACTATCACTACATTGATATCCAATAACCTTATTTTAATAATGGTAGTTTTTTTATAAAATTCAAACCTAGATATCCTAACATTCAAAAAGTCCAAATAATGCATTAATTAAAATTATTTTATGTGTAGTGTTTTGTTGACTTTTTGGATATGTTATGCTCTAATTTTGATGATGTAAATATTTTCAATTTGTGTCACTAATATATGTATTTAGTAATTTAGGCGATCAAGAAACTTAGAAAAAATCTAACATCAAATAATATACTGCATATGTGTGTGTGGATGTTTGTAGGTCTAGTTGTACCATGTATACACTATGTACAAGTGTATCTTGTACAACTTACTAGGAATGATGTAGGAACAAGTGATGATTAGTCTTATTTCACCCTAAATCTTTTTTCACACTTATATATAGTCTTTAAAATAATTAGATGTCATTAAATATCATTTGATATATTTTAAATTTTTAGAAATGACTTTATAAAAAAACCGGTCGAACTTTTTTGAGATTGAATTAATTTTGGTCGAACCCTTCCTAGACCGAGAAATAGCCATCATAGAAAAAGAGTTATTGTAATTTTTGTAATTTTTGCACCGAATTTGTTTTAGTAGAAATCTTAATCAGTCTGCACTAGTTATTTTCTATCTGTTGCAACTCATTTTTTTATTCTAATGAATATTTTTTAATTTAGATTGGTATAAACACTCCCAACAACTATATTGACCATTCCTAAGTGTTTCCTATATATAGACACTTTTGTGAACCCTTAGGACACACACTTATGCAATCCATTACATGATATCTTTATCAAGACTTAGTATTTCATATTGCTATCTTCAAATCTAAGCTACCATCCTACTCCACCAAATATTGTTGTGCCTATTCCTTGTGGAGAAGTTGATCATCACTTGTTCACAGAGAGCTTTATTTTGCAATCTTCAAAAGAGTTATAATATCTTCCTCCCCTCTTATTTTCTGGCTACTTCTATTTTGTTGCTTCCAACTACTTTTTGCAAGAAGGCTTTCATGGAGCTACTAGGAACTACTTCTTACGAGGAGGATGCAACCAAACAATGGAGGAAGATTTTGATCTACTCCAAGTGGATAGTTCTCCTTGAGATTTAAAAGGAGGGTTTTCTTGAGCCACAAAAGATACCAGATGATTTTTTTTTTATTTTGATCGGTTTAGAAAAGGAATAAAATACAACTCTAAAAATCCGAATTGGGAACAATCAGGTAGTGAATTGACATCATTTGATGGAATCATTCTATGTTTGGTATTCTTGTGGTTGTTTTCATTGTCAAAATAACTTGTGTTGAATTTTTGATGTATTATATTTTTAAGCAAGTTGCAATTTAACCTCCTTTGTATTTAAGATTTCATTAACTTTATATTATCTCTATTCACCCTCTCTAGAGATTCAACAAGTAGTATCAAAGTAGGTCTACAAGGAGTTGTTGCAAGCCTTGAAGGATGGGGGAAAAGTAGTCAACCAACTCAACCTTGAAGGATTGTATATAAGCTGACCGCAAGTATTCAATGAGACAAACTACACATATTGCATGAGACATATGTATTACTAGTTGCAAGGCATCAACTTCGAACTATGGAAGATCCTTACCTTATGAACCTCTGACAATAGAGATGGAGGAATGGGACTCAGATAAGGTAAAAATGACAATTATAAATGTCAGAGTAGTAAGTATGCTATACTCTTATCTATCTCATAGTAAATTAATAGAATCTCTTCTTGTGAAACAACATATGATATATGAAAGAAGCTTTCAACTAGACATGAAGGAACTGATCAAGTTCAGAGTGCAAAAATTAACATGTTAAAGTATAAATTTAAATTATTTAATATGCAAAATAATGAGAATATTTCTGAAATGTATGTTATATTTTCTAATCTTATTAATAGTTTAAGTTTTTTAGGAAAGAATATAAGTGAATAAGAATAGGTTCCAAGAGCATTAGTCCTTGACATCAAGACTCAAATATAATGTCAAGGCCATTATCATAATCCCATGACGTTTAAAAATTATTGATGGAGCATCTTATAGGGAACTTAGAAACACATGAAATGAAGCTTCAAGAATAGATCAAAATAGAAGAAGAAGAAGAAGAAGAAGAAGAAGAAAACCTTTTTGTAAAAAAGGGGTGTGGCATTCAAAGAAAGAGCTTCCAAGTTATCGAGTGATTCATCTAGTGGTGAAGAACAAATATATCATAAAGGTAATAAGTATATACATTCTTCTTCTAAAAAAATAGTAGATATGTTTCCACTAGATTTCACATATGTGGAGAGAAAGAACACTGTAAGGATAATTTCCCATAACTCAAGAAGAAAAAGAACAAGAACTTCAAGGAAAAAAATAAGAAGGGTTGTCATGCTACTTGGGATGACTTTTCAAACTCAGAATCAAGTGATGAAGAAATATGTCATCATATAGTTGAATTCTTTATTGTGAAATGTCATGATGATGATGAACAAGAAGAAGAAGGTGATGAGCAAGAAGGTACACAAGGTAGTGATGATGAGGTGTATCTTTCCACTTTTCCTACAGGTGAACTTAGCTAACTTTATAGTCTTATTTCGCATAAGAAGAAAAGTACAAGAAAAAGAAAAATAAATTGGCAAATATTGTCAATTCATTAAGTGAAGGGCTTAATGAGTTGTATGGTCAATATGCAAGTGAAAAGAATATGATAGATGGACTTTTTTCTCAAAATGTTTCCTTGCAAAATCAAAAGACTACTCTTTTAGATAAATTGAGTAATATGGAAAAACAACCTATTTAATACTCAAATCTTGATTACAATCATATAATTGAAATAAATGATGACTTTAATGATAAAATTGATATACTTTAAGAAAATATTTCCAATATAAGAAAATATTTAATTATACTACTAAAGACTCTCTGTTTCTTGCTAAAAAATGAAAAGTTAAAAACATCTTTAGTTTTTTTCTTCAAATAGTTGTAATATGTTGAATAATATGCTACATTCTCATAATCATGTTGGAACTCATGAACTTGGTTATATTCTTAAAAATGATAAAAGAAAGAAAAACGATCATATTTTTGTTAAATTGAAATCAAGTTCTTACATTCCTATTAATCATCTTACTTTCCCTAGTTGTGGGAGAGATGTTAATTATTCATTCTGATGCCCATCTAGAAAAAAAGGGATAACAACATGGTTTGGGTATAAATGATCATGGCCTTAATTGGATATATTTTTTTATGATGATGTTTTTTCTTTCAAATTGGTATATCTTTAAATGTTTTATTTTACATGTTACAAGCGTGGTTTTGATCTTAATTAGGATATCTTTTTCTTGTTAGTTAGTTCTTTGTTTGAGCTTAAATTTCTCACGATTATATGATATAACTTGCATATCTACATTATTTTTTTGGTTGTTCTATATATCAATTATGGGCTTAACATCCCTTATTTTTTGGTCTAGATATTCTTTGCGGACCTGGTTTTGTGCTTAATGGATTCTCTATATCATGGAAGACTTCACATTCCTTTCATTGATATTGAGATATCCTTTAGAAAATTATGCTTTTTGGTATCTCTATATCAATGGTGGACTTAACATTCCTTACCATTGTCTTAGTATTTTTCTATGATTTATTCTTAATGGGATTTTTTTTATCATGAAGGACATAAAATTTCTTTCATTGGTAGTTAGACAACTTTTGATGTTCCTTGATCAAATATGGATTTTTATCTATACTCCTCACAATAAATTGTATCTTCTTATAATTGGTATCTTTAATAAATGGTTTCTCATTTCGATTGGAACCTCCTTGTTTTTCATTCGGTATACTTTTTCTTCTCCAAAATAACTGTATTGTTGAGGGGGAGTGTCTCCTTGAGGGGGAGTATTGTTAAGTATAATCATTTTTTTACTTTGACAAAGGGGGAGAAAAATCCATGAAGATATATTTTTCTATCTACAACAATTTAAAGGTGTGATGGCCTAACTTTTCTATCTTCAAATTATCTTATAGAAATATTTCTCATCATGAAAAGGAGATATTGTTGGCTTTTTAGATATGCCACACTCTAATTTTACTGGTGCAAATATTTACCATTTTTGACACTAATATGGGTATATATTATTTCAGGTGATCATTGAACTTATATGACATCTAACATCAAATAATATGGTATATATGTATGTTTGGATGTGTGTAGATCAAGAAAAAAAATGTTGCAAGGTTAAAATAGTTCTATTTTCCATTCAACTTTTAACTAAATCTTTTTAATGATGATGCAGGCGATGCACAAAAAATATGAGAATATACTCTGGTTTTGACGCAAATTCAATGAAACAACAATTGATACCATATTGAAGTGGCCATAAACTAGAGACCATGATGTTAAGTTCAAGTGTATTTTGTAAAACTTGCAAGGAATGATATAAGAACAATGATTATCAATTCTATCTTATCCTAAATCATTTTCCACATGTATATCTAGTCATTAGGATAGTTAGGTGTTATTAGAAATATCAATAATATATTTTTAAATTTTAAGAAAATTTTCCACATGATTATAAATATAGGGAAGTATCTCGATGTCGCGGAGAGGCGGTAGGGGAGGTCGAGGCCGCGGGAGGGGGACTAACCCTAGGGGCGGTGCAAATCCAGGGATGGGGATACCATCTCCAGAACATGTATCGGTTCCTCCTGAGAGCTCAAGCGAGGCTGAAGGAGTGCGAAGGACCTCGTCACCCTAGATCGGCATCAATACTACGGCTTTTTCCTCCTCAGTAAAATCCGTAGCTTCACCTACTTCTACGACTCGGCCGCCAGAGGAGAGCGGGGCCTCATCAGCAAGCTGCAAAGTGGTCGACTGGCTGTCCACTAGTAGATCAGGGGTACCTTGCGAAGCTGCCCCCACTATCGACTTCATCGAGCCGGAAGTCATCGATGGGGTCAAATGTTGTTCAATCTCGAGTGAGGAGGAACCCCTCCCTTCGTGGCAGGAGTATGCCTCGATCAGGTTCACGGGGAGGAAATTGTTCCGTAGTCAGCTACATGGTTGGATCCGCCGCCTGTGGAGGCCCAGTGGTGTGTTCGACATCATAGCGGAGGAAGCGGAGGGATTCATCGTGAAATTGCCGATGGCCAAGGAAAGGGGGAGGATCCTCAGTGAGGCACCGTGGATGATGGATGGGTCTCTCGTCATCGTCCAGGCTTGGGAGCCGGGTCTTCCGCTCCAGGCTCTTTCCTTCCCCAAACTCCCAGTGTGGATCATGCTCGAGAATCTGGGGATGCACTGGACCACGAAGAGACTCAGTGGCGTTGCGAGCTTGGTTGGAAAGCCCCTTGACATTGAAGACGCTAGCCTCTCTATCCATTGATTGGGCGACGCCACTGTGTGTGTGGAGGTTGCTGCTAGCTCTGAGTTCCCACAGAACGTTAAGGTCAGAGTTGATGGTTGTCCCAAAAACCTGAAGGTCAGCTATGTGGCGAAGCCTCAAGTCTGCTCTGGCTGCTCTCAATTCGGCCACCGACTGCCCTCTTATCCTAGTGCCATAGGGAGTAGGCCGATGCCGAGTCAATTACAGCTAAGAATCGGGAAGAGTACAAGGAGGCAAGGTGCTCGATGTCCTGTTGAGGAGAACATCCCCTGCTATGAAGACGATCCTAGGACTCTCCAAGAATCTGAGCAAAAGGTTGATGAATCTCCCTATTATGTACACCCGGAACCAGATATGAAGAGCAGGTCTCCTACAGAGAGTGAGGGCGCACTGAACTTGGACTAGGAGCTTTCTTATTCCAAGTCGATTGTCACCCCTCCCTGTTTGAAGCAACTTGCATAGGATACAGGGATTGCCTTGGTATATCACCAGAAATATTCTTGGAATTCTGATGATGGTTCTTTGATCAGTTCTAACGATCTTGACCCGGAGGTGTTATAGGATTTTAGGGTGAACAAGGAACCAAGGTCAAAGAAAAAGAAGAAGAAACACAGGAGGACTGGAACTGATGAGATTCCTATGATTGACTTCTCTGGGTCCGTTTAGAATCCTTTGTTTGGTCCTTCAGTGGTTGGGTCTGCTGGTATATTATTAGGTGTAATACTCAGTCTGAAGTGAGTTGATAAGCCTGGTCTGTAAGTGGCTGGTTGGACTCTTTTCGTGCAACACAACTATGTGGGTGTGCAGACTGTCAGTGTTCATGGATTGACGATGGCTGGACATTGAAGACCTTGGTTTTGTCCTGGATGGGGTTCCATTAGTCTGTATATGTCGCCTGTATAGTTACCTATCATGTATGGAGCTGGGTTTGAAGTGGAAGACCACCTATCTCCAGGGAGTTTGCATGATGTGGCAGGTCATGCATTTCTCAGCTGCTCCTTATGCACCTCTCAGCTTTCAGTCAGCTCAAGTTGCAGATTAAGATGTGTCTGGCGAATGGTTTCCAATTAATTAGCTAGGAGATTTACATAGATATTTTTGTGGGTGTTACTATGTCTCTATGTGATCTTCTTCTTCTTTTCTAGTTCTATTCTTCCTGATCGGTCTCTATGATGCTCTTAGTTTTCAGATATATGAGGTTTTTTTTCCTGGTTCTGATCTGATATGCTCTTCCTGTGTGGAGGCACATAGATCTAGTTTATTTCGAGGCACTTATGTACCTAAAGTTTTGGTTCTATAGTAACACAAATTTTTTCCGACCAAAAAAAAAATTTAAGAAATAAATCTACATACACTTTTTTGTTCAAACTTCTCTTGGATCGAATTAATTACAGCTGAACTCTTCTTGGACCGAGAAATGTTGTCATAGAAAATAGTCATTGTCATTTTTCTGAATATTCTAACATTCAGTCAAACTCTTTTTATACCAATTTTTTTTGTCAAACTGAGAATAAATCTACAGTAGTTATTTTCTCTTCACTACAACTCAATTTTTTATATCCTAATGACTATTTTTAAGTTATATTGGTCTAAACATTCACAATAACTATATCTATTATTCCTAAGTGTTTTCTATATATAGGAGTGTCTATTAACACATAGGGCACACACTTGAGCAATCCATTACATGTTATATTTCCTAAATCTTAGAATTTCATAATTCTATCTTCAGATATAAGTTAGTTTACTACTCCACCAAATATATTCCCAGATATTCCTTGTGGAGAATTTGATCACCATGTGTCCATAAAGAGATTTATTATGCAATATTCAAAAGAGTTGTAACATCTTCTTCCTCTTTCTTATTATGGTTACTTTTATTCTGTTGTTTCCAACTACTTATTTTGAGAAGGTTGTCTAAAAGCAACTTGGAGATACTTCTTGTGAGAATGTTGCAACCAAGGTGTGGAGGTGTATTGCGATCTACTCCAAGTTGATATTTCTCCTTGAGGTTGAAAAGGAGGGTTATCTTGAGCCACAAAAGACATCGGCTGGCTTTTATGTTTTGTATGTGTTTAGAAATGGAATGAAATATAGGTTTACAAACCCTAGATGGAAACAACCAGATAGTGAATCAATGTCATTTGACAAAACTACTGTACATTTTGTATTCTTGTGGTTACTTTCATTGTCAAAATAACTTATTTTTTATTTTTGTTGTATTATCATTTTTAAGCAAGTTGTAATCGAACCTCCTTTGTGTTTGAAATTTCATAAGCTTTATTTTAGCTCTATTCACCCCATCTCTAGAGATTGAATATATTTTTTATTATCATTTATTATATATTGAATGATCACATATATGTATTGAGCAATTTTGATTTTAAAAGAAATAAATCAGGATAAAATATAGAAAATTAGTATAGTGGTATATAGATTGTATCTACTTGAATATAAATTATGATTTTTATAATTTATTTGAAAAGATAAAATATGACCTACTCGGGGTAGTATGATCTTTTGACGAAGAAATGATTATATTTTTTGTACAGAACTTCACACGTGTAATCTTTACAAGGTTAGTTTAGTCATACAATTTCCATCATTGATGTTATTTACTTTTATGTCAAAAAAAATATCTAGTACTAATGTTGTTGTTCTTTTATTATATATTAATTGATAAAATCAAATTATATGACTATGACATTAATTGTGCATTATCATACTAACATATATAGCATGGCTAGTGCCTTATAATATTATGATTTTATGTCTGTTATAATGTATCCTTTGTGCATGGATCATTAAATAATATAATTATGTTCATATTTAACATATACATTAGTATATACACAATCACATTCCCTCTGATAAATTATCACAATAAAACATATACACATATATACATGAATGTCAAATTTACCTCATTGATTTCAAATATATGTAGATAAAATATTTGAAAAGAGGGAATTAGGTTAATGGTTGTAATGTTGATACTAATCATGTTTCAAAATTTATGAATATTAAAGGATTACATTACTTTTCGTTTACAAAGTTATGGTAATGGCCCATGCAATTAAACTATGATACATATTCATTATTTTACTATTATTTATTTCGATGTTGGTGTCAAGATACAATGGTTAATCTTGATTTTGTTACTCCTTTTGTGGTAGTGTTCAATCATATGTTTTAAAAAAAGTATTTTAAAGTTTTCATGTTAATGAAGTAGAAATACCTAAATACTTTTTTTTGGGTCAGATAAAATCCTTTTCCATTGATGCCAAAACCTTGGGTAGATTTTAATTGCACCCCCTCAACCCAATGAAGAAAATAAAAGAAAGAAATAAGGGTTTCAGACATCCCTAGAGTTCTATTCACACTCATCCCTAAAGAAAAGAAACAAACAAAAAACTCACAACACACAAAAAAACATCTCAAAGAAAAAACCATGCACAAGAGCATAGAGCACTCAAGGAGTCAGATTGAGTCGATGAATCTATCAAACTATATGTGGATCTCATAAGTCTTATTATTCTTAGGTTTCTTCTTCCTCTTCTATGGTCTGGACCCCTTGACTAACTTGAACTTCTTCATCAAATCCAATTTAGGCTAAAAAGATCTAACATATCTCTCATCATCAGAAACATGAACATTATCGTGCTGGTATTACAAAGATAAGCTCGAGCTTTGCATTAAATGTCTCACAAACCTTGGGGTGAACTTGCAAAAGGAAAGAGATAGCTTCCTTTCAAGGTTCAATCCCTCTACCATCATCATTGGCATGTTGCAGAACAATCAAGATCCAACTTAGGGGAGGGGATAGGTGTATTTCTCGAGACTTCCTCTAACTATTTTACTAGAGAATTTACATGGATTTGGAAATAATCTCCCACACCACTACTAGACTCATCATTAGTTGTTCCTATACAAACCTCATGTACTTGAGGTATCTTGCCCCTCTGAGGTTGACTTTCTGAAGAGATGCTTGATTTTCCTATCTTCTGTTAAGGGATTCTTGAATCCCTAGTGACTATTTCAGAAGACGTCTCACTCACAAGAACTGAAGGATTCTCCTTTATAGCCTCGTAGTTATTTCCCTAACACCCATTGTTTATTTACCAAAACAAAACTATAGGTCACTACTAGAAGTATCTCTCCTCAGTACCTTTGGACATAATGATATCCTATGTCCAAACATAGAACAACCTAAATAGACCACTGACTTAGTTATGAATTCAATTTTCATAGGAAGGAGTTCTTCATCAATCTCTTCCTACATATCTTTGCGAACAATCAATGTGAAATTGATTTCCACAAACTTTTGTTGCTCTAGGATAACCTACTGTGAGAGAAGTGTCTTCATAGTCTAATGGACTCCCCAATGTATTGGTGATTCTCTCAAGATGATCTAGAGAACATGGGACCCAAGTGTTTTCAATCTTCAACCAGGAAGTAGCTATTGAGAAAGAGAGGGGAGGAAGAGTAGTGCCAGGTTCCAGTCTTGAGGAACAATCAACAACACCCATTTCCCATGGATCCTCCTTCAAAACTTACTCTCTCTCCTTAGTGGAAGTAATCTTAATGATGAATCCATTTTTCTCCTCTGAAACAACCTCAAATTTGCCACTTGGTCTCCAACTTCCTCTAATCAATCTAGCTAGCTAACCTCAGAAAGGCTTCTCTCTATGTACATAACTGAGAGGTATTCATTCGAATCTAGACTCGCAACCTGGATCTTTGATATCTTGGCTCAATTGACTTTGTCCTATATGAACCAAGCTACAAACATTATCTCTGCCACATTTCCTTCGACACGACCTAGCTGACTAGCCTTGAGCTAGTCCACTAGTGTAGAGGAGGGTGAATCAGTAATTAACGGGTTCTTTTCTGGGAAAGGTAGAGGTGGAGGTGAGAGGGGATTAGAGAAGCATTTAGGCTATGATATATTACCTAGCCTTGAATCCAAACTTTGATGTAAAAAAAAATTTGAAACCTCCAACATAGAGGAACTTTGAGAAACATCATGTAGAATCTCCTCCCCAATCTCCTCACCTAAGCAAACTCGATGAAACACACTTGTCGATTCAGTGGCTGCCACACCTCTCGTAGAACCTCTTCAACCTCTAGGGTTTTTCCCTCTCCCTCGCCCCCTACCTCGACACGCCCCATTTTCTAGCTCCTCACTTTATTTCAAATGCCTTGGCAATGATAA
Organism: Alisma plantago-aquatica; assembly: GCA_963693085.1. Lineage (NCBI taxonomy): Eukaryota > Viridiplantae > Streptophyta > Magnoliopsida > Alismatales > Alismataceae > Alisma > Alisma plantago-aquatica. Next base: position 877,764,229 of record OY856410.1, read on the forward strand.
ATCCCTAACTCGTTTGTTCAAAATACATATATGTAAATGCCCTGATAATAGGAATTTATGCTTAGTTGGAAGAGGGCATTGAAAGATGAAGCCCTTCCACCTTAACCAGAGATATGCATACTATGTATATTCTACTCCAACCTTATATTGTTGTTCACATATATGATGGGGTTCAAGAAAATTCATATTGTGTGTAATTGATGGTTTAGTTAATGATTCATTTTTAGTGTCAATTAGTTACTCTTTTTGTATACATTTAAAAAATGTATCAAACCATGCATAATTTTTTCTTCTTCTTATATATTTTTATCTTTGCATATATTATATTCATAATGTTTTATTTTATCATTCTAATAAGAATTATAAAAAACAAATCCACTTATAATCAATATGCACTGGATGGCTATTTGTGGATGCACATATGTGCTCAGCAACAATAAAGATTGGAATTTAGGAGTTTACAAATATAGAAGTTCATTATTTGATTGGGATTGCATTTATATAATAAAAGGATATTTATTGATATATCAACATGCCATTCATAAATTTTCTTATAAGGAATTGATTTTTAGTCTTTTCAAGGGGTAAAATTTGTTTATAAATAATTTTTATCTTATCATTTTTATGTAATCGATTTTTTTGCAAATGTATGGGAAAGATTTACTCTTGTGTGATGAATTTCAATAGTAATCTTCGTTGTATCTATTCTTCCATGTACTTAGTTATGGATTGCTTAGAGACGTTGATACAATATCTTTTCCATGCCTTGTAGAGTGATGTATGATTATTATGTAGGAATCTTGTATTTGATTGTGTTAGTGTGTCATCTTACATGGTGGCTAAAGGCTCATATGATGTCGATGATGTTCACTTTTTTAGTAATATTCGTCGATCACATACCATTTACTTTAATTTATAAGGAATGTAATCAATTTATGAGAACAAATGAAGTAACTCCAATTATTTATATGGAATAAGAAAAGCTCCTGAGCTATATAAGACAAGATTGGGATCATCACTCAATATTTTTGTTGTGGACCATCTTAATGAGTGTTGTCTATATTTTTATGTAATTGGTTTGTATATATTGCTAAAATACTTATGTGTTAAATAATGATGTTTGAAGTAGTAGACGCCCTCAATGATGTTCCCTGACCCATGGATTATATAGGTGGAGATCTTGTAGTTTTTTGGAAATACATCATCTTATTGATGGGCCTCAGGTCATGTTCGGTTAGATGGATAGGATTAGAAAGGATTGATAATCAAGAAAGGATAGGATCGAAAAGATTGTTATAGAATATGTGAGTTTACCCATCCATGTTTGGATGTAGAATGGGTAAGGAATCCAAACACTTTTCAAGAGTGGGAGTCCAGTAGTCATTGCATCAACTCCTACATGCAACAACAGCCTGTTCTCGTTCATCATTTACTGAGTGCACAAAGTGTATTCTTTGTTCTAGATGTACGTTGGAGACACCCATACTAGAGGTAACAAGATAAAAATAAAATAAAGCACCAACAGAATGAAGGTGTGTGAGTAGAAGAAGAACAACAACAAGGTGAGGAAGGGGAGAACAACATGCTACTGAAGTTGGGAATGCGATGACAAACATTCGAACATGGATACATTTATCTGATGCGAGTTGTGACATCAATCTCTAGAAGTAACATCAATTATATCATTGCCAAAAAAGGAAACAAGAGATTGATTGAAAAAGACAAGATGTCAATAAAATATGGAGAAACAAATGTTAAAAATAGATTTGGTGAAACTTAGAAGAATTCAGAGCACAAGATGAAGACTATTGATGTAGGTAGCTAGGCATTGTTCACTACAAAATCTAGAGATGAAGTTCGTGAGGGAGCATCAGACATTGTAGGAGATAGAGGGAGGGGGTAACTGGGTGTTAGGGTGGAAACTCAAGAGTCGGAGGTTGAGAGGATGGGGGTGGAGTGATTATACTATGCCATTCCCATGGGGGTGAATAACTCGTCAATCCTATCTGGTTGGGATTCCTATTCCATAGGGATTCAAAATCTGATGTACAATTTGTGGAAATAAACATAGGGAAGCATATGTTGATGGGACTTGAATCCATCCTAGACCAAATCCTCCAAACCAAATGTGCCCTTAAGGTTATTTTAGTCTTAGGATTGGTACAGGAGAGATCTCCAAAACAAGTACTATTTTTTATGTAGGATCTTTTATTATCCAAAAAGAACTTAAAATATGTAGCTGAAATATGAAAATATAATAGCTGATATATGAAAATATAACAAGAAAATTCATATCAAGAAGGGAATGGGAAAAGACTCTTACCTAGGTAAGGAGGAAATTTCTTCAAGTTCAATATAATCATAATGAGAATAAAAAGGTTTGTATAATTAAGCATTAATAAGAAGGATGAAAAAGAGGTACGTTGAAGATGTAGACATGTGTAGTCATTACCATGAAATAGTGATGGTCTCTTGGTAAGAAAGAATCCTAGATTAACACGACCTTCATTTTGGGTCTCATGTGAATGGGATATATTAATTCATGGGTGATATTGCCATTGATATCCTTTGTTGTCCTCTTAATATTGCATGTTGATGCATGTGAAGTATATGACGAGTGAATTTAAACTAACTTAACGCCTTGTTACCTTCAATGGTAAGGATCACAAGTAGTATAACATTAGGTGAAATCCATATGATATTAGTGGGATTTTGGAAAACACATGAATTATATTAGACATGAAAATGAATTAAAAGAAAATCAGATTGGGCAGGATGTCATATTTGATTTGATTGTAGGGAATAAAACCCAAATTACCCAGAGGGTAAAGAGAAGCAGGGTGTGACAACCTTGATTTTCTCTCTCTTAGATTATATCCTGACTCTTACTATTTGTCACCCAAATCCACTCATTCAAGTTCAATCTCATTGTTGGATGTGATTCGATGCTCTATTAAAGTCACTTTGACTTTGTATTTCAAGACATGACATTACTTTGCATATTTAACCTCTGATGCATGCCTTAAGGTATCATGTTTTTTCCTTAATTTTGAACCTCATCACTATAATATTTTGGCTCCCTAGTATATATAATGTTATAGAACTCTCAATTAGGATCCCAACAGTGCAAAAATTATCTCAATTGGACATTTAGAGCCCAAGTTATGAACCTTTGAAGTTTGGTCAAATTACATGTGATTTAAGTACATATAACTTGAATTTGAGGCTAATTGGGCCCAAACTTTGGGTGTGGCCCAACAACCACCACCCATTGTGGCTAACCCTAGCACCCTCTTTTCAGAGCTGTTAAATTTCATCGAACCATGATCCAACGGATACAAACTCATCACCCACCTTTGTTCATACTGTAGCAACAACTACCGCAGAGCAACTTTAGATGAATCAATCATGGTCGATCTCAATGCTTTTGGGTGCATTGGACCCCTCCTTTTGTTTGTCTCTACTTACTCTCTCATTTCCCCTTGTTTTTGCCTCTCCCATAGTTCCTAGCTCTCGCTCCATTTTTTCTCTTCTTCTCCTATTCTAGGCAGTGGTACCATGGATTTTCTTGCTAGGGTGCTCATGCCTTCATCCTCCACGACAGTATTTCCACCCATCGGCACCCCCACAGGGTTACTACGGAGTGGGGCGACACACTAGTGGGGCGGGAGGAGGTCCCTAGCCCTCGAGCCTACCTGCTCTGGCGTGCTTGGAGCTTCAGCCGCTGTTGCAGTGATGCCCTACCTTCATGTGGATGAGGTGCAAAGATGGTATCCCCTACGCAGTTGATCCCAGGGCAGTCAACGACGGAAGGTCAGTGGGAGTCTCAGACTCGGCGACATCCCAATGAGCCCATGGACCCGGGGCGCTGAGTGGGAAAATCACCGGGGCAAACCAATAGAAGACATGTGGTCTATGGGTCCTGCTCATGGGCACGCATGAGAGGGTGGGTGGCAACCACAAGATCGATAATCCATGACCCCAGATTGCCACACAATGATCATGGTATGTCACTTAATATCTCTATATTTCTTGGGGTAGCTTGTATAATCAATATCTTCCAAACCCCTTGGCCAAAACATGCAATCCAATATACCAAATCGATCAGCTCGAAGAGCTCTACATAGTGAGAATACGTATAGGCTCTAAATCACCTTGTTTTACACTTGTTTTCCCATAATAACGAACTTTGTTCATATTGAGTATACTAAATGCATGATTGTGATCAATATTGAAAGCTTAAGTATTTTGACCCTCCTAAGAATCAAATAAGTGGATCTTGTTCTCATGAGACCCTAATGAAGGTCCTAATCGCCTTATTTCTCATGAATGACCGCAAATGTGCATGTGTGCCTAGTTTGGGACTTTATTGGTGTAATTTTCCTGAAGTTACTATTTTTGCATCCAATATGCACCCTAGTATCATACTAACCTAGAAATCAGTAGCTTTATGCTACCATATGGTACTCTATCCAACTTTATCCCCTTTTGCTATGTTGAAATCATATGAAACCTAATGCTTTGAGTGTACCCCTATTATGCGAATGTTTGACTACTCCTTGAATCAATGTTGTGTTTAACCCATCTTTTATGCACCAAATTAACTTAGATATTTGAAACCACTAATAGTGTGATGTTTAGTGACATAAATGCTTTAGGTATATCCCCTTTGTACTATGACAATACTTGTGACACTTGATGCATCCCTAATGATCTAATGTGTTCTTATTTGCTTGATTGTCTTCCTTGTGTCCCAAATGTGATATAGATGTTGACCTCATGTCTTCTCCTCCCAATCAGGAAGTATCCTCCCTTATATTGTCTTGATGTAGATGTACCATATAATCTGGATGTTGACCCCTAATGTCATGTGAAATACATTGATGCTTGCATGTATGTAAGAATGTGGATACTCAAGGTTGGGAAGGTGATGCCTAAACCCTAGGGGACATCCATCCATATTAGAATGTGATTCTTATGTCCATACTTTCCTGATCTAAATCATTCTTGATGTGTGGATCCCTTTTCTTGCTTGGATCATGACCTTGTATGCCCTATTATGAGTCTTTGACCCTATACTATGCATTAGTGACTCAACCCTAGAAATGATCATATAAAATGAATGGAACATCAAAGTGACTTGAAACCCACCTTCATGATGGACCCTAAATCAGTATAAGATCATCAAATATGTAATTAAGAAACTTGGAACCTAGCTTGGCCAAAACCCTAAAATGATCCTAGTTTGGGTTTATTATGAGAATCTAATGCATGTATGTAACCTTGTGCATAATCAGGTGTTGCTTATGGCTATATGGTCAAGGATGAGTTAGGTTATGAATCTCTAAATTAGGTGCAAGCCTTATCTAGTTATATGAATATCGCTTCTTTCTTGGAAATGATATGTATTGTATGCTTATTTGTTTACTTGCTCAAATATTGCCATGTAGTACTCTAGTATTGTACCTGATGCTTGTCTCGTCTCATCGTTTTATAACTTGAACACACATATATACATAACTCTATTATATAATTGTTGAAACAGGGTTAGCTCTTGGCGATGGCCTTGGGGTCCCTCATGTATAAAAGGGGTTAGCTAATCTTTAGCACCCTTACAGACCCATCCAATGGGAAGTCAGTCAAAGGCCTTATGAATACATGATATTGTTGGTATAATGGAGTAAAATGACATAAAATAAGGATCCTCATCTTACTAAACAGTTAACATGTCTATTCTTGCACGTTCACCCTTACACTCTCTTTTCAAATTATGCAAAGCTTATGTATATGTATCTTTCAGCCCTGTGCTCAACACCTTGTGTGTTGACCCATTTCTCGTATGTGGTTTTTAGGTTCATAGAGGGCTAGAAGTGTTGGTCTTGGTGAGCAATGTTAGGTGTTATTGTTGTAAGATCCGTAGTATACATGAGCATATTTGTAAGATTTACTCTTCAATATGTAATTGAATCTAGTAATTAAAAAATGTTACTTAATATATCTTGTTGATTGTTGAGATTATGATTGGTTCCTTATCTTGTTATATGTTCATGTATGCTAAGCCTTCGTTCTTCCGCATTTTCACTTTGAATCGCCATTTCAGGGACAGGTGCTTGACTCCTTCATCCATTGACTATTTAGTCATTTGGAGGTTGGACTTGGGTATGACGGCTCCGTGACACAGGGAGATGTTGAATAACCAAGAATTGTATTTATCAATCAAACATATAAGTGATTTCCAATTATATCAAATATCTGAACTATATATTTTTTAATTTTGACAGGTTCTATCATGCATTCTTAACATATCTCCATAGTAAATAAATTATATTAACAAGATACATTGACTCTAATTTTTGTAATCTTTTTAGTCACTCAAGGAATTAAAAAACCATGGTCATTAGCATCCTTTGATGCTCTTTTTAAAAGAGATATACTAATTCTAACACATAATCCATTATATGGTAGATGTATATACATGAAATTATCCTAAAATAAATAACGAGTTGATCAGTTATGATGATTGGTATTTAAAACCATGCACTAGAATAGGAAACATATGCATAACAAAAGAGATCAAGAATCAAATATAAATTAAAAATTTATGTAGTTAATGATAACACCGAATTTTGTGATGTTTTTGGTCTTTATTCTGTTATCAAAACTGCCCTTTTCTGCTATTTTCCTCTCTTTTATATGCATTTTCGCAATAATTAGCCAAGCAATGCTCTCAATCCAATATTTCCTTCCTTTGCAGAGTTTTCCTCCTATTTTGGCCCATTCAGCACCAATAAGGCCATCCCGGCCCGCAATAAGTCCAAGTCTGTTTCGCCCCCCTAACGGCCGATGCAGACGCTGATCGGCAGGGCTGCGCGATACGACGACGCGCGACACAAGGATGCCGCGCGAGAGGGCACCGATGGGCGACACGCCTCCTTACCCGACAGGGAGCCGAGCACACCGCGTCTACTCCCTCTAACGTGCGATATCGGCCACCCACCGGCAGGCGCCTCTCGCCGCGACGCCCGACAGTCGACCTTCTTGTATCAGGCGATACCCGCGTCAGCCGACCACCAACTGAGCGGCGGTAAAGAGGACACGTGGAGCTTCAAGCGCCATATCTTCTCACGACCAGCTGCCTATAAATAGCAGCTACAGGGAGCCGAAAAGATAGTTTAGACAGACCGGACAAACTTGGTCACTTCAGGTTTCAGACAGTCGAGTGATCTTCGGAGGAAACTGTGAGAGCAGGCGTATCGTGCTCCAGTGTTCGTACTGGGCGACACTAGGTGAGCTCTTCCTCATCCCGAGAGGGAGGGGACTGGTTCACCTAGGACTGTACTGGGCGACACTAAGAGCCGATATCGGCCGATGTAGATACGCGATACGAGTGCCCGATACCAGTGCCAGACAGTAGGATACGCAGCTCCATGCCCGAAACGATAACGAACCCGATACACTCTGCCCGTCATGCGTGCCGCCCGACTTGAGCGTATCGACCAGGTCCTTGAGCGATGCAGTCGCCCGTCGCGGTGTGTCGCTTGAGAGAGCATGCCGCCCGACACGGCTATATCGGTCTAGGCCCCTTGTCCGATATCGGGCGGGATGGTTACTTTAGCCTGTCGTCCTTCTACATCAGGAAGGCAACACATATCTTTAATTCTGTTGTTAACTTTCTATGCATTGTAATTAAGACCTTTTATGCTTATAGAAATAGAAAAGCTTAATTACTTGTTGCTCTATGCTTGGTGCAATATGTTGGATGACTGCTATGTTTGATATCTGAATTCTAGCTTGCATGTTTTGGATCGCGTTTCGCTTAGCTACCGAATCATGTTTTCCCGTCACAACAACTTCGAGAGTTGTGTTGTGGCTCTAGTGTTTGGTCCGATTCTGGAGTACGAGAGTGCCCAGAACAGAGTTGCTTTAGTAACCCTTCCACTCTAATTTGAGTCCGGTGACCCCGAGAGTGGAGCTGATGCCTTGTTAGAGGTACCCGCTCCGAGAGGAGGGGTACATGATTGGTTCTACCGCCGCTTGTTTACCACAGTCCTATCATTCGTACCTTGCTCTAGCTCTAGTTTTATCTTTCTGTTTCTGTTGCATGAAAACTCCTAAAAACTGCTAAATGCTTAAAACCTTAAATCTTTCTAGTAACTCCACTTGGAGATAGTTTTCTTGTTTTATTTGTGACATCTTTACGCTTCCCTTCTGGGGAATTTATAATCTCTTTTACCTGTCGGAGTGTAGCGTGTCGATTCTGGGTTCTCAACACTACCCCCCTTGTCCCTGTGTTCGACCCCGTATATCTACTTCAACCCCGTAAACAAAGTTGCGGGGGCCTAGAAGGATTCAGGTTTATAAATGTAAAAGCTTGACTACCTCAAATCTACCTCCAAATTTAGGACGCACGATTTAGGCCGGTCAACTTTTTGGCGCTGTTGCCGGGGACAAGGCAATACGGCACTGTTGACGAATCTGAATCCACTAACTACACTCCTGTGCCTGAAGCTTGGAAACAAGCTTGACCACACCCTTTTTCTTTTTCTTTCCTTTTGATGCTATTTATTCTTTGACCTAAGCTAAATAATTCAATTTTCTAACTTGATCTTATATGCTCTCGCAGGAACCCTGAAAGCTGACCTGCTCCACCGAGTTTTGATACCATGTCTCGTTGTGAGCAGTCTCTTCCTGAAGGTGAATGCCAGGGCCAAGGCGAGAGGGCGAGCCAGCCCAGCTTGGTTGGAAAACTTTCTGCCTACATAAAGAGACATGATACCATTATCAGCAAACTGGTACAGGGTACGCTTCCCAGCCCCAGAGCTCAGAATTCCATGCAACACCAGATGGCGAGTCTACAGATGCGCCAATGGGAAGTCGATCAACGATTGGCCCAAATGGCAGCACTGATGAAGAACCCTGCGGGGAAGACACTCTCCTACCCGGAAACTGCCAGAATGGCGGTACTAAGGTCCGGGAAGACGGTGGAGCGCACTGCTGAAACCGAATCGGAACCTGAACCGAGGTCTGAGAGCACCATTCCAGCAGAGGGTGAAGGTGGACAAGCAGAAGCTCAAGAGTCTGTGAAGAAGCCTTCCGAGGAGCTACCTGGTGGGAGGAATCCTTACGCTCCAAGGCCGCCGTTCCCGTATAAGCTGATAAAGGCAAATATGAAGAAGCATCATGAGAAGTTCATGGACTCGATCAGGTAACTGCATCTTGAAGTCCCCTTCCTCGATGCATTGGAAGAGATGCCTATGTATGCCAAGTTCCTCAAGGACCTTATCACAAAGAAGAGAAGGGGAGGAAGGACAGAGACAGTGTATCTAGCTTCCGCCTCCTCCACCTTCTTGAAGCCCGAAATGCCAAATAAGAGAAGGGATCCTGGAGCTTTCACAATCCCGTTCGCCATCGGAGACAACGTCGAGCGCAAGGGTCTAGCAGACTTGGGGGCTAGCATAAGCCTCATGCCCCTAAGTTTCGCACAAAGGGTGGGTTTGACCGACATGGTTCGGACTAACATGCAGATCCAACTGGCGGACCACACCTTCAAGAGACCTGTCGGCATTGTCGAAGATGTACCGATCAGGGTTGGCGACTTCTTCATCCCTTGTGATATAGTCGTCATCGACGCAGCTGAAGATCCCCGTTGCCGATCATCTTTGGTCGCCCCTTCTTGGGGACAGGGAGAGCGCTAATTGATGTTTCCGTGGGGATGATCACCTTAAGGGTCGGAAACGACCATATGGACTTCAAGCTGAAAGAAATAATGAGGAGCCCATCCATCTCTGAATCAGCACAGTTCGCAGATAGCTAAATAAATTCTGCAAGGAAATAGAGGAAGATATCCGGACAGTAGACCCCCTCTTGAGGGCAATAAACTGTCAAGATCCCGACCTCGAAGATCCTGAGGTCGCAAAGAATCTCGACCTTTTCAACCTTTCTGATGAAGACTTGCATGAAGGTGACGAGGTGATGGAGTCTGTGATGTATGCCTCTCTTGAGGAGGAGCCTCAAGAGAAGGCACCCAGACCAAAGCCGGAGTTAAAAACGTTACCTGAAGGCCTGAGGTACGAATTTTTGAATGAAGAGCACAGAAACCCCGTCATCGTAAATGCCGATCTTTCAAGTTACCAGCTAGACCGACTCCTTGAGGAGTTAAGACTCCACAGGGGGTCTATTGGATACTGAGTAGGCGATATCAAAGGCCTTAGCCCCGCCTTGTGCATGCATCGTATCAACTTGGATGAATTTGCCAAGCCTCTGGTTCAACCCCAAAGGAAACAGAACCAGATGCTCAAGGAGGTCGTCAAGAAAGAGGTAATAAAACTCAGGGATGCGGGGATCATTTACCCAATCAGCAACAACAATTGGGTAAGTCTGATCCACGTAGTGCCCAAAAAGAGCGGGATGATGGTGGTTAAGGGTGACGAGGTGGCGGTAAGGACCGTCACTGGCTGGCGGATGTGCATTGATTACCGAAAGCTAAATCAGGCTACAAAGAAGGATCATTTTCCGCTACCTTTTATTGACCAAATTCTCGAAAGGTTAGCGCATCACGATTTCTTTTGTTTTCTTGATGGATTTTCAGGTTTTTACCAGGTACCCATCTTGCCCGATGATCAAGAGAAAATGACGTTCACCTGCCTTTACGGCACTTATGCCTTCTGAAGGATGCCCTTCGGACTCTGCAACGCCCCCGCCACCTTTCAACGATGCATGATATCGATGTTCTCAGATTTTCTAGAAGACATCGTAGAAGTTTTCATGGACGATTTTTCCGTCTATGGGAAGGACTTCGATGGTTGTCTGAAGAATCTGTCATTGGTCCTTCAAAGGTGCGAGGAGAAAAGCCTAGTTCTGAATTGGGAGAAGTGCCATTTCATGGTGCGGGAGGGCATCGTTCTCGGGCATAAGATCTCGAAGTGTGGGATCGAGGTGGACGTAAGCAAGGTTGAAGCAATATCCAAGCTTCCTCCGCCAAGATCCGTCACGGGGGTGCAAAGCTTCCTCGGGCACGCAGGATATTACTGAAGATTCATCAAGGACTTTTCAAAGATCTCCAAACCACTGTCCAATCTTCTGGTAAAAGATGTTGAATTTGTTTTCTCTAACGATTGTCTCAGTGCTTTTCAGGCCCTTAAAGACGCTTTAACCTCGCCACCTATCCTTCAAGAACCAGAATGGGGTTTACCTTTTGAGATGATGTGTGACGCTAGCGACTACGCCGTTGGGGCAGTCCTGGGGCAAAAGAAAGACAAAAAGCACCATGTGATCTGCTATGCTAGTCGCACGTTGGACGAGGCTCAAGTAAACTACACAACAACTGAGAAAGAGATGCTCGTGATCGTCTTCGCGTTTGATAAGTTCAGGTCATATCTCATCAGAGCGAAGGTCAAGGTATACACAGATCATGGGACAATAAAATACTTAATGCAAAAGAAAGACGCAAAGCCCAGACTATTGAGGTGGGCCTTACTGCTCCAAGAATTCGACCACAAAATTATCGACAAGAAGGGCGAAGAGAATGTGGTCGCAGACCATCTATCACGGATCGTGACTGAGAAAGAGAGAGGGCCTCCTATCAACGACGACTACGACGACGAAGCTCTTATGTTGGCCGAAGCCCAAGAGGAAAGCCTACCCTGGTTTGCAGACATCTGCAATTATCTTGCCTGCGGAGAGCTACCTCCTGACATAATGTACAATCAAAAGAAGAAGCTTTTCGCGGAGGTTAAAAACTACTACTGGGATGACCCTCTCCTGTTCAGAAGATGTGTCGACAACTTATACAGGAGGTGCATCCTAGAAGAAGAAACCGCAGACATCCTGAAGCAATGCCACGCCTCCCCCTATGGTGGTCACCTAGGCAGTGAAAGAACAGCTGCAAAGGTGTTGCAGTCAGGTTTCTACTGGCCCTCCTTATTTAAGGACGTTGCACAATTCGTGAAGGTTTGCAAAGAATGCCAATTTACGGGGAACATAGGGCGGAGGAATGAAATGCCAATGGCAAGCTGGATCGAAGTAGAAATATTTGACGTATGGGGGATCGACTACATGGGACCGTTCCCTCCATCCCGGGGGTATCAGTACATACTCGTGGATGTGGATTATGTATTGAAGTGGGTGGAAGCGGTAGCCACCCAAACCTACGACACCAAGTCAGTTATCAAGCTCTTCGAGAAGACCATCTTCCCTCGTTTCGGTGTCCCGCGCACAGTTATTAGCGACGGAGGATCGCACTTTGGAGAAAGACAGTTTGAAGCACTCCTGCGCAAGTATGGAGTGAAGCACAAGATCGCTACACCCTACCATCCCCAGACGGCAGGGCAGGTAGAGGTTTCTAACAGACAAATCAAGCAGATTTTGTAGAAAACTGTCAGCCGAACAAGGAAAGATTGATCCATGAAGCTGGACGATGCACTTTGGGCCTACCGTACCGCTTACAAAACACCCATCAGAACCACCCCCTACCGACTCATCTATGGAAAATCCTACCACCTGCCTTTGGAGTTGGAACACAAGGCCCTCTGGGCAATCAAATCCCTAAACATGGACCTCGATAAAGCAGGAGAAAAGAGGTTTTTGCAGCTTCAAGAACTCGAAGAACTGAGGATGAATGCCTACAAAAATGCAAAAATCTACAAACAGAGGACAAAGTTGTGGCATGATGCCCATCTCAGGAGAAAAGATGTAAGCGAAGGGGATAATGTCTTGTTATTTAATTCCTCTATTCGTCTTTTGCCTGGGAAGTTGCAAACGAGGTGGTCTGGACCATTCATAATGTCAAAAATATATCCGTCAGGGATGATGGAGCTCTACGACAAAGATGACCCGACCAAGGCCTTTCAGGTGAATGGGCACAGGGTGAAAAGGTTCTACGAAGATGAAGCGTTTTTCAGGAGAGCAGAGATCAGTCTGCAAGATATGGGTACAGTTGAGGGCTGAGCAAGATGATCTTACACTGGTCGAGCTGGTGACGCAAACTCCAGCGCTCTTTGGGAGGCAACCCGATTCTTTCTTTCTTTCCTAGGATAGGACTCCTTCTTATTCTTTGTTAAACAAACATTATGGACTGTAATAAGGCCCAAGTCAATACATGCGCCACATGCGCTGACTCTGTTTTATGGGCCATCACTGTAATAATCTCTGAGGTCAGGGGCTTAACCCTTGGCCGATGATGTTTTACCCTTTGATCGCTGCTTCTTTAAGCCCGCCTGTCTTAACTGAGTCGGGCAGCCGCTCAGCTGGCGCGCAGGACAGCCCGTACCAGGTTCTGGTCTCTCAGGCATCGCAACGGCCGTGATGGTTGACATTCCCGGGCGGCGTGCACCCTATCGTGCATGAGAATGAATGCCCTTAATAAGACTGATATGACCATCGTCTCGGGAACCTCCTGACCCGTTGGCCGACGTGCGCCCCCGAAGATGTCCGTTGCACCCCCGACTGAGCTTGCTATAAATAAGAACGGTGGTTTTACCGTGTCGGGCTGTCACACTTTGCTCTTTTTAGCCACCTGTAACGCATGCAGTAGACCGCTCTTTTGCTCCCGTGTCGGCCAATTGCCTTCACCGTGGTATCGGGCGATGGCTCCTATGAGCGAAGGTATAGCCCGGTAGGCTTTTCGACCGACAATCTCTCAACCGATATGCTTATCGCCCGACTGTCTTATCGACTGACAGGATTATCACCCGACACATGTTTTTCCTATCGCGTGCTGACGATTTTGTATCGCCCGACGCAGTTAAGTGCGGCATAACGGCCGATGCTGTCTACCCGACACACCATGTCGGGTGACACATTTTTCTTTTTGTGACGTCCCGTCAAGCAGTTGCTCTTTGGCGACCTTTTCAGCCGATATACCCATATCGGGAGGCTTTCTTTTCATGTCTTGCTATCGAGTCTTTGTTTCATGTGACCTTGCCGCCCGATATGCTTGTCGCCCGATACACCAGTGTCGCGCGGCAAGTGGTATCGCGCGGCAACCTCGTATCACCCGATTTCATATCGACTCGACTTTTTGTTTTGATGGACGATACCCAGAGATTGTAATAAGTTTATCGAGTTTCTTTTTCCAATCTAACATTTTAAATGATTAATGAACTTGATAACAGGCAGAATGGAGGCCGCAACCGAAGCAGCAACTGTCGGACAGAAATGTCACGAAGGGCCACCAACCACCAAAAAACGAGCAAGGGGAAATTTCCTTGATTAGGTAGCCTCGAAAGAGGCTTGTTTCCTTATCATAGTCTGTCTTCTGTAGTAGCCTGGGGCCAACTACAGAGACAGCAAGAGTACAGCCCCGACGACTGTCGGGACAGCACAAGAGCTCTCTGTCTACCGAGAGCATTTGCACGTGTTCCGGCTGAGCTGGGAAATAAAGCAGAGGCTGAGCTTGGAAAGCGCCCTGCTGACGACCTCCAGAGGGAACCTGGGCATCCCAGTTCCAGCTACTTAATAAAGAGGAAGCAGCCACAAGTGCCCTCACTTGTCGAAGCTGTTTCCAAATGAGAAAGAAGGAGGTGGCAGCAAAGAAGCATATTGCAGCTTCTACAAGCGAACCCGCTAAATGACCTTCACTGGACTAACATGAACTCACCCTCTTATTCACTACTCTGGGACAGAGTATTGGATAAGTTTGGGGGGGATACCCATGTACCAGTGAAGGAGGTATAAAAATTCTCTTGTGCCATTTTGCTTTTCCCCTATATCATGTACTTGCACCCTTGCTCATATAAAATTTTATGAAAATTTTTGTCATATTTTGTTCCCATGCATATGTACAAAGTCGCTATATTGGTAAAAATCCCGATGCAACTGCTTGCCAAGTTTATTTTCTTTGTGCTAAATGTGACGCAAGTCTTGTTATATCTTTTTGATAATGCTGCTTCAAATGAACAAAAGAATATGTTTTGCCATGTCAAAAATTTTGAAAAATACAATAATCTCGCAAACAGTTAAGAGACGAGTATGGAGAAGGAAAAAGCTGCCCAAAAACCAAGAATCTCTTTGTTCTCTTACCCAACAAAAATCCCAAAAGAGAGAGAAGCCTTATGAGTGTGAATAAAAGCATGAGAGTTGTGTCCAATAAAAGAAAAGAAATATATACACACACTTGTTTTCCAAAAGTACCCATCTTTAGGCATGGTAGATCCGGGGCAGTGGTACGTAGGATGTGAAATCACTGCTCTAAAGCCAACTGGCTTGGACTGCAGGGACCACTTGCCCGTTAACGGACCCTTACCTGGATGGATCGATGGGAAACAAGAAGAAAACCCAAAAAGCCTTAGCCTACCCTATACACAACTTTCTACCCCGAAAATAAAGCTGTTTGGTGTGGAAGCTAACTTCAGAATCATACAACAACGTCTCGCCGAAGCTGTAGAGAATAATCTTACTTAAACGATAAGACAAGAAAGACGAAGTCTTTCATTCGTAATGAGGCAGCATTATCTCTAAAGGCATTACGATACTTGTTTTACATCTTGGCCTGAGAAGCATACTACGCACGAAGAAGCATCACAAAATAAAGTTTAAATATTGATTGAGGACAATCAAAACGCTAAGTTTGGGGGAATTGATAACACTGAATTTTGTGATGTTTTTGGTCTTTATTCTGTTATCAAAATTGCCCTTTTATGCGATTTTCCTCTCTTTTATATGCATTTTCGCAATAATTAGCCAAGAAATGCTCTCAATACAATATTTCCTTCCTTTGCAGAGTTTTCCTCCTATTTTGGCCCATTAAGCACCAATAAGGCCATCCCGGCCCACAATAAGTCCAAGTCTATTTCGGCCCCCTAACGGCTGATGCAGACGCTGACCGGCAGGGCTGCGCGATACGACGACGCGCGACGCAAGGATGCCGCGCGAGAGGGTATCGATGGGCGACACACCTCCTTACCCGACAAGGAGCCGAGCACACCGCGTCTACTCCCTCTGACGCGTGATATCGGCCACCCACCGGCAGACGCCTCTCGCCGCGACACCCGACAGCCGACCATCTTGTACCGGGCGATACCCGCGTCAGCCGACCACCAACTGAGTGGCGGTAAAGAGGACACGTGGCGCTTCAAGCGCCATATCTTCTCACGACCAACTGCCTATAAATAGCAGCTACAGGGAGCCGAAAAGACAGTTTAGACAGACTGGACAAGCTTGGTCACTTCAGGTTTCGGACAGTCGAGTGATCTTCGGACGAGACTGCGAGAGCAGGCGTATCGTGCTCCAATGTTCGTACCGGGCGACACTAGGTGAGCTCTTCCTCATCCCGAGAGGGAGGGGTCTGGTTCACCTAAGAATGTACCGGGTGACACTGAGAGCCGATATCGACCGATGTAGATACGCGATACGAGTGCCCGACACCAGTGCCAGACAGTAGGATACACAGCTCCATGCCCGAAACGATAATGAACCCGATACGCTCCGCCCGTCATGCGTGCCGCCCGACTTGAGCGTATCAGCCAGGTCCTTGAGCGATGCAGTCGCCCGTTGCGGTGTGCCGCTTGAGAGAGTGTGCCGCCCGACACGACTGTATCAGGCTAGGCCCCTTGTCTGATATCGGGCGGGATGGTTACTGTAGCCTGTCGTCCTTCTACATCAGGAAGGCGACACATATCTTTAATTCTGTTGTTAAGTTTCTATGCATTGTAATTAAGACCTTTTATGCTTATAGAAATAGAAAAGCTTAATTACTTGTTGCTCTATGCTTGGTGCAATATGTTGGATGACTGCTATGTTTGATATCTGAACTCTAGCTTGCATATTTTGGATCGTGTTTCGCTTAGCTACCGAATCGTGTTTTCCCGTCGCAACAACTTCGAGAGTTGTGTTGTGGCTCTAGTGTTTGGTCCGATTCTGGAGTACGAGAGTGCCCGTAACGGAGTTGCTTTAGTAACCCTTCCACTCTAATTTGAGTCCGGTGACCCCGAGAGTGGAACCGATGCCTTGTTAGAGGTACCCGCTCTGAGAGGAGGGGTACAGGATTGGTTCTACCGCAGCTTGTTTACCACGGTCCTATCCTTCGTACCTTGCTCTAGCTCTAGTTTTATCTTTCTATTTCTATTGCATGAAAACCCCTAAAAACTGCTAAATGCTTAAAACCTTAAATATTTCTAGTAACTCCACTTGGAGATAGTTTTCTTGTTTTGTTTGTGACATCTTTACGCTTCCCTTCTGGGAAATTTATAATCTCTTTTACCTGCCGGAGTGTAGCGTGTCGATTCTAGGTTCTCAACACTACCCCCCTTGTCCCTGTGTTCGAACCTGTATATCTACTTTGACCCCTTAAACAAATTTGCGGGGGCCTAGAAGGATTCGGGTTTATAAATGTAAAAGCTCGACTACCTCAAATCGGCCTCCAAATTTAGGACGTGCGATTTAGGCCGGTCAGTTAAGTACAAGATACAGTTACTTATCCTCTCATCATGAAGAAAAATTACAAATTAATGATGGAATGAGTACTTCTATCTAAAACTATAAAAAATAAGGCAACATGTTGGAGGAAAGACAAATAACATGAGAAGAATAATTTTGTGGAGTTGGGTCATCCAATCATGTGAATACTTGCAATATCCATAATCTCACACATTCTTCTTCTTCCTCTCTTATTCCTTCAAGTATCTTATCCTTGTCTTCCTTTTATTCTTTATCCATTTGAGGGTAAGTCCATTCTGTAGAGTCTAAAAGTCAAATGATATATTATGGAGGAAAAATGAAATATTTCTGACATAATATCGCATGATTTATATGTACATATTTCCAATATACTAAGAGATACAACGTAATAGTACATGGCATGTAGTGTCTCTTGTGCACCAAAAACTATGTTTTTAATGTAAAGATGCTAAACTAAATATCATATAATTGGCACAATATGTGAAGTGTTCCATGTATGGGATTACTATTGGTAACACAGAATGTGATTTATTGGAATCGTTGCATGACCTATTATTTGAAGAATTTTGATTGATTTCTTTTGAAACGTGACACAACATGTTGTGAGAAGACACATTGCATCTTTCTCTGTCCTTTCATGTTGAATATAATGATGATGGGTACGTTTTGTGATTCAATGAATAGGTTGTTTCTAAATCCATTAGGTGTGTTTTCTATCTCTAAAACATTATTCCTACATGCAGACACTTTATGTGATTATGAAATTTGGCATTTTTCTTGATTTTCTTTACCAAGTCAACTCTATTTTCGTAGGGTCTCAATCCATGTTGTACATGTAGCACAAATTATTGAATAACCAAATTTTAAACTAATACACTCCTAAATATGAGGACATAAAAGGATAAATGCATGAATTTAGGTCTCCAATAATTGTATGGAATTTACTTGTTACATGTATAAATTAGTATTAGAGATTGAACTTTTTTTGTCTTGACCATTGTGGGTGGCTAGTAGTGTTAGGGTTCACAAGCCTACTTATAAGCATGGGTTATGGTGTGTCTCTTTGATAGAAACATACAGTTCCATACTAGTGGTCCTCTTATTGATAAATCTCATGACAATATAGTGATTGAACGTCCATATCTCTATGTTGATTATCATTCATATAGGCTAATTATAATAGTCTATAATAGTTTATGTGTTGAACATCCCAGTATGGAATGTCTTTGTAAGTTCAATTAAGTTGTCCCCAAATGTTGAAGTTAGAATTGTTTTGTAGTTTTCCTCCACCTTTCTAGATGGGCATAGAATTCCTTCTCTCAACCTCAATTCTCTTACAATAGTACCTGCTACAAGAGACATCTTTGATAAATAATTTAAATATAGTTAACTGAAAGTACAAATGAAAAAATGCAAACATAGATCAACAAGATTGAACAATGGGGGAATTGACGATATTAGGCATGCATTAATTGATTGTGTTCAAAACATAGATATCAATGAGCACTCTAAAGTGACTAACCCCAAATCACGGATAACATTGCATGTTACCTACTTACTATTAGTTTGATTGTCATGATCTAATTTAGATATGTTAGGGAAGAGTAGAGTCTCTAGAGATCTTGACCTAGGGCTTCTCGTCTTTGGTGATCAAACATGGGGGAGGGGGGTCAACCACCAACAAGTGTCACCTGTCTCCCCTTGGGACGCATTTCTCATTTGAACATAAGAGTGAGAGGTTTTCTTTATTCATGTGCATATTTTTTCTCCTATACCTTCTCTATGCATAGAGATCTAGGTTCTGATCTGGGTCTCAATACCGTCTAGGAACATATGATGTGGGGGTGGTGGCCAAGTTGTCAACCTTGCTCATGAAGGAGTTGTGCCAATGATGTTTGATCCTCCCCTATAAATAGATTGAGTTACATCCACTAAGCTTTCTTTCGTGGCCTCATTTCATCCATTTGCTCCTATTTTAGTTTTTCTTTTGGGTTGTCTTTGTGTTGTCCTTTCCTTGGTAGTTTGTCACCGTCAGTCATCATGGATTGACATTTTATCATTCCCTTTTTAGGTTTAGTGTTTCTATTCTTTGTGAAATCATCGAGTAGTCTGTTGTAAGATCCTAAAATTTTGTAAGTTTCAATTATAAGATTATTAGTGCAATAATAATGTTTTCATATTCACTTTAAGAAAATCAAAGTAATATTAGAATGATGAGACCAATAGCATGACATCAGCTGAATAGAATGATGAATTTAAGCTCTAGACTTATATTAAACCTTCAATTTAGGTAAATAATGTAATATTGAGCATATATTTTAATATGAAGTTCAAGTGAGATATTATGATAAGTAAAGTCTTTATTTTGTAATAAAGAAAATGATAAGGCTTTTAGACCCTTTGAAAGGCCAAGATATGAACCAGGGGATTTAAGATCCAAATCAAGTCGATTATATTTTTTAGAGTGTAAAATATGTCCATGATTTATTTTATAAATAAATTGGAATAATATGCATAAATGAGATATCAATAATAATTTGAGTTAATTGGTAAACAAATTATGAGATAAAGAGTAAGAATTTAGAAGATTCTAAAGTTATAAGTATCCTAGATAACTATATTAGCAATTATCTAGTTCTTTCTTAGATTCCATGTATTCCGGTATCAAGTAAACCTAGATCCAATTCTTGGCCCCACATGATATATGGGTAGATAAAGATAAATCCAAGATTTAATGGATAATATGAATATTTGTGACATAGGTTAATAAATCGAGTAAATTCATGGCATGCATGAAATGGATGTTTGTCTTCCCCCATTTGATCCCAAACTTGGTATAATACAAGATAAGGATAATGTGAAGGATTTGCTAATGTTTGGGATCAATTGGTTAATCCTAATGACCTATAGGATCTTACAAGTTTATGATAAATTGAGTTACTTTGCATATTATTTTAATTACATGATTTATTTTATAGTCATCACACTGGGGTCTGGATAATCTGGGACCTTAGGCGCATGCCACATGATCTAATCCTAGGTCTCTGCCTCTCACCTGATATCAGATGATGCCAACTCATCTTCAGTCCTGAGCCAAGAGGCCAATAGGGGTGGGACTCCTCTCTGGTTTCTCTCTCATTTGCCATCCCTCAAATCACTAAACTACTTCCCTAACAACTTTGAGAGCTTAAATTGCATCCAACAAACCCTAGATACACCATTACCTACTCCCAAGGAGATAATGCCTAAATCATGATTAGGTTGGTTTCTGATATGTAGAGTAGTGGAAGACTCTTGATCACTCACACCTATAAAAGGGATCCATAGGTTGTATCATGATTACTAGAGTAGGACAATTCTTTTGATTTCATCCCAGTCACCTCCCTGATGGCCATCCATTTCCAGCCATCTATCCTTCCGACCAACCTTTAGCCCCTGCCTCTTTGGTTGTCACTCTTCAATGGAGATGGTACATAGGACATAGGGTGGTGATGGAGTAGGTCCCAAGCCCTTCAATTTAGTCGACCCAACTGGGAAGTGAGAAGTCAATGATGGATTTGACTACAACCATGGCACAACAAGTTGGGTCAACGAGAGGAAGAAGACGATAGGGGAAAATGCATGCCTACCCCCTAACTCGATGATACAAGTTGAGGGGAAACTTTGTCCTTTCTCCCTTCTTTTTACCCCAGCTATGTAGGTGAGGGACAACAAGATGGCATGATCCCATTGGATCAAGTGGTAAGATAGTTTTTGAGATGTCAAACTACCATTGGTCCAAATAAGTTTCAATTGCAAATATTGTAGTATATAGATGGTAGCATGAAATATATTGAAATTTATATCATTTTAATCAGGAAAATGAGTAGAATCCATAAAAAATATGATGGATGTCTAATTATGATCATATTTTCAAAAGTATAGGTATTTTATGAATACAAAGTGGTTTATGCATGTAAACCCTAGATTCGATGAATATAATGTTCAATATAGTCTTAACTGATATTGTGAATATAATGAGATACCAAAATAATGATGATGGCATATAATTAGAGTTTATGAAGTCAATCATAATACATGTGGAATTTAGGGTTTTGAAACCAATGTTTGTAAATTTTTATTATCTTAACCCACACAATTTGATTTAGGTGTTCATTATGACATAATACGTACAATCTAAGAATTGTGGTTATACCTAGTGGTTAGTTAGGGATTCTAACCCTTGAACATAATGGTGTGGTGGAACTAGGGTTTCATACGCTTATCTATGATCCAAGATTAAGATAACCCTAAACCCTAGTTTAGGAGCTAAGTTAGGCCTAATGAATATTACATGAATATATGGTGACACAATGATAGTATGCATATTTTAGATTATGTTGATTGATTGAGGATTGCTTGAATATACAATCAATGTCTGGATTTCATATATTACATAAATATAACTGCATGGTAAATTCATGAAGTTACTGTTGGGTTTTAGGGGTTGCAGAGAAGGTAGCGGAAACAAAAAAAATTCTTCTCCCTAAACCCAGAATAAGGAATCGCGTCAACATTTATACAATAGGAAGGATGGTTTGTAGAGGCATACCTTATCCTGAGGCTTGCTCAGAGACGATACCTCGTGGCTTGTGCAGTCTTCACCTCCGGTCTTGGACAGTGTTTGTGCAGCTCCTGGTCTCACCAGGACTGTCGGGATTGACAATTGTCCTCCGAGCGGCAGAAGTCTCCCGCCTCTGAAGTAGTCCACATGGACCACCTGGAACTCTGATCTCCTTGTCCCACTAGGAATCAGAAGGAGTCACACCCTCTTGTCAGTGTACTAGTCACCAACACACTCTCCTGCAACCAGTTGCCTTTCTGCAGTTGTCTTTCCCTTGTTATTCCTCCCTTATCGGGTAGCACTTGCTCAGGCTCTCTCGGTTACCACAACCAGAGAGAACGACAACTTCACAGAGCAACTGGTGTTCTAAGTTGTTCTTATTGAGAAACCCCCAATACCCCTATATATATAGGAGGGTCATGGGACAGAGTTCTCTACCCCGGGAAATGCAGGATTAAAGTAAGAGTAGAAGGGTTCAAGATTTTCCACAAAATAACCAACTGTGCCAGCTGAACTGATCGGTTCACACCCTGAAATGATTGTTTCGGGCCCTGAGCTGATCGTTTGGGACCTGAGCCGATCGTCTGATGCTCTTAGCCGATCAGCTCATGCCTAAGCCGATCAGTTCGTGGTCCTCATCCAACTCAAATTGACTTACATATTTGTTTCCGATTAATCAAATATTAATCCTTGTCCAAATTGAATTTGTACAAGTGAAACAAATTGTATTTGCAAAATAGTCTTCTGACTTTTCAAACGATCTCGGTTGGTCCACGAATCGATCTGTTCAACAATTGAGCCAATTGTTTCATTCACACATGATCCGATCAACTCACCACTTGAGCCGATGGGTTCACCAACCTGAGCCGATCGGTTCAACCCTGTGAGCCGATCGGTTGGGACAACAGACTATGGAAATTAGTCAATTGCAGTTTCAATCAACCTGATACTCCAATCAATTGGTCCAACACCTTGAACACTATGATACTGAGCTATCAACTGATTGAGTGGTTTGTTGAACTACTAAACTCCTTTAGTAATAAATCTAAACATCATTTGTGGATAAACTCCTCTTCCAGGTTAAATCCTATGTGCGTGACCCTACAGGTCCATTTCACGTTAGTAGTGAATGTCCATTACACTTATGACTTCACAAACAAAGAGTGGTGCCTAGTTGCACATCAGTGCTACCCAAGTGAAATAGAAAGTTGGAGAACAACTTTCAATCCTACAATCCGTGAATGGTGTTACAGTGAATGTATAATTCTTTTGTCACTGATATCCTGAATGAACTCAAGGCATGGAACAATCATCCTTTCAGCGTTCATTCACTTTCTTGTTCTTAGAGTAGATTGGGGGAGATATGTATGACATCAATATCACATACTGATTCACACATGTGTGCACACCTATCTCAATCCTACTCATCAAGTGTCCATGGATATCAAATTCCCTCAGGAGGGACAAATCCCATATATATCACTCACCCCTCAAAAGCCCCATGTGTCAAAGTCACCCAATCATCACCTTTATAAAAACCCATGTTTCAGGGTTGCATTTGATGATGTCAAAGTGTACCCAACGACATGTATTGAGTGTAGTGATTTTAGGTCAAAGAATCACACTCACTGCCATCACTGTGAGAACTGACTGTGACTACCATGTCATGGTTCCATGTGTCAAACTCACGGTGGGTCTGTCTGACTACACTTGTTCTCTAACAAGTACCTATGTGTTTGGTTTGATATCTCCATATCATGACAAATGAGATTTTGTCATCAACGAACACCACAATCTAGTCTTGTGTGTCATTGCTGTCTATCTACCTTCCACAATGACATCTGACTAAGGACATAATAAGAATGTACAAACTCTTAGCATCTGTATGATCTCATCATTCAGGTCCTGAACCTGAAAACATACATCATTAAGTATTGTCATTCTTTAGACATTCAATCCGTTCTATCATTATCTCATATAATTGAACTAGAAAGAATTGGAAGCTTGCCTTTGATGTTTATAAAATCAATCTTAATGTATCCCACCAATCATCCCATGATTGGCTCTCAGGGCATACATACCAACATACTCCCACTTGCACTACGAGCCAATCACCGTTGAATCATATTCATAGTAATCTTCAAACATGTCCCACATGTCACTGTGCTCTTGTGCTAACATAATGAGTTATGGCAACACCTTGCCAAAGTCGGTATTAACTGCATGTCTCTCATCTCTTCATTGTACGTCACACATATGAGATGGAGTTGCCGTAATATGCAATCTAGTATTCCTTTGCTAACCTTTAGCCACATTGCATGACCAAGCACTCCTAACTTGTCATCAATGACCGAAATATCTATAAGTTCATCTCTATGAACTCCAAGATACATATAGTATCCACTACTATTCTCTAACACACGGATACTCGACATTTCCTTTTAAAACAACTTTATTGGAACGTTTCCATTTATCAACAAACATTCACTTTTATATATCCCATATATATTTTGCGATTAATTTTATGTCCTTTTTGGAAGTTCGCATTAGTGTAACTCTTTACAGTGAACCCTTCCTTATTTCCATAGAACCAATACTTCTCAAGTACTTATTAAGTTCTCATGGTATTCCAGTAACCCTTACTGGAACTAGACAGACATCCACTCGTCATGTCCCACATACGAGTTAACAGGATGAGCACATCATATTGTCATGGCCTACATACAAGATGATGAATGTATTTTATTCTTGCTATGTCCATACATGTAAGATAATGGGATGATTACATACATGATAGATCCATATCTATTCTTAGTGTTCCCATTCTTCATAAGAATTGAGACACTTGGCTCTGGGATACTAACTCCAAGTTTTCTCCCACTAAATCTGCGTATACTGAACCCTTCAATATAGATTGCCAATCTATGCTTTCTCTTTTTAGGTCAAGAGGTTTTTGAGAACTATCTCTATAGATCTCTATTCCTATCACATAGGAAACATCTCTATCTTCCTTAAAGATAATTTCCACTTTGGATTTCCATTCTAGAACATTTCCATTTCACATCAACATGTGGAATGTGAATACGCTCCCACTAAATCACAGATCTCTCTTTATCTTTGACATATCAGTCAAACTCTTTGACCATATCATCAAAGTAAAGATCCAGCTCTGAGTTTCTCAATCATATTGATTAGTCCATTGTAACTTATAGACTTCATTTGCATTAATGGATTCATAAACCTTATAGGTTGTGTCACGTACACATCTTCATTTTATTCCTTATAGGAATGCAGTTTTAGTATCTGTATGCCAAATGTCTTAGTTATTAAGTCACAATCGACAAGCATCATCCTTCCCAAAATGTTATCCATGTGTCTTAACGCTTTAAGACTCATTCACACTTATGGATTTCCACCGAATGGGTGCTACCATCAAGGTCATACCTTATGGTTCACATGGAAGTCATTTAGGATGTAATGGTCATAAACCATAACTCAAAATCCGGTTTCTCAATATCATCTAGATACTTGACTCATCACATGACCAACTCATCACATAGATAATCGAGGTGCATCTGTCAAGGATATAAGAACTCACAACCCTTTGTAATTGTTAATGTCCTTTATTAGTGTGGGGTATTCTATATTTAAGAAGAAATTAGTTATTTGATAATCATACTCTAACTCCTTAGAGTATGACTCCTTGTTGATTTAGACATCACCATGCCTTAATCACGAGCTCACTATGATACACTATCATAATCACTGACAAGGTTCTCAAACATTTGGTCTAAGTATTTCATTTATTGATCTCAAGAATTAACACTTTACCAAATCCGTACTTCATTTATGATATTCTTGAACACTTCAAGATATTCATATTGGTATTTCTCTAAACACCGTTTGAAGTACTAGCATTAACTCTAATAGGTATGTAAATACATCACATGTATTATACCTAACAGGATAATCATTCTCCCACTACTATTAGTGAAGATTGATTAATCATGTCCAAGAGATTCATGTCTCTTACTGGTTCTCTAACCAAAAGAGTCTAGCTTATCTATCATATGGAAACTAGAAATGAATTTCTCATGATTTATGATAATTTGATTGTTTGAGTTATCAATAACTTTTATGTATCATTTTATCTTATGCGTACCAAGTACCACAAGATAAACAAGGCATTTCCATAAAGATTGAAACATCAACTTTATTAATTGCCATCATTGTCATACAATATGAAAAAATTAAGGTGTTTCTATCCATTGGCAAATATGAAATAGTAGTTCATAACTCTATTACATGCCTTTAAGGATGAAAATACACTAAAGTAATCCTATCTATGGCAGCAACATTTGCCCCATTAATTGGGTGCTTTACACTTTATATCTTGGTATCATATACCTCAAAAAGTGTTACAAGTTTATTTCATGGCACCTTTAGGTGGAGACGTCTGTCACCTCCTTCTTCTTTAGTTCTTATAGATAGAGAGTACAATTCCTTTTCCAATGTTCTAGCTTTTGACAATGGTGGCAATTGCCTCTCTTGGTCACGCCTCCCTTGGCCTTGAGAGTTGAAGATGACTTGGGCTGCTGGCTAACATCAGAATCTTTCTTAGCCTTGCCTTTGCCCTTGCACTTGGACTTGCCTTTCTTGCTGCTGATCATCATCACAAACTTAGGCTTGTCCTTCTTCATCTGTGCCTCGACTGTCCTCAACATGCCCAACAACTCAGTCAATGGCTTGTCAAAGTTGTTCATGTTGTAGTTCATCACAAACTGACTGTAGGATTCTGGTAACGATTGCAGTATCACGTCAGTAGCCAACTCTTTGCTTAGGGAAAATCCCAGTCTCATCAGGTTCTCCACATACCCAATCATCTTGAGTGTGTGAGGACCAACTGGATCTCCTTCTGTCATGACACACTTGAACAGTTCCCTGGAGACATCATATCTCTCTTGTCATGCTTGATCTTCATACATGTTCTTGAGATGTTGAATCATCTCAATGACACCCATGTTCTCATATTGTCTCTACAATTCGTGGTTCATGGAGCACAACATCAAGCACTTTGCATCAATGGCATCATCAGAATGCTTCATATAAGCATCCCTTTCTGCCTTTAGTGCGTTAGGAGCAGGATCCTCTGGAATTGGAGTATCCAGGACATAGAGCTTTCGCTCTTGAGTGAGAACAATTCTCAATGTTCTAAACCAGTCGTGGAAGTTAGTACCATTCAGCTTATCCTTTTCAAGGACCGATCGCAATGAAAAGTGATTTTTGTTTGTTGTCATTTGTACTACAAAAGGAAATATATGCAATTTTAGTCCAAAACTTAATTTTGACTTATTTGATTGATTTGAAAGGTTGAAAATATAATTAGGGAATTAATTAATTATTGCTCCCACTATTTTGTTCAAATTGATAGCCGTCACCATCAATCTGGAAGATTGCAGTGTACAATCTTCTAGTGGGTCAAGATCCTAAAATCCTCCGAGTCATAGACTAGCTAGGGCTGTAACCCACAACTCGTATCTTCCAGGTAGGCAACTTTTGTCAATTGCATCATATGCAACTCTTGAGAGATGTCATGTGCAACTCCTTGCCATGATCACCTCCATGCCTCAAGGTGCTAGATCTTATCTAGGTCACCTTGTTAAGTCTGACCCAAAGCCAACACGATGAATATGCACCCTACTAGGAAAAACCCACATATTCATCCTTCATGCTTTCATGAGATAGACGGTGCACTACGCTAGGGCGTGCCCACACTTGGCCGATCAAGCTTTTCATGTGTGTCGCATTTGGAAGGCATCTAAGACTTTAATATTTAATGAGGGATTTGGTTTTATAGGTACATATACATATCCAATCACCACAATATATAGTATGTATCATATACATGCTATATCCAACAAAAAATATGTGAAACGATAAAAGCGATGATTATGGCCATCCTAATGTGATTCCTTGAGCCAAGAGGAATCACGGTCATCTAGGTCTACATCACATTCAACCTGTCCATGATGAAGTTCTATAGCCATCCGAGTTGATCAACTCGTCACATGAATGACCTACTCACCCTGGCCGGTCGTATGGGTGCCACCAGCCGATCGCTTGGCTCCTCCAACCGATTGGTTCATGTGGTCGTCGTGCATCTCCTCATGGCCGCCACCCGATCGTCTCGCTCCTCGAACCGGTCGTCTAGATCGCCAACCGATCGGCTCACTCCTTGAACCGATCGTCTCAGTCGTCGTTAGGTTGTCCATTGTTATTTGATGTAACAGGAAATAAAGATCTATCATATTTTACATTTGAATAGGGAAACCCCGAGTTACATTCGGGGGGAGCAAAGTAGGAAAGAAATCTCAAGTTATCTCAAGTTACATCAGGAATAGGAGATAGGGAATCGGTGCGCATACCGAGATGTAAGCAACCACATTCAACCAAGCACACATACATAGGGTTTATTAGACATAACTACGTTGTACATCCACCACAAAACTCATTTAAGGGTGACGTGTATCGAGTGCATTCATATTACATATCATATATGTATATTGGGATTTGTGGATTTAGGATTGGACATGCATAAAGCCAATTTTATTTGCATCGTATGCAATAAATAAAGGCGACAAACCAAAATCAATCACATCAATAATCCTAAAGTATAGAGCAGTTGACGTGGCTCTGATACCACTGTTGGGTTTTAGGCGATGCAATGAAGGCAGTAAAAACAAAAAAAAATTCTTCACCCCAAACCCAGAATAAGGAATCGCGTCAGCGTATATACAATAGGAAGGATGGTTTGTAGAGGCATACCTTGTCCCGAGTCTTGCTCAGCGACGTTACCTCGTGACTTGCGCAGTCTTCACCTCCGGTCTTGGACAGTGTCTGTGCAGCTCCTGGTCTCACCGGGAGTGTCGGGATTGACAGATGTCCTCCGAGCGGAAAAAGTATCCCACCTCTGAAGTAGTCCACACAAACCACCTGGAACTCCGATATCCCTGTCCCACAAGGAATCGGAAGGAGTCGTACCCTCCTATCAGCGTACTAGTCACCAACACACTCTCCTACAACCAGTTTCCTTTCTACAGTTGTCTTTCCCTTGTTGTGCCTCCCTTATCGGGTAGCACTTGCTCAGGCTCTCTCAGTTACCACAACCAGAGAGAATGAAAACTTTACAGAGCAACTGGTGTTCTGAGTTGTTCTTGTTGAGAAGCCCCCAATACCCCTATATATATAGGAGGGTCATGGGATAGGGTTCTCTACCCCGGGAAACACGAGATTAAAGTAGGAGTAGAAGGGTTCAAG
Organism: Alisma plantago-aquatica; assembly: GCA_963693085.1. Lineage (NCBI taxonomy): Eukaryota > Viridiplantae > Streptophyta > Magnoliopsida > Alismatales > Alismataceae > Alisma > Alisma plantago-aquatica. The sequence goes on from OY856410.1 coordinate 877,793,543, forward strand.
ATTTTCCACAAAACAACCAACTGTGCCCGTTGAACCGATCGGTTCACACCCTGAAACGATCGTTTCGGGCCCTGAGTTGATCGTTTGGGACCTGAGCCAATCGTCTGATGCTCTGAGCCGATCGACGCATGCCTGAGCCGATCGGTTCTTGGTCTTGATCCAACTCAAATTGACTTTCATATTTGTTTTCGATTAATCAAATATTAATCCTTGTCCAAATTGAATTTGTACAAGTGAAACAAATTGTATTTGCAAAATAGTCTTATGACTTTCCAAACGATCTCGGTTGGTCCACGAATCGATCTGTTCAACAATTGAGCCGATCGTTTCATTGACACATGAGTCGATCAACTCACCACTTCAGCCGATCGGCTCACCAACCTGAGCCGATCGTTTCACCAACCTGAGCCGATCGTTTCAACACTGTGAGCCGATCGGTTGGGGCAGCAGACTCTGCAAATTAGTCAATTACAGTTTCAATCAATCTGATACTCCAATCAATCGGTCCAACACCTTGAACACTATGATACTGAGCTATCAATTGATTGAGTTCTTAATTGAACTACTAAAATCCTTTAGTAATCAATCTAAACATCGATTGTGGATAAAATCCTCTTCTAGGTTAAATCTTATGTGTGTGACCCTGCAGGTCCATTTCACGTTGGCAGTGAACGTCCATAACACTTATGACTTTACAAGAAAAGAGTAGTGCCTAGTCGCACATCAGTGCTACCCAAGTGAAATAGAAAGTTGGAGAACAACTTTCAATCCTACAATCCATGAATGGTGTTACAGTGAATGTATAATTCTTTTGTCATTGATATCCTGAATGAACTCAAGGCATGGAACAATCATCATTTCAACGTTCATTCACTTTCTTGATCTCAGAGTAGATTGGAAGAGATATGTATGACATCAATATCACATACCGATTCACACATGCGTGCATGCCTATCTCAATCCTTCTCATCAAGTGGCCATGGATATCAAGCTCCTTCAGGAGGGACAAATCCCATATCTATCACTCACCCCTCAAAAGCCCCATGTGTCAAAGTCACCCAATCATCACCTTTATAACAACCCATATTTTAGGGCTGCGTTTGATGATGTCAAAGTGTACCCAATGACATGTGTTGAGTGTAGTAATTTTAGGTCAAAGAATCACACTCACCACCATCATTGTGAGAACTGACTGTGACTACCATGTCATGGTTCCATGTGTCAAACTCACGATGGGTCTGTCTGGTACACTTGTTCTCTAACAAGTACCTATGTGTTTGGTTTGATATCTCCAAATCATGACTAATGAGATTCTGTCATAAACCAACACCACAATCTAGTCTTGTGTGTCATTAGTGTCTATCTACCTTCCACAATGACATCTGATTAGGGATATAACAAGAATGTACAAACTCTTAGCATTCGTATGATCTCATCATTCAGGTCCTGAACCTGAAAACATACGTCATTGAGTACTGTCATTCTTTAGACATTCAATCCGTTCTATCATCATCTCATATGATTGAACCAGAAAGAATTGGAAGCGTTCCTTTGATGTTTATCAAATCAATCTTAATGTATCCAACCAATCATCCCATGATTGGCTCTCAGGGCATACATACCAATAGTTACATGGTTATTTATATATACCTGGATATATCAAATTCCAAAGATTTTTGAGGATTTCTTAATGTATGATGAGAGTAAATGCTTAGATGTTTATTTCATTCCAGCTCAACACATAATGTAAATATGTGTACCATATAAATGAAACTGTGCTAATTTATGGGTTACACATACTTAGGGATAACTGAACTAACTCCAATTATGGAAAGAGAAAGGTGAATACACCCAAGGTGGTATGAAAAACAGTGGGTCAGTTTATCCAAATGAAAATACAAGTTCATATATTTTAATATTTGATTATTAAACAATATATGTTGTAATTATATATGCACACTTTTGTATGCACCCACATGCGCAGTATGACAATATACAAATCTATATTGTTTGTCAGTGTTTTAGGTAGTTGATTGAATCTAAGATTTGAAGACATAAAGATTAAGAAAATTTTGAGCATTACAAAGTTGAGATCATAAGGAGGATTAGTTAGACACCGTAGTCATTCTTCTCAGGTATATATTAGTTTTCTTTGAAAAATTTATGTAGCCCCTTAGAGAAATATTTGTAGACATTTGTAACCAATTCAAATTCATATAAATGGAAATTGTTGATTATTATTTATTATTTACTAATTTTGTATCCTGGAAATTCAGGTATCGACTTTGTAGTCCTTCTTAACTGGAAGATACTCAGAAGTGTGGGTCGTTACATCTAATTTTGTCGATCTCAATTTTTCAATAACCTTTTCTCTTTGGTTTGGTATTTGCCTTTGGGCATCAAAACGATCTCCATTAGGTTCACAGATCAATTGTAGTTGGCTTACCTCCATTTTATGCATATGTGGAGGGCGTTGCTCACGTAAGACTGCTTGTGTCAACTTTAATGTAGAGGAATCTATGCAGAAAAGATTTACTCACATTCTAATATGAGCTTTGATGCTTTGATGATCATGTTTGTTGTTGTATGGCATGATGGCTTGTTTTCCTTCCAATATTGATTTTGTATGGCTATTAAATACATAAATTAGTCTTTTCTCAGTTAAACAAAAAATCTTACATACGATATGGGCTTAGTCACTTTGTATTGGTCTTCAACGTTTTTGTTAACTTTAGATATTTATGAAAATGCAGCGACTACTCCACTATTCTTTATTGAATACGACCTTTGAAATTGAATGCTCTTTATACTGGATATCAATGTGTTTCATTAACTAATTTTATAGTTGATTCTTACTTTATCACTATTAGATTGTGCATTTGTCAGCTAGCTCAGTTGGTCAAGCTTGTTGCTTGTGAGGTGCAAGATGCGGGATCGAAACTCAGCACATCTCATTGGGGCACTATCGGAAGGGACTAAAAGCCTTTGGTGTTAGCTATTAATTGTTCTCTCTCTCATGATACCTTGGATAGGGATGAAACTCCCCACTATCTAAAAAAAGTCACTACTAGATTGTATATTTATCTCAGTCTTTCTAAAAAAAGGGATATTGGAAAATAACATTCAGAATTCAAGTCAAACAGAAATTTGAATTCGATAAGATTTATTGTGCGTGACGTGTCGGTTTGCTAGTGCTATAGTTTATATGAAATTCTTCATTTGCCTTGACACTCATTAGAACAACACTAACAACAACAGCTGACGCTGATTCCGGAAACTGAGTTTATTTGATAGCTCGACTGCACGTTTTTAATAGAAATATAAATGAGCCTCTTTGACCCGAAACGGTTCCTACTAAAAATAAAGCACGAGGCAAGAATCGGCAAAAAGGATGCTCAAAACAAAGCCAACTTGTGGCTTGGCCGGCAATTGGACGTTTCCGGAACCAGTGCCCTAGATAGTTGGATCCAACTGCTATTGTAAGTGGAATAAAATGCGAACCATCGAATTCTTATATATTCTGGATAAAGCACGTGCGTCCTTCTTGTTTCCTGATTTGGTACCAAAGAGAAGCCTACATGGCATGCATCAGCACGATAACCAGACAGTCAATGTGGTCATTAATGTGCCTAACTCCCAAGAAGTTCTACGTACACTTTCTTCTTTATCTATACGTCAGCACCCCTAACAGGAGTCCGGATTCGTCTTAATTTAGTCGGTATTGCTTTAAGACGATAGTGTCTTTGAAGCAGGTTGTGTCCACCAAATTTCGAAGCTGACTGCCAATACTGCTTTGCACATTGTTGACCAAGAAAATAGGATCACTGGGCAAAAGCAGATTGACTGGGCACTCCCGCACTCCAAACATAATTTTGGGTATCCAAGGGTATCGCCGTTTCCCTCAGAAGTAGTCTTGCTAAAGCCTGTTTTTCCAAAGGATTAGCTGGATGTTATTGGGATTAATGATACCTCAATATCAATTTTTATCTTTAAAACGTTCTTAAGGAGCTAAGAGACCGTTACAATCCATTATTTTCTAGAGCAGGACAGAGATTAGACATGTCAAATCGGTAGGCCAGGTTGGATTTGGTTGAGTTATTACGGGTATAAATTTTACAGGTATGGGTCAAAAGAGGGACATTTTGAAACGGGGTGAATAACAGCTTATCCAAATCAATCTTACGGGTCACAAATTGACCCGTAGCTGTCCGTATAATTTATAGTAAATTAGAAAGGTTGTTTGTTAAATAAAAAAGAAATCATTTTCTTTTTTTGTGTAACACAAACCAAACAGCTTTTGGAAGTTGAAATTCAATGTCAAATTTAAAAAATAAATAGTGATCAAAACTAATATTTAATACACAAAATGATGTCTAATTAACACTTTGGCGTCGATGTGTTAGCTGCTGCAAGTAAACGTCGGACATAGAAAAAACACTTAGGGCTTATTTGGTTGCATGCACTATCATTTTCAAGTGTGTGTTTCAAAACAGGAATTTAAAAACGAGAAAGTAAACACAACGTTGTCCGTCTGGTTGCTTGCATTTTGAGCTGCGTTGGTTCCATTGTTTTTATTTGATTAGAGGAACTTCAATGATCTCATAACACGCGGTGGTCTTATCTCTGAAGTTTTTGAACAGTGGATGAGGTTGAAGATGCAGACAACAGCAGGTAACCGCATGTTATTCAATACCCCTGGCTGTAACTTCGGTAGCTCGCAGCTGGGAACATCGTAGGAAAATGGACCGCGCCTAATTTGGGCGCAGTCCACTTTCACTCATTTTGTACATATTTGAAAACGGTGCTGCAGTTTCAGTTCCCGTCCGGGTTAAAATGACGTCCAACCAAACACATGGAATTGCAAATCAGGTTGAGTTCTATCTGCAAAAGTTGAAACGCAGCCCAACCAGACGGGCCCTTAGTTGTTTTCATTATCGTCAAATAGGATCTACTATTACCATACAATACATCAACACTCAAAAACTCGTTTCCGTCCATCATAACTCCTTCCACAATTCACTATTGGATTCTGCATACAAACATTAAATATCGAAAAAAATGATATCAGAAATTGCGAACCGGACGAATAACCTTTTAGACGCGATGGTTACGGATAACCAGCTCCCTGATGCTTCTAATGCCCTTAGTTTCCACATGGCCACAACCGTTGCTCACGTGGAAGAAACTTCACGTTTATTGGAAACCACACTGCTTCAGACGCATATACCTATACGGCTGTACCTCTGATGGGGCATGATCAATCGATTTGTTGATAGCAGCCACACCGTCTGTCCTGATGATTACCATATTCAGTGTATTTCTTTCTGTATTGTTCACACTAACCCTAATACTTTGTGCATAATTTGATCATTGTCGAACCAGAATCTGGGGTTTGGTACCAAAAATAAATTTGGCTTGCATTGTTCTCCTCAACTTCTCATATAGACGACAACCTTATTTCTTATGCCTGTACGCCAATACCCTATTCTATTCGTCATCTATTCGTCTGTCGTTTCCATCTTCTGCAAGCATTGGTGGCTATTCTACACCGCTTTCTTTTTAAAACTCAAGAGGCAAGAAGATCAAGCATAGCAAGAACTGATATCATGAATGAACATCGACCATTAGAGATTCCTGACACCGGGTACAATAGATTTGGTAATCCTGGACTAGCGGGTGTAACCTACGACAAGAAAGAAGAGAATAACGAGGGGTCAAAGCAGGAGAGAAATGAATCATGCACGTACGTCATTGATGGGACATTAGCTATTGTTGTACCAATCAACTTATAAACAACCGGAAGTAGAAGCAGAGAGGTATGTTAAATAGATTTTTAAAGTTCATATATGGGTGGAATGGCTGTGTCGCTCAATTAGTCAATTCATTAATAGCTTTGTTAGTTTTACGTAAAATTAGTCATTTCACATAAACTTGCCATCTAAAGTTACAAGATTTATTCGATGGACAATGGAAACAAGTGGATTGAAAATGCAATAACCAAATAGAATACGGAATGTAGTGGGAAAAAATACAATGCGAGTAGGAAGCAACATAACGATTGATTTCATAAAACTATCTCTTTTGTATCTTTTGTATTTTTGTTTATTGGTCAACATTGCAGATTGTCATTCTTGCATTTTCTACTAACCATTTCTCGTCCCATTTTGGTGAAAAAAATTATATCAGTTGACTACTTGATATCTAACCTTAATAGTTTGTCTTTTTGAATAAGAAATATTTGCTTTCTATTGTCTTCCTTTCAAGATGTAAAATAAAAATACTCCTTGGAGGGGGGGGGGGACAAGTTTGATTCCGGGTGAAGCGCCCCTTCGAACGGCATTTAATGCTGCTTAGGCATATCATGTGGATGATCCTCTTCCACATTTTAGGTCTCGAAAGTTTATTATGTTGTTGGTCCATTACCGGCCTTGCACGGTAGGTGCTCCCTCCCCAACGAAAGCCAAAACTTATCATTTGTATTATAATCATCATTCATTTAATTATTGCTCTATTTCAAAGTGAATCCCATATAAAATCTTATTTAATGGAGGATATTGGGAAAATTGAGAAAACTACTTACACAATAAGAAAAAGTAGACGACTTTCGCTACATTTTGTGAAAATGATATTATTTATGCTATAAAAATCATGGATTAATTTTTTCGATTAGGTTACTTTATGAGATGACAAAACAATAGGGGGAGGGGGAGAGAAAGCGAGGAACATGAGAAGGAGAGGGGTAAAGGAAAAATATCTAAACGTTTGTTTGGTCATGGTTGTGCTAGAGAAGGAGTATGAAGGAGAAATACATACAAAAATCATGTTTTGCATCGCAATCGAGACTAGCACTTTGTTTTATAAAAATTACCATATAAATATAAGTTTAATTTGATAAGTAGTATTTGTACTTAATGAACAATTTTTTAGACAACAATGAAAACATACATTTTATATATGGGTAAGTCATTACTTGGATCAAATGCCACTGTTTGCTTAAAATCAAATTTTCCAAAAACTTTTTCTTGAAGAATTTTTTTAACTGTTCACTTAGAAATAAACAATTCATTTATATTAATGTTTTTTCTAGAAGGATTCAGCAAAATATTTTTTGCTTTGAATATATATGAATAGTGTAAAAGAAGTACTTGTATGATAGCTTCTGTTTAGATAATACACAATTTTTGGAGGAAAATATTTTTCTAGCACAAGTTCATTTATTAAAGGGTTATAACTTTTTAGAAAAAAATATTTATTGGAAAAATAGACATAATTTTTTTGTATAATTATTTTATTTGTGGGAAATAAACTCTCCACATTAGGCTATTAGAAGGAAATTATTTACTTGGAGGTAAAAATATTAGTGGAGGGGACCAAACTACTAACAATATTGTTTTTGAACAGAAATAAAATTTATGTATATGATAAGACATATTTTTAGCTTAAAAAGCTTGTCTTAACAAGCGGAAAAAAAATGGTTAGTGGTAAATGTCACATAAGGAAGTAAATTGAAAGTAGTGAAATTAATTCTTACTCAAGTAAAGTTATTAGCAGAAGAAATCTTGAAGCGAGACATGTTTATATGTAGAAAAGGAATGTATTTAGGGATATTATTTTTAACATGTGCCCAAATAACTAGTGGATGGTTAGGATTCTCATAACAAACTTTTTTCCCATCATCCCACAAACAATAATCTTTTACGATTTCAAATGACAAAGTTTGTGATATATTTTGACGAAACAATTATAATAAAAAATAAGGGGCATTTAACCATTATTTTATTCAATCTATATCATATATAACAAGGTTCACATAATTTCTTACATTAGAGCTTCATATTTTAATCATATTACAAGATTAATATACAATTAATTTTCTCACTGAATTAAATAAATGTAAAATTTTGTTGAATCTTTCATCTATGGTGGTGTTAATTATTTGGTATCCAATGAGAATCTTGTAGTAACGATACCTCTCTAAGATAATTGCGTATGATATATTTGTCTAAGACGGAAAAATTGTCGTTCAATTTACATTATTTCACACTAAATTCAGGAATCAAAAACTTTGTAAGTTAGTTGACAAAAAAAATTAACTCATTTAAAGTTCCTTTATGGTTATTTATCATTTGAGGCTACTTATTTTATTCTTTAGTCTGGAATGAATATGTATTTTCTCTAGATATCATGTTAAAATAAGGGAATTATATTTTTGAAAAATTATAAACTAGATAAGTCAAGTATGATAACCAATTAGAAGTTGTATTGGAGCCAACTTCATAATAGGAAAATAAGAAAATATAAATATAAATAACGAATCCCAAAAGTACCGAAACAAGCTTTACTTTCTCTAAAATCTTGAGAGCGAAAAAAACTCAAAATCATCAATTTTTAGCTTTTGCATGAAAAACCAATTTTATATATATACACCACAATAATTCTAATCAACATAACCATGGAGTAACTAATAAGTCAAACCTTCAAACAATTTCTCAAACCTTGCACGATTATGTTAAAATATATAAACCTTACTAGAAGAAAAGAAATCCATTATGGTGACATGGTTAAGATTATGGGTAATCAATATAGAATATTTCCTTAAATTTTTTTTAAAAGAAGTATAGATTGAGATAAGGTATGAATTTTTTTTAGTAAAGTATATTATCATGCTTCAAATATTGATGATATTAATAATATGTACATCATAATATTGAAACTGAAAGCAAATGAAATAAAAATATGGTTTATAAAATAAGTAGTAGACAAATTTGTATATGAAAGTAATTTTATTTGATCACTTGAGAACTATAGTAGCATTTCACAATGAAGAAATTAGATTTTATTTGCGCATCCAATTTTTAACCATTTTTACATCTATTTCATGTTCTCTACATAATAAGGATTTTATATTTTAAAAAAATTATAAGCTAGATAACTTAACTATGATAACCAATTAGAAGTTGTATTAGAGCCAATTTTATAATATGAAAATAAGAGAATATAAATATAATAACAAATCCCAAAAGTACTGAAACAAGCTTTATTTTCTCTAAAATCTAAAGAGCGAAAAAATGCCAAATAATCAATTTTTTTCTTTTGTGTGACAAAATATTTTTAGATAAATATACCACAATAATTCTAATTAACATAACCATGGAGGAACTAATAACTAAAACCTTCAAACAATTTCTCAAACTTTGCATTATTACATTAAAGAAGATAAAGCCTTACTAGAGGAAAAGAAAACCATTATGGTGACATGGATATGGTTTACATGTAATCAATATACAATATTTCACTAAAAAATTGTTAAAAGAAGTATACATTAAGATAAGGTATGGAAAAACATAAGTAAAGTATACTATCATGTTTCAATTATTGAGGATATCAATATTATGTACATCATAATATTGAAACTGAAAGCCAATGAAATAAAGATATAAAATAAGTAATCGTCAAAGTTGTGTATCAAATATATCAAAATATGAAGACAAATTATGTAGATAATATGAAACAAATGTAAAATGTTTACAAATTAGATGATTAAATACAATGTAATTTCTTCATAGTGAAATTCTACTACAATTCTCATGCCATGAAAAAATTTATTTTCAAATAATTCTTTCTATCGACAACAAAATTCATTATGTATATTATCATTCAACCATTTTTGCCTCAAGTTGGGTGCAAAAATTGCATGTGTCAATTAGAGAACTAATTGTACTTCTGTTCAACTGGGTCAGCATTTTTTTAGTGAAGCATGATGATTTTATTGATTACCATGAAATCATGTGGATTAGTAGCTCTATGGATGTACCATAAGAGAAATCTAAGGCCATGTTTAGTTCACCGAAAATGGAAGAAATTGCATGTGATGGAGGATGGGGTTGGATAGGATTTTGACCGGATAGATTTTCAACTTCCATTCCAATATTTGGGAAAAATATGGAAAGGATGATGTCATAGATTGGATTATGGTATTAGGCCATCTTTCGAGAAGAAGCCTACTACACTGTAGATAAATTTTTCAATAAAAATATGGGGTAAAGTTGGAAGACGGAGGTGGCTAAGACCAGAAAGGTCTATTGTTTACTCATACGTCATAAGATGCAACAAACAATAATTTGGAATGGTGTCGGAAACAAAAGTGGATATCTAATTGTCTGGCAGCATACATGATCAAGTTTTTATTCTGTGCAAAAGCATCTGATTCAAATAAAAGTGTGATTCAGCTACGATAATGACAAACAAGGATTCACAAATATAAAGTTGCATACCTGAGTTGTTGCTATGGGATCGATAATTTAATTTTTCCTTTCAAGCGAGACAATGGGATCTGAAAATCCCAAGGGGAGTCGCCCCTTTTGTTTATCTGCATGCATAGGATGTGAAGGCACTTTGGATTCCTCATATCCTATCTAATGCTTGTGCCAAATGCAGGAAGGTATTTCCGATCGAAAATAAATGCCTTCCGATCATCGTATCCGGTGTAACAAACACACCATAATTGTAGTCTAAATTTCTACAACTTCACTTACATAAAAAGAAAACACATTGTTGACTCATAGTAAAAAAAAAAACTCTTACTTCACACACTCTGAATAAAAGATTAAATTTCACGATATTTTCTATGTTGGATCATACATGGAGGTGTATTTGTATAGACATCCATATTGGATTCGTAAAATATGAAGAAGACTTGTTCTCTTTAAGTCATATCAGTAATAACAAGAACTTGCTATAAAATAGAAAATGCAGCTAAAGTAACTCAACTTTTACTTAGATTAAGGAAGAC